>OY979696.1:83969739-86369739 GCA_963855945.1 Thereva nobilitata
TTATCGTTAAAACTATGACCCAAATTTTTGTTTGATTGGTTTTCTTTCGATTTTTTTGTTAAATTTTCTTCAACTTTGGTCAATCAACTATCATCGCGAGATTTGATAAAGAATGTGAGAAAATTGAAATTAGGAAATGGTGGGGGGTGGAGGAACTATTGGTTTTTATTAAGGTACGAAGTGTTATGTGTGATCGATTTTATTTTAAAATATATTTCGTTGGAATACGTCGATTTGAATATTTCAGTTTTGTGGATGATGAGTGAATCGTTAATAAATTGGAAAAAGTCTTTTAGCTGGAGTTTAAAAAACTATTAATCAGACATATTTAACAACAATATAGTGTGCCAATTTCTCTCAGTTAGAGTTGCACAGTTCATAATTGTAATTATAAATTTGATTCCAAAAATAGTTACTTATTATTTTCCCGTTTTTGCATGCCTACAATACGAACTAAGCAATCGAGGCATATGTTTGACGGTTTATCAGAGGGCCCTTGCCGATCGCACCTGGATGAAAAACGACGAACGTTGGATATCTGTGACTGTATTGGCCAACTCTAAGCCGATTTCTTCCGGCGTCTTTTAATGCTATATTGTTGGGGCACAGAAGAAGGATGTCAGAACATTTGTTGGCTTGGTGGCAGGACACTTTTTGGCTTGACGTCAGGACACTTGTTGGCATGACTCCGGATACTGTGCCCTGAATTACCATTTGTGGAGGATAGGAAAGGACAGAGGACCCTATCTATAGGGTTTGCCCTGAGGATGATAAGATTGCCCTTTGAACTGTTAGGTGTAAGCGACAAGCCATTAGGAAGACTTTTAATTTGTCTTATAAATATGAGGTATAGGCGTATAGTACAATAAGCCACGTTAGTGGCCGCGGTACATTTTGGACCCTATACCTCACCAAAGCAAAAAAAGAAGACGGTTTATCAGCATATGTCAATTTAAATTTGTTTGACACTTACCTACGTTTTTTGACATGGTATTTAATATGAAGTTACAAATGTTTTGCTGTAATTGAACACGAAATGATTTTGGCGCGATAAAAAAAGATTTTTGTGTCATTTTGCCTCATTGACTCAACTCAACTTATTTAAAATGTCAGGATAATTTTATTCTTGTTCATTAAGGATAAATCAAAACCTTAATGAACAAGAATAAAGTTATCTTGACAACCCAAATCAAGTAATCAACAACCTCTGACCAGTATCATTCTAATCCTGAAGATGATATTGATGTGTACATTTCATAAATCAAGAAATTAACCTGCTAATAGACCTCAGTGGTAGCGGGAGATGTATAGCTACAAAAACTGACTTGCCAAATTTGCTTCCGGTGATTTCAACACGTTCTAGGTGGTTGTAAGGGATCAATACAAAATAAAGTGCTACTCGGTTTAACTACAATCATCACTATAGGTTACACAAGATTGGTACTTTGATAACGTTGCAAACCGATCTCGCAGGTGGTCTAGTCTTAAAATTATTGCAATTATTGCAGGTTAGGTTTTAACAGAAAATTTCTTTTCCTTATGCGCCTCTAATCCCTCATTGGACATAGGACGGAAACAGTTGCCGTCCAGTAGACTCTGTTTTGTGCGACAGCTTTCAGCTCCGTCCAGGACTCCCAGTTGCTGTAGCCTCTGCTAATAAAGTTCTCCTCCACGTTGTTTTAGGGTTCCTTGCCGATACCAATCAAGGGCCTATTTGGCTAAATTCTCGTTCTTGCGTCGCAAGGTGCGGCCAATCCAATTAAATTTCCTTCGTCTGATTACGTCGTCTATCCTTTCCTATCGGTGCCTGTTTCATGCTAGATGCGCGCGAGTCTTATTTTTAATCAAGCGTATCGTGCCTGTTTCGGGCGTCGTGCAGGCTAGTGCGTGCCTCTTGCAGGCTAGGTGCGAGCGAGTTTTCCTGTCGGTACTCTGTCGATCTCGGTTTTCCTGTCGGTACATTCCCCAGCACTATCTTTGTCGGGTTCCGTTCAGCACCTCGTTAGACGTGACCAATCCATCGTAGTCTGTTTATTTTGATCACTTTGACAATGTTTGGTTGGAATCTTACTAATTTCATACAACTCTGAGTTGGATCTTCTCCTCCAAATGCCATCAACCTGTATTCCTTTGTAGATCGAACGAAGAATTCTCCTTTCAAATATTCCTACCAATGCTTCGTCTGCGCTTTTCAATGTCCACACTTCCGAACCATATAGTAGGACAGGCCCTATTAGTGTTGTGCAAAGTGCCAGTTTTGTCTTCCTTGATATATTTCTAGGCGCAGGTGCCTGCGTAGACCAAAGTAGCATTTATTAGTCAGTGATATTCGTCTTCTGATTTCGGCCGATGTATCATTACTTTTTGTTATAATCGTGCCGAGGTACACAAACTCATCTACTGCTTCTATATTGTAGGTGTCTATATCGTAATGTTTTGTCTGCTACTTCTGGCCTTTTTTGTGCACACATAGGTACTTTGTTTTGTTCTTGTTTATTTCCAACCCGATATTTTTTGCGGCTTGCTCGAGTGCTACAATGGTCCCCTTCATGCTCTCAAATGATCTTCCAAGCATAGCAATATCGTCGGCAAAGGCTAATATTTGCACTGACCTATCAAAGATGCTGATGTGTTAATCGATGCATCTCTTACTGCTTTTTCTAGCGCAGGAGAGGGCATCACCTTGCCTTAATCCTCTATTTGTTCTGAGGGGTGGAGATAATTCACCATCTATTTTGACTATAGCTGGTCTGTTGTGGATCTTCCAGGACGAAAACCGCATTGATACTCTCCTAATATTCTTTCCACGTGTGGTCGTAGTCTATTACACTATGCCTTCGACCCACTCATCAGGCATTTCTTTCCGTCTCCAGATTTCCACTGTTACTTCATGTAGTTTTTGGATAATTTCCTCTCCGCCTTGCTTGTGGAGTTCTGCAGGTATGCTGTCAGACCCTGATGCCTTATTAGTTTTTAATGCTCGCAATGCTTGGCGTACTTCCTCTATCGTAGGGGCTGTTGTGCTGCCATTCTCATCGTCCGCATTCATGTTCTGTGCATTTCGGATACCAATGTGCTCCTGCTCTGGGTTCATTACTAGTAGTTCCTCGACATGCTCTGCCCATCTAGCCAATACTTCGTCCTTATTACTTAATATCTCCCCACTTTTATCCTTGCACATTGTCACTCTAGGCTTAAATTCTTTCCGATGTTGGTTTACGTTTTTTTAGAAGTTTCTTGCATCATTTAAGCTTGCTGATTCTTCTATTCTTTTTATTTGTTGTTCCCAATACTGCCTTTTTTTCGCTTTGTGCATTCTCTTCTCAGCTCGCCTCTTCTCTTTATACTCCTCTTCAGAGTTTCTTGTTCTGTGCCTACTCAGCATGACTTGGTAAGCGCATTCTTCATCAAACCATTCTACTTGTTGCACGAAACCTTGAATATCTTCTGCTGTCCCTTTCACTGCTCTTTTTATGTCATTCCATTGGTCGTTCAAGTTTTCATGTGTGTTTTGACCAATTTCATTTATTCTTACGTAGCAGGTTCTCATAATCAGCCCTAGTTTGCTCTTCCTGCAATCCTGCCACTGTCTCTGTTTCCTCTTCTTGTTTTTACTGCAGATATCCTGGCCCTAATTTTCGTTCCCGTTAAGAGGTAGTCAGAGTCTATATTTGCGCCGTGGTATGCTCTCACATCAAGCACATCAGCGTGGGGTGTGTCGATAAGGACATGATCATTAGCGTTGTTGGTTACTCCATCTGGCGACTTCTTGCTTTTTGAATATCCTTATGCTGGTGTTGGATATAACCATAGTTTGCGCCATGGCGAAGTTTATCAGCCTTAATCCATTTTCATTTTCATTGTGGTGTTAATATAAATTTCTGCCACTAGTATTTAACGGTTATTTAGCCCTAAAAGAACCTACATACGCAGCGGCAGAATTTTTTCTCAATATTAACCCCTTTTTTACCCCCCAAACCCCTAACTCGAGATGGGTCCACTTCCCGCAAAAATGTCATATTATAAAAAATGCTTGAGATTACTTGAAAAACTTATATACCAAACGGCAGAAGGTTGGGACGACACGATTTTTTCAAGTGCCAGCTCCCCTACTATATCTGAAGAAAAAATCATCCACAAGTATTATTGGTGGATGCAGCAATGAAGCAAATATTTCAGTATATAAAAAATAATGAAGACTACCAGTTTTCTATGCAGGAATTGAAAAATTTTCTAACATCAGAATACATTCCAGATGAAAAAACCATTAAAGCACGATTAATATCTAAGTACCAAATTGCGGTAATTTTTAATGGGTAAACTTTTTAGTTTATGGTATTAGAAATTCAACAAAAAAAAAATCATTCAAATCTATTCATTATAAATGGGTTCCGTCATTGTTCATTTATAATAACTAATTACACTGGACTAATACTAATAAAATCAATATTTCGACTTTTCTTAATATATTTTTCTTTTTTATTTACAGGTAATTAATTAATGTTTTTTTTAATTAATCGGTGAGTTACATATGTATATTAATACAAAAAATAATAAAATTTTATAAATCTTCCAATATTATAAATCAAAAATATTTTCTTTTTTTTATAAATTAGAAGTGCTACAATCCCAACAATTCAAGTTGGATTGGATGCTATACATTTTGTCTACTCTAATAGTAGAGGGAAATTGTCATATGATAGTGATGTAGTTGAGAAGTTGGATTTTTTTGTTTTTTTTCTTTACATATGTTAAGATGAAGCGAAAAACAATTTTTTGCAAAATCGGGCCTGTGCTGCATGAGAAAATTGCATAAATGTCCATTTTTGATGCATTTTGAGTACATTGCTACACTATTTTTTTAATTTCTCCAGTTCTGTTGGTCGTAGAAAAAAAAAATACTCGTGAATGAATCGACTATCTGATTCGGTCGGTATAAATACTTCAAAAATGAATCCTAACCTCAAATAACCAAAATGTATGAAATTTTGTTTTATTTTACTAAAAATGCAATAAATAACGGAAAAATAGTCGGATTTTGATGAAAATTGGAGAAAATATTTATTTTGATGCTATAAATACGTGGTTGATGCTATAAATACGTGGTGGGAAAAATCTCTATTTTACGGCAACTACTGCCACTTTTCGAAAAAAAATTAAATTGCCGCCATTTTATGCCAAATTATCGTACGGTAAAAACTTTTTTTTAAATTGTAGGTTTTTTTATGTACTTTCTTGTGAGCATACACAATACTCCGTTACTTTATTTAAAATGCCCATTTTAGGACCTTGAAAAAACTAAAAAATTTCAATTTTTCAATTTTTTGCCTTTTTTTCATAGTTGGGCAAATAGCTTTTCACAGTTTCTCGTTAACGAGAAAGAAAATCTTGAAAATTGGTAATTTTTTTAGGCCCACAGAGGGAAATGTCCCCTTAAAATGAAAATGTCAGTTTATGTGCTTCAAAATATTTTTATTTGACACGCATTCTAATTACTTTTATTCTTCTTCTTAAATGGAGCTACGGTTCTTGTAGGACTCCTCTTGAAGTCTTTTCTTTGAGGCGTCTCTCCGTCTTAATTGTTCTCTTCAGTTTGTTTTACGAAGTTTTCGTATATCGTTTACCACGTCATTCGTCAACATATTTCTTGGTCATCCTACGCTTATTTTTCCTGATGGTCTACCATTGAAAATGCGGGCTAGCCCTCTTTCTGTCGTAGCTGGGACCTGAAATGTTCCTTCCCCATTTCATCTCATCGTATTTTTTCTATCAAAACCATGCCCAATAATCTCCTGCCAATTCAGGACTTTTAAGCTGCCAGGCACCTAGCGATGAGGGAAGAAGAAGACAAATGCTGTGCACAAATTTTTGTTCTAGATGACTTATCTATGTGTTAGAATTTTATCTCTTTGTACTGGTATTGCATCATTCCATCTAATACATTTATTTATTGTTTGTTCAATATAAACAAGTGAATTTTAGTTAGGGATTTTTTCCAGCTAATAGCCATTGGAGACAAAAATTTAGACCCTTAGCGCGGCATTAGCACTTTACTTAACATTATAAAGACACGTTGTTGTACAACAATTCGCATTAAATAAAAACATAAAAACTTACGTTCGACATAATTAAATCCCATTCACAACGGATGGAATGCAAAACAACATAATAAATCTCAATAATTCAAACAAATTCCAAACTTTACTCATCTACAAGATTATAACACCAGCAAATAGCTCATTTATTGACAATCATCACTTTTATCGCTTAAATATATAAAATAAAAAATCCCACCAATTAGAGAAATTCAAATAACTTTTAACGGCAGTAAAATTTCAACAGATTCCGTTCGCTCGTTCGCTTTTAACATCTACATTTCGACGGATTTAGTTGGCATCGTTTTAAAAATGCACCGTCGAACATCGGAAATTCCAAAAATTTTGTGAACAAATTTATTTTTATTGGTGAAATTAAAAAAACGTTTTGATGCTATTAACGTCGAATATTCACATTAGATGTAACTGTCAATGTGACTTATTAGATGCTAAACACTTGGCCAACGAAATTATGACCAATAATAAAAGAAGACAACGAAACAGCAAAAACAACAAAAAATATAATCTTTGGCAGCTTCAGTTTCATCTTCGAATGGAATGCAACAATTTGAGTGCATCTAGGTACAGTGTCGTAAATAACGCTGGAATTGCTGTCACCTCACTTTAGGAATGCAACGAAATTCCAGGCAGCTTTCCTTAACTATCCTAATATGCATATGCATGCTGCTGTACCTTTGCATAATGCCCGTCTTCCACAAAAAGATGAACAGATCGACATTGTAGCGGTCACATCTTGATTATTTGGTCGCGGTATCCCGTGAAAAAATCCATAAAAATGTAGTAATCTGATACCTGGAGATGGTCTCAGCTCGTAAACTTACAACTGTCAGGGGCCGTCACTCAATCAATCTAAGCCTTGAAAATCTGAAGCTTTACATATCGCCGCTGATTGCAAGCGGAAAGTGCAAAAAAAATGATTATTTTTTGGCCATGAAAGACGCAGCTCCGACGATGACGTATATACTGAGCGGGGCTAGGTATAGAATTGCTGCAATTATCGTTGATCTTGCACACTTGCTAGCAGCCGATGCAATTAGGGTTAATCACAGCTAAGACAAAGCGCACTTGTGAGGATCTATCGACATTGCTGCGGCACAGTGGGTAAGCCGTCGTAGATCATGCGAAGGTGCCACAAGTTAGTCAAAGCGACGGGGCTGCGGTGTGGGCAGCGGCGGCGGAGTGACGACACCTTCCACTTCACATTATTCAAATGATTCGCAACAAATCAATTACGGGATTTTGTCTAACCGTAAGTCGGGATTTGCCCGTGCAGACAACAGGTTACCTACCAGTCATGTGAGAATAAATGACCACATAAATGCTGCAATGGCTAACAGCTAGCTAGCTAGCTGCGGACGTGGATGCCCGGATAGCGATGGTCGGACGCGCGGATACTGTTACCTGCATGCAGTTTTAGTGTCCAGGTGATAACTCGTCCGTGGCCAATTCTGAAACTCTAAGCTGCGCTCTTTCGGTATGGGAAGTTTACTTCAATTTTCAATCACTCGACGAGAAGGAAGTGTACACGAACAAAATAGTTAAGGATGATGCGGTTCCCAACTACTGCATCAATGGTCCAGTCTGGAGGCATTACGGACTATGGCTATGAGCCATACTAACATGAAGACTCGCTGCAGTTTAATTGCTTTAAAATGACTTGTAAGTGATTTTTAATCACCAGTGTTTTTCGCTATTTAGTTAGCTTCGAGCGTGACGTTTAAGGATTCATGATAAATTTCATTTTCGCTTTAATTGCGTGAAATTGGCAATGGTGAAGATAGAGTAATTTCATTGGTAATCTTTTAAGCGTTCTTTTATTTATCTTGAAATATCGATCCTACCGTTCTTGAAATATCGAATATATTTAATTAAAACTTCTTTTATCGTAGTTAATTGCAGATTTTCTATTTTGAAAATCACAATGAAATTTTAGTTCGTTTTAAGCGGCTAATACCGAACTCAAATTATTTGCTTTGTAAACTATCTGAGTCAGATCTAGTAACAAAGTTCAACTAAGCAACATTTTGGTTCAGACAAAAATCAATAATTCTAGTATTACTTTTAACTGTTCTAAATTGGCTGTTGAAGTTCATATCTCACTCATAATAATATAAAGAAGATAGTTTTAAATAGAAGAAGCAAGTGGGCAATAAATTTCTTGGCTTGCCCGGTACATAAGTCCAGTAGTGAGACTAGCCCTTTTCTCCCATATTTGAAAAGCTTTTTCCTATGACCACTTGATATTTCACAAAAAGGCACCGATAAACGAGGTGCATGCTCATTTCCGTAAAGTCCCTCATGCCCTGGTATCTTAAGGACACCTGGGAGTATGGTACTGCCTGATAGTTTTGTACTGCCGGCGTCACAGCCCTTGTCAGCTAGTTAGCGGGATTTACTTGTTTCAGCGGCAATCGCGAAATCGATGCCCCGTTACAATTTTTTGAAGCGACGCTTTTTAGGCGCCGTTTTACGGGGAGTAAACCTAGAAAAATCGTCACCGTTAACTGAAATTTTTTGATGTGAAACAGCGCGCCTTGGGGGTAAGACCGAGTAGTATGCCGTGGCGGCGTCTTGGCGTCACGGCATGTCGTAATATTTGTCTTGAGTTAAGTTAAGTTGAGTTTAGTAACGAGTTGGGTTAAGAGTTGCGTTAAGAGTATAGTTAAGTTGAGATAAGTTGAGGTAAGAGTTGGGTTAAAAGTTGAGTTAAGAGTTGTGTTGAGTTGAGTTAAATTGAGTTGAGAGTTGAGATGAGAATACAGTTTAGAGTTAAGAGTTGAGTTGAATAAAGATTTGATTGATATAACAACTCAGTTTCGAGTTTAGTAACCATTTCTTTAATGCCGTCTAATTCGTCTTAAACAGATAATGTCGGAAAAATTGTATCATTTTATGTTATGTTATGCCATAACATAAACGAATTCCCTAAAATCCTATTCAGTCCGACAAATTTTATTTTATTTTATCAATCATAACATAAAATATTTGCTGTCACGCTTCATAACATAAAATAATCTAAGCAGTACATTTTATGAAAATGACAAACGGCAATTGACACTTGCGTGAAAGTAGTTTTATTTGAGTTTTGAGTTAAATTAAAAATTAATATGCCCAACCGATCAGCTGTTCAAAGCGTAATACAACCCATAGCAGATTGTACTAAATATTTTATGTTATGTGCTCATAAAAGACTTCATAAAATAATTTTATGAAAGCATGACAGAATACGAATTTTTAAAATATTTTATTTTTATTTTATGAATAATAAATTTTATCACCATAACATAACATAAAATATTATTTTATGAAAAATTACAGAATAGACCCCAATATTACAATATTCTGTATACATACATCTTTTATATTCTTCTTATTCTTCTTTAACGGCTCCACAACCGCGACCCGGACTTAGCATCTCGAAACTCTTGTATCTGGGGTTTTTAGGGTCGAAAACAACGATTTTTTTTTTAAATTTATAAATTCAAAATGACGGAGCCAATATGTCGCTTCTGTCGGGAGTCCCACGATTCCACTAATTTTTTGTTAGACTGGCCTACAACATCCAAGAGTTCCAATGCAAGATCCATCGCCTGCTCCTTCAGCACACTCCAGACTTTTATTAATCTATCCTGTCCTCTATTTCTTCCTTTGGACTAGGCTTACTACTAGACATTGCACAATGACGTGTACGGAATGACGAACTGGTAGGGTATAAGGAATGGCTCTTAAGCTTGGACTTGGTTAAAAAACGGGAAAAAGCGATTCGGCATTGTTTGAGGAATGCATCGCTTTATACATTGCGATTTCAGTATACATTTTTGGTTCTGCGATATTATGTACATAGTTATGTTCTTTGTCTTGCATTTCAGGCATTCAGGGACACATGTCTTGGCGTATACTTCTATTGGAAATACTGAAAGGGGTTTGCCTAAAGCTACTATTAGCCTGCCCTGCATCTGGGTCGGTAAAATCCAGCGCCGACTGCTTATCTTTCAAATATCGAATTCATTTGTGTACCACAGTTGCGACCCTATTTGCGACTTAAATACCTCAACGTGCCACTTTTGATGGTCTTCAATTGAGACCTTAATTTGGCAATCGAATCGTATAAAGCCAGAATGAAGTCTGTGATTCTAAACAGGGGCCCATCTTAAAATTATTTGAGCGTACTTACGATCTGTCAGGCCGGGCGCCCACTAAAGTGGCGTGGCAGTGACGTGTCAGCGGCGTTGCTCTCTAATGGCAAGTGGAAAAATTTATTCCCGTAAAATCAAATGAAGTAGCCCACATTGAAGTGGAGTGGCGGTGGTGTGGCATCTGGCAAGTGGCGTGGCATCACTTGATTGCCACTAGTCTCCGACAAGTTTAATTTTTGAATGGTAAGTGGCAGTGGATGCCACTTCTCGTTAGTAATAAGATGATGTTGAATCACTTACGCGGTACGCTGCTTGCCATTTCGATGCGCGCTTAATAATTTTAAGTACCAGGAAGCCGATCTATAATCGGTCACACTCTTATCGGGTCGGCTGTGCTTAGGTTCAGTCACATTTTGTTGCATTTGGTACAATAATTGTTGAAAGGCAATCGTGGGATATCTTTTTTAAAACTATTTTTTTTGTAATCTTTTACATAATAAGACATTTCAAAGAATATGGGAAAAGGCACGTGACATAAAAGTACAATCGGTTGGCCCTTGGTTGAACGGGTAAACACTGCCGAAAATCTCCTCCAAGAACAACAATCTTTCCACCAAATGGTAAATTTTGATTAGCTAAATTTTTAAGCAACCGATCCATATTTTGAAGTCCATATTTAGGACGCATAGGAGGTTAATCCATTAGAAAAATATGAAATTGTGCAAGCTCAGATTCAGCAGTTAAGGGTACTTTAAGCCCAAAAATGTTTTATGAGCTGTACGACCTTGAGGTAACAGTATGGAAGCTTCCTAAAAGAATATAGTTTAAAGTTTTAGTAGATGAGAGTTTTGCGCGTTCCCCCTGATCCTTCAATAAAAAAACACTTATGTTCTTAAGGTGCTGTCAGACGTTGCAAGGAAAGCGCTTGCTGCGAGCTATTTGCTCTCTTCCTTGCATATAGAGCTTTTCGGACGCTCGCAGCTACAGTCACACGTTGCAAATATTTGGCTCCGTGCGAGTGAAAATTCGCTTTCATGAAAGTACTTTTACTGAACTTGTACAAAAGCACTTGCAAGGGGTGTCAGACACAGCAAGTAAAAGTATATGAAATCTCAGAAAGCCTCTTTATGGCTTTTTTTTGAGCGTAACAGATTGAATGTGAAAAAAAAGTGCACAGTCAGTTTTATTATTTATTTTGTCAATCGGTGGATATGTCTCAACAAGTACAAATAAAATTTGCGTTGTTTCGACGCCAGCGTGCGCTATTGTATGCAGCAGTGTTTACAAAGTTTGTAGATTAGGCGATTATCTACAAAAAAAGATATTATACATTTTCCCGTATGTATTGCCATTCGTGAGATATCGCCGTTTTAAAGATTTAAAATACTCATATGCACTCATTCGCGACTTGTCAAGGTCATCAGACGTTCAATAAATCCTTTGTTGGACTACGTGGCTAATATTTTCTGGGCTGATTCCTGGATGTGTTTGAAGAAAAAGATTGTTCTAGAGAGGGCGGCTATCCCCAGTATCCACTACGATACAGGGTGTTTACGAAAATATTTTTTTTTTAAAATTCACTTAAACTAGCATAACTCCTAGACTAATCATCGTAAAGCAACATAATTAGGCTCATCTTTTAGGTAAATGTGTATTCTTTTATTTAGTGTAAAGAGCAAAAACTTGAATGACCCCGATATGTAGGCTTAAATCGATGCTTTGCATCTTGACCTGGCAGATTTCTTTCTCAGAAAAATGTGTTATTATCAGTATATTTTTTTTGCTGTTCTGATGCACCAAACTATTACTTAAAATATTTTTGTACACAATAACGGTGTACTTCGAATAGTTTTTTAGCTATAGTGAGTTTTATCGTGAACAGTTAAAAATTTAGTCGTCATTCAACTTCGGCATAATTCTAATAAAGGTGAAAATTGGTGCACACCTTAAAAACATCATTATAAATGAAACGACAGAGGTCTCCAAAAATCCGGATTATACAGAAAAAACTATTCAATGTCAAAGGTAAAAAGCAGCTTTTTGCAACTACCACCTTAACGGTGTCTTAACATACAATATTTTTTTTCAAAGTAAGCGATTATCTTGAATAAAAATATTTCCCGGCGACCAATCGCGTGTCAGTCTCGACATTTTATTTATAATAATGTTTTTAAGGGCTGTACCAATTTTCAGCAGCTTCCCAATTATCTTCAGTCTTTAGGTGCTGTCAGACGTTGCAAGGAAAGCGCTTGCTGCGAGCTATTTGCTCTCTTCCTTGCATATAGAGCTTTTCGGACGCTCGCAGCTACAGTCACACGTTGCAAATATTTGGCTCCGTGCGAGTGAAAATTCGCTTTCATGAAAGTACTTTTACTGAACTTGTACAAAAGCACTTGCAAGGGGTGTCAGACACAGCAAGTAAAAGTATATGAAATCTCAGAAAGCCTCTTTATTGCTTTTTTTTTGAGCGTAACAGATTGAATGTGAAAAAAAGTGCACAGTCAGTTTTATTATTTATTTTGTCAATCGGTGGATATGTCTCAACAAGTACAAATAAAATTTGCGTTGTTTCGACGCCAGCGTGCGCTATTGTATGCAGCAGTGTTTACAAAGTTTGTAGATTAGGCGATTATCTACAAAAAAAGATATTATACATTTTCCCGTATGTATTGCCATTCATGAGATATCGCCGTTTTAAAGATTTAAAATACTCATATGCACTCATTCGCGACTTGTCAAGGTCATCAGACGTTCAATAAATCCTTTGTTGGACTACGTGGCTAATATTTTCTGGGCTGATTCCTGGATGTGTTTGAAGAAAAAGATTGTTCTAGAGAGGGCGGCTATCCCCAGTATCCACTACGATACAGGGTGTTTACGAAAATATTTTTTTTTTAAAATTCACTTAAACTAGCATAACTCCTAGACTAATCATCGTAAAGCAACATAATTAGGCTCATATTTTAGGTAAATGTGTATTCTTTTATTTAGTGTAAAGAGCAAAAACTTGAATGATTCCGTTAAGAAAATATGTAGGCTTAAATCGATGCTTTGCATCTTGACCTGGCAGATTTCTTTCTCAGAAATATGCGTTATTATCAGTATATTTTTTTTGCTGTTCTGATGCACCAAACTATTACTTAAAATATTTTTGTACACAATAACGGTGTACTTCGAATAGTTTTTTAGCTATAGTGAGTTTTATCGTGAACAGTTTAAAATTTATTCGTCATTCAACTTCGGCATAATTCTAGTAAAGGTGAAAATTGGTGCACACCTTAAAAACATCATTATAAATGAAACGACAGAGGTCTCCAAAAATCCGGATTATACAGAAAAAACTATTCAATGTCAAAGGTAAAAAGCAGTTTTTTGCAACTACCACATTAACGGTCTCTTAACATACAATATTTTTTTTCAAAGTAAGCGATTATCTATCGATAATTGGGAAGCTGCTGAAAATTGGTACAGCCCTTAAAAACATTATTATAAATAAAATGTCGAGACTGACACGCGATTGGTCGCCGGGAAATATTTTTATTCAATATTTCCCGGCGACCAATCGCGTGTCAGTCTCGACATTTTATTTATAATAATGTTTTTAAGGGCTGTACCAATTTTCAGCAGCTTCCCAATTATCTTCAGTCTTTAGCTTTTTTTTAGTATATTTCGACTGAACTATTACTGCTGAAAGTGAAAACGCTTGCTAGTCCAGCAATTGCAAATGAAAGCCCCTCGTGCAAGTGTTTCGCTCTGAGAGAGTTCGCTAAATTTCAGTAAGTGTACCAGTCACACTAGGAAAGCACTTCACGTGAGAGTGCTCGCATGAAAGTTGCAAAATGCTTTCATAAAGTACTCGCAAGCTAGTCAGACATTGCGAGCATAACTTTTAGCAAGCAAAATACTCGCAGCAAGCGCTTTCCTTGCAACGTCTGACAGCAGCTTTTAGCTTTTTTTTAGTATATTTCGACTGAACTATTACTGCTGAAAGTGAAAACGCTTGCTAGTCCAGCAATTGCAAATGAAAGCCCCTCGTGCAAGTGTTTCGCTCTGAGAGAGTTCGCTAAATTTCAGTAAGTGTACCAGTCACACTAGGAAAGCACTTCACGTGAGAGTGCTCGCATGAAAGTTGCAAAATGCTTTCATAAAGTACTCGCAAGCTAGTCAGACATTGCGAGCATAACTTTTAGCAAGCAAAATGCTCGCAGCAAGCGCTTTCCTTGCAACGTCTGACAGCAGCTTTATAATTGTAAAAGTGTTTTTTCCAAAAATAAATATAAAAAAACTATTAAAGTGACAGTAGAATATTTCAATAGGCGTTGCTTATTGAAAAGAAAAGTATCTTTTTCAATAATTTTTAACAATGTAGGAAAACTCGCAGAAAACAACTTTTCCGGAAATTTTCACTAAGCCCAACGGACTTATTGGGTGAAAACACCTTTAAATGCCAATTTTGGTGAAAATCGTTAGAGCGGTTTTCGAGAAAATATTTTAAGATTAATACTGCCGCACCACTTTCTTTCCACATGGCAGGCCAAAACAACGTCATTGCCACACCACTTTAGTGGGCGACCGGCCTTAGATCTCTAGGTTTGAACTTATAAGCTGCTGCTAGTCTAAGGGCGCTAGTAGCTCTCCTTCTTCTTTTAAGTCTTTGGCCACCATGCTAAAACTACGTAGGTAAACCTGGCTTCGAAGGCCTCTCTGAAATGTCAAAAGTTTCCTGATTCACCATGGGAGGGGAGGTTACGTATGGCTGTATCGGTGGATTTGCCTTTTTGATAGGTATTGGTTTATATAGGAAATTGATTTGTTAACTATCTCATATAAAAGCCGATTGTTTTTTTCCAGGAGAGTGTGTGCCTCACAGAAGTTGGAGTGCATCACTGTGATCTTTAGTATAGTTTTTTAAGCACATCAATGGCGTTTGAGTGACCTTCCACCAGAGCCTTTTATAGACAAACTGTTGTAGAGAGCTTGTCTATGCTTTCACATAAATTTGTCCAGACTGTGATTTTCGATCTTCTCAGTTCCTCATGTTACCAGAAGTTTTAGACTTACTGAGAAGTTTCCTGTCCTCTTTCCTGCTACCATCTAAGGTTTTGTAGCGATGGGCCTAATTACTTACCAGCTTTGTGAAGATTCGTGCAAAATACAATGAAAAAAATACAATTATCTTAAATGGTTTTAATAAACTTCTAACAAGGGTACATCCATTGACTCTGTGAGTCACGGCAGGAATGTAGCAGCCTTGTCAAAGTTGTATTGCTTTTAGAACAGCGACTGTTCCACTGAAATTATCGCCCTCCTGCTTGCACGGCATTATTTTTTCAGCAACACAAGACTATCACATTTCGTTTCTCCGAACTCGTACAACATCCAAGAGTTCAACCGTAAGGTTAATCATCATCTGCTCCAATACCCCGCGACCTTCCCTGATCTCTCCTTTTATCTTCTATCCTTCAAACTAACCTTACTTCCAGACATTGCACCATGACTAGAACGACATGACAGACTGGTAGCTCAAAAGGTGATCCCTAAGCTTGGTTTTATCACATAAAAAAATACATTCAATGAACTGTGTTTCATCTTTTCGGACAATAATCTGAGAAATTCTTTCAATATTCTTTCAAACTTAAAAATTTGTTATATAGTAATAAAATCACATTCCTTTAGCTAGCCTTAGTCCATTTCCAAAACGTCACTACTGACAGAAGACACTGCTTATTTCGCATCGAACATTTCCGATCAATATTCAAGATTTATAAGCGACTTTTGTGTACTCACAGCAGGAGTTGAAATCCAGGTCGAACAAAATTTATTACGGTTAAAAATCAAATCGAACACTAACAAAAAATCTTTATTCTAATTAAAATGAGTTCTTAATAATTTATCCAACAGGTCAACACTCTTGAATTTTTAATATACCCAAGATATCTCCATTAATATAGTAAATTTAAGGTGATAACAACCCTTCACTAAAATTTGCATCTGAAAAGGGTCTTCTTTTAAGAAGTAAATCGACACAATTTGCATATAAGATACCAAAAGTGAATGTTCGGTTACCTTATAACAGAAGAATTTTTGACAGGTTGCTATTAAGAAGCCACCATAAAAGACGCTTAGCCACAGACACTTTCTCGACAAATATGATTAATAGACTTCAATTATTCTTTCTACGCGGAAATTTATGGGAGAATATTTTGATTGAGATAGAGGCGGTATGGGTATATGCATATATACCCATGGGGAACCAACGATATATGGTGTTAGGTCTGCTTGACACTTATGACTGTGGGAGAATGATCAGAATGTGGCCATCTTCATCTGATTAATTGTAATCAAGCGTTTGGAAAATGTTTGAAAGTGAAACAAATTCGGATGCATGTGAATTGTGGTGTAATGAGTGATTGATTGGCTACTTGGGTGGCAAAGATTGATCCTTTATGATGCGGTTAAGGGTTCACCTACAATCATATTAAGCTGTGTAATGGTTGCCTGTTAACACTTTTTGGTTTAAGGTTTTTTTATGAGGAATTATAGTGATTTTGGTTTTAGTAAAATCGAAGAATAAAGTCCAGAAAGACATGTTAAAGATATGAGAATGTAGCGTTTTATAGCTTTAGAAAGTTATTATTGTTAGATTTATTTGGTATTTGTTTTATTTGCTTAATAGCTTTTTACACCACATGAGTTTGTCACAAGCTTTCGCCTACGATTTTGGCCGTGATTTTGTCACTGACAAAATTTATGATATGACAGTTCCAGTACTTGTTCACATTGCTGTGATTTTGTCAGTGACTTGTGACAGTGAAAAAAAAGCGAAAAAACTGAGAAACATGTGGGCTAGGAATTGGCTCCTGTTCGCGACGTTTCCCACCTTGTTATGAACGAAATTCGTATTGAAAATGTACGTTCATTTCAAAATTATACGAGAATGAAGGCAGATGCTTTCAAAACTTTATTGAATCTAGTAAGACCTTTTAATGAAAAAGAGGATACTCTATTACGTGAATCGATACCTGCTTCAACAAGGCTCATAAGAAAAACTTACAACATCGTTATTCTTTTACATAACTTTTTTTAATTACTCAATATTCCATAGATTGGCTTCTCACTATGAGGTTTTTGGCAACGGGAGACTTATATAGTGATTTACATTCAAAATCAGAATTTCAATTCCATCGAACTCGATAATTATACCTGAAACATGGAACGCAATTTACACATCTTTGAAAGATGATTACTTAAAGGTAACTTCGTGGCATATTGGAACAACTTCGAGCAAAATAGTTATTCCCATTCATAGATGCCCAGTTGTAAGGAACAATGGAAAGAATTTGCTGACCAATTTGAAATTCAGTGGAATTTTCCTCATTGTCGAAAACACCAAGGCCTTCTGCCGTCACACAGTAAAACCTCAATAAAAAATTAAAAAAAAAACTAATAAACTAAATTTTTTTGAAAAAAGCAAGGCTGTTGTCACTCACGAAAACCCTATGACTGATCATAAGAAAATAGAAACTGTTCTATCTTTCAAAAAATCATGTGAGTTTGTCATAAGCGAACTCACAAGAAAAATCACGTCTGGACTAGTCTTGTGTCAAATCATGTGACAAAATCATGTGGTGTAAACTGCTTTTTACAACGGGCCCTTATAAACTATTTATCAATATTTTATCGGGGAGTTATGCAGAATGAGTCGTTTCAAATACCAGTGACTTATAAAAAAAAGCTTGAGTAAAACAAAATAAAAATCTTTGAGTTTTTCCAATTATTCAATTGTCGGTTTGAACGAATTATCATACTTATTCTTTTTCTTCGATTCGAGCCGCGGCCTTCGTCTGCTTGTTCCTTCAGACGTGCTCCTCAGCTTGCCTCAACGTTTCTTGTGCTGAACAGTTTTGCTGCATCGACTCTCTTCCCACCTTGACCGTGGTTTGCCAAATGGTATTTTTCCATCGGTAGTAGATACAGGGCTTTTTCCGGTATCCTTTAGTCATCCATTATTTGAACATGACCAGCCCAACTTAAACCCACCCGACTAGAAATTTTTTGCTGAACATAAGGATAAGGACCGTGTAAGGCATGTAATGCAGATGATGCATAAGGACCTGATCAGGACCTGACCAGGACCTGATCAGGAATGCCTGATCAGGACCTGATCAGGCATGCCTGACCAGTACCTGACTAGGAACTTTCCAGGATTACTTGATTTGGAATCAATTAGGCTCTTTTAATCTGAAATTATGGGGTTAAAAGCAGATAATTTAAAAAAAATTAATATATTAAGCCCCTTTTTCCTAGGACAATTTTCGTTGCGAAAAAAAAATCGTTGCGAAAAAAATCGAAAATTTCGCACCTTCAGTGCGAGAAATCATTCTTTTTCGTTGCGAAAAAAAGAATGGATTCAACCATTCTTTTTCGCAACGAGATATTTTTCGTTGCGAAATATTGTAAAGTTGGCTGTAAAATTTGTATATATGTATTTTACTTTTTATTGTTTGAGTTTTCGTCATGGTTACGTTTTGTTTACTTGACTAAATTTCGTTGCGAGAATTGAATTCGTAGGAACATAACTCCAAAAAATCGCACAACAGACCGCGAAATTTTTCTCGCAACGATTTTTTTTTCGCAACGAGAATTGTCCTAGGAAAAAGGGGCTTTAATAAAAGATGAGTTTATTTGTTTTTTTATGACTTTGGATGGGATGTAATGGCGGTTTGAAGGCTTCGGGAAAAGTTTTCAGTAGTAATAATAAGAACTATATTTCATTTATGCGTGATCCGGTGCGGGGATTTAGTCTGGGTTCCAATTCTTGATGGAGTTTGCATATTACTTTTGGTGTAAGCATACTTTTAAGGATGCTGATTTTTTTGTTGATTTTCCGCAATGATAGTGCTACGTAAAAAATTTTAATGACATTTGGTGGGAAACTTCTCGATCTTTAATTTTGATTATTACAACTTGCCTCGAAAAACCAACGGTTTCCGAGATAATTGCGAAAAACCGCGAAAAACTGACATTTTCTCCCTTTTAACCAAAATAGCGCCAAAACTACAAGTCCTATGAGAAAAAGTATTATTACCTTTTTGATGGAGAATATCGCGAGCTTTAATTTTGGTCCTAACCACCTGTTTCGAAAAACTCAAGGTTTCAGTAATAAGCGCAAAAAACTGAAATTTCCTAATTTTCCTAAATTTTCGCTATTTTCTCCATCTAAAGGTGCACGATGTCGACGTTCTCTTTGCCGATTAAGTTGTACGCCATTTTCGGCATTCTCGACTAATTAAAAAACACTAATGTTTTCAACAAACTGTATTAAACACTGAACACCCAATTTTTTCACAGACCTTATTAAATAAACCACAAAATCCTATGTTTTACACAAATTGTTTACACGCTTTCAGATCAAGGAAAACTGGTGATTGTCACTTGTCATTTTTAACAAACAAATGGAATTTACGACTTCTTCTTTCTTGGTTTTCAAAAGTTCCATCTCCAAAAACTTTCAATACTTTTCCATTTTCGACTAGAATTTATTTTTCATAAGATGAGGATTTCCTGATCTGGACGCGACTAGATCCCGACTAGGAAAACCTGGTGTGGCATGCCTTACGACTGCCTGATCAGGACCCGATATATGTTAAGGGTTTTCCTCAGCTAAGTTCTAGTCGGGGTCTCATGCAATAATTGAACTCTTTCACGGCCCGTGTGGCATGCGGCGCCGTCTTGTTGAAAACACATATCAATATCATCCAATTTAGGTAGAAAGAACTCGGTTATCATGTCGCGATATCGAACACCAGTAACAGTCACTACTTGACCAACCTCATTTTCGAAGAAATATGGTCCAATAATGCCTCCAGCCCAAAATCCGCACCAAACATTGACACGTTGTGGATACATTTGTTTTTCGACAATCACATGTGGGTTCTCTGAGCTCCAAATGCGGCAATTTTTGACCATTAATGAAGCCATTAAGGTGAAACTGAGCTTCATCGCATTGGATGATTTTGCTCAAAAAATCAGCATCCACTTGTTGATGTTCAATAAACCATTCAACGAACTCTCTTCGCTGTGCATGATAATTAGGCTTCAGTTCTTGTGTCAGTTGAACTTTGTAAGCATGGTTAGGCAGATTTGTAGTGAGTATACGCTGTAGAGAGCTTTTTGAAATTCTGTCACTAAACGATTTTTATTCTATTGAGTATTCATTTCGGCCTAAAACCTTTCTTTATGTGTCCTGCAACAAGAAGATTGCGTTCTTTCAGTACATTTTCCAAATCTTCCGAACCAAATTTACAATTTTTGTAAATAACCCTCGGACTTCATTTAAGGTATCTACTACTGAACATTAGAAAGGCGTTTTTGAGTGACTTTTTAAAATAAACATTTCTCAGCTCCTTTATGAGATATCATTATACAGTTTTTTTAAAAGATTATTTAATATTTATAGAGTAAAAAAGAA
The DNA here is from genome assembly GCA_963855945.1 of Thereva nobilitata. Lineage (NCBI taxonomy): Eukaryota > Metazoa > Arthropoda > Insecta > Diptera > Therevidae > Thereva > Thereva nobilitata. Next base: position 83,990,463 of record OY979696.1, read on the forward strand.
TATTGTTTTTCAAATTTTGATAAAGAGTGTAAATTATAGGTGGCGTTAAAGTAGAGTCTTCGAAAAAATTATTGTTCTGCGGCCGACAGTTAATCTCTGGATTGGCTGGTCTAAAACAAATAAACCAGAAAGATTCTTAAAAAGGAAGGTCTTACACAGGACAATTTACCTCATTTAACTAAAAATCGATAAAAGCAAAAAAATGGGAAAGGAAAGAAAAAAAAGTACGAAAATGGACCCTGTTTTTGACCGTTTCAAGCTTGCTACAAATTTGTTTATAATTTTTTTTATCAAAATTGAGGTAAATTCTCCTAAAAATATGTCGATCAATAAAACACAGCAAGATTTTTCAAAATCGGCTTAGCCAATCCGGAGATTAACTGTCGGCAGCAGAACAACGAGGACTCTACTTTGGCGCCACCTATAATTTACACTCGTTATCAAAATTTGAAAAACAATATTCTTTTTTACTCTATAAATATTAAATAATCTTTTAAAAAAACTGTATAATGATATCTTATAAAGTAGCTGAGAAATGTTTTTTTTAAAAAGTCACTCAAAAACGCCTTTCTAATGTTCAGTAGTACCTTAAGCTGCTCTTATATACGAAATGCATTAAAGTCACACATTTCACCATAACATAATTTTAGTTGATAATTTTTTATTTGACAATTTACTTCTTTATGTGAGTGCACATGCAAAATAGATTTTAGTATATGATTTTCATAAGATCCTTCATAATCCGTTACTCAAATTAATACCTGCCCTATCATCTTCTGAGCATGGCTTGATTTAGAAAAAAGATATTATGCAAAAGATCCTAAAAGAAATTTCTAATTTTTCATTATTGGGATTAATTTCGCAGTGCGAACTTTCGCTCATACCTTTTTGTCGGGTTCGTTTATATGTCCTCAAAATCATCTTAAAATACCCGACTAGTAAGATTTTTATCTATTTGTAATCTTGACTGACTCATTAATAGAGTCGTCAAGTATTGCAATAAAAACGCAAAACAAAGCCACAAACTTTTATCTACCTATCACCTTGTAACGCTTAAATCACAATCCAGCAAATATACAAAAAAAAATTAATAATAAGAAGACAAAACAAAATGTCCATCACGCCATAAAAGACTCATTCCCATGGCAAAGTAGCTTACAGAAATATTATTCAATATTCAATATTTCTTGTGTCTTAACCCTTTTATGGTCATTAAATAACGAGATTGAATCGTTCCTCCCAAATTGAACAAAAACCACTATGCGCTAGGGGAGACAGTCAGTCAATCATTTTACAAGGTCCACGTCTAACTCAGCTACAAGCAGCCGAAAAAATCTCAAAAATTCCCGCTGCACTTGATTGATTTCGCTCTTAGTCATGTTCACATGGAACCTGCACAGTCTGGCTCCTATTGAAATTGATTTCTTACGAGATGGAGGCAACCTCTTTCTTTGGGTAGGTGTACTAGCAACAAAAAAATAAAGATTGAAGGAGAAATGAGACGGAAAAAACACACAACAATTCAAGGCACCTGTCGAAAGCGTAGGAACACCCAAAAAGGTGGAATAGAGTAGGCACTTAAGCCAGACGGGCAGCTCCGGTCGATCTGGCTGCGCGGCTGTCTCATCTTCTTGTATTCTCTCTCCAGTTTTTCATGCCTGGCTCCTCCATGTACCTTTCAAACATCGTTAACGCAATTTGATCGATTGATATCTCCCGGTATACGAAATAATTTCGAAATCACTTCAGGAGACCCTCGATTTTCGATATCGCCGGTGTACTGTTTCGTTTCTTAACTGGCATTTTGTAGAACTGTTTTTAGTACCACCAGCAGCACTATACAAAACCGATCGTACACAGACGAGAGGGCCACAATCATATGGTTTAGCGCCCTCTATTGGCCACCTTTATACCGCGAGATAAATATCCGTTGATAAGTAGGTAAATGAAACAAGCTAAGCAGCAGCCATTGAACGAGGGAATAGTCTCGAATATACAGAAAATACAGCAATAATATAAATAAACAGATTATGCAAATCCGGGCGCATAATTTAACGCCGCGCGTAAAAATGCTGGTCCGACATTCCCGACATTTCTGTTTTATTTTTTTGTTGCTTTTTTTCACAAATCTGCCATCTATCGGCAGCGGAAGTGGTCAAAAGTGTGGTTTCTCCTTTGGCTCGGGTCGAACAGTCTTGCAGATTGGAATGTAAACATACCGTGGGAGAGGCCCAACTACTGTTACTGTTGACCGCTCTGACCGGTTTCAGGTTTTCTTTAAATCAATATATTTTTACATTTTCATTCTTATTTTTTTTGTTTCCTTCAACTTTTTTAATTACACACAAAAAATGTGTGGTGTCCCTTGGTGCTTGACGAAATTTTTCTCTACTTACAATCTAGAATCGCACCGCTCTGCGGCTCTAGCTTTGGACGAATTTCGCTGAATGTCAATAATGAATTTGGTTATCGCTAGATGGTGTCCGTTTTCGTTGTTCTGTTTTATTTTTTTTATGGCTGGCGGTTTTTGTTAAATTACTTAAACATTTTTTGATACCGCTTCTGTGGATTCAGTAGTGGTTATCTACTTTTTTGCTAAAATTTGCAATCTGCTGGGTCAAATGAAATGTAAAAGAAAATGTGGATTTTTTTGGGGCTGCATTTTTCTGGATCGAGTTAGATAAGGTGAATGGTCGAAGTGATATTTAGATTAAATCAAGGGCGTTAAACACTTATTTTTTGAATTCGATTTGTGCGATAATAGTGTCTATACATTTTTGGATGGTTGAAGCTATGTTATGGAAGGTTTGTTGCATAAGGTGGATTTTTGCAGAAGATAGGTTATGGTTCAGATATTTCCGAAATGATACCAGATCACTTTAAAAATGATCCGAATTTGATCTTGATTGAGAGTAGTTAAGGGGACTATCCAGTGATTTTTGGTCTAAAATCGAGTTTTTGACGATTGTTTTTATTGCATATTCCGATGGACTGAAATGTCCTCTATCATTTAGCGTTTTCAGATTTTAAAAAAACGATGTGTAATATGTTTTTTCTCGTGTTTTTTCAATAGCGTGCACGGCGTCAAAAAGCGCTCGTCACTCAGCGTACGCCACTCGGCATTTTTTTTAAATTGTTATTTAAAAAAAATATTGTTAAAAAACAATTTTTTTAAAGAATCGAGAACGCTTTTGTTGTTGGCTCGATAACAACAATGTTCACACAAAATTTCATGTCGATTGGTCGAGCCGATCAAATTCTAGCTATTCCAGGTAGAAACAACGGAACGTCACACTTCAAAGACAATTATCTCGAAAGTGTTTTTTTTTCAACTTCTAAGCGTATAATAACAGCGCGAGTTTTCAACCGATTTTAATTTTATAAATTGGAAAATGTTCGGAATTTGATATAGAACAAATTTGTCTGGTGTATTTTTGATTTATGAAAAATTCACAATGTTATAAACAAAATTTAAAAAAAAATTCGGAAAAACCACAATTTTTGACTTTTCGGCACTTATTCGTGGATTGTTGATAAACAAAAGATGATATCAAAATTCTGCCAAAAAAATTTGTTCAATATTAATTACCAAACATTTTGACGCCAACAAAATTAAAATCGGATAAAAATCCACGTACTTATTATTCGTTAAAGTTGACCTATTTTCCAATTGTTATTTAATAAAAAGTTGTTACAAATCGTAATTTTTTTGCAAACGACCACGATTTTGTTGTTTACTTAATAGCAGCTATATTCAAACAAAATTTCATCAAAATCGGTCTATTAAATCAATTTTTTGCCATTTCACTGGATAGTCCCCTTAAATTGGTATCTGCGAAAAATAGTAAGAAATAAAATTTTATAGTGATTAATTAATTTCAATGCATTTAATTGTTTAATGAGTTATGAATAATTAATTAATGCCAGTGACCTCCACTAAAATGCATGATAAGGTTTAAGAAGGTTGTGCATGGTTTAAGAAGTTGGTAATATATTCGTTTTTTATATTATTTGTAGTTGAATTAGCAAGCTCCACCAATTGTTGAATAGCGTATGTTTCCTTCTTAGGCAGAGGTACATCAATATTTGTGATGCAGAGGCTACGCCAGTTTTTAATATTTCGTTATTATTATGATATTCTGATATTCATTCGAAATTCTGATAAAAACTGGTAAATGATATAGCTTTAGGAAATCGCTAATTATGCAAACCAGGATTCTTTAAATTTACTCGGCCAGTTTATTTTGAAGATGCATAAACTAGAAAGAAAGAGTCCTTTCACTAAAATTGCAAAAGTTTTTCTCAACTACTGATGGCATGTTTTCATTATGACATGCATTCGATTACTCCCCCCTATTTTTAATAGACTTTAACTTAGCATATGACCTTTTGTATCTACTACACCCCTTTTCCTTATACTAGTAGACCAGACCGCCTGAACGGATTCAGCAGTCTGCCAGGGCAGACTCATCCTCCTCATGACAAAGCCTGCAGGTGGGGTCCTACGCACTTCCTATCCTCCATAAATAATTAATTCAGGGCGCAGAGTTCTGTAATCCAGCCAACAAGTTTAATATAGTCAATCCAACAAGTTTAGGCAGCAAATGTCTTGACATCAAGCCAATTGTGCTGACATATTTTTTATTCCTAAATCTGAATGGTATTCTGTACTTTCAATAAAAAAACACCTTGAAAAAATTGCAAAAAGTTTGTGTTTTTTTTGGTGACCCTTTACATCAAGGGTGGCCAAACCATGGGGCATGCGCCAAACGTGACGCATTGGATGATTACAAGTGGCGCTTTGGTGCGTTGAGGTTATGCATTGAACTTTGAATATATTTAATATGCCAATATGCGTATGAATTGCGAAAAGAATATGTAACTAGGAAAAAGGATGAAATCAGAAGACAAAACATATTTGCTAAGTAAGCTGTGAACACGTAGCAATGACAGAAGCGTCATATGAAATTGCTTTAACATTGGCGAAAAAAAACCTTTTAATGCTAAAATTGGCTCTATTTCGTACTTTTTCACTTAAGCTTTGCTAAAAAGTACCAAATAAGCACCAAATAAGGCCAATTTCAACATCAAACTTGCTAATAACTTCAAATGTAAAGGCCGTAGCATAAAAATTGTCTGGACATTATTCATAGCAAATTGTCCAAGCTTTCCAATTTTGCAAAAAATAATATCAGTTTTTTGGAGAAAAATGTGGTTTAGTTGAAATTTTAGTGAAAAAATTTCAAAGTTTTGATTTTGACGACTCATTGCTCTGGAAGTTGGTAGGGTAGGGTAGGTAGGGTTGATTTCGACAGTTTTAGATAGGAGGGAGTAGTTATCACTGTGAACCGTGACTTTATTTGCTTCGGTTTCATGTATTTTGAAAACTTTGATCGCGTTTTTCTCGAAACGAGCTTTTTGCAGATAGGTCTTTTCCCCTTTGCACGGCAGAGATGGGAACAAGCATTTTCACCAATGAAATTGATTAAAAGCAAAACACGGCCGAGAATAACCGATTCAAAATTTGAAGAATTCTCTGCAGTTCTCAATGACAAATTTGACAACGAACACATTAAAAAACTAGCAAAATCCAAACAGCCTTTTTTATATTACTTTTTTTTTGCAAGAAAAGACAACAGGCAGATCCAAGTTACCAGCTGATCTCGCTTTAAGTGCCAACAATTACGGTTCAGACGTCCAGAGTTATCTTCGCCAAGCGAGACTCTTACGACTATCATTTGAAAAGATCACCCTTTCGGAGGTGACCAATACTGACTATTGTTGATTGGTGTTTCATTAAACTGGGCGTAAAGTAATTTAACTGCGTGATTAAGTTATTCCTTCTCCTCTCCATATTCCATCCTTATTTCTATTTACCTAAGGGGCAGGTTCGAGTTATATGGCGCATCAGAACTCGCCTATAACCCAATTTGGCGGATACCATGCGAAAGGTTGGTCACCCCTGCTTTACACCCTTCTTTAGTCAATCGATACATTATGAGATAACTCAGGTATACATTGATTACGATTACTTATTGCATTTTTGACATGATACCATTTTTCTTTCAATTTACTTTTATGCAATTTCAAAATTCTCTATTTTCATTTATAATCAATTTCTGTACCACATTCCACAACTATAACACAAAACAATTTGATTCATGCATGCATGCATATATTATTTTATAAAATCCATTTATCTTGATTGGTACACACCTCCTCCACATTTTAATGAATTATGATTATGCAATAACATAAATTAGAATTAAGGTTATAAAAAAAAAATAAAAAAAAAATTCTTTCCAACAAATTAAAAATTTATAACATAACCTGATGTAGGTAAATCGTTGCCTGAAGAATTCATCAACTCCGCCACGAATAAATCAAGCTACAAGTTTCATTTTTCCCCAAAAGATCTTAATCAGAATCAGTCCGGCCAAATGAATCTTTACCTGTCTTCTCCTCCATGAAAAGATCTTTCAGTATCACTTTATGTAGAACTTCAATCTTACAAAAGGTCCAACAGGTTCATCGAAAAGAAAAAGAGAGATAAACAGAGAGAGAGAATCCAAAAAAAAAAACAAAATAAACCAGCGACAGCCACATATAGTATCAAAAAGTGGACCAAAAAACCGCACATTCACATAAAACAGACCGCACTGGTTCAGTGGATCTGATACACCAACAATAATAACAACAACGATGACAACGAAAACACAATAAAAAAAAATTAAAGTACAAAATTTTCGGGTCCAAATGAAGCCTACCTTTTACACGGGGATAGAAGGATGTGTCTCTTCGCGTCATCTTGTTATCTTTGGTGGAGAAATAAAACAACAACAACAACAACAACAAAAAAGTGCTGTCACCAAACAAAGTGCGGGTGAGGAAGGATCCTACAACTGGGGTCTTGACCGCATCTCTTCAAGATCAGCGATCTTCGAGGACAGAATGCCCGTTCCTGTAAAAAATCAAGTAGAAGTAAAAAAAAATTGTGGAAACAGAGACCAGATTGTCATCGTTCAGTTTATCTTACACAAAAAAGAACAATTTCATTGGTGTTGTTGTTTTCCTTCTTCATTTTGCTACCTTCCCGTTTACCTTCAAGTTCATCTAAAATATCTGCGGTATCCTAGTGTCTTCCTTTTTTGAAATTCTGATCCAGTTGCCGGGATATGGGCTCCTTCTTACACCGCAGCGCAACCGCACTCCCAATCAAACTTTTCTTTTCTTTCCCTTCGGATTTTTTTTGCTTCTTTTTATATCGTGGATTCGATTTTGATCATTTTCTTGTTTATTATCATTTTATCGAATTTTTTCGTATTTATATAAATTTCATCCGCAGTGTCTCTTAAATGTCGGCTTGTTTTTGTCTTTATATTGTTATTGCCACTCCTGTCAAAAAAACATTCCAGATGTCGGCAAAAAACCAAAATAAAAAATAAAACAAAAAACCGTTGAGAAATGAATTAATGCAGGTAAATTTTAGATATCAGGGCAATAATTTCATCATAAAACGGCCCCAGAAGTTGAATTGTCAGATTAAGCTTGTGCTTTTTTGTTTTTTTTTGGATTTTATTAATGCTGCTAGTAATAAAATTGATATTTGTGACGAATGTCAAGCTGAAAAATATGTGCGCCCAGTGATAAAAGTTTGTTAGTTTTTGTGTCCGAGTTGACCGATTTGTAAGTTTATTGGCTGTAAAGATATAAAACGTCTTAAGTCTTTCAAGTAATTATTATTATTTCCACTGATGGAGATTATGGAAATATCGTTGAGTTTTTTTTTGGGGGAGAGAGAAATTTTTGGTTTGATTTTTAAAATATCATTGCAAAATCACGATTTTTGCATGATAATACCGCAGTAATCAAGCCATTAAATTAAATTTAAATGTAGTTTAATAGTTTTATGGGAAATTTGATTGGGAAGATTAATGCGTTTTAAGTAATTATTATGACATTTTTAAAACAGTTAAACATAAAAAATTAAAAATTATCACATCTTTAAAAAAATTAAGCAAACAAACTTTTTTATTGGTTTCATTAAAAAAAACGGGTGATTCATTTAAAGGTACTTTTTTAAAAGGGGTTTGATGACAGATCACGCATGAGTTGCACCAAACTGTCGCGGTGTTTTTGTTTAATATTGTTTGACATTTCAGCATGGAAAAACTTAGCCCGGCACAGCGTTTACAAAAATTATTAAGCTGTATTATGCAAATCAGCGTTCTACTACAGCTGTGTTTCGTATGCTTATGGCTCTGTGTCATGATAGCGAAAGCAATAGTGTTATCAATACTCCTAACCGTCATTTTTCCCCGCTTTGAATACAGCTCGTATATCTGGGCCGGGGCTCCGAGAACGGCCTTAAAGTGGCTGATTAAGGTGCAAACCGTGCTCTCAAACTTATTGGTGATAGCAGCTTTTGCACCTCTATAGAATCTTTTTATTGGTGATGGCGTCATTTGCTCTTAAATTGACTCATTAAGCCAACGCAGGAATGTAGCGGCTCTGGCAAAATTTTACCGCTTTTATCAAAATGACTTGTTCTACTGAAATAAGTAATCTTATGCCTCCACGGAAATGTTTTTCGCGCAACACAAGACTAGCCAGCTGGGCTTACTCTCACAATTGGAACAACTCGATTATGGAACAACCTTCCACAGTCAGTATTCCCGAATTCCCAACAGTTCAAACGCAGAGTCCTTCGACATCTTCTCCAACATCCCTCTGACTGCCGCCAATCTATCCTATCCTCTTTCTTCTAGACATTGCATCATGACATGAACGACATGACGGACTAGTAGTATAATGTTTGACACCTGAGCTTAGACTTGCACATAAAAAAAACTTAACTGTGAATGTTGCCTGTTACTGCTCCGACGGAATATTTGCTGCCTAAAATAGAAGCCCGTGAGCTCGACGACATTTGGTTCCAAGAAGACCAGTAGCGCCGCCACACACTCCGTGAAACGAATCAGAACCGAAAATTAGAATTTCTGAATGGACCATGTTAGCAAAGCAAGAAATAGAAAGGAAAAAATAAATGTAAAGGATTGGTTATTTTTTATGATATTAAATAATTGTTTTTTTAACTTCCCAGTTTGTAATTGGACCGAAAATCGAAATCGAAATTTTCATCGTATTTTCATTTTTCATTTATCAAAAATTTGAGAAGAAGTATTTGTGTGTGTGTGCGTATTACGTATGGGGTCATTTTTTCCTGCACGATATCGCGCGAACCAAAAAAAGATATCTTCTTCGTTGAGGTGCCGTTCGAAGCGTATTAACGAAAATATGATCTGAAAAGATTTTCATGAAATTCGGTCGAGCCGTTTTTTTTTGTTTAAACGACGTACGTGATTTTTGTACCTGCACGATATCGCGTGAACCAAAAACTTTGTCGGCTTTTTTGAGATGTTTCCCGTTCTGTAAATTGAAGTTCATCCCGGAATTTCCAGTTTTGGTAATACATATCTTCTGAAATCGTTCGCATTTCCAAATGAAGTCATTTGCTTCCAAGTTTACCGTTATTTGAACTAGCTACTCTCAGGATTACTTTGGCACCAGTTTTGATACTAGCCAATTTCCCACTAGTACTAAATCTATTACTATTTTCTAAGTATACAATTTAATAATATTATATTATTTAATATTACAAGATTTTTGATATTGGATATAGGAGTTGTGTTAGTTTGAAGAACATACACCTGGAATGTGATATTTTCTTACAATTTGTTGATATTATTGTTCATTTATTATTAAAATATCCATTCATAATATTAAACATTCATCATACTGGGAAGTTGATCGTGTGGACCGAAAGGGTCACACCCACATCCGGACTAGTTTTTTTTATTTTTGAACAAAAGTACCTCTAAATGAATAACCTATTATATTGTAGACTGTAATCTTGCCTTGTATTCTTAAATCTTGTATTAATTTATTTAAAAGCTTTGAATTTTCTAGTTCAATGCTCTTTAATTGTTAACATCTGTATATTATCGCGTTATTCATATACTCCTGTATGTTTCGAAAAATAAAACCCCTTGTCCCATATTCCGCTTCAGATAAATTAAATACTTTTTATAGCTAACATAGGGAATCCAATATGTAACCATCCTATTCAGGGGCTTCGGAGCGCATGGGGATGGAAGGAAAAGTGCACACGCACTTTCGCTTTGGCTGGGGAAATCCACACCCAAAATATTTCATGTACACCTAATAACCCAAAACGTTGAAGAGCTGTCTAGGTCGTTGCGACGAAATTCGTTATTTACTACCTTAAAAACTCCCATATACCGATTTTAATTGAATCGGACTACAATTCGCAAACTCGTCGGCCATGTTGGTGCGGCCATTTTGAATTTAAAGTCGTAATTTGCTTCCTTCAAAAACCTCAGATACAGATTTTCATTGGAATTGGAACACAAGTTGCAAATTCGTCGGCCATTTTGAATTTATAAGTTTTTACCACGTATTCGTTATTTGCGACTTTAAAAACCCCTAGATACCCACTTTCATTGGAATCGGAATAAAATTGGCAAATTCAAACATATTTCTGCGACAATTTTGATTTTCGGTCATATTTCGGCGGCCATTTTGAATTTCGAAAATCGGGCTTCGAGGTGCATCATAGGAGACCTCCACGGCAAAAAATCAAAGCTCTGCGATGATTTTTAACGAAGCTCTCTATAATAGCACCTTAATGGCTTTAGAAAGTAATAAAATAGCCTATGTTCTAAGTTTTAATGTAAAAAGCACATGGTTAAAATTTCATTAAGATCGGTTGCACGGTGTAGGAGCCTATTCCGAACATACATAAATACACACATTCATTTTTATATATATAGATTATCTTTTTAAATTTACTTAATTTTAGCGAGTTTCTAAAAATGCATTGTCAAACAACTGGTTTTGCTGGTTTATCAGAAGAAAATGCATTTTTGTTTCGAATGTCGTCATCAAATAAAACCGCAGGAGTTTCAACAAATTGCTACACTAAATACGGTACATCTAAGAACTCAAGATCGATCATCTGCATTACATTCCTTGAAAAAAACAATTTTATTCAAAACAAATCGCAACAATTCACTATCAAAAAAGAGAATGTTAATTTCTTCACGTGAATCTTTTCACTTCAACTTTAACCTTTTATAGTATCTTTTTTCTAACTAACAAAAAAACAAAAAAAAAAATACCTTTGCCATTATTACTGAACTCTGACTTTGGCCAAGCAATGTTGTGACATTTGAGAGGAGCCATCTGTCTTCCAAAGCTGATACTGACTGTGAATTCGCTTTTAGTTTACCTGACCGCCAAACGTTACGTAGCAATAAAGAATTAAAAGAAATCACTGTTACCTGTTACCTGTTACGTGCGGCTGGTTATCTCAAGTCAATAAATCATAAAAGGCTGTCGGATAATTTATGATAAGTATGCAAGCTTAACAAATTGTTCAGTTATCCTACAAAACGCAGAAAATTGATGAAAGATGCCCTTCCGACGCTCACTTGACTTGACTCTACTGTCCCTGGCACGCTGGGGGATTCGTTGTTTCTCTAGCCAGTTCTAAGAAGTTAGAATGGACCCCAGCATGTTTAGTGTTGTGATTGCTTCTCATTAATCTCTTTTTTTTATAGTTTTTGTTTTGTTTTTTGGTATTCTCTGTAGAGCAATTCAATCGATGTAACTATTCGTTCAAGTAGTGGGGAAGTTCGTTATTTTATTTGAATTGCAGTGATTGAAAGTACCAAGATAGTAAATGAATCGTTACTGACGACGAGTAATAAATCACGTGAAAAATAAAGAAAATTTTGTGTTTGGTGGTAAGTGATGTTGGTTTTTATTGCTTCTGGGTTTTTGTTGGTTTCAGTGTAAGTTTTTTAGTAATTGGATATTTTTTTTTGTTTTTCTTAAATTATAAGGCATTTATTTCGTTACTATCTTATGTAATACGAACCAAATCAATTACTTTCGCAATTACTCAAATATTCATCTTTCTGCCCTTGCAAACTGTATTTATATCTGTCTTGCCTTTCAAACCTAATTAAAATCTTTATCTTCCTAGTACTAACCAATATATTATCCGGTTTTGGTAAAGCGGGGATATCGGATATCCAACTAGTACTAGTACGAAGTATAAACCACTCATAGTATTTTAGAACTGTGATCGAACTTCCATTCCCTCAATGTTATTGAATACAAACAATTTTGAATAATTTTTTTTCTTCCGCTTAGGTTAATTTTATGAACTCAGCATAGATATGCCTATAGGCCAGTTAATTGAGATATTTAGTTCAAACAAAATCCTGACACTGATATTTTTTTTTTAATTTGTTCATTGAATAGCGTACTTTAACCTCATGAAAAGTTATCACTCGCCGGGTTGGGGGAACCCCCTAAAAACGACCCCCTAAAAAATTACGTTTTTGGCTAATATCTCTTAAACGGTAAGTATTATCATAAAATAGTGTTTACAAAGTTTGTAGATTATGCAAGTGTCTACAAAAAAATATATTATACATTTTCCCGTGCGAATTGCCATTAATGAGATATCGCCGTTTTAAAGATTTAAAATACTCATTTGTGACTTGTATAGGTCATCAGACGTTCAATAAATCCTTTGTTGGACTACGTGGCTAATATTTTCAGGGGTGATTCGTGGATGTATTTGGAGAAAAAAATTGTTCTAGAGAGGCGGCTATCCCCACTACCCACTAAAATACAGGGTGTTTACGAAAAAAAAATGTATTTTTTTAAAATTTACTTAAACTTTAATTACTCCTAGACTAATTATCGTAGAGCAACGTAATTAGGCTCATCTTTTAAGTAAATGTGTATTCTTTTATTTGATATAAAGATCGAAAAGTTGAGTGACTCCGTTTAGAAGATATGTAGGTTTAAAGTATGACAAAATCCCAATATTCTTCGTTTCCTTCCCATACTTTAAACCTACATATCTTCTAAACGGAGTCACTCAACTTTTCGATCTTTATATCAAATAAAAGAATACACATTTACCTAAAAGATGAGCCTAATTACGTTGCTCTACGATAATCAGTCTAGGAGTAATTAAAGTTTAAGTAAATTTTAAAAAAATACATATTTTTTTTCGTAAATACCCTGTATTTTAGTGGGTAGTGGGGATAGCCCCCCCTCTCTAGAACAATTTTTTTCTCCAAATACATCCACGAATCACCCCTGAAAATATTAGCCACGTAGTCCAACAAAGGATTTATTGAACGTCTGATGACCTATACAAGTCACAAATGATTATTTTAAATCTTTAAAACGGCGATATCTCATTAATGGCAATTCGCACGGGAAAATGTATAATATATTTTTTTGTAGACAATTGCATAATCTACAAACTTTGTCAACACTATTTTATGATAATACTTACCGTTTAAGAGATATTAGTCAAAATCGGAATTTTTTTTAGGGGGTCGGTTTTTAGGGGGTTCCCCCAACCCGGCGAGTGATAACTTTTCATGAGGTTAAAGTACGCTATTCAATGAACAAATTAAAAAAAAATATCAGTGTCAGGATTTTTTTTGAACTTTTAGGAGAAAATATACTTCCCCGCCTGGGCTACTAATTAAATAATTTTGTGTTTTCAAGCTTCCGTTATCATCACATAATTTCGGATCACTTTGATTGCAATTTTTCATGCAGTTTTTTTTCATTAAAACAATTTTCAGTTGTCTTGTAATGAACGATGAAACTTAATTAATTGTTTTTTTTTTCTGTTTTATTTTCAGATCAAAGCTGAATTTAACAATAAAGACATGAGATGAATTTGGGAGCTGGTAAGTTCTAATCAAATTTTGTTAGTATAATTTGTGTCAATCCCAACTACCATTATTATTTTTCTAAAATTATTTAAAATAAATTCGATAGAGTGTAAGACCTAGATGAACCCAAAGATTCACACTGAATTAGAGCATCACGAGACCGAGACAAGACGAGATTTTTAAGACTCTCGTCTCGATCTCGGTAAGTCTCAACCATTTTGAGTCTCGTCTCGACTCTCGGCGGATCTTGCCCTTCCTAATCTCGTCTCGTCTCGTCTCCTCTCGTCTACTCTCTCGGGGCGAATATAAATTTATGAGCCCATCACGGCTCTTATACTTATAGACTCAACCTATACGTAACCAGCGAGAGAAAACAAGAGGCAATGTGCATGTGCATGAGTACCACATCCCAGCTTTGAATAAATGGACTAAGAGGATTCTGACGGATCCTGTAGAAGGACGCGATGAACCATAGGTTTGATTTCTTGAAACTGACTGCGACTACACTTCAGTTGTTCTATTTATAAATAAACCCTTTGACTGCGAATCCTAGAGAATGAGCCGAGCGGACTAGACCTATGCCTGTCGTGGCGGGACAAGAGTTTTTATTTATCTAGAACAATCAAAACAAAAACAAATGTCCTGTTTCGTGTAAGTCCTCCCAGCGGGAAATGGAGTGCTACAATAGACATCTTTGAGCACTCCTTAAAAAGCTTTTAGCGCTTTCATTCCCATACCAGTTCTATATATTTTTTTAATATTGCATGTCATCGGAAGGGAGCATTCCTTTTAATGCTCCTTTAAAAGCGGTTTAGAAGCATTACAAAAAAGATTTTTAATAAAGAATATTCCTGGAGGCCTGTGGATATGTGAATTAACTACTTTTCCACATGCGAGTTTCCCGGGTGAAAATAAGAGGCCGAAAAATAAGAGAACTTCGGCGTATTTTAGGCTCAAAAATTTAATGGTAAAAACCAAAAATAATGCACAAAAAGGATAAAATAATTGTTTGAAATTCTTTACAACATTAATCCAATCAGAATGGATTTAATAAGAAGAATCACTTTTGAAGACGGTGCCAGGTAGTAGTTGACTTTCATTGCATTAACTATTGCTGCGAAAATTGTATTCATTTCTTTGTTAGCCTTATGCCCTTAATACATCACCCCGAAAACAGGTGTTGGCACCGTCTTCAAAAGTGATTCTTCTTATTAAATCCATTCTGATTGGATTAATGTTGTAAAGAATTTCAAACAATTATTTTATCCTTTTTGTGCATTATTTTTGGTTTTTTGTGCATTATTTTTGGTTTTTCTGAAGTCGGTTTTTAAAAATTTATTTTATTTCGTACTTTTTAGTCCGTTAATTTTTTTCCGGGGGCCATATAAAAAAATTATTTATTACGAGAAGTATGACCCTCAGCCGCGCGCCGTCGAAAAGAATTGAGGCAGTAGCTAAATAGTTTTTGCAGTAATCTATTTGCGTATTTTCGGAGCAATTTAAAAAAAAAACTTATTTAATATGAAACAAAATTCCCCAAAGGAAATTAAAAAGAAATATTTATTGTGTCGATTGAAAAAAAAATTGCTCCAGGTCAAAGAATCGAACTCGCAACCTCCAGGACGAGAGGCAAGCCTCTCAGTCGTTGTGCTACGGGAGATTGTTACAACAAGATGGCTAAATACGTAAATAAAGCTTTCAGAAACTGCTTTAAATAGAATTTCATTCCAAAGGAATACTCTCTTACAGTCTGCATGAGTAGAGTATGCATGAAATTTCTCACCGAAGAGTTTGTAATTCTTTACAACATTAATCCAATCAGAATGGATTTTAGAAAGAGAAAAAAAGAAAAAAAGTCGAACTACCCTCCGGGGTTTGAACCCGCAATTTTTATTTGCAGGTCAACGCCTTTGCCGATTCATCCACCGGCCCCTCCTCGAGCACGCGACAATAAAGTAATTTGTTCGCTGCCTTTGAAAATACTTCTATCCGTTCAAGGTGTACTAATTTTACCAGTTTTTTACGCCTACCTTCGAACTCCTTTATCAGAATTTAAAAAAAATTGTACGGGACCACCGTGGGAAACTACCCTTTCAAACAAAAAAGAAAAAAAGCAAAAAAGTCATTGCGTTACAAAGTTATGCGTGAACAGGACCAAAAAATACCTACGCGTCGAATTGATAACCTCCTCCTTTTTTGAAGTCGGTTAAAAAGAGTCGAAAATACGCCGAAAAATAGCCGAGGTAGTGAACATAAGGCCGATAAAACGCCGAAATGACACCGAATATACGCCGACATGTGAATGACCCTAAACCGAAAAAGGCCGAAAAACGCCGAAATATTTACCGAAAACAGGCCGAATAAACGCCGATGCATAAGTCCCATGAGGCCTACGCATTTTTTAATTTAACAATTTTTTGAATTATACTTTGAAATATTAGTGTACTTTTGAACTTAGAAAATTGTTTTGCTAAAAGTCTTCATTTATCGAAATATTCTTAAGTCCAGACGTTAAAGAAATTTCTAAGTTATTTTAAAAAATAATTCAAAATATGTATTGACACCGAAAACAAGCCGAATTTTCTACGAAAATAAAAATAAATTTTCTGGTAATGTAAGCTGAAGTTTTATTCTGCTACTGCCAAAAATATCGGTGTATTTTCGGCCTGTTTTCGGTGTCGAACCATCTAAGCAATAATATATGGGCGTCTTTTCGGCCTGTTTTCAGTGTCGATCCATCTAAGCAACAATATATTGGCGTCTTTTCGGCTTGTTTTCGGCCTCTAAAAATATTTCGGTGTTTATTCGGTGTCTTTTCGGCTTTAAATGTACTTTTAGGCTGTTTTTCGGCGTCTTTTCGGCCTTTTATTTTCACCCGGGTTGGGTTTCCCAAAGCGGTCCTTCAACTAAGTATCTACTAACCACATCCAATGTTGCTTGACCTCCGTATCGAACGAGAACAGGTATATTGAGTACAATAATGTTACCCTTTATGGTCACCAAGATAATCGCCCGTTTTCTTCGCCTTATAAAATTTCTAAAATCTCCATTAATGCTCCCCTGAGCAGCACTCTAAATTTTTCCTGCTGGATATTCATGGAAGCCTGTGTATATGTGAATAAGCGCCTGTGTCTAAAAGCTTTTATTTTTGTGCAATTGCCTTTTCCTTTCCAAGCGCAAGTATGGTTTAACCAAAGTAGTCCCCCAACTAAGTATACTATCGCGTCCAATGCTGCTTGTCCTCTGTATCGAACGAGAACCGGTCTATTGAGTATGCTAATACCACCCTTTATGTTCAAGAAGATAATCGCCCGTTTTCTTCTTTCTATAAAATTTCTGAAAACTCCAGTAATGCTCCCTTGGAAGGATATTTGGCAGCGCTCCCACTGGGCTCAAATCTAGCTTTCAGTTGCTCAACTCTAGTTTTCAGTTGTAGAGACAGAACCATACTATCTGCTTGCGATAAAGGAATTTGCGCCCTCCACTATGCATTCGGGATGTAAATGGCCCTTGAGTAATAGTGAATTGCACGACAATCTTGCCCATATATTATACGCGTTTGTTTGAAAAATGGTATCCCCCCCAACCCGATGTAAAACTTCTCTTCAAGCATAAAATATTTTAGTCGAATATAAAATACTGCTAAAAGAGAGTTAAAATTATGCAATATACTCGTATTGCACTATTCCTGTAGTGCAAAAATATTTTTGTTTTCTTATTAAAAATCGACCAGGCTTTTACACCCAATGTAATAAAATCTAATCGATTATATTATATTCAATTATACATATTATAGACCAAGTATTTCTGTAATAAGATCTGCTGGGACTACATTACTAGGGGTTGCAGTTTCTCAATTGTTTTAGATACTTTTTACTGATAAACTTGCAACCATCATTCGCTGACCAAAGAAAAAACAAATTAATCACTTGCTTAGATAAGTCTTGTCTAATATAGTCAATTCACAAGAACTATAAAATCAGTGGATAATCCAAGAATTTATATCTAATTTCCGGTGTTAAAATCTGGATATATTTACCAAATAAAAATGTTTGGCATAGTATTAGAATCATATAACAACATTTAAAAAATCCTAAAATCGGTTGCCCCTTCACTGGAATTACAAAAAAAAATGGAAGCTAAAAAGATCAATATAAGCTTGAAGCCTGGCATTGTCTTAAAATAATTCTTTGTTCCCACATTCTCATTCCTTTGAAACCTGTCATAAACCACTAAATTTTACAGTCGCGGTCAAAAGTAACTTAATCACATTTGAGCAAAATTTTCAAAGAATTTCAAAGCCGGTACGACCAAAAACAACAACAGAAAAACTAAAAAAAAAAAACAAAAATAACAAAAATGTCATGTGGTCGGCCCCAACAATTCCAAGTCTAGGCAGTCGAGGTCTTTCTTTGGTTAATGGGGCCCCTTAGCACCCGTTCACTACTAAAGAGGCCCCAGTGGATTTTTTTTCTCACAGGCCTTTTTAACCTGCAGCAAAACGGCTCAACTATGCCCAGTCGAGTAGAGAGTCCAGTCCAGTCGGGGTTGGTTGACTTAGTGCTTAGTGCTCGGTTTTATGATAAAAACTTCGACCTCAATGGCTACCACAATTTTTGTTATATACTCGATTTTACTCTGCTGTTACGTTGCTGTAGCCTAGTCTTTCTATCAAACAAACCTCCAGTCAAGTTACCACAGTCAATCGATGGTCATTTGCCCGGTAACTACCTAGCCTTGTCGCAGACGACTAACTTGCCTGCGGTTAGCCGCAATTTCCTCAAGTTACGGATGTGCCAGCAGCGCTCCTACGGCTTACTGGGCATCGTTTCTAAGTAATTCATATTTTCCCTGTATTTACTTATACTATCGATGTAATCAGTAATGATAATCGCAGGTTGTTACTGCAATTCTCCATCGTCCGAATAGCAGATGCCCTCAAAAATATCTCGCTCACCACTTGCGTCAAGAAGAAAAAGCTGAGCCACTTGGAAAATGCGTCGACGCCGCCAGACAAAATAGAGTTAATTGCCCAGGCTAGATGCGCGCGCAATTAATAAACTCATAAGAGCCCGACATTGGAGGCGTCCCCAGCAATCCCGACGCTGTAGATCGTCAGATTCGATAAATTTCACAAGTGCTCGTTCGAATCAATTACGAGCGGCTGCGAATGGGTCGCACGATTTATGTAATATTCAATATTCTCGAGCTTAACGCAGCGAATACACTTGTTATGATCTATGTTTAGAAACGATATGATTGTATCGCACGTTGTTAATTTGAAAGTTTGCCTTTTTCGAGCCAGCGAACATGATTCTAATCTCTTTTTACCTCGTGTAGGAAATGTGACACCAGACCACATGCGAAGGGTGGAAATATGTTTCTGGTAACTGCATACAATTAATATCATCAAAATTGCATTCGCAAAGCGGGACGAAATTATGTGTGTGTGTAGACCGATTAAAGATTACCATTTATAGAAAATTATTTTCGGATCGTGTCTGTGCGATAGGTTGGCATTGGATCGAATGTTGCCAGACGAGCAGCTGACAATAAAAACAAGATAGAAAAACGACCAAAACTGGAAGCAGCTATG
Organism: Thereva nobilitata; assembly: GCA_963855945.1. Taxonomy (NCBI): domain Eukaryota; kingdom Metazoa; phylum Arthropoda; class Insecta; order Diptera; family Therevidae; genus Thereva; species Thereva nobilitata. Next base: position 84,009,855 of record OY979696.1, read on the forward strand.
TATGGCCAAATACGGGAGCTAGATCCGAGGTTACGCGAGGTGATATAAGCTTTACCAATACTTTAATATATAGAAACAATGCTACACTAGCACGCTTTGCTTTTTCTTGCTGCAAAATTATAAGGTGAACGCATAAAATACCTGAAGATCATCGCTGCTGTCCCTGGTGTCACCAGCTTCAACTCCATGCAGTACTATGCCTCTATTGTAGGCTGTTTATTCTATCTTTATTTTTATTGTTTTGTGTGTTTGTTAAGAGAAAAAAGTAGCATTTTGTCACATGATCACTGACCAAACACCATATTTGATTGATCTAGCTGTCTCCTAGTTTTAGGAAATGGATGAAGGATGATTGCCCACATTTAGATACTGACGATCGTCAGATTAACAAATGCACAAATTGGTTCGAGTTTTGATGATCGGTCTTCGTTGTGGGCTTGACAAGTTTTTCGTTGCTGCTTGATTGTATGACCATAACTATGCAGTTTATGGAGATTACAACAAATGACGTCCACTGATTGCAATCTTAGCATGCATGAAAATGTTGATGTACAGTATTTGATTTTCTACTCAGGCAAAACTATATGGTCGTAAATGCACTTTTGATGAGATCAGTACTCAATTCACATTCACTATCTGGTTTTTAACACTTTGATACTTATGGCCGGCTGGATGTTGCTGATGATGGTAGCTGCATAGATAACGACGAGTGTACAATTTGCCGTTTTTTTTCTTGTTGGGAATTTTTAATAAAATGGATTTTACTGGGCAATTTGTGAATTATGGTTCAATTAGTATGAGGCTTAGTCAAGCATTTTAGTAGATATCTATCTTACTTCATCTTTTAACGGCTCGGTTTTTTTTAGTAAATGACTGTGCGTTTTGAGCAAGAAAAATATTACTAAAAAATTTACTATTAAAAACGCGTACAAAGATTTATACAGCCGCTTTAACTTACACGGCTAATTGGCAAAATGGGTTGAAAATATCTACTATCCAGGATTTCTGTATACTTTGCTCTTTTTAACTTGAAATGTTAATGTTCGATGATATTTTGAATCAATTTTTATAGTTTTTCCGATCTCTTGTTCCTTCCATGAACAGAACAGAAATTAGTTAAATTCTCTTCTTAATAAATGATTAAATAATTCAATTAACTATCAGCCCTATTCTGATTAGATGAGCCCGTCTGGAGCTCTGTTATTATTTTTAGCTCGCACCTCTTGAAATTTAAAAGTTTACCCGCTTTAGATTTGTCGATTTGAATGAATCTTTTAGCTTGACCTGCGCCTTGATTCCCGATCTTACGTCACTAGCAGAAAGGTTCCGGGCCAACAACTGATGTGAGTGCCCCTATTCTAGCCAGGCCAATTTAATTATCAATGTGATCTTCACTGCCCAGAATCCTCTTCAGCGTAACATCCTTGTTTCTGCTGAGGTTTTCAGAGATAGGAGACAATCCAGGATAGTCTTTGATGATACCCTGTGTGATTTTTATGCCAACAAGGCAGCTTGATTGTCCCAGTAAATGGCGATGTTAGAGTTATCTGGAGATCTATTAATGCAAGTGTGGGCGCACAACTGGATGGCGAGTACCCCAGATTGAAAAGCAGTGGGTGGTATCAAGGCCATGGATAAATTGCTCTGTGGACCATATACGGCCAGTCTTACCCCATTATCGGTTTTGGAACAGTCTGTATACCAAAAGGTCATGCTTCCTCTACAGAAGAGCCTGCCGTGCTGCCATTCTGACTGACCCGATAGTCGTCCTAATCGATTTGCCGAAGTCCAGTAGTATAGAAGCAGTAATGCAGCAATGTAGTATCGGACATTGGCTTCAGGCTTCGTTCCTTGAGAATCGTTAAGTGATCCACAAATCCGTATCAATTTTAGATAGTACCAACCTTCAAACAATATGCGTCAAAATTTCATTACTTTCCGACCATTTATTTACAAGTCACAGTGGTTTTAGTAACGCTGCTTTTGTAATTTTCAATGCAAGGAAAAATCTGAATTTCGTGTGTTGATTCAGCATTGCTTTTTAATGGGAAAAATACCGTTCAAGCAAAGCAATGGCTTGAAAGGTGTTATTCGCACTCTGCTCCATCGACGCAAATGGTAGAGAAGTGGTTTGCTGATTTTAAACGGGTCCGCTCAAACGCCGTTGATACTGAACGCTTTGGTTGCCCAAATTCAGCTCACTGATGACCAAAAACCACAATGTGTTGATGATTCAGACCGCTTTAGGCGAAATAAAAAGGATTTTTTCAAGCGAAGTGACAATGGATGAAACATGGATCCATCACTACACTCCAGAGCCAAATCGGTAGTCAGCTGAGTGGACAGCAACCAGCCGTCCAAAAGCCACCAAAAACGCAAAAGTCGGCTGGGAAGGTTATAGCGTCTGCATTTTGGGATGCGCTTCGACTATTTTGAAAAGGAAAAAAAGATCAATAGTGAATATTACATAAGAAGGACGAAATCGCCAAAAAGCGGCCCAAATGAAGAAGAAAAAAGAAAATGCACTGTGTCACAAGTGCATCGCAACAATGGCCAAATCGCTCGAATTGTACATACTTCGCATTACTTCCACCGACTTCCCTCAAAGCAAAAGGTCTCCAAAAATGCTTACCGGAAAAAGTATTGCTCTAATGAGGAGATATCGCCGAAATTGAAACGTTTTTTGAAAGGTTTGACAAATCGTTCTGTAAGAAAGGCATATGAATGTTAGAGAAGCGTTGGAATGAATATATCACTTTAGAAAGAGACTATGGTAAATAATGAATAAAGCCGAACTTTACCTAAAACTCGTTTTTTTAGTGATTATGTACGTACATTAGGGTGGTCCAAAAGTGGCAAAAAAATTTCGAAAAAACGTCCACCCCCCTCTTAAAGTTCAATTCAAATGATGAATTTTGGCGGCAACCGGAGCATTTTTGGTTGAAACTAACACATAGCGCACCGCAGATGAAGTTTTTGAGATTCACGATAGTCTGCTAGTGCTAGATTCGATGGTTCAGTTCATCCACGTCATAAAAAATGCCTAGAACGTGAACGTGTATAGGGTTTTCGAGGTCGCTGATTACGAATTTGATGTCAAATTGAAGGTTTGACATATGACAGCTGTCAAAAACGCTGACAACGAAAAACGCCATTTCGAAGTTTCCGTGGTGAAGGTAACAAATTCGGAATTGTAACTTGGCACCCACCCTTGGATAAAAGAAAAAAAATAGTTCTTGCTTTAGCCAAGACGCAATCTCGAAAATTGGCCTTTATTCTGGTGGTCACTTTTGGTGACAAATGCCGAAGTGAGACAAAAATGCTGGTTCTCTAAAAAAGTAACATTTCAGTGAGATAAGGCGAATTACAGTTGTCACTGATATCGAGAAACGGCGAATTCAGTGACAATTGTTCTCACTTGATGTTTATAAGTGATATTTTTCTCATTTGATATTTGAACGTCTCAATTGCCAAATCGATTAACTCCACTTTTGAATTTAATTAAATCTTATTGTCAAAATCATTTATTGGCTCTTAACTGTACATATTCAAAACAAATTACTCTGATAATAAGAAGTATTAACACTTCTAAATGACTATTATCAGAGCAATTTGTTTTGAATATGTACAGTTAAGAGCCAATAAATGATTTTGACAATAAGATTTAATTAAATTCAAAAGTGGAGTTATTCGATTTAGCAAGTGAATCATTCAAAAGGTAAATAAGGGCCATTAATTAGCATCTACAATTAAATTTTTTTAAAGAAGAAGATGTTCTGTTATTAAATTTCCAAACAAATGAAATTGTCGAAAACAGCGAAAGTAGAAAGTAGAATAAAAGCAAAATAAGTAGTGATTAATATATATATAACTCAAACATATTTCCGAATTCCGTTTTAAATATTACACATTTGAAATTCCGCCCCATATTTACTAGCATTTAGTAATCTGTTAATTTCTTTGTAAATGAGATTTTCTCACGCAATTGCGAATAATTGAGAATTTTCACATTTAAGAAATGCACTTCGTACCTAATCCTGACAAGCAGCGATTAATTTATTTTAAAATGCACGCTGAAAAGCCAATCTAAAGGAACAAAGAATTAACTAAGGCATGCAAGACAACAGGTCGGACGCTGCGCCATGAAATTATTTATCTTATCGCAATGCGCTGGCATATAGTGAATATTATATAACAGGTAGGTGCCATTACACCTGCACGTGAATTAATTTCAATTTTTCGCTGAATTTAATTCATTAGTTAGCTCTGGTATGTCACGAAGTATTACTATAGCTTGGCTATCTCGCTAGCTAGCTGGATTTAATAGCAATCCATTAGGTAAATAAAGCTTAAGAGACTATAGGTGTTCGGTACAGCTGATATCCCTGTCGTAAATGATATTGCTCACAACAGGTAAAGATAATTGCATTAAGTTTCAAGTAAAATTTTAAGAATGCAAGTAGTTATTTGTTGGTAGTTCTGCACCTTTTTGTAGATTTTTTAAATGACATTTTTGATTTTTTTTTCAAAAATATCACTACAAAAACCCAAACAATTTTATCGGCATCTCGCAATTTATAAAAAGTTAGCCACTGAAAATTGTTTCGGCGCAACAGAAGTAAGATGAGGAGGTGGAGAAGGAGGAGTTTGGCTACAAGCAGCAGCATCAGCATTTTATAACGATCTTCACATATCTTATGATCAATTTATTTTTGAGATGAAAATTTTCTTTTAAGCTTCAAGCAAAACTTCTAAATGAATATTTTCGGCATTCGCTCTTATCATTTTTGATCAATTCAACATTCATGCCCCAGACATCCCTCCATCCCAAAGATTACCTGTGTGCATCCTTACATTCACGGTTGCTGGTGAGATCACCGCGATCGGCTGTTTCGAATGTTGTAGGAGAAATTTTTGCCAAGATGCCAACTTACAATTAGCCCCTTCCGCTTCTCTGTCGATAAGGATCAATCGAATGTACGAAATTGCTGTCTCGGCAGGCCAAGAGTGACTTGCAGCGAAAATTGCTTTACATCATCGTGAAGTAAAAATTTTTTTTTATGAAAAATAAATAAATAAAAAAAACGAGAACGCTTCTTTTGCCGTAGAGACAGTCCAGGGGACGACATTCACAATCGATTTGACATTATAATCGTCGTGGTATACAGGTGTGTACGATGTATAAAGGGATATATTAAGTTTGGCTGCCATGTAGTTAGCAATTTGGTAACATTTCATGAGATGCGTCTACTTTAGGATATTTTGTTTTTGTTTTATTGTGGTTTCGGTCGCTTTGAGAGCCTGAATCGATCGTGGTGGTTAATTTGGTTTCAATGTTGTAAGATTAGCAAGATATACTTGATATGGAACTTACTGTCAATAATTTGTGTCATATCTGATGTAACGAGGGCCATTTATTTTTATTGTATTTATGGCAGTAGGTTATACGAGATTTTATGTCCCGTGAAGTAAAATGCGCGGTTTTTTAAGGATAATTAAGTTCATATCAGAGCAGCATTGCTGATTTAAAAGAAATTGCTGAACCTTTGAAGTTCGAAGAAAAAAGAGTACCTACACTTTATTTTAAATACACTACACATACATTTTTTAAATAAAACTAGACCAGTTTAAGTAGTATTTAGTTTATTGAGATACGAAGGTATACATTGCTTCCATATAACTTCATTTAGATTACTTTGGAATTACAACAATTATACCCTAATAAATTCGTGGATTGCAGTCTTTGAAATACTTTTAAACGGTTTTTGCAGAAAAATTACGCAGGCACACAAAAAAAAAGATGTCAAGACCCAGAGGGTACATCCCCTACCCCGCCGTTTTTGGGGTCGCTGAAACCGAATATGACCATAAAAAAGGGGTGTATGGGATGGGGGTGGTAAAGGGTGCTGACGGTTGACGAGGGGGTTGGATTCATTTTTGGTAGTCTTCTTTGTTTACAGCATCCTAGAAAACATAGAAATACACACCCTACTCTACTTTGTATGAGAAATGACATTTCGACCCCCATAAAGGGGTGTATGGGGGTAGTAAAGTGGCGCTAGGGGCAAACGAGGGGGTCTAATTCATTTTTGATAGTCTTCTTCGTTCTTAGAGGCCTAGAAAACATAAGAATACACCCCCCACTCGACTTTTTGTACGAGAAGGGGGCTAAAGGGTAACGAGGGGGTCTAATTAATTTTTGGTAGTTTTCTTCGTTCTTAGTGGTCCAGAAAACATAGGAATACACACCCTACTCGACTTTGTATGAGAATTGACATTTCAACTCCCAGAAGGGGGTAAGGGGGTGGGTTCCGGGAAATGGCTAGTTAAAATTTTTTTTTATGGTCATATTCGGTTTCAGCGACCCCAAAAACGGGGGGGGCTAGTGGATGTACCCTCTGGGCCTTGACATCTTTTTTTTGTTTGCCTTATCTTATATGCAAGGCAATTGGCATTCTATTTAAAGCATATTAAAGCTGTATTCATTTACATATCTTTCAGTTGTCAATGTTGGAACCATGCTTCCTCTTCATTTGTATAATTTGGGAGATGACCACCTTTTTGATTATATCCTAGAGTTAATCAAACGAGAATGCAAACCAACCTTTGTGGACGGCATGAAGGTTCTGGATTTAAACTTAGCCAGTACAATCCGGTATGAAGATACACAATTGGCAAGCAGCCAATGAGTCTGAGTCTCCAATGTTGGACCAAGAGTATATAAGATTCGATATTGAACCTCCTGGTCAGAACAAAGAGTTCGCAGGGTAACTAGTCAAACCAACTGAAGTATGTTCGAAGAACAGCTTAGTGAAACGTCTGTGACCACCAATATCCACATTGTTATAATTGCTTATCGCGATATCGTTGCATCTCAGTTGCAATAAACCAGAGTACGGAAACGCACGCTCGTGTGCGCACACGTTCGTACATACTCATGAGTTGTGTGCGCTCTTCTTGTCCTTATTACTCACGCACATGAGTTGTGAGTAATTGATTAATTTCGTGTGCCCACATGAGTCGAAAAATGAGTTTTGAGTCATTCGTGTGTGCACATGAGTATTTCCAATTACAAATTATTCAATTACTCACAGTTCACGTGCGTGAGTAATTGACAATTCTCCTTATTACTCCCGCACGTGAGCTGTGTGCACTTGAATTTTTTCGTATGCGCACATGAGTCGAAAAATGAGTTTTAAGTCGATCGTGTGCGCACGCGAGTGTGCGTTTCCGAACTCTGCAATAAACCACTTTAGTATCTTATCAATGCCCCTAACCACTAGGCATAATAACTGTAACATTCTCGGGTGGAGAGACATTGAGTTAAAAAGCCCCAAAACCATAAGGCTACCTAACAGAGCAAAGAACACGAGCGAATACAAGCAACCTCTTCCTGAAAATAACAAAGAATTGAAAAGATCTAAGAGAAGATTCTGCAGCACAATCTGCGATGTGATATTTCATTTCGCACTGTCTTAGCAAGCAAGCTACATCCAGAAACGATATAGGCTCCGTTCAGAAATTGATGAACCTATGCTGCGAGTACAAAGAGACCTAAGGTCTTATGAAAGCCCATTTTCCTAGTGCTCCACTAACTAACTAACTAAAAGGAAAAGGTGGCCTAAAACCAGAAAAAGAATTTCATATTCGTCGGAGGAGATGACATTGGTGAGAGATATAGCTGTAAATGTTTTTTTAAAGTAAAGAGGAAGAACAGCATCAAAAAAATAGAAGAGTATAATTTTCCGTGGTTTACTTTTAGTTTTTTATAGGTTAAAATCGCGGTTTTTTCTTTGTCGGGAAATGCTTAGGAAAAGTGCTGCCAAATATAGGGAAATGACAAAAACGAATAACACGCACCCTTACCAGATAGCTGTCTCTCGTCGATGCAATGGAGAAAAACCAACAGCGATATGTCAACACACCTAGCCGTCACACTAGGGTCTAATGAAAATGGGTATTTTAATACCCGACAGTCCATGGTGTGTACCCAAAATACCTATTTTAAGCTACATGGAAAAATTTTGTTTGAATGACTAAAAAGCGCATTTAAATTGGAATTTTTGTTATTTTATTAAGGAAACATGATGTTTACAAGAAATAGATCATTTGGCCTTTGCAATCTTCGCCTTATCCAGAAAGCAAGGAACAGGATGAAAGTTTGCACTTTAAGCAACCATATTCAGTTTTGCCGTCGCATTGCGGACAACGATGACGAGTAACGCATTGCCAGCTGTGTCGCAGAAGTCGACGTTTTACCTGTGTATAACTTTCCAATGCATTGTATAACTGTATAACTTTCCAATGAATTGTTCGTATAGAATTCGTTTCAGACGTCCCACTAGGCTTCTTTCGCATTTCCTTGACGTTCATCAATGGGGCACGATTGTTCCAAAGCGAAAATTCCATCCATCGACAAACGAGTCATTAGTTTCTAACTTGTAAAGAAGTTGTCAAACGTAACAGTGTGCTTGACGCGGGTCTCCAGATGCGCCAGAAGCGATAGGACAACTCCCCTCTCCCAGCCCGAAACCGAAGTTTCTTACTGTCTTACTCTTACCCTGAGGCAGTTTAATGCATAATAGAACCAAACTCGTTAAAAAGCTTTTCATTGGCATTTATTTTCTTTCTTTCCTTAATTTGCTTGTTTTTGTCATTTTGGCATTACAATGCCACCTCGCCTCATTTGAAGTATGACACATTGTACAGGCTCATTTTATAATCGTGTCGTACCCAACACTAATTAAGAGCTTCCTTTTTGGCCGTTCCATCACGGTAGTATTGGATGGCGTCGAATCCAACCCTACACCAGTTCGGCCGATATTCCCCAGGGGTGACTTCTATCACCGGCACTTTTCCTAATCTTTATTAATTATCTGCTCTCAATCAAGCCACTTCACTGCCTCGCTAATGACTAGGCATGTCGATTCATTCCAAAAAAAATCGCACTAAAAACGATTCTCCATTAAATCGAGCATGAAAGAATCGATTCTCGATTAATCGTAAGTAAATTGTAGTAAATGTATAAATGTGATTTTTATAAAACTGTTTCTAATTAGTTGTCCATGGCTGTATGCATATGTAGTATAAACACTTTGGGGCCGACAGCCATCCAACTATAGAATCGGCTATAATCATCCATTTATTCCCTTTTGAAAGTGAATGAAAAATCGGATGGGCTTTCTCGCGAGCGAACTTTAATAACCGACTTTACTCCAAAATGTAGTTGTTTTTATCTAAATTCTCTTTTGCTTACTGTTATTTCCCTTTCTTTTATGCTCCTAGCAAAAGGGAATTTCAGCAAAAACAACAACAACCACACAGCTGTCAAACAGTTGGCTAAAAAATCCATTGAAAAAGTTGGTTGGAAAAATCCTCTCTCACCCTCATTTCAGCGTGTAGAAGAGCCCAACGTGAATCGGGTCCGATTCGAGGGGTTTGTGAATCGATTCACTGAATCGATTCAGTGTTTGAGATCGATCTAAAAAATTGATTATTTCACTCGAAAAGATCGATTTTCGATTAATCGATTTTAAATCGACATGCCTACTAATGACTATATTCTGCGTCACTCTTAGGCCTGCGACAATATAAGTCAAGCACGTGTCTGACCTTGTCTTCATTATCGTAAAATGATGTCAAATTCAATCAACCGGTACATCAAACCGGTTCTTGATTAGAGCCGTAAGAATCGAGTTGAATTTAACGGCTCCACAAACGAAGTACTGTGTCATCTCTAACAAAACTTGTACCGACCTTCGTGGAAAATGAGAATCTAACAGCTGATCCAACTCTTAACAACCAAGGGTTAACTTTAACGGAGGATCTGCGATGGAGTGAACAGATATTGCAAGTCGCCAAACAAGCGTCCAAATTCCTTGGATTTCTTAAGAGATGCAAGTTTCTCCCCCGGCCAACAGTCCTGGCTAAAATCTACAAGTTCTACATTTGACGCACCTAGAACAAAGGTGCCCTAAGAAACACTTTAGCATATCTAGACAAGGTGATACTGCGAGGGAAGCGGTGGAATGAAACTGTCGATACCTACAACGTATCGAGGGAAATATCACTTCACACACCACATTGCGACAATTAGAATACGACGTTTGTAGATTTAGTCGCCAGGAGTCTCTTAGATTGACAATGCGAATACCAATTTAAGGTCGAAGTGACGTCTGTCACGTCACTCGACAACGAGAATAAGGTTGAAGAAGCAAAACCGAACTCATTTTTGATAACACCTTTGCGCCTCCCTAGACTACTTCAGCCACCGAAGGATTGTAGTAGCCCTCTCAAAATTTTATCGTTATTACTATAGCGGCTGTTTCACTGATATTAAGAAACTTCTGTCTACACGGTAATATTTTTCGCGCCACACAAGACTAGCTCGCATCGGCCCACCCTTCTACGAATAAAACTGCTTTCTTCTTGTATCAGCAATCACTTATAGTCCAGGAGAGATAGCGGAAAAGTATTCAAAAGTTGAAATAAATCTACCCTGCGATTTTTGGACGCTATAATTAAGAGAAAAATCGTAGGAATTCAATGAATGTGTTTTGGAAAAAATCGGTCCAGGAGAACAGGTGGAAAAAGCTAATAATGGTAGCACGTTTTTCAGCGTTTTAGGTGCGAAAAAATTTTGTTTTTGGAAAACAAAAAATAGTACGTAATAGTTCTTAAAAAGACGAAAATTATGAGTTTTGGACAATTGAAATCGGTCAACAGGTTTTTGCAAAATAAAAATAAAAACCGCGAAATATGGCCATTTTTTGACATTTAATTATAGGGACTGTAATTATCGTAGAACCTTGTTTCAAGGCTTAAATTGTGGCTTCTGCTAGTGCCTATCTACAATAAAAATTTCATGCAAAAATAATTATAACTTTTCGCGTAAATCTCAAAAATGTAAAAACAACCGTTTCAGGAAAAAAGTTTAAAGAAGACCCACAATGGCGCTAGAGTTATTTTGAAAAGCCTTATTTATTCTCGAAGAGTTGCTCTACCAACCCATTTTCATGAAAAGTTTGTGAGGTTTGATTTAATACCTCATAAACGGCACTTTTCTTGATTTTCAGAAAAAACACCTTTGCGCGAAGGGGAAGTGAAATATGATGGGGGCAAGTTTTCTGCCGGACGAGCTTCCTGCGATGGAAATTTTCGAGCGTTTTCATATTATGCCTGACAGGAAAAATTTTGATTTCTCGAAATCTACTGAATGTAAATCCACACCGTATTCCACTTCCCCTTCGCGCAAAGGTGCTTTTTCTGAAAATCAAGAAAAGTGCCTGTTTTCAAACGCGTTTATGAAATATTAAATCGAACCTCACAAACTTTTCATGAAAATGGGTGAATTGTTTCGCACCTAAAACGTTGAAAAACGTATTTTCGCTACCATTATTAGCTTTTTCCACCTCTTCTCCTGGACCGATTTTTTCCAAAACACATTCATTGAATTCCAACGATTTTTCTCTTAATTTATAGCGTCCAGATTTATTTCAACTTTTTTTCTATCCTTCCTGGACTATTACTGTATTGCAGTATTCTATTGTATTGAAGAGACATTTTCAATATTTCTGTCGGTTCTAATTGGGTTCATCGATCCTGATTTTTTTTGCATAATACTATAAATGCACGACGGTTTACCCTAATCGTGCAACTCACAACTCGCTTAAGATCACCGATGCTCGTCTAGTATTATACTCAATTCGCTTAAGATGACCGATCCTAGTCTAGTGTTAACTCATACCCATAGGAGTCTTGCCAGCGTACGTACGGATGAAGTAAATGGATGTCATCATCTCTGCATATTAAAGACTGACAGGCTGGTTTTTATATCTGGTGAAACTAGTTTAATAAATAATCTTAAATTAAGTGTACTAAATTTAATATGCTTAATCTAACAGATACAATCGAACAATACAAAGGAAGACACAAATTCATTCTTATTAGCATCGCCCGCCCAACAATATTTGCGCTAATTAACTACCACTAAAATCAATGTCAGAAGCATAAAAAAGTCACATTAAATCGCGCCATTCACTCAAAAGAAATATATATCTCTTTTTTCAACAACAACAACAGAAAAAAGGCCAATCAACTATTTACTAACACATGTTGACTATATTCAGAAAGAAGAAAAATGAATGCTAATATATACTTTGAAAAATGGTCGCCTTCTTTTGCAGCATAGCAGCAATTTAGCCTGCCCCGATTATCATGATCGCGTTTGCCTCCATCTATGAATATATCCCAGCCTTAAATAAACCGCGCGTTGAAGCTCTTAATCAAACAGTTTGCACCTGCTGTCAGAGTATTTCTACCTTTCTGAATTTTATGTAGATGTATCTGTGTATATATAGCCAATTTACCGATCTGTTTCTTGGCGTTAACCGATCGGTGACTTGTGGTGCCTTTGTTGAATTCATGCAGATAGCTACACCTAGTGGAAATACGAATAATTTTCCAATGGGTATTGTGGGCATGACGGATCATATGTCAACAATATCTGCGCTATGATTGGTTTATTTGTGGCTAGTGTAGGTGGACGCCACCGATCTGGGGACTACAGGTATGATGGTGCCGTGTGATGGTGCGCAGGCCGGACTGCCAATTTTTCGATGGGGTAGAGGGGATGCATTAATTGGCAAAAATGGTTACTTCGGTGCTGTGGGGAGAGGAGCCATCTAGTAGAAAAGTGGGAAGCGAGCGATGTTCGAACCAAATGATGCCGATCTTGTTCAATGATGATAGTGTGTTATTTGTGATCTTATTATTGTAAAGGCTCGCTCTGATTGGTTATGGCAGTTTTGAATTTATAATTGTTTTCTTTTTTACATTTTGATTTAATAAACCTAACCTGATAATGCATAAACCTATCTTTTTCTTGTATTTTGATTCGGTTACATCAAATATTTTAATTTTTTTATTTTTCTTTCAATTATTTTACCTCTTTTTAATTCAGTAAATTTTTGACATTTCGTTGCTTAGTACTCAGAAGGTGTTTTGCTTTATTAATGGGTTTAAATAAATGATGAAATATTGCGTGGTTTGCAGAAATCTATAAATTAACTTGGTTTTGTTAGTTGTGTAACTCTTTCCTTGCAGCACTATAATAAAGGCCACCACTTCTCATGTGAATACGTTTAGTTTTCATTTTAATTTTTACTCTCCTGATGCATTTCGTGCATGGAGTAAAATTATTTATCACCTTTCAACCTCAAGTAGCACAGTTATGATTTGTTACCAGTTTTGTTAAAAAAATAAAATAAAAATTACAAAATTTTGTAGTCATAATGTAAATCAAATTTCTTGATATTTATTACAGGTTGTTGTTGGGCGTTTTGTTTATATGAATATGTGTAGATTAAAAGAAGCGATTTTATTGAAAGTATAATTAATGAATACCTTCGAAAATAAATCACTTTTCGGGTAATTTCACTTATAAAAATGTGTTTTTTAATGGTTTTTTTTGGTATGTACTAGAAGCTGAGAGAAAGGGTTTTTTGCTGTAAAGAGGAACACCATTTTATTTGTCGAAATTGTTTTATTTGCTTTATATTTGCAAACAATATAGTAGTAATGAATTTATTCTGGAAACTAATTTCTTAAAGTAGGCATCCATGATTATCCTTGCAATGAAATTTTTTTTCTTTACATAAAACCTTACTATTTCTATAACTTTATGAAAGGTGAAGCAAAAAAATTCTGTTTACACAATTTCTCCGAAATTTTCACTACAGTTTTTATATCTTCGCAAGTCTTGCCGCCGTAATAGCCTACAGTTCAGGCGCCCGATTGCCATCCTAGAGGTTCGTGGTTCGAATTCATTTCCATAGCCTTCCAATTCCATTCAAAGTCACATCACTGAAGCAAGATCACTGAACTTTGGAGTTCAGTGATCGAGGGAGTGTTCGGACCGATCGTTCTGATCGTGCCGGAAGTTGTTGTGTGACATTGCGTAAAGTTTAGTGATTAAAGTTATACGAGGACACCACATATCTTTTGGACTAGAGCTTGCTTTATCACTCAGCGCTAGTATTTCACATCAAAAGGTAACTTTTCATCTAAAATTTAAAATTCATCTTAAAAAAATACCAGAACAATAAGATTTTGTGATATTGTGATATTTCAAAATATGTTACTATTGCAAAGGAATCTTTTAATCCAGATTTACATCTCAAAGTCAAAGTGGAACTGCAGTTCTGGAGCTCTTTTATCGCACTGAAATTTGTATGATTTTCGCTCTGTTGCACGAAAGTTTCGTTTAGTTTAGAAAACCGTACAAATTTCTGTGCGATAAAAGAGCTCCAGAACTGCACTTACACTTTGACTTTGGGATGTAAATCGGGCATTCGACTTGCAAATTGTTTCAAAAAATGATTCATTCGTTTGGAACCTCTCTATAAAATTCTTCTTCATTATCCTTTTATCGATAGCCAAATCATAGATAAATTATACGTAGATGAGAAAAGTAGAACAATCAGACAATCAGACGATCAAAACTAATTGAGCTATTAAATGTGTTAGTGAGAGAAATTTCCATCAAACCAGTTTTATTCGCAAAGGGTCACATGGAGAAGTGTGTATTTTCTCACTTGTTCGCCCACTATATAAGCATTAGGTCGTTCTCGTAATTACTTTGAATGATTATCGTTACACGAAAAAGACGCATAAAAGGAGTACAATATGTAGTAAGAAAAAAACATAAGAAATTTTGTTTCATTTTTCGTAGTTTTAAGAAAGAAGGAAATCTAAGAAGGAAACAGAATTCAATCTCCATAGCTGCTCATTTAAAGAAGCGTTTACAATGTCGGCATGAAGTACAAAATTCGTGCATGGGATTTAGTATCGCGATTTTCACACTCTTCGCATTATGGATCTCTCGCTCCAACTTCCATTTCAATGTAAAACTCAAGCTTGGCGTTATAGTCCATTTAAAACGCAGGGTATGACGCTCGGAACGCCGCACGATATAACGAGTTGATATAAAATGTACGCACCGATATTTGTTTGATCCCCTGACGGAACACGGACCTGTGACGTCCCGGGCACGGTCCTGATATGTGTGGATACTCCTTTAAGAGAGCTTTAATTTCTATGGAACAATCGCCGCGGTAATATCGTTAAAATTTCGTCAAGACTAGTACAATCTTAACGATGGAGAATAGCCTTTTATATATTCCTTAGCTATCATATAACAATATTTGTTTAAATCAGAATTTCAAAAAAAATTATAGTTTCGTTTGTTTCTGGTGCCTCCGAAGTTTGTGTATGCACTCTGTGAAGAGAAGCTAATTTCGATATTATTTTCGAAATTTTATGATGCCGCTAATTTTAGGGTGACTATAAACGTTTTGTAATGTTTCGTTTAAAATATGATGAAAATATAAACCATATTTAACATCAATACCAAACTGTCGGTGGTTTTTGATATTAGCTTTGATTCTTAGCAAAATTTACTGTGTTAAGGACATTCGTATTGAGTATTGTCAAAAGAATATAACAAGAAGCCACTTTCTATTTTAAATAATAAAAAGTGCACCACGTGCTTCATACGTTGTTAAACCTTAAAAAGTAAAGGTAAAACATGCCTCATCACCCACCTGAGTTAATATAACTTGAATAAAAGCAACAAAAAACATTACTTCAGCGTAATAAATTTAAAGTTCTTCATTTAAAATTACAGAGTTGTCCACCGTGTATAATTAGCCCAATTAAAATAATTAATTACCTCCCCAACTAGTAATTCATTACCATAAAAACGTTCCTGATGAAGCCCGCGAATTCATTATGGCTTTGCGGCTAATGCCTGCAAATAAAAGGAAAATGAACACAAACTTAGCAGGGCCCAGCAAAAGGCCAGGAATTCAGGGGCTGACTATGTGATGCGGTGGTGTGACGACGATGGTGCATGTTGTGGGTGGGATGCAGTCAAATAAGGCACACTTGCTCCTGGGCAAAAGTGCATACACTTATATATATATTTATGGATGTGGTATATATTGAGGGGAGGGATAAGCGCATTGCAGCAGAAGCCAACCGTGCAGAGACGACAAAAAAATTTTTTTTCCGGTAGAAAACGCAATAAAATTACCAACAAAAACAATAAAGGCTCCACAGTGGGCTCCAAGGGGTCAAGGAAAAAAGAAATTTATTGGCGAAATTTTTCGCTACATGCGAGAGAATGAACTCATTTCGTTCCATAGTTACTGCAATAGTAGCATTTTGTATGTAATCAGCTTGGCTTGCCTAGATTTACACTAGTAGAAGTTTGTGTTTTTCATTCGGGCAACTTTCAGGATTATCTATGGCGACCATAGTTCAGAGATGTAACCGGGAATTGTAAATCTAACCCTACATGGTGACAGCTTTTGGAGGGAATTCTATTTGTTTTTTGTAAATTTAATGTTTATTAATTCAATTAGCGAGTATAAATTAATTTTCTTGTAATAGTTTATTTACTGATTGCTTAGTCTCACAAGTAATATTGCTTAAATTATGGAGTCTTTTAAGGTAGCATTGTTGGTGTTAGGCTTAGAAAGAAAGAGTTCTTTGCATAACCCTAATTTAAAAAAAATATATATATAAAATTGTATTATTTGCCAGAGTTTGTCCTAAGATCGTAATATATATAGGTTCAACCAAAGATTAAAAGCACACTGTTTGCTTAAAGTTCTTTTAGTTACCTGCTTTGCTTTGTAGAAAACGTTTCACACTAGTTTTAAGAACTTAAGCGAGCAATTCCTGAATTAAATTGACTTGAACTTATTCATGACTGTGGTACGATCATATTAATGATTCAGATCTTGACAAACTACCGTCTGCAACAACTTTTTTTTAATATCCTAATCATTTAAAAAAAATATTTTGCACTTTGGCTTGTTCCAAATTCTCGCTCTCACAATATTCTCATCATGTCATCCTTAAGGTTCAAATGTCTCAGGATTGATTTTAATTTTGAGAACAAGAAAATTATTGCGGTAGCAGTAGAAATGCTGGTGGAGAACTAATAGCATTTGTTATGAAATTGGAAAATTAAGAAGGTTAAGTAGACAGGAGCATTTCCATTTTAATGGAACTATTAGTTGTCTCGACACATCTGTGATAAAACGCATACGTGGTACTAATCGTGGACTGTAAAAGGAAAACTTGGTCTAGCACAACTCGATTGTAGTAAATAAAATGTTAAGCATCTTCTCGGCTCAGAATAGAGGCTAACCTTCTCAATTCGAGAAAATCCGTCACTAACTCAGTGTGAGTGTGATGACTTATCGTGCGCGTCTTGTTACGACGAGAAATCGTTGTCAACACGCATATTTGCTTTGTAACGAAGAAACGCAATTTTTGCTTTGTTAACAACGATAACTCAAAAAGCTCTGAGAAAGAGCCACCTATCGGTTGGTAGATTATTTAAAAAATATCCATTTTGTTGTGCTTATGTCAAATTTATTTCACATCATTTCGTTGTTTTAAAATGGAAAGCGGTTTTTAAGGTTATATTTGTGAAATATACCTCTTTAATAAATTGCGGTAATTTATTATCACGAAAGAAATAGATTCCTTTTTATTTTTATTCATAATATATTTTTTATGAGCTCTTTCACGACACTTGCGCAGTTTTCACAGTTAAGAATGTATGTGTAGGCAATTTATAGTGTGTCACCCCCTTTTTGGGTTTTCGTCGTAACAAGAATTTTTCGTCGAAAAGCGCTGTCGGGTGTCGAGGGTATTAGCGTTATTGCAGTACTGCCAACCGCACAATATCTATATATTAAGTGGCATGCTTAATCAAAATGGGAAGCGTGTGTTCCAATTCATGAATTCATCTATTCACCTTTGTGCTGTTTTGATACACAAATGACTTATTATTCAAAATTATTATCAAAATATTCATTTTATGGTGTGGAAACATCAGAATGGCGAGCGACATGCCACAAACGCCGCCTATATATATTTAATTGCAGTTGAATAAAATTAAGCAACTATAGACCGAAAAATTAAAGAGCTCCTCGGTAAATTTAGATCAATCTCTATCTCAGCCCCTCATCACCGTGAATTGCCAATTAAAAAAAAAGTTTGCCAAGTAAATTCATAGCTATCTGTGTATAGACCTTAGATACAACAGAATATGAATCGACCTTCAAAATATTCACTGTAGTGGGCTTAGGTGAAGCATTTGCGGTCGTGGGATTTCATTGGTCGTTTGCCCCTCGCCAATATGATTGTTTACTTGATTTAAACTTAACAAGCACTAAAGATATTAGATATGTGTACATCGATGCATTGAATCCGTTCGATGTTTACAATACGATACATCGAATTCATTCGATGTTTACAATACGATACATCGAATCGATCCGATGTTTTGAATAGCTACTTATTTACTCGCGGCATCGATTTGTTTTCATAATACATCGAATCTCTTCTAAACTCGAATAACCCCCCCCCCCTCCTTTTTTTCGGGCCTAATTTAATATAGCTTGCCGGGTTTTAATGAGAAATCACAGATTGGATCAAACCTACACTGATCGCGCAACCACGGATTGTATCTATCTGAATTTACGCCCAACAGAACGAATAGTGTAATAGAGGGTTGCATTAATGGGAGCAGACTTAAGGAGTATCCACACACATCAGGGTCGTGCCCGGGACGTTCGATTTTTGCTCCGGCCGGGACACGGACATGTGTGAACGAGTTTGTACAAAGTGTACGCACCGATATTTTTTGAACCCCTGATGGAACACTAATATGTGTGGATACTCCTTTACTCGTTCACACATTTCCGTGTTCGGGCAGGGGCTCGTTCACACATGACAGAACTCGGCCCTGTGACGTCCCGGGCACGGCCCTGATGTGTGTGAATACTCCTTTAAGCGGGGTATCTAGAAATTGGCAGCAATGCGCGAGAGAGGATTTAAAAAATACAGTAGTATGATGGAATAGTACTTATTACACAATGGGGAGATTTTTGGAGCCTTGCGCCATCGTTAATGTATAATCATTCTTACTGCATCAGAACTGAGGAGCGCCAGAACAAAAACCGATAAATCCCATTTTGACATTATTTTTTTTATGATGGCAATTGGTTGTTTTCGTACGTATCTATAACACCGTTTACCGAACCTGTTCAGATACGGCTAAATCCGCTTCAAAAACCTTCCCAAAATCACTGACCTGAACATAAACCGATAAATCCATTGAGTGTGTCAACACTAGCATTCCTTCAGCAGCAGCAGAACCGGTTTTACAACTTAATCTAGTTCTATACTGGTATTATTTCATAGCGAGTACCGTTCTTGTCTTTATGCGGAGATATCTACGTGCGTTTCGATAATTATATTTGCTATCAACGAGTAATAAGAGTAAGCAGAAGCATATTGTGTATGGGTTAAGTGTTTACGCCGAATTTTTCTGGTGAACATGTTACTACACTAACCTCTTATCTTCTATCTATACCTCTCTCATAAAAACCCGTTTCTGCTGCTGCTGAAGGAATACTAGTGTAGATTGGGCCAAGGGCTTCCAATTATATCCAATGATATATCCAATTAGTCTGATTAAAACCCGATAAATCCATTTTGTTCTTTATAATATCTCAACAGGTACCGCACACAAGAATGTGACATTTAGGTTTCCACACAGTGTTATCAACACCAATAAATTGGTAAACTTCGTTCACCTCTAAATTATAAAGCCATAGACTTGCACAGATTTTTTCAATTTCCCAAAAAAAACTTAAATGTGATATATCGGTTTTTGTTCCGACGCTCCTCAACTATCAATGGTTTCTTCGGTATTACAAGGTCTTCGACCGCTCGAAGCTGCAATCAAGGAAGTATCAAGTGATAAGTATTACACCAGCAGCAAAGTAATCCCATTAACCCATTACCTTGTTTTAAAAGTTAAACCCCTTAGAAGTCGAGATTGACAAGGGAGTGGGTGTTATAGAGAGAGTGACTCCCCTCGCTACAGCCACGGTTAAAAAAAATGAATTTTACAGACCCAATCGCTGTCAAAGAATTGATGAAGAAACCTTTAGTACAAAATCAGATCGAGGAATCTGATTCTTCAGATCATTCTTACAAACCGGAAGAGAACTTTTCTTTGTGGGTAGATCATCACAAATTACCCCACAAGAGCTGGAAAACGGCGAAGTCTGACGATGCTATTTCTGACGAACCGTCTTTTTACTTGAGTAGTCCAATAAGAAGACTCAATGAGAACCCATTTGAAATTTAAAATAATATAATTCTATTTCCTTAACTTTATGCAATTGCTTACAAATACTTGACCATGGTGAGAACTTCAGTTCCATCTTATTTTCTAAAGCAGCTCAAATCGTCAATCAGCAACGAAATAGACTGAAAGGAAAACGTTTAAATAAACTTTTGTTTTTGCCGAGTCTTCCAGAAGAACACTGGAAATAGGACTTAAATACCGGAATTTCATAATTGCGAATGATTTTTATTTTGTTTGTTATTTTTTGTAATAATAACAAAGAATATTCTCACACATGGCCACATGACTGTCAGGGGCGTTTCCAGCCAACTGGCTTAGGGGGGGGGGGTGTAATTAAAAAAAAAGAAAAAACTTAATTATTTTTTTTATTCCATAAATACAAAACAATCAACATAAAAAAATGGAAGTGCATGTCAGCTCCGACGAAAAACGATTGTCTTAAATTATATACAATAAGCAAAGGAAGTATATATTTATTTATACTGATTTGATAAAACATATTACATACATTTTATTTTATACTTTTTAGTCTATTATATGTCTTTCGCCATTTTATGGTAGCCGCAGATTACTGTATTATAATCGTCATACCCTTTTGTTTGATACCCATACTGAGGGGGCTCTGAAGGAAAAGGTAATCCCCCATTTTGAATTTGGAATGACGCGACACAACTAATTGTATTCTATCTGTCATGTCATGCCCTTCCATTTGATGGCCATGTCGGTAGGTCGGGGAACACAATTGCAAAAATCGGCCGCCGTTTTGGAGCCGCCATCTTGGTTTTTTTTAGAAAATGGTTGGGTTGCATTGTCAGGCGAACTATGCGTATGGGCAAAATTTGAAGTTGATGGTTATATTTTCTACTTTTTGGTCTATTATATGTATTCCCCCATTTTGTGTTGGCTGCCATTTTGAATTTCGAATGACGCTACGCCCCTAATTATATTCTACCTGTCATGACTTTTCATTTTATACCCATCTCAGGGTCGGGGAACACAAATGCAGAAATCGGTAACCATTTTGGAACCGCTATATTGATTTTTTTACAAAATGGTCAGATTGTCAAGCAAACACAGATCAAAAATCTGCTGAAAATATCTTTCAAATTTGTTTGCCTTCCGCATCGTCCCCTCTCACCCTCTTTTTCATAACCACTTTGCAACTGACTCTTGTGTCGTGTGTACGCTCGTGTGGAATCAGTCATAGCGTGCCATATTAGCGGGAGCCTCGGGTATCGGTCCCTGCCACGGCTCTCTAGCAGTTTTGGAAAAATTCACCGTCATATATCGCCGACTAGATTTACCTTAACTAAACTTGTTTGTTTGAAATATTGGTAATTTTTAAGAATAAAAATAAATAAGTAAAAGAACTAATTCGTTAAAGGTATTTTATTGCTTTATATATTCGATTGTACATTGAAAAAGATAAATCCAAAAAGTCCTATTAAATTTAGGCTTGGATTTTTGAGAACGGAGAAGATTGGTCCACTGTTTAGTTTTTCAGCTATAACTCAAAAACTTCATTTTTATAAAAAACGAATAAGATTTTTTTGTAGAGAAGCGAATTTGTTATTGAATAAGCTTGAAGTAGACAACAATTTTTTTTCACCGAAATAAGTCAAAAAAAAACTCTTTTAAAAAAACGAAAAATTTCATTTTTTTCTTTAACATTTTTGTGTATAACTTTTTTCTGAGTGGATTTAGATGTAGGCAGTACTCAACAAAAAAGACAGCTGACGTAATTTCCTTTAAAATGGTGTCCAATTGAAGAATTTTCGATAAAAATTGACTGAGACACGGTCGTTCAAATTTACCTACTTTTTAACGATAGTACCTACTACTTTGCACTATTCTACCATGTTATTTTTAATTACATAGTCAATAGCCTATTAAGGTTTGCATAAAATTGCGTTTTTTTCTTAGTTACATAGATTCCTTGAAAATAGTTCTTTAGAATCATGAGCCTAGTCTGATTCGGGCGTGTTGTGTACCAAAACAACACCTAATATAATATTTTTTATGAAACTACAACAACGAATACTAAATATTTATGACGTAAGGAGGGGACACTCACCTTCCCTCAACGAGAACGGGGTTGTTGTAGAAGTAGTAGATAATTTAAAATTGTTGAATGGAGTGCCAGGGGGCTGACTGCTGGGCTTAGTGATGTAATGTTAGAAAAGGTACTCGTTTTAAAAAAAAACATTGATGTTTCTAACTGATGCGTTATGCAGAAACTCGATGTATTGCATCGAAATAAAACATCGATGTATTTTGTAAGTAGATACCCCTAACAAGCACCAACAGCTTGCACCTCGGTATTCACTCTATTGGCTTCATCATGGGAATTCGTTTAATGACCCTTGTCGACCAATATTAAACTTCTTTTATCTCGAATACTTACTTTAAGTTGGTGTAGCCTGCATGATTTACCAGTATGCATCTTATTCAATAGTTTTTAAATGCTTGCAATTAAAACTGTTGATCGAATTTCGCAAATCCCATCCTTCCGGGGTTATTGAAATTGACTCAGAGGTGCACTATATAATTCAGTTACACACCAATTTTGAAAATTAGGAGCGTTGGCAAACGTTGGATAGGGAAGACATTTCGAACTTGTCTTTTGATTCACGTCAGACTCGATAGCCTCGAAAGATATAAGTATTCCACCTCCATCGAAAAGGTTCGGGGTTCGATTCAACGCAGGAATAAGATCCATCGTTTGCCATTACGCTAATCTAGGCAACAATCTTTCTTGCCTTCACTCCTTATAGTAATCCTTTGCCAAAAAAGAAAAAGCAAGTCCTTTGAGAGAAAGAAATTGAAGTTTTACCTATAAAATTAGTGTCAGAATTGAAAAGACATTAAGAAATTTTCTAGATAAAAACCAGAGCTCCGAGAGAGTTACCGTTTATTTTCCTGACTTTAATGATAGTAAAAAGGTGTAGTCCTGCATGTAAAACAGGAATTTAGATAAATTAGAGAGCAGGGCAAACAAATCAAAGATATCAAAGCAGTGGTGAAGTTTTCATGGCAAAGAAATGATTTTCTTTGATTTACCATCTCCCAATAAAATACTTGAGCTTTAGAGAGCAAATCATCACATCATGCATAAATGGCAAAGTCGATATGGTTGACTTGTCAAAAAAAAAAAATTTATACCATCACCTTCTAAAAATAGATAGAAAATTTACCTGACAAAATATGTAAATACCACGGGAACAATACCTGCCGTCAATTTATTTAATCAAAAAAATTTGAAGTAAATGCTTTCAACTAAATTTATATCTGCTATAAATTACTAAAGGGACAAGAAGAAGTAAAATGACTTCTACAGTCATCATATCAAAAGGCAGTAAAGTTGTACATCCATCAATCAAGTTGGCTTTGAAGTAATTTCGGAAAAACCACGAAAATTATCTCTTAGAAAATTGGTTTGGATGTAATTCAGTCGTTTCTATGGATACTATTTGCATTTCAGTCCAAACAAAACCCTCTGTGACGGTTCTGTACCTCTTTGATTTAATTTTTGTTATTTTTTACTTACAGCCGCGGACAACCAATTAGAAACAGTTTCATAAAAATGCATTTATACATTTTTTATGTTTTTATGTATGATGCAAATATCATAATGCATTCCTAACAGGATTGCTACATAAAAACATAAAAAATGTATAAATGCAATTTTTATGAAACTGTTTCTAATTAGTTGTCCGTGGGTGTACATAATGCTCAATATGCTTCTATTAACAAGACTACTTCCAAATACAAATAAATGAATCATAATTATCTCCTTAAATTCTAAAAATAATAATATAATATATATGTAATTTTAAATCAACAAAATAAAACAATCAAATTAACTTTTCTCTCTCTTTTGCTTTACAGATTTTTCGATCATCAATTTTCTACGAAATTCAACGTTATTAAAAAATTAATTTCTACAACAAAGTGGTGCTCATTAAACGGACCTAATGACTATGGCAGAAGGCACTGACCCCATGGGGCATCACAATAGTCAGCCGTCACATCAAAATCAGGTGAATAACAATCACCCGTTTGTCACCAATAACAATATGCCATGGAAGAGGAAAAAAAGAAGGCTATCAGCAGTTCTTGATAAGCTTCACAATCATAGCGGTGTGCATAATAATAATCAAGGCGAAGCAAGTTGTAAGAATCCTTGCTCATATACAAGAACAAGTAGCGGTGAAGAATCCGAAGAACTTTCAACGTCAGATAGTCCTAGAATTAGTGTTAGTCCACTTCAGTTGGCTGAAGTTGATGATAATCAGTTGCGCGTCGATATTAAGACTGAACAATTACCCAGTCCCTACGACAGGTATTTTCCTATTCCATCACCACTTTTTGGGTATTACCTACACACTAAATATTTGAATGAAGTATTCCGGAGAAGGACTGATATGTACGCATCTCCGCCAGTTCAACAGCAGCATAACCAGCAACAGCACAACCAGCAACAGCAGCAGCAGCATCAACACCAGCATCAACACCAACAACGCCATTCGCAACATCATCAAGAACCATCCCCAACGCAGCCAATCCAGCATCATCCGCCTTGTTCTAATGTTGAGCAACATCATAACTCTAATCTTAACTACATGCCACCTCCGCAGGATCAGCCTTTAGACCTTTCAACAAAGTCAAAGACGCTTCCATCAAATCTTGATCCCCGAATCTGCAAACGAGAGCTGCCAAATTTATTGCCGCATGGACCAGTAGGTGTGCCTGTAATCAAGGGGGACGTAGCATCACCAACCACAAAAGAATCTGTCGCATGGCGGTACAACCTCGATGTTTCACCTGTTGTTGAAGAAATGCCACCAGGATCAGACGTCGCCTACGTTTGTCCAGTTTGCGGGCAAATGTTTTCCCTTCATGATCGGTTGGCTAAGCACATGGCATCACGTCACAAAAGCAGAAACACCACATCTGATATCGCTAAAGCGTACGTCTGTGAAGTGTGTAATCGCTCATTTGCACGGTCTGACATGCTAACACGTCACATGCGACTGCACACCGGAGTTAAGCCTTACACGTGCAAGGTCTGTGGGCAAGTGTTTTCGCGGTCCGATCATTTGTCAACGCATCAGCGAACACATACAGGGGAAAAACCGTACAAGTGTCCACAGTGTCCGTATGCAGCCTGCCGACGGGATATGATTACTCGTCATATGCGCACCCATACGCGGTATGAGGCACAACGCAATAGCTCCAGTGATGCCCATAATAAATCTGCTGTCCTTACTGATGTTAAGATGAACATACCACTATTAGTGAAAAGCGAGGGTCTAGTTGATCAGAAGTCCGGATTGCTCAGTGATGTCCGAATGAACATGCCGTTGATTGTCAAAACGGAGAGTGCCTGACTCACTACTGACTCCTATGGAGGTCTTTAGGATTCCTCAAGGAGATACTCAATTTATTGACCAAGTATTCTGGTCGCCATTAGAAAATAGAAATCTCTGCAAAGACTGAGAATTGTTTCTAGCGTTAAGTTCAGACATTTTTGTACGCGACGATCACATACTCATACCTCTATATTATAAATATTCATCGCACACGAACTTATCCATTCCCCCGGAGCATTTCCGATTATCCTTGAATCCTTCAAACCAACCCATCCTTTTCCCCAATTTAAAACCAGCGTCCCATACCCAATAACGATTCCCAGAGTCTCTCTCTCTATCCTGATTTTCCTCTTTTACCGAAGGTTGTGACTTTAGCGTAGATTTTCATTAGCGTCCTAAGAATTCATTTTTTTCATTATTTTTTATTATTTAAAAACGAAAAAGTTTAAATTAAGCTAGTTAGGGGCTAACGATTGTTGTTCATTAAATGAATTAAAAAAGACGAAATTTTGTGAAACATTTCCAGTAGAAATTTTCTCATTTAGATATTTTTTTATTATCTATTATTATTTATTTGTTTTTTATTTTTTGTGTGAGTTCTTTTAATTTATGTAAAATTTTGTTTTAAGTTATGAATTTTGTGTTTAAAAATGATTAAATTTTGAGTTTTTTCCTGAAATCCTTTTGTAGTTTTCTTTTTTTGTTTGTTTTATATTTACACCCCCCTCTAAAAAATTGTTATATTTTTTAAAATAAGGCTCATCTGTGATAATTTGCAACATTGCAATAAGTTTTGCTATAGGGTAATAGGTTGAAGAAACAATTTGTATTTTAAATACTAAAAAATTTTGTACAATGTTAAAACGAACAAAAAATGTGCAGAGACAATTTTCAAATTACCTGCGCGTAAATACTTTTTTTTCGTTAATCTAAAACTTTTCTAAAACTAAATTTTGTATTATTATTTTCTTACTAACAAATTTTTATTTAGAATGTTTCTTTGGTAAATTTTAGATTTATATACGAAAACAAGTGAAGTACTAAGAAGTTTTTACTAGTTTTCTAAAGATCACGTGATTTAGGACTTCTGGTAGATACGATTTTCCGTATTCAGGAAACCTAATTTTCGATCAAAGATGGTTCTTAATATTCCAAAAAAATAAACAGAAGTAATTTTACTATGAGAAGGCGAGCACGTATTATCATCACCAAATGTACTTGGAATGTTGGTCCGGGTTTATGATTTTTTACAACTTAGTACCATTGATGCAAACTGTTAGATGAAAATACCAACAAATAATTCAGGATTTGCATTTGAAAAATAATATAGATAAAAAAAATTCTTTAAATTGTGCAAGATTAAGAGATAAAACTAAAATCGCATAATAAGCTGGAAAAAAGGTAAAGCTAATCCAGATCTAACGAATGAAAATCACAAAATATTTTTAAAAAATGTTGAATGGATGGTAGAAAATATCTTCGAATTTTTATGTGAAATTTAGAAAGATTTTCTTTATGATATTTCGTAGGATGAAACAGACTTATATTTCTATAGGCTTTGCGACTCGCTTCTATAACATTTTCTAAAATTTGCTCTAATGGTAAAGACTTGACAAACACTTCTTCGTATATAAGTATACTAGTTTTTACCCGTGACTTCATCATCGTCATTGGCGCTACAGCCCTCTGTGAGCCTTGGCCGCCTCAAGAATTTTCTTCCAACGTTTTCGGTCCTGCGTCTCTCTCTTCCAGTTGATAATCCCAATTGTGCGTAAGTCCATTTCGATGTCGTCTTTGTATCTTTTCCTAGGTCTTCCTTGTGGCCTTCTTCCCTCTGGCGTTTGGAGGAACAGGATTTTCGGGGGCGCTTCTTCCGGCATTCTCATTACATGTCCTATCCAGCGTAGGCGTGATATTTTGATGCTTTTGATTATGTCTGGTTCTTTGTATATTTGGTACAACTCGTGGTTGTATCTTCTTCTCCAGACTCCCTCTTCATTTACTGCGCCTGTGATCCTGCGGAGAATTTTTCTTTCGCAACTTCCGAGGATCTGCTCGTCATGCCTAGTAAGCGTCCATGCTTTCGATCCGTACATCAGTACTGGTTTTATTACTGTTTTATATAACTTGAATTTTATACTCCTGCTTATTCTTTTAGACTTGAAGTATTTCAACATACTGTAGTATGTTTTGTTCGCTAGCAGTATTCTTCTTTTAATTTCCGCAGTAATGTTTTTATCTTTATTAATTTGCGCTCCTAGATAGGTGAACTTGTTTACGGATTCTATGTTATATCTGTCGATTGTTATATTTTGGCCCGTTCTTCCTCTACTATTTCTATTAGGGATCCGCATATGTTTCGTTTTATTTTCGTTAATGATAAGTCCAGATTTCGATGCTGCTTTTTCTAGCGCTACATAGGCTTCCTTCACTGTAGTCATTGTCCTGCCTATGATGACTATATCATCTGCATATACCATTACCTAAACAGACTTGTTTAGAATTGTCCCTCTGGTTTAAATGCGTGCCTCTCGGACCGCTTTTTCTAATAAAATGTTAAATAGTAAGCAAGATAGACCGTCTCCTTGTCTTAGGCCTCTGTTCGTTTCAAAAGGCACCGATACGTTGCTCTGCATTTTTACTCTGTTGATCACTCGGCTCTGGAAAATTCAGCTCCACCATTGCTTTGTAGATTTTTGGTCGTAGGGCAAGAGGGCTGTTTTAAAGTCGATGAAAAAGAGGTGGGTCTCTATATTGAATTCCACAGTGGTAATTGCCAATCACTCTTTCATATTGGTACAATAAGCGGGTATACAGGATATACGAGAATATTTTATATGCTACGTTCAGTAACGTAATACCTCTAGTTTGAACATTCAAGCAGGTCCCCTTTTTTGTGTATAGGACAGATTATTCCTATGTTCCATTCGTCAGGTATTTTTTTACGCCTCCAAATGTGTTGCACAATCTTGTGCATATGTATTTTTAATATATTACTACATTTTTTAAATATTTCGGCTGGTATATTGTCTACACCTGGAGACTTGTTATTTTTAAGCTTACTTATAGCTTCTTCTACTTCCTGTACGGTAGGTTCTGGTATTGTTTCAGCATTCCTGGTTCTTTCGTTATTATCAAATGTGTGTCCACTATGTCCTTCTTCATGTTGATCCAAGAGTTCATTGAAATGTTCCACCCATCGATTTAGAACTTGTCCTGTCTCGCTTAGAATATTTTCCTGCATGTCTCTGCAGGCTGATGTCTTAGGTTTAAATTCTTTTCTACCGTCTCTTATTTTCTTGTAGAACTGTCTTATTTCTCCCTCACTATGAAGGGTTTCTAGTTCATCCATCTTGCGCTTTTCGAATTCTCTTTTCTTTCTTTTATGTACTCTTTTTTCATCTCTTCGTCTAGCTCTGTAATCTTCTTCTGCGTTTCGGGTGTTATGTCTTTTTAGTTTTCTTTTATACGCCTTGTTTTTCTGTTCTGTTGCTATCCTGCATTCATCGTCGAACCACTCACTTCGGGCAGGTCTGCGTGCTTCACCTAGGACTTCATATGATGTTTGCTCTATAGCTTCCTTACACCTGGACCACGTCTGTTAATAGCATTAAATGTTTCGTTTAATTTGATTTCAAGTTTGCTTACTTTCACCTCATCTGTTAGACTTGCTATGTTAAGTTTAGGTGTGCCATATTACCAAATGCTTGCATTTATTTCCAACTATGAATCCTGTTCCCATTATATGTTCTCTAGGGTGGCAACTATAGTATACAGTATGTTTCCTTTTGTCCATTATACCTTGCTGGTTCATCGCATCTCCTGTATAGCCAAAATGTCCATTTTGTATTTATCAAATATTTCCAGGAGTGCCCTAAGTGCTCCTGCCCTATACAATGATCTTACGTTCCAAGTACATAGGTCAGGTCGTTGCCGAGTTATCCGTCCGGTTTCTTGCTCTTCAGTTCTCATAACAAAGAAGTTTTCGAGGTTGTGGGTTGTTAGCCCATCCGCGACTTCGTTCCGGCGAAATTTGGGAAGTAAAAGTTAGTTATTGGTTTTGTGAGCTCTATTTTTTTAAATCAAATATTGTACAACTAACTGAACAAATTAATTTAACAAATATGATAAATTGACTGATTTAATTTATTTAATGGTTCAGTCAACTTAATTATTAAAATTAAAACAATCAAAACTAAATAATTAAATACTCAATACTTCATTGTAAACAAGTCTTTATTTTCTTTTCTTGCTGAAGAGTGACCAAGCTGTCAGATGAACTGACTCTTAAGAATGCCACATAAAACTGACCATGAGAAAACAGTCACTTCTCAAATCAACGCCAGCCATTTTCAAATCCTGTCCCAAATCCTGTCATTGATAGTCATGGCATAGCAAACTCTAACATGATATTGAAGACGTTTGAATTTCGAAATGGTAGTCCGATGGAATTACAGAAATTCTTGGGATGAGTACAATTTCTCCTGCTTATTTTCCTGTTAAAATTGTTTGTGCAGACTTTGCAGCTAAGCGCCATTACACAGTTTTCGAGGATTTAAATTCCGCATTACGATTATTGGTGCACTAATTTAGAGGTTAAGACCATGAGGCGATATTTCTACCTCCATTACTGCTTTTCTAGAATCAGAGATTTTCTACTTGCGGAATCTTTCCGTCTCCTATATCAATGAGGAGCTTTGAAAACTGTTTTGCTTTGAAGTCATGTTGAAGATGAACACGCATATTAATTCTCATAGATAGCATGTTGAAATGAGGCCATAAAAAAGATTACCTAAAACAGGCCTTATTTTCGTCTGCACGTGTTGTTCGTAAGACACCAGGTAATGTCTGTCTAAAGTCCCCGGACAATAGAACAGCTGGTCAGCCTCTTATATCTTGTAGCGTCCTGTTTAGAGCCTCAATACTTTTCTTATGAGCCATACTGCACTCATCTCATACAATAGGTTAGGTTAGGTTTAAATGACTGCTCCCCACTAGGGAGCCCACTTAGGCACACCATTGGGCCCATTGTGATGCCATTCTAGTCTGGGGGTAAAATGAGGCCATTTCAAGCCATTTGGAGCTTTTAATACAGCGACAGAGGTCAGGAACACTAGCGTTTTGAAGCTCACTCAACCCATCAAGGAAAGGTGAGCCAATAAAGGTCCCTCTTTTCCTTGCGAGGGCCAGGCATGTACAGAGAAGATGGGAGACAGTTTCTTCCTCATCCTCATTGCCACAACTTCTGCATAAGTCGTTGTGGGGAGTCCCAATCTTTCGGCGTGCGGACCAAAGGGACAGTGACCGGTCAGCACCTTCACTGCATAGCTTATCTATTTTTTGTTCAGCTAAACAAGAGATTTTGAACGCTTTGCGTCCAACGTCGGCCATATTGTGTGAAGAGTGCGGCACACTGTTGCTGTGGTCCATCTCAGCCCGGCTCGAGCTAAGTTGATTTTTCTCACAGCCAGTTTAAAGGTTGCTAAGGGCATTCCCATCTGGGTTAAGTGGGGTGTCCTTTCCTCTTCGGTTCCCTGTCTAGCAAGCTCATCTGCCCTACAGTTTCGACTAATCCCTCTGTGTCCGAGAACCCAACACAGAGTTATATAAAACTGAGTGGCAGTCTTACACAGAGACATGCGGCAGTTCAGAACAGTCGTAGATGTAACGACAGAATTAAGATGCCTGGCTATCCGATAGAATACATATCGTTGGCTCACTATAACAAAGTTCTATGTTACAATTTTTGTACTTATTGAGTTAAGAATTCTACAAGGTTCTACGGTGATAATTGATAGCCAATTTTTTGTATCTATTCAGCATTATAACCCTACATTAGTATATTATAATGTTATGTAAGCATTAGGGCTACTACGTTTATATTTTACCAAAAAAAAAGATTTCAAAGTCTAATTACTGAACTTCATTAAAATTAACATAGAACCTTGTAATAGTGAGCCAACGATATATTCTTATGAGATATATTATTTATCTTCCGCCATTCGAGAGCCTCGCAGATAGCAGTGTCTTCCGCCTGGAAGACGCTGCAATGGTCGGGTAAACGAAGAGAGGTATCTATATTCAATGCCTCGGAAAAGATACCACAACCTACGCTGTTCCCAATATTTTAGCCATCTATATAGATACATAATGACCGAGTCGGGATAACACCATCTGTCCAGTCATCTCTGGCCGGAATGATGGTATTGAAACCTTTCTCCAAGGTCCCCGTAGGTGTAGTGTAATCAAGTTAGTCCGAAGCGGTGGCGAACCTCCTAAGGATGGATGAGTTACCATATGAATATAGAGTCCATCCAAGAGAAGCCTTTGTCTTGGCGGGCGTCCAGGCTGCCTTTTGCTCGGCATATATGTCCAAAGTGGTAAGATGCAATAAGCCATCTAGCGCAGCTGTTGCGGTGCTTCTCATTGCACCACTAATACACAGCTCAGCTGTTCTTTGGACTCTTTCCAGTATCTTACGATAAGTAATCTTCTGTAATGCAGACCACCTTAACGATATGTAGTAAGGAACAATTGCGTTAAAGGATTTTTATTATTTAATATGTTAGCTGAGCACCTAAATATGATAAAAACAGAAAATGCCCCCTTTTTGAGGGGTGCGTTTTGGAGCGCCGCACTGTGGGGTCAGAAAAAAAATTACCGTTCAAAAATCGGTGGAGCCGTCAATTTTTATCGAATCAACTTCGCTTTTTTTTAAAAATGTTCGTTGTGAAATTCTCTATCGATCTGTCGAGCCTGATTTTTCATATATATTTTCTATTTTTTACAATTTTCAGTGGAAATTGAGTTTTTTTGACAAAAATATATTTTGTAAGTGCCGGGAGATAAATTTAATAAACCTTTCTAAACTATATTAGGTTCAAATATACCTTTTTGGCACATTTTTCTGCATTTTTGCTAATGCAGAATATATTTTTGTCAAAAAAACTAAATTTCCACTGCAAATTGTAAAAAATAGAAAATATATATGAAAAATCCGGCTCGACAGATCGATAGAGAATTGCACAAAGAACACTTTAAAAAAAAGCGAAGTTGATTCGATGAAAATTGACGGCTCCACCGATTTTTGAACGGTAATTTTTTTTCTGACCCCACTGTGCGCCGGCTCTAAGTACCCCCTTTTCAGGTTTTTTAACATAACTCGAAAACGAAGCGAAATTCGAGATTTTTACCAAAATACTTTTTTGTAGAAAATTAAATTTCCCATCGAAATGCGTTTTTTAAATTGCTTTTTACCATTTGTAATTCAAATAATAATAGAAAAACAAAACTATTTTTTTTCGAAAAATCACGTTTTTTACTTTTTTTTATTAATACGGTTATAACTTTTTTTACGGTAACCTGGGTATACATAAATGTTCAGAGAAAAGAATCCATTATAGCTTTATTATATGACCCGAAATCAAACGATACGTGGTTAGCTAAATGTCGCTTACGATCGTTTAAAGGATGTAACGCTTACACTATCACAGTTACCCCCAACAGCTGATAGTGTAAGATTATATGGACAGCGAACATATTTTCAAATCCAACAATGGAAGGGAAATATATATTGAATGCCCTCCAATGGGGTTGGAAGATTACGCAAAATGGATTGATGTCAATTGTAATAACTATGTGTCCTGCACTGCAATCTCTACTACTTTGAAATTGTTGTTTTATTGCACAAAAACAAATCTATTTGCTGAAAATTAAAAGAAAAAATGTTTAAGAGCAAATAATTTAAAAATGGCTAAAAATGGTCAATTTTGAGTGGCGATTTCTCGGTCACCGTTGGTGTATGTCATTTTTTCATAACCTTTCTTTTCTCTGAACATTTATGTATACCCAGGAAACCGTAAAAAAAGTTATAACCGTATTAATAAAAAAAAGTAACAAAAGTAATTTTTCGAAAAAAATTAGTTTTGTTTTTCTATTATTATTTGAATTATAAATGGTAAAAAGCAATTTAAAAAACGCATTTCGATGGGAAATTTAATTTTCTACAAAAAAGTATTTTAGTGAAAATCTCGAATTTCGCTTTGTTTTCAAGTTATTTTGAAAAACCTGAAAAAGGGGTACTTCAAGTGGCTGCTCAAAAACGCACCCCTAAAAAAGGGGGCACTTTGTGTTTTTATCATATTTAGGTGCTCAACTAACACAGTAAATAATAAAAACCCTTTAACGCAATATTGTTCCTTACTAAAACTTAATTTGATTAGCCTACCAACCTAATTTTTGATATTAAGCGAAAAGTGGAAACGCAAATTGGAGCTATTTTATCGCACAGAAAGGAGGATGCCAGAAAATGTATGGACTTTGGTACCCACTCCAATAGCTGTGAGTAATACGTCGTTGGATGGGTTTCTTCAGCTGAATATAAGTTGCTATTGTGCCTAGTTCGAAATCTTTGTCCGTTCTGAGTAATACGGTCAGAACTGTACAAAGATAGATTTTACATATCACCCTGTATTTTTGTAACATTATAACCTATATCCATATACCAATGAACGTAGAATTCCTCCACCTATCTATGATGGTAAAAGCGATGGTTCTATCTTACCAACTTTTGGAGTAATGAGTCGTCAAGTTTAGCTTTTGGAAAAAAATATTAATTACGTATGTATTTTTGGAACAAAAAGGGAGTTGAAGTTGGTTTTTTGTTAAGAAAAATTAAATTTCGACTTTGACGACTCTTTGACGACCCTCCAACCCCCCCCCGCTCCCAACGAAGATTTCTAACTGCGTCCCGGGCCCCACCCGGAGCAAGTTTCTGGCTACGGTCCTGGTTTATTTGATGATGGGCTTATGAGTGTACAATTAGTTCGTGTCAAAATAATTTTGTCAACAAAAATGCGTTACTATTAAATCATCGACGAAGTATGGTTTTTTAGATTGTGAAATCTCTTATGTACAAGGAATTCCTTTATAAATAGCTCGTCGTCTATTTGCTAGATAGTCTCAATAAGTTTGCAGATTTATTTAATGAAAAACATTACCATATAAATTCCTTAGTTTTCATTTTCACCCTTTCAAACCAGCATGCAACAATTTTCGTTTTTCAATCAATCTTTCACTTCGCTGTCTGGTCGCTCTAAGAAGTTGCAGGGTTAGCAGAAAAAAAACATAAAATATGTAATAGAATACAAAAAATAACCCAGAGGGTGGGATTTCGCAAATATGTTAACATAGCAAGCACATGTTGCACCACTATTCCAGCATTTTAGACAAATTAAAACCTGAACACTATTCGAAGTATTTTATGCAACAGTCTGACGGTTATTCGAGCTTTTGTTTATTTAAGAAAGAGGGAAAGTTGCTGGCATGAACTGGAATCGATTCACAAGTTTCCACAAGGTTCCACCAACAGAGGACACCCCACAAGGATTTACTGCATACGTCCACCCCCTATGTGCAGTGTGTTGACTGCAGTGGGACTAAGGATGTATCCCTGGCTGGGTGGGTGGTGCATTGCAGGTTGCGGCTAAGGTTTGACCCTGTTTCGTCGTTGACGACTTGTGGAACAGCATTCCAGGCTTTATATGTTCATGGACGCCGGGCCGGGAATGTTAGGTTAGCATGTGAGAGGATAGAATGGGTGCTTTCCATCATGCAGAGAGTCACTGTGATTACCAGCATATATAGTACAGCAGGAGGGGGAATGTAAGCAATGGTGATGGTGATGGAAATTGATTAGCATAACTAAAGACAGGAGATGTTCATCCGGAATGCGGATGAACGAGCGCAGTGTGCGCCTTGATTAAACGTTAACTGAAGTAATATCGGATTTTAGACTTACTCGTAGTTAATTAGACTTGCTGAAGTGGGCGAGAACGATGACTAGAGATGGGGTTCTCTCCCTCTATAGTGGTCAGAGCCCTGGGGATTTTGCTTAAAGTGGAATTTATGCTGATGTTTTCTGGAGTGGAAATATTCGTAATCATATTTGATATAGTCTTTTTGATTGCTTGTTTGATTAAAAATGTTAACTTGAGCATGGGCCTAGCGATGGCCTTCTTCGTGGCAAGTTCGTTATATATAATAGAAAATGCTGAAAATATAACAAAATTCAACGTTTGAGATTTCAAGATTGCAATAACAATAATTATATTAATTTTGATCAAATATTATTTAGCAAAAATTATGATGGTCAATCTCGTTTCAAAAGTTTTGTTTTTGTATGGTTTCCAACACAGATTCATAAGTTTTAAATGGAATCTTATACAGACGATTCTGGGTTGACATAAAAATGTTTAACATCGAGTTCATCATCAGCATCATTTTGCTCTACAGCTCGAGGTGAGCTTTGGCCTGATTCGTTAGCTTCTTCCATTCGTTCCTGTCCAATGCTACTACTAAACCATTAAAGCATCTTTCACTTCAAATGTAGACTAAAAATTTAGAGTTGGGAAGGACACGATTATAAAATGAATTGGTAAGAGGTGCCTCTTTTTGATTTTGCTCCAGTACAATGTCATACTTCAAACTAGGGGAAGGGATCGTTGTAATGCCAAAACGCCAGAAAATTAAAGAAAGAAGCTTATATGCATTAAACTGCCTCAGAGTAAGTAAGAAGTCTATGCCTCCACAATGTATATTTATTTATATTTTACAATCTTACCTCACCTAATAAGTTGGAACTTTTGCTGCCTCAAAAGAAGTAAGAAATGCCTCTCCAGTTCGTATTTAAAATATCACCTCGTCTCAGCTCAAATTTAATATTTTACAGCAGCAAAAAAATAAGAAATGTTTCTCGTATTTACAACGTCACCTCACCTCGCCTCATTTTAAGCGGACCATTTTGCAAGAAAACCAAGATGACGGTTCCAAGATGGCAGGCGATTTTTGCAATTGTGCTCCCCGACCCGCTAACGAAAAGTTCCAGTGTTAAAAAATAAGAATATAGGTAAAGAGTTTTTTACATTTCGAAAGGTAGGTTGTTTCCATATACTGGCTGAAGCAATAAAAGCTTTAAGTTTAAAATTATTTTTTACTTTTTAGTTCATTTTAAAATAAAAGCGTATTTTTTAGTTTTTTCAACTATATATTTTTAACTACAGATTTCTTTGTAGCATCGGGTTCTAACTCCTTGAATTTAATCACAGTCTTTCGTAGCCTTCATCTCTTTTTTCGGGGTCGTGGTACTTTTTACTTTTTACCCGCCACAGACAAGGTTTGGACCTATGTATATATTTCGATGAACTCTTCTTCTATCACTTGGTTCCGTTTTCGGATTGACATGATGATCACCAAAGTCTCTAGCCCTATCGTACGCGTAGTCACTAGTTAACACTATTATACACCTAAATACAAAAGCGACCGACGCTCTCTACTCAAGGAACTAGCCACAATTAACCTAAAAACTGTACAAGCGTGCCGGAGTGACTCACACACACGCTCAGGTCTACACTTCTCTGGTCGCCTGCGCAGGTCGCTATTCCTGTGCAGTTTGGCCTGCAGCGTCTGGCACACACGTTCCGGTTTGCCTGTACAGGTGATCTGTACCGGCAAACCTTGCCGGTATACCGGAACGTGTGTACCGGGCCTTAGGAATATGTATGGGGTTATAAATCTGTATGGGGCTAGGAGATATTATTTTATACTTTTTAGTTCGTTTTAAAAACGTATATTAAAAAGTTTTTTTTATTTAATTAATTATTTTCTGCTCTTTTAACGTTAAGTCTAACTATTACATCGTTTCTAATACCAGTCCGTTATGAACCCGAGTTTAGTTCGAAGAAAGGGTATAAGATAGAATGAACCTTGTATATGTACGTCTAAAACCTTGCAGGAGATATCGATAGATTTTGAAACTTGGTTATAGTCGAGTCAATAAAGACATAAAACAGGTGATCTTCGGAAGTCCTCAGAAACAGCTCCGATTTTGATGATTATTTTTTTAAATTTTTGTTTTTTTATATTTAAAATCAGAAACCTTTTCAATTGGGGAAATAATTATT
This sequence comes from Thereva nobilitata, assembly GCA_963855945.1. Taxonomy (NCBI): domain Eukaryota; kingdom Metazoa; phylum Arthropoda; class Insecta; order Diptera; family Therevidae; genus Thereva; species Thereva nobilitata. The sequence continues at coordinate 84,047,426 of OY979696.1, forward strand.
TATATTGTTTAAACATTATTTGTGATATTTGTACAAGGTGTATTGCATAAAGTTACACAGCGGACGGCTGTGGATAGGTTTTGGATAGACGAACAAAAAATCGTATGGATCGGTGGGGCAAAATCGTAACGGTTTAGCCGCTAGGGCGTTTTGAAATTTCTTTTCTAGAGCTTTACATATCACCCTGTTTTTTTGTAACCTTACAACCTATTTTCATGAGTAACGTGTCAGTATACGCAGAATACTCCCACCTATCTAAAACTGTAAAAGTCAAGGCCCTACCCTATCAACTTCCAGAGCCATGAGTCATCAAAGTCAAAAATTCGGGTTTTCTTAGCTAAAATTTCAACTAAAACCACCTTTTTATCCAAAAAATATCTTGTTAACTAATTTTTTTTTTTGCAAAATTGGAAAGCTTGGATAATTTCCTATGAATAATGTTTAGAGAATTTTTATCCTACGGCTTTTATTTTTGGAGTTATAAGCAATTTTAATGCTACAATTGGCTCTCAACCACGTATTTATAGCATCAAAATACATCTTTTCTCCAGTTTTTATCAAAATCGGACTATTTTCCCGTTATTACTTATTACATTTTTAGTAAAATGACACAAAATTTCATACATATTGGTTTTTTGAGGTTAGGATTAATTTTTAAAGTATTTATACCGAATCAGTTCGATAGTCTATTCATTCCCGAGTACTTTACAATTTTTTTTATTTTTCTATGACCAACAGAACTGGAGAAATTAAAAAAATAGTGCACTAAAAAAGTATCAAAAATGAACAGCAATTTTCTCGGGCATCACAGGACCGATTTTGCAGAAATGTTTTTTTTCGCTTAATCTTAACATATGTAAAGAAAAAAACCAAAAAAAAACCAACTTGCCAACTACATCACTATCATATGACAATTTTCCTCTACTAGCAACCATGCAATTATGAAAAAGCCAATACTGAAGCGACGCATGCTTTGGTTGGGGTGTTTAGTAAGATATAATAAAATATCGCCAAAATCTGCTATTAGGTTGTACGATAAGAAGCTCCTGCTATTAGCGTATAGCTAAAGAAATAGTTATTATTAGACTATATACTTCTTCTTCTTCTCCAGCTTGAGCCTTTTCCTCCTCTTATGTTTTCCTCTAGTCTTCTCGATTTCTGGCCGACGTTCTTCAGTTCGAAATTTAGAATAGTGTCTCCGCATCAGCTACAACCGCATCCGTCCATCTTTAACTCGGCCTGCCTACGGGTCTTTCTCCTTCGATTACGCCAGTGAAGACCTTCTTTGCTGTTTTGTCTTCTGGGTGCAACGTGTCCGTTTAATTGCATTGACGACTGCTTCCAAGGCTAGGTTGAATAGCATAGGCGGCAGCCCATCCCCTTGTTTGAGCCCTTGATTAACTTGGAAGGCACCTGTAAGAGTGTTCTGAACTCTTACTCGAGCATTTGTGTCGAGATGGGTTAATTGTATCAGACGTACTAGTTTAGCTGGCACACCTAATTCGAGTAGGCTCTGAAGTAGCTTCTTTGGGTGAAAACACAAAGGAAGCAGGTTGCCTGCATTCCTATTGCCAGCGTCTAGCGGCGCCAATCAGCACAAAGAATGGATATCCATTCTTTGTGCTGATTGGCGCCGCTATACGCTGACAATAGGAATGCAGGCAACCTGCTTTCTTTGTGTTTTCACCCTTTCACTGGATGGAGTCGTATGCCTGCTTGAAGTTCACATAGATCTGGTATACGTGAACATTCCTCTCCAAGAATTTTTCTAAGAGTTGTTTTCGTATGAAAAGTCTGTTGGTGGTTGATCTTCTTCTCCGAAAGCCGGCTTGGTACTCGCCTAGTAAACTTGATTTGAAGTCACTACTGATTGTTTTTACCTTTGACTAATCAATACCATAAACTGAAAGCAATTAAACCCTTGAGAATTTTATCTTTCGACCTATCATTAAATGATAATTGAACTGCGAATCTGTGCAGTGGATTGGACTAAGAAGAGGTTGATTATAAGGTTTAGAAAACGAGAGTGTTATATATAGGATTACGTTTCTGGGAAATACCAGCAGTGTTTTATGCTGTTCAGGCTCGATGCTGCTCTAAAATTCTTTGATTCGACGGTCAGGATGGAAACTCTTAATCAAGAACCATGGACCAATATATGGCCGAACAACCGTCCTACTTAATTTTGTGCCTTTTCCGTTCCAATTACACGAGCAAATGAGCTGAATGGATTGGAAGTTTATTGAAAATATGTCAAAAATTAACTAATTAACATTCACTTGACATCAATGTCAGTATTTATCACTCAAGTTTGTTTCGGAGTATGTTGAGTACCACAAGACCGAAGGAAAAACAAATTTGCATAGCAAAAACTTATTCGGTGGTAGATAATCGATAGTCAATGCATCGCTTTCATGGAAAAGTATCTTTAGCGAGCGTATTCCACATTTATAGATAGACCTGTCAAAAAAATTATAGTAACGTGGCGAAAACTCGAAATGGAGGCTACGTTGCATCAATTAGCTAGATAATTAATTTTAACAATTCTAGATAGATTTGGCAAGCAGTAAGCAATCACAGACAATTAGGAACCTCAAAATTCGTGCACTAATTAATGAAATAAACGCGATTATTTGTGAAAATGTCATTGAAAATTATAACGGAAGAATAGATGCTTACGAATCATATAAAAGAGAGAAATTATACGAGTTCTATCTTTCTTGTTACTACTGCCATTCAGAATAAAGAAATAAGTGTATGAGACCATTGTGAATTAAAAAAGTAACTTTGATCCTAAAAATTGCCTCGAATTGAATGAAAATGATAGCCGTGTTTTTTTAATGAACTATGTAGGTCCTCGATCCAGTTCATTAAAAAAACGACAAGGGAAATTTCACTAAACGCCATCTTCAGTACTTTAAATATATTAAAATTAAACCGAAGTTGCGTGTCAGTAAACAACTATTACACGAATTCCCCTCTAGAAAATAATAAATAAGTTTCTAAAAAATTAATTATTTGTTTCCTCATGCCTACAAATTTGCTCTCGTCACTTCCCTGTTGCTTTCATTTTAAATGACGTTTTTCCGACAGCCGGCAAGTATGTTACATTCCGAAAAGAAAGGGAAATTTTGAAATTTCCCAAAACCTGGATAAAGACCTAGATAAAACCTGGGTTTTCAGATTTGTATGGGGAAGAACTATATAATTCATTAAAAAAACACGGCTGATATTGTATTGTGCCAGCAGGGTCTTCTTCGAACTTTTTTTTAATGATTTTAGCTACCATGGCATGTTGTGTTTCTATTTTTAATCCAACATGAAAATCGCAAAATATTGTGTAATTCACTTGAAAATAATATAGCTTCCAGGATGACCCAAGTAATCTGCAACACATTTTGAAGTAATACTAATATCAAATCTAACTCCGGCGCATCAAAATGATAGGGTTTCAATAACTGGAATAATATTTTCCTGAAACATCTTTTGGTGGAATAGATAACATTATATTTTAAAAAAATTCACTTAAGACTAGAAATTTCTTAAGAACATGATAATTTCAAAGTACGAAGAATATTTTAAAGTATTGTTTTCGTAGCATTTTTATGATAGTTTAAACCTATTATTTTTATTAATGTGTTGTTTTCACCGTTAATCAAAAGCATTTTTTTTATAATCATTATAATCATTTAAATGTCTCTTATTAATTACAATATTGTAAAAAAAAGAAAAAAGAACGATAAAAAATGAGTTATTTTCCTTCCACAATCATTAAAAATTCCATAAATATGTATTGAAGTAATTTTATTCCTTGCAATAAATTGTAATAAGCTTTAAATTTGTATACAAATGCTAAACTGTATATTCTCGATGCAATATATTTCAGGGTTAAATAAGACTTTACAATTATGTAAATAATAAAGAAAACAAAAATCAAAATATCTTGCCAAATAATTGCATGCTACAAATCAAAACAATATTCAAAAATATCATTTCTTTTATTTTATTTTCTTCTTTTTTACAAAGTTTAAACAAAATAAACGAAACGGAATGCAATAAGAAGATTTTGTTAAACTTTAAATATATGTACATTTTCAACTTTGACAAAAGATTTTTCCCAGAAACAGAATATTATTAAAAATTTATTAAGTCAATTGTTAATTCTTATTTTATTTAAATAAACCAACTATTTAAATTTAAACTTTTGGTATTTTTTATTTAATTGTGGGCAAGGAAAAGAGTATGGGTTTTTGCGGCACATGCCTTCCTTCTTCTTATGCTCCTTTAATCTCTTGTGGGCCATACGGCGGAAACGGTTGCCCTCCAGTGGACTCTTTTTGTGCGACAGCTCTCAGCTCCGTCCAGGATCCAGGCAACTGGGACGAATTGCCCCGGGCTCCAGGCCAGAGGGGGCCCCGAGAATAGACTGAGACCCAAAAAGTGAACCCCCATATCCCTGCTCACTAATCTTGATACCCAAAAAGTCAAATTGTCAAGCAAGCACTAATATAGAGCCTGAAACCCAAACATGCACCACTCTAAAATATATGTTATATTTGTATGGATATGGATTCTTCTACTAATCATATTTAAATAGTAAACACTATTTTTCTTGCTTTAAAAGTCGTCGCTGAAATCGTCGTAGTCTATATTTTTTGCCAGCTCTCGTTCTATTAGGCCCCCATCCACGGTCAAACAAACCATCAAATTCGTGGCCAACATCGAAAAAATTCTAAGTGTGCGTGTATAAAATACAAGTTTTCGAAGTTGGCCGCTGTTTGAAGAAAATATTCGTCTGGTTTAATATTTCCTTCAAACAGCTTAAATGTGTGTGTGGATTTTTTATGTGTGCCATGTAAAGCATATGAAAGTTCGTTTCGTTTACAGGAATTGTCGCTCGGGATGTTTGAAGAAAGTTTCCCTCGTTGATGGCCAACAAATGTCAAAGCATAAATGTGTGCGCTGTTTGTCGAAAATTGGTTTGATGATTTGTTTGACCGTGGATGGGGGCCTATTGATATCATTCAATGATTTGAACGTGAGTGACCCATACATGATCTTGGATAATTTTATATCATTTTTAATTTACTGAAGCCACGGTCACCAGTTGCAACACCGATACCTATTATCCAGGGGCGGCGGAGCATAATCATTGTGGGTGGGGAGCACGAGAACAGATAACAGTTAAAATGTAAAAAGTTAATCGGTCAATTTATTTACCAGTGGTCTCTTGAGTTATATGGTTTTAAATTCTTTAGTAAGCGGTCATGCCCAACTACCATTTGGGTAGGGATGTGTAGATAGGGCCCCTACGAGTCTAGACCCACTCCCTCATTTGGACACCGTGTGGCTTGCCCTATAAGGCCCACGAAGGGCATCTAACGCCTTGCTTCATTCGCGCCTCGTCATAAGGAATGCCCCACCCATTTATCCCCTTGAGGAAAAATCATTGCTACCCGCCGATCCCGAGTGGAAAAAAGATGCCGAAAAAATTGAGAATTTCGGCGTGGATATGAAAGTAATAACTGCACCGCTTTCTAAAGCTTTATGTTTTTAAACGAGGGTGTCGTGAGTACTGGTCCCGTTCAATGCTGCTGAGTATGCTAAATGAAACCCTTAACTGTCACCAACATAATTTCCTGAAATATCATGCAATGCAAAAACAAAAACTAAAGCTTTCAAAAGCTTTCCGAATTTCATTTGTAATGAGGTTTGCCTCATAAGGCCCTTATAAGGAACTGATTAGGCATGCCTCCCTTCAGTATCGCTGATTTTTTTGTATGGTGTTCATAGGTAAACTAACTCTTTCGTCATGTCCCTCATTTACCACATGGGGTCCTCATTGGGAAATCCTGTCCGTGAAGCAATCCCCTTTGGTCAGGTGGGGTTTAAAAAGCTTAGGCTATACAATTATAAGTTCTTAATAGCTCTAATATAATATATTTAGTTTTCGTGTGAAAAGCCTTGCTTGCGACCGATACGGCCCTCCAACGTTCTGAGTTATCCCTGCAAACATTTCGATTCGGAAATGATTCGAGAACGATTTGCCAAAAGCGAAAGCTTGCTTCGATCTCGGACTCGTAAACGAATCGTAAACGAATTCGAAGGCAATAAAAGCGGAACAAGACATCGAATCGCTTTCTCGTGCCGATAACGAATCGCACGCTCGTATCGATAGCAAATTGCTTCTGCGCCATGCATATTCATGTACACGCACACATTGACCGAAAATCACTCCGCCGAGTAAAACAAGTCAAAAGCTCAAACTTTCCAAACAAATCGTTGAAGAGAAACCAAAGGCTTTCAAAATTTCCTCTCAATAGGACTTCAAATCGGTGAAATGACGTTATGTTGTTAGTGTAATTTGGAGATTTGAAGTCCCATTCAGCGGAAATCGGCTCTCAATATTTTTCTACAGCATGAAGGCTTTGGGAGAAACAAATCAACCAGGAAAGCTTTCGTGTTGCGTTTTGAATCTATTTCTCGTACCGTTCGCAAGCATTTTTCGAATCGAGAATGGTCCGAGAAAGCGAGCCTCCGAGAAATTGTTTGCAGGGATTAGGTGTGTACATGAAATATTTTGGGTGTGGATTTCCCCACCCAAAGCGAAAGTGTGTGTGCACTTTTCCTTCCATCCCTAAGCGCTCCGCCGCCCCTGCTATTATCACAATAAAAAGATGTAAGCAAATTGAGGAAAAACAGATTGAGGACCTTTATCAAAGATTAGATTGGGAGATTTGGCTTGCCCTTAAGACGTCTCTTTACTACCACTGAAGTAGTATAAGCTCGAATTAAGCATTAAGGAAAAAGAGAAAACTTACCCAGCGGGAAATGGAGCTAGAACGTTTCCTAAAAATCTTGGGGCGTTCCCCTTCCCATCCCAGTTCAATATCTTTTTTAACATTGCATGATCGCAGTGGGGAGTACTCCTTTTACTGCTACTGTTTTTAGAAACGTTTTTGAAGCAGTCACAAAAGTACTTTCTCACCCTTCAATTTATGTTATAGCGCCTGTGGATATGAGAAACAACTGCAGTGTCGAAAAGCTTTATATTTTTGTTCACCTTGTGCAATTGCCTTTTCCTACTTCCAAACGCGACTGTCTAGAGCGGTTTCACCAAGCGGTCCCCCAACTAAGTACCAACCGCGTTCAATATGCTGCTTGACCACTGCAACGAACGAGAACTGGTCTATGTTTGCCGTTTTCTTCGTTCCATACAATTCCTTGAAGATCCAATCGGAGCATTTTAACGGCGCTTAGTAGTGCTTCGAATTTTTCCGTCTGGGATAGCTTCTGGGTTGATTCTGCCAAAAGAAAGATGAGTAGGTACCTGAGCCGCAATGCTAAGCACAAAGGCCTGTCTACATAAGACCTGTTCCATTCTAAGTTGCACTGTGTAACTTCAGGTTCATCCGCGAATAAAGAACCGACGGTTCGGTATCTATATTTAATGCCCTCAATGAGCTTATTTTTACGTTTACATACATTTTTTTAGCAAAGATTTTTTGGAATTCCAAAATCCTTAAAGGCCCCAAACATTTTTTAGCCCCAGGCCCCGCAAGGTGATGTGGCGGGCCTGCCAGGAACTACCAGTTATTGTGGCTGCTGCTAATAAAGGTTCCCATAAATTTTGTTTTAGGTCTTCCAGCTTGGCGGCTTCCTTGCGGATGCTAGCTAAGGCAGTGGCGTAACTAGAGTATATGCACCCTCGTAAAATCATCCTTTTTGGGGGAGAGTATTGGCCGGTGGAGGCGTTGGTAGGGGTCGGAAGCGATATCCAACACCACCACCGTGCTCAGCACCCTAGAAAACGGGGAAGTGTTTTTTTACAGGGAAACCGTGTAAAGTGCGTTTAACCCCTCTTCGGATTAGGTTTTGGCCGTTTTAGGGGTTGCGCAACCCCAAAGAACAATTCTAACAACGCCATCGTGTTTAGCATCCTCGAAAACGGGTGGAGTACTCTTGCTTTGGCTCAAAATATTTACATGTTCGTCTGACTCACACACGCCACTATTAACTAAGGGTCTGAAATGGAATTAACAGACATTCTAGATTGCTAAGGCCGGCTTCACACGACCGGATACCGCGAACAGACAAAACGAACGAACAAACTGTGGTTAATGGGGAAGAGGGTGAGAGAGGACGATGGAAAACCGGCCGGTTTGTTGGTTTTTTTGTCTGTTCAGTGGCAGGCGTGCTAACTGGGATTTTGTAAAAGGTGCAAATATACATACATACATCCTTCCGGGCTGAAGCAAACAACGTCCAAGAGTACAAACTTAGGACCATGTCCCAGCAAACTCTTTTACTCAAACTGAGCCTTAAATGAGTGACCTGTTCCAAGTTATCAAAATATTTTATCGTTATGGGATGGAAGTATAGATCGAGTAATCGCAGTGGAAACAAAATTTATGAAATAAAATGTATCAAAACTTGTCGTTGCCTTCGAACAGTTGACCTTGACACTAAAGGTTTCAATATCATCGATAAAATGTTTTCTTAATGGAACACATACAAAGTTGTTTCAACAAATGCATTTTTAAAGTTTGAAGCCCCAAACCGCTAAGAAATACTCATAAAAAATTCAAAATCGTTACTACGAAAAATTTTATGCGGTCATTTTGTTTGATGCGTCTCCTACTATTATAACCACATAAGAACTCGTTTAAGAAAAAACACAATGTTGTTAATCAATTTTTGGGTTGAATTATTTAAAATTCGATCAACATTTCCCACAGGAACTGATCAATTTTCTCATTACGCCACGATGGGCATCGTGTTATCAATTTGCACTTATCGCTGCCTCAATGACTTACCACCGCCCAATCTTACAATCAGTTTAGAAATTTACGAAAACTGAACGATAGCTTGGCCAGGCATTAATTTATATCCGAAATTTTTTGAGAATGGATGTTTTATGTGAAAGACGTCGATCGTCGTCCTTGCAACCTGTAATTGACGTGTATTGTAGTACTGAAGGATATTGATAAGATGATCGTTTTTTGTTCGCATTGAACACTTAAGATCCCACTCAGTGGAGCTTCTGAAATGGATCTTGGCATTTTGCGTGCCGTCGATAAACAACAGACCAGTTCGCGGCCAGTGTGTAATTTCGTAAATTACGGCGTACGTTCGCTTGTTGGCAAGATCTGCTCATTCGCTATTGAGCCTTGTGGTAGGTGAGCACTGGTACATCTGAGCTCTTATTAACATACAACTTCTCATCGATAGTCTATCGTCTTGCCTTAAACTGGACCTCGTACGTCTTCAGCGTGCAGGTGGTGCCTGTTTCTGCAGCAACCTACACTCCCGACCTGGGGCTATTGAGTTTCACTTCGTGGTCGACGAAGAGCTGCCTTCGATTCATTCATAAAACTGGAGAGTAGCTCGATGCTGTGGTGATGCGGTATGTTCAGTGTATTATTTCCGAACATAAATACGCATATGTGCGCCGGCATGATCATCATCATAATTTACGTGCAATCATCATTATCGCATGCGCAGAAGCAACTTGTATTGAGATGGGGAGCCCCGGTCCCCTAGCCATAAATATACCCAATGGTCAGTGGCCATTGTACCCAGCTAGAAGCAGTGACGGGAAACGTAAGAAAAATTGCTGTAGGAGGACTAACGTAAAAACAAAGATTTTAGATGACTTGCAGGGACCGTGTGATCTTGGTGGGAAAAGGTTCGTTTTTTTTTATTTTGTTTTTACCTTTTCCGCTTTTGGTGGACGTAATGTTGATGTGTAGACTGTAACAAAATGCAGTAAGGCTCCTAGTTTTTCCAACGGTGGGTTTACAAGGTATAGGAGCAATTAAGCTAATTACTAATTTCATTACTGTTCGGTACTATAAACTACAACAAATTTTACCATTTCAAAGGTTCGTTTCCGTCGCTGTCATACAAAAACTACAGCTGTACCATCCCAAGGTATTAACAAATTCATTGCGTTTTCGCTGCAAGAATCTGCTTTTCCTTAAACAGCTTGTGGGCATAACGCTTATAGGCGGAATGCCTATTAGTGCGCCATTATTGGATATTATTGATTACTTAAGGCTTTGAATCCCTTAAGCCAAATAAATAGTTGCGCATGCTGACGGACTAGATTACCAGCAATGATTTTCAATTAGACTTCGGTTCTTCGGCAAGTCGTAATGGTATTTGGTGGCGATTGAGCTGACTTGATTTTTTCAAGTTTTTGTGTGGGAGGAATTGGATTTTTAGAGTGGAAATACATTTGATTTGGTAGAACAGTGGTGAAGACGTTGCATAATTTCAGAAAACGTCATTAGTGCCGCGAAGTAGGCAAATTATAAAAACAATTTATGAATTGCAAATGTGTCGCTTAAGTTATATCCATTTTTTATGAACTTTGAGAGATCGTTACATTGGAACCATGGGCCTTATTCACTTTTACTATATTGATATATTTTTTAACGAAACTGACGAAACCGTATTCTCTAGTACAATATTGGCATTGATTTTACATGAAAATACATAACCAATATTGTGAAATTTTTATTTGAAAGCTGTTATGCTATCGGATCAGATTTAATAATATTGTAATAGAGAATAGCACCCCAGGTCTTAACTATTAGTACTTGTAATTTTCAAAGTTTTTTACCTTTGCGATGATTTCGTTAGACATTTCGCCCTTGGCACCTTTTGTCAAGCTCCAGGGTTCGATATAAGCTCAGCTGAATATACATAAGCTCAGAAATCAACCTATGCACTAAAAGCCCGAAATGACTTTAGTCATGGAGCAGTTTAGCTCAAAGCAGAAAAAATGTGAATTTAAAGCGGTCCATACACGAGCGAACAATTTGCGCAAATTTGTGTTTGTCAAAAAATATGTGATTGTCCATACACTAAGCAACGAGTTGCGCAAACTTCAGTTGCGTTTATGTTTTCGTGGAGAAAACATGTCTGAAGCTGCGTGTTTGCCAATAATAACTGCAAGTTTTTCAGAAAGTGACTTTAGAATGCTTCAACATCACCATACACGAGGAAACAACTTACGCAACGCTGCTCGTAGCACAATAATTTTCAAACGCGTTTGATTTTCATCAAACAGTTGCGCAAGACATCAAACCGCCTCATACACGGGGAAAATGTTTGCACAACGGGCTGAGTTGCGCCAATTGTATGACCATGTAAAGGCCCATTAAGAGGGTATCTCGGAGATGGCGCTGGACCTTAGGCTGGTCGCACACTGCAGCAGATTCGGCCGAATTTTTTACGGCCGTATACGGCCGAATAATTAAACAAATCTGATCGGAGTAAACCTAGGGACATCAACGGCCGAAAACAACGGCTGTAATGTGCGAATGAGAATAGCAAAATAATTGTTTGAAAAATTCGGCCGAATACGGCCGTAGAAAATTCGGCCGAATCTGCTGCAGTGTGCGACCAGCCTTATGCTTCAACTATTGGATTTTTTGAAAACTGATTGAGTTGTTCTTTTTATTGGTAACTTGTGTGCACCAAAAAGAGAACAACGAGTTGTGGAGGTGAGCCATACGGCCTAGTCTGATGTTGCAATATTGCTTCATTGCAGCGTTATCCACTGAAAGAAATCGCAACCACTGGGATATTTGTTTAGAGGTTTGCAATATGGATTCATTCTATCCTAGATTTTTTGTCATTGATTCGTCTTTGATGTTATAGTCTAAGAGCTGGGCACGAAAAAGTCCTTTCATCTTTGATGTGGGCAAGCTCGATTGAAACTCACTCTATTACTAAACGGGATTACATGTCCGAGCTCTCCGACACTTTTAGTGGTGCAGGATGGAGGGAAGGATGGTTAAAGTAGCCATTTTTTTATCAAAAAAATTTCATCGATGTCGCGCATGAAAATTGGTAGGATGGAAGATTATAAGCTACTTAATATAAAGTCCAAGTCTCCGACAGCTGGGTAGGTGCAAAATGGGTGGCTGACAGGGGTCAAGTTGCCGAAAATGTTTGCAAAAAAATTCATAACGGATGTGTCGGAGAAATTGATTATTTTCTTTCTAATGTATAATAAACTACGTGTGAAAATCTCCGACAGGTAGGCGGGTGCAAAAGGCAGAAATATTGGGTTTTATTGACGCGCCTCCAAGTTCCGCGCTATGCGCGTTTATCATAAGTATGCGCATTTTATCGATAAATAACACGTGTAGATACAATTTTTTATATGATAATTAACGCATAGATAAAAAAATAATAAAAATAAACCTGACCCTTTTTGATTTGGCTGAAACTTTGTAATTTCGAAAAAAATACCCAACAATTTTGAAACGTCAAATTATATGAAATTTTTCAATTTTTTGTAAAAAACCGTTATTTTTCAAAGTCCGACGTTTTTACTTTCTTTTTTTTAATAAGGACCTTGGATTTTTTCTGTAAATAATCCCCCAATTCCAGAGTGGGCCGGCTTTTTTTTAAATTTTTTTTTCGATTGAAAAGTTACTTTACTTAGTTTGGAGTTGAAAATCGAAAAAAAACTAAAAAAAGTTTTTTTTTGAAACGAAAAAAAATAAATATAAAGAAAAGTCGGCCCACTCTGGAATTGGGGGGATTATTTACAGAAAAAATCCAAGGTCCTTATTAAAAAAAAGAAAGTAAAAACGTCGGACTTTGAAAAATAACGGTTTTTTACAAAAATTGAAAAATTTCATATAATTTGACGTTTGAAATTTTTTTGGGTTGGGTAAAAAAATTTGATTATAAAAAAATGTTTTTGATAGGGTAGAACGAAATTACAAAGTTTCAGCCAAATGAAAAAGGGTCAGGTTAAATAGTGGCCGACTTGACGTGGAATGACCTATATGCATTAACGTACTTGCACTTTCTGTTACATTGTTGCTTTTATTGAACTCCTACTGGGTCCAAAGATACCGCGATCACTCCTTGGCCTATTGAACAGGTTCAGTAGTATGCCTAGTGGCTTTTCGCTTAGCCTCGAGTGTTCCAGCAGGGTCTCGTTGCTCGTTGCTCCTCTGTATCGAGAGAATATGAAAGCTATACCCATTGTCCTCAAGAAAAGCCTGCAGGTGGAGTTCTCCGCCCTTCTTATCCTCCATAAGTGGGAATTTAGTTCATAGTGCCCGGTAATCAAGGCAAAAAAGGCCCTGAAATCCTTCCTACTGCGCCCTTACTATTCCTTGGCCGCGTTAGGAGACGGCAAGTAAGGAACCACTTAGAGTCGACCCAAAGGATGTATTGTCGAAGGCTCCCTGTTTATCGAAGAAGACCGCCAGCGCAACTCCAGGGACGCCAGCAGGGACTCCCTTCCTAATAGCTTCGTGATTGAACACAGTTTTTGCTTGTGCCAAGACAGCTTTGGTCACTCTAGAAAGTGGGGCTAGCTACCAGGGAGAAGTTGCGCTCTCATATGAATAAATGGTTGTGCCTAGAAGGGGTGCTTGAAGTTTCTTCCCTAGTATGTGTCTCTTAATTGACCCGAGATTTCCCGACAAGCCTTTTACTAAAGGTTTGTGGGTTTCTGCTCGGTTTCGAATGTCTTCGATAACCTTGCAGAAATTCCTCCAGCTGTTTCCTTTTGCTCTTCTAATAACGCTATTATATGTATATCTATTAGAATGGAATACCAGTAATAGTCCGTTCCATTTCTTCGTTAATAAAACTACGTTAGGCCTGCGGTACACATTTCAAACTTTGTACTAAGAATAAGAACAAGGTAACGTTACTACCGGTTTTTATAGCCAGTTAGTGCAGGTAATTGCAGCACTGCTGACCTTAAGGCCCCCATACACCAACGTTCCATTATGGCGCCAGCCCATTGGCCCGGCTTCAAAATAAGCATCTTACAGCCTTCCATGTGAGTGATTGTAGATATATCCTATTGCTCTGAGCCACGAGTTAATCCGAGTTTCCACACACAGTGAGTTTTTGGCGTGGCCAGGTGCTATGTGGATGGATCAGTCGTGTATGCGGACCTTTAAGTGCAAGGAAAACCCGAATTATTTATCAATATTTTGTTTTTAATTTTTTAGCCTTGTTTGCTAAAATTTCGTTTCATAAGATGATTCTAAAATAAACCAATTTGAATAAATTTTATAATTTTTACTTGATAAAAGGGAGATTTTTACAAAAATAATTATCAATAACGGTAATCACGCAGAATGTGTGCAAGGAGGAAACATGAATATTCTCCCTGCGGATGAAACTATTTCTAAAGCCATCAAAGTGCTGATTAACGCTTCCCACCCATGTAGAAATTTCTGTGGGGCCAGCGATCATTCCCATCCAAGTGTTAAAGTGGACATTGGCCTGCAATTAGAGACATTTAACTCCTCCGTAACATAAAGAGCAAACACCGTTCGGAAGGTAAGGAATTAACACCTGATCGAGTTTCATGCGTGGCTTAGCCTGGGAATATCCCACTTTTAGCTTTCCATCAAATGAAAAAAGAGGAGAAAAAAGTATAGCCACGATCTTGAATTTTTCTTGCGGCCTGCCATTTTACATTGATGCGGGCGCATAGAGTTAAAAATAGGCCTACACGACAGTCAAACGTGGAGCACCCATCGACCACCTCATAGATCATCTTTAGAGCGACGTCTTCCAAAGCCGCAGACTGTTTGCCCTGCACTTGCGGAGCTCTAAGGCTGTTGGCCGATGACTTCAAAATATTTTGACGCATGAAATGAAGACGCCGGGAAATCCGACCGTGCAAGGTTAAGCGCCATACACAAGTGCATTAGCGGGCGGAGTACGAGTGATTTGTCCACGAACTAATTACACGACGGCGTGTTCCTGTTTGCTTTGTAATTTGTGGCCATATTAGAGCCCACAGGCACGACGGGAATTTTTCGAAAAACATTTTCTGTCTACTAAAAAACGCTATAAAAAGTAGAAATTTTCGGCCTTTGTTCAGCGGCTTGAGGTTAATCAAAGGGCATTTACTCCTACCTCGATTAATGAACAGATCCCAGGTGCTTAGGAGAATTGCCGCAATTGCGTATCTGCAGCTAGACACGTTGATGGCATTTCGGATTTCAAGCCGAATTATCTTGATGGGCTGCATGCTGCTCCAACCAGCGCCATCAACAAAGACACTGAGAATGGTACCCGCAGATAAATCCATTTGCATCAGTTTTAACAACTTAATGCGGCCATTGTGGTAACACCTACGCACCGACACTTGCAGTCGCCGCCACAACGCCTGTCGATTGCATGTCAGTCCTCAGTTAAGGCTTTTGCTGCACCGGTGCAACCTGTTGGGGACAGTTGCCCTGTCTCGTCATGCAACTTCGCTAATTGCTCAGAGTGTTCAGCACCTGAAGCCAGAACAAGTTCGTTCAGTCTAAATGTCCTTCGCGTGTTCATCCATAAATCCAAGCTGCCGGTGACAAGTTCGTTTCTGGCTTCAGTTTTCCTTCGTTGAAATTATTGCGGGACTCAGACGATGGCGTGGGTGCCGACCAGACTTTCAAACCACCTCCTACTGATTTATTGAGACGGCCGATCTGTCGGCGCATTCTTACCGCAGACAAATTTTGAATTATTGGCGTGCAACGAATTTGTGAACATCAAGCAGTTTGTTGGCTGCGTCTCAAGGAGAGGCACGATCATAGGGAACCGGAGGAATGTTCCTCTTATTACTTGCAGCTGAATGATCTGAAATTGAATTGAGGTTTTTCATTAAACAAGTTGGCTTATATTATATTTCATTTTGGTCAATTCTCAACGTTGTTAAATTATGAACTTTCTAAATTGAAATTGTTAATGGTTTTTCAAAACTGATTGACAAATTTCAAGCAAGGTGTTGGGAGTCTTCGATTAAGGGTATGTTAAAAGAATTTTGCTTTTGGAATGTCCATGACTCTAAAGTATCATCAAGCTTTACTTTCAACCTTCATTTTCAAATGAGTTCATAAATTCTTGGCTTATGAAAGTAATTTTTCTTCGAACAATTATTTTCTACTACAATTTTTATAACGTTGATATATGTTGATATACTATATATATATATATATATATATATATATATATATATATATATATATATATATATATATATATATATATATATATATATATATATATATATATATCTATAGATAATGTTGTTAACTAGTAGCATATGCTATCTATTGTATTAAGGGGGGACACCACTGTGGAGGATTGAAAAAAATATTTTTTTTTGCTTTTTCTGAAAGTCCATATACTCAAAAAAATATGTAGAAAAAATTTTAATTCACAAATCGAAAAAATGCCGAAGTTATAGCCGTTTAAGTGGCAACAATTTTCAAATTTAACGTATATTTTCTTCATGGTCTTAAACTTTTAAACGCGTTTTTCACGAAATTACTTTTCTCAACCTGGTAGACATCCTAGCACGCGCCACAATTGTCGGATTTTAAATTTAAAAAAAAGGAATTATATGTAATCGCAGTGATAAACGTTGTACGTAGGTTTTCTTTTTATTTTAAAAATTAATATTTTTTTTAGCTTCCGGAAAGTGGTAAATATAGAGTAAAAGTTATGCCAGAAGGGATTTTCGGTTTGAGCTCGCGACAAAAATTTGTGTCCAATTTTATTCATCGGGAAACCTTGTATATTCGATAGAGTACGTTCTTACCATATTAAAAAGTCATTTCTTACACCTGGATGGTGGGACAACATCTGGTGGAAGATGGAAAAGTAAATCAGAGATTTTGGCAAATTTTATTCACCTTGACGCTCTCCACTTTTAATTTCAGAGCGGTGTAAGAACTCCTTTGGTCCGTGTTCAAGCCGTAAGAACTTTTTTTTAAATTATTTATAGTTTAAACTTACCTCTCACCTAAATTTTAAGTTGAATAATATTTGACAATACCCTTGTGAAATATTACATTGTTTAGAGGCTGTAAGAACTATTTTGTCCCGCTTGCCTGGTGTAAGAAATGTTTTTTCATACATTATTTGTTAAAAACTAATTAACAAATTAATTAGATGTTACAATTACCTCTTTCAAAGTTACATATTCGTAATGGTTTTCTGCCTCAATGTCTCTCTGACTGACTTCGGCATTATTATACAACTTTACTCGATTGGAATAACTAATTATATTAATATGTAGGTGAATAAAATCAGACAAGGATTTTGTCACGACCCTATTTTGTCTTTGTCTTTGGATTTTGTCTATCGCCATTTTGTGAAAAAATTAAAACAAAAAAACGGCTACGACTAACTCCAGTTATAAAGATTAAAAAAATGTTTGGATTTTTTTTTCGGTCCAACCATTTGCGAGCAATCGTTGCGACCGTTGGACAACTTTTTTTTGATGACTAATGCCAGCATTCATTTTTGTTTTTTCAATAATAATATTTATACTATAACTTCAATATATGCTTAATAACATATCGTCGATCCAATGGTAAACTAACCAATCTGACATTTTGGAATTTTTGACTTTACTATTAGTCCAGTCAAATTAGTAAATGAAATTGCATTTTAAGAGGTACAGAATTTTTTTCTGGCATTTGTTCGGGTACATCTGACAATGATAAAACCAAGTTTGTGGGGTCGCAGTGGCTTGGGAAAAGCCGCCATCTTGTAAAAGAGGGAGAGCTTGTTTATATTAAATAGCTCGTTTGCATGCAATGATAGCTGATAATGATCAATGGCAAAGTTGTGGAGAAGAAAATTATCTAAAAAATGAGCGCTCAGCGAGCTCTGTAAGTTGATTTTGCTTAAAGTTATGGCCGGTCAAGGTTCAACCATGATCGTGTGGTGAAGGTTGAATGCAGTTTTTTACAATTAACTCGCCAAATGTTATTTTTTTTGGGTTAATGCCTATTAACAAATTTAAAGTCCTAGTAATTACCTTTAAAATGAGCCCTCCTCTTTTTTCGACTAATTTGACTGGAAATTTTTAATTTATTTTGACTTATATTGTGATCCAAAAGACCATAATCCAAGACTAATACACTGACTTATCTGAATATTTACGGAAAAAGACTGATTCACAGTAAGTAATTATATTTTGTTTTGAGTCTTTGGTCAACGCTTTCACATCACATAAATTGTATTTCATTTTATCTTCTGTATTAATATAGAATAAGAATAAGAAATTTGTGATTTCAAAATAATTGTCATTTTCTAATCCTATATGGTTATTTACAAGTCATTAAAACTGTTTGTCCGAGCTAATGTCGGAAAGATTCAGTAGTATAGTATTGGGTATGTTTTAGGCTTTTCGCTCCGATCCGACTATCGGATCCGGTTATCGTATTTAACTATCGGCTCAGACCGAAAACTTGACCCCATCATTGTAGGAAAGCGAGTGGAAACTTTTTTATCATTCCAATTGTAGACCTCAAAGCTCGGGAGCCGCTAATCCGATTGCTTAAGCTATTTTTCACTCTGATCGGACTAGTTGGTCAGACCGAAAACTTGAACCGATAATGGAAGGAGATCCTGATAGAGTGCAAACTTATTTTTTTCATTCTAATTGTAAGCCTTAAAAAGCTCTATCTAAATATCATAGTGTGCCTAAGTAAATCGTGATCGTACTATAGGCAACCCTTTTCTTTTTGGTTAGATTTTCGTGGATAGCGTTACCTGTAATGGGCACTTTCGAGAATTCACCAGTGGTAGCTACCTTTTTGGTGGCGCTACCATATTGGTAAGGTGATCAGGGTTAATGTGGTTAGTTTTAACCGAGTGGTAGATGCGGTTAAGTGGTGGATTTTAGAACAAATTTTAACTTTTGTATTTTTTCATGTACAAGCGTTTGTTTTTAATTCTTAAAACTCCATTTTTTTATAAATATCTACTATTTACTGAATGCACTTTTACATTTAAAATGCAGTTCACTACAAATTCTGTATATTTGCAGAAAAACTTAATTACTCCATTTATATCACACTTCTTTCGAAATACCAACTCTGAAAAACTCTGAACTCTAAAAAAAATTTCGACCACTGACGGCATAATTTCAAAAACGTAAATATTTCCCAATCTACCACTTCAACCATCAGAAGAATATGGTTCCTGTGGTGAGACTGTGGTTATCTTACCGGTGAATATTCGAACATGGTGACTGGTAACTTGTGGTAAGTGATCAATTTTCGAACATGGTAAATTAACTTCTGGTTCGACCGGTAGCTACCACGGTGAATTCTCGAAAGTGCCCAATGCGATCAATATTTCCTTGGGGATTTAAATAGAGCTCTTTGAGGACTTCCATTGGAAAGGTAAAAAAAGTTTTCACTCTATCAAGAATATAGTTTTTCCGATTAGGTTTTCGAAATGCAGACCTACCTCCGTTGTCATTCTGTCTGTCATCTCTTAACCGGCTAATCCGATTTTGATGGGATTTTGGCGGGCAGTATTTTCTTAGACATATTTTAGGCTTCTTTTTCACTCCGTCAAAAAGTTATTTTATTGACAGAGACGGCAAGCCGTAATGGGGTGTATATAGCTCAATATTGAAGGATTACGTGTTGATTGCGTAGTAGACAAATTTTTTAGAAATAATCGTTCACTGCTGCCACTTCAATTGGCGGGAATACTATTGATCATTATGGTTTGCCATCTTCGCAAATATATATAGTTTAAACAGAAAAGTTAAACAATGAACAAAAATAAGTCTACCAACGCATCAACAGTGTCAATACGGGTGTAAGTGGTGTATATTTTGTAGACGCGGCACTGGCAAAACTTTTTAAAACAATCTTATATTAGCCAAAATAATGTAAAATGAAAAAATGTTATGGGTGAAGAAGTTCTGAATATAAAGCGCCAAATCTTCCCGGCACGGCAAAATCAAGGCGGACGAGATTGCGCGCGAAAGTTAGTGTTCAATAAATAATAACAACCAAAATTTTCAAAAATGAACTTTTATTACAAAAAGCGCCATCAAAATTTTACTTTTCGCTTGAAATTATTTTTTATATTCATTTTGGCAGTCCTTGCCATCTGGCACATAGAGCGACCGCTACACTCGCTCTACCCTAGGGCCGGCGCTGTGTCGACGGTTCTATCATGATTGATAGCAATATCGGACAGCAAGCTCTAGTTTGAAAGATAAGGAGATTATAAGAACTTAAAATGACAACATGCGGTTTCTTTGGTGATCCAACACCAGGTGGTTTCCTCGGTTATTATGTTTGCAGGCGATGGCAGGAGAAAAGGCAGGGATTTTTTTGTAAAGAGGGAATAATAATGGGAGACATGGAAACACCAAGGACCATGTCGCTAAGTGGGTTTGAACCATGGATATCTTTGATGGTAGTCAACCGTTTTAGCCCCTAACCAAAGCCTTGCAAAAACATGGTTATGGGGCAGAGGATGCCTTTTCCAGTTTTCTGGCCTTGCTTTCTTCTCCTATTCTTGCACATTCAATTCATGAACCGCTTGGTGAAGCTTAGGCCCTTCATATTTATCAGCTGTTGTTTTTGAGTCGGTTTTTGGCTCTGCTAACTTCTTCTGAGCTTGGTGGCGGCAGCGTAGGATTATCATCAGATATTGGTGGAGCCTGCAATTCTTCAGTTAGCTCGACATTTAGCAATTCATGAAAGTGCTGTGCTCATCGCTCCAATATACCTTTAGCATCGGTGATCAGATAACCCCCTATCGTCCTTGCAGTATGTGCAATGTGATGTGAGTTTCGTCTCAATTTCGGACTCTTCTGTAGAACTCTCACGCCTGGTACGGCCTGCGCTCTCTCTACTGTTCTAGTTCACAAACTTTTCTTTTTCTCTAAGCTCTTCGCGTGCCCGTGTTCTCTAAGTAGTGATGAACAAACGCAAGAACAAGACAAGACTGATATAGTCTTGGTCTTGTTCTAGCTAAATGTGCAAATCTCTAAGACTGCTGCATTGCTCGGTACGCAGCATTCTTACGTTTAGTTGCCAGCTTGTATTCATTATCGAACCAGTCGTTCCGATATTTACGGCTTCTGGATAAGATGGCGTGTCCAACTCTCATCGACGCCCGGTATCTCGTCTCCAAGACTTACTCTTCACTCACTGAGCGCGATTTCTAACGCATGACCGTAGCTGTTTCTGGCCGTTTCATTGCGTAGTGCGGTCTGTTGATTCGAGCCTGATCCGCGAATACAAAGCTTCTCAAGACTCGTATGTTCGTTAATAAGAGAATGAAAAAAGCCCTGTTAAAAAGGCCTCCAAAGAAGTTTCATTACTGTACTGCACCAATATACTTACATAAAAGCGAATTACCACATGCTATAAATTCAGGGTGAGAATTTTATCTAAATAATAAACAAATTCACACAAAAAAGTACTTTAATATAATAAAAATATCACCATACTCTGGTTTTATAAAATTTCTGAATTTTAAAATTGTAAAATATCATTTGTCAATAAATATGAATATTCCAAGAAATTGAGAACAACGTCATTATTAATTAATTCAGATTTGTGGATATTGCCTAAATCTACCAATTTACGATCATATCACAATACGAAATTTCATCTCTGTTAAAGACTTATGATATGTGGAACGCGTGTCCGTTGCTGATGAATAAGCAAAATTTTTTCCTCTTCTGGATTTGTTTCTGAATTTTAAATCACAATTAACATAGAGCAAACGACCACTTAGTTTCTCAGTCAGATAAGAGAAAATTAAACCCAAATCGATAGTTACATTTTGTATGAATGCAAAAGAATTCATTTTTGACCGAAGATATAAGAAAGAGAATGAACAATTAAAATTTTGTGTTAAAAAACCTCAAAAAACGAAGAAAATAATTAAATTAGAATTATTCAACACGCAGCCACAGTAACGCCAATTTAATTAAGAAGGCAGCATTCACCTGATCTATTCACTCAATAAATCAGAAGTGGGATGGGCTGGACTTCAAGCAGATGTCGGATGTTGGCCAGCTCCGGCTCATCTTCGGTCATCGGAGACCTTAGAAGGACGTAGATATGCTGTCTCTCTATCGTTGAATATTCATTGGGCCTGCGGCAAATTTTTATGTAAATCTCACCTGAACGCCGAAACCCGTCTTCTTGTAATTTCTCTATATCATCATCATCAATAGTTTGACCTCTCCACCCGCTATTTTTATAGTCTGGTAATCGGTTGATGCATAATGGCGTGTTATTTTTACGTGGCCAAGACAAATGATCGACCAACAACAACGATGAAAGCCTTCCGCCATGATTCGGGTTTTCGAACCAAGTGGCATTTAGGTGTTTTTTGGACTTTGTGAAAACTAAAAACTTTTAATTCTTGGAAGTTAGTGACGTTCTAATTATTTGGCGGGGATAATTTGATAAATTCCGCATTAAATTATGTTGTGAGAGATGTGAATTTTTGGTTAATGAATTTTTGGGCAAATTTTGTTGAAATTGTTTTCATTTATTGAAGTATTGAATTATTTGTACTTTGATAAAAAATCGGAAGAAACATTTTTTATGATTCATTTTCCTGTTGTTCTGCCATTAAAGGTGAATTTACAAATCCGACGTTTTTCTGTTGCGCCGCTCTTTTTTAAGATTTCAACCAATCAGAAACAATTTGATGTCGCAGAAATCGTCGGATATGTAAATTCACCTTCAGACTAACATTCTTCCTTCCGACGCTCGTCGGATATGTAAATTGGCTTTCAGGTTAGTATTCTTCCTTCCAAGGTTCGTACAACATGACCGAGCGATCGTAGTTTGAAAAGTTTTATATGTACATACATATGTCGTTGAGATGATGAGACAGTACTTCTTTTTGGAGGCGTTAAATTCAACAGGATTCTTGAAGCCCCATCTCAATCAAAACTCGATTTGATATCCCAGATAATAAAGACAAGGTCTGGCACGTGCTTGTCTTATATTGTCAAAGGCGTAAGAGTAATGGCCCGTCCACACGACAGAAAAATGTTTGCGCAAAACTTGTTCCCATTTTATGTAATTTTTCAGGGGCGCAAGCATAATGACGTTACCAAAAGCAGTCGTTAAACTGATTTTTTTCAGAGGAAAGTCATAAAAAAGCAAGTTTTGCGCAAAAATTGTTCTATCGTGTAAACGTGCCATAACGCAGAGTAGCAAACTTCTTGCTCTTTTGCAAATTTTTTTTACATTGTGCATCCCTGACAAAATATTACCGTTAGTATTGTAGCGTTATTCAGTTCCACTGAAATTACCGCCCTCCTTCATGCACGGCAATATATTTGGCACAACAGAAGATAAGCCCGCTAAGCCCACCTTCATACCTTTCAGGCCTCCTCCTTCCACGCACAATACGGACAAATTGAATTAGCAGTCGAAAAACTCACAGTTGAATATTATAACAATGTAAGGCTACATTTACCGAGACTGAAAGTTAGCTGAGGGGATACCGGGTGTAAGATCGTCAGTCAGACTGTTATTTAAATTATTCGACGCTGAAATTTCAGGCGTGCTCAACAACTAAAATACGCTAGCTAACGGGTTTTCTACCATTGGAAGCGCAGCTGATTATCGTTTTCATCATTTCGATAACATAATTAATACCCTGTAAAAATTTGGTGAGGGGTCAAATGACTTTGCACTCCACTTTTTGTTTCCGGTTTATAGCAGGAGCTGACGTATGAAATACCCTCTTCAGTGCATCTGACGATTATTTTTCTCTCTAATATTATTTTAGCTAAAAGTTGACAAATTTTCAAGAGTAGTCAAATGATTTGAAAAAAATGTTTTTTTGACATGTTTCCATTTTCGTCAAGGTCACTTAAACCCCAACTGGAGCAGCTGATTCTTGGATCCTTAAATGATTTCCCGAGAATAAACATTTCCAATAAAAATCGTGAGGGGTCAAATGACGGTGTCCTTTGCAACACTCCCTCCCGTACTACATCGGCAGTACTAAGATTCAGTTTTTGTCAACTTTCCTCTCCTTTTGTTTTAGATAGTCTTTCTGAGTTTTGCAACAGCTCAGAATAGCTTGCAGCTGTGATCTTGTTCCCACGAGGCAGGTAATTTATCAACAACACCCCTTTGGAATCCCAAAAGAACGTTTGCCATTTTCCCGCGGATCCTACAATTTTCGCTTTATGTGATGTTTTGGCGGTAGGAGCGGGCGGAATCGCCATAGTGGCAGAAGCCTGACTGCCGGATCGATCGACGCACGCGCATAGAAATTGTATAGTGCTGGCACTACACCTAGACGCAAATTCCCTGAGAATCCCAGACTTTTCCCTTAATGTTCATTCTTAGAGAATGTCCTCGTCGAAAACATCCAGGTTGCCATTCGCTTTTATCCACAGCGCCACGTTTATACCTCAAGGTGGAGTGGTACCAAATTGAGGAGAGTTGGATGACTTTTGAGCGGTAATGTATCTTATATATTATTTTTATTTCTTAACGCGGGCCATAAGGTACCGCGGAGATTATTTGGAGGAGATTATTTTTTAAAAGTCCAGTTCAGGTGGGGATTCTCGGGAGTTCTCCGAATCAAATAACAATTATTAAACACTCGCCTTTTACGATATACCTAATGTACTTTTCATCATATAGACAACGATAGGAATATTGTCGAGTTTTAGTGTGTAAGAGTACATTATTTTATTTCTTATCATTCTGGGGCCCCTCAATCACGGGGCCTCGGTGTATAGGATCCGCCGGACCCCCCCATGGGCGGCCCTGAGCTGAATACTAACCACCGATCAATTTATAGTAGGCACTTTGGGAAAGAACAAAAACCAAATCACACCTTGCTTTCTAGATACCAAAGATAAAGTTAAACCGAGAACAATGAATGGATTTGGTGAAAAGAAGGTTCTAAGTGGTTCTACTATTGTCAACTTTACACGATGATAATAACATCGATGAAACTACCGGTGCTGCTGAGAAACCAGAAATCATAACTTATTATAATGGCACTAAAGGCAAAGAATACTCCGTAGGTAGAATGACTCGCAGATGGCCGAAGAGATTATTTTTATCATTTATGAATATTGCCGGCATAAGTGGTCATTTACAAGGAAAGTTTTTGAAAAAAATTGCTCTTTCCTCGACTAGTCCGCATAATAACAAGAATATCCTACCTAAATACGTTACAGAAACCACTGAGAAACCAAATCGCCCGAAATATAGAGAATTTATCCGCAGGAAGAGAAGGTATATGTGCAGTATGTCCATCCAAGAAAAATAGACCAAAATTGTACATGTACGTACATGTGTCAGAATTGTTTTTATGAAAGACATGCCATAGATCAGTGGTTTCCAAACTTTTCTGACCGCGTACCCTTCTGACGAAAATAATCATTAATTGTACCCCCTAATTATATGAGCGGCACTATTCGCACCATATACGGGTGCACGGGAATTTTTGGAAAAAATTACCATTTATAAATGACAGTAACACTTATAATAGAATTGAAGCTGGCGTACCAAAGGCGAATATTGTCAGGGCCAGTAGATTTATTGACGTCAAGCTCTTTGAGAATTTATATACCTCGCGAGTCCTAAAGTAAACTCCGTGCATTGAGTGGACGTTGTACTCGAGAACGGGTTGGAAATTTAGTTTTGGGGTAAAGACGAATTTGAGACGAGCCGAGTTGTTAATTAGGCATTATATTTGAATACGCCAATTTATATAAAATTCTTCTTGATGAAAGTTACCAAAAAAGGGCTTTTGTCGGGGGGGGGGGGGGTGTCAACCCTCCTGGTTTTTTGCTTATAATTCGGAAACTATCAATTTTTCCTATATAACCTCGCTATTTCTTACATTCTTCGACGAACCTTTCGGGGTCAATGGCTAGTTGAAAATTGTCGTAAAAAGCCATTTCTCTGGTAATTTTCAAGCTGTAAAATTAAAAAGAAAACGAAGCGAAAGAGTGTAGCCTCTTGCAATTTCATGAAGACATGGCAGGACCTTCAGATGAAGTGCTGCGAGAATTTTTGCGTTACGAACTTAGCCCCTACCCTCTCTTTCTCGTTTTTCGATGAGCATGGGATGAGCAAAGGAACAAAATCGAACATGTACAGGCGGACTTGATCGATAGAAAATATTTCATCGATGGAGGGTTTTTGTTACATTGGATGAAATGAGCAACGAAATTGGCAAATCGCCAAACTTATGCAGAAATTTGCAGCAATTAAGTCAAACTACGAATCAAATGCCGTTGTCATTTTCGATGGGTTCCCTTACGAAGCTAGTGAAAACACCAAGCGAATAGAACCATTGAGAAGAGTGCAAAGAATTTGCTTCAATATCATTTACAGAATCGATGGTGCTCACTGCCTCGCAGGATAGTTTCCTAGCAAACTCGACAAACAAGAGTCGGCTGATATCTATTCTGGCTACACCCCTGAAACATTGTCAAAGTCATTAAAATAATATGGATTGATCATGTCGAACGAGGTCCGGAACGGAACCCGTCAAAGATAGTGTTGCCGAAAGTACCGACAGAAAAAATGAGACCAGGACGACCTACGAAAAGACACATATATAGACGAGGAAGACATAAGACAATTACGAATCAGAAACTGGAAAAGACGGGCCAGAGATCGACAATCATGGAAGCGTACGCAAGTCAAGGCCAACAATAGGCTGTGAAGTACCTGATGATGATGAAAACTCAGAAGGCAAGAGTACCCTGGAGCTTCATTTCCTGCTCGATTTTTAAACCCGTATTCCGGGTAGCCCCTGACCCGGTATCCCTGTGCACCAGTAAAGATAGCCGCCCATTTTAAAAGGGGTGTTGAAGATTATTTGTTTTTTTGTTCCTCTTAATGTATATAACATACATCTGTTAGTTTAGAATGAATATAAAAACTTTTTATCCTTTATTTCTTTCAAAAATAAGGGTTAAAAAATAAAAATTCGCAACAGTATTGAATATCTCAGAAAAGAACATAAAATAAAGTAATTTGAAGAGAAATTTGGCGTACCCCGTAGAATTTCCTGCGTACCCCTCAGGGTACGCGTACCACACTTTGGAGACCACTGCCATAGATAATAAAAACGTTTAATTTTGATATTAAGTTTTAGTTTTTTTGATTTGAGTATGTTAAGATAAAGATGTTGTTAAAATCCAAGAAATTTTACCTAAGATTTCCCAAAAGCATTTTTTTCTCTCAAACTAACCATAAAATTTTAATAAATGTTACTTTTTCTTAATGTTTATGTTTTATTCTGTTCTTTTGAAATAATTTTTAATTTATTTAACTATTATTTTCAATAAAAATAAAAATAAATAGTTTTAAAAACCTAAAAAATAAGCTTTTTTATAAAATGACCCATAAAGTAAAAAATAATTTTGAATATAAAGTTTTTACTGCTGCAGTCACTTACCTAAATGTAAAAAAGTTTGGAGTGATTTCGTTCATGCAAAGGAAGCAAAAACCTAGTAAAATAACTGTTCGTAGACCATTAAAAGAAAAGGGCTCAAGGTGTATGCCATTTGGAACCAATCCTATATTAGTAATAAAAATTGTCATAGTAATTGGTTGAGATTTGCTGGGGAATATAGGAATAAGCCGGTGGAGGCAAATTTTATGTACTAAAGGAGCCGTAATTTCAATGGATAGAATCTATGGAAAACAATTTTATTATTTGGAGCAAAAAAACGAAAAGTTAGATGTATTGACTGCAACACCCCACAAAAATACAAAAGATAAATATTTCTTGAAAAAGTGTGAATATTTCTCTTAAGATATACAGATATATTTTTTACAATATTAATGCGTTTTTGCGTGTTTTTTGTGTGAAGTACATATTAACTTAGATATCTATGTTATATATCTAATCTCATTTTTCTGTAATGAAATTTTGGTATTATTAGAACAGAGCACTGAGGGTGTGGTTATCGTATGAAATTGCTCAGAAGCTAAAACAATTTAATACATAAAAATAAAAGTGTACAATCATTTTACGACATATACCCCCAGAACATACAATCAAAAATATAGTACGGTATATCACATATACCAATATATTCCAAGATCTGTCTGTCCCATTTTCATAATATTTTCAAACCTAAATCATTCATAATAAAATGATTTACAATCGCATAAACATCCCTCATATGTGTCTAATTACCGTTGTTAAATTGCTAATTAAAAGTCAACAAGCCATACTTTATGCCACATAATTATTTGTTTTGCTAGACAAAATTCTTTGATGTAACAAACAACCCCTTCACCGCTATTTGAAGCATGATTCCATCTTCTAAACGATGTCCGCCAACTACAAACAGTATGGAAAAATAACAATAACAAAAACAAAATGAAAAACAAAATAAAATTAAAATTGACGTAAAACAAAAGAAGCACACACCATCAAGGTACAAACCAGCATTCGCACATAACTCTTTGCCAATTTACTGCGCTATTTATACTGCATAATTAGATTCATGTGCGAGCCAATTTGCAGCTTGGTGAATTGTTTGTTGTTGAAGAATAAATAACATGAAAAAAAACAAAACGAATACAAGTCCTTAAAATTGTGATGGAACCGAGAGAATATTTACCGTTGCAAAAGTTACTTTCTTTAGTTAGTATAATTACATTCAATAATCAAAAATGTCCTTTTTGGTCTTGGCACGACGCATTCATCAAAATCGATAAAATGAAATTTTAAACAAATATCTCGTTATCCTAAAGTCCAAAATAAGTCTTATAGTACAGGATACGTAGAACAATGACCTTCACCGATCGAGTAACCGAATGAAATTTTTTTTGATGATAAATAATATGCTAACAAAAGTAACGGTGATGGGTTGCCTAACGAAATATGTTCAAGGCTATATTTAATAGCCATTTTCTGCCTTTTTCTCTATTTTTAGGAGAAACTAGGGATTTTGGTGAAAATATGAAAAGAGCAAAGTTGTAGAGCATAAAATTTCCTACAAATTTTGTCTTCACTGTTTTTTCGAATTCCGCATAGTTTCGCCGCTAGCCGCTGTTTTGCGCCTTTTTGAAGATTCTGTTGATAAATGAAAGCGTCCAAAGAAAAGCCGTTGAAAACTGCAACTACTACTTTGATCTCATTTAATTTTCATACAAATGCATAATTTTAGCTCAAAATCTAAAAAAAGGTGCAAAACGGCCGCTAGCGGCGAAACTATGCGGAATTCGAAAAAACAGTGAAGACAAAATTTGTAGGAAATTTTATGCTCTACAACTTTGCTCTTTTCATATTTTCACCAAAATCCCTAGTTTCTCCTCAAAATAGAGAAAAAGGCAGAAAATTTCGAAAAAACGCCTATTAAATATAGCCTTGAACATATTTCGTTAGGCAACCCATCACCGTTACTTTTGCTAGCATATTATTTATCATCAAAAAAATTTCATTCGGTTACTCGATCGCTGAAGGTCGTTGTTCTACGTATCTTAGACTATTACTAGTATGTAGTAGTAGTAGAGTGAATATGAACAAAAAAATTGGTGATAAGTGATGTAACTGGAACTACAAAATTTTTTTTATTTTTTCATTTCATACATGCATGTGAGTCGAAAACCGAAAAGTTTGGAAAAATCGAATGGGAGCATAGCGAGAAAAGTGCATAATAGTGCATTTTGAGTGCATCGTAACACTATAATTTCTACGGTTCTATTGGTCGTAGAAAAAAACAAAAACAAGGAAAATACTCGTGAGCAAAAGGGCTATCGAACTGGTGGGACGAGATTACGTTAAAAATATTTCCTAAACTCAAAAAATCCAAATTTCTCATTTTGTTTATTTTTTAGCTAAAAATGCATTAAATAGTGAACAAATCAGTGGATTTTCATAAAAATTGGAGGAAACATGTATTTTAATGTTATAAATATGCTATTAAATTTTCAAAAAAAAATTTCATTTTTACGGCTAAAATTGGTCATTTTCGAAAAATATTAAAACCCTTGTAACCTAATGAGAGATGGTCCCAAGCGTGAATTTTTTTCCCTAAATGTAGGTTTTTTTATGTATTTTCTAGTAAACATATACCGGAACTTGTTTATAAAGTTTAATTGTAGCTTTTTTTAAATTAAAACAACAAAAAAATGAAATTTCGTTTTTTTAAACATTTTATCATCCACTCAGACCATACTTCCTGCCTAGAATTTCATTAAATTTTATTTTACACAACATCTTTATAAAAATCTTATGTAAAAGAAACGGTATAAAATAAATAATGTAAAAAAATATTTCATGTTAAAAAAATTTTTTATTTTTGTTTTTAATTTAAAAAAAAAGCGGCATTTTAACTTTATAAACAGATTCCGGTATAAGTTTACTAGAAAGTACATAAAAAACCTACATTTAGGGAAAAAAGTTCACGCTAGGGTCCATCTCTTATTAAGTTACAAGGGTTTTAATATTTTTCGAAAATGATCAATTTTGGCCGTAAAAATGAAATTTTATTTTTGAAAATTTAATAGCATATTTATAATATTAAAATACATGTTTCCTCATTTTTAGTTAAAAAATAAACAAAATGAGTAATTTGGATTTTTTTGAGGTTAGGAAATATTTTAACGTAATCTCGCCCCACCAGTTCGATAGCCCTTTTGCTCACGAGTATTTTCCTTGTTTTTGTTTTTTTCTACGACCAATAGAACCGTATACATTTGGAAAATAGTGTTACGATCCCCTCAAAATTCACCAAAAATGCACTTTTATGCACCTTTCTCGCTATGCTCCTATTTGATTTTTCGAAATTTCATAAAGCTTAGATGCAAAATGCTATAACTTCCTTGTTTCTTAAAATTCTAGTTATTTTGTATGATAATAAAAATTACTCGATAAAATTAAATGTTTTTATTTTTTTTTTATTTCTGAAAAAAGTACCTCTAAATCGATTATTATTTCATTTTTAGAGAGACACTTCGCAACCCCTAAACACTTTACCGTTTAAAAATAAAACGATAGAGCGTTCAGTCCACCATAAGTTTGTTATCATAACTATGTGCTTACCTTCCCAAGTGTTTAATTGGCAATCCGAGTAAAAATAAAAAAACGGCGTTATAAAGGGCGAACACCGGCCGCTTGGCTTTTTAAGGGGCATATGATGGCCGTAGAGTTTTTAACCATGTTTAATGGGAGCACATACGGCCATACGACGGCCAAATTTGACCAAAAGATTTAAAAGGCCAAGTACTCAGCTGTAGAAACGGGCATTCGACGGGAAATTTGAGCCAAAAAAGAATCTGCACCAAATGTATTGTTGAATGTGTTTTATGGGAACTTCATCATTTTCGTTATGTACAATGGTTCTTTCGATTTATCCTACTTAAAGATATCGATGCACAAGAGAAACGAGCTCGCCAGTCGTCGGTTTGTTGTATGAGAAGTGTGTGGTGCGCGTTGATTTATATTTTAGTGGGAAATTTTGTTATTTAACGGCTTGAAAAAAAAACACAACCGAAAAAAAATCAAACATTCATTTGCAGTGAAATATATTTTTTTATAGGAGGGCGAATATCCACGTTGATGCCACTGTACCACCGTCGTATATCCGTAATAGCAACCATGCGGCCGCCGTACCACAGTCGTATGGCCGTTATTGGAACTGTAAGGCCGTTGTTTAGAAATAAAACACCTGCTAAACACTTGGATTTGCAGTGATGTTACAAATGCTTCTGAACATAGCGCATAGGCGAAAATTCCAGCCGGCGCTGGCACAAATATCCAAAGAATTCACCTCCATCAACATCGTTGTCAGATTCTTCAGAAACCAGTGCTCAGAACACACTGTTGAAGAAGGACTTTCTATAGTTGAGAAGGATAATTTTTCTCGTAGTTAAACAAATTCGTCGTTGTGTTTCGACCTTTGTGATTTGACTTATTCTTCCAATGGTGTTTTGCTAGCAACTGCTGTGATCAAAGCAAAGATCGATCTGGTTGCTACCACTTAGCACGAATTTGGTTAGATTCTGGATCGCAGCAAAATTCTATTACTGGAAATCTAGCTCATAAACTTCGACTGAAACGTAAGATCATTATGCCAATATTAATGGAATAGGTGATACATGATACATCAACCAAAATTTGATTTGAAACAAATACCATAATTAAGTCGAGACTTAATAATTTCGAAAGTAAATTGGAAAATCAAAAACCAATGCCAGTGTCATTATGAACATTCACCTCAGTTATTTGTGATCCCAGTATATGTAAACCAGCATTCTTCACATGATAATCTTTTTTAAACTACTTCTGATGTAAAGAATTAACAATTTTAAATTAAAAAAAAATATATATTAAGGAAATCATTACTCTTTATTCGGACATTGAAGCTGCTCAAAAATGTTATGCAGTCAATTCCTGTAATCCAGAAAATTTTTCACTGCCTTCGCGGCAGTTGTCATCATGTTTTTAATACTTTCTGACCAGCATAAAGTCTTGCACTAAATGGACATGTCACCGGCAACTCTTTGCAACAGAACCTGCACCGTTTTTCTTCCTCCATAAATCAGGTGAGATGAGTCCGGTCATATCTTCTGCTTTGGCATCTCACCTGCACAAATATGCCCGCCCGCTCAAACCAAACGGGTTCCATTTCTTTTTTTTTTGTTTTTATTTTCGCGAAATTCAAATGCAGTTAAAGCAAGATCTCAGATCCAACAACATCAGTGCCAACTCTGAATGGCGTGCATAAGTCAGGTTTACCTGATGATGTACGGGATTCGAACATCGTCTGTCTATCGCGAAATAGTCTCAAGAACAGGCTGTGAACTTAACTGTCCTAAAACTTGATGTTTTTTTTTATGATTTTTAGTTTCTTCCTCTTTCTTGTGTTTCTCGACGATATGGTCCTTAACCTTATCTCGCGGATTCTAGTGGATTTGGTGTAGAGTGCACCTATCCTCTATCTGATTTGTGTCCCATTACAACTGGGCCAAAGAACTGGCAATAAATCATTGAGACGCAACAGGTAGGCCAGGTGAAGCCAATTTTGGTACTTGATTGCGACACTGGGAGATGCACAAAAAATCCCTGTCATCGCCCACAACATTTCCAATAAATTTGTCCCCTTAACAGGTACCTACGCCTCCTGTATGGATTGTGTGGAAGCTGTGGGCAGCCTTAAGTCAATGCGGCAGTTGCCTTCAGGCTGATACACAAGGGCTAAGAGGATTTTTATGGCTTTAGATTGTTTGCTGGACCATTTCTCAGTGCATTGGCTCTTTGCATCTTAACGTTTCGTTAAATTACCTCGCTGATCACAAATCATTGGCTTTTACAGCGCTGATATTTGTTTTACGACAGAAGAGGACCGCTTTGATGTTGCGCCGACCGGTGCTTGATGGATCCGGGCCCCTACTGGACACAGGTACAGGTTTCAGCACTAAAATTATGTCCTGAACCAGTGTCATTAGGGTTATATGACCCCAAGGGATTGAGCATAGTTTGCCAACAAACATTGCAGACAATTGCATTGACAAAATGCCAAATGAGTTATAGTTTTGTCAAATCGTAAAAATCAATTTGATTATCTTTAGTCATTATTGGTGTAACATAAACATACCAGAGGCCACCGGCATAAGAAATATTTTTTGTCATTCGTGCAGAAGGATGTGCGGCGCACCTTTGTAATTAATTTTTCGCAATCGTTTTATTAATCTTCTTTGTAAGATCTCTAAAAAAGGTTTATATACGTACATAATGTATTCGCACTGAATTTTGGCATAAAACCATCGATATCATGACAGAGCGGTTTATTATATTTTAACCCTTTGCAGTCGATGCATGCTTGGAATATACAGTTAAATTCTCTTTAATAAGCATGTGTTATGCATTAAATATAACTTGTTGTATAATTTATTTATTGTGAAATTAACAAAATGGAACAATATGTCTCTTATTTGACTAACTAACTAACTAACTAAACTAATTAGTGTAGCTAATTTGAATTCTGTAAAATCATCTATAATAACATCATAGTGGCTTAATTCCGTGGCGGATACAAGGGGGGGAATGAGACATCCCCCCCCCCCCCAAAAGAGCAAAGAAGATTTATGGATTCCTTTAGTTCTGAAAAAAAAAATGTCCAGTAAAAGAAATTGAACTGGGAAATTTACCTATATATAGAGGGTGTACCAACTAAAGTTGAAAAGCGGCCGGCTGTGGATAGGTTTAGGATAGACGAACAAAAATCGTTGGAGGGGTTGGGGAAAACGCAAAAATTGGCTTTATTTGGTGCACTTTTAGTACTATTTAACATTTTCACATTGGCTTATGTCGAAAAGTATCAAATAAAGCCAATTTTAAAATCAAAATTTGCTAATATCTTCAAAAGTAAAGGCCGTAGCATAAAAATTGACCAGACGTGTTATTCATAAGGAAACACTCCAAGCTTTCTAATTTTGAAATAAAAAGTATAGGTTAACTACGTTTTTTTTTGGAGAAAAATGTACTTGAAATTGAAATTTAAGTTAAAAAACCAAAATTTCGACTCATAATTCCAAAAGTTGGTAAGATAGAGAACCATCGGTTTTACCATCATAGATAACGTTTCTCCGTTCATTGGTACCTTATTCATGGAAATAGGTTATACGGTTAAAAAAAATGGGTGAAACACTCTACCAAAAAATTTCTAAACACCCTAGCGGCTAAACCGTTACGATTCCCCAACCCATATCAGTTCTTGTACGTCTATCCAAAACCTATCCACAGACTAATGATGAGCAAACGCAAGAACAAGACAAGACTGATATAGTCTTGGTCTTGTTCTTGCTTAGTAAGTCTTGGTCTTGGCCATGCGAACATAGCTAAATCTTGGTCTTGGTTTTGGTCTTGCAAGCATAGCTAAGTCTTGGTCGTCTTGCTAAATGTGCAAGGCCAAGACAAGACTGCAAGAACAAGACGATTTTTGCTCATCACTACCACAGACGGCCGCTTTGTAACTCTAATGGGTACACCCTGTATAATCATAAAAATTACTATTTACTTTTAACGAAAAAAATAATCTTGAAAAAATGCCACCCAATTTTGCAATACTCTGCGAGCTATTTCATTAACATATTCCCTACGGTTAGAGTTGAACAGGATTTATGCGAGGCAGTACATTTGTCCATCACACGACCGTAAATTGTACTGAGGCCTCATTTTTTTTAAATGTCCCACTTCAAAAATAAAGTCCGACTACCCTTGGTATGAGCGTTTAAACCTGCATCATTACCTACCGAAGCCTAACTCACGAATCTCAATCAAAACAGGAACACATTCATTTTAACCCGTCCATTAATGCAACAATTTTCGTATAAATAGGTAACAATAGGGTTAAATAGAACACGCAGGTGTACACAGTTTTTTGTATACCCAGTGGAAATAGTCATTCAATTGCGGCATAGGTAAACCGAGAATAGCTGAAATTTGGAACAGACCTTAAAAAAATCATAAATGAAATGTCGAATTTCCCCAAAGATTGGTGGGGAGCAAAAAACATTATTCAAAAGGTCAAAAACTCAGTTTTTTTGCAAATAGCTCTTAAACGCTAAGTCGTATCATAAAATACTTTTTATAAAGTTTGTAGGTTATGCGATTATCTACAAAAAAAGATATTATACATTTTCCTGTACATTGATATTATACATTGCCATTTATGAGATATCGCCGGTTTGAAGATTTAAAATACTCATATGCCCTCAGAGGTAGCCCTAATAAGGCATCCCGCTAGTTTAACCAGTTAATAATAGGGTATCAAAGTTCCGCTTAGGTATGATCTCCACCTAGCGGATGGTCCACCTCCTTATTCACTAAGTACACTGATAAAAAAAATTGTCTTGATTTCAGCAATTCGATAGTCTTCGTTTCGTTGTCTTGAGTAGAAAATTTTTCAGTCTTAACATGAGAATTCTGTTTCAGAGTAAGACACTGGAAATTCTTGAGCCAAGCAAAAGTATTTCTTCGCTCAATACTTATATTTTTCGACCAAGATATTTCTTTCTCGAACTAAGATTGTTTAATTTTTTACTCAAGAAACTAAATTCTTGGTTCAAGAAAAAGTGCTTTAAGCCAAGAAATTTTTTTTTCATCATTGTAGTGTGGTACTTCTTGCGACACAGCTTTTCTGGGCTGGCTAGCGGGATTCACTTGTCTCAGAAGGCAAATTCGAAGGTTGTGGGTCAGCGGGCTGCTTAACAAATATAAACTCATACAAGATCCAAAGGCTCACTGCCTCTTGCTCATGCATCCTCCAGACTATACTTAACCTATCATATCCTTTTTATATCTTCGAGCTAAGCTTACTAACTACCCGAGTAAAAATAATTTAGTTGGTTAATTTTCCTACTAGCACGCTCCCGCCACAAGCACGAAAATCTAAAAATTTGTTCGTTAGAGGCATCCAATCTCCCGCCACAGCCATGCACGCTCCCGCCACTGGCACGAATATCTAAAAGTTCAGGCATGAACAATTTATAAGTGCATCCGCATCGGCATAGACCATTCCAAACGCGAGTGTTGTTTTACCAAGCAGTCCCCCAGCTAAGCACTAACCACTTCCAATGCTGCTTGACCTACGCAATCGAACGAGTACCGTTCTACTGAGTGTGCTATTGGCACCCTTTATGGTCACCAAGATAATTGCCCTTTTTTTCGTCCTCGACAATTTTTTAAAGCAATACAGGCGATTTCGTGATGCCTGTGGCGGGAGTGCGCATGAGAGTTTTATTCCCGAGTAAAAATAAAATTAGCCCGCACCTATGTATATAATTTTTAACTGTACACCGAATACTATTTCAGATAACATCATTTCCAGATTTTGAGTAAAATTTCATTTCCCCCCCAAGAATTGTTTCTGGATCCGCCACTGCTTAATTAGTTTCTTTTACATCTAAAGGCCACTACACGGACTAAGATCCCACGCGCTTTTGGCGGAAAAGCCTTTTAATTTAGTGATCGTGAGTTTTGGATATTAAAATTAGAACTAATCTGAAAGAAAATAATTATAAGATCTTTTATTAATGAATATTGATTAATCGACATTGAGAAAAAAATCAATTTTCATTTAAAAAGCCCGTATTGTGAAGAAGTAAAATGTAACTTTTTAAGCACAGCCTTTTGTGTCCGCGCAGTTGCCATTAAAAATTCCGTAAAAAGTCATAAAACTCTATTTGAAAAAATATAGTATAAAAAAATTAAAAAATACGCTTTTATTTTAAAATGAACTAAAAAGTAAAAAATAATTTTGAATGTAAAGTTTTCGTTGCTCCAGCCAGGGGTGGTAGCACGTAAGTTGTTTCAATCGACCTCTTCATATAAAAATTCAGAATTTTTGTATGAAGAGGTCGATTGAAACAACTTACGTGCTGCCACCGCAGGATATGGAAACCACCTGCCTTTCGAAATGTAAAAAAGCGTGGCACTCTAGTTCCGGTGTTAGTTTATAAAATAAGAATATAGTTAAAGAGTCCCAGAAATAAACAATTATTGCAAAATTAAATGCGAATTAATGGCAGATCCAAAAGGGCGGAATGATGAAACGTATTATTGATATTGCGTCATCCCATATATAACTTTTCTTGCGTTTGCTTATCTATAAAGTATCTTGATCCAAGTTTTCAACGAATCCTTACTGCTAACGCAACTGGCAAGGGCGAGTTAAAAGTTTTGCTCGAATCGCAGTCATAATAGCAAGAGCTATAAGGCCCTATCAGTTCCAATGCAGCAAAGCAAAACCCTCGGCAGAGAATTGTTTCTATTGGCTTACGCTGGTCATCTGGAAATCTTAACGGTTTAGCAGCTGGGCGTTTTGAAGTTTTTCTTTAGAGTTTTACATATCACCCTGTATTTTTGTAACCC
Organism: Thereva nobilitata; assembly: GCA_963855945.1. Lineage (NCBI taxonomy): Eukaryota > Metazoa > Arthropoda > Insecta > Diptera > Therevidae > Thereva > Thereva nobilitata. Next base: position 84,085,091 of record OY979696.1, read on the forward strand.
GATGACGTATTTTCGTGAATACGGTATCAGTGTACGCAGAATACTCCCGCCTATCTAAAACTGTCAAAATCAAGGTTCTACCCTATCAACTTCCAGAACAATGACTCGTCAAAGTCAAAACTTTGGTTTTTTTCACTAAATTTAAACTAAAATTACATTTTTCTCCAAAAAATACGTAGTTAGCTTATATTTATTTTTGCAAAATTGGAAAGCTTGGACAATTTCCTATCAATAATGTCCGGACAATTTTTATCCTACGGCTTTTACTTTTGGAGTTATAAGCCATTTTGAATGCTAAAATTGGCTCTAGTTCGTACTTTTTCGCCTAAAATTTGCCAAAAAGTACCAAATAAGGCCAATTTTAACATCAAACTTGCAAATAACTTCAAAAGTAAAGGCCGTACCATAAAAATTGTCTATTATTAAATTTAAATACTATTTTGATAAAATATATTATTCTATCGTAAAGTATGAGTTTTCAGTAATTGACCACCTAATAAATGTCATAAGTATTTCGCACCTATTGTTGTTATTGATTGAAGTTGCGCATGGAAAAAATAAAATGCTCGTTTTCCCGAAATTCGTGAAATAAAAGGTGCGTATTTAAAAAACAAAATTTTTTTTATTTTTTTTCAATACCCTCCATCTTAATGAGACCATTTCAGAAAACCAATCCACAAATTAATTTTAAAAAAATGTTTGCTTTTTAACAATTTACAGAAGATTTACTGAAACAAGTGATATTTTGCCAATTATTAGTTAATAATAATTGTTTAAATGTGTTTTCTATCCGTTAAATACACGGATCGAGTAAGCGAAGCATTTTTCTTCAATAAGCACTTTGGTTTTTTGCATTTGCTTTTACCAATCAAAAATTTCTTGCCATTTTTGTACGGAGCCCGTCTCATTTTTTGCTTATACACACATACTATGAAGCTATGTATTAGACCTTAATTAACAAATTCACATCTCCCAGGGATTTAATCATACAAAAAAGTTTCTTAGGCATTATTTGCGTAAGATTTCCTTCTCTTTCGAATTATCAGTTTTTTCGGAAAAATTATATTTGAAAAGCTATTCGCAAAAAACCATAATTTAACTCTTCTTTTGTTTAATAACTATGGCAGCGGCATTTTTTAGGAAGCGGATTTTTTATCATATATTATTGATACAAATTTGAAGAGAATGGGAAAAAATCCGCTCCATTACAAAGGATTCCGAAGTGAATTCCTTATTTTACTGGACTATTACTAAAGGAGATGGTGAAGATAACCGGATATATATAAAAAGCCAAAAAACAAAAAAAATTATTGGCCTCCTCTGCAAACTCAACTTTATGTTTCTTATATATTTATAAGTGTTATTTAGCTACGTGTATGAAGGAAAAATAATTCGCCGCTACCATTTCTGCCGTGCAAAGGGGAAAAGACCTATCTGCAAAAAGCTCGTTTCGAGAAAAACGCGATCAAAGCTTTCAAAATACATGAAACCGAAGCAAATAAAGTCACTGTTCACAGTAATAACTTTTAATTAAAAAATACAATCACTCTGAAATTTTTTTTAAGGATAAATATGAATATTTTATATCAAAAAATGGATACAAAGCCATTTTGACCTATAATGCATATAGGTCATTTGTCCTTTGCACGGCAGATTTGTAGTCCAGTGGATAGCGGGTTTTGGCTCCGAATTCTTTCGGAAAGCACCGATTGACGTGAAATTTGGACAGTACGTAAGTAGACCCTGCAAACATTTACATTCGGAAACGATTCGAGAACGACACGCAAAAGCAAGAGCTTGCTTCTAACTCGGGCTCGTAAACGACTCGTAAACGAATTCGAAGGCAATAAAAGCGGAACAAGATATCGAAACCAATGTACTAGGAAAGCTTTTATGGTGGGTTTTGGAACTTTTCTCGTACCTTTCGCAAGCAGTTTTCGAATCGAGAATGGTTCGAGAAAGCGAGCCTCCGAGAAAAGCCGAGAAATTATTTGCAGGGGAAGCTCAAGGAAAAAAAGTTATATTGTGTTGATATGTGATTTTTCTCTGGGGGGAATGCCACCCCTTCTAGGGGGTGGTTATTGGCACACTCAAAATAACTGCAGAAATCGATAGAGGGATGGATTGGAAGCAAAAAATGTTATATGAATATTTTTCTTTAAACCAATATTTTCCGAGCTATTCGCGATTGAAATTGTTGATTTTTCATCCAAAAAATTCATGTTTTAGAGCGGTTTTTCACGAATAACTTAAAAACCTTACGTTTTTCAAAAAAAAAACAATTGTAGCAAAAATGAAGCTTTTAGGATAACGAATCGATTGGTGTTTTATTTATTTCTGTCGATGAAACACAACTCGATTTATGAGTCGTTAAAGTTTGCTCGCCGAAAAATGAACTCGCACCATTCGACGTTAAATAAAGGCAAAACGGCGAATTTTTGGAGAAAAACTTATAAGACCATTTTTTAAAGTACTTGAAAAGACCTTTAAAATGAGCTTTGCTACAACTCACTAGCATCAAAACTCACGAAGTAATGATGAAAATAATATGTTGTTTCCGTGTTTCGCCAAAAAAAGCAACAATGAAACCAATGGCTTCACGGCAAGAATTGGAAGTAAACGAAACCCTTGTACAATTAACTTTGTTTAAGTATTAACAATATGTTCTAAAAATTTGAACGGTTTAGAATGCCTATATTTTAAAAAAAGTTAGATTTTACGTTAGTAGATAATAAATTTTGAAATTTTTGAAAAAAATTCCTTTTTTCCGCAATAACTAAAAAACCAAGTGAGATACGAAAAAAATGACAAGGTACAATCTTGAAGAAGATTTTGGTTATTATTTTGATTCTGTACGATGAAAAGTAATTGAGTAATCTTGGTTGTAAGTTCGCATGTGAATGCGAAGACCACCTTTCCCGAGCCATTTAAACTTTGCAGGCCTTGTAGCCCTTGAAATTCCCTGCAAATTGAATTTTAGAGCGGTTGGATATCTTTAAAATTGAGGAAGTAATCGTTAAAAAACCAATCGCGTTTTCGTTGAAATTACATGTAAATTTATTAATCTCAGCAGCAATTCTAGTACAGGATCCGTAGAACAACGACCTTCACCGATCGAGTAACCGAATGAAATTTTTTTTCATGGTAAATAATATGCTAACAAACGTAACGGTGATGGGTTGCCTAACGAAATATGTTCAAGGGTATATTTAATAGGCGTTTTTTTCCCATTTTCCGCCCCTTTCTCTATTTTGAGGAGAAACTACGCATTTTGGTGAAAATATCAAAAGAGCAAAGATGTAGATTTTAAAATTTCCTACAAATTTTGTCTTCACTGTTTTTTCGATTTCCGCATAGTTTCGCCGCTAGCAGCCGTTTTGCGCCTTTTTTCAGATTCTATTGATAAATCAAAGCGTCCAAAGAAAAGCCGTTGAAAAACTGCAACTACTACTTTGATCTCATTTAATTTTTCATACAAATGCATAATTTTAGCTCAAAATCTAAAAAAAGGTGCAAAACGGCCGCTAGCGGCGAAACTATGCGGAATTCAAAAAAACAGTGAACACAAAATTCGTAGGAAATTTTATGCTCTACAACTTTGCTCTTTTGATATTTTCACCAAAATGCATAGTTTCTCCTCAAAATACAGAAAAAGGCGGAAAATGGCGAAAAAACGCCTATTAAATATAGCCTTGAACATATTTCGTTAGGCAACCCATCACCGTTACGTTTGTTAGCATATTATCTATCATGAAAAAAAATTTCATTCGGTTACTCGATCGGTGAAGGTCGCTCTTCTACGTATCTTAGACTATTCAAAGTTGGCTGAAATTTTAGAAGCCGGTAGGTACTGTCCGTTCCAACCGAACATATAAAAAAAATTGAGACGGGTCCAAGACTTGTCAGCTTTTCTGGAACAGAAGCGGTCTGAATCTTTTGTAAAGGCTACCACTAAGAGCAGCGCTGTAAGACTAGCTTACTTTGTACCGACAGTTGATGCTCTGAATGAGCACATTAGGAGAGTTTATTTACAAACCCAGATCCGCCAATAACGGATCAGGAAGATGATTTACGTAGTGATGATAGGGTAGACCGGGGTCAGTTGAAACAGGGTACGGTTGAAACAACGCTTATAATTCGAAAACTATAAGGGATAGCAGGCGGCGTGCAAAGGATTAATGACACAGTTTTTGTGTGGGAACGTGTCCGTTAACATTCCATGTCACTTCACGTGCACCATAAGCGAAAAATTGTTGTCATTGTGTTTTTGCGTCCAAAAGTAACTATTTTTACTGCTCTTCTTTTGTTTTTTAATCCAAAACTATACCAGTTAAGGCTATTATAGTTTTTGAGGTAATAATTTTGGCTATTATCTTAAAATAGGTGTAATTCTTTTCTTTCTATAGGGTTCATTTTAGAAGTTATGGAGACAAATTTTCTAAAAGAAGTACCGGGTACGGTTGTAACAATGTTATCGTAGTATGATGAAACGTTTCAACTGACCCCGTTACAACCGACCAAATGATTTCATTCATTATTATTTGGTTTATTTTTTTGGAGAGAAGTTTTTTTTTGTTCCTCATAATTAATAATATCGATGAATGGCCAATTATAAGATTTTGAATTAATAAATACCTAAGAAACGCCATTATTCTTTTTAATTTTCTAGTGTTACAACTGACCCCAATCACTGTTACAACCGCCACGGGCATGGGGTCGGTTGAAACATATTCCCAGATTTTTTAAAATACCTCCAGATGGATTTGTAACGCAGATAATGCCATTATAAGCTCATCCATTTGTAGTCTGATAACTAAGGTTTAATTACCATACCCTGCCGAATACGCAGAGGTAAAAATGTTGTCACAAAAAGCGATTTTGCCGAAAATGGTTCAACCGTCCCCGGTCTACCCTACTTCTGATGATTTATAGATTTATTTTTAATAAAGCATGTTATGTAAATTAATTTACATGATGTACTGAATTCTGTTTTTTTATTTTACGTATTAACATGGTAGCTAATTTAAAGCACAAGGGCAATTTGTAAGAAATTATATGTTGCAATAAAGCAAAGAATATTATACGCACCCTCCTCCGACAGACCTGAGCGCAACTTCATTAGTAATCATTCAATAACTAACACTCAAAAATCACATTACTATTGGAGCACTCAAAAATCGCTGTGAATTTCTTAAAAAAAATTTGGAGCATTTTTGGCTTGGAGCCGTAATTACGATTATGATTGTCTCATGCCCATATAGATTCGAAAAAACGTCTTGGAAGTGAGAACACTACTCGCTGTAAAAGAGAAATTGAGTGAAAAAATCGAAGCACATATAAAGCTTTCGAGATTCATTCGATATCGATAGTTCAGTCAAATTATACATAAAAGGGCGTGAACGCTGCATCAAATCAGGTATTTTTCCTTTTTTAATATGTTGTTTATAATCGAAAGGCAATGTTAAATCCAAGTTTTCGGCCTCGGCAGACGACTGGGTCATTGTCAAAAATGAAGAAAATGTAGAAAGTTTAGGCCTTTTTTCAGTTTTGGTCGATTTTGAAATGAAAGGACTGGTTTTTCATCAAAGATTGTTGTATTCATTTTTGAAGTAGGTTAAATTTGCAAAACTTTGAGGCCAGAACGGTTTTTATAAGACCTATAGTTTCGGAGAAAAAGCTTTTCAAAATTTGGCTAATTTTTCAAGTTACACGATTTTTAGCAAAATTTCATTTTCAGTAGTATTCACGTTTCTGAAGGCTTAGATATTGTTTGAAAACCCTCTCCCACCCTCCCAGTGGACCCTCCTGGGGTCTCACGGGACTCCACAGTGACCCCCTTAACCACTTGAGCAAAAAATGAGATTATTTGTATTTTTATTTACAGGCGTGGGTATGTAAAAAAATCAAGGTTCTAACAATTACTTATGTCCTACCTACAAGGAAATCTATCGCAATGCGCACTAGGTACTTTGGTGTATCAAGCTGTATCAACTCCTCGACGATCTTGCTCCACCTCGCGGTTTTGAAAGGCTACGACGGGTCCTCTGGAGGCTTGCCTGGCTTCGGGATGTGCATAAGCTTTTGGCGCTCCCATTTCTCAGGGAACACTCCTTCCCTCAGGCACGTTGTGAATACTTGGGTGAACTCACCTGGTGCCACACTGGCTGCCAGCTTCACCGCTTTGTTCGGTATGCCGTCTGGCCCAGGGGCTTTTCCAACTGCAATCCTCTTCACGGCTTCCACAATTTCTTCCTCTGCTGCTTCCACAATTTCTTCCTGTGTCTGCTTCATCTACGTTTCATATCTAGCCTTTAATCAAGGTATTATTAGATTGCGTCATATCTAATCCCCACATAATGTCTGTTGGGGCAAATCACCTGTAACTTTTTTAGTTCTTATAAACGACCTCCTCCCAATCCACTCCAACCCACTCCACAGGTTTAGTAAATACTCTAATTTTACATATAATTCGATGTTAAACAAAAATTCTTTTTGTCAAAGAAAATAAATCCAAGTTTCCAAAAATTCCAAAGACAAGTTTTTAATGATTATATTAAAATAAAAAAGTAATTTTCAAACAATTATGACGTGACATTCAGTAATTCTCTTTATTTAACTCAGTCAAATGAACCCCAATTACGGATTACTGAACTCTTCTTTTAAAAAAACGAATTTCACTTGACATGCGGGCGTGCTTCAAAAAACGACAATCCAAACTGAATCTGTCCAATCAATTTTCGGCATTGACGATCATTAATTACATAAACTTATACAGAATATTCAGTGACGTCTCTGGCCAAGTGAAAATATCTTCTTGTGATTAAATTGACGACAAAATTTATTCCCCTTTACAATTCTGATTTATTTTAACGAAGTCTCAAAATAAATACAACAAATCAAAAACGAAGCGCCGCAGACGATACAGCGATACAGAACGTTGCGATGCGTACGTTCTGTGGTTACCATGTTGAGATGTCATCCGTGATGGGCTGTATTTTTAAAAAAATTAAAAAATATTATGACAACTTCTCGTCCTTTAAAATAATTTCTGATATTTATGAGGTGTTAATGACCAACAAAACAGGAAACATTTGTTCGGAGCGATACTTTAAGACTGTACAAATTAAGAAGCTCAAGTCCTCGTTTAGGCTAATGGCACGATGTGATGTGAGGGAAGTTGTAGGCGGGAATGGACTTTTCTCAGGGTTTATGGGATAAAATATTAAGGATTTATTAATTTCATACTTTTTTGGGTTAAAAATTGTAATTTTAAATGCATATACATGAAATTGTGTCTTAAAAAAATTTAATTTCAAGTTGCAAGAAAAAAACATGAATTTTGTATATAGTTTTGGGAATTATAACCCAATTTGCTTCACTTTATATCATGGATACCTTTATATGATCTAAAAATAATTTTCATTGGCCCGTTCCATTTTTTCTTTTTTAGATTAACTCAATCAATAATCGTTGTTTTGATGAATCAGGCAAGTTGCAATATACTTCTCTGTCTCAATCTTAACACATTTTTTTTATGTGTGTACATTTTAGTGAAGCAGGCTCCGTTGCAAAACTAAACTATAGCATTTTTCAGGAAACTACATTTATACGGTGCTCAATAATTGTCGATGTGTTTGAGGGTGTGGTTGTAGAACTGATATAACCATGCTAAGGCGGTGTTCGTGCCGCCAGTGGATTGTATTAAAGCCGGGCGATTGTAGGAATTGTAGCAGCGTCCGCTATGGCGGTTACGCCGCCCCGGACAGAAAAGCAAATTGCCGCCCCTTAAGAGGTACTTTTTTCAAAAATTAAAAATATAATAAAATTAAATTTTGTCAGGTCATCTTGATTATCATACAAAAGCACCATTCTTTACATTTATTTTTTAAACATTACTTCTTTCAAATGTTGACCGCAGCTGCGGCTAACATGGTCCATTCTCAAGTTCCAATTTTTAATGTCACGTTCGCGCATTTTGGCAGGTTGTATTTGGCCAATGACTAGACTAGCCCAAAGGAGACGTAATATTAAATGGCAAATTCATCGGTCCGAAGCGAGAAACTAACTGCTCGCCGAATTGCCCCCGCAATAAACCATGGTTTTTTGGGCTGTATGGCAAGTAGCGCCCCGTGTTGTTGGAACATATTATCGTCGAGATCACGGGCTTCTATTTCAGGCTGCTGCTGCTGCGGCGGTCAGCTTCATTTTTCAAGAAATATGGACCGATTATTCCTCTAGCCCATAAACCACACCAGGCCGTGGTTTTGTCTCGATGTAATGGCATCAATTGAACCTCTTGCGAGTTGCTCTTCAGTCTAGAAGGCCAGGCTGTCTTTCCATGATGAAATGTCAAATAATACTGAACAAAACACCATGACAGTTTGACACATCTCGCGCCTGATCTATCATAAAAAGCATAGGTACTGATTAACGTATCACTAATTGATTAATTGGATTGATTAATGTTATATATTTTTTTAATAAAGGAACTTATCTTTCTACGAAGCTATGGGGTGGAGCTGAACTTTCAGTATCAATTAATTCCGTATCAGGTAACGCCAGTGATAATGATGATGACGTATTCTTTATTTTCATTAAAAAAAACAAGAATTGTAAATATTTTTAGCTTTTACACATATGTAAACTGTAAATTTTTAACGAACGAAAAAATCGATATGTAAAATTTTCCAAATATTCGGTATTTAACACATTAATATTTTTCTCACACTTACAGCCAAAATGCCACCCTCAAATTTTGGCGCCCCTCTCCTCTTTCTTCGGTCTCTTCTTCGTCTATGGCAATGCTCTCATTCGGGGGCTCTACTTTATCACACAGGCCTTCGGACCATCTGCATATAGGGCAGTAATAGAGGCGTGCATTCCTGCACCCACAATTGCGAACGCAGCCTTTTTTAATGGTTTTATTTAGCTTGACCTCGTATATTTGTTTGTTTGTTTGGTTCAGATCTTATGACAGCTTTTTCAACTACTTCTGATAAACCGATTTTTATGAAACTGCACACACATTGAGTTCCTATGACAATGCAATCTGACAATTTTGTAAAAAAAATCAAGATGGCGGTTCCAAGATGGCGAACGAATTTTGCAACTGTGTTCCGATTTCATTGAAAATCGGTACAGGGTGGTTTTCATGAGCACAAATGACAAATCTGTGGTAAAAATTTTAAAATTCAAAATGGCGGCGCCAATGTGGCGGATGATTTTTGCAAATGTTTTCGGAATCCATTAAAAATTGGCGTCGGGGGATTTTTAGGGCCACAAATGACGATCCAAAATTTGAAAATTAAAATGGCGCCGCCAATATGGCAGATGAGTTTCTGTTCTGAATCCACTGAAAATCTTTATCGGGCTGCTAAAATAAAAACATGGGGCGCATAAAAACCTGTATAACGACTGTATAATTAAATAAGAACGACTTGTCTAGAAAAATGTGTTTCCAAATCAAATGCGCCCCATGTCTTTATTTTAGTCTGTTAAAAGTCCCAGATTAATACTTAAATCGCTGACGCAGCTACCCAAAGTGTCCCTTTGCATACCACATGAGAAGACAGCACTGCTACTATTGCACGATTTCTTACCAGACGTCAGAATCCCCAACATAACGTGACTTCAGAGATCTGAAGTCCTATTGAGAGGAAATTTTGAGAGCCAAATTTTCTAGTGCATGGCTTGTAAATATAGAAGGCTTTGGAGATACTCCATGCTTCACACCCATACGAAGCTACTGTACGTATGATCGTTTTGTAGATTCTTATTTTCGTTTTTCTGTGGATGTCTCTGGATTTCATTACTGGCAGTAGTGAGAAGTATGTTCTATTTGCGTTTATTCTTCTTTGCACGTCTATCGTCTCATCCTTGTCTTCGCTGACTGTGGACCCCAGGTAGTTAAATTGGTTTACCCGTTCGAAGTTATACTCCCTCCAGGTGGTGTTGTGGTTTCTTCTTCTTCTTTCCACCCTCGACTGAATTAGAACCTTGCTCTTGTCTGCATTTATTTGCAGCCCTATGTGTTTAGCTTCATCTTCTAATTCTGTGAAGATATCTCTAAGGTATCACAGTGCACTTACAATGAGGCAAGAGTAGCAATTTTTCAACGGACGTACAACCTTCTCGATAACGACGTTTTTCAACTGCTATTGATGGCTCGCGATGACGGTAAGACTTATGGGGTGCGACCTCCGCTGGAAGGATGGCGTAGACCAGGACGCTCAGAGCATAGGGGTGCCAAACTGGATGACATCGGCTCAAAATCGGGACCGGTGGAGAGAACAGTTGCGAGAGGCCAGGACCGGATCCCGGTTGTAGAGCCGTTAAAGAAGAAGATTGATGGCTCGACCATTTCACCGTGCAAAGTAGAACTACAACATTTTTTAAGAGCGTGTTACATAGCATATACTAAATGAAGAGCACAAAATTTCCTGCAAAACTCACTACTCAAGTGTCTCTATCCGACTCACCGTTTTGGTTCTGGCGCTAGTTGAAAGCTATACATAAGAAACCGAAGAAAACAAAACTACCCCAAAACTTTCCTGATTAATACACAATTTTACTGGACTAAAATAACCTGGGAAAGCTCGTCAGCTGATGTATTTCATTAGTACAATAATTGTGCTCATACCTAATTTCTATCCAAGAACTTTCGCTGCGTCGGCTGACAGGGTTTCCCTCGAAGTACGGCCGGCTGACGATTGTTTTTATTCAAAGAAATATGTCAACTCTTATCTGATCAATTTTCAGCCGGAATGAAATCACTGAAACCATTCTTTTTTTTCGTGTTTGGGGGCTACCGTTGCCCCACCCACCAACGGTGCGCCAGCTGACGTTCACGATGCTTTATAGTACACCTGAATTGAGCATTCCACGAAGTTTCAGCCGAAATAAAATTGGTCGCCAAAATCTGTCACTGGCTCCCGGACTATAAGATCTTCTAGCAGTATCACTGTTGACTTTTTGGGCCCAGTGGAAAAGAAACTCCCTTTCAACAATCAGCGAGGGAACACGATACCGACGATACAAGATGTTGTGAATAGAATAAAGTAAGTTCCCATGCCCAGGACATATAGCTAAAAGGAACCCTTTCGGAAAATCTTTTTTCGTATAAGGTAGTAAGATGCCATAACGAGGCAAGCCGAACTTATGTGTCAAAGATGGTATTGGCCAGCGCTTAGGAATATCAAACTGGACAATACAAGTTAGGAAAAAGAGTCGACGAATAAAATTTTTGCGAGAGATCAGGACCCAGATCGCGGTTGTAGATCTACGTAAGTAGGGGTTGGTTTCAACGAAGTTCTTATGCCGGATCCACACGTTTGTCAAGGCTTGGCAAGCATTCACAAATTCAAACGTGTGGATAAGGCGTTTGGCTTGGCTTGTGTAAGCTTGGCGGCGCTTGTGGCCGATCCGGTCTTGTGTGGATGCTCGGCAAACCAAAGCAAACGTTTTAATTTTGCGAACGCTTGTAAAGGAAGTTTGCGGCAAGCGTTTGTGATGCGTCCACATTTTTGTTTTAAGTAAGCGTTTTCAATTTGCGAACGCTTGCCAAACCTTGACAAACGTGTGGATCCGGCATTAAGTTATTGTGCTCACGGTAAAGTAAGCCATACAGTGATTGCCAGTACATCTTACATGCTACTTTGGTTTTAATTTATTTCAGTCATTTGCAATTAAACCACTTGTTGCTCTTTCATATATTTGTTGAATTTTATGCAACCAAAAAGGAAGGTGATAGAATGAACCCAGCGAAATGCTAGCAGAGATTGTATAAGGTTCAGATTGTGTTATTTTATTTAATTCTCAAATTTGTTTGTTAAGTTTTGGGACAGTTTGAAATTTTTCTAGTCGTGTTCTTTGATTTAGAAGATAAACCAAGGCAACATTTGTGATGAAATTTGTATAGTTTTACTAGTGCGGTAAATTCATTTAATATGAGCTATAAATTAGATCATATTTATGATAACTTTCATCTCAGACTCCTTTCTGGTGCACGAAGATAACGGTGGTAAAGCCATCTTTACCTTATTGGTTACCGAACTAAACTAATCAAGATTAAATAGGTTCTCTCTATAATAAGAGTGCACAAGATATAAAAATGTTTCCCCGCATCATTTTTTCGCGACAGCCACACATAATCAATAAAAAGCTTTACCAAGAGAAGGAAAAACGTACGAAGTGTCGAGCTGCTGATTTTGACTGAACAAGGTCATCAGAAAGTGCTATTTTAGAGGCCAGCAAGCCAAACTGAGTAATAGAGAAATTAGCAAACTTATAAAAGTCTCGTAGAATATTGATTTGTTTTCTAGAGATGAAATGCAAAAAAAATTGTATTTCATTTCGTCCGAATCTTCCTTCCATGCTTAAATTAGTTTTATATCAATCACCAACATATGGATAAATGCATAGCCAATTACTGTGGCATAAGTCACGCATGATAGTTTCATCTCATCCTTAATGTGATCGATTATTTCTTGATAAAACTGAGTAACGTCAGCAGGTGTTACTTCAATTTCTTCCCTACGTGATATATTCGGTAGAATAAAGTACTACGAGACTATCAACGTCCTGAATCCTCGCAATCTATCAGCTTCGCGTAAAACTAATTTGCGAGTTGCGCAGGTTCGTTCTGCAGCATTCACACTGGATATTGAACTATAGTGGATAGAGAATAAAGGGAAATCACATTGCAGCAATACCAAAGATTACCTGAAATAAAACGGAAGCTTACATATTGCTCACGGGCAACAGCGGCAACCAGCAGTCTTTTCACGTTTACTAGCCGGTAGGCAACATGTGATATAGGATAAACTGGCATAGATTATCGTTAATACACCATTAAGGCTTTGGAGAACGAGTGCAATTATTCTGGCTGCAGTCGCTGGACTGAAGTTGCTGGAATTTAATCTTCTCAGGTGTTAATGCTATCTCTGCAGAGAAATTGCCAGAGCTCCGACTTCTTGCTCCGGCAAACTTTAACGCCCGTGACTAATGAAAGACGGCGGCGCGAAATTGCAAACTCCTCTTCTTCAAGATAAAAAGGTCCAGTTGGATATTACGATATATTAATGAGCTTGAGATTGCTCATTATGCGTGGCTATGCAGTTGAATGAATTCAGTTTTCTGTGCGATTTTGTGAATCAATGGTGCGATTCCGTGGGTTTTTTCCTTTTTTATTATTTGATCAATTTGGTAATAATAGTTAGTCTCTTTGACTGAGTGTTTTGTAATATGTCAATGTCATATTGAATTTAAACGTTCGAAAGAAAAAATTAAACTAAAAGTGTTGAGCTTTATCTATTCGTTAATTTTTTTATAATTTGGAGAGCAATTATTATATTAGTATGTCGGCTTTGATTTTGCACTACATGTAGTCATAGCCAACCAAATTAGATTTTTTCATGCCAACCTAGCCATCCGCAGAATGAAATATGAATTCGGCAGCTTTTGATGAACTACTTTTGACGGCGAATTCGTTTTGGAAGATTTCCAAAATTACGGCAAAAGAGGCCCAAAAACAATTTTGTGAAAATATCTAGACTTTGTATAAAAACAATTTTATACAAAACTTTTTAATACTAACAAAATAAGGCCAGTTCGATGTCAATATATGTCTAAACAAATAAATGCCTTAGTGCCAAAAATCGCATATCTTTTAAAAACAAAAATGTTTTTTAACGAAATTCGCTGAAAGTATAGTCCATGGCGAGGGCAATAAAAGCGTTTTTAAATATTTTCAAAAAAAATAAATAAAAAATTTCGATTATCTTTTTAGAAATTGCAGCTACTGACAATTACAAACAGCTAATTTTCTACGAATTTACAAAAGAAAACACAATTGCTTTATGGCACTTCACAGTCGTTTATGTTCTTTCTAGTAAATATATACCGGAATCAGTTTATAAAGTTTAAATGTAGATTTTTTGAATTTAAACACAACAAAAAAAATGAAATTTCGTTCTTTTAAACATTTTATCATCCACTCAGACCATACTTCCTTCATAGAATTTCATCAAATTTTATTTTACAGTACTGATTAAAATATTAAGACCACCTACTATTCGACATAAAACTCTGACTTCAAATGACTATTACTTTTTAAGCTACAGATATATTTTAAAAAAAAACGCTCGAAATTTAGCTTGTATCATAAAGTATTATTAGTAAAAAATTTGTAGTAATAAAAAGAACAGTAAACTCAGTAGAAAAAAAAAATAAACTTCGCTATTGATTAAAATATTAAGACCACCCCTAAGAATAGTTGCAATACTTTAAAAATATTTATAAGAGAAAGTATTTCTAAGTATTGAGTTATCCCATTACTAAGTAATACCGAAACATCCTCTACGCTAGAGTTTATTCGTATTACTTCTGGCACCGTTAATTATGACTATTATCCTTATTTTTGGGGTGGATTTTGATATGTTCTTCATTGCTGTGAAAAATGGGTAGATAATATCGATGTACGAGATAATATCGATGTACGATGTTAGGATACAAGCTAAATTTTGAGGTTTTTTTTCTTAAATACATCTACAGTTTAAAAAGTTATAGTAATTTGAAGTCAGAGTTTTATGAAAATAGTAGGTGGTCTTAATATTTTAATCAGTAATGTACACAAAATCTTTATAAAAATCTTATGTAAAAGAAACTGTATAAACGAAAAAATGTTAAAAAAAAGAAATTTCATGTTAAAAAAATGAAATTACATTTTTATTATTGTTTTTAATTTAAAAAAAAGCGACATTTAAACTATATAAACAGATTCCGGTATTTGTTTACTAGAAAGTACATGAAAAAACCTACATTTAGGGAAAAAAAGTTCACGCTAGGGTCCATCTCTCATTAAGTTACAAGGGTTTTAATATTTTTCGAAAATTATCAATTTTGGTCGTAAAAATGAAATTTTATTTTTGAAAATTTAATAGCATATTTATAACATTAAAATACATGTTTCCTCCAATTTTTATGAAAATCCACCGATTTGTTCATTATTTAATGCATTTTTAGTTAAAATTTGGAAATTTGGATTTTTTGAGGTTAGGAAATATGTTGTTTATACTTTCATTTAAATCTAATTTTCTAATATTTTAACACATACATAAATACTTATAAACTACAAAGAAAATATTCTTTGTAAACAACCTTGTGTTTGTGCATTCAGTCAAAGTTTTTACTTCTCTATTAAATCTCGATTTGCAATTAGCCCTATCATCGGTTTTCGAGCAGTAACCATAGTTTTAGGCTTTGAATACAGTTCCACAGAAACAAGTGCACAATCAGAAAAGTTCTTTAAGACACTAGGAGTAAACAGAAATAATCAACATACAGCATAATACATCACATTAAACAATTAGTTAAATCATATTTTCTCGTATTTTTCTTATAATATCTGAAACATTTGTAAACTGAGCGCCCCAAGCTTTTACTTGAAGTTACGTACAGGTGGATTAAAAAAAATTATTTTATACTTTTTAGTTCACCTTATTAATTACTTTAATTATATTTAAAAACATTTTTATTATTTAATATTTTTTGGTATCTAATAAAAGTTTGTTTTTAAATTTTTTTTTTATTTTGCTTTGATCTTTAATTTTATGTTCTTTAATTTTTTTTTCACTCTTTTCTTTTTAATCTTTGTTTTTTCACTTGAATTGACGACACACAGCTAATTGTATTGTACTTATTATAACCCTTTATTTGATACCCATATCGAGGGGTTGTACAGTAAAAGGTAATGCGCCATTTTGTGGTGGCCGCCATATTGGACTTAAAATGACATAGCTTACTGTAATCCGCCATTCTGTAGTGTCCGCCATATTGGATTTAAAATAACATCACATATCTTACTATATTCTACTCGTCATACTCTTTCATTTGATACCTTTGTTGGGGGGATGTAAAGAAAAAGGTAAACCGCCATTTTATGGTGGCCGCTATATTGGATGTATCATAAAATTGAATATACTATATTGCATTGTCTTTAGAAATAAAGGTTTGTGCCAAATTTGAGCATCACCGGATATCGGTAAGTGGCCGAAAAATCGATAGCAAGATTCCACACCCAGAAATATCCGCCATTTTATTCTGGCCGCCATATTAGATGTACCATAAAATTGAATATTTTTTACTGCATTGTCTTCAGAACCAAAGGTTTGTGACAAATTTGAGCATCGTCGGATATCGGGAAGTGGCCCAAAAATCGATCGCAAGTTTTGTCCCACACAGAGCACGAAGTTAATATAAAGCTTGTAAAAAGGAAACAACTTTTACATATAAAAGAAATAGTATTGGCAGAATAAGGGCCGATTCACAATGAACGCTTCAAGCCTCAAGCTTCAAGCTTCAAATTTTTTTACCATAGTTTCAGCTTCGTTTGAAGCTTGCAGCTTGAAGCTTTGAATGTGAATCATTGTACATAAATCCTATAGTCCTAAATCTTTGAAGCGTGAAGCTTGAGGCTTGAAGCGCTCATTCTGAATCGGGCCTAATCTTATCTGACAGCTAACAGCGACGGATCAAAACTTTAAATTGCCGCTAGCAGCAATATCTAAACGTTGTCATAGTAAGTTTTATTAAAATAGAACTGATACCTTAGGTCTTAAGCCGTTTGATTTGTAATTACATGCATAGTGTTATTAGTTTCATCACACATGTTTTAATCTTCTGCCCGGTGCTTTCTGAACATGACTACTAGATTGAATCGGAAGACGAGGGTAGTAATCTTCATCTCCAATAACTGTGTGGAAGATAACTGAAATAGGTCCATAAATATGCCTTTCCTCCAAATTTGATAGGTGATATCAATGAGAGTTCTGGGAACCCCACACCGCCAGAAATAAGGAAAACATTTGAGTATGTCTCTGTATTTGATTTAATAAAGAGTAGTGGAATAAATGAATTAGTCGGAGTTAACATGACTTTTTCTTTACTGGGACGGTTCCTGATAGGCCGTAACACTTTGTTTCAAATGCTCACCCATTGAAGGAGTACTTTAATGAGGGTATGGGTGGTGTTGGTCTTTTGGATGGAAATATTGGAAAGTAAGGAGAATATGGGTATTATTTCACTTTCTGGGCCTTGTAATAGCATCTTCGTAAATATAGTACCGAAGCTAAACTCAGATGCACCGATGGCTTAAAAAAAATATACATATTGATGCCAAAAATAAGGAAGATGAAAATGAATGAAAAAGGTCGTTCCTAGTTGAAGTGTAATCATATCTTTGTATGTGTAATGTAATCCTTAAAGCACTCGTTATCAAAACAAAATTTTATTGTTATGCAAAAATGACTGCAATTTCAATGCAATACGTTTTCTTATATAAAAACACCTTCTTAATTTGCCATTTAAATTTCACCTTAAAATTCGCAGCATGTGCATAAAAAAAATAAATAAAATTAACTTCATTTAACTCACAAAAGAAATTATGTCACGGCTTTCCTTCAGGCCGACAGCGAATAATGAAATCTTCACAATTGAACAGCGGCAATTTAAATTGAAGTGAAAATCAGTTTCAGAAGAAGCAGGTCATCGGGCAGGCAAAAATCAACTTTCGGTAATTAATCTCGAATATCGACTAGCTGGACAATCGCAGGTGCAGCCCACCCAACAAAACGTTTCTTTCTGGCTATTCAACCCTTCTGATTGTATCGCGGTCTCTTCTTATGTGTAAATTTGTATAATCTGAATGCGAGCAGCTCAAAAACACCACACGGTCCAGGGTCCAGCCAGCAGTGGAATAAGAAATTGGGTCGATGAATATCGATGATGGCTCCATGCGAGATGCACGGAACCAAAAACCAGCATAAAGTCGGCATCCTTTATGCGAATCCACCTTCGCCATTGTTCACCACGATTAATGGACGATGAAGTTTTATTTGTGTTTATGGTCAGTGCACTCGTGGCTCTCCTCCTGCGCCTCGCACGGGACCCTAGGTATCCTATACTATCCGGACTGGTCATTGCGGCTGTGTTCAAGTTTGCCTTTTTATGCTATCGCTGTCGCTACTTTCGTTGGCGTTGAAAAATTCTTTTGAACACTTGTTTTTGCACGCAACAAGTGGCACAAAAGCGCCGTCAGGTATTCTCCTCGGATTCAGGTTGTTTTCTTTTCACTCCTTTGAAGCCTCCTTGCCCTTTGGTAACGCCGAGAGTTCACTAGACGAGTGCCTCCGCAGGTCTTTCTTTAATAAACATCTTGTGGCCGGGCAATAAATGCATTTTTTGGAATGCATGAAATAGTGCGCGTCGTTCATTTGTGCGATTTATTATGTTTGGAGGCGTTTTGTTTGCGCTATTATTAAATAAAACGAGATAGTGTTTTACTTATGAGCAATCCTGGTGTTATGAGTCTTATCACTTGAAATTCATTGAAATGTATAGTGTTAAACGAGTTCGGGTCTGAAATTTAAATAGTTTGTACTGCTGCTGGGAGAAAGTTAGGGGAAATGATGTGTCTAGTACTGAAAGGGGTACCTGAAGTACAATTGCAATACCTTGTGTTTAAATCATTTGAAAATTGTTAGAATTTATTAGTACCTATAAATCTCTAAAATGTACAGCTGTCAAACAGGAACTACAATATAAGACGATTTGGTCCAACCCTACTAAAATATGTACAGCATGTGGCGGTAGATCTGCTATTATAGGATGACTCCCACTGTAGAGAAAGGAAACGCAATAGAAAATGGTTTATTATTATATACCACGCTAAATGAAGAAAGAGTACATACTCTCTTATAAAACGTAGCCTATGAATCATCGCAGTTGAAGTATTACACTGTAAAAAATTGGTAAATTCACAGTCCGAATGTATAGTAAAATTACAAATCGCGGTATGAAATACTAATTTCCTACACAATTATTGCAATTTTATGTTAAATTTTTTAATTTCACATAGTCAAATTGAGAATCTCCAATACTGCATGACGTAAATGATGATTAAATGAATGTGACCTATATTTCACACAATGTTGTGTATTTTTCTAAATCGTTTATGTAGGAAAATTACAATATTTCTTAGTATAATATCAATGTTATGTACTAAAAAAAATCCTAACACTTTTTACTGTAATTTTACAGTAAAAGGTGTAATTTTAGAACATAAATTTTTAGTAAAATTACAAATTTGTTATTGAAATGTAAGGTTTAAATTGTTCCTGTCGCGGATATAATTCACAGGCAACAATGGAATAATAAGCATATATATTATACGCAATTGTTTTTAAGTTAAGGCCAGATCTTTGACTTTGATCAGGGTCTGGGCATTTCTTGTAACAGCCAAGAAGTTTTTGATAGGCATTGCCTCACGTACATGCTTAGGGCAGATACACAAGGAAAGCTTCAAGCTGCAAGCTTCAAGTTTCAAAAATTAGGATAAAAGGGTTTGTACAATGATTCACATTCACAGCTTTAAGTTGCAGTGCTCAAATAAAACAACTCAGTTGAAGCTTGTAGTTTGAAGCGTGCAGCTTGACGCTTGCAGCTCGAAGCTTTCATTGCGAATCGGTCCTTGTATGGTGAGCAAAATTCTATTTTTATGTATAGGGAGAGGGCATACACAAAAGTTTTGGAAATTTACAAAACTATGAAGAGAAAGCTCCAATACTGATTGTATTTTTACATCCTACAAATAATGCATATTTACTACACAGTTGGTAAAAATACGTAAAGTAGGATTGGAATATTCCTAATAATGTATATTGCAAATTTACAAAACTGCTTGTGAATAAAACTTCCAGTAATTTTTTTGTAAAATTACCACAGAATTTTTTTACAGTGAACTGATTAGTGAAGTCGGTCAAGCATCAAAGAGAAATGCCCATTTCTGGCCCTGGGTGCCCACATATAAAAGTTTATGGAAACGATAATATGAATTTAAAAGAATAAAATGGTTAAGCAATTGGTTTAAAAAAAGACCGGATTTTTAAGAAATACAGGGTGCAGCAAAAGTCCGACAACGGTCCGATATTTCCTGAAGGGTAGGTGATCGTGAAAAAAGTTTCGAGCGAAAGTTGCTCAATTTGGAGGGTGGAATCGTTTGCACACAAATCTCACTCCCACCACTCACCCCCTAGCACGGGGGGGGGGGGGGGGTGAATCTAAAATTTCAAATGGCAACCCCCATTTTTTTCACCGTTTCTGATTTCCCGCAGCGAAATGTGAAACTTTTGCCTAAACAATTTTTTTATCCGAAGCCGCCCTGCACCCCCAAAAACCATCAAAACTATTCCCAAAATCATTCATTTGGGGGTCCGGGAAGCTTCGGATAAATAAATGTTTCTAACAAAAGTTTGATATTTCTCTTCGGAGAATCAGAATCCGTGAAAAAAATGGGGATTACCATTATTCACAACCACTCCTGTGAAGGGGTGAGGAGGTGGGGGTGAATAACGTCAAACCACATTTTTTCTCAAGCATTATGATTCTCAGAAGAGAAATATCAAACTTTTGTTAGAAACCTTTTTTTATCCGAAGGTTCCCGGACCCCCAAATGAATGATTTTGGGAATAGTTTTGATGGTTTTTGGGGGTGCAGGGGGTTTCGGATAAAAAAATTGTTTAGGCAAAAGTTTCACATTTCGCTGCGGGAAATGAGAAACTGTGAAAAAAATGGGGGTTGCCATTTGAAATTTTAGATTCACCCCCCCCCCGTGCTAGGGGGTGAGTGGGTGGGGGGAGATTTGTGTGCAAACGATTCCACCCTCCAAATTGAGAAACTTTCGCTGGAAACTTTTTTTACGATCACCTACCGTTTAGCAAATATCGGACCGTTGCCGGGCTTTTGCCGCACCCTGTATTTCTTAGAAAACCGAACTTATTTTATTTCTTAACCATTTCATTCTTTTAATTGCATATTATCGTTTTCTTACACTTTTATATGTGGGCACCCGGGGCAGAAATGCCTATGGTCGGTGGGCATTCCCCTTTGAGTGAAAAAGGAATTGTTTCCAGTCTCAAAATTTATTTTTACTATGTTAGTTACATCGAATACTATACGAAATGGAATTTTCAACCACTGGCAACCGCCGCTACGTAACTTATGAGCCATTTTGTGTAAAATCAACCTTTTTGGTCGTTCTTTCAAAATATAGATGAAAATTTCTCGGTATGTGTAGCTCCAAAGAAAGCGAAAAAAAATTGAGGCTGTTCATTATGATATTACCTCTCAGCGGTTACAAAATGAAATTTTAATCTGCACACATAACCTCAAAAAAAATTAAAAACTAAAGATACTGCTAAATTTTAAGTTTTTGGTTATAACTTCGGACGTTTTAAGTAAAATTTGATGAAATTTTCAGAAATTATACTTTATAATGTAAGAAATACACTGGTTAAAATTTCAAGTAGAAATTTTTAATACAAGTCTCAAAAATTAACCTCAAATTTTAAAATTAATTGGCCAATAACTTTTGTGCATCGCAACGTATGAGGTTCGTTTTTATTTTAAGTGTGGGTTTTTTATGCACTTTATGATGGTGAAAGAAAAAAATTTTCTTAACTTAAAAAAAGTGAAAAAAATCGAATAGAAAATCGTGAATTTTTGTATTTTTACGTGAATTTTCTCGAAAAATTCCACTTTTTTTTGATAAAACTAAATTATTTTTTGGCATATGTCAAAAATGAATTATTAATGCAAAAAAAAGAGAAGACTGGCAACAATTCCTTATGTTTTGCTTGTCCGACTCCACTAGATAGGTAAATCAGTTGCGCAACCTAGAAAATTTGCCTAGACCTAAATAAACTTGTAAAACCGGTTCTTCTGCTGAAGTAATACTAGTGTAGATCAGGGATGCTCACTTAGAAAATACATCGATTTTTTATTTCCATGCAATACATTGAGATTCTGCATCAATGTTTTCCGATGAATCGGTGAGAAACAGTTCGTCAGAAATAGCACGCATCGTTTTCCAGCTCTTGTGGACTAATTTGTTATCATCTTCCCACAAAGAAAAGTTCTCGGATGGTTTGTCAGAATTATCTGAGAAATCAGATTCTGCGGTCTCATTTTGTGCTATAGTTTTCTTCATAAATGCTTTGACTTTTGCGACAGCCGAAGAGCAAGCGATTGGGTCTGTAAAATATTTGTTGTTAACCTCGGATCGAATATCGTGGCTATAGCGAAGGAAGTCCCACTCTCTCTATTACACTCATTATCCTGTTAATCTCTTTAAAAACAAGCGATTCACTTCTTTCGCAAGAAAACCTTCGGATCTAAGGGGTTTAACTTTTAAAACAAGGTTTATTCTAGTTTAGAATAGATTCGATGTTTTATGAGCTTTTGAAAACATTGAATCGATTCGATGTATCGTATTGTAAATATCGAGGAGCCACACCAGCTTCCCAGGAAGTTCCAGAGCCCTCCTAACGCCATGCGAAAAATCAAGACACTCAGAACCAAGGCTAAAGGTGGTTAGGGCGTGATTATCCTAGACTCAACGCAAAACCACTGGTAGTTGCGAAGACCGGACAGTGCCGCGACCACTTCTGGACACTTAGTACGTACAACAAAATTTTTTTATTATTTTTTCGATGATCAGTAACTATATTTATAATAGGGCGCTTTCAAAAATTCAGTCGACTGCAGCAGTCGGAGCAGTAACAGTTCAAATATTCAGCTGAAGTTAAAAATTAGAAGCAAACAGAGCAGGCATTTGAATTCGTTTACATTTGACTGCTCCGACTGCTGCAGTCAATTGAATTTTTGAAAGAGCCATAAATTATAGGTATTGACAAAGTAATGGAATTGACATCAAATTTGTGAAGAGGTATATGTCAACTTAAGGCCTCATCATGGCTCCACAAGAACTATAAAAATTTTAGGTAGTGGTAGAAACCTTGTTATAAAATTTGCTACTTAACTTTTTCAAGTCCTTTAGTACGAAATTTTTTAGGAGAAAAAGAGAAAAAAATATGTGGTAACGTTGGTTGGATACTTTAAAAAGAATCCGAAATATTTTCGGACAGCATTATCGTAGGATGAGATCCTTGGAAGGGGAGGAATTAATCCTTGCTCCTTCATAACTTCTACAGATTTATAACCATAGAGAGCCGCATTAAGGGGGTAAATACAAGTTTTTCCTCTAAAAAGTTAGGAAATTTCCCGTAGAATAAGCTCAAAAAATTTCAGATCGAAAATCGAACTCCTCATACATTTTTTCTTAATTTTTCGAGAACGCATTTATCAGCCATAGTATACGAGAGCGGCCGACCCTAGTGAAAACTTTATCTATTGTATCGCACTTTGAAATACCCCAGGCCGGATTTGTATACCTGAGGGTATAATATGTATGTATGTATGTGTGTGCATATATACGCACATATATACATCAGCGTCAAAAAAGAAGCAACACCTAAATATTTTAACTTTCGCCTTGAATATCTTCGTCATGTTAAAACGGAAAATAGTGCTTAATATCTTAAAATAATGTTATATTTATCAACAAAATATTTTATAAAAAATTTCATTACAACTATTAAAACAAAAAAAATTTGTGAAATTTTAAACATAAAATCCCAAGTGTTACCTCACTTTTGACTGATAAATGTATGGATTTTTTACTAAGTGAAGTACTGTTTTTTTTAAGAGTTGTAATGCAATTCTTTATAAAATATTTTGTTAATAAATAAAGAAAGCATTGTTTTAAGATATTAAACACAATTTTCCGTTTTTACATGACGAAGATATTCAAGTTAAACATTTTAGGTGTTGCGTCGCTTTTGACGCTGACTGTATATATGCCCCTGGAATCGCTGATTGAATCGTAAGTACCATTTTTCGGTTTTCAAAACTTAGGCGTTTTTCTCAAAACAACATTCTTAAAATTGGCGACCACGATTACTCGAAAACTTCTTGTCAAGGGTTTCTTCTTTATACCTTAGGCTTGTCTGTGAACTTAATTGTTTTGGAATTTTATGTTGCAAAATTGGATCATTAATGCAAAAATGGCTGAAAAAATAGTCAAAATTAACGTTTTTTTTACAGAAACTTCTACCAAAGGCACAATTATTTTTTTTTTAATTTTTGAGGTTTACCGACAAATTACATGTATATTTAAACCAAATTTTTTTTATGGGCTGTTACAGATCAACAACAGGACGCCCAGAGTGGTCGCCGTTTTTTTGGTAGGTCAACTTCACGCCAGCGTACAGCCGCCATTTTGTTTTTAAAAATTAAAAAAAAAATGTTTACATTCCTCATTTATACCTTAATAAGTGTACAAAGTTTTATAATGATTGCATTAAACCTTCTTTGTGAAAAAAAAATGTTTTTTAATGCGTAATTCTTGCCCGTGTAATTGTATTTACCCCCTTAAATTGGGCCTTCGAAGAGTTCTTCCCGTACCACGCCACTCGACCGTTGCCCATAATTATAACTGCACTGTGCATTGACAAAGTCTCGCCTCGGTTGGTTCCAATAAATGGGACTAGGTAACATCAAATTTTTATTCTTCCGCCATGTTGTCCAAACATATAATATATGTAGTTAGTGGCCCCACCCTGAGCGGACATAGTCACATCTCGTTTTCCTTGATCCCTTATGGGACTAGCGGAATTGTCCTGTACTTCATTTTCTTAAGCCTTTAAAGGCCCAATTACAATGAACGGATGAGAGCGGAACAGAATCGGATTGATCTGTCAAAGTGGTTTTCCGAGCATGCGTTTTCCATTTGAGCGATTACAATGAACGGATACAAGCACATTTGATCGGATCTGAGCGGATTCGTTTTCGTTTGTTTAGAAATCGGCGGATTGCGGTGTCAGAGTTTTTGTAAACAACTCAAGTTAAATTTTGTTTTCTTCTTTTTTATAATTTAAAAAATATTTTCTGACGAATAATTAATAGGAGAAGTAAAAGAATACGAATTATTATATAATAAGGGGAAAATTGGTTATAAAATTACATAAAACACTTTGACGTTTAAATGCGAACAGATCCGTTCATTGTAATCAGTGCAGTTTTCTATCCGATCCGGTGCGTTTCTTTGACATTTCAATCCGCGTAGATCCGTTCATTGTAATTGGGCATTAAGCCTTAAGAACGACAACAACAAAATTCCGATAAATTTTGACTTTCGTTCGTTGGAGTTCTCCTGGGTAAAAGCTCATGGCAACAACCCATTGCACTTCAAAACAGAATTAACAGGTGCGTTCCATTTCCATTTGAGTACGTACGCCTGCGTAGTTAGGCGCATTTCGGCGTAGATGCAGCTACACCAGCCCATACGATAGTGTAGCAGCAGGGAGTAGTTAGTAGTTTTTTTAATTTTGATAAAGTGTATCGGCTTAATGCAGTTCAATAATAATAAAAATATTATAAATTTTATGCTATATTATTGTAACATAAACTCATAAAAATAAAACATTAAAATAAATAATGGTGGATATGAAATATGGCATAATGGAATATTTATTAAAATAATATTAGGGGCGTTACATTTTCATTGGAGTACTTACGCCAGCGTACTTGGGCGCATATCGGAGTAGATGCTGCCACACCAGAGTATGGGCTGGATGTGCGCCTAACTACTCCAGAGTACGTACTCCAATGAAAATGAAACGCCCCTATTGAATAAACAATTTTCAATCACTAAAGCCAAACAGTTATAGCTTTAAAGAATATTTGTAAGTTATGAAGTACGCCAGATGAGAAAAGAATGTTCCATTTACCAACTATTCCAACTTCGCCGGCGTACGTACTCCAATGCAAATGGAACGCACCTAACGATTACCGGCAAGTTTTGTTCGTTCGGTCTCCGCTCATAGCAAATCCAGCCCAGCAAGCTGAATGCGCAAGTTTTCCAGTACGATTGTCGAATATGAGCGTGGCTACAAGGGGGCTCAGCTCAGCCAAATTTTATTTAACAGCAGCTCGTAGTGTATCATACAAATGTAGTTAAATAAATTTATTAGTTTTGAAGATGTGGTGGTTTACCGTGTTCTTCTTGTCATTTACAGCTGGTATTTTTTTTGTAATGAAAAACAAAAACAAAAAAGTATTTTCCTAAAACAACAGGTTGCAGCATTCCTTATCTATACACCTGATGGGAAAGACTGTTTTGGAATGCCAATGGCTTAATATGCGGGAAATAAATCTATTCAATAGCAGACGTTTATTAACCAATATATAAAATTTGATAATGTGAGAATAGAATTTCTAGGCGGGGCGGGCCCTAATAGCGATTTTGTGAACAGTCATGGTGAAAACAAGTCACAGTCAGTGCCGCATCTCTGCCGATACAAAACGATCCAGGAATGAACGCAAATTAGCCCATAACTCTCCCACAAGCCAAGCTTTATCCAAAATGCATCAGAATTTATTAGTCGGTCACAACTCACCCAACTTGTCCGAAACCGATTCGATCGTTACTTTTATAGCTTAATTTTACGATAGAAAACACGTTCATAAAGAAATCGATTACAAAAGATCATGTGAAAAAAATGGAAGTAATTGGAGTTGAGTTGGAGTTCAGATGCACCAGCAGCGGGCCCGTGAGAACGAGTGTGCGGGATATCCCGGATCCCATTCCGGAAATTTGCATGACTTATTTGTGGCAAGTCGTCTTATCTCTCATCCGTCATCGACACAATCCGAGTTTTAATTGATTTTTATGATCCTGTCGTAAAAACAACAATCGATGGATCAATAATGGAATATTAAAGTTTTGGAATGAACGTGTTCAGTGCTTGATTGATTTTTTTCTCATTACTAGTGGAGATATTCTTTGTGGCATCATAAACCTAAGTATTGCCCAGTCACCTGCTATTGCAAGTCGAAGGTATTTTGTGTCTTGAAAGCATTACTAAAACACAACGACACAAAAAAGAGAGTAACAATTTATGTGACATAGTCCTATATTTGAACTTGGTGTTGTCATTAATGTGGAATTAATTACGCCCGTTATTTATCTTTATTGGAGAATCATGTTCAGTTTGAGTTTCATGTTTCAAGTATTGTTCAGGGCCAAGAGATTATCAGCTGCTAACAACAATTTTAAATGCTGCTGTAAAATGAATTTTTTTGATGGTTTATGTTGATGCCACCAAAGTTGTGGAATTCCTAAAGGGCCCATTTGCAATGGCCTTTTAAATGCAGATCCATTTTTATGATCTCTTAAAGTTTAGTAGAAATCTTTGTGGTTTCTTATAAAGATGACAAAAATAGAAAAGAAAAATAATTTTACAAAATCCGGAAATGCATTTACAAAACGGGTTAAATATGCAACGAAAATAACATTTTAATGATACGATTTTAGGTAAAGAAAACAGTTATATTCGAAACGGAAGGCTGTATTAAAAGTAAAACTCTATTCTTTTTATAAAAAAACGAATTTTTTGATTTATGTTAAGATAGTTTAACCAAAATGACATGTGTAGATTTAGAGTACATCTATAAATTAATATTCAAAACCTAATGGAGAAAAAAACCTGTCAGTGGTAAATAAAGTAACGCTAACGGTGAGAAAAATATGCATTAAGCCTTAGGTATCAGTATCAGTAGTAGTAAAGTATAGGAAAAAAGTTCAAAGGACGTAGGTACTGGTCTTCTATACGCTGTATTTACAGACAAAACCGAAGTAATAGACAATGAAAGACAGTTTCAATAAACTAGATATTGCAATTGATTGATATAAGCGCTGTGATATTACAAATAATGACGTTTAAAATTTTATAATAGCTAAATTAAATGGTTGCAATTTAATTTTGTTACTATAAGTACCTTAATTATTGTGTCGTATCTTATGGATTATCTTTTTCGGGTAATCGGATTGCCAATTCACAAGAGTCTCATTGGATTTCGTTGCACTCGTATAGGCATGACAGTTGGTACTCAAAGTTCAGAATAAAATTCGACTAATAAAACAGTCAAATATTATAATATTTTAACAAGATCGAAGTCGAATGAAGACTAAACTAAATTCAAAGTCTGGTACCGACTTTTGAGCACGAAAAACCAATGTAAAATTGAGTGTTGCTTTTATTCAGCACTTGTTAAAAATCAATGTTGGGCGATAATTTTGAAGCAATTTTGTAATTTTCTAACCTGTGTAACATTCCCTCTTGGAAACACAGTCTTCAAAATAATAATTTTTTGGTGGAAGCCATCTGTAAATGCCAGCATCTCATTCGCGTCATTTTAGCCCTGCCAGTGATGAGGTTGAGGTTACCGGTTGAAACCACTTGCAATCGATAGTAGATGCAAAAATGCATTTACAGTTGATTTTAGCCGAAGTTTCGGCAATGCCAACATGCACTGGCGAGCAACCGGTTAGGTACACATTAAAAATGTCTTGTATCTCAAAGACGCGATGGTATATCGAAATCATTTTTTGATGGTTTCATGGCTTGCTTGAATCCCTTTATAGTCCAGGGAAATTAAGACATTTTACTTCGGAAAAATTCAGGGAAAGCTGAATTTTGGTATGGACATTGATATTATTGCTCTAAGGAAAATGTCATGAGTCCCCATCGATTTCAGACTCGGACACCGAAACAACCGAAAGCGATTTTTTTATAAAAATAAAAGGTGGTGTGCCAGGCACTTAGCACCGACCCAGATCTAGCACACCAGTGTTTTCCAGTATAAAAATGTTCACACTTTAATTTGGGTATAGTTTGTAACTGTTTCTCGATAGGTCAGTTGCGCTCCCAAAATAAAAACAAACAAAGTGGTCTGCCAAGGCATTAGCACCAGATTTGACCAGGCACACCAACATATTTTTTTTACTCCGTGAGTACTACATTTTAAGAGTAATTCCAAGCTGTTTCTCGATAGGTCACGGAGAACCCCCAAAAATTTTCCGGAAAATGCACATTCCAAACTTGTGCACAACTTCCTCCCAGGCACGCCAAGATTTTTTTTATAGTCGCTGTGAGTACTAACATTTCAAAAGCATTTCATCCTGTTTCTCGATAGGTCACGTTTTTTGCCGTCAGCTTTGGACTAAAGGTAATCAAGCATCTTATAATATATTAGGTATGGGCGACACAATTGACCCTCTTATACTCATTTTGTTTACTTTTGGAGACATTTCTACTAGAGGAAACAATAATGTATAATAGGGAATACGGAAACATTTTAGTTTCGGATAACAGTTTCGAGTAAAAAGCATTTGAGTATTGTAATAGAGTATAGGGCCTCTGATACCTGTTCTCTTTGATGGATCCAACAAATTAAGAAAAATTCCTTGGGCATGCGAACAAGCACCGATTGATTTCTATGTTCTGTGAAAAGTTTTAAGCTGCTAATATCAATGTAAAACAATCTTAAAATGATACTGCTGTTCTCTCATCACTGAAACGGCAACCGAAGAATCCGATAGAAGAACAAGCATTGTTGTGGGTGAAGACATAGACATATTAGTCATATTGATTGCACGAGCTCCTGTTAATAAAATCATTTATTATTTTAAACCTGGAAAAACAAATATAAAAACAAAAATGAACATATTTTTCACAAAGTTTGAACTCATATCCAAAGGCTGCAGCTTAAACCACCAAAGGCTGTAGCTTAAACTGCGGCTGCAGAAAAGTTGGTCTATATTTTTCACCAGTTTGTGGTAATTGCCAAAGTCAATCTTGCTTAAATGTAACGCCCGATAAGGATGATGCAGAATAAAGCATACAAATAGAGACAGAGTCGGAATAAGAAAAATTATTGAAATTAACAACTTCTGTTTTAGATAATAAAATAATTAGAAGCAAATTCATAACAATTTTTTAAAAATAAACTTCTTTCAAATAAAAACAAATGTGGATTAGGCCTACTGGGGACACCACGTGAAAAAAACGCACCTCGAACTCAATTTCGAGGGTGGCGTGGAAAGGAGTACACGATTCATGAGAACATACAATTTAAAACTATGTAAATCAAAATATCTCAAAAACGATAAAACGGAAAAAGTAATAAAATATTTTTTGTAGGAAATTACCTAAGCCACAAATTTTATTCACATAATTTTTCGGTAAAAGTGAGCTTACTGCGATATTTGCGAAAAATCGCTTTCGGTTACCTTTGACCCCGCATAAAATCGTGTCCGAGTCTCAAATCGATGGGGGCTCATGACTTTTTCCTAAGAGAAATAATGGGCCCTATTCTATAATTTTTGATAAAATAGTATTTTATGTTATGGTGATAAAATTTTTTCTTCATAAAATAAAAATAAAATATTTTAAAAATTCGTATTCTGTCATGATTTCTTAAAATTATTTTATGAAGTCTTTTATGAACACATAACATAAAATATTTAGTACAATCCGCTATGAGTTCTATTACTTTTTGAACAGCTGATCGGTTGAAAATAAAAACAAATAAAATTATGAATGAAAACAAACAAAATCAAAACGTACCCTGTTTTAGTATCTGACAAAAAACATTTTCTTAATGCGTTGGTCATATTGATTTTTAATTGAACTCAAAACTCAATTAAAACTACTTTCACGCAAATGTCAATTGCCGTCTGTCATTTTCATAAAATGGGTTAAAATACCTGTAAAATGTACTGCTTAGATTATTTTATGTTATGAAGAGTAACAGGAAATATTTTATGTTATGATCTATAAAATAAAATAAAATTTGTCTGACAGAATAGGATTTTAGAGAATTATTTTATATTATGGCATAACATAACATAAAATGATAAAATTTTAAATTTTAAATTTTTGTCTAATTTCCCTGGACTATTAATTAACAGTAATTTCTTGAGCTATTGTTAATTCGATTTTTGTCTAGGTGCAGTGCAATTGACTAAAATTGTTCATTGTAAAGCGGAGCAACTGATTAAGTACGGTACACTAAAATGAAGCAGATAGAATCGAAAGATGTAGTACTATAAATTAATAAAATAAAACACAATTTTATTGGTATAGTGTATTTTATCAATTAATAATGAGTAACTTTACCATTATTCCTTACTACTTCAAAAAATTCTTTTTTTTTATTGATTCATACAATTTTTTTATAATATTTGGAGGAATTTCCGACCAAGCTTTTTAATGGCTTCTTCCAGCATTGCAATATTCTCATAATGTCATTTTCATAAATTTTCCTTGTTACCCACCCCACAGATTTTCTATAATGTTTAGGTCTGGTGACAAAGATGGCCAATCTAAAACTCTGATGTTTATCTCACGTGTATATCATTCTTCTACCTCTTTGACGGCTCTACAACCGGGATCCGTTTCTGGCACTCGAAACTGTTCTCTCCACCGGTCCCGATTCTGAGCCGATGTCAACCAGTTTGGCATCCCTAAGCTCTGGGCGTCCTGGTCTACGCCATCCTCCCAACGAAGGTATGGTCTCCCTCGCTTAGGCACCCCATAGATCTTACTTTCCGAGTAGGTTAATCTTAACTCATACGAGTTACTTAGATGCCCTGCCCACCTCAGCCTACCAAGCTTTATTTTCTTCACAACATCTATGTCGCGATATCATTCGTAGATCTCATCGTTATAGAGTCTTCGAAATCGTCCTTCCTCACATAAGGGGCCAACAATTCTGCAAAGGATTTTCCTCTCGAACACGCCTAAGAGGTTAGAGTGCTTTCTGCTAAGCACCCATGTCTTGGATGCATATGTGAGTACCGGTAGGAACATCGTCTTACATAGTAGAGGTTTAAATGGTATGGTCAGATGCTGTGATTTGAAGAGTCTGGCTTTGTTGGCTTTTAGCAGCTGTGCGTGTATATCTGGTTCCATACTATTGTCGGCTGGTATTATTGACAAAGTAGGGTAAATGATTTTACTACTTAAAACTCGTTTTCCTCCACCTTGATTGTGGGACTAATGTTAAGTGTTCTTGCAGACGAGGCCACCATGTACTTTGTTCTGCTTTCGTTGATGTGCACTCCCAGCTTTCGTGCCGCCCGCTCAATCTGGGAGAAAGCTTTCATTGTCGTCTGTTTCTTTCCGGATAGCATGGGTTTAGTAAGTGATGCACACGAAGAACATTTTCATCAAAAAATTGCAGAGTACGAGCAGTGTTATCAGGGTAGATGGTACTCAGCTATGCTTGCAGACTACTATTGGGGCCTCCAGAGGGATACTGAGACTACTGACTATAAGAGGAGAGCCAATCGTTCAAAAAAAAATGTTTTCCAATGTAGAATAAAAATTTGTCACTCCTTCATACAAATTTAAATAAAAATCCATAAATGCCTTTCACTACTAAATCAGACGTGATGTAACAATATTATTTATATATTTCAAATAGTTTTAAGGTGACGAATCATAATTTCATACTGTAAATCCAGTGAAAACCAAAAGTGTTTAATTTGTTGCATAGTGTGAAAGGATATGACAGGTGGAATACAATTAGCTGTGTGGCGTCATTCCAAATTGAAAATGGTGGATTACCTTTTTCTAGTGCATTTCACATCACTTCCCCTCTCATTTTCGTGGACTATATGCAGTAGCTTATTAAAATACTCTCCTCATCTTTCTAATACTTCTTGTTTTTGGCTCAGGGTATTACCGTTTTTGTCCTTACATATTGATACTCTTGGTTTAAACTCTACTTTGCTTGTTCCCTTTCTCATATAACTTCCGCACTATGTTATTATTCTCGAGTTCGTTTATCTCAGCAATTTTTACTCCCAGCCAGGTCTTCTTCTTTCTCTTGTCTGTATGTTTTTCTTTATAGGTCGCTACGAATTTCTAGTTGTGTATCTTTGCAGTATATTAGCATATGCTTCATTCTTATCTTTCGTTACACTCTTCATCGAACCAGTCTTGCTCGTGTTTCATAACTCTGCCGTCCGAGTACCCATCGAACACAATAGTCATGTGCATCCAGTAGCTCACTTCGATCCCCACTGTACAAAAGTTGCTCAACATCGAATTGGAGAAAAGTCCAGGGACTCCATTATCAGCGTGCCAAGAGCTCGTAAAGCCAAGGTGTGTCCTCCGATCGGCCTGGCCTTGACGTGGTCTGTCAAATTATTTTCAGTGCCCTTGACTGCGTAGATGGTGTTGACAATTCCGACAGGCCACTCCCTTCCATAATGTACCCCAGAGACATAAGCAGGTGGAAACCACTAACCACCTAGTCGTATGACCATGAGCGCGTTCAAAAACCTTACTATGGTAAACCACGAGGTAAGCTGTGGTTATGCTGCATCACTTCACTTAACCACGAAAGTTTATCTTTAACCATGGAGGTTTTTGGAACGCACCGTGGTTAACTACAGGTTAAAGAAGAAGAAAAAAATAAAAACAAAATTTTCCATAAAATAGTCCCCGATAATTGCGTCAAATATTTCATTAATTATTTATTTGCAATAATCCCACAAATCCCGCTTTGATTTGTTTATGTGTTTACATTAAAACAACTGTCAGAGAGTTGTTTTTATTCTTCTTCTTCTTAACTATCGCTAACCATGCTCCCGAGCAGGGTTAAAATTTAACTACACCATGGTTAACCACGAGAGTTTTTGAACGCCAAAAGGCTATGCTCGTGGTTATGTTGTAGTTAACCACGGAGTTTTTGAACGACAAAAGTTTACCATAGTTAACCATGGTTAACCATAGTAAGGTTTTTGAACGCGCTCCATATCAGTTAGCTCAGGGTCTTGCACACGTCTCGCTATCACATCTCGCGCCTTAAGGTAAAGAGGTTGACGAAAGTGGCGAAAGTTGTACCAGTGGCGGACTAAGCCCGTCAGAGGCCCGGGGCGGCAAAGCTGAATGAGGCCCTCAGTCTAAGAAGTCGATGTAATTTTAGAAGCCTTTTATTCAGTTGCCATTTGTATGGATAAGTGTGTGTATATGTTTATTTCCCAGTAGGAAAAGCATTTAATTACCCATCGATTCCGAAAGTCGTACTAAAGGCAAGTGTCCACTATAGAGTTTTTTTCGGTAGAATGTAGAGCGTAGAGTCTAGGTAGAGCTCTACCTGTAGTAAGTACTCTACAGCGCTTCTCTACCACTCCACCGCCCGTAGAGTTGATCTAGAGAAATTTTGAGTAGAGATCTACCACGAGCTCTACAGACTGAGTACACTGCAGATGCGTTTTTCTCTACTGTAGAGTCGTATGGTAGAGCGCGCAACTGCGGCCATCAACTTTTGCATCTCATTTCATTTCTCAGTTATTCAGAGATGCGTACGTACATATATTGTGTAAAAAATTTAAAGGAAATTAATAGAAATCAAAAAAATAATAAAATGAGTTTTCCCCAAAAGAAGGGAAAAGAAGGAAAGGAAATGTTGAGAGCGAGATTGGATTGCGAAAAGAAAACAAAACGCTGGAATGTACCGAGAATTATGGAATGAGCTCACGGAAGAAGATACATCTTCATACCAAAATTTTCTGCGTATGTCGTATTTGAATTTCCTTGTTATTTAAAACGCCGATGCAGTGTCGCGGCTGGCATATGTGCTGGGTATGCAACTGCACAGGGTCCCGCGTTTTTGGGGCACCGCGAGCGAAGCGAGCAAAACATTTTTTTGGCAATAAAAATCTTTTGAATTCTTTATTTGCATTTTTACTTCAATGAATGGGTCATACAAATCAGCATATGGGTCATATCAGACGAACTCGCAACACACTAAATATTACATGGGGCCCATTTTCCATAATTCTGTCGCGGGACGGGTCTTTACGACAGAAAATTTTTTTTGGAGACTCTGGGGCCCCTCGCTGAATTTTTGCACAGGGCCCCCAATTGTCTGACCGCGGCACTGCGCCTATGTACAACAATTCGAAACGCAGTCGAAACGCAAATAAGAATGAATACTGTAGAGAGAAAAACTCTATCAAACATGCTTGTTAGAGCGTAGAGCAGATGTAGAGCTCTACCAAACACAAAAAAATTGCGTATACACTTTATAGTGTAGAGTGCAGAGCGCGTAGAGTGGGTGTAGAGAGCATGTGTAGAGCTCTAGACGGTGTATACACTTCTCTACGCATCTCTACGCGAGTTTTATCTAGCTCTACGCAAAAAACTCTATAGTGGTCACTAGGCTTAAGTTTACAAAAACTCCTCTTGCATGATGCAACCGAGATGAAAATGGTCAAGAAGTATTGAAGTATATGTAAGCGATGTAGAGGGTAACGATTCAGTAAAGACCCATTTTAATAATTACATGCTGTACTTATTTGTGTCTACGGGAACATTGTACGCGACCTCCGACTCCAAAGTACCACTTAGGTAGGCACTGCCCTTATTTTAAAAGCCTTGTTTAGGATTTGATCAAGGGAACTTGTAGACATTTGGAGGCCCCAGGAACCAGAGGCCCGGGGCGGACCGCCCCCTCCGCCCCCCCCCCCCCCTTAGTCCGCCACTGAGTTGTACACTGCCCCAACGCGTGTGTCTTTTTACGGCAGACAACAATGCGTCGTATTCCCCGAGAGGCGCATTTATAAACGTTTGGCAGTCTATGAATGTTGTTTGGTAAGGACTTAAGATACTTCTTTGGCTATTTCCTCCATAAAACGAATACATCTAGAAATTCCTGGAAGATTGTGCGCGATGTGGGCAGAAAGGCCAAAAAATCACTGTTTTTCAGCGCGCTTAGTGCTGAAACCATAGTAAATTTTGTATTATTTTATTTCGTATGTAGTGGTCGTCTTCGAAAAATGCATAGTTTTCGAAATATAAGCGAAAATCGGAAAAAAGTGGGAAATTTTTTAGGTTTTTGCGTTTTTCGTTGTGAAGCCTAACTCCTAAAAGACAGCAAACTTGAATTTCGGATTCACAACACCAAAAAGCATATAGAACCGCTGAGAAAAAACTTCTACAATTTTGTTACTAAAATGGCAGCGTTGGGAACCCATTGATTGGACTATTCGTAACAAGACGTAGAAACGACTTTAAGAGGTCCAAGTCCTGCAAGGACTGTAGAGCCATGTAAGAGGAAAAAGATATTTACTTACAATATCATATTGCCTTTGACATGACGGAATCGAAGAACAAAACGTATCCTACGAACTTAAAATCTTACATACAAATTAATGCATTTACATAAATGTGTAGTCCCGATTAATTATTATTAAACATGGTGCACAGAACCTTGTTATCTTTTCTTGCATTCCATACGGACGTTTATGAAAGTAGCTACTCATGTACTAATAAAATATTTCGTGAATAATCTCCTCTAAAATCTACAATTGAAGCATACTTTGACTAGAACCTATAATACATTAAATAGCCAAAAACAATTTCAAAACAATTTGCACATGCTCAAAAATACACCCCTTTAGCAGCATTGCAAAAACATGCTCTCTATCAGTACACTTGGATCTAGATCATTGACACAATGAAAAACAAACTCTTGTTCTTTCTATGTCACATCGCCAAATTTTCAGCATATCTCTAGCCTTCGCCGCATAGAATAACGTAAAGGGAAATAACCTACGTTTTCAAGAACATCTGCCCAAGCAGCAACAATGATAAATCTTTCTTAGCGAATCATTCACGATCATTGCGATCTAGCCGCTGCTCCGCCTAGATATAGTCTCGGTGAGCAACTGTTGCAGATATGTCAGTCTAAAGTGATTCTTTCTCCAAGTTTTATCTATTTTTGCCAGTGGAAATCCAGAGTTAAATTTATAACAACTGATTTATGTGGGCAGTGTCGTCTGCGACACTCTGATTGCATTCGAAAACTATCAGACGCATTAAATCGTGTTCGTTTTGCAATTTTTGCTAGTCCAACTTGATGGATTTGTTTATTTATATTTTGGCCACAATGTTTCATTACTCCTCGCACGCTAAACGAATCTTGAAATTTCCAAATAGCCCAGATTTTTTGGGTTCGAATAAAGTCGATATCAACACCGAGTTGAATTCCATAAGTGATATCCAAAGTTGGCCGATATCGTAGGCAGTTTTATAAAGGGTTTTTAAAGTAAATTCAAGATCGGCCTACTTCACGTTTTTACGAGTTATATTCGTTTTTTTCTTCAGCTCTTTAGCGATCGCAAGGATAAACCCAAAATTGAATTAATATATCGCATTTATATAGAGACATCATTGCACAAATGACGGGATGAGTCCAACCGAAATTTTTGATCTACGGCTACATAAAAGACATTGATCGAATAAATTCAGGAGATATATAGAAATTTTTGAAATAAATTCCCGAGTGGTTAAAGAGCGATGTGTTCAGTCAGAAATAGAATGATGCTGCTTCAGACGCTCGTGAACAACAAGTAGTGGGTAGTAATCTGGAAATATGGAGTTCAAGGTCAGAATCTGCGCACCGATAAGTGGTAAATATAGTGAGAATGGTGCAAATGATATAGTTGAGTATTTTTAACATAATTCGATATATGTATTTATATCTATTTTATTTAATGCTGAATCAAAAAAATGTGTTTTTATGTATTTTAAATAACTAAATTAAACTTGAAGTTGCATTGACATAAAAGTTACACGAAAAAGGCAAATGGAACTAATTGGGTACTTTATAATTTAGCAAAAGGAAGTCTCGTACTGTACTCTTATCAATAAAATAATTTACATCTTTATACTATAGGATGCGAACAAATGTCAACCAGGCCATGATGTTTATTATTATGTTAGAGTTAAAACCATAAAAGAAGACAAAGAGTGTCCCATTCGCTCTGGTTGTTTGAAAGCGCAGCTTTTTTACTCAAATAACCAGAGCTAATGGAAAGCTCGTTGTCTTCTTTTATGGTTTTTCCTTTACAATGGGATCAACGCGTCTGGTGAACTTCGCGGCCAAGTAAGATCTATTGTGTACATACCCCACTTAAATCGGTTTTTCGCTTAAGGATGGAGGATGTTCCAACCTAACACCGTTAAGAAAATCGAACCCTACATGTTTTTTGGGTCGCTGATCACGAAAATCGGGGTTCCGAGGTCCAAAAATATGGGCGCCGCCCTTTAAAATGCAAAAAACACTCCTTTTTAAGGTTTTTTTTCGCGATAATTTCAATAATAATGAAAAATAATCCAATTAAATACACTTTTTTCATTATTTATTTGCGAAGGTTGTTGATTTATACTAATCAAGCCTAACTTTATGATAAGGGATAATCTAAAAGGGATGAAACCACCTTAAATCGGCTGAAAATTAAAAAAAATTTCAAGTTTATTCTTCAAATTCGATTGTATGCGTATTTTCAGGCAAAAATAAATTGTTTTCAACCCTTAAGAGGTTAAAACTACCACTACAATTTTAGAAATCAACTTTAAATAAAAAAATATTTGTAGAAATTTATTTCTGCATTTTGCGGTTTAATAAGTATTATCAACCAAAAATTAATTATTTCCAACTACCCCTTATTTAAAACTACCCCTACATTAAATTTGAATTTGAAAAAAAAATTTGATGAAATTTCTGTTATTAAAACATTTGGAAAATTAGTTTTAACACCCTTTCTCCATTACAAGTTGGGAATTATACAGGGTGTAGTATGAAAAGTTACAAAGCGGGCTTCTGTATAGGTTAAGGATAGACGAACAAAAAATCGTATGGGTGGGGGGAAACGGTTTAGCCGCTAGGGCGTTTTGAAAGTTTTTTTTAGTGTTTTACATATCACCCTATATTTTTGTAACCCTATGACATATTTTCATGGATAAGGTATCAGTGTGTGTAAGCAGAATACTCCCACCTATCTAACACTGTAAAAATCAAGGTTTTACCCTATCAACTTCCAGAGTAATGAGTCATCAAAATCAATATTTCGGTTCCTCTTTTAACTAAAATTTCGACTAAAACCCCATTTTTCTCCATAAAATACCTAGTTAACTAATTTTTTTTTGCTAGATTGGAAAGCTTGGACAATTTCAATAATGTGTGGACAATTTTTATCCTACGGCATTTATTTTTGGAGTTTATAAGCAATGCTAATGCTAAAATTGGCTCTATTTCGTACTTTTTTAGTACTTTTTCACCTAAGCTTTGCCAAGAAGAACCAAATAAACCCCGTAAAGGGTTGAAAATAATTTATTTCTACCTGACAATACGCACACAATTTAATTTGAAGCAAAAACTTGAAAAAAAATGTTTACAATTTTTTTTATTTTCAGTCGATTTAGGGGTGGTATCACGCACCCATTTTAGATTATCCCTTATCATAAAGTTTGTCTTGATTAGTATAAATCAACCACTTTCGCAAATAAATAATGAAAAAGTGTATATAATTGGATTATTTTTCATTATGACTGAAATTATCGTGAAAAACGGGTGTTTTTTGCATTTTTAAGGGTGACGCCCATATTTTAGGACGCGGCACCCCGATTTTCGTGTTCAGCGACCCGAAAAACATGTTGGGTTTGATTTTCTTAACGGTGCTATGTTGGAACAGTCCCCCACCCAAATCGAAAACTCGATTTAACCCTTTGATTCAAGATGGCGCAGAAGTTAAGGGGGTGAGAACGGTGCAAATTCAAGCTCTCCTCGTGGTACCAAACACCCATGCAAAATTGCAGCTTGCCCGCTTTTAATTCCCAGGAATGCATTGTAAGAAATACAGTTTTCCTGGACTATTAGCTCATAAGCGCTCTTGCCTGTTTTCCATATAGAGTTTTGTAAATTTTTTATGACCTTTTTAATGGCAAAGGCAGTACAGCCAAACTGCGCGGACAAAAGGCGGTGCTTAAAAAGTTACATTGTACTTCCCCACAATACAGACATTTTAAATAAAAATTGATTTTTTTCTCAATGTAAATTAATCAACATTCATTAATAAAAGATCTTATAAATATTTCGTTCAGATTAGTTCTTAGTTTAGGATCCAAAACTCACGATTCAGAAAATTAAAACGATTTTCCGCCAAAAGCACGTGTAATCTAAGTCCGCGTAGTAAGGACGGCCCTTAAAGGTGCTGATAGACGAAGAGAATATTCTCACCGTAAACTTTGGTATTCTCAAGAGTGTTTTACACGGAGCATAGTATTTGTTCTCGTGAGCACAAATATAGTTATCGTGAGAGCCGCTCTCACGAGAATATTGTCACTAATAGGTTATGTGTTTAACGCCTAAAGATTTTATTTATCTGTGGAAACATGCTCGAGCTATTTGTTTGCATAGCACGAATCTTGTTGTTCCAATACTGTATTTTTGGTTTAAAAGATGTTGGAGATTTTTCATAACCGACTCAAAAGTTACGATCTCCGGACTCCTTTGGTCTCGAAACTGGTGGTGAAGTGCTTTCATTCTCGTCTACACTCAACGTTTGCATTTGTGTAGTGCGTCGATCGTTGCATTCCTGTAGCAATCTGTACTGTCCTTTTTGAAGTTATACTTCTTTAGGCGCGTTTTGAAAATATTATGAGAGTGAATTTTTAGGAATCGGTGACGCAACGCGAGACGCAACGGAGAATATAGGCAAGCATTTCAATGGGAGCTATGCACTTGGGATTATTATATGTATATGAAAATTCGTAGCCAATGTCTGTTGATGGGTGAGGGGGTTTTTATCCTGAGGCTATGGAGGGAAATAAATTTCATGCTCGATTCATCAGCTAAGCTTAAGTTTGGGTTTTTTGTGGGCATAGGCATAGTTGCTGGGTGTGGGGCTCTGTCGCGAGGCTATGGAGGGAAATCCGATCCGTGTTCTATTCATCACCCATGCGCGAGTTTCTAAGGGCCAGTTTTACACTAGCTGACTTTTTCAGAAGATTTTTCTTGGTTGTTTGTCGGCCCGTGTGAAACTGGCCAAGATAATAATAAACCTATATGGCAACTGTACAATAACCAGCGATAATTATTTTCTGTTTTGCTAATGATTTTGAATGGTTAAAACTTAATAGAATTACTCAATCAGAAATTAATTTGAATATATAATACAAAATATTTACTGTTATTATTTGGGAAAATAAAACAATGAACAAGATATTATTGATTTTATTTAGCTTGACCTCGTATATTTGTTTGGTTCAAATCTTGCGACAGCTTTTTCAACTACTTCTACTAAACCGATTCTTATGAAACTTTGCACACACATTGAGCTAACGTATTTTGTAAAAAAATCAAGATGGCGGTTCCAAGATGGCGGACGAGTTTTTCAATTGTGTTCCAATTCCATTGAAAATCGTTATCGGGGGTTTTTAGGGCCACAAATGACGATTCTGTGGTCAAATTTTGAAAATTCAAAATGGCGAGCCAATATGGTGGATGAATTTTGCAAATGTCTTCTCGGTATCGGAAGGTTTTTAGGGCCACAAATGACGATTCTGTAGTCAAAATTTGTAAATTCAAAATGGCGGATGAATTTTGCAAATGTGTTCCGAATCCACTGAAAATCGGTATCGGGAGTTTTTAAGGTCACAAATGACGAATCTGTGGGCAACATTTTAAAAAAATCAAAATGGCGGCGCCAATATGGCGGCACGATTTTGGCAATTACGATTCGATTTCACTGAAAGTAGCTATTTGGGGGTGTTTAAGGTCGGAAGTAATAAATTTGTTGTCAAAATTAGAAAATTCAAAATGGCGCTGCATAACAAATCACTTCACCAGAATTTTGTAAAAAGTAAAATCCAAAAATGGCTGAATTAAGACTAAAAATAATATAATAAAAATAGGTAAAAAAAACTTTTAAGTTAAATGGTTTTATTTTAAATCTGCTGTACCAAAAACTAGAAAAAAATTAGAACACAAACATGGACCTTCTGGAATAGTAGCGTACATAGTATCGTAGTGTCTTCTCATGTCGTTTGCCAAGGGGCACTTTGTGTCGCTGCGTCAGAGAATTAAGTAATATTCTGGGACTTTTAACAGACTAAAAAAAAAGAACAACTTGTCTAGAAAAATGTGTTTCCAAGTCCACCAAAAAAAATATTTCAAATGCTCTTCGTATCATATTTCAGTTACCAAAAGCCCAATTCAATTGAGTAACTATTAGAAGAAGAAGCTAGGGAAGTGAACATAATTTAGAAGTGACGTTTATTTCAGTAGTCGAAAGGAGGTGGAGTAAATCTACTCAAGGTCGATGGACCCACAGGCTCATAACAAATGTGGAGGGATGGGTCACGGGAGAGTATGGAGAGAAAAGTTACGACCTCGCACAGTTCTTGAGTGGACATGTGTGTTCCAGAGCATACCTCCATCGGTTCGGACAACATGTCTTGGCTGTCCCCGGCATTCCTAAACGTGATAGAAGACACAGAGCATTCTCCTATTGAAATGCCCGATATTAGCCGAGCAAACTGCTGCGCTGCAAGCAACAGCTCAGGCACGACTAAGAGTAGAGAACATCATAGACTAGATGGTGACATCGGGTGTTGTAAGGAATAAAGTGTAGGAGACGCTAAATATGCTCCATCAGAAGGTAGGGCGCAAAGAGACCAAAAAGAAGAGATCCAGCTGGCGAAGCATTGCTGAAAAGGCCTCTATCTGCCGGACAATGGGTTGACTAGTAGGTAATTTTAGTTAGGATTAGAATCTTTATAACCGACAGGCTGGAGCGTGACGGCATCATGATGCTTCCAACTGCTAACGCACGCAAATAATAAAAAATCCAATAAATTATTTGCATGCAAATTAAAAATTAGTCTTAAATCACGCTAAAGAAGTATAACTTCTAATGCGCGTACATAAGTACACACACCCACTTTTTTTTTGTTCTTGGTATAGTCCTGTCCATCTTCTGTATGATGAGATTGCCCATAACTTTGAGATGAATTAATCTCATTGTTGGTTAGATTTCTGGTCGTTGAAGGTACTAGTCCAGGGCATCTTTTGTTATGCAAAAAATGCCCTTCGCAATATTCCAGAAATTCTACGGAATCGCCTTGTACTATTATTTAAAGTCCGTAGTGGTCACTGGGCCAACGCACACGAGATCATAGTTATGGCACATAAAACCGGTTTTACTACACTCCTCGGAACGCAGACGGGGTAATAGCATCTTGTGTAGTAACTTGAATCATTACAGAAAGTTTTAAATGTATTTGTGCATATGAAAATTATTTGTCATATCGTGGACAAATAGAAATAATAAAAAAAAGTCCTTAATATCACTATTTTCAATATAGGCTAGTGCCGATAGTTTTTTGGAAAAAAAAATTAATAGCAGGGACGGACCAGCAATGAAATGTCGTTAAGGTCATAACTAAACGAAAAAACAATTTTTAAACTCGAAAAAAGGGGAAATGGTAAAATGGGGATGCTATTTAGGGGTTGAAAACGATTTTTTGCGATTTGCGGTGAAACATGACCTCCTAGTGGAAAATGTTTAATACAAAAGTTGTAGATAATAAAAAGATCTAAAACTTTTGTATTTAACATATTTTGATATAACCTCAAATTTTCGAAGAAAATGGCGGAAAATCGATTTTTCAGTTTTTAATTTTTTTCTCCCGTAAAAATAATTCAATTTACATGAAAATTTGTATGAGTATACCTTGTGTTGCGTTAAATAAGCATAATTTTTTTTTGGTTTGGAAAACGGATAGTTTCCCAGAAATTAACATTTTTCGAAAAAAATACCCTTATCTTGCACGGACAACTTTATTGATGTTTTTTTCGAATTTTGATATTCAATAAGTGCTCATTTAACCATGGAATCGTCTAGTTTGAAATGGTCTATACATTTTGAAACTTTATTTTCATTAAACCGCTTAAAATTAAGAAAACCCGAACACCTGATTTTTCGAATCACGTACATATTTATCGATTTTTTCAATTTTTTTCAATTTTTTTAATTTTTTCTGTTAATGAGGGATTAAATTTTAATGACAGAACTTAAATAAATTTAATTACATAAAGGGTGGCAAAACCATCCTGAAAATTTTAAATAAATAAGAAATAAAATAAC
Source organism: Thereva nobilitata (assembly GCA_963855945.1). Taxonomy (NCBI): domain Eukaryota; kingdom Metazoa; phylum Arthropoda; class Insecta; order Diptera; family Therevidae; genus Thereva; species Thereva nobilitata. The sequence goes on from OY979696.1 coordinate 84,128,832, forward strand.
AAATTCGTTTGAATTGAATTACGCCGTGACTAGGTAAATGTTTCCAATTTCGTAATAAAATTTTTACAGCATCATACTCAATATGGTTTTGGGAGATTTTTTATACATTATTTATTTTTATTAATTTAAAAATTATAGATTGACAATATGACCGTATTATTTCCAAAAAAGATGATCCAAATGATTTGTATGAAATCAAAGCAGTTTGGTTCGGTCGAGCAAACAAAGATTTGACCACAAATACAAAATAATGGAAAAATTAACAGCCGCTCACATTCATCGAAAATAGACTATTTCTTATTTCTTATTTATTTACAATTTGCAGGATGGTTTTGCCACACTTTCTGTAATTAAGTTTATTAATGTAAGTAATATTATATGACAGTAAGTTCTGTCATTAAAATTTAATCCCTCATTAACAGAAAAAATTAAAAAAATTGAAAAAAATTGAAAAAATCGATAAATATGTACGTGATTCGAAAAATCAGGTGTTCGGGTTTTCTTAATTTTAAGCGGTTTAATGAAAATAAAGTTTCAAAATGTATAGACCATTTCAAACTAGACGATTCCATGGTTAAATGAGCACTTATTGAATATCAAAATTCGAAAAAAACATCAATAAAGTTGTCCGTGCAAGATAAGGGTATTTTTTTCGAAAAATGTTAATTTCTGGGAAACTATCCGTTTTCCAAACCAAAAAAAAATTATGCTTATTTAACGCAACACAAGGTATACTCATACAAATTTTCATGTAAATTGAATTATTTTTACGGGAGAAAAAAATTAAAAACTGAAAAATCGATTTTCCGCCATTTTCTTCGAAAATTTGAGGTTATATCAAAATATGTTAAATACAAAAGTTTTAGATCTTTTTATTATCTACAACTTTTGTATTAAACATTTTCCACTAGGAGGTCATGTTTCACCGCAAATCGCAAAAAATCGTTTTCAACCCCTAAATAGCATCCCCATTTTACCATTTCCCCTTTTTTCGAGTTTAAAAATTGTTTTTTCGTTTAGTTATGACCTTAACGACATTTCATTGCTGGTCCCTCCCTGCTATTAATTTATTTTTTTTTCCTCATTTAAATCCGCTTTGGCACTAGCCTAATAAGCTCACAAAAAAAACAAAATTTTCAGACCATTTGAGCAGGTTGATGAACAAAAAAAGCGAATGATTAAAGAATTTCAGTGGGAAAATGCTGAGCTCAGAAAGAAGAAGATTTGACATAAGAAAAAATATAATATGCATGTGTTAGTTTTCACGCTTTTGGTTTTGCGTGAAAATTGTTTCGTTAAGTTCTTTCCTTCCCTTCCCTCTCCCTTCTATAAAACCGGTTTTATGTGCCATAACTATGCGCCGTGTGCGTTGGCCCACTGAGCATATCATACTGCTCATCTAAAATACGAGAAATCACGAGACTTATCGGCAATCCTATTCCTTAGTCTATCGAAGCACTTTTGTTGGTTATAGACGGGGATTAGACTGTTCGTTCCTCATGAGCTTTTAGATGAACGGGGAAGTGGAGATGATCCCCTCATCATCTCCACTTCCCCGTTTATCCAAAAGCTCGTGAAGAACGTACATAGGAACGAACAGTCTAATCACCGTCATGGACTTCATTTTTTGGCACACTTCACTCAAAATATTTCTTTATAAACAGAACAATACAACTGCCTCAAAACGCCCTCCAATCTTTTCAAATTTTCCAAAGTTATTCCACTAAGATTCCTGACAATCATTGCATTGATGAAGCTTAGACTTTCACTCAAAAACATAAAAAAACCATTTTCTTGTGCATTCTTGTTTTCTTACTAGAAACTTTAAATTTTCTACTTCACATTTTCTGTCTCTATAAATTTACTTACCAAACAAAATATGTTTAAGTATAAATTGAAAACCCCAAAAAATATAATCTCTTATTTTACTTTATAATTAAAGCCAATTCAGAAGCATGGACACTAAGTAACATGCATTTAAACAAAAGGCAACATTAACTGACATTTGGCACGCTTCTCGACCTAAGCCAACATTCAATTAATATAACTAGCGCCCGCCTACCTGAAGACGATAGGATTCGTTCCTAGCGTTTTATCTTAACCCGAAGAACAATAGCAGTCAACGGATCATGAATGGAGCTATAACACAGCAGTTAGGCTCGCGTGAGCCTCTTTTGAACGCTTTTCATACCGTCAGTCGTGGTTAGAAACCAGAGCAGCCGAATCACGATCTTCCCAGAAGATTGTTATCTAGCCAGTGTAGTTTAGTGCTCAGGTATCCAGCGGGACTGGATTAACAGGTGTCAAATGGATGTAAAATTAGTAACGCTATTAAATATATGCACCGGGGTTACTGTTGCTGCGTTTACCTTAGACTACATGGATTGCTGATGTACATTAAAGGAGACGTGATAAATATCCGGAACCATTTATCGCATTACAGTGTTCCATTGGTTCCAAGTAGTTGAATAAGGAAATGTTATGAGTATCTTGCAGGTAAATTAATTACGAGTATACCGACATCAGCGCTAGACACAAATGGAATGTTCGCGCTATTCGCAAACTCCGCTCTGACAGAGTATTTCTTTCGTAAATAATCAAGAAATTTCACACGATATTAAACAATAAATTCATAAAGCACATCCCTAGCGGAGCTTGTATGTGTAGCTGCACCCACCTGCAGGCGCGATCACTGTCGTTTACAGCCATCATTCGTCATAAAAAGTCAGCATTTCATCTAGGAAATTGAATTAATTTCGTGGTCGTTTGCTGCTCATTAATTGCTGCCTTTGCGCAGGCATTTAAAGATTTATTAGTGATCTTGGGTGATAAGTTTCACAAAATGATAAATTCCCAGTTAAAGGTGCACTGACGGACTGTGATAGACACCTAGGGTTTCAATTTGTTGGGGAATTGTTTTATTGAAGAAGCAATAAAAGATGTTCTACACGAGTTTTATTATTTCGAGATCGCATTCAATTGAGCGCTCTGCAAAGTTGTGGACGGTGTTTATGGCTAAGATTCGGAATATAAAGTTATTCCCATTCTGATTATGGCACCGCCGGAATGTAATGCTGGAATGACAGAGTGTATTGTTGTCGTAAAAATAATGCACTTTGAATAGGAATAGTCTTCAAGGTGAAACATTTCTGTCGACTCTTTCAGATTTTCTCTTTTTGATGTAATGAAAATAAAACTAGGGCCCTTTTTTCGCTGATGGCCATTGATAATCTTGGCTAACATTCTTTCTTTCGAAACTCGTACAACACGTCTGAGCCATCGTAGTCTGCTCAATTTTATTCGTGTAGCCAAAACCATCTCAACTACAGGCTTTCATAAGTACATTCGCTTTTTAATCGACTTCAAAAAAGAGGAGGTTATAGTGGGATAAGATATTGTAATCTTGATGTACTTAAATTAATATAAAATAAATAAATACAGGCCTGGAAGTATAGTTTTTCTTTAAATTTTTGCTAGTTCCAAATGTTGACAGTTGTGTAGTGCAATAACATAGCCGCAAATAGTTTTTAACTTTATTTTTGCAGTAAAAAGTGATAAAATATTGTATTTTATCAATTTTTATTGATTACTAGTGATTAATGGTAATGCTGATTTAATTAAGAAAATTAAAAAAAATAAGTGATTAAGTGTGTTTTAAGTACATATGTTAATTATTATAGTTCTTTAGGCGCCCCTTAGCCTAAAAAATTTACATGAGAGTGAATTGGTTTCATTCGGAACCACGGGGCACAAGAAGCGAAGAAACTCGCGTCTGTGTGTGCAATAGTGATGTGCGATTTTCAAAAAATAAAATCGCTTTTGGAAATCGATTTTTGTTTTAAAGAAATCGATTTTTCTATAAATTGGCTTTAAATAATCGTGTTTATAAAAATCGAGTATGTACAATATTTAAAGAAAAATTACATTTATTTGATAAAATTTTATTAAATTTAACAAAACGAAAAAAAATCAATTTCATTGCCAAATTAAAATAAATAATTCACTATATTATAAAAAACTAAGACATTTAAATAAATAATTCATAGTTATAAAAAATAAAGGCATCCAGGAAGGTTTGGTGCTTATTTGGTACTTTTCGACAAAGCTTAGGTGAAATAGAGCCAATTTTAACATCAAAATTGCTTATAACTTCAAAAGTACAGGCCGCAGCATAAAAATTGTTTTAACATTATTCATAAGAAATACTCCAAGCTTTCTAATTTTGGAAAAAAATTATAGGTTCACCACGTATTTTTTTGGAGAAAAGGGTGGTTTTAGTTGAGATTTTAGTTAAAAAAATACAAAATTTTGACTTTGAACGAACATATTCGACTGAGGCTTATGATATTGATATCATACATTAAAGAATGTACATTTCTCTAAAAAAAATGAGCCTAATTACGTTGCTCTACCATAAATTGTTGAGGAGTAATTAAAGTTTAAGTAAATTAAAAAATTATTCAAACGTCTTTTCTTAAACACCCTGTGTCCGAGTAAAAATAAATCTCGCCGCAGCTAGCATGCATCAGGAGCGCGTTCAAAAACCTTACTATGGTAAACCACGAGGTAAGCTGTGGTTATGCTGCATCACTTCACTTAACCACGAAAGTTTATGTTTAACCATGGAGGTTTTTGAACGCACCGTGGTTAACTACAGGTTAAAGAAGAAGAAAAAAAATAAATTCAAAATTTTCCAAAAAATAACCCCCGCTAATTGCTTCAATTATTTTATTAATTATTATTTGTAGTAATCCCACAAATCCCACTTTGATTTGTCCATGTGATTAAAATTAAAACAACTGTCAGAGCGTTGTTTACATTCTTCTTCTTCTTAACTATCGCTAACCATGCCCGCGAGCAGGGTTAAAATTTAACTACACCATGGTTAACCACGGGAGTTTTTGAACGCCTAAAAGTTATGCTCGGGGTTATGTTGTAGTTAACCACGGAGTTTTTGAACGACAAAAGTTTACCATAGTTAACCATGGTAAGGTTTTTGAACGCGCTCCAGGTACGCACTAGCACGCACGGCGCCACGGCTAGCACGCATAGCAAACAAATGCGCAGTGCACATTTTTACTGGGGTGTCTCAGTGGATAAGTCCGATAGCCCCATTTTGTAGAACAATTTTTTTCTCCAAATACACCCAGGAATCATCCCTTAACGGATTAGCATCTTAGTCGGGAACACCCTGTATAGTGAGAACTAAGGTGCAATTGATGATTACGATTCTCTAAAAAAGAATCGATTATCGAAAATCGAATCGGCAGGAAAAAATCGATTTTGTCTTAAATCGATACAGAATCGCACATCACTAGTGTGCAACAGTTCACATAAACTCTGCCTTTACTGCATATATTTGCTACGTTGTCGCCCAGACTTTGCTTTATCTCATTATACGGATACAATTTCACCATTAGAGGTGAATTATTTCAGATTTTTGTTGTGGCTGGGTGCTTAGAATACCAAAGGGGGTGATCAATTAAATATGTGAGGTGTTTTTGTTTTAAATTGGCACCCATCTCCCCTTTGGTGAGATTTGAACTTAACACGGTTATGAAAATCGTTCTCTATATGTGTTTTGGTCGCTGGATTACGAAAATCGAGGTCCCGCAGACCTAAAATATGGGTGCCACCCATGGAAAAAAACACCCATTCTAAGGCTGGTCTCACACTGTAGCCGATTCGGCCGAATTTTTCAAACAATTATTTTGCTATTCTCATTCGCACATTACAGCCGTTATTTTCGGCCGTTGACGTCTGTAGGTTTACTAATACCACTTCCACCCAAATTCAAATTTATCACGTGGGATTCACTTTATTTTAGAGATATCTATCGGATCTATATGGTTTGAGTGATTTTCAGGGTGTATTTTTCGAAATGGGTACGATCAAAATGAAAAGTGGATTTTACGAATTTTACAGATTTCTGCGTTTATTTCAAAAAAACTCAAAAATTATTGAAGATAGGTAAACAACTGTTGAGTAACAAAATTTAGTTTTTTCTTCAACAAAAATTTTGGTTTTTGATGTATTGCTGTAGCTTAAAAACTGAAGGAGATATAGCGGATTGAAGTTTGCTTTATAGTGTAAATACCACCTTTGCTTAGCCCTTTGACCCCTCACGTTTTGAAAATTAAGGGTTTATAATATAATACAATTAACACAGTTTTATAGCCAGTGAAATTACCTACAAAATGGTTTTTGAATGGACACTGCAGCTTGAAAATTGACACCGATACAGTACGAAAACCGAACGACTTTTTTTTTTAATTTTCGGAGCAAATGATTTTCGGAGCTCTTGTGAGCACATTACGGTATTTCACGTATACATACGTGCTACATTTGGTATACAGGTTGAATATACATTTCACAACAGTACCTCCAAAATAGAAGATATATTGTAGAAGCTGGAAGGTATTGCGAAATACTTTTGTACGCAGCTGCTAAAGATGTGCAATTAAATAAAATGAAAAAAAATTGCAATCTTTTTTAGAGCATAGGTGAATCCCGTGTTCGGGGGTCGGTACCCCGCCAGTATATATACATCCACGCACACCCACACATACACACACACACTAAAAAATTTACTAAATACTTTCTGAACTTATAACTAAATTTGTGTGTCCCAAAAAGGGTAGACTTTGAAAGGGGTGGTAAGTAGAGCCTAAATCCAAAATTTCATCAAAATCGGTGGCCACCGAAAACAAGTAGTGTTAATACCTACAACATTTTTGGTTGGGGACTGGACTATTTCTCTAAGGGTAGTTTTTAGGGGTTTAAAAATTTCTTAAAATATTATTTCAATAGTACATAGGTCTAAGAGGTGATATATAAGCCTACTAAGCGTTTTTATTACCCATTTATTGAGTTTTATTAATTTTTTACGGTAAGGGGTAGTTTTCACCCCTAAAAATAAAAAGCGCACTTTGGCGCAGGGTAGACTTTGAAAAGGGTGGTAAGTAGAGCCTAAATCCAAAATTTCATCAAAATCGGTGACCGCCGAAAAAAAGTAGAGGTAATACCCCATTTTTACGGTTGGGGACTGGACTAAATAGAGAAATGCTACTGTTTATAACTTTCAATTATTTAACACAAATCTCACTCATAACTTTTTCCAATGAAGAAAACATCACACTCCCATGCAAAGAAATGACAAACGCCCTTTTCAGAACAAAACCCACAAAAAAAATTCCACAACGCCAATGCAAATAGTTTTCGCCATGCTGAGAACAAATCATTTTATCACAGTTGACATGACCCGGGGCCACTTGTAATGACATGTAATTGCGCACTTATACACAGCGGGAGTCATAATACCCATTCGATAAAAGTGATTCAGGTGGGAGTTGAACTAAGTTATGTCCCTGCAATCAAGGTGATGAATATGACACCGCATCGGGAAAACTCATTATTTCTGTCGGTATAAATGATGCTGTCCAGTATCCCAGACAGCCAGTGCCGCCACGCACTGTCCAAATGCACTTTTGATTACTTTGTGATTGCGTGGATTTTTAGTTTAGACTAAGAAATTCTTCAAATAATGACATTCTGTGGATGATGATCAATTTTATTAGTGGTCAAATGTAAAGACTCTTGTTGGTCTGGACTAAGGCCTCGCTGGGAGATTGTTATGTGAGAAATGCTATTCGAAGAAGTGATGTTGAGGATTGTACATTAATGGGGACATGATACTTTGAGTTAACTGAAGTACCTAATAAAAAGAAAGCTCTTCTCAATTAATCTTTTTTTTATTAATTCAACCAATGCAAGAGGATCGACATGATTTGAAAAAGTAATAACAAACAAAAACGTGCGTAAAAAATTATTGATAAAATATTATTAACACGTTGATTATCATGTCAATCATTGGTGGCTACCATTTAAATCTACATATATATATAAAAGTCAATGTTTGTGTGTGTGTTTGTGTGTGTGTTTGTTGTCTATGGACTCCTAACCCGTTCAACCGATCGCCACAAAAATTGATACTATCGAGTGTTTATAGGCTACCAGCTTTACTCTACCTACCCTTAAAGGGGTGGAAAAGGTTGTATTGGAAATTATGTTTTTTTGCATTTGTGTTCCCCGACCCCCGACATGGGTATCAAATGAATGGGTATGACACTTAGAATACAATTAGCTGTATGCCGTCATTCCCAATTCTAAATGGGGGCCAACACAAAATGGCGGAAGACATATTATAATAGACTAAAAAGTAGAAAGTATAACCGATCAACATCAAATTTTGCACATACGCATACTTCGCCTGGCAATGCAATCTGAATATTTAGTAAAAAATCAAGATGGTTGCCGATTTTTGCATTTGTGGTCCCGACCCCCGATATAGGTATCAATTGAAACGGCATTACAGGTAGAATAACAATTATCGGTGTAGCGGCTTTCCAAATACAAAATGGCGGCCAACACAAAATGGCGGAAGTCATAGACTAAAAAGTAGAAAATATAACCGATCAATTTCAAATTTTGCACATACTATGCGTATTCGCCTGACAATGCAATCCGACCGTTTTGTAAAAAAAATCAGGATGGTGGCTCCAAAATGACGACCGATGTTTGCAATTGTGTTCCACGACCCACCGACATAGGTATGAAATGGAAGGGCATGACAGGTAGAATACAATTAGTTGTTTGGTGTCATTCCAAATTCAAAATGGCGGAATACCTTTTTCTTCACAACCCCTTCAGTATGAGTATCAAATGAAAGAGTATGACGATTATAATACAGTAATCTGTGTGACGTCATTTTAAATCTAATATGGCCACCACCAAAAAATGGAGGATGACATGCAATAGACTAAAAAGTAGAAAATAAAATTTATGATATATATTTTATCAAGTCAATATAATAAATATATTGGTTCATTTACTTCCTTTGCCTATTGTATGGGTAATTCCATGCGTTACGGATGGGACTTTTGTACAATTTTTTTTAATATTTTCTAAACAAGTACTAACTATGTAATTATGCATTTAAATGTCAGTTCAAAATGTAAGACAGTTTTGAGAATTGTTAATATATTTCTGAAACTCTGCGAAGTGCGTTCATTCTCTGAATGACAACCATAAAATTATTTTTGGATATATTTAGAGATCCGTTTATGTGAAGGGAAAGTGCAACCCTTTAACTATAAATTTCCGATATGACCGATATTTAGTTTTTCAGGAGTAACCCTCTGGTCACGCGTCGGAGCTGACACGCACTTTCTTTTTTTAAAGGCAAGTCTAAATTTTTATATGTATTCAAAATCAATTTTTGCAGCTTTGTTCCTTTTTTTCATTATACCTTTTTCCTACCCCGGACTGTGCATATAATTTTTTTATTTAAAGGCGTTGCAACGCACGCGGGTTTTTGCTAGTATGATTTAAACTAAAACATTATTATATTTTTTAAAGCAATAAAGAAAATTTATTTAAAATTTACTTATAGTCCAGTTGCTAGGGGTTTTGACCTCTAACAAAATGTTAACTCACTCATTTTTTTTAAACATAGTTTTTAGTGAGTAGAATAGCTTAAAAAAGTTTCGGAAAATTGGTTGTACGCTACCCCCAAAAACCACCCCGTAAAAACAAAAAATTCCGTTTTTGGCTAATATCTCTTAAATGGTAAATCTTATTATGGCTAATATTTTCAGAGGTGATTTCTGGATGTATTTGGAAAAAAAAACTGATCTAGAGGGGGAGCTATTCCCACTATCCATTAAGTTACAGGGTGTTTATGAAAAACATTTTTTTTTAAATTTACTTAAATTTGAATAACTTTTAGACTAATTATCGTAGAGCAAAGTAATTAGGTTCATCTTTTAGGTAAATGTGTATTCTTTTATGTGATATAAATAACAGAAACTTGAGTGACTCGGTTTAGAAAAAATGTTGGTTCAAAGTATGAACAAAATGCGAAAAGAGATATTAGCCAAAAAGGGATTTTTTTTAGCAGGTGGTTTTTAGGGCTAGCGTACAGCCAATTTTCCGAAACTTTTTTTTAACATATGCTACTTAGTGTTGAGCCGGACTTACATCAGGCAGTACATTTGTCTCTTACACGATGTATAGTAAATTGTACTGATGCCTCAGTTTTGTTAAATGTCCCGGTTCAAAAATAATGTTCTACTGGTATATGAGCGTGTATCGAGATAAATGAAGCGAGATGTGATTCTAAATTATTTAGTGGAAAGACTTTTCTTCCTTCTTTTGGGGCAGTAAAATATCCACTTTAAACTGAGCCGTGGTGAGATTGTAAATACGAATTGGATGGCGAGACATTTCGTACATTTTTCGCGGGAGTGAGGTTTTGTCCTGAAGAGACAATTCTTACATTTTTTGAGGGAGTGAATTTTTGTGCTGGAGAGACATTTCTTACTTCTTTTGCGGTAGCAGAATTTCCAACTTGAAATTAGGCAAGGTGGGATTGCAAAATATAAATATATGGCCACGGGCAACTAATTAGAAACAGTTTCATAAAAATTGCATTTATACAGTTTTTATGTAGGAATCAAATTAAAGAATTCCCACCACCTCCTCTTAATTTTTTTTTAAATATATAATGTTTGAAGGAAATCAATAACAATATCATAATGAATTCCTAACAGGATTGCTACATAAAAAATAAAATATGTATAAATGCAATTTTTATGAAACTGTTTCTAATTAGTTGTCCGTGGCTGTACATTGTGAAGGCATAGACTTACTCTAAGGCAGTTTATTGAATATTAGAATTAGACTTGTAAAAATGCACTTCATTGGTATTTATTTTCTTTTTTTTAATCTGCTTGTTTTTGTCATTTTGGCATTACAATAGCACCCCGCCTCATTTGAAGTATGACATTGTACTGGCTCAAAAGGAAAAAGAGGCACCTCTTACAAACTCATTTTATAATCGTTTCCTACCCAACACTAATGCTACTCACCAAAAATTATTTTTAAAAAAAAATAGTGTGTTAACATTTTGTTAGAAGATATGTAGGTAAAAAGGGTGAGCAAAATCCCAATATTCTTCGTTTTCGCGTCAAAGCGTTAATTGACCCTCCATTCGCACTGGATGCAGCCGTTCCCCTCAGCTAACCGCCTTTATCGAAAGTTGTTAAAAAATGAACATCACATGTAAAAAATCCGCAATAACCATCAGCTACAGAGCTACACCATTGGGTTTGATAAAAAAAATACATAGGCAGTCATGGGGACTGCCGACAGAAGTGAAAACTTAAAAATATGAAATAACAGTGCAATCTTCAAATTAATTGTATTGGGCCTTCCTTTTTCGTTAGCACTTATTGTAAAAAAAACTGTTGGCTTACCATATTGTCTAATCATTACAAACAGGTCCTTTTCCTTTCTGACCAATAATATACTGATTTCGGGATTGTGCGTAGACAAGGCAAATTACTTCGAATACAGCCTTTTCCAACATGTTTGAACGCGATAGAAATTGAATCTCGTATTCTTATTCTCATTATTTTCATGGCCAAGTATAACAAATGCTGAGAAGTAATTCCTCGTCTGTCAGATCATCTAAGTTCACTTGTCGCCATCATAAAAGGTGTGACAGTAAGACCATCACGAAATGTTCTAAATGATTCGAAATGATCCAGGTATTTGTGGAAAAGATAATTCTTCTGCATGTTCATCGAATAATAGACTAATGGAAACATTATCTTCTCCAGGAGCAATTCTTAAGTACATTTCGTCGTTCCACATTAATGGTCAATTGGTATTCGTTCTGAAATGTTATTGTCACCATCTTCATAGTAGATGGTTTCATCTTGTACATCATCTTGACCGTTTAAGAAGCTATCATCAACTGTAATACCATAAGAGTATGTATAAAAAGAAAAAAATTAAACGTCGTCGTAAAGAAGAAGAAAAACAAAATATTCAGCGGTATAGAGATAAGAAAAGAGGCATTAATTTGGTTAATTCACAGCCAGATCAATCCTCAAAAACAGCTGTGAAGCATGTTCCTAAATGCCAGAATTTCCACAACTCACAAATTGCAGGCCCATCAACAAAAATTGTTCCATATGTCTCACGAACTCATACTTCTGGCCTATCAACACGGAATGAACCAAATACTCAACATATACTTAAACGTGATATTGACTGTAGCCATGGCTCTAGTTGAAGTGAGCCCCATAAATTTTAAATAGAACGACTAAAAACTGTTTGAAAATTGAATGTTTTTGTGCATTATTAGTCCGGGGAAATTAGCGTATTGACTGATCAAACAATTTTTGAAACAAACCTGTTTTTGAGTGATGTCTTGGTCAAAAAGTGATTTTTGGAAACTTTGACCTTGAATAACTGTGAAAGGGTTAATCGGGTCAACAATCTTTGTAAAACTAAAGTTGTAGAGATTTTCGTTGTCAACATTTAGAGCCTTTGTACGGGGTTCTACGACCTATAGAAACCGAGATACAAGGAATACACCGGAAAACCGCTATATTTCCGGCGGCCATATTTTTTTTGTGATTCCGAAATTGTTTTCTTAAAAAGTCCCAAGGAAGCTGTGGACCAATTTTCAGCCATTTCCGAATTTTGTCTCCTTTCGTGCGTTTTTTGCTAATTTCCCCGGACTATATTATATTCACTATTTTATATGGGAGTGGCTATTTGCACTGCAGAGTAGATAAGAGTAGATGAGAGTAGATGAGAGAGTAAATAAGAGTAGATGAGAGTACATAAGAGTAGATGAGAGTACATGAGAGTAGATGAGAGTAAATGAGAGAGTAGATGAGAGTATATGAGAGTAGATGAGAGTAAATAATAGTATATGAGAGTACGTAACTCTCATCTACTCTCTCATTTACTCTCATCTACTCTCGTCTACTCTCATCTACTCTCATCTACTCTCTCATTTACTCTCTCATCTACTCTCATCTACTCTCATCTACTCTCTCATTTACTCTCATCTATTCTCATCTACTCTCGTCTACTCTCATCTATTCTCATCTACTCTCATCTACTCTTATCTACTCTTATCTACTCTTATCTACTCTGCAGTGCGAATAGCCTCGGCCATTTTATATACTTACCTAATTTTAGAGAAGGACTTACCTTTCATAGCAACAACGGCGACGTTTGCTTCAATGTGTATACCAAATTTTCATGTTTTTGTAGTATTCAGTTATGGAAACATAAAGTTTAATTTTGGAGAATGACACTAAGAATGTGTTGATGAATCAGCGACTGAGCTTCTGACCATTGTCTACATGATATTGAGATTTAATATTGCGACAATTCCCTAACAGACATATTATATCAATCGAAGATAAATGAAACATTCAGATTTCGTAAAGAACTAACTCATCCGTGAATACAAACCTATACACTCAACAAATTACCCTTAAAAACACTCATTTATACTCCAAATTTATTGCGCAGAATTTAGACTTTCCATGAAGCCGCCAATAGCTGCAATAAACTTTACAACTACATGTTGATGGTTGGCCCAGAAGTCTCTTTGCTGATTTAGTGTCATTCATCAGCTCAAAATATTCGTCTTAGCACTAGCAGTTCCTTAATAACAGCTAACTTCTTGTTGTCGTTCATTATGAAATTTAAAATATAAAAATTGTTTGTAGTCAACACCACAATACGAAATCCTCATATTTCAACCGCAATAAGGTGCATAACCGGTCTGAGGTCCATGTCAAGTTAAGTTTTCTTGATCTGGGGCCTGGAGACAGAGTAACTAACTGGATGAGAACTTCTGTGCCTTTTACTAGTTTTTTATACGAAATAAAAAAAAATATATGAAAAGAAAAGAAGATTTCCTGTATATGCAGCGTCGCCCTCACTTTTGACCCACGGCACCACTTTGTCCACAGACTTTCATAACATTCCAAAGTGTCGTGGAGTTGAGGCATTTTATAGTTACCGGAGCACCATGTTGGGCACCTTCATAAATATTTTCTGGTGCGCTGGGAATTATTTTTTTAATTAGTTTTCTTGTAAGTTGGAGGCGCAAGGTCAGCAGCGGCAACGTTTTATTTATGAAAATTTTCTCACACAAGAATATTCAGATTTCTTTTAAATTGACCTCTCGTCAACTGTGACATTTGTTTTACAAATTCGTCACTGATTTTTTTTCAATTGTCCCTCTTATGAATTTAAGTAGGGACCACCCATGAGTTTTAAAAATTAGCTTTTTCGGCAACGTTCTTTGTCGGTAGGTTATTAAGGAACGCATTTTAAGGTAAATAATTAATAAGTGAATTTGGGACAGAAAGGATTATCTAAATTTATAACAAAACTGATTTAGTTAATTAATTTTTGCAGAATTTGAGATTTATCTTTTATAAATGGATTTTTTTATAAATTTTAGCATTATTTTGAAGATTCTGCTTCTGTACCTTCTTCTGGAGTCGATGCAATTACTCACTGACATCTGCATAAAGTGGTCTACATGATATCTATAGCAAGAAAATCGTGTGGTACATATTGAGGAACCATTTTTTAAAATTATACCATATCAGTTTGTTATACGAAATTTTCGTATATCTTCAACTACGTCATCCACGTGACTTATCATTGAAAATCGTGGCTAGCATCTCTATTTGATGAAGTACTTGGTCCACAGGAACCGCCACCACTTCCTTGGCCTATTGTACTATATCCTTATACCTCGTATTTGTAGGCACTCGTAGTTCAGCACTCTGCCTAGTTTGACCCTGCCCTTCCTTATTGCATTGAACATGGAGCACAGACTCATCCTCGGTAGGCGTTCAGTATGTTTCATAAAAGTCCGATCGGCAGTATGCTTTATAAAAGTCGCTTTTCAGCAAGCTTCTAGGTGCCCCAATAACCGGCTCTAGACCACCGAATTTAATGTCAGATTCCTGTATATAGCCAGGACATCCACTTTTTAGTGGACCCAGACAAGGGTAATTGATTGATAACGGCCAGCTCACCAAGTGCACGTGGGCAGTCCCAAAGCCATTTAGACTTGGTCCTTCGGAATCTTATCGCTCAGAGAAGATCAAGATCCATTTGGTTTAGTAGGGCCTTTTTAAGTTCTCATTAGTGCATGCCAATCTGAAGAATGAACGAAGAATTGAAACTGTTTTTCACGTAATGGCGCCTCTACACGTTGGCCAATATGTTTGCCGCCAATACCTTGGCCATCGTGTAGAGCGGGGGTTTTGGCTCACATCGGTATGTGTTGGAATGATGGGGAGTGATGGCCAACACGTTGGCGCGAGATCCGTGTGATGTGGTTTTTTGACCAATACGTTGCGTTGGCGCGAGATTCGTGTGGTGTGATGAAAGGGTTGTGGCAGAGTTATGGCCACGTCCACACGTTGGGCCATTTTGCCACAACCATTGGCACACATATTGGCCATCGTGGAGAGGAGCCATAAGATCTGTCACCATTTCCATTGTCGATGTTCACAGAAGAAGGAATGAGACTGTAGGGACCTCAAAATATGTGGTGGTAGATGGTGGGCATCTTCTTCACAAAGTTGTGTGGCATAACAACTCCTCGTTTGAGGTAATTGCTGCCAGGTATATCCAATATCTCACTGCTCAATATGGACCCAATGTAAATAAGAATACAAATAATCTCATTTTTTGCTCAAGTGGTTGAGGGGGGTCACTTTGGAGTCCTGTGAGACCGTCGTGTAACTTGAAAATTTGGCCAAAGTTTGAAAGCTTTATCTCCGAAACTATCGGTCTTATAAAAATCGTTCTGGCCTCAAATTGTTGCAAATTTAGCCTACTTCAAAAATTAATACAACAATCATTCAAGTTATTCAAGGTATTTTTTTGGCCGAAAACTGATTTTTGGAAACTTTGACCTTGAATAACTTCGAAAGGGTTAGGTTTGCGAAAAAATGACAAGAGGGCTTTTTGTGGGCGATAACGTTTCGTATTGACTGATCAAAAAAAAATTTCGAAAAAATCAATTTTTGAGTGATTTCTTGGCCAAAAAGTGATATCTCCGGCGGCCATGTTTTTTTTTGTGATTCCGAAATTGTCTTCTGGAAAAGTCCCAAGGAAGCTGTGGACCAATTTTTAGCCATTTTGGAATTTTGTCTCCTTAAAATTCTAATTTTCCCGAACCATACATAAGAATAGTTATAAAGCAAGGAGAAGTCTAACTAAAAATAATAATAAGTGACACTGTATTTATATGTAACTAAAAAAAAATTAGTTGTTGGAACAAAAAAAATTAATAAAATATTATTGTTCTGTGGCAACCCTTAACTTATAAAATTACTTTTCACTGATGAAGCAGAAGCAGTTAGTATCTACTTGCACAACGGTAGAAAAAGTCATTACAAAGTCAAGGTGTTCTTGTAGTACCCACTGACACCACATTCGAAACTGAATTATTTAATGTAGATAACTAAACGAATAAAGTTGAAGATCTAGTTATTCTTATTGTATTTTTAGTTAGCATAAAGAATTTTTTTTAGTAACTGCAACTATAAAAGATATATTTGATGTCATATTTCACTAAAAATTGGGTTTTTTTCAGGCGCATATAAAAAAATAAAAACATTCAAATTAGATTTTTTAGTATTTTTATGGTATTGAATAAAAAGAATTTCTTACGAATACAGACGATTAAACTATACATTTCCACTCTACAGTTCTTTCGAGATCAAAGCTTAGGTAGCAAATTCCAAACAATCGAATGCCAAATCACCAACTTATTTTTAACGATTTTGTTCTTACAGAAATAATAAAAATATTTTAAATGTTAATTTAAATGCACTTATTTGCATACAAATCGTAGGAACAATTTTCACACAAAGTCTAGACTTAAAAATCTTTGAAGGCGGACACTGAAATAGACCAGTCATTCCTCTCGTACAGGTTGTTTGGCTGCCGTCGTCGGTGCATGCGATAGAAGCGATTAAACGTAAATTATCCCACCTAGATGAAGACCGCGATGACGATGATGAGCCTACACCAGCACAACTTCGAGTTTCATGAATGAATTTTCACTATAAGCTTTGCAATTTGCTGGAGCTGCGTGGGCATAGACAGCAACGCGATGCACCAACAGTTTTCCGACAAAACCGCCACTATCCCACAGGTGCAAATAAAACAAAATAATGGACAAAGACGTCTTGGTAAATACGTGCAGAATAATTGGCCAACCAAGTATATCCATTAAAGAGACCGAGGGCTGCAGATTAAAACAAGTGCAAAGTGTCGTGCGACACTCAACTCATAATCTTAAGCCAGCAGACAACTTTCGAGATAAATTGGTTCGCGACCACGGAACAGCCATCGGTGACGTGCGATCAGATTAATTAAAATTTAGAGCGGACAGTGAGAAACGATTATCAAATACTTCGCACGAGATGCAGTCCGAGTCCGAGGGCCTGTCCGAGGTGCGCTTGTTAGGCCGTGTTCTGGGCCACTACAGGGATTGTTCGATTTTAATAAAATGCCCAGCTGCCGCTTCATTCAATTGTCAAATAACTCAGACAGACCCGCACTATGTAAATTTCCGGCTTGGCGCGAAAATAGATCCCCGACATGCTCTAGACTGCAGCAATACCGATCATCTTCGAGATATTCGGACATAATTCGCAGAAATTTTGAAATGCCACCCTTATTACTGCGGTAAAATAGATGAAGCCTGCCAATCCATGATTTTCCCATGGCGTCATATCGCACTGAACCAGATCGCCAAAGGCAGTGAATCAAGATCGAAGATTGACTGATGTTTGAATGGACCGCACCAAGTCGCGGTACCTGCGTCTGATGGAGCCGCGAATCCTCTAATGCGAGCATTTCACACAATCCGTCACTACTAACAAGGCTAAACTCTCATCTCCAGTTAATAAAGATGACGACGAAGATATAATTGCTGTCGGTGAATGATGAATTAATGTAAGACAATTTAAGACGCTATAAAAGGAGTCTCTTTGAGTACGGATTTTGCTGTAATAGCGCAAACTGCCCGCTCCTTTTGTCCATTTCGGTTCCACCGTTGTCGGTTTCGAGGGAAATATAAAAAGCTGATCACCGATTGATGAGTTTTCCTTTGCGGCCCAACTTATAGCGTTCTATAAATTTACTGTCAGTTCCCATGCCTCATTACTAGTTCATTAGATGCGACAGCGCTTAATTGACAAGTTTTGACTTTTATCGACAGCGAAACGACAACAGAATCGTGTTCCTCTCGGCGCTTCCATAATGCGGGTAATGTGGACGCATAGAGTTGTCTAGCTGGTTCTGAACGTTATTCCGGCAAATTTTTGTATACACGATAAAAGTGGGTGGCCTAAAATGATGAAGACAAATGGAGTAGTTGGGTGCCGTTTTTGGCTAATGCAGTTAGTTGGTAGTAGTAAAATTCTTAAAGGACTCTTCTTTAGTTGATTCTAAACATATTTGCTATGAAAAATATTTTGACGAAATTATAGTAGCATACAAGGACGAAGCTGGGGTGGTTGTAGTCAAAACCCCACCATGACCAGAAGAATTTAAACCCATGTAACTAGAGGTAGCCCTAATAAGGCATCCTGCCAGCTTAACCGGTTAATAATAGCGTTCCAAAGTTCCGCTTATATCGGGTCTTTACCTTGCGGACGGTACACCTGCAAGTTCACATGGCAGTCTGGTACTGCCGGCATCGCAGCCTTTGTCAACTGCACCGGACTCTTTCAAAAAAATGCTCATTACGACTTTTCTCATCTCTTGCATCCTAGCCATCAAGACTCAAAAAAAAAAGCGGGTGTCTGTATCACGGATACGAACAAATGACGTGAATACGTCTACAATGTTCTGAAAGAGATCGTTTTATTTTTTTATTGGTATCAAAAAGGTAGGGAATAAACAATAAAAAACAAATTGAAAAAACCTTGTTGATCAATTCTAAACCGATTGCTTAGAGAGCTTCGGGATACACTATGTTCAATATTCTTCCATTTGGGGCTGGGATGTGAAGATTTTCAGATTTTCCAACTCTTGAACAACCTCTTTACAGCTGACCCGAAAATGACACTAGGTTGGCAAAATTCGTCCGCCATATTGGCCCTGCAAAAGTTGTGATCATAGATTCTTTATTTGCTACCTTAAAACCCCCCATATACCGATTTTCATTGGAATCGGAATACAATTGGCAAACTTGTCGGCAATGTTGGTGCGGCCATTTTGAATTTATAAGATTTGATCATAAATTCGTTATTTGAGGCCTTAAAAACCCCTAGATACCCACTTTCATTGGAGTCGGAACACAATTGACAATATTCTTCAGCCTTATTGACCCCGCCGTATTGAATCTAAAAGTTTTGATCATAAATTCGTTATTTGCTTGCTACCTTAAAAACCCCTAGATACAGATTTTGGCCATATTTTCGGGGCCATTTTGAATTTCAAAAATCGGACTTCGAGTGCCATCATGGAAGACCTCCACGCACTCTCATTGGAATCGGAACACAATTGACAAAATTCGTCCGCCATTTTATATTTCATTTTGAAAGGAAACAATGAAATTCTGTGATGCTTCATCTACGTCATGGTATTTGTTTTTCTATATAAACAATAGTTTTTGAGCTGTAACTCAAAACTGTATGCCATAATTTCGTTATCATCGGTTTTTTGTCATGGAGAAAGCAAACTTACAGACGTATTCACGTCAAAAACTCTGAAAGTCCCAGAATGGAAGCAAATTTCATTAGAAAAGCAACAATAAAATGCTGAAATTTATTTTCAAAATAGTACGTATAGTGTATTAGCATGTGGTACCTGACCTTCGCTCGGGTATAAGTTACACCGTGGGGGACGATATAGCGGTAGGGATTCGCTGAACTGGTGCAAGTAGCAGGCGAGGGGTTAATTGTGTCTTTAAACTTTTATTTTATTTATATTAAATTACCGTTGTCATATTGTGATTAAATATGGTTTAAAATTACGTCACACAGCTTACTGTACTATACTCGTCACACACTTTCATTGGATACCCATACCGAGTGGGTTGTAAAGATAAAGGTAATCCGCCATTTTGTGTTCTCCGCCATTTTGAATTTTGCATGACGCTACTTAGCTAATTGTATTCTACTTGTCAAACCCTGTCATTTGATACCCATGTCGGGGGTCGGGGAGCACAATTAAAAATTCGGCCGCCATCTTGGAACCGCCATCTTGATTTTTTTACTAAATGGTCAGACATATGTGCAAAATTTGAAGTTGATCGGTTATATGGAGGTGGGTCAAAATCGAGTTTCAAGAATTGTTTACATACTACACACAAAATACAGGTGAAGCTAATATAAAGCGTGTAAAAGCTAAGCTTAGCTTGATATCTGGAAAGTTAAAAGTAAACAATAAAATTCTTTGATCCTTCATCTACGATATGGTACCTATATTTTTTTTCAATATAAACAATAGTTTTTGAGCTGCAACTCAAAACTGTATGCCATAATTTCGTTATCATCGGTTTTTTGTCATGGCAGTAAACTTACAGACGTATTCACGTCAAAACCCACTCCAAAAATGTCTCCCCATTTTCCTTGTTTTCTCGCCTTGCCTCTTTAGAACTCCCATTCATCCTTTCTTTTCGACCAAATCGTCAGTGATTTCGAAATTTCTATATCGTCGGTTTCATTAGGCGATTTTACCCGAATCAAAATTTGGTCTGGATTCGCAACCTTCCGTTACAAGTTCACCTCTTACAAACGAAGAAGTCTAAAATCGCAGCCCACGGGTGTTGGTAGTATGACGTCTGATGCGCAGTTTTTTCTTAAATATTTGAATAAAAATTGAAAAGTTTGGGCATAATCATAATTGTCTAACTGCAACTCAGGACTAAACTTGTATTAATGCACTTAAAAAGCTGTAAATTTACGCAGTTCATTGATTAGAGTTCAAATATTTCAAGTGAAACGAAGCAAAATAATTTTAAAATATTGTTAACACATTCAATTTTAAAATATAGTCTGAGTTCTAGCATTTCTTAATTTGCAATGACACTTTTCTTGTGCACATCACTGAGAAAGAAAAAAATATTTTTACTCTTTAGTGTTTTTTTAATATATTTTCTTCTTTTTATTCATAGCTTGCTGTTTGACATTGCACTCCATACGAAGAAAATAGATTGTCGACAGTACAAAGGGCTTTCCCTGAACTCTAGTCTTCCACATAAAAAAAATTACTAAGGATAAATAGTGCGGACTTTTAAATTCTTTAGAATTGAATCCCGGGGAAATTAGCAAAAAAAAAACGCACGAAAGGAGACAAAATTACAAAATGGCTGAAAATTGGACCCCAGCTTCCTTGGGACTTTTTAAGAAAACAATTTCGGAATCACAAAAAAACAACATGGCCGCCGGAGATATCACTTTTTGGCAAAAAATCACTCAAAAACTGGTTTTTTCGAAATTTTTTTTTGATCAGTCAATACAAAACATTATTGCCTACAAAATACCCCTCTTGAATTGAGGGAATTGAATTATTCAAAGTATTTTTTGGCCGAAATGTGATTTTTGGAAACTTTGACCTTGAATAACTTTGAAAGGGTTAGGTTTTCGCAAATATGACATCAGGGCTTTTTTGTAGGCAATAACGTTTCGTATTGACTGATAAACATTTTTTTCGACAAAACCATTTTTTGAGTGTTTTTTTGCCAAAAAGCGATATCTCCGGCGGCCATTTGTTTTTTTTGTGATTCCGAAATAGTTTTCTTAAAAAGTCCCAGGGAAGCTGTGGTCCAATTTTCAGCCATTTTGGAATTTTGTCTCCTTAAAATGCTAATTTCGCACATAATCACATAATTTATTTCATGGGCCCTTTCACAGTGTTTCCAGTGTGAAAAAGTTCTAATTCACTAGGATACAATAACAAATTTTATTTTACCTGTAGGTAAAATTTGATTTAATTATCAAAAATCGGGACAAATTGATATGTCGTCGTGGCACGGGACAACATCATCAAAATCGGGACTGTCCCAGCAGAATTGGGACGGGTGGCAAGCCTGGAGATGGAATCCTCGTCGAGCAGTAATTTCATCGGCCCCGGTATTTCACTTATAGCGACGTTGTTGGCGTAATTTTCAACAGAACAGTTTTTCAAATATTTTTAAAAATGTTGCTTGTGGTTTCGAATATTTTATTTATTTTAAAAATCTTCAATGCCGCAGGATTATGAAGAAATATAATTTTTTAGTGATGCCAGTTTTCTTGTCGGTTTATAGTTTTTACACAAGTGCTGAAATTAATGAAGAATACAAAAGGCCAATCACAATCTGGTATAATTGTTAAAATTAACATAAGAACATCCTAATTTGCATAAAAAAAACCCTTTTTTTTTATTAAATTCATAACCTTTCACCGATATGCAAGTAATCTAGGCTTAAAAACTGATACCGACTGCACGGGATATCACTCAAAATGCGAGTCGCGTGACTGTGCAGAAATGAAATAATGCCGCGAAAACATGTCGCATGCAGCTAATGTCCCTTGAAAATTGCCAACAGACTGACGGACAAGTGACTGGCCCCGGCTGGCCCCAGTGGCTATTCGAGGCCTCTGAAATTAAGTATCAGCATAAACAGTGATTGTTTGACAAAATGATTGATGACTCCTGCACTTAAAGCCATTCCTTTGCCGTTTGCCTTTCATGTAATCTTGACACCATCGTATGAATGCACGCCAGCATATATGCTGCAGTTCATACTACCTACCGGTTACCGCCTTCCTATCGCAGTGATGGTTCTAAAGAAATGCGGATTTGATTGATTTTCGCCGTATCATTTTCTTGTTGCAGGAGGCTCCAGTAATGTTAAGGCACTAAGGAACCAAGTATTGCCGTATGCGGAGTTTGTCTTAAATAGTGCCAGGAGATATGGCAATTAAGATCGGCACCTGTCTAATGGATCAATATTTATGGCGGCACTTTTCTTATCCGTTTCCAGTTTACTCTTCTCGTTCGATAAGAAGTCGGTAAAGGACTGCCCTAGGCCGCCCTCCAGCACCTTTATAACCAAACATACCAGAGCAAGAGTCAAGTCAAACAGTGCTCAATCAAAAATATCCCTGCAGTGATTCAGGTGATAAACATTGAATTAACATTAATTCAAAGCGAACATAAAACGAATCCCTTTATGGGTTTTTACTCTCTGTCATTGGCTTTTGGTACATTCGGTTTCTAATAAATAAAAAATGGACGAACACTGCGCAATAATTATGACTACGCTCCGTAAGGGCTATCAATTGATGCCTTCGAGCTATAAATTACTGATTATAGTAACCCTTTTGCTCCGAATACCAAATGCCAAGTGGCCGTAAAATCTATGATCGAGCTTCAGAACGAGGATATTAATTTGACGAAAAAATCAGTGATGACGACCCATTAAAAATTACCTATCAATCACTGCCCGTTCTAAGGGTAGTAAACGAGTTATTTTTTTATTATTACGGATAAAATATTGGGCATAAAAACAATTACAAAGTGTTGTTAACTTCTATATAATCTAGAATTTACATGGAAGACATTTTATATTATTCCCGATTAATTTTTAATGCTTCATTAACCGATTAACCGGCACCATGTCATTTTTGTTGCTCATACGAGTATTAATAGCGCATGTTTGGATTTCTAGGTTTTCCACTAAGCTCTTCAGAAGGATGCTGCTAATTTGATTTGTTTAACCCTCGATTCACAAATTACCTATAATTTTGTATGCCTTGCTAATCATCTACTGGATTTTCGTATTGTTGCTAAATGGAGTATTTTCTCTCTCATTTTCATAGATAACATTAATTATTGTCCTTCGTTACCAGCCTCGCATATACTTACACTCCGCGACAACTGTTTAGCCTCACTCAATTTTTTTCCAGTTTTTCAAAATTGGTTAATTCCAGAAATATGGGTATATTATATGTGTTGACCTGAACAATTGGTAGACTTTTGCCGAAATAAAAATAAAGTTACATTACACTCAGAAATTTCTAGAATTTTTTTTCACACATATACACTGCGACAACTGTTTAACCTCACATGCAAATTCAGGTGTAAAATAATGAAAGAAGCAGGTAATTTTAAAAAACAAACGTGAGAATGGTTTCTAAATGTTATAATATTTATATTCAATAATCTGTATTTCCACCATTTCGGTTTATAACTTGAAATATTCTTCTTGTGAGAGAATCATATAAATTGTGTAGTAAAGATGTCGGTACCTCATTCCAGGCATTTTTAATGGCTGTTATTAGCGGTACTATACTGCTGACCATTTGAAAAAACCCGTCTTAATAGCCATCGCCACAAGTTTTCGATAATATTAAGGTCCGGTGACAAAGAAGACCAATCCAAAACTTCAATATTTTCGTCCCGAAACCAAGTTCTGACCACTCTGGTAGTGTGAATTGCTGCGTAGTCGTGTTGAAAAATCCAGCTGCCACCTTCCATTACTTCCTGTATTTTAGATTTAGTCGCAGAAATCAGGTTTTTGTACTTTTCTGCAGTTTGTCTGCCGGTAAGGACCACCAAGTCTACAGGACCATAGTAGGATATAGCCCCCCATATCATTACACCTCCTCGCTGTCTCCTCGCTAAAAATCTCTGCTCCTTCCGTAGATCGTGGAAATAATAGCAAAAACCTTCTGGACCATCCATTGAAAAATGTTTTTCATCAGAAAAGGTGACTGTTATACATTCAGTGGTCCAAGACATGTGGTTTTGTGCAAATAGAAGTCGACTTTCTTAATGGCGCTGAGTTAGCATGGGCTTCCTTTTCAATCGTCGACGTTAAAGCAGTGGAGAGGATTTTATTACTCTCTGTATAGGGCATACAGATACAGATGCTAAACTGCCTGATTTTTCTCCTATTTTCCGGCCTAACAACGATTTATTAGAAGCTTCTCTTAAAATACTGCGGCGTTCTCTTTCTGTAGTGGCTGTTTTCTTTCCTCCTTTTTGCCTTCTTTCATAAATCTCGGAATCATTTACATAATTATTAACAACACGAGGACTTCTACCAATTCTCCGTGCGATTTCCCTATTTGATAGGCCTTCCTCTCTAAATGCTTTAATTTTACCAATTTCTTCTGCGGTCAGTATTTTTCCTTTTCCCATTTTATATAAAAAACACTGGTAAAATAACTTTAAATTAAATCAGTGTTACTGGATAGTCTCAACCCTCCGACACCTTAATACAAATGAGATGAGGTTAAACAGTTGTCGCAGTGCATATGGGACTTTTTCGAATGACACAAAAAGCACTTATGGATGATTCCATGTCAAACCGAACACTAAATTTTAATTGATCTTCCCGATTTTTTTTAAATTTTGCATACGCATTCTACACATGAAATACTGGAACTCCTATTTCACGAAAAAAATGGAACTCAAACGCGGTCATATTTAAAATATTCTTTAAAATAGTGTGACCGGCACGGCGGCTTAGGCTGCTCGCACACTGCATCAGAATTTGTACGAATTTGTGCGAATTCTGATGAAATTGTATACAATGTCGCGTTCACGCCAGAAAATTTGATCAACAGTGAGAAAAATGTAACAGGTTTTGAGATAGAGAATTTTTTAAATATGACCCCGTTTGAGTTCCATTTTGAAATTTTCACTGTTTCTTTAGAATTGAAGAGGGAACACGATGATATTTTCTCCAAAATTTTAAGTTGGGGAGTTGATGATGAAAAGTGCTAATGAAGATTTATAAACAAATAATAACAATTTATTAATATCAAACGCAAATTTTAAATATACCACTACATAGAGTGACTCAAGACCTTCAAAATCGACCTGTATAGTTTTTTTGTACGTCTAATGGTTTCGACGATAGAGTAATTTGAATTGTCGGCCGCGCGACTTTTTTTGAAATTTCTTGCAATTTACAACCCTCCATTTCTTCTGAAAAAAAAATCGCAATTTTTTCCCCGAAATATGGGTTCCATTATTTCATGTGTAGAATGCGTATGCAAAATTTAAAAAAAATCGGAATCATTAATTAAAATTTTTAGCGAAAAACGTTCGGTTTGACATGGAATGACCGTTATGTATAAACATTTTTAATAAAACTCACTGAAGTAAAACTTTTTGCCGCAATTATTATAACACTGTGAAACAGCATTTTTCGCATTAGGGTTTTGATTGCAGAAGCGTCTTTACCGATTTTTTTGGGAACAATCCCCGTAGGTCGTTTGTCATAATCAGTTTTTTTTAAAAAGTTATTAACAAATGAAAATTTAATTTTTTTTTTGTTCAATTCAGTATTTTTTCATATGGTAGTGATTATAGCGATGAAATAGGGGAAAAATTCCACCAAATTCTAAAACCGATCGAAGGAAATTACAGCGGAAAAAGGGTTATCAATATGTTGGCCGAATTCTGTTGGTCCATATGTGGGGACGACGAACCGGAATCGAAACGAAGAAAGTTGTTGTAAATCATTTTATAATATTAAGTTTCTTTGCATTGATCCTAAATGCTGAAAATAAATAGCCAATCCAAATTAAATAGAAGTATGACTAATTGAACTCAATTAATAACGAAATTGTTGTTTTTTGGATTATAGTCGCATTTAAATTCTCTTTCCAACCATATGAAAAAATACTGAATTGAACCAAAAAAAAATTAATTGTTAATAACTTTTAAAAAAAAAACTGATTATGACAAACGACCAATGGGGATTGCTCCCAAAAAATTCGGCAAAGACGGTTCTGCAATCAAAACCCTAATGCGAAAAAAAGGTTTTCAATTTGTCGTACAGTGTAATAATAACCAGCTAGTAATATTCAATAGATATCTATACGTAGCGGAAGGTCTGTCGGATATATAGTTAGCTTTCAGAAAAGCCAGGCCAACGACAGAAGCAGTGCAATTGCGAAATATCAAGATTTATAAATTCCATTAAAACCTAAAACCGAACCAAAGGTTTTATGATACCTAACTGAAATATTTTCGATTGAAACTGGTCTAAAGATCGCGTAAAAGCATTAAGTGAGGTTCCATTATGTCGTGGTGTTAACACTGGGTCTGTTTAGCCGCTTCGCTCCCAGTAACTTTCCTCCCATTATCCCTATTTTCCCCTTCATCCACAAAGTGCACAAGGGTCCGTAGTTGCTAATCTGCTTCCTCCTCTATCGCACTGGATAGAATGGATCGAATCTTTCTCGTACATTTTCATTCGCTTTAATATTTAAATTTAAAAGGCTTACAACTCTTACTCTTGAACGGGTTTTCACAGGCAACCATATACTTATCGTTTCGCAATAAAATTATCTTTATTTTGATATATAATTTATTTGGTTACTCGATCAGTGAAAGTACCACTTTCGATTCACCTATTTAAACCTGGCAACCCTATATCCTTTAATGGAAAAAGTTTGGCAACCCAATGTTTGCATAGTCTATATGTTTCTTACTTTCGATTAGTGTTAAATTTTTTTGGTTACTCGATCGGTGAAGGTATGGCAAAAAAATTGATTATTGAATTTTCAATTAAATATAGCTTTGAACATATCTCGTTAGGCAACCCATCACCGCAGGCCCGGCTTAAGGCACGGGCAAGCTGGGCAGCTGCCCAGGGCGCTGTCGAAAGGGGGCGGCACTGACGAGTTTAAATTTTTAATTTATTCCTAAGTAAAAGCAAGTAGTCATTCAGGAATGAAATTCGAATTCAATTGTTTACCTGGCATTTGTAGTTATTCTTTTTTTTTGTTGACAAATTTTGGATACCCAGGTTTTTCCTATTGGGGTCCCTGAATCCGTCTTATATCTGTGTAACCTTTCTAATCCCGCTTTTTCCACGTTTACACTTCGCTTCGAGTCCAGTTCGCTTTTAAGACAGGTGGAACAAACAGAACCAGAAACTAGGGTGGGCCAAAAAAAGCAATATTTTTTTAAGTGATACACGAAAAATTGTTAAAATGGGAGTAACAACAAATTTTCTTGAAAGGAGAACCCTGGCAAATGGGATTTAAGGATGCCTCGTCGAGCTTTTAGATTTTTCATAAGAATCACATAGAGAAAACTCCGCGTGATGTTAGTTGTTTACATAGCTCTTCTAAAAAACGTTTCACGAATATGTCTTCATAACAGTTTTGTATCGAATCGTATGCTCTACAAAAAAATCCTTATAATGATTTCGCTATATTCAATAGTTTACAAGTTATATGCAATCAAAATTCATTTATTTAACTTTAAATTTAACACTTTTAACTTGAGATTGTTTAATAATTTTTTCTCAAATTTTTTTTGACTTTTCGTATAATAACGGTTTCTTATGTAATCTTAGTATTTGTGATGTGACCAATAAAAAAACAGTTTATTATTACGTTGTAGTAAATATTTTACCATTATTGAATATACCAATGGTACCATGTCTTTAGGGGGGGCGCCAAACACTTGTTTGCCCAGGGCGCCAAATATCCTTGAGCCGGGCCTGCATCACCGTTACTTTTCTTAGCTCGTGAAGGTCGTTCTTCTACCTGCTCGTGAAGGTCGTTCTTCATTCCCTATATATCTAGTGGTATTAATTGAAATGTTTGAATAATATTCTAGGAAACCTTTTCACTTTATTCCTTTAATGTCGTTTCATGGGATATCTCCTCGGTGCGTGAGTGTACATTGATAATGTTATAACTGAAAAATGTTTGCTTTAGCCGTAGTTACCAACTCCTCGGATTAATAGTTTTGAAATCTATTACCAAATGCTTTCTTTTATTTCCAACCATAAATCCTGGTCCCATTATATGTTATCTTGGTTGGCAACTGTGTATAGGGTGTTTCCTTTTGTCCATTATTATAAGTGCTCCTGTTGTTGGAAAATCTAACGATCACCATGCCAAAGTAGGGCACCCTAATTATTATTTCATTACAGCCTTAGGACGGCAGGAAATGAGAAACTGTATAAAAATCATCAATATGGACGAAGGTCATCAACATTACACACACAGCAATCGAAACACTAGCAACAACTAAGAAACATGCATTTTCCTTTCCTTGTTTATTATGTTTACATTATTATTTTTTCTTTGCACCAATAATGTTATTTTTTTTATATAAATCAACAAAATTAGCTTTAATTTTAAACAACTTCAAAATTCACTCGAAAAAGAAAAATTTCACTCAATATTTTACTCAAGTAAAGGTCACACTAATTAACCAAAATCAATCACGTACACACACAAATGGCTGCCCCCCACTTCGGTTGTTATCAACCAAACCGGTTTACAACGTTATCCAAGTCTGCAAAGTGAACAAAAATCTCTCTGGTTCCAGCCATCATCCGAGCAGGTAAGGTTTCTCTCCTTAGCAATTTTTCTCCATTATTTTTTCCTCACCGTATAATCCATTAAGTACCGACATTTAATTTGTTATACTTGTAGCTTTTTGATACAAGTTATAACTATTTTTATTAATCTTAGTTAATACTTACACCTTGTAGCTTTTTGATACAAGGTTTAAAATCATTTACTAATTCCAATAGTTATACTTGTAGCTTTTTGATACAGGGTGGTATACCAACTTTATAGTACCGAGGTATTTAATCCATATATCCTTCAATCTATTATCCTCCGCATATCTTTCTTAACTTTAACCTGTGATATCAAACCAGGTGAGTACATAAAATTTGGCTTCTTCTTTATATTTAATTTTGCATTTTTAAATATCAATAGTGGTATGGTGATTTACAATCCTAATTTTTATTTCTTGCCTGATTAATATTGACCCAATTATTGTTGACAAAGAAGAAGGCTCAACTTCCACAGAAAATTACCCCACGTCCGGCAGCTGAGAGAAATATCTCAAAAATAGATAAAAATTAGTATTAATAAATGTCATACTTCCGGTTGACTTCCTTACTGGCTAACATACAAAAAATTGCTCGAAATATTCATTCAAGCGCAGTATAGGTACTGCCTATATTGATCTTAAAAAATACTTGGCTCTTAGACATGCAAAGTACTCTAACGGCCATAGCAAGTATTTCAGAGAAGAATCTTGTTCTGTATAATGGCCATGATCCAAAAAAAAGGAATGATCCAAACGGCTTACAACAGCTAACCTAACCTTTCTTAAAAAAATAATTGTAACATTTGCAACTAATTCTTTCTGATGGTGAGGAAAGAACAGATTAAGTGGAATATGGTAAAGGTGACACTAGACCTTATGACTCATAAGGACTACTTCTCACATGGACCACTTCTAATAATTGTACTATCAGCACTCACCTCTTAAGGTACATGTTCTCGGAAATTCGGTTGTGTTGGTAGAAACTGTTCGTTAGGGACGTTGGGCGTTAGGGCGGTTGTTATCCATAACGAGGTCCAAATCACAATGCTTAATCAGGTCCGGTAATGGCTACCTCAGGTCGTAAAAAATATCCAATCAAAGCAAAACAGAATCACTAGGCAAGTATCAAGTCCCACGAAAAGATAATCACACGTAAAACACAGTACCAATGAATGTTAGCCCAAGCCCAGGACTGCGAGGGGTATACACGCAGGCTAATTTTTAAAGCGCACTTGGAGGGCTTGGCGAAAAAAGATAATAAATTTGAATTGTATTGTTGTTTGTACTGAACACTGGGGTTGTGGGGCTGCGTGCCGGAACAACTGAAAAAATAAAAAAGTCAATTTAAACACAAGTTTAAGCGAAACGTATTCATCTGTCCTATACAGTGATCTTACGATGAAAAGCAACGAACATAAAACGGAAAAACTGAAAAGGCTGAAATTACCTTTCTTTGTAATCAAATCCATGAACTCTTGGACAGTAGCTAAAAACCTAACCCATTGATAATTTTCATAGCATACTTTACAAAAAAATGTTACGGGAATGTAACCTTTTTTATACATAACTACATCGCCAAACTAAATTTTTCAAATATCATAAAGAATAAACAAATTACTTCAAATATTATCAGTTCTAATCATACAAAGCGATAAATATCTGTAAACTTAAAATGAACAAGAAATTACAATCTTGTAAGTGGTACGCAACCCACATAAATACCTTCATAAGCATAGAAGTGGCATTATTTACATCGATAATTTTCATTAATGTTATACAAAAAATAATTTGTTAAAAAATTTATCGCCTATCAAACATTCAAAGCTTAATGAACTTATTTTTCCGGTGTTTATTGATGGTTGAACGAAAACTACCTGAATAACATTAATTAACCGAGTGAGAAATTTAGGGTAAGGAGTCCGTTGACCTCAGTTAACGCCCAAAAGATACAAATTAAAACGCATTTTTTGTGTTTTTGCAGTGCCTCCAGGCATCAAAGTGCCTTCGGAAATGATGCAACTACCAAATTTTAATATAAACGAACTATTCTGAAATTTATCTTATTTATTCCCAACCTTAACTATAAGTTTTTACTGCTCTTTTGGTTCCATATATAATGACCATCTTTCCTGGCCGTTGGGTCACCTGAAGCCACCAGGCACCTGAGTCTGATTGTAGGTGACATCGCGATCGCAGTCATGGCGTGTTAATTGGTTACTGTTAATAATTCTTAATATAATAAAATGTGACTGCGGGAGGAAATCAAGTCTCGTTAAGGTCACGGTGTAAGCATAAAATTCAAATTAGAACGTGTGAATCCTCCTTAGTGACTATAAATTGATTGTTCTTATTCTAATAGTTCTGATTGTATCATATGATAATCACTTGGAACGGTCAGCGTTATTAACACCTCCCACCTTCCTGGTATTTTTCGGGCTGTAAATTATCATAAAACCTTTATCGTGCCGCTGGTTAGTGTTATGCTAATGGGCTGCATTTCTTAAAATCCATAATGTAAGCAATATGTGGTCTTTATGCATCCGCGTCCCTTATTTACTATCATTTCTCAGTCTTGAGATATTGTAAGGTGCCCTCTGCTTTATGCTATGCAGAAACCATCAGTTCTTGCATGCACAATGTTGCATTCAGGACTAAGCAGCCTTCAACTGCTTCGATGTTAAAGTTATATGTTCACCGGATCATAATTGTCCACCTACGTTTGGAATGTTCAGGCATTCGTGGCGGTACTTTCAAAGCGGAAACTTGTTCTTAAAGTTGTATAAATTTCCAACTGAAAATGGGCATTTATTTGCCAACACTCGGGAGCTGACTGCGGCTGAAATGGAAACTGTATGTTTTTTTAACTGAAATCGAAATTGATTTCATTAGGAATGCAACAATTTAGCCGATAATGGATACAATTCCATTCGGGGATAAATTCGAATTGTTTATCTTAGTGGTGATTGTGGTGCTTTTAGGATATCCTTAGTTATCTTAATTAATGCTAGTTACTATCATTGTGCAATAATTTCAACAATGTTATCCAGCGTACTGGAAACAATATTTGTTAAGATATTGGCATATTTCAGTACCTGTATGCTGGTGAATTTGTATCTTTGGATCGCATGAGTTATGGTAAAGTCATGGTGGAAATAATATAATATTGCATGGATGCTGTTTCCAAACAAAATATGAACCAATTTTGTACGAATAAAGTCTTGTAAAATTTTCACCTAAATTCATTCTTTTAAAAACAATAAATATAAAATTGATTAGGTTGTTCAAGTAATTATGATATAAATATATTAGTCCAGTCAATGAAGGTAAAATACGGCGAAACCTCATAATTCTGCGAAACAGCACCGATTTGTGATGCACAGAAAAGGATGAAATAATTGTTGGTAGTTCTTTACAATACTAATCCAATCAGAATGGATCTAGAAAGAAGAATCACTTTTAAAGACGGTGCCAGGTTGACTTTCATTGCACTAACTGTTGCTTCGAAAATTGTTTTCATTTCTTTGTTAGCCGTATGCACTTAATACATCGCCCCGAAAACAGGTGTTACCACCGTCTTCAAAAGTAATTCTTCTTTCTAGATCCATTCTGATTGGATTAGTATTGTAAAGAACTACCAACAATTATTTCATCCTTTTTTGTGCATCACATTGATTTTTTTTTGAAGTCGGTTTTTAAAAATTTGTTTTATTTCGTACTTTTTAGTCCGTTCGGGGGCAATTTAAAAAAAATTATTTATTACGATAAATTATTACGATAATAATCGAGGCAGTAGCTAAATAGTTTTTGCAGTATGCGTATTTTTGGAGAAATTTAAATAAAAACTTATTTAATATGAAACAAAATTCCCCCAAGGATATTAAAAAACAATGTTTATTGTGAGAATATAAATTCAAAAAAAAAAAAAAATGAAAGAGCCCGGAGAATCGAACTCGCAACCCTCGAACGAGAGGCAGGTATTTAACGCGCTGTGCTACGAGAGAGTATTACTACGCGTTGGCTAAATATGTAAATAAGACTTTTCAGAAATTCGGTTAAATAGTTTTCCAATTCAAAGGATAATACTTTTACAGTCTACATGAGTATGCATGAAATTTCTCACCGAAGAGTTTGTAATAATTCTTTACAACATTAATCCAGTCAGAATGAATTTTGAAGAAGAGAAAAAAAGAAAAAAAGTCGCACTGTCCGATCCGGGGTTTGAACCCGCAATAATTATTTCGGCAGACTTTTACGTAGACGCTAGGCCAAGTCCCTCTTAAGTATTTGGTGACAATAAAGTGTTTTGTGACACCTTTAAAAATAAATCTATCTGTTCAAGGTGTACTAATTTTACCAGTTTTTTATGCCTACCTTCGAACTCCTTTATCAGAATTTAAAAATTGTATGGGACCACCGTGGGAAACTACACTGTCAAGCAAAAAAAGAAAAAAGCAAAAAAGTTATTGCGTTACAAAGTTATGCGTGAACAGGACCAAAAAAAACATACCTGCGCGTCGAATTGATAACCTCCTCTTTTTTGAAATTGGTTAAAAATATAAAGTTGATTAGGTTGTTCAAGTACCTAATTATGATATAAATATATTAGTCCAGTCAATGAAGGTAAAATACAGCGAAATCCATTTATTTTTTAGGGGTGAAAACTACCCCTATTTGAATACAATTTTAGAATTGGAGATTCGAGCTTGTATTAGATTGAAAACATTTTTAAATAAGTTGAATGAACGTCAATTGACATTAAGGGACATTATTTATGATTTATTAAACAGTTTCGATCCCTAAAACCCAACCCTTGGAATAGTTATCATTAAAAAATAATATTGAAAAATGTTATTCAGCAACTTGGAATGATAAAATATATAAAAAAAGTCGGCCCACTCAGGAATTGGGGGACTATTATCAAAAAATTCAAAGTTTTTTTTTAAAAAAAAAAAATTAAGAACGTCGGACTTTGAAAAAGTAACGGTTTTTACAAAAAATTTAAAAATTTCATATAATTTGACCTCTGGAAATTTTTTGAAATTTTTTTCCAGAAAGGTAATTAAAAAACAAAAATTTTGAAAAAAAACGTCTCAATAGGTCAATTTTTGAAAAAGGTATGGTTATTTAAAAAAAATTTTGAAAATTTTTTTGGGTTGGGTAAAAAAAATTGAAAAAATTATGAAAAATGTTTTCGATAGGGTAGAACGAAATTGCAAAGTTTCAGCCAAATCAAAAAGGGTCAGGTTCAATAATGGTCGATTTGACGTGGAATGACCTATATACATAATTTTATCATCATCACATTGAGGGTATCTACACTACTCCTTCAACTTTTACCGAAACGGTTTTATAGGAGAGAGGTATAGAAAGGGCAAGAGCGAAGTGTAGTAACATCTTCAGCAGAAATTTTTGGAGTGAAAACTTAACACATACATACATAATGTGCTCTTGCTTACGCGCTCTGATGTTCACACAAATATCTCCGTGAAAGACAGTTACTCGTGATGAAGGAATACCAGTGTAGACCTAGATTATGTTGTAGAATTGGTTCGGTAACAGTTGAAAGAATCCCAGAGTAGATACCCTCATTGGCCTAATCTACACTAGTATCCCTTCAGCAGCAGCAGCACCGATTTTTTACAAGAGAGGTATAAGAAGGACAAGGGGGTAGTGTAGTATCCTGTTCACCAGATAATTTCGGCGTGAAAACTTAACCCATACATAATGTGCTTCTGTTTACTCTATCTTACTCGGGGGTAGCAAGTATAATTATCGACACGCACACAGATATCTCCGTGTAAAGACAAGAAAGATACTCGCGATGAAAGAACCTATGTAGACCTGGATGTAGACATAGATTAACTTGTAAAACCGGTTCGGCTGCTGCTGAAGTAATACTAGTGTAGAGATCCTCATTGTGTTGTACTTCTCCTCCCTCTGTCCATAGCGTCCATCGGACCATGCTTTTTCACCTTATATGTGTATGCGCCGTGTCAAAGGTTGGAAAGAAAGCTCGTTCTGTGGATGCAATAAGTACGTGTCGAGCGAATTTGTGTTCTAACCTTCATTAGATAGCTTCTATAGAGCAACGACCTCGCGAACCAGTTCAGCTCCTCCGGAGTATAGGTGATGCGTGTCTCGCTTTTCTAAACAAATAAGAAACAAAATCTCCTGTTCTGTTGTGGTGAATAGCTGTATAAAATTTCAACTATTCAATGAGAATTAGACTTCTCCAAGTTTTCTGTTATTTGACACACAATTCTTGCAAAAGTTAAGTGAGAGTTTTGTTTATACAGTGGTTTGGAAAAATCTCAAAGGAAGAGAATGTCGTTGATGACTGCCAAATTACAGATACACGAGCTTTTATTATATTTCCTTCCCATTGTCGTACGAGTAGAGTGCGTATCTTATATGAATATCTTTGGAAAACTCGTGTACTATAGTAGTTCCATTGCCAGAGATACTTTGTCTTAAAAGAATGATCATTCGATGAAGCCCATGTATCAAGGGTATATTACTGTCAAATGTTTTTCGACGCACGCTCCATACAAGCGAAACCACTGTGCATTGGTTTGATGATCAATGTAAAAGAAGCATTGAAATAGAAACCAAGCAAGACAGGTATATTTAACGAGCATGACTATAGGAAATCTCGAAAAACGCCCAGTAGCACACAGGAGCACGAAAAAGTTATGAATGAATAAAAAACGAGACCACTTCAGAAATAGAATTAGTGCAGTTAAGTAAAGCTTCATTAATGAGGATGCTAGGAGGAGGGTACTACAGTTTTTTTGAGTTACAGAAAACTCATGATCCTTATATTATGCCTTCTAATAGTAATTTAAAATCGGTTTCAGACATTCAAGAAATAAACAGAGATCCATAACCAAAATGGATATGTGTGTCCATCTATATTCTCACCATTAACTAAAATCCTCTTATTTTTATAGCGCATCAAACTCTTTCTCTTTTTTCTTTCAACATCGACCAGATTAATGCATCTAGAAATTTCAGAATAAGTAATTAAATCCAAAGAGAAAAGTGGCATCAGGAATTGTTGCCATTCTGTTATATTCGACTATCCTTGCCACAAGATAATTGTTTCTTGCATCTATGGAGCGCCTAGTTGTTTCTACCCACTGACTTCCAGGTTACACATTGGGGGCTATCGAAGACAAATATTGTGTGGTAGCGTGGGGGCCCTGACAATCGCGAATGTAATTTAACTGTCGATCGGTTCGATTTGTTTCCCTCTTTCAATTGCAATTGATGTCGGCTTCTTTTCTTGGCTTCGCCCGTGCCTCCATTGTTTCTCAATTATATTGTCGGAATTGTTATGATCATCAGCATCGATTAATTGGCATTACTTCTGCGATATTTATGACAATTTTCTTGAAGAAGGAAGTGAAATTGTTGATATGGTTAGAATGGATATTATTGTGATTATATAGACAGTAAGTGGATTTAAGTGGTTTTAAATTTTTTTCGGATTATACTTGATGAATAAAAGAACATAAGCAAGCCCGGAATAATCCAAGAAAATGCACCGTCTTCAAAAACCAACACAACTGCAAGTTAAGTGAAAAATAGCATATTTAATTCAGTTTAAATCCGAAGTTGAAATTTCAATTCAACATATTCTTAGATACTTATAAGCGGAAGCTCATCATACTAAATTCTCGAAAGAAAAAACACATTCTGTACTTTTTTCAAGATTAACTGCAACGGGTTCTTTTTGTAAATGTTTTATTTCGTTTTACTAGAAAATTTTCCAAATTCCTAAATTTTCATTTTCGAAATTTTCCCGTTTCCTAATTTTTAAAACTTCCAATATGCCCACAACTCCAAATTCAAAATTTTCAAATTCGTAATTCGCGAAAATCTATACTTTTCACATGTTAACCGCCAAAACCCGCGAATAGTCCAGTCATTTTAGGTGTTTTAAACCCCAATCTGCGAAAAATTCCTAGTGAGCTGAGGAGGAGCGGGCAAAACTGTTTTACAATTGTATATCAGCCAATTGCGTTCAACGTCTAAGGTATGCTTAGGGTCATTGTACTGATAGAATGCAAACCCAGCCGCAATACTTAGACGTTGCACACTCTGCTGCACATTTCTTTTTAGAATATCAAGGCAAAAGGCATTTTTTGTAGATAATTGTACGATGAACAATTTTTGTAATGACCTCTATTGACCTCCGAGTAATAGGTCGCGAGATATTCGCGAAAAACTGATTTTCGTGACCTTTTGACCTTTATAGCTTTTTTAGCCGTCACGATATCAATGTCGATTTTTCACGTATTGATCAAAATGTCGTAATAAAGGTGTATACAAAAATTCAGCTCACTAGGAATTTTTCCGTAGATAAAACCTTAAATGACTAGACTAGACTAGACGATATCAATGTCGATTTTTCACGTATTGATCAAAATGTCGTAATAAAGGTGTATACAAAAATTCAGCTCACTAGGAATTTTTCCGTAGATAAAACCTTAAATGACTAGACTACCCAATTTTTTGATATTAAGGCCCTTTTACATCCCAAGCGAAAAGTGGAAACGCAAATTGGGGCTATTTTATCGCACAGAAATTTGTATGCTTTCTCTCTGTCTGGAATCCACGTTCGTGCAACAGAGAGAAAAACGTACAAATTCTGTGCGATAAAAGAGCTCCAATTTGCGTTTCCACTTTGCGCTTGGGATGTAACAGCGCCTTGCTTGCTTACGAGCGAATCGGATCGTCGCGTCGGAATGAACGCGCACAAGGCCAACAAAGTATTGTTGGTTTTTAAAAAAATCAAGAACGAGTGAATTTAAAGGTAAGTACTTTTTGTTTGTTGTTTTCGGTAGCCGTTGGGTGGACTACTAAAATAAATTGTTTTACATTTAGAAATCTGTTATATACCTCTAGCCCCTTGGAGGTGGTTTTTGGGCGAGGAAATTTCAATAAAATTAGCCGAAAGGCATTTTCCAAAGAAAAATTGCGGGGTCCTTTCTGGGAAATCTGGGATCATCTCAAAAACAGCGGTCTGCTTACTTGCAGCAGTTCAGGAAAGCGAGTTCATCGTTAGTCTCTTGGTTTGTGAGAGACGTTTCAGTTTCACACTTCCTTTGTCAGTTCGACTGCAAGAAAAATCACTTAATTTGGCATCAGCAGTAAAGCATGTTCACTTCAAGAAATTGTGGATACGCTTCAAGAAGAACGGAAAAATGCAGAAGTGTCATTCGACGAAATTTTTAGAGCAGCTGAAAAACTCGCGAAAGAAAATTAACAGGTCTCGAGAAAGATGCCGAGGATTTGGGAGTTTTTGATTTTTGTGATCCGAGCAGATTTCCAACAATCAAATATCTTTTAACAGTTTTGACGACTCTTCCGGTCACAACGGCAAGTGTGGAGAGGTCATTTTCGAGAGAATCAAAACTTACATATGAAACTCAACGGGCAATGAGAGACTCAGTGCACTGGCCGTACTGTCAATCCATGGGGATGTAGGTGTTGATCCGAATGAGGTTCTCGAGATTATGGCAGCAAAGAAATTTCGAAATCTGAATTTTTGAATTTTTTACTTTGATCAACGTCATTTGATTGACAATAAGCAAGCTGTTTTTCACTTTAATTAATTCTACTTCAATAATAGAATTATCCATGTAACCCCCCTCCCCCCAAACGAAGATTTCTAACTACATCCCGGCCCCCCGGACCAAAGGACCTCGGTACAATGTATAAGGAAATTGGCTTTCGGTGAAAAAAAAATAAAGTGGATATTCTGATGGGGAAGACGATTCTGAACAAGTTTCTTGCTGGGCACTTTTTCAAAAAACGTCACTGGAAAAAAATACAGAGGCTTAAGACAACCCGCACGATACAGCCTTGCCATCGGCCGACGGATACTTAACTGTAGCTAACGCTAAAGGCCGCTGGTCAAATGCTCAAATTGGATGTACTGTACATCCATGCTGTACCATGATTTTCATAAAACCTGCGCGCGCATCGAGTTTTGATCGGCCAACCGGCTCACAACAGATTGTTTTGGTTGTACATCAGCACTTCGATGTACAAACAATTTGACCGTGTTTGGGGCCCTAAAACCTTCCAGAATATCGCTTTAAAATCAATAAAAATATTTCCGTACGCGCGTGCGTGAGTTTTGTAACCTATTTATTATTATTTTTAACCGCGCGCGCGTGTTTTAATATGGGTGTGTATTTTTATGTAGGTGTGATTATGCTATCCTGCTCTCTGTATTGATAAGTACGGATCCAAAAAGACAATTTTAAAGATTTTCTCATTTACAGATATGTATTGTACTTAAAATTCAAGAAAATAGAAAGATATTAAGAACTATTGAAAAAAAAATTGCAGAAAAATCGGTAGACTTTATAACCACTTATTAAGAACCCTAAAAGGAAGCTCTCTGCCAATTTTCAGCCTGTACCTAATTATTTCCGCTACATCGCTTTTTACGGCTTAATTTACCTCTACTATTAGTTTAACCCAGTTTTCTAGCAATTTTACACTTTTTCTTGTTGAAAAAAAATGAGATTTGGTGAGATTCGGCTCGACCCCCTCTCCCCCCCCCTAAACGCCACACGTAATTTATGGATGACCCCCTTTTGCTTACTATGAAAAGCTACTTGCCAACTATGAAAAAAATGCAAAAAAAAGAAAAATTGAA
Source organism: Thereva nobilitata (assembly GCA_963855945.1). NCBI lineage: Eukaryota > Metazoa > Arthropoda > Insecta > Diptera > Therevidae > Thereva > Thereva nobilitata. The sequence continues at coordinate 84,168,739 of OY979696.1, forward strand.
TTTTTTTATTTTTTTCAAAGGCCTAAAATGGGCATTTTAAATAAAGTAACGAAGTATTGCGTATGCTCACAAGAAAGTACATAAAAAAAACCTACAATTTAAAAAAAAATTTACCGTATTTGGCATAAAACGGCGGCAATTTTAATATTTTTCGAAAAGTGCCAATTGTTGCCGTAAAAATCGAATTTTTATCGAAATCCGACTCTTTTCCCGTTATTTATTGCATTTTTAGTAAAATAAAACAAAATTTCATACATTTTGGTTTTTTGAGGCTAGGATTTATTTTTAAAATATTTATATCGAATCAGTTCGATAGTCTAATCATTCATGAGAATTTTCCATTTTTTTTATTTTTCTACGACCAACAGAACTGGAGAAATTAAGAAAATAGTGTAGCAATGCACTCAAAATGCATAAAAAATGGACATTTATGCAATTTTCTCGTGCATCACAGGAACGATTTTAACCAGTTATTCTTACCATTGGACTCAGGGTGCACATTATCAATAACATTATAATACGAAATTTGTTCGTTGAGCCTAGTTCATAATCACTAGAGAAGTGATTCAAAGTTTACAAAAAAAGTAAGAAGAATTTAAGTAAAAACATTTCATACTTTTTTAACTAAAAATTATCTTAATATTTTTTGTATTCATCATTACCAAGGGAAAAATAATCTCCAAGCGCTAAAATTAAAGGAAAACAATTTGTAAAAGCTTTAAACAGACTTTAATATTCTGAAAGCGTACGACCTTGACTCCCTCAATAAGCGATTCAATACTGCAATACAATCTTTAATATCCGCAGGGGCCAAGGACTGAATACATCAAAAATTGGGAGCCATGAAATATTTCACGTCTACAAGGAGTTTAGCGTCGCCCATGGAATATGAACAAAGGCCACATCCTTGGGAAAACAAACAGCACAAGATATAATGGGGATGCCATCATCCAATTCCGCCAGCACCACTCAAGGAAAAACACCACACGCTCGAAAGGGAACCGCGCAGTGTCGAAGGTAGTGGAGATCGACAGAACATTTTCTAGATGCCAATCTGCTCCTCTCAGATTTAATGGGATGACACAATGATGCCTGAGAAAGGTTAGAGTATGTCGGGCGAGGGGCATTTCACCCGCACTATGGGCTAGAGGATGTCGTGGAAGCGCGGCATGTTTGATGTCATCGATTCCCATCTTTGCTTTTACTTTCGTATGGTATGTCAACTGCCTAGGATTTCCACGAAAAAGAGGAGGCAGAAATTGAAGTCAGTTGAAGGATATATCAGAAAATTGTAAGCGCTCGAATATTTTTATACTTATTTGTCCAAGAACTTGAGAGTGATTTTAGTGAGAAATGTCTTTCAAATGGACGCTGAAAATTTAATTCCACTGAAGATGTACTGAGAGGAAATATTTTAAATATTTCCGAGATAAATTGGAAGTCAATGAAGAAAATCAATAGTTTGTAATGTGTATCATAACTAGTGTAGTAGTTAAACTATTTAGAGCTCTTGATCAATAAATACACCGATAAGTTGACCAAATTACATTCACATTGGAAAAATCGGTAAAAAGCGAGTGTCCGCATTACTGAAAAACATTTCGAAGATTTACAGAGAAAATTATAGTGAGACATCGACCGATGAACGCTGTTTGAAAAGTATGACAAAAACCAATTTTTACTACCAAAAAATTAAGCATACCTTATCCTAGATGAGTTTTTCCTGCCGGAAGTATTTTTAATTAAACTAATTATTATTAAAAAACAATGATGTTTTCTCGCTATCGCGGAAATTGTTTTCAATTACATCATTTTGTAGGATATTTGATGCCTTTTCAGCAGGGCTGCGGAGTCGGAGTCGGAATTGGAAGGAACTTTCTAGTTACTCGAGTCGGAGTCGGAAAAACAATCAAAGTTGACTCCGACTCGTTTTACAAATTATATATTGTAATATTTTCCTTGTGTTTTCTTCTCGAAAAAAAGCTATAAATTTTTGTTATAATAATTTTCAAATTTTTATTTATTATACATAACACAAAATCACAGCACAATTTTTAAATCATTTTGGAGCTCATGGAGTTCAAAAAACCTAATTTTTTTATATTTGTTCTTCTGGTGGAAACTAAGAAAAAAACCCAGTTTAGGTTTATTTTTTAGTTTACGTATAAAATTAAATAATTTAGTCCTCATCCCCTAGTGTTGGTGTCTTATGTTCTTCAAAAATAGGCGTTGTGAATCTTTATTTTGGGCGTAAAAAAATAATTTAAGTTTAGGGGTTGCTGTGGGGGTGTATTTTGGGCTCAAAAAATAGCTTACAGTAAGTGCTATTTGTACACAAAAAATTGGCCAAGTGTTTTCATAAGCAAGTGCGAAATGCTCAATTTTAGTAATAAGGGTTTTCCTGGGTGCAGGTTCCGATCAAGTCAGAGGGTTGCTTTTATTTTTATTGAATTCGTCAAACTCAAATTAATAGAAGGTGACATTATCAGTGGGGGAGGGGGTATCACCACTCCTGCAGCTATTTTTTTATATTTCGTTCATTGAGCGTTCAGTTCTTCAAGTACCTATCTAAAATATTTTATTTCAATATGATCCCAATGTCGTCCCATAAATTTTGGCCTTAAGAGTGTATGCACAAAATATAATTTTTTCATAAAATTAAAAAAACTTTATTTCAAAAATGAATTTTCAAAAATGCCGGAAAAAGTTCTATTCTTACTAATAATACTATGTTTTATATCAAATTGAAGCCTTATTAAAGCAGAAGAAATTGGTGCAAAGTTCAGCTTTCTATGACAAATAGTTTCTGAACTATAGAGCAAAAATTTCAAAGTTTGTCAAAATTTTGTGATTTTCGATTTTTTTTAAATTTATAAGAAAAATATTAGAAGTCCAAAACATCGGAAAATTTTCTTAGTTTCCACCAGAAGAACAAATAAAAAAACTTAAAACTATCGTTGGTGAGCTCCAAAGCATTTGTTCTTTTGATATGTAAAGACCCAACTACAAATTATAAAAATTCATAATTATTGGAGGAAGTAAATATTTTAAAGAATGAACTACACATAAGGTGCGTAACTCATTATGGTTAGGCCTTAATGTGGGTCAACTAACACAAATATTTTAAAAAATTACGGAATTCCCGGAATAAAGAGAGATGGCAAAAGAATACGCTACAAAATAAAATTATTTCTTGTTTGTTCTTCGTTACAAACTTAAGTGTTTTCCATTGTAGGAGTCTCAATCGGAGTCGGAGTCGGATTTAAAATTTAAAAACATTGGAGTCGGAGTCGCAAATTCTGGGGGGCAGGCCCCCTAACAAATCGAACTCAACCTTGGCGAAATTGTATTAACACAAGATGTAGCTACAGTGGTCAGGCGCAAAATACGGTCTAGAAGTTCACTGTGGAACAATCTACCGCAGTCAGTATTTCCGAACTCGTACAACATCTGCAAAGGCAAGGTTCATCGACATTTCCTTGAGCACCCCAGACCCCCTCTAACCTTTCCTATTTTTCTCTATTCTTCAAACCAAGCTTCAGGCGCGGATTCAAGGGGGGGGGGGGGGGTCACGGGGGTCAAAAGCGCTCGCTGTTCAAAAAACAAAATTGACCCAACTAAAAAAACAAAAAATGACCAAACGACGAAAACCGACCCAACTTTTTGCAAATTAAAAAACGACCTGCAAGGTCAACAATAGATTGATCGTTAGCTGCACTCACAAGAAAGGGCGCGTCTTCCTCAAAAACACATAAGGGCACGTTTTCGTAGAGAACGTTTGTTTTTAATACACCAGAAAATTCGGTTAGTTTTGCTCGTTTTGATAATTTTGTTTTTGTTTTTCTTCCAGTCGTCTCTACGTCTTGCTAGCTCTCTCCATTTTGTTATACGAAGTTTCCGTATATCTGGGGTGCTTTTTTTTGTTTTTTAGGAGTAGACATTTTTTTCCGCCACTTTTAATTCCGTGACCCCCCCAAAACAAAATTCTAGATCCGCGCCTGCCAAGCTTACTACTAAACACACTGGTAGGAAAAAGGGTGACTCCTAAGCTTGGTTTTTTCATATAAAATAAACGTTGTGTGGAATCCATTTGCGGCATAGAGTTAATGATGTGCCGATAATAGTATTTTTTTTCTTGCCAATTCGATACATTTTTTTCCATTAAACCTCCGACCATGGGCAATACTTTTTCATGTTTTCCATAGAGCGGGTGGGGAGTTTTGAACATCCAGGCATCCAGTTGGTTTTTTCCTGGGGGGGGGGTGTTGCCATGGCCATTCTAGGCGGGCCGGGCCGGGGCCAATGGTGACAGGTAACAAAGTTTCACCTTGACTGGTAAAACTATCTTAGCCTCCTTCCATTCTTTTGGGAAAGAGCAGTTGCATAGGCAGTTATTGAGGATAGTAGCTAGGTACTTGCCTACAGTGCGCACACAAGGCAACTTAAGATTCTGTCATTTCTCTCTCATCTAATATGCAGAGGTGAAATAATCTCTTCTATCCCGCGGATTTTCCACTCGATTGTGGATTAAAAATGTTATGAGTGGAGAAACCTCCATATCAAAGATGAACATAACGGGTGTTTTCAATGATGCAGGTTGCGTGCGCAATTGACTTATTCAGCAACACACTTCCATTGCTGAAAAAGTAAATTGCGCATGCAACTTGCATCATTGAAAACACCGAACCTCTTCAACGTTGGCTTCAGCTCTCAGTACAGAATTTCTTATCGTTGTTAAGCGACCCGTCTACAGAAATTTCGCAGTTCCTTTCCTGGCGATGAAATAGGGTTTCCCATTGACCTCCTTGAACCTGTTAATCTGAACCATTACCTAAACGCTGTCGGTCCATTCTTGTTTTCATTGCCTCCTCTCTATACCAAGTGTTGGCAGCTTCTCTTAAATTTTCGCATATCAGTGTGTTAAGGCACCCTATTCTTGCTGGTAGCCCCTCCTATAGCTATAGGAGATTCCATTTCTAGGCCTGTGGAAATAACTTTTCAGGGTTTCAGGCTTCTTCTTATCCTAAACAATTTAAGAGTGAGTGTCGGCAGTTTTCTGAGATTTTGCATCTTCACAAGTATATCGGCGCACTCCTGTGCCTACGGTAAAGTCTTTGACGTCTGGTCTGGTGCGAAGTTTCCAAATATGAACCAAACCCCCCAGTGGTCAGACGGGTATGCGAAGGTCGAACAGACTGACTGACTGCATGAAGCCGGAAGGTTGGAAGAAACTATAAAGAAACCCACGTAATGCTATGGACACACATGTGGTTTCGATACCATGGTATCGATACCAAGCTTGTTTTATACTACATAGTATACTAACCCCTGACACATATCTTTTTGTGGTATACATTTGACAGCTCTCAACTGACTGTTATTTGTAAAGCTTTTAAAAATGGAAAACGAATCATTTTGTGCTCTTTTACGTCAATAAATATGCTTGAAATCGAAAGTAAAACTTTTCACTTAAAAAATTTTCTTTTTTTTTCAACAAAAACACAGCTAAATTTTTATTTACTCAAAAATTTAATTTTTAAAATGGAAAAATTAGGTGTTTTTATTTTCCGCTTCTATATAATGGCGTTGTTAGCAGTTAAAAGGCCACTATACCAGGTTTGTGCATAAGGAAACCAAGAAAAATTGGCTCATTTCGATACCACGTCGAATGATAGTATACCAAGTTTTTGGAATGGTATTGACCTGGTATTAGGTGACACACATCTGGTATACTACGTGGTATTTGAATACCATGGTATCGAAACCACATGTGTGTCCATAGCATAAGAGGCGCCCCTTAGCAATGAAGAGGATTTCCAAAACTGGCCCACAATATTCTTGAATATTCAGATTTGTTCAAAATTATGAACACGGATAATTGACGAATTTACTATTATGTTGTAATCAGTGTAAAATTTTCATATTTTTCCAAACAAAATAGCATACCATGGACAATTCTTTATAGTCCGGGGAAATTAGCAAAAAAAAAACACACGAAAGGAGACAAAATTCCAAAATGACTGACGATTGGACCACAGTTTCCTTGTGACTTTTTAAGAAAACAATTTCGGAATCACAAAAAAACAACATGGATATCACTTTTTGGCAAAAAATCACTCAAAAACTGGTTTTTTCGAAAAAATATTTTGATCAGTTAATACAAAATTATTGCTTACAAAATATTGACGGATCAAAATTTTTTTCGAAAAAACCAGTTTTTGAGTGATTTTTTTGCCAAAAAGTGATATCTCCGGCGGCCATGTTGTTGTTTTTTGATTCCGAAATTGTTTTCTTAAAAAGTCCCAAAGAAGCTATGGTCCAATTTTCAGCCATTTTGGAATTTTGTCTCCTTTCGTGTGTTTTTTTTGCTAATTTCCCCGGACTATAAAGAATTGTCCAGCGTCTGCTATTTTGTTTGGAAAAATATAAAAATTTTCTAATTCTAAAAAAACGATTCTAATGGTACCCCAGTCATCTAAATCCGTTCAGGCGTTTAGAAGTTATGGTGGTAGAAAGCAACATACATACACACAAGAAACCTAAACACATTACACTCCTTTTTTTGGGGCAGTCGTGTAATAAGCTAGTTACTATTTTTTGAAATTTGTTAAGGCAATTAAAGGAATACATTTTGTCTATGAAAATTCTTGGTCAACATTTATGTATTCAGAAAAATTTCCTCGACGGGAAACATTATGACCGTCCGACATTTATTTATCATATCAGGTCTACTTTGCAAAAATAATTGATCGTAGCAATAATTTCTTGTTTTAGATTTTTATTTAAGATTATCATTTTCGAGGGATCAATTATGACAATGCTCTTCAGTGGCTATTAATTCAGAAGATGGCTCACTTATGCCGCATTAATAAATGTCAAATATTAGCTGCTGCTGCGACTCTGTTGGCGCGTAGCTGTCACCAGAATGGATCCTCGGCATTAATAAGCGTCTACATGTGGCAAGAGCTGTTTTACAATATTATATAAATGGTTTTAATGGCAACTAAAACTACTTTGGCCATAAAATTGTGTCCCGCCTTGAGTTTCTTGAGATCAGCGAAGACCAGCAGCAACAAATGAGGAACCCCGCCATTCTGACACTTTTTAGAGGGTAGCCAGAGTACGGCGGGCCGCTCATTGCACCGCTTTTGTATGGCTCAATTAAACTACTGAGTGCCGGGAAGATCGGACGGACAGACAAACGGTAAAACGTGTTTACGGTAAACAAATCTGCAGCGGCCGCTGATTAAATTACGAAATTTATGATCCTCCTGCAGAAATGTTTATAGCTTGTAGGAGAATTTACTGCAAAATAGTTGACGGTCAGTCGTTTTATTTTATGCGAATTAAGTTTTTATGATTTCGACTTGCATGTCACATAACTAGGCTTACTGCGGTTTAATTGCTCGTTTATTTGGTTTATGGCGGAATGAGGGCCAGCCGCAGTGATTCCCGATCGCTGCTCGATGTATACTGATAAGAAAAGGACATAATTAGTAGTTGTTGAAAAGTAGGGCTGCTGCAGGTGGACGATAATTAGTAGATATTAGCCGATCTTCGACAGATTAGATGGGCGTGATCTTATTTTGTTAATACGCTCGTTAGGTTTCTGAGGGAAGTCCTCATTAAAGGTAATAATAATTTTTTATTATTTGGTCATAAATCGTTTATTTGTTACTAAATGTTGAAACTATATTTATTTTGTTTATCTTCGGTACCAAAAAATAGTTCACAATAATTTTAAATGGTCCCCTCTCCCTCTGTCAATGATTTAAAATTTAAAGGAAAAAGCATATATGTACATTTAAGCTTTCTTGTTTTTATTTCAAAGACATTGGATTCCTTGATTGATAAAAAATAGTTCATTTAAATTGCCAACTAATTCTCTGAACCAACCTTCGCTGACTCTAGAATAACAAAATGGATGTTCTTTAACTGTTCAAATACTCGTAGAGGGAAATTTTCATATGATGTGATGTAGTTGGGAAGTTGGATTTTTTTGTTTTTTTTTCTATACATATGTTAAGATAAAGCGAAAAAAAAATTTCTGCAAAATCGGTTCTGTGCTGCCCGAGAAAATTGCATAAATGTGCATTTTTGATGCATTTTGAGTGCATTGCTACACTAAAAAAACTGGAAAATACTCGTGAATGAATAGACTATCGAACTAATTCGGTATAAATACTTTAAAAATGAATCCTAACTTCAAAAAACCAAAATGTATGAAATTTTGTTTTATTTTACTAAAAATGCAATAAATAACGGGAAAATAGTCGGATTTTGACAAAAATTGGAGAAAGTATGTATTTTGATGCTATAAATACGTGGAATTACAAAAAAAAATTCGCTTTTTACGGCAACAATTGGCAATTTTCGAAAAATTTTAAAATTGCCGCCATTTTATGCCAAATCATCGTACGGTAAATTTTTTTTAAATTGTAGGTTTTTTTATGTTCTTTCTTGTGAGCATACGCAATACTTCGTTACTTTATTTAAAATGTCCATTTTAGGACTTTGAAAAAACTAAAAAATTTCGATTTTTCAATTTTTTGCAGAAATTTTTTTTTCGCTTTATATTAACATACGTAAAGAAAAAAAACAAAAAAATCCAACTTCCCAACTACATCATAACATCGCTTTTTTTTGTTTAATTTCCCTCTACTATACTGCTAGTTTGTCAGTGTATGTATGTACATATGTATATGTTTTAAATAACTCAGACAAATGATTGGGCTATGTCAAATCGATGCATCCATTGCATGCACTGTTAAAAACAAAATCTTGGCTTAAAGCACTTTTTCTTGAACCAAGCAACTCTGGACACTGCGTCTAGGGGGCTATTGTCCTTTAATCGAAGCGTTTTGTAATATGTGTTACCAGATCGATTATAATTTTGAGTGGAATTTTTAGTGATAAATTAATAAGACCTAATTGATTTGACTTAAATTTTATGGTTACTGGTTGTTAATATCAATGTTGAATTTTCACTGATGATTTTTTTGTTGACATCTTGATCATTTCGTCCTGCTACCGCTTTAGTCTGTGGCATCTTCGTACTCCCTTGTTTAGGTTCGATTGCACCGGTTTTTTCCTAAGGTATCGTTAGAAATTTAATCTCAAATAAAATTATTAAATGCCCTGACGTGATATGGTGAGCAGGCCCAAAGAAAAAGATGGTATTTGTTCTTGCAAAATGAAGAATTGAACAGGGGCAGCATAAGAGGCACTAGGCTGAGCCCCAGAAAGACGAGAACTGACTGGTTCGATCAGGACTGCAGATCCGCAATTGAAGGCAGAAAGCATAGCCACCGCGAGCACATCGCAAGGCCCACAAGAGCAAGGATGGAAGCAAAAAAGAAAACTGCATACAAGCTCTGCAAAAAGAATAAGAGAGAATATGTAAACAGAAGGAAGACTTCGATGTAGGGACAATTAGACAAGCGTGTAAAGGAAACGCCAGATTAGCAATAAGTTTCAGCCAAGAATGGACATCTGCAGAAACATAGCACAAGTTTATAGCAGCAAAATTAAATCGATTTAACTCAAGATTACGCCAAAATTTCGAATTAACGTATAAACGGGTATTTAATATCGCAGATTCTCACAATTATATTCTTATAACTTTGGCTTAAGCCGAAAAATTTCGGTTTAAGCCATAATTAGAATTATCCCGTTTATACGACAAAAAAATTTGGATGATCCATAATTCGAATTATTTTTGGAGCAGCTATAAACTAGGTAATAGATTGAAACCTGTTAGCAGACCCTTAGAAAGGTGGAGAATATTTTCAAAACTTATTGAATCCGATACCCATAATAAACGAAGATCCACAGACGGAGACATTTGCAATTTATCAAGATAATGTTTTGGGTAGCAATACCGATACTGAAAGAAGTGCTTGAAACTATAAAAAGGCAAAAACCAACAAATCGCCGGGCGCTGATGAAGTCCCATCTGATTTGCAATCTAAAGGCCCGTCCTCACTACGCGGACTTAGATCCCACGCGCTTTTGACCGTACGGCCACACAAAAGCGCGCGTGATCTTTTAATTTTCTGAGTCATCAGTGAGAAAAAATCAATTCTCATTTGAAACGGCGTACGCGCTTTTGAAAAGCTCATAGTGTGTGGACGCACAATGTACCTTTTTAAGCACAGCATTTTGTCCGCGTTGTTTTGTCGCACGAACTTTACCATGGACAAAGTCGTAAAAAAGTCATAAAACTCTATATGAAAAAAAAGGCAAAAGCGCGTACGACCCAAGCATAATGGTGGGACCACACTCCCCAGTCGGCGCGGACAAATTAAATGTATGGGAAACTCTCTGAGCGGCGGACTCCGCCACGGTCTCCGTGCCATTCTGTTTCTACCTTTAAGAACAACATGAACTAATACGCAACAACGCATGACGAAAATCAAAAGTGTTTGAAATCCTATGGGCGGAGCTAAGTGAATGGCAGCATGAAGGACAGTGGGTGCTGTTGCTGTCAATCATTTCGTCATTCTGACGGTGAATTTCGGAGTGAGTAGGTCAAATCATACATATATTTAATATGTATCACTCATATTTGTAGCACTCATACTACAGCAACTTTTCACTACCACTTCTTCCTGTAAAGTGGTGATTGACTGCATGCATGATAATGGATGGGAAAATAACCTTCTTGCATGATATTATTGCATGACACGCAAAACTGACAGTGAATAGGCCCCTTTACACCTAGAATAGTTGAGCAACAATTTTCGTTTGACATTACAGTTTTTACCTTTTAGCTTTTACTATATATAAAATTTGATATGTTATTCTCAATGCATATTAAACATCACTTAAAATTTCAACTTCCATATTTGTACACAAACAAAAATAAATCGCATTGGGAGACACTTGTTTTAACAATAAGTTTACCTTTAAAATTCCAGGAAAATACAACATCTTACAGGTATTTCAATTTTCTGCACTCAGAAAGCTGAATGAATGTCGATAATGTGTGTCTGTAAATTCATTCAAGTTTTTTTACGATCACAAAATGCTAATTAAAGGGTTTTGGGCCAAGCGAAAGACGGCATGAAATAGCATGAATAATTTATGCGATTCGACGGTGTACACCCCGCTAAGAATCTTTCATTCACAAATTCTGATGCACCTTTGACGACAATTCATTCTCTGGATGAACTCGGCGGCGGATTATTTTGAGCTTTAATTTTTTTTATATTTATTTGTTTTTTTTATATTTTATGTTTTAGATTTATGTTGTTGCCAACTGATATCAACTTTTAATGTGTAAATTCTTTGTATTGTTTGTGTTTTTATTGTAAAAATTCTTCGTTTATAAGAGACTTGTGAGACTTGTGTGGTGTCATTCGAATGCTCGGTATAAAAAGTAAGGAACTTGTACAAAATAAGAATTCGATGAGGTGAAATTTCCATGGGGTGAAATTCACGGATCAGGTCCTCTTGTGGTAGTGGCTGTGCATTCGGCTAACGACCACCACACCCCGTAAAAACGCATCAGCTAAGAAATCAGAAGCAAAGAACGAGAAAAACGGCAACATGGAACAAGCGAAGTTTGTACAGAACTGCAGCAATTAAATCAATACTAGATGAAGTGAACAGTTGCAAGGTCCAAATACTCCCGATACAAAAGATTAGATGGATAGTAGACGGCACAATTGACCTTGGTATCTACAAGATTTTCTATATCTTCGAAAAAGACCTACACCTAGGAGCATGCCCGCCACATAGGGGGGGGGACAACTGGGACGAATTTCCCGGGCCCCAAACCAAAAGGGGGCCCGAGAATAGATTGAAGTGAAAACCCCATAATCCCTACGTACTAATCGTCTAAGGCCCCCGAATTTAGCATGAGTTGGGTTGTGGGTTTGACCCTTTAGGTCCACACGATCAACTTCCCAGTATGATGAACGCTTAATAAAGGGCTCGACCGAATGTTATGAAATTTTTTTCAGAGCATGATCGTCACCTCAAAGAACACGATATCATTTTTGGTTTGCGCTATAGCAGGTACAAAATTCACGTACGTCGTTTGAACAAAAAAATCGTTCGAATTTTACGAAAATCTATTCGGATCATATTTCCGTTAGTACGCTTCGAACGATACCTCATCGAAGTCGATAGTTTTTTTTTTGGTTCTCGCGATACAAAAATCACGTACATCGTTTAAACAAAAAACGGTTCAACCGAATTTTGTGAAAATGTTTTCAGATTATATATTCGTTAATACGCGTCGTATTCGTTAAGCCGGTTTAACAAAAAAACGGCTCGACCGAATTTTATGAAAATATTTTCAGATTATATTTTCGTTAATACGCTTCCAACGACAACTAAACGGAGTTGTTACATTTTCGTCTTATTTGGGGGTGCTTTATCGAAATTTATAATTAAAATATCGGCGCCACCGAAATCGTAGCTTTGATATAACTAAAAACCTTTGGGAAATACCTCAAAAAGTCAACTTCAAGTGTCAATATCTCGAAAACCAAGCATGATATCGAAAAATTTTATTTGATATTTTCGTCTTTTTTTGTGGTGCTTCATTAAAATTCATCGTCAAACAGCGGGCCACGGAAACCGTAGAGGTGCCAATAAAAAAAGAGGACCCAAAAATGGACCGGCAACATCCGAATTATGCATCTTTGAGCTATTCTCAACTGAAATCTGTTGACGGAATGCGGTCCTCACATTTTGCACACTCAATTCCCTCCAGCTCCCAGTCTACAAAGTAGAAAAAAACTTTCTAGCCCTCCAGTTTATGTTGTAGCGTCTGTGGATGGATGTGAAACAACTGCAGTGTCGAAAATCTTTATATTTTTGTTCACTTTTTGCAATTGCCTTTTCGTCCTTCCAAAAGCGAGTGTTTTACCAAGCGGTCCCCCAAATAAATACCAACCACGTCCAATATGTTGTTTGACCACCACATTGAACGAGAACAGGTTTATTTTTGCCCGTTTTCTTCGGCCCATACAATTCCTTAAAGCTCCCATCGGAGCATATTAATAGCGCTCTAAATCCGCTCCCCTTAGTAGCGCTACGAATTTTTCCCGCTGGGACAGCTTCTGGATTGATTCTGCAAAAAGAAAGATGAGTTCCTACTGAACCCCAGGGCTAAGCACAAGAGCCTGTCTACATAAGACCTGTTCCATTCTAGGCTGCACTAGAACCAGCAAGGTGCCTAGGAGTAGGTTTCATAATACCCAGTCCATTATACATAATGTTATAGAATTCAAACCAATCAGCGAACGACTATGTTCAATACCACTCCGAAAAAAATTTTTCACTCTATCGATTATAAACGCACCTGCCCTGCAGAAACGGTAGAGAAAGAAGATACGACCAAGGACACTTTCTATTATAACCTAGAGCACGTGTATGATACGGCTCCCTCCAATAACATCAAGATGGTAATAGGAAACCTGAAGGCCAAAATTGGAAGAGAGAACTGGCGCAAACCCACCATATTGGAAAAGAAATTCTCTTCGAAACATCAAAGGATAACGGACAACGTTCATCGACTTTGCAATGAGCAAAAATATGGGGGGGTCAAATGGTAGTAACGGCCTCAGAGACCTTTGTTGGTGCCGGTACATCAAAGAGATAAATCCTGAGAAACGCCATCTGCGATCTGAAGTCTACGTGATCTAAGATCTTCCGATATGCTACCGAATCCTACCTCCACCTCCACGAAGATGTTGACTTTACATCGGGTGGCCCCTGGATGCTCTTGTCTATACAAGAGTAACAGACGGAGGAGGGTGAAAGGCGAGTGTTTCGCGCCTCAAAACGAAGCAAATACCGGACTGGTCCTCCAGGTTGGGGGTTGGGCGGCAGGCTGACAACCTTCCACCGTAAAAACCCACCCGTCACGAATCCTCAAGGCAGGCCTCGGACAGGACGGACTCAACGGCAACGACTCAGGCAACGGAATATGGAATTCGATCTTGGAACATGGAACGTCAGGACGCTCAACAGAACAGGCGCTCTGCATTCGCTTTTATTAGTACTAAAAAAATATGACATAAAGATCACAGCTCTTCAAGAAACCAAATGGACCCATAGTGATATAATGGATCTTAAAACCCACACGGTACTCTCCAGTGGATCACCGAATGGAAGAAGAGAGTTTGGAGTGGCATTTATCGTAGAGAAGGAATTGAAATCACTGATTCTGGACTTCAAGCCAGTAAGCAATAGAATATGCACGCTTCGCATCAAAACAAGGCTACATAACATTAGTCTGATAAACGCCCATGCTCCCACAGAAGAGAAGTCAGATGAAGAAAAAGAGGAATTCTACCAAGAGCTAACAAACGCCATCAGGTTAATACCTTCAAATGATATTAAAATCGTGCTTGGAGATATGAATGCCAAAGTAGGAAAAGAAGAGGAATTCCTAGGAGTCATAGGAAGGCATAGTCTACACAACGCTACCAATGACAATGGTAGTAGATTGATCGATCTCGCAAGCTCAAACTCAATGGTAGTCAGTTCAACAATGTTCCCGCACAAAAATATTCATAAGATGACATGGCAGTCACCAGACGGGGTAACAAATAATCAAATTGACCATGTCCTAATTGAGAGAAGAGGGGCCACGAGTATATTGGACGTTAGAACAATGAGAGGAGCGTGCTGCGGCTCAGACCACTATCTAGTCAAGGTGAAATTGAGAACCCGGATAACAATCAAAACGCATAGGGGGCAAACTCATCCAAAATACGATATAGATAAACTAAAACTGGAAGAAAGAAGAGATGCTTACCAGCAAGCTGTCGAACAAAATCTGAGAGAGGCAGAAGAACCGCCCAACATCAACGACAAATGGGAACAAATTAAAAGCAGCATAAAGGGGGCGGCAGAAGAGGCACTAGGCTGGGCCCCCAGACAGACTAGAGTTGACTGGTTTGACCAGGAGTGTAGAGCCGCAATTGAAGAGAGAAACCAGAGCCACCGGGAGTACATCGCAAGGACAACAAGAGCAAGGATGGAAGTTTTCAAGCAAAAAAGAAGAATCGCAGACAAGCTCTGCAGAAAGAAGAAGAGAGAGTATCTAAACAGGAGGATCTTACAAATACAGGAAGACTTCGATGAGGGGAGAATTAGACAAGCGTACAAAGGAACTCGCCAGATCACCAATAAATTTCAGCCAAGGACGGACATCTGCAAAGACATAGATGGGAACCTATTAGCAGACCCTGATAAGATAAAAGAAAGGTGGAAAGAATATTTTCAAAACCTATTGAATCCTACTCCCACACTAAACGAGGATCCACAGACAGAGGCATTTGTGATTCCTCAAGATAACATCTCAATAGAACCACCAACACTCGATGAGATACGTGAAGCTGTAAAAAGGCAAAAAGGCAACAAGTCGCCGGGCGTCGACGGAATAACAGCTGAGTTGCTAAAGGAAGGAGGGCCGCAACTCTTGCGTACCTTACACCAACTCATATGCAGCATCTGGGAGGAGGAAGTCATACCAGATGATTGGAAGAAAGCGATTATATGCCCAATATATAAGAAAGGAGATAAATTAACCTGCAAAAATTACAGAGGCATCTCACTCCTCAGCACCAGCTACAAAACCTTCACAATCCTTGTGAAACAAAAACTAGAACCTATAGCGGAAAGCCTTATAGGAGAATATCAAGCTGGTTTCAGGGCAAACAGGTCAACATCGGACCAGCTGCTGACCTTAAAGCAAATTCTGGAGAAAACCTGGGAAAGGAATGTAGATATATACCAGATATTTGTCGATTTTCAACAGGCATATGACTCAATAAACAGACAGAGGCTGTACGAGATCCTATCGGAATTAGGAGTCCCCTCAAAGCTGGTACAACTGATCAAATGCGCAACAAATAGCTCATTGGCGAAGGTAAGGATCCAAAATGTTATAACAGAAGAGTTCGAAGTTCGACAAGGACTTAGACAAGGGGATGGGCTGGCCCCAATGCTCTTCAACCTCGCCCTAGAATGGGTGATAAGGCAAACGTCAGTCCAGAGAAGAGCATCAATAGCAACACAGTCGGTACAATTACTTGGTTATGCGGATGACGTTAACATCGTGGGAAGGTCCTTTTTGGCAGCAAAGGAAGCTTATGTCGAATTAAAAGAGGCGGCAAAGGACATAGGCCTGAAGATCAATGAAGAAAAAACTAAGGTGATGCAACAATCCAGAGCTGGAAGATTTAGAATGGGGAGAAATATAACTATCGACGAACATAACCTAGAAGTAGTCGATAAAACAGTCTACCTTGGGTCTACAATCACAAAAAGAAACGAAGAAAAAGAAGAAATAACTAGACGAATACTACTGGCTAATAGAGCCTTTTATGCCCAAAAAAAAATACTGCACTCCAGATTTGTGCACAGAAAAACCAAACTCTCACTCTACAAAACAGTAATACGACCAGTACTTTGCTATGGCAGCGAGACTTGGACTATGACACAGGACATAGAGGAACGAGTCAACAGGTTTGAGAGAAAAGTCCTCAGGTGCATAATAGGCCCAACCAGAGAGGATGGAATATGGAGAAGGAGATACAACAGCGAGTTGTACGAAATTTTTGACGACCCAGAACTCTCAATTTTAATAAAAATTAACAGATTAAGACTAGCCGGTCACGTAGTCAGGATGGAAGACAATCGCATCCCAAAACGGCTTATGATATCAGAAATTTCGGGAAATAGGCCAGTAGGTAGACCCAGGAGGAGATGGATAGACTCTGTGACGGCTGACGCAGAGACAATGCTGAACATCCGGAACTGGAGACATGCTGCAAGGGACCGTCAAACATGGAGAAATGCCCTAGAGGAGGCCAAGGCTCGATTTGGGCTGTAGCGCCATTGGATGGATGGAAAAATATGCTCGTCAATTCAACATATGTATTTCGCAAGACAGGACATTCACAAATATACATGGAGCAAAATAAATTCGAAGTTGATCGTCTCAAAGAACAGGCCCAATGAGAGAGGTTAGAGGATGAAATATGACGAAGGAGATACAACAGCGAATTGTATGAAATTTTTTACGACCCAGAACTCTCAACTTTTATAAAAATTAACAGACTAACTACTTGTTCCCAATGAGGCCGTCAACGATAATTTCCCCTCAACGCACGGTGAGACCATTCCCAGTGATACCGACACCGCCACCGTAAATTATTATTGACAGAAGTCATTTTCTGTGCAAGAAAATTGTGCATTATTTTTTATTATTTAAATAAAAATTAGAGTATTGAATAAGTTATTAAAATGAGCTCTCGCCGTAAAAAACAATAATTCAACACAAAAAATTAAAATAAAATAAATGCGAAAGCATAAAAAAAGCACAGAAAACAACTAAAAACATAAGAAACCACATGTAACTCAACTACAATCGACAACTAGGTGGTAGGTATGTAGAAAATTAAGCGAAAAAATGAGAGAGCTTTTGCTCATGGAGGGGTTATACTGACAGAATAAAAATTAAATTTAATCCACCGCCAACGACAGAACAACAACAATTTACTGCCGAAGCCCAATGATTCCGTCAACGTGATTTTCTGCTACCTCTGTCGGTGAGAGCTCACCCAATGAAACCGGCACCGTCAGCGTAGCTTTTCGTTGACAAATGTCATTGACTGTTTGGTTATTTTGTGTTTGTTTTGATTTTAATGAAATAAAAGTACTTAAAGTACGAGGAGGACGAGGAGGAAAACGAGGATGAGGTGGAAGTGGAAAGGAATGAGGATGAAGAGGAAAAGGAAGACGAGAGTGAAAAGGATTTTTGATTTTTTATGTTTGTAATAAAAAAAAATTTGTAATCAAAATCAAAAATTGTTTTGCAAGGGGTGGTTTTTGTAAGGGTTGAAACTTACGAATAAATGATAAAAACTTAAAACAGTAAAGAAATCTTAATTTAATATCACTACATGAATAAATCATTCCAAGTTGCTGAATAACATTTTTCAACATTATTTTTTAATGAGGGTGGCTTTTAGGGATCGCAACTGTTTAATAAATTATGTCACTGAAAGTCAATTGACGTTCATTCAACTTATTTAAAAATGTTTTCAATCGTTCACACGCTTAAATCTACAATTCTAAAATTGTTTTCGAAAAACTCCTTAAAAATAAAAAGCAGCCCCCCCCAAAAGAGCCAACTTTGAAGTAGAGGGTTAAGGGGCTTCTACACGATACAACGGTTGGACCAACATGCGTTGTCATTTTATCGGTCCAACAGCTATAGTAGTAGGGGAGCTGGCACTTGAAAAAATCGTGTCGTCCCAACCTTCTGCCGTTTGGTATATAAGCTTTTGAAGTAATTTTAAGCATTTTTTATAATATGACATTTTTGCGGGAAGTGGACCCATTTCGAGTTAGGGATTTTGGGGGGTAAAAAGGGGGTTAAAATTGAAAAAAAATTCTGCCGCTGCGTATGTAGGTTCTACTAGAGCTAAATAACCGTTAAATACTAGTGGCAGAAATTTTTGACTATTTGCTAGGGTGTGGAGAGAAAAATGGCAACTTCAGCTAGGGGTGGCTTGGGGAGGGTCCAAATGGTCAAAAATGTCTGCCACTAGTATTTAACGGTTATTTAGCCTTAAAAGAACCTACATACGAAGCGGCAGACATTTTTTTCAATTTTAACCCCCTTTTTACCCCCCAAAAACCCCTAACTCGAAATGGGTCCACTTCCCGCAAAAATGTCATATTATAAAAAATGCTTAAAATTACTTCAAAAGCTTATATACCAAACGGCAGAAGGTTGGGACGACACGATTTTTTCAAGTGCCAGCTTCCCTACTATAGCACTGTACACACACGTACCAATTTCGTCTGCGACTGAAATTATTTTCAGTCTTATTTTGTACTTAGACATTTCAACTACTAATAATAATTTCCGGAGGAGTACTAAAATGAAATTGATGCAACTGTTGTGAAATTTTACCTACACGATGCAATGGTTGTACGTACGACGCCGGTTTTTAGATAGCGACTAACAACCGAGCGATATCGGCACAACCGTTGTTTCAGTGCAAATATACCAGACAATCGTAGCATGCGACCATCATATTACGCCGATATCGCACCAACCGTTGTATCGTGTAGAACCCCCTTAAGTAGAACCTAAATCCAAATTTTTGTGCAAATCGGTGCTGTTTCACAGAATCCTGAGGTTTAGCCGTATTTTGCCTTCATTGACTGGACTAAATTTTGTATTATTGATAATATTCGAAAAACGTATAGTTTTCCAGATATAAGCAAAAAACTGAAAAAAGTGGGAAAATTTAGTTTTTTGCGTTTTTCGTTGTGAAGCCGACCCCCTACATGACAGCAAAGTTGAAATTCAGATTCAGCGCCCCAAAAAACATATAGAACCGCTGATAAAAACACCTCCGCAATTTTGTTACGAAAACAATAGCAATTATAAGTCTTCTAGATGCAATCAAAACGAACTTTGGATTCCAATTCAGAAACTGAAAACCTGAAATTTTCTTGAAATTGGGCGAAATCAATTTGGTAGCTTTACCTCTGAACGGAGTTTTGAGGTTATGCAAATAGTATACATTTTAATGATATCTCTTTATAACGATTATATTTTCGGTAAGGCAGTCCCTTGTAGTACCTAATAGATTCCTCGTACTTTATTTAACGAGACTAGTTTTTTAAAATCACAAAAATTTAGAATTCAGAAATGCTTTCCAGTTGCTAAATTTTGATAAAACTTATTTTTTTAATTTCTTTTCATTAATATCAAAAAAAAGCCAGCAGTAATTTTCCCATAAAACTTTTGTGTGCCAAGTGATGCTATGATCTAAACCAGTTTACTCCCGCTATGGACAGTGGGATCCCATATGTCATCTTCCATATAACTCATAATGCCTTTGACAAATTCCCGGGCAAAAAACAACTATTAAAACGCTTCAACTACTTATCTGGCGACTGACTTAATTGCATTTCTTGTAAAAATCTGCTCAGAAAGTAATCGAGGAATAAAAAGCGGGAGACTGCAAAATGCGAAATGCACCGTGGGCTCTGTGTGATCGGTCCCGCATTTGATGCGATTCACGAACATCCCGATCCCGCACTGTCGTCGCACTTAGCCCTTCACCTGCAAAGGTCTTCAACGAAGCGTTGGTGCATTCATACGTGTTGCATACTGGAAGATGTCTCCAGTCTGACTCTGATGTGCAAAGTGCACCATGCCGCGGGACCAGACCAGGGCGTATGGCTGGCTGTAACACAGCATCGAATAGAAATGGGAAAGGCCATCCGTTGGGATGCAGCAGCAGCAACGATAAAACATGTCGCGGGCTCGATAAAGAGACAAAAAGGGCAGCATATGACGACCAGGAATTGCTGGAAGTAACGCATGTTGTCATAAATATGGATAGGCTGGAACTGCTCTCGATCTTGATGCAGTTGCATTGCTGCAGTCGCATTCAGATCCGCCGCGGGAGTTTCAGTTCCAATCGCCCGTTTTTATTATTACAAGTGCTTGTGTTTCCCTGAGCTACACGATTATGCGCTGTTGGGATGTTGGACGGGGGATTCGCTGGTATGGTTTAGTGAAGGGAAGCGTTTTTACCGTCCAACAAACAAGTGTTCAACATAACCCCTGCAGCAATATATTATGTTGCGTTGTTTTTCGCAATGGCCATTGTCGTTCCTACTTGCTTCTCCCGCGGGAAGAAGAAGCCCTGAAAGTGTCATTAGCACTACTTCTGCAGCAGATTTACAGGCATTTTCACATCCTAATGAGGCGCTTATTTATTAGCAAAGAAAAACTCGTCGACAACATGCCCCAGCATCAGCAGCAGCAGCAGCATCGACAGCAGCAATATTTCGTCAATGTCGCATACATTAGACATAAACATAACATGCATCTTATGCGGGTGGAAAAAGTTATGTTGAATTTCTAAAATACCCACATAAAATCCGGATTTTTATTCCCTCAGGGCAATCAGTAACTGCTTTTCCTCTTGTTTCGTAATTAATTAGATTTTCACCACTGAAACCAGAACGCTGAGATACTAGTAGGCTGCTCCCGTCTTAATGAATTGTTTTCTAATTTTCAGCTATGTTACAGCAACTAGCAACAAAAAACCTATCGACTGCTTGTCAAAAATATTGTAATGAGTGATTAAGCGATGGGCGTGATTGTTACCTCTGATAGGTTGCCGGCCATATCGTTGAAAAGGTCACTTCTTAACGAAAGCCCCGAATACCAATGAATACTAATTAGCTCAGGTGAACGAAGGTAAAAAAAACAACAACAAACCGAAGACCGACCATTCATTTTCTTAAGTAATTTTTCAAGATTTCAATTAGAGATTGAAATTTATTTGAATAATATTTTGTTAGAGTAGGTGTATTTTAATGGCCATAACACATCTGAACAAATTCCGATAGCAGAACCTTTTGGAGTTTCCAATTCGATCGTGAGAAACTTAAATTAAGTTTAATTATGTGCATGTTTTGCGGCTTAATTAATAAAACTAGGATTTAATTTATATTTTGAAAAATTGCTAGTGAAAGGAAGACGCTGACAATGTGATAATTACTAAGAAGGCTTTCGTTTTTTTTTGTGTAGATATTTATGTAATGTGTTTTAAGGAAACGTCAACAGCTTACGTTAGTTGAATCGAAAAACTTTCGAATTTTTGACATTATGCGATCGACATTATATTAGTTTGTCGAGGTTTCCTTGTCAGTCAAATCAGAATGTTTTTATACATATTTTATTATTCTTGTACACCTAATGTAAAATTAAAAATAAACAACCAATTAATAACAGTTGCGAATACAGGACCTTAGTACGAAATTTGACTCGCCAATCGATCGAGAAACGAAAGCTGATTCGATTTTGTAAAGGATTGGTAGTCCGTAACGCAGAGTTGAATTGAACAAAAAGTATTGCCATTATAACTGAGGATTGTCTGTCAAGTTTCTGACTTTTTGATGAATTGCTGGAAGAAAACTTAAAGGAAGTTGTTTGTGTGGCAATAAAATTAAAATTGAAATATTTTATCAAGTGAGAAATATTTCGGAGGGAGCAGTAGTGAGGAAGCAAAAAATTAAAGCAAAATTTTAAATATATGTTGTTGCCACACTTTGCAACACTTTACTTAGTTTTATGTTACTTACGGCCCACCAAATATTTCAAAATTTGTTTGCGACCCTCATTTTTTTAATAATAATTTATATTTATTAAATTACCTATAATAAATTGATTTTTTTATTATTCTTTTATTTTTTTATATATTAAATATAAAACATGACTTTATTATTTCATTATCTATTTAAACAACATTCAAACTTCACAATTAATAAAAATTCTTTAATTTTTAGCAATAAATGAAAGAAGAAACATTTAAAAATTCATAGAAAAAACAAAATTATTCAAAAATAATTTTACTGCGATTTCTGCTGCTGAATATCCTCAAACCTTAAGGCCCAAACATATAGCAGAAACGAAAACGAACCGAAACGAAAACGAAATGAACTTGAAAATGATAGCGATTATATAGGTGCCTGAGCTTCTAAGCCTGAGCTAAACGGGTTTTGACATTTGTTGACAAGTTTTGCATTGAGTAGAAGAGTTTTTTATTTTCGATAAATACATATATTATACGATTTATATAATTTATGGCGGATGTCGAGCAATCACAAGAGAAATCATAATTTAAATTGTTTCACCTTGTATTGACTGCATTCTTTTAAAATAACTTCTTTTTCGTTCTCTCAACTACTTTAAATTCGAACAAAAACTGTCTGTAGAACTGTCAAAGTAACGGGCTGAATAGCTGAAACGAATACCGAAATGAAATACATTTATATCATTCGTTCCGATTCGGTTCTGTTCGTTTATATAACCGAGTTCATACATTTTCATACGATTTATTTCATTCTTTTCGTTTCGGTTCGTTTTCGTTTCTGCTATATGTTTGGGCCTTTAATCGCGGTTCAATTGTTTGTAATAGCTGCGATCCATTGGGCGATTTTTTCTACTCGCAAATACTTGCGAGTACATCACCAATGGAACACGATTTTTGATAATTACCAGTAAAATGTATTTGCCCAAAAAAAAAGAGCAAGGTTAGTTGCGAGTAGCTCGCAGCAGTTTTGAGTAGTTTACCAGTCTCAATGGATCGCAGCCAATGCTATCCGCATGCTAGCATCTAATCGCAATCGTTTTCATATCCACCATAGTTGAGAAGCCTTTTTATCACAAATATGTACTAGCGAAAGGCGGCAAATTTTGCTTTGCTGCTGAAAACAGGGTGGGATTTTCTGCATTAATTTGTATCCAAAATTGGGACATATATTGAGTTTTGAAACGAAATTTCAAATTACAATAATTTATTAATTCCAATAATGTATATTCATCAGCTATACACTATTTGCTCGCTTGGATTTTTTCTCTCTTGAACTCCTGCTAAAAAATCAAATTAAGCATAACTATTATCAAAAAAACACTCCAAAAGTGGTGTTATGTTGTTCTTTCCTTTCCGTTCGTTCGTCTTTTTCAAAATTTTACAAAAGCTCTCGCTTTCGTTCGTCTTCATTCCTCTCGGTTCTTTCTGATGTGGACCACTGACATACAGATATGGACTGCTAAATAAGCAAAATCCCATACAAAAAAGTGGCACCAAAAACTATTGTTGTCTCGTTCCCCCGTTAAAATCCTATGAACTTTAATCGGTTTTAAAATAGAAAAAACAGTTCAGTGCATGTCAGCGATATCGACATAATTAAAAAAAAATAGACAGGTATAGAGTTTTTTCTTCTTTCTCTCATTTTCGTTATTTTTAAAAGTTCGTTAAACAGAGGGAAAGAACCCTCACATACTTAAAAAAAATACATTTATTTAACGAAAAAACTGCTACTAAATAAAAAATAATGAATGAAAATTATTTCTATCAATTATTTATAACATACATCTTATTACTTATTTTCCTCTAAATTCGAAGAAAAAATTGTTGTTTACATAGAAAAGGTCTTCTTCTTCTGGAGAAAAATGGTGCCATTGAAAGTTGTCAATTAGCACTCCATATCTATGTATATGTCAGTGATGTGGACACTTCCATATGAAGTATGCAGCATTAAACTCGCAGACTCGGTTTTTTCCGTCCATCTTTTCGCATGTTTCCAATGAAGTACCAATGTTCGCACAAAACACAACTATTAGCACAAATCTTCTAGAACATTTTGAGCCCAAAAACTTTTCTGTAGGTGTTAATGGCTATGAGCTAATCGAATTCGACAACAAAGGTCCTTTTTTCGAAAAAACCGTATTTTGCAAAAAATATTTATTATTTTGCAAATTTTCAAAAACATTTTTATTGCACTCCTCAAGGACTACACTTTCCACGAGTTTCATTACAAAATCGTTTGTTTGGTAAAGGATATGAGCATTTTAAAAAAACGTGATTTTTAGCGTTTTTTTGCAATTATACTCCTTTATTTTGTTTATTTATTGACATGAAACTGGCGTCATTTTATTAGTATGAAAAAGCTCTACAAACTTTATATAAACCTTTTTCTTGAACAATGTGTAGTTTTTTTGAAAACGCGAAAATCTGTTTTTGGCTCTCTTTTGACGCCAGTTTGGAAACTTTCTCAAAGGTCTACGAGCGTTAAAAGAAGTTTATCAAACTCTTCGGAATTTTTCCTATTTTTTCCATACTTGACCTTGCGAATGGCTCGGTTGGCAAAAAACGAGGTTTTTTCGACAATTTGATTGGCCTAAATAACTAATGTATGTTATGCTGACACGCGTCGCGGATTTAGTAATCTGAGTTCGCGCGTCAATCGTGACGTGAGACGTTCTGTGTTGGCAACTTTTGGGCTCCCGCTTAACCCGGGGAAAAAAAGAGATTCCTTTTTCTTGACTTTCGTAATTTTTAAAGTGAAAACTTCTTTAGGCACGTTGGGTACTTTTTTATGATATGATTTTTTTCTCGGCAAATAAGGCATAAGAGCACGTCTACACGTTCAACTTTTCATTCAACTTTTCGAAATTAAGAAGTTTTTTCTCTTTCGCTCGTATGTAAAGTTAAAAAGAGACTCGTCGTGATTAGAAAATTGAAAAGGCAACTAAAAGTTGGCCGAAAATTTTCCTTCCAGTCTTCGTTTTTCGTTCAACTTTTTATACGATTTCTTATCGGTTAACCTTGTCATATTGTAAAAAATGGAAGGAATTTCGATTTTCTTAATTTTTCCTCCATTCCTCGATCCATTTTCGTTTTGTTTTTGCACTTTCATCAGTTTCAGAATTTTGGAGAATAACACCACAACGCGCAGCGGCGACTGCTACTCTTCTTCCGACTCGGATAAACTTATTTTTTTAAACTGTACTTAAAAGTTGAAAGAAAAAGTTGAATGCGTATGTAGACACCGATTTTGTTCAAGTCCAGAAATCTGATGGTTCGAATATCGAAAAATTGAATGAAAAAGTTGAACGTGTAGAACCGGTATAAGAGTTTAAGTGAGATTGTAGATAATATTTTACGAATTTTTGCTTACACACGTTCGGGGACCCTGTAGCCCGGGGGTCCCGTATTATTGATACGGCTGATACGGCGGTAGCTACGCCCCTGATTAGAACAACCCCTTTGTTAGTCTGGAGTGAACCAGACAACTAGATTTAGATTTAGATTGATATAAAATATTTGAGCATCGACCATTGAATTACAGCAGTGCTGAATAAATAACATTGTTTTGTAATAAAATATATTAATAAAAAATATATAGTTTTAATATTGAAGAACACAATATGGTGTCAGGTGTGGGGTAAGACAAAAGAAGAACATGATTCTCGTTTTAAGAAAGTGCTAGAAAGAGCTGGACAAGTTAATTTGAAATTCAATAAAAGCAAATATCATTTTGATCTTACGTCTATAAAATACTTTGGTCACATTTTTTCGAAGGATTGAGTCTCCCACGATCCCCAAAAAATACAGGTAATTGTAAATATGCCAATTCCTAAGTCTCAAAAGGATTTTCAACGATTTCTAGGTCTTGTCAAATATATTATAGCACCCTTCATAAAAAATTTGTCTAATGAAATTAGTCCGCTCAGTGCCTTATTAAAAAAGAAAATTGTATGGTCGTTGAATGAGTCTTATGAGTTTCACTTTATTTCTTTTCTTTATTTATTTTATTTCTGTTGACATATTACAATATTGATGGTCCCATTAAACTCTCTGCGGATGCCTCACAATTTGCGGTTGGTGCTGCCATTCTAAAAAATAACAGGTCTTTGGGTTTTGCTTCAAAACTATTGAATAACGCACAACGGAATTATGCTCAGATTGAGAAAGAGCTTTACGGTATCGTCTTTGGTTACAAAAAATTCCATCAATATGTCTATGGTCAAAAAATAGAAGTGGAAACGGATCATAAACCTCTAGTAACTCTGTGTAAAAAACCAATTACAGATATTCCATCACGTTTACAAAAAATGATGCTCAGTTTACAGGCGTATGATCTTAATGTAGTGTAGAAGCCTGGAAGGGATTTAATAATTGCTGATACCTTGTCTAGAGCTCCAATTGTCTGTCAGGATAGGGATAACTTTGATAAAGAACTAGAAGTTCAAGTTAATCTTTTAAATAACTCATTCTCTGTTTCAGAGCCAAGATTAAAGCAAATTGAAAATGAAACAAAAATTGATTCTCAACTTGAAGAAGTGATCAAAACAATTTGCCAAATGTGGCCATCTCATAAAAGAGACGTTCCACATAGTATCAAAGAGTTTTGTATTACTCGTAATGAGCTATTTCAATATGGTTCATTAGTCTTTCGTAAAAATTCATTAGTGTTACCTAAGTCACTGAGAAGTGAAATACTAGAAAAACTACATGAAGGTCATTCCGGCATAATCCGTACTAAAAGAAGAGCTCGAAACTTAGTCTATGCCTTATGTCAAGGGACATCGAGAGATATATTGAAAACTGTCACAGTTGTCAAGAGTACTCTAATTCAAATGTTAATCAAGAACTTATACCACATCCGGTATCAACATATCCGTGGGAATGTTTGGGTACTGATATTTTTGATTTTGAAGGTCAGTCATACTTACTCATTGGGGATTATTTGTCTAAACACTTTGAAATTTTTCCACTAACATCCTATAATAGTACAAACGTCATAGATAAATTTAAAGCTACATTCGCCCGTTTCGTTATATCAGTCAAAATAATTTCAGACAATGGTCCTCACTTCAACTCTCAAAATTTTGGTAAGTTTATGTCTGATTGGGATAATGATCACATTACAAGTTCACCCAATTATCCTCAATCAAATGGTCTGGCAGAAAGATATGTCCAAACAGCTAAAAGTTTGCTAAAGAAGTCTAAAATTACTAAAACAGATGTGTCATTAGCTTTGCTTGAGTACAGAAGTACTCCTTTGGATTGTGGTTATAGTCCCTCAGAGATTCTGATGGGAAGGAATCCAAGAAGTCCAATTCCAACAATTATAGATTTTTTGAAACCAAACTTACGAAACTCTGATATAATTCGTGCTTATTATAAGAAGGAAAGGGAAAAAGTCAAGAGTTATTTTGATAAAAGAACTAAGAATTTGTCAGAACTGTCAATTGGAGACTTGGTAGTATTTCAAAAGAAATTAAGGTCCTCGTGGTTTGAAGGAAAATTGTAGCAAAGTCTAAGCAACCTCGATCATATCTAATACGTGATTTAATAGTAAAATATTTAGAAGAAATCGAGCACATATTGAAATATTACATAAAAAACAATGCTCATTTAACGAAAGTCTACCTGTCCTTCCAACTGATGATCAAGCACCGAATAATGGTAAAGCAGGTCCGCCACACTTTCCATTGGATGAGCCTTCTAGTCCTAATACTATTACCAATAACAATACTAGTAATAATAATGATAATGTGAATTTAAAATACCAAGTGACTAGAGCAGGCAGAATTGTAAAACCACCACAACGGTTAAATGTCTCCTAAATGCGATTTAGTTGTGGAGAATGCCAAAAATTGTATGGGCTTGTGCCCCAGAATGTACAGATATGAAATTTATGTCATTAAATATTACAGATCTTATATAAACCAATTTAAAAAGTTCACATTGCTCAGCAGTAACGGACAAAAGTTATGAAGGTTTAAAAAAGTTGATTTTGCACTACGGCTAAGGTCATTTTATGTATGTTATATAGATTTTAATGTGTGTGGGATTTTTCACTTCACATTAGTTCCAATAGCTTCATGGCCTACCTATTGTTTGACAGCTGTGTAAATGTCAAATTGTCATTAGCTGCGATCCATTGGGACTCGTAAAGTACTCAAAACTGCTGCTAGCTACTCACAACTACCCTTGCTCTTGTTTTTGGGCAGTTATGCATTAAATTTCCACCAGGTTTATCAAAGCTTTAACTACTCAACGATAGATGGCTTTTACTTTTTGAAGGTTAAGTTTATGTGTTTAAAAAATATTTTATAAAGAAAATATACAAAATACATAAATTCGTTCCCATATTTTATTGAATAAAATATATACATATGTATTATATTATACCACTTTTATTTCAAAACGAACTCTAAAAATACACATTGATTCCCACTGTTAACATAAACAATTAATTTGAGGTTATATTTTACTGGTAATTGTCAAAAATTTTGTTCCATTGGTGATGTACTAGCAAGCGCTTGCGAGTAGAAAAAATCGCCCAATGGTTCGCAGCTATTAAATTGAATCGGTCACTTCTCAAAAACCCCAATTTAATGACAATTTCACATCTGCCCAGCTGTCAAACAATAGGTAGGCCAATAGGTAGCTATTGAAACTAATGTGCAGTGAAAATTCCCAAAATTAGCAATTTATTAGATTTTTCAGTTATTCCTTTGGGTTTTTCTTTATTATGATTATTTCTCCTCTCCACTTCTGCTATAAGGCATAACTTTTTTTTTCAAAATTCTTCATTTTTTTTATTTAAATTTATGGCAATAAATTTATGTTTGTACTCCTTGGGGCAAATTTGCGCATTCTCCAAACTTTGGGTTTATGTAATTCTGTATGTGCAATAAAGTCCTAAGATAAAATTTTTATTTAAGCTCGTCCAATTGAGACACTGCAGTCCGGTTACGCATATTTACAACGAAGAATTTTTTTTCAAATATAATTCCATGCTTCATGCTAAGAAAGGTGCATTTTACATAACTGGTATTATTCATTCCGTGCCAATGGCCATATTCGTAAGTGGCAACCTTATCATCGCCACGCACAGAATTAATTTTCTGAAGCTGCATACTCAACGCCATTAATGCCAAAGAACAACTAACTACTGGACCTCATATAATTGAAAGTGGCCATTCACCGATTGCTATCTCCGTGTAACGTTCGCCACATCGTAAGCGTGAGATAACCGTCAGTCAAATGAAAACTCTTTATTATCCCTGCTAGGATTGCAGCCAGATAAGGACGTCGATAAATAAATTTTCAAGCATTAATTTCAGTTTTGCATCGCCTCTAAATGGAGGAAATCTTAACATGATTCAAAATTTATCGATTGGTTTATAATAAAGGACTTTGGTGCACGATAATATTTTTCTTTTCTTATCGATCAGGTTTAAGTACTCGTAGTAACTGGGCTGTTATAGTCAGTCTGACCTGGAATTTACTATAGGTGTTTCGTCTTGTTTGGGAGATTTAAGTTGTCAAGAGCAGCAAAGAAAAGACCAATTTTAGTAAAAAATCATTATCATTATCACTAAAAATAATTTTTTTTCTAGCAATGAAATTAAGTACATTTGCTCAAATCAAATCAAATATGAGTTTTATGTTGGCCCTTACACTACAAATGGCGAAGTGAGACAGAAATGCTATTTTGGTTCTCTAAAAAAGTAACATTTCAGTGAGATAAGGCGAATTACATTTCTCACTCATATCGAGAAACGGCGAATTCAGTGACAATTGTTCTCACTTGCTGTTTGTAAGTGAGATTTTTCCCACTTGATATTTAAAGGTGACATTTCTCACTATGGTGAAGTGACAACCAGAATAAGAGCCTACAAATCTCAAACTGCGGCTCATTTAAATTTGTATTTACCAGTATACTGACTTGGGAACAGAAATGCTGTTCTCTTACGGATTGAGTTCGCTAGAGATAAATATATTATTTCCTTGTTTTACTCTTGATGAACTCATTTGGTAAGTGGACAACGTTTCTGGTGTCGAGTGTATCATAACACAAGGGCTAGCAACTGTCAAAAGTTTTTTGATTCACGTACTCTTACTTAATATATCCTTAGTTACTGTGCCTGCTCATACTACTCCAAGAGCCCAGGCCCGCCAGACCTACGTCATTTTTAGTCCGGGGAAATTAGCAAAAAAATCGCACGAAAAGAGACAAAATTCCAAAATGGCTGAAAATTGGTTCACAGCTTCCTTGGGACTTTTTAGGAAAACAATTTCGGAATCACAAAAAAATGGCCGCCGGAGATATCACTTTTTGGCAAAAAAATCACTCAAAAACTGATTTTTTCGAAAAAAAATTTTGATCAGTCAATACGAAACGTTATTGCCTACAAAAAAGCCCTTATGTCATTTTTTCGAAAACCGAACTCTTTCGAAGTCATAGAGATCCGGCGATCTGGGTGGACACATGTTCTCACCAAATCGACTTATCAGTTTTCTGGGGAATGGTTCATGGCGGTGGCTTTCGCTGTCGGAGGTGAGACGTCATCTTGTGGAACCGTGTGCGAAATGTATGATTTATGCTCTCGAAGTCCATGTATGCGCCAGCGATATTTCACCACGAGAATTTTCAAAGAAAAACGGTCCGATTATTCCATTCGTGAATAGAGCGTCCCAAAGGCACACTTTTGGGCTGCGCAGGACTTGTTGGTGCTGAAACCGCTGGATTTCTCCTTTTGGTGAACAGGTTCTTCTTTTGGCGGCAGCATTGCTTGTTGACTTGACAAACCCATGTGCTTCGTCACTGAATCAAATCCTGTTAAGAGTTCGAAATTGGCTTAACATGTTTTCACAGAATTCAGTGCGCAATCTGTAATCATCTGGTTTAAAAATCTGTACCAACTAGATCTTAAAAGCGCGAAGTTTCATCCATGTTTAGCGGGGATTTTCTCGTTCGCTGGTTTCAACACGGTGAATGTTTTCTTCTGCCCTTGATCTTCCCCTGGGGCCTGCCCGTGGGTTGTTTACGATTGAACCTGTGGCACGGAAATTCTGCACCCACGTTCTAATAAAAATTTTCTAGTTCCGTCACTTAAACGACGAATGTAAAAGGTGTACTGTACATAGACGTCTACGCGCTATGGTGTACGAATCGTTTGCTTTGAAATACACTTCTGGACTACACTGGACCACTGCAACATCTATGGTTGCCCTACTAAGAACTTTCCACACGTATACTTTTCGCACTGCAAGCCCGTTCCCGTTGCTCCTTAAATCCTTAAAATGTCAAAAGACACCTCATGGTAGAAATACCATATGCATATTTTTAGATCCAGGATGAGCTGGAGGAAAATGATATCGCTTAATTAATTTAACAACCATTGTAGGAAAAGTCAAAAAATTAATTGTGTAGAAATGATTAAACTTAGAGAATAATGCTAAGTTAAAATTTGAAAAGTGTCTTTGACACCTCCTGGTAGAAATAGTGTTAACGACGGCAGAATTATAATAGGCCGTCGCGGCAGTCAGTTAGAAAAATAATTTTAAAAAATATTTGACATATCGTTGATAGCGAAGACTATATGATTATGATTTTTGTATTTTCCCAAAGCGATTTTTTCCGTTTTAATGTTGCCCAATGTGTTTTTTGCATCTTAAATGTTTCCCAATGTTACTGCGTTTTTATTTAATTGTTTCCGATACTGAGACAACGCTTATCAAAACAGAAAATAGAAATTGGTAGCGTTGCCACGGACGGCAACGTTTGCTTGCCGCTACCATTTAAACTATTCTCATAAGAATACACGGTATCTATCGAGTTCTCAACGTTAACGCACGCCGCCGCTCTCACTGTAATTGAACAGTAAAGCTGGTGACAGATACAAGCGTGCATGCGTGCGACGAATTTACACTGACGCACACTGGGACAGATAGCAAATTTACGACGACAAAAATAATAACACCCAATTCTCTCGGAAAGTTTCGATTGAAAAAAAATACACGTGTTCAATATTTTTTGAAAATCTATCTGACAATACAGAAATTGACTCACCGCCCGCCGCACCCCCCTTTGGGGGTGTGTGGGGTAACTCTAAAATTTCAACTGGCAACCCCCATTTTTTCACGGATTCTGATTTTCCGAAGAGAAATATGAAACTTTTATCTGAAATTTTTTTTTATTCGAAGCCCCCCTGGACCCCCAAAAATCATCAAATATCAAAATTATCCCCAAAAATTTTCAGATTTCTCTTCGGAGAATCAGAATCCATGAAAAAAAGCAGGGTTGCCATTTTAAATTTTAGAGTTACCTCACGGGGGGTGGGGCGGTCGTCAATTTCTGTATGGTCAGATAGACTTACAAAAAATATTGTACACCAGTTTTTTTTTCATTCGAAACTTTCCGAGAGAATTGGGTGGCACGGCTGGTTTGAAAAACACTGTAAATGTCGTATAATATGTCGATTAACATAATTATAAAATGAACCAGTATTATTACTGCTGTGCTGTATTACCATCATTGCTACTACTACCACCTTCTTTTGGTTGGTCTACAACAAGTCAACAAGACTCATTTCGCTGTAAAAGTTCTGTGCAATTTTATTTTTTCTTTGTTTTAATTTCTCTTGCGCTTCCTTGCCGCTGGACTGCCATTGTTTTGTGTCCAATTTATATGAGATATGCAACAGATATTCATAACATCTCAGTTAAGCCTGCAAAGCAGAAATACCGAATTTGTATTTACTTTCATCACAGGTAGGGTATGTCGTATGTATGGTAGTAAGGTCGTGGCGACTACCTAGAAAAAAGGGTCTGTTTAACAAAGGGGGAAATATGGGGACCGTTTAAGGATTTTTTGAAGTCACTAATGTTTATTGCGTCTAAAAAATTTTATTTTCAAATGGAACTATGCGGAACTTTTTTTAATAGCTTGAATTTTAGCTTGAGTCATTTATTTAATACTTAGAAAAACGTCTTATATACTACATCAGTATTTTAATTTATTAAAAAATCTTTGTAAATGGATACCTGTCGCTACTTCCTCCATGCTAAAATGCCACGACTCTTCAAAAAAATAACACAGAACAAGCGTAATAAGCCGTTGATATTTCGAGCGCAATTAATTCTCGCGTTGACCGTGGGTAGAAGGGGGAGGTTTAGCGCGTGTTATCAGCTAATTATGTTATTATCTCGCCATTGTTTATTTGTGGTATTATTGAGTGGTTATTGAAGAATGCATCCCAGTTAGGTTTGGTCAGCTAAAATTTAACATTTTTTTTATTTTTGTCGTCGTAAAGGGGCAATCCGTCCCAGTGTGTGACGCATAAATACGTGGTTGCGTTCTGTCCTGGTTTTCACACATAACCAAAAAATCTAAGTGACGAGTGAATGTGTTTTTTGTGTATGCTTGTGTGTGTCGAATGTGGCAATGCAGAAAAAGTTAAAAGTAGGCGGGCGTAATGCACACACTTCCATACCGAATGCAACGCATGCACGTAAACAACCGCATGCAAGCCGCGCCGAACTATATCCCTCCCGATCTTCTCCGCGCAACATTTTTATAAATACATATTCAACACCCTGAATATACTTGCAAGGATAATTACAGAAAATTCAATGCGCAATTGTGGCCTAACTTACCAACTCTTGAAACATCCGAATTTGGTATTTGTTTTAATTTTCAAAACTCAAACAAAAGGCTCTTAAAGTAGTTTTCTCTGCGTGATACCTAACATTTATTTTAGTTTCTGTAATTATTTTTTGTCACTCGACGTCATTATTGTTTAGCAGGCAACGTCCTGTCTCCAATTTTACCCACTTTCAACTATGCTTAACCACCTGAGACCAACATTACTCAAAGGAACCTGTTGCTTGACCATAGATTGCGTTATTAATGAAACCAGTTTTAGCGTAAAATACCAATTTACATACAAATGTTAATAAATCTTTTTAAGTACAGGAAATCTCATCCTTAAGCAGCATTGGCCAGTAAAGATTGTCCATTAGGCAAATTCAAACAATAAATTACCCCGCGACCGCGACAAATAACATTAAGTGGCCAATAATTGGCTAATTACAGGCGTTCGTGGCGTTTACACAACAAAAGCAATTATCTGCCGCACTCCGTACGTACCTCGCGGATCGGGCGTCTTATCGATGATCGTAATGCCCTGATGCCATAAGCGCATTCAGTCGTGACCATTCCGAGGCTGACTATGTTGCGATCAGTAAGGTAAAAACCTGCAAAAGCGGGGAAACTGAGAATCAGGGGCGGTTTTTAGATATTGTTTTTATAAACAAGTAAAACGGTGCGAAAAGAAGTAATGCTGGCAGGAAGAAAGGGAGGGCCAAACTATTGAAAGACCATATTAAAGGTACATGAGAAAACATTTTTAAAGGACTTGATATATGGGAGGAACAAGGCGTTTATCGTAGGTCTTAATACCGGCGTCAAGAACAAGTTTATCTAACAAATTTTATCACTTTATGTAAATGGACGAGGTCCACTGAGGTAATTGCGTAGGCATTATAATAATCAGTATTAACCGCCGTCAATTATTTTCGCGAAGAACACAGCAGGAACGAACGATGTGGAATTGGCATCGTAACTGCTCTACATTTTTAGTTAGTTTAAGAAATGTGGATTTGAACATCTTCTTCATCAAAAGGTGGGGTGTGGAACAGTATTTTATAGTTTTTTATCATTGTTTTGAACTATGTTTCAAGAGATTTTTTGTTGATTGAACTATGTTTTAACAGAAAGAAGCTGCAACTGAGAATAGTAAGAATACTGAAACATTAGAGCTCATATTGAAACATCAGCTAATTATGGGAAAATTCCACTTGTCGAAGTTGGAAATTTGCTAGACGGTTCTTGACACCAGTCAGTGCTCAAATAATGGTCCAGAGAAATTTGACTCCGATCACGTTGAAAGAAAAATTTGCTTGATCGCGATATTTGGAATTTAATTTGCACTCGAAAGTTAAAATTTAATAAATTAATTTAGTCGACTTTCACTTAGCATCTCACTCAACTGAATCTGGTTGAAAGCCTTAAATCTTAAATCTAAATCTTAATTATAAATCTTAAAATAATTGCAACCGAAATCTTACTGCTTGGAAGGCTTAACTCACCGATTTCATTTGACAATTGTTATTATTATTTGAAAACATGAACGGCAACGAAGATCTGCAATTTGTAAATTTTTAATAATTCCTACCGTGAAGCAGGACCAAACCTTAATATATCACGTTATGTTGTGAGAGCAATAGTGCATCGGAAATTATAAGAATTCGGGACATTATTCTCGGAGTGCATTAAAAATCCTGAAAAAGAATAATATGCATTATTTGGAAATGGAAAGATCAATATTCCACAGCGCATTAGGATCCATAGATTTTTTTATGTGGTAATGAGGCCTATTCTGTCGGTAAAATTTTATCATTTTATGTTATGTTATGCCATAACATAAAAGAATTCTCTAAAATCCTATTCTGTCCGACACATTTTATTTTATTTTATGAATCATAACATAAAATATTTCCTGTTACGCTTCATTTTACAGGTATTTTAACCCATTTTATGAAAATAATAGACGGGAATTGACATTTGCCAGAAAGTAGTTTTCATTGAGTTTTGAGTTAAATTAAAAATTAATATGCCCAACGCATTAAGAAAATTGTATTTTGTCAGATACTGAAACAAGGCGCGCTTTGATTTTGTTTGTTTTCATTCATAATTCTATTTGTTTTCATTTTTAACCGATCAACTGTTCAAGACGTAATAGAACCTATAGCAGATTGTACTTTTATTTCTTTTATTTTATGTTATGTGTTCATAAAAGACTTCATAAAATAATTTTATGAAAGCATGACAGAATACGAATTTTTAAAATATTTTATTTTTATTTTATGAATAATAAATTTTATCATCATAACATAACATAAAATATTACTTTATGAAAAATTACAGAACAGGACCCAATATCAAGCTTAGGAATCACCCTTGGAACTACTATGTAGTTATCATGCCCGTTCAAGTCATCGTGGTGCAATGCCTCGGTAGTCTAGGGAGTAAGGCGCCTGGCTACTATAGCCTTCCGCTAGCACTGCCCCCGCTCCACCAAGCGCATGTCATCGGTTGGTTGATGGGATTCAACTTGTTTCAGGAGGCATAACACTCCAGCGAGTTGTTTCTCATTGCCCCGATGCCAGAGTCGCGATAGAAATGGTTGAGGTTAGGTGGTTGTGGCAGTTCCTTCCTACTTCTCTCTTCCCCTTCACTATCTATCGACTAGAGCTTACTGTTCGACATTGCACTCTATACGAAGAAAATAGATTGTCGACAGTACAAAGGGCTTTCCCTGAGCTCTAGTCTTCCACATAAAAAAAAAGCTTGATTTAAAGGATATAAGAGATAGGATACGTTAGGGGTCTGGGGGTTGCCTGAGTAGATGTCGATGAACCCTGCGTTTGAACTCTGAGATGAGTTCGAAAGCACCGACTGCGGAAAACAGTTCCACAATCGAGTTGTTCTATTTAAAAATGAGCCTCTTAAGGCCCGTCCTCACTACGCGGATTTATATCCCAAGCGCTTTTTGCGGAAAGGCCTTTTAATTTTCTGAATTGTGAGTTTTTGATCCTAAAATAAGAACTAATCTTAAAGAAAATAATTATAAGATCTTTTCTTAATGAATATTGAATAATCTACATTGAGAAAAAAAAACAATTTTCATTTCAATTTCATTATGGTGGATCCACACTACGAGGACTTAGCTCATTTTTTTCATATTAGTGCAGTAAAAAAGCAATCTAATTTGCACAGTCTGGTAACAGCAAGGTTATGATTTTATTCTGTTTGGGGTATCACCAGGAGTATATTCCTCGTGAACCTTGTGCTACTTTTGTTATAAACAATTAAAGTTCTTTTACTGCGTTTTTCGAGCTTAAAATGTAAGCTTAAAATGTAAACAAAAACCAGTCTCGTCCAATTTCCAATAAATCCTTGTTTCGTCCTTTCCTTCTTGTTGGTTTCAAGTATCTGAAGTACGTACATAACCTACAAAATTGAAAAAACGAGAAAAAAACAAATTTTTTTCCATTTTAGTCCCCAAGACCGTCAACTAGACCAATTAGCATCAAATTTTCAGAAAATGTACCCTTGGATGTTATAAAAAGACCCTGAAAATTTGGTGTCAAAATATTGAACCCATTGGCCAAAATTGCATTTGTTATCTAAAATTAGACATGCCCGCCATTTTATGCCATTAAGTCCCAAATGAAAATGTAGATATAGACGCCAGCTTTCGAATGCAATTTAAAAGAAATTTGTCTAATGTAATTTTGGTTACTTTTTTTACATTTGTTTATAACTCAAATAACAACAATTGCATTTTTTCGGCCATTTTGAAAAATAAATTTAAAATATTTTATCTGGTAGAGAGTCTTGGGACCTTTAATTTAAAAATCTAATGCTTGTTTCTCTACATATAATCTTTGCTCAGAGTCACGATCCCTTGATCTCTTTCGTCCCTACAGTTTTCGCTGAGATTTTTTACATAACCACCATTGTAAGTTA
The DNA here is from genome assembly GCA_963855945.1 of Thereva nobilitata. Classification (NCBI taxonomy): domain Eukaryota; kingdom Metazoa; phylum Arthropoda; class Insecta; order Diptera; family Therevidae; genus Thereva; species Thereva nobilitata. Next base: position 84,206,485 of record OY979696.1, read on the forward strand.
ACAACACCACCACCAGAAGGCGAGTCAAGGAATTGGGCGGAGAGGTGTGAAGCTTCATATCTGTTCTAGATGAAAATCTGTCATCAACATCCGACTCTTTGGTGTGTGCTATTTGAAATATACTTATATTATTTTCACAAAAATATTGTTTTCTTAAATAATAATTTTCTTTCTTCTTGCCACTAATTACCATTAGTGGTGGGCGAAATGGCTCTTTTCAGTGAACTAGTTGGTTTGGCAGGGGCGGTTTCAGAGGGGGGTAATTGGGTAATTACCCCCCCTAAAAATTTTCGTTTGCTTATTTATTTTTATTCTTAAAAAATACCAATATTTCAAACAAACAAGTAAAGTTATGGTGAATCTAGTCGGCGATCTATGAAGGTGAATTTTTCCAAAACTGCTCGAGAGCTGTGAAAGGAACCGATACCCGAGACTACCGCTAATATGGCACGCTATAGCTGATTCCACACGAGCGTACACACGACATGATAAGAGTCGGCTGCAAAGTGGTTTATGAAAAAGAGGGTGAGAAAGGACGATAGGGAGGGCACACAAATTTGAACGATATTTTCAGCCGATTTTTGATCGAACACGCTCGTGTGGAAACAGCCTATGTAAACAAAATGAAGTTAACTGCTCCAGCACCGTAAGAGAAGTGATGACTTCCCGAGTAAAAATGAAACTCGCCCGTAGCTAGCAGGCAGCAGTTACGCACTAGCCTGCACGGAGCCCGCCACTAGCACGCATAGCGAACAAATGCGCATGTTACATTTTTACTAGGTTTTCTTCCTTTTAATAGGGGAGCTGGCACTTGAAAAAATCGTGTCGTCTCAACTTCTGCCGTTTGGTATATAAGCTTTTCAAGTAATTTCAATCATTTTTTCTAATATGACCCTTTTTGCGGGAGGTGAACCCACCTCGAGTTAGTGGTTGGGGGGGGGGGGGGGTGTAAAAAAAGGGCTACAATTGAAAAAAGTGCCTGCCGCTGCGTATGTAGGTTCTATTAGGGCTAAATAACCGTTAAATACTAGTGGCAACCATTTTTGACCATATGCGGGGGGGAGGGGTGAAATGGCAACTTCAGCTAGGGGTGTCTTGGGGAGGGTGCAAGTGGTATTTATGGAATAAAAAAAATATTTAAGTTTTCCTTTTTTTTAAATTACCCCCCCCCCCCCCCAAGCCAGTTGGCTGGAAACGCCCCTGTCGCTTGGTTCCGCTCACTAAAAAGAACCATTCAAAAGATCCGTTCATTCGGTTCATTGGCCGTAAATGTTGAAAACGTTAAAACATGGAGTTCCCTAAAATGCAATTACAAACACATACATTTCAATAAAAGACTATGGTAAATCTGTACTATAACCCGACCCACATCCGATTTTTTTGAAATTTTTTTTATATGTAGGTATATATATTTTGGTCTATAGAACTCATTTTTCAAAAAATAAATCGTCGCTCGCTTACCGTTTTCGAGTTATGAATTTATAAAGTTGCACAAAGTCGGTTAGTACAAAAGTGTTAATCGCCATATTGAAATTATTCCCAAATTATTTTTTTTGAATTTTATGATTCAGGAAAATCGTGAAATTATCGTGAAATGTCGGAAGTAAAACTGCAGAATCTTCTTTTGCCTCTTCTAAAATTAGGAACTCCTCAGGCGAATATTTAAATAATCGAGCGTTTAATTTGGCAAAAAAAATAAACATCAAATAAAAAATCAACTTTTTCTCAATCACTTTATTATATAGTAGATCAACTTAGTTTTAACTTTATTAATTTAAATCAACTTAATATTACTTTAATAATTGTTTAAGAATCGGACCGCGCCGTTTGGAATAAAACTCTGAACTAACTTTATGTGAAAAGGTAAAGTTTTCTGTTGGGATGTGTTTGCTATCTATTCTCACGGTGAGGACAGAAAATTCTTAGGAATTGTATGTCCCACCGGATGCTCGTGCAAAATATGCTTACTGCATGTCTAGCGCGGCATGGGAAATTGGGAAATCGCTCTAAATAACATTAAGTGAATATGAGGATTGAAAAATGAACTTTAAATGGAATTTTAGGTACAAATAAGAATATTAATTTTGGATAAAAAATGGATGGGATGTTGGGAGATTTTAAATGGGAAATCATATGATAGGCTTTACTGTAACACCCCCACCGTTTGATTGAGGCTCCGCCGAAATTACTTTAACTACAGTCCGGTTTTTTACTTTTCTTATAATTTTTGCAAAAAATAATATAGCTATAATCATTATTATTATCATATTTATTCCTAATGATGCGGTTCCGATTGTTTTATTTTTGAAAGATACTTCTTCTATTAATTCTCTATTGGTAATATGTTTTAAGTATAATTCTTCTAATTTTATATTTTCCGTTAGGTTTTCTTCTTTAATTTTTGTAACAAAATTTGGCAGTATAATTTTATCATAAATTTTAGTTTCTTTATTTTCATACGTTGTATTTCTTAACTCTATTTTACAGTTACTAAATTTAATCAGATAGTTCCCACTAATACTAAGGTTCAAACTGTTGCAATTTTGTTTCAAGATTGTGTTATTTAAATTCTTGGTTATAATGATACCTTCTGTTACTGATTTGATTTCTTCTAAATTTAGTATTTGTTTCTTACAATATGTTTCTTTAGAGTTTATTATGTCTGCTATGCAGGAACTTTTTATTGGTATAAGGTTTTTCTTAAGATTATCTTTAACTGGGAACTCGAAAGCCGTATTGTGTTGGTCTACGAGGATCTCGCTATAATTTACATGCAACGATTTTCTATTTATATCAGGCATTGGTTCGACAAGTGTCCTGGAGAAGGTGAGATCGGAGAGTTGAGGAATTAAAAGAATGATTATAATTTGATCTTTATAGTAAGCTACGGTAACCTTTATGTTCTGGTAACTGTCTAAATCTTGAATTAGTGATAGTTCTTTCTCAGTTAAGATGTTTCTTGAAAGTAGCCCTAATTTACTAGAGAATAGGACTTGCTCTATGTCATCTACATGGTTTCTTAAGAGGAGAATATCATGGTTGACGTGGTATGCATATTGCATCAACCTCATTTCATCTTCTAGTGTAGTTAATCTTCCTACTATTACATTGTTATGGTTGTTTAAGAACTGCTCTATTGTTCGTTGTTGGTTTTTAATATGGGAGGTTATGTTTAGAATTTGATCGGAAATTTGCTTATTGATGAGCACTTGTTTATTATTTTCTTTTACGAGTTTATTATTGCCTTCAAGGAGTGCATCTAATTTTCCCTTGATCTCGATTTCGTCAGAATGGTCCATAGTACCTGCTAAGTATTTCAGTCCTGTACCTAAGACGTCAATAAGTCCTCGTTTTGTTCTATAATGAGGTTTCATGTTTTCTATTTTTGCTTCTAAAAGAATGAGGCTGTGATTTAACGTACTATACATGGGTCCTATTAATTCGGATTTAGGTTTAAGATTTAAAACATTATCTTTTATGTGATCCTTTGTCAGGGAAATTTCCGTCATGTTTATTATATGTAGGACTTTGTTGTAATTTTTAATTATTCTTTCGTTCCCTATGTGGAGTGTTATATAACCGTTGTTGTTATTTAAGTCTTGTAGGTGTATTTCCTGCGTTCTGTATGGTGTTATTGTCATGGTAGTCAAAATCAGTCGGATAATCAGTTGCCAGTTTTCCATCGTAGTCCTGAAACTAAATTTCCTACGTTATTATAATATCTAATATGCCTATACTTATTGTGAGAATTATTATGTTAATGGAATTGAGTTATCGACGTCTAACCTTTCTCTTGATTACTGGATTGTTTTTATCCTGAAGGTTTTTAGATTTCCTCACATGCATTTTATAATATTTTAGATTATTGTTTACATCTACTATATGATTATCATCTAATTTTTCGGCACGGATTTTTCTATATTTTGCGTGGTTTTTGCCACCTCTAATTTCTTTAATAAAATTTGGGCCTTCTTCTAAATCTACATCTACCCTATTTTGGTTAATCTTATTAATAATCTTCTCTTTTTTCTTAAGAATCTTATCGTGTATCGCACCATACTCTTCCTGTATTACTCTACCTGTTACAAAGTCAATTGGCTTTTTGTCAGTTGTACTGTGTATGGTGTTATTATAAAACCCTATTATTTTAAGAATCTTTTCTTCTACTGTTTCTAATTCGTTACTGTTGCTATGTCTGAGGAGACGAAGATGTTCGTTAATCGTATTATGCAAGCGTTCAATATCTGCGTTAGATGTGTGATTACTATTTGAGGCGTAATGAATTTCTATGTTTCGGGTATTGAGGAATTCTATTATGGGTAAAGCTTTAAATCCTAGTTCGTTGTCGACTATTATTTTCTTTACGTCACCCTGGGCACTGAAATATTGGAGAAGTGCGCGTCTGAATTCGGTCCAAGTGCGACCGTTAATTTTTATGGCTTGCGCAAACTTGCTGAATTTATCAATTATAGTCAGAAAGAGTTCGCCCTTTAAGCTATAAAATACGTCTACATGAATGATTTCGTTAGGTTTCAGTGGCGTTTCCGTGATCTGGTACTTGATCTTCGGTGGGTTCCTTTCATATTTCTCTATGGAGCATACTTCGCAATAATTTATTAATTGAGTGACTCTAAGTTTTAATTTTGGACTATATATTTGCAATTTTAATTCTTTAAATACCTCGTCAATTCCGCGATGGTTATTTCTCAAGTGTTCGCTCTTAATCACCTCGAACAACTTTCCTTCGTCCAGTATGTCTTCTAGTAGCTTGTTACAGCGTATGATTCTAAAGTTTTTATTGTTTGAAAAGTGCGTTTGGTACGTAGTCTCTAGAGTTTTAAAGAAATTTTCATCTTCAATTAAGACAGCATTAAGGGATTTGGGGTTGAAACGTGTCTTCAGTAGCGTGATTGCAAATTGTTCATCAAACGATTTTGTGTGGATTGTTGTGCGATTATTGTTAAATATTTGTTTCCTGATAATTCTCAAAGATCCTGTAGTAGACTTGTTGATTACAATTTGGTTTTTAAAGACATTTAAGACGGAATTACTAGTAGGTATCGAAAGGTTTTCGGCTAAAAAGTTTAATGCTTCAGGTGGTATTCTAGATAGTGCATCGGCATTTTCGCCCAAAAATGTATGGCCGGAAATACTTTGTGGCCCATACTATTGCCAGCAATTCCTTTTCTATTGTGCTGTAATTCTCCTCGTGTTCATTGAGCGTGCGGCTCGCATAGCAAATAGGATGATTGTCTTGAGACAAAACCGCTCCTACTGCAAACTGGCTTGCATCGGTTGTAACCGTAAAGGTTTTAGTGAAGTCAGGGTACCTTAAAATTGGATCACTGACCAGGAGTTTCTTCAGGGTTTCGAAACTTTCTATATACTCGGAGTCTTTCATATTCATCTTTACATCCTTTTTCAGGTATCTAGTCATAGGCTTTGCTATTTTAGAATAATCCCTGATGAATTTACGATAATAGCCCGTAAGACCTAGGAATTGTTTGATTTCCTTTGGCGTTTTGGGTAAAGGGAATTTTAGTACACACTCGATCTTTCGAGGATTAGGCTTAATACCATCTTGTGTAACTATATGTCCGAGGAATTCGGCTTCGCGTTTTAGGAATTCCGACTTGTCTAGTTGGACTTTTAGATTGACTTCTCTCAATCTATCGAAAATTTTCCTCAACGACTCTAAATGCTCTTGCAAAGAGGTTGAAAATATAATTATGTCGTCCAAATAGACGAAGCAGATTTTGTTGATATAGTCGGACAGGACGTTGTTCATAAGGCGTTGGAAGGTTGCCGGGGCTGTCTTCAGTCCAAATGGCATACGAAGGAACTCGTAATGTCCTCCTTCAACGCTGAACGCTGTCTTGTGTATATCTGCCTCTGCTACCTCTATTTGGTAGAAGCCCTTAGCTAAGTCTAAGGTGGAAAAGTATTGACATCTGCCAAGTTTTTCTAATATCTCATCTATGTTTGGCAGAGGATATTTGTCGTCGGTGGTGGCTTCATTCAACTTCCTATAGTCGATGACCAACCTCCATTTGCGTTTTCCGCTGGCGTCCAGTTTTTTTGGAACTATCCAAACTGGTGCCGAATAGGGAGAGTTGCTAGGCCTGATTATATTTTTTTCTATCATCTCTTTTATTTGCGATTGTACTTCACTCTTGTGAATGTACGGGTATCTGTAGGTTTTGGCGAAAATTGGTGTTGAATTTGGGGTTCGAATTTCATGTTTTATCGCGTTAGTGAAGGTTAGGTCGGAGTCTTCCCTGTAAAATATATTGGAATACCTTTTTACCAATCGTAAGAGCATTTCTTTCTCTTCGTGATTTAGGTGGTTGACCCGTAATTGGTCAGACAGGGGTTTGCTTTCTTTATCTTCAATAATGTTAAAATTTTCCTCGTCTATTCTTTCTACTTCGATTGATTCAGGAATTTTTATCTCGGAGCTTTTATCTAATACTTTAATTTGCGCACAAATTTTGTGGTTTTCTATATTGTAAATACCTTCCCTGATAATAACTGAGTTATCGTTAGCCATATGTTCCTTAATATATCCTAACCCTTCCTTCTGAGGTACGGGTATGGACATTTCGATAGTATCTTCACTATCTTTTATATCTTCGTCTAATTCGAAGTATAATTTTAATTTATTTTTGCCGGAAATTAATAGATCATACTCATAATCTATTTTAGTTTGTAGTGGTTTAAGGATATTATTTCCGATTAGCCCGTGATAATCGGTGTGGAAAGGAGACACGAACATCTCGACTATATTCGAGGGATCACCTAACTCTTTAAATAATGGAATTTTGACCATTTCTCTTATTTCAACGATACCGTTAATTGTCCTAACTTTAAAAGGTTCGGCGAGTTTTCTCATCCATTTCGGGTGACAGAGATTTGGGTTTATGATTGAATGTGTAGCTCCTGAATCGATAATAAATTTTAGAGGAATTGTCTTAGATTCTACTACTATATAGGGAAGCACGGGTTTGAGGCATGAGATTGAAAATTTGGATAAACGTCTTGTGGATTTAACTCTACAGCAGGTGCAACTGCTAGATCCACTTCCATAGGTTCAGGTCTATTCCTGTCATCTTGGTTAGATCGGAAGTTATTATTATTGTGATTTTGGTTGTAGCGGTAGTTATTATTGTTACTATTTTGGTTGTAACGGGAATTATTGTTACTATTTTGGTTGTAACGAGAATTATTGTTTTGGTTAAAATTATTGGTACGACTATATTGGGGATTATAATTGTTTTGGTAGGAAACTTGACTCTCTTGAGGAAGGTTTCGAGAATTAAATGAATTTTGCCTAAATCTAACGTCTGGTGGTCTTATGTTACGATCTTGAAAAGTTGGCTGACTTCGCCGGTTATTATTTTCTGGTCTATTGTCTCGGTATTGTCGTTGTCTGTTTTCAGTTTTATTTTTATGTCCGTTGTTCTGACCAAAGGGATTATAAAATGCATGCTTTGACTCATATAAAATATTCATTGCGCTCTCTAGATCGCTTGGTGCTCTACAATAGAGTATGGATTTCATAGGCTCTGGGATTTTGCTTTTAAATATATTTAAGGCTGAGTTTATGTTGGCTCTCAAAGCTAGTCCTAAAGTATCGTTATCGAAGTTATTTTCTTGGGCTGTTTTAATATTTAACCGTCTCAATATCGTTCTAATTTCGTTGTAGAAATCCTGGCTATTGGTTTTGAAATTTACGCTTCTAAGATCGTCGAAGAGTTGTTCTGCGGATTTGCGATCTCCAAAATTGTTAACTAATAACGATTTTGTTTCCCCCCATGATTTAATATGATAATTAATTTCAATTACTTCGCGCGCTCTGCCTTTTAATTTTGATTTAATTGTATCGGAAAAAACTAATTGCGAAATTTCATCGTATCTTTGTAATGTTGGGTGAATTCTATCAATAAGATCGATGAAATTTTGTAAATAGAAGGGGTTGCCGTCGAATTCCGGTAATTTTGAAAGATATTTAATAGGGTCTATAGCTATTGAGGGAGTAGGGTTAGGTAAGTGTACGTTTTCGGGGTTAATAGCATTAAGGCGGTTTCTCATGCCCTCTAATGTGGCTCTAAGGTACCTAATTCGCTGGCATTAGGTTCTTCGTTCGCCATTATGAAATATAGAATTGAAATTTAAAAAGAGATTTGAGACAACTTGCGCACTTTAATTTAATTTTAAAACAGAAGATTCCCGCAGGCTCAACACATATACGTTTACACTCTTAAGCACTTTCCACAACTGGTGTGGGGACAATAATATATTTTCACGATAAAAATAATGGTAAGATAATCGAGAAAAAAAAAATTGTAAATGTTAATAATAAAAAATAAATGTAATATTGGTGATAAAAAAAAAATAAAAAATTCAACTTAAAACTAAAATGATAATTATTTAGATAATATTTTTAACGATATTTTCTCCACTTAATATGAATAATTGGCAAAAAAAAAAAATGTAATAAAATAATCCTACTTGTTCTTAACTAGTGAGTTTCAGAGTTCCACTGATGTCTTCTTTGACGGGATGTGGCGATGATTCCAACGGTGATTCTTTGTTAGGTTGCTAGTTGGCAACTCCGGTGATGTCTTCTTTAACAGGAGGTGATTCCAACGATGATTGGTTTTATTCAATAATCTGCAACGATGTCTTCTTCGTCTATAAGCTGCAATGATGTCTTCTTTGGCTATCAACTGCAATCTTTGGTTACAACTGTAATCTTCTTTGGTTAACAGTTGCGATTTCCTTTGGCTATCAGCTACAATTTGGCTGGCTGATAATTCACGGCTTCTTGTATCTTTTTTGTTAGTCACAAACACTCGAGTTAATTTTTTCCACGAATCTTTTCGTAAGAAAAATAAAATAGTTTATCGCACGTTAAAGTATTAAAATACACGCGTCGTAGGTTCTATCTTAAGGACCGTTTTAAATCGACACTACGCGCGATCCTACCGACTGCGCCATTTAAATAATCGAGCGTTTAATTTGGCAAAAAAAAATAAACATCAAATAAAAAATCAACTTTTTCTCAATCACTTTATTATATAGTAGATCAACTTAGTTTTAACTTTATTAATTTAAATCAACTTAATATTACTTTAATAATTGTTTAAGAATCGGACCGCGCCGTTTGGAATAAAACTCTGAACTAACTTTATGTGAAAAGGTAAAGTTTTCTGTTGGGATGTGTTTGCTATCTATTCTCACGGTGAGGACAGAAAATTCTTAGGAATTGTATGTCCCACCGGATGCTCGTGCAAAATATGCTTACTGCATGTCTAGCGCGGCATGGGAAATTGGGAAATCGCTCTAAATAACATTAAGTGAATATGAGGATTGAAAAATGAACTTTAAATGGAATTTTAGGTACAAATAAGAATATTAATTTTGGATAAAAAATGGATGGGATGTTGGGAGATTTTAAATGGGAAATCATATGATAGGCTTTACTGTAACAGCGAATCTTAGCATTGGTATACATGCGCAAGGATTCAGGAAAACCGTGTGATTAGCACTGGAGTCGTACGTAAAATTTCAAATCATCCCTATATGTTCTTCTAAAAGAAAAGGTGCAATAGAAAAATTAAGTACGCCTCTTATAGAATGGGGGCTCTAGATTTTATAAGCGATTTTCGGCCGATTTTTTCGAAAAAACAAGAAAAAAAAGTTCAAACTAACGCCATTTTTTTCTAAATCAATTTTTCGAAAAAATCCTACGACGTTCGCTAGATTTTGGACTATATTTTAAGAAACTTTTTGGTTTTTTGTTCCAGATTAAAAATTGTGACCTGTAGCGGTAGGCCATGGCAAACGTCCGAGACTTTTTTTTCCTCGCCTACGCCGACATTTTGTATTGTAAAATTTAAATAAAACATGCTCTTTGTAGTTAAAAACTAGTACTTTCATATGTACAAAACCTCATAGCTCTATCTCTTTCCTATCGTTCGTGGTACGTCTCAGAAAATCACATGAAATTTATTGTTCACAAAGGTATATTACCCCTTAAGATATCCTATCTTTTCAGCACTAATTACCATATTAGAGCGTCAATTTTTGAACCATAAATGTTTTAATAATAAAAATTACCGGCATTTAAAAAACATTCAATTCGGAAGAGTCTCGACTATTTTGGATACATAAATAATCTATTTTCAAAATTTGAGGAACTTTTTACAATTTACTTAAGTCTATATTACTTAATTCCTTCCAGCGTAGGCAGATCGTTGTACACGAATTAACTTTTCCTTTCACATTAAAACAAAAAATTATAAATTTATATCATAAATATTGTAATATGTCAATTATAACATCCATGCGTTGTGGGAAAGCATAAATATGATAAGTGTCGCAATTAAACCGCAAGTAATGCCCAAAATGTCATATTTATCTGTCAAACTACAGAGATGTCTCCGAGGGCGCAGGAGATACTTTGGACACGTGCTCTAAATTGGATTTCAGATTGAAAATTGGATTCATCTCCATGGCGGAATTTACAAGTGCAGCGTTCCAGGCGGTGTGTGGTGGTTTAATTTAAATCAGACATCACGGCCACAGTGAAGCACTTTCCAGCCAGACATGTAGGCTGCCAGCCAGACTTTCATGCGCAGTCTTCGATTGAGGTGGGTTAAGGTTTGTTTTCACTGTCTCGCATCCAACATTCTGTCGCGGATAAATGTAATAAATTATATTGAAATTGTTTATGGATGGTTTACGGGAATTTTATTAAATGTAAACTAATAAAATTTGAATATGGTGAAAAATTTAACGCTAAATTTACTCACGTTTATTGCATTGCTATTTTTACTCAAACCAAGCATACAAGATTATTTAGAATTTTGTAAGTGGCTTTGCAATTATGTACTACTATTTTTTCAAAAAAAAACTGCACTATTAGATTGATGTTCTCTGCATAATTTAAATATTTCCACAGTTTTAAATGTCGAACCAATCTATGCGTAAATCGATGGCTTTATCTGTGGCTTACAACAGAAGAGATTGATCGTGTTGAGTTTTCGTAGCTTATGCACCGGCTTCACCGACCTCCATTGTTCAGCTCACAAAGCTTCTTGTCTGATGTTTGAAAGCTTCATTACTGAAGTGTACTCTGTTTCAGTTGTGACACTGAATAAAAATGCGGGAACAAGTTTTTTAATATAAATGCCATAAGAACGTTGAAATGTCAAAGAAACGCACCGGAGCGGATAGGAAACTGCACTGATTACAATGAACAGATCTGTTCGCGTTTAAACGTCAAAGTGTTTTGTGTAATTTTATAACCACTTTTCGCCTTATTATACAATAATTCGTATTCTGTTACTTCTCCTATTAATTATTCGCCAGAAAATATTATTTAAAATTATAAAAAAATAGAAACAAAATTTAACTTAACTTGTTTAAAAAAATTCTGACAGCCCAATCCACCGATTTCTAAACAAACGAAAACGAATCCGTCCAGATCCGATCAAATACGCTTGGATCCGTTCATTGTAATCGCTCAGATGGAAAACGCATGCTCGGAAACCCACTTTGACAGATCAATCCGATTCTTTTCCGCTCTCATCCGTTCATTGTAATTGGACCTTAAAGCCTGAACTACATTGAAAAGCATTGCTGTGCTGTGCAGTGCAGTGAACTTTAGACTTCTTGTAACTGAATGCACTGCACAGCACTGCTTTGCTTAGGCTAATTTCTAAAAAACTGCTTCGCAGTGCTTCTGTTCACACATGAAGTTAGGTTTTCATTCAAAATGGATGAGGAGAAACTCATAGAATTAGTGCGAAGCAAAGAATTTTTATACAATACAATTGTAAAAACGTTGTAATAATAAATACTTTTAAAAGATGACCAAATGTCTTTACCAAATGTCAAAACACTGCTCTTGCAATGTGTTTCACCTTCCGTTCCAAAGCGACGCACTGCACTGCACTTCTTTTCAATGTATTTCTGGCTTAAGGCTGGTCAGCCACTGGAAGCGTATTCGAGCGGCTACGCGCTTTCGCTACATAAGCGGCTACATGCGGGTCTGCGATACACGGCTACTCGTGACGGGGTCGTCCACTGCAAGCTTTTCATGCTTTTCAGTTTGAAGTGAACTTTGAAGTAATAATATTGTGATGGAAGAAGAGGATGGATATGTATTTTTTGGAATTTTCTACGCTGATGAGACATAGGATTATTAAAAAAAGACGAACGTGTTGGGATAACCCTATTTTGGGAAAAAGGATGTGTCTACACAGCGAATTAGAGGGAAATCGCCTTAAATTCTTCGATTGGTCGTATGAGCCCCAACACATTCCAATACAATTTCCTCCTTCGGAACCTGTTTACTTACTATTACCTCCCACTTCAACCGCAACTTTTCCCCCCATTGATTTCTGTGTATATTGCGAGAGTGATATTTTTTATTTTTCATATCCCACAAAGGGGAATATGACCGCACGATATTAATAAATTTTTCTGTTTCTTCAGCATTCTTTTTGCTACACCATTAATGCCCGATTTCTTCACTTTAAACTTATCCACGGGTTTTCTAACTTGAGAATAAAGATAAACTTCGATTAAATGTTGGACAGTTTTCTTCATGCGAATCCAAAGTTACGTATTCGACAGATAGTTAACCAACCATCCATATGGCAACTCCGCACATTGCAGACATATGTTTTGCTTGTGCGCAAGTCATTAATTATAATTTGGCGGTTTTTTTTAACGTCAAACGTGGAAACAATTTAAAAAACATTTAAATTGTAATTGGGAGACAAGCGTAAGTATTTAAATTAATTTTTTCATTTATGAATGAAAAATATATATACATGAAATTTTTGCAGTTAAAATGGAAAAAGACAAGCAACGTAGTGCTAATTTTACAAAAAGTGAAATAAACATTTTAATTGATTTTGCCGTATAGCATAAAAACATTATTGAAAACAAGAGGACTTCCGCTGAGAAGAATAAAGCGTGGAGTATTATTTGCGAAAAATTTAATGCCGCGACGGGAAATGTTTCAAGAAGTGTTAAAACTCTTAGGAGGAAATACGACTCCTTGAAAAAAGATTTAAGGAAAATTGTTCCCGGCTAAGGATGGAACAGTGCCGAACAGGTGGTGGGCCTTTTCTCCCAACGGATTTAGCCCCTTACGAGGAGAAAATTTTATCCCTAGGTCAAATCACCTTTATTGGGATGAATTGCCCATTCGATGATGATAGAAATGACAACAGAATTTCTATCGAAGGTACGTACAAAAGTGCAAAACAAAGTGTTACAACGATAATATATGTTTTTTTTTCAGAACCAATACCGTTAGACGAAATCGAATTTTTAGAATTGGAGACAGAAGGTATTACAAACCTAATATTAATTTGTTGTTTATTTATTTCTAAAGACCATTTTATTTCAGATATCCTAAATTATGTAACCGAGCCGAAATCAAGCGAAGGAAACAAAGAAGAAAATTTAACACGTGAGCAATTTAATGAGCATTCATGGAATTTATATGAGCTTGTCATTTCTTTGCAGTTAAAATCGATGAACCAACCCCTTCCATGTCGCAAGCACCACCCGCTAAAGCAACAGAAAGAGAGGAATTACCAATCCTATATATAGTAGGAAACAAAAAAGTTGAAATTTAATCTATTATATTACATTTGTTGGTATTAACAATGTCATATCTTTTAGGATCAGAATCGCAATTGCCACCACATCACGGCAAAAATAAGAAAAAGTGCTGTGGATGAAGCAGCAGAATTAAAAATTAAGTTATTGAAGCTGCAGTGCGTGATGGTGGAGGAGATGGCGCTGAAAGAGAAAATTGGCGAAAAGGAGATGGAGCAGAAGCAAAAAATCACTGCTCTACAAATCAAAAATCTGTTGTAGAGCAACAAATAAAAAAAGCCGAATTGAAAAAATTATTATAAATTATTAGCCAAATTCTTTATTTACGAATTCTTTTAAAATTAATACATCCTTGAGGAAGTTGTTCACTATAACCTGGAATTACAAAAAAATAAAAATAAATTTAAAAATTTCTGGAATTTAGTTTCAATTTACCATGAAAAATAATCTTCGATTAGTGCACGTCGCACCATTGTTCACTCATTCAAAATTGCAGACATGACACATTTGAATTAGTTAAATATAATAACCTATAAATATTGTCATTGAAAAATAACACATTTGAATATAACATTGCCTTATGCCCGATTTCTTCACTTTAAACTTATCCACGGGTTTTCTAACTTTCGAATAAAGATAAACTTCGATTAAATGTGGGACGGTTTTCTTCACGCGAATCCAAAGTTACGTATTCCACAGATAGTTAACCTACCATTCATATGGCATCTCTGCAAATTGCTGATATGTTTGGCTTTTGCACAAGTCTCGTTAAAAAAAACGCAAAATTATAATTTGGCGGTTTTTTTGACGTCAAACGTTGAAATAATTTAAAAAATATTTAAATTGTAATTGCGATACAGGCAAATACTTCCGCCTACTTAATACTTAATACTTAAATTAATGTTCTAATTTATGAATGAAAATGTATTTTTTCTAATTTTAATGTAATATTTTCCATTAAATTTTCCTCTTCGCTCTCATCGGTCGAGAAAACATTAACATTTATAAATGCGTCCATTTTTAATATAATTAAATATTTAAAAATATGTCAACAACAAATATTTTGACACTAACCAAGAGATAAACCCTCAAAATTGGCCAGTTAACTTTAACCCCCCGATAAGTCTTAATCCAACGATAGCAAAAGTGAAGAAAACCAATTTCTCTAGATATACTATGGATAAAGCTAGCAGAGGTATAACCCATTGTGAAGAAATCGGGCATTAGTTTAATGAAAAACATTGCCTTAGTTTAATGACAAAAATATATTTACATATTCCATATATGGTATATAATAATTGTTTAAATAATCTTACTTATTAAAAGAAGAAATAACCCTTTATTTTTACTAAATAAAATCCACAATAAATTAACTTTTACTAATTCAATTATCTAGCATGGACCTGTTCACTAATTTTTTAGTGAAAAATTTCCACTAATTCACACTAGTTGCAGACATGACACTAACTCACTTTTAGAGAGTGAAGAGGACTTTAATGCATAATTTTTTTCAATTTGGCGTTTTAAGCATGTTTAAAGAAATATTTAATTTTGTTTAGCCCATTTACGAATTTTATGCTGCTATTTATTAGCTGAGACCCGCAGTGAAATGCTTCGATTTTTTCATGACGTATTATTTTTTATACAATTTTGATTCATAAAAATACTATTAAGATAAACTGGTTCCGTGCAACATGCAAATACTGTCTTATGATTGAAAACCACTCTCCAAAGATAAATATTGAAATTACCACGAAAAAAGTCATTTTTTCGATTTTTTCATTTTTCCGGTCATTTTTTCCATTGCAGTATACCGTTTTTTTACCATTTATCGAAAGTGGACGTAACAACGAGTAAGTGAGCCAAAACAAAACTCCGTAGGAAGCGTAGTTTTAAGAGAAATCGCAATTAAAAATGCCGTACAAGAGCTTGTTCGACAATATCCCGCTGTCAGATTGCTGTGACGAATTATTTTTTTTCTTTCACATTTTTACGACTAATTCTACTGGACTATATGGACTATATGGGAATTAGGAGTCCCTTCAAAGCTGGCAGTGACCCAAAGCCTTTCTACCTCGTCTTGGAATGAGTGATAAGGAAAACGTCAGTCCCGATAATTTTGTCAATAGGAACTCGAACTTGTCTGGATATGCCTATGACATAGGCCTGATCGTCAAAGAAGAGAAAACAAAGGTGGTGCAACAATCCAGAGCTGGAAGATGGTGCCGTTGCCGAAATCACTATAATGTCATAATGTTTTGTATTGACTGATCAAAAAAAAATTTCAAAAAACCCAGGTTTTGAGTGATATTTTTGCCAAAAAGAGATATCTCCGGCGGCCATGTTGTTTTTTTTTGTGATTCCGAAATTGTTTTCTTAAAAAGTCCCAAGGAAGCTGTGAACTAATTTTCAGCCATTTTGGAATTTTGTCTCCTTTCGTGCATTTTTTTCCTAATTTCCCCGGACTATATAAGGTTTTACAGCAAAACTTAATAAATAAATACAGCTAAATACTAAAAACACCGAAACAAAATAAACAACACCAGAGCAGACGTTTTTTATGTTATGGAGAGAACTGTCAGATAAAACCACGAAAAAATCAAAACGTTTTGATATTTGGGGCTCTGTTCAAGATTTCTGCTATAGCTGCTTTGGTAGCAGCTATTTTCAAGCTGTCAAATTCTCCAAAGCAGTAAGAAGCTGCAATGATATCTTGGACACAAAAAAGCTGCTTTTAGACAAACATGTGTATGGGTGTATCATGATATCCATTCCTTTGATTTATTAAAGAAATATTTACCGCTTGCATCACATTTAATTAATACCGTAATTTATTATTAATTATTAGCCCAAACAAAACAGCATTTTAACCAGTCATTTTAATTATTTCCAAATGACAGTTACGCACACATATAAGTTTTAAAATAGCTGCTTTCTTGCTCCACTCGATACTGCGAGCAACAAAAAGCAGCTACATGAGCACCTTTTTTCAAATCTTGGACACAGAAAAAGCTGCTTTTGTAGCAGCTTTTTTTCTGTTTTGAACAACGAAAAGCATAAAAAAAGCAGCTAATAGCTGCTATAGCAGAAATCTTGAACAGACCCTGGGATAAACTTGTGACAAACATAAAACCAAAAACCAAATTCACCACACTGTCAATCTTTGTTTGAACGCCTTGTTTGTACGCATAAAACCTTGTAGTGTATGGGGCCCTATTGAAAAGCGAGTTATGAACGATACCGAGTATTGGGCGAGACTCGTCTCGTTCTCGCATCGCACTCTCGCAACATTGTAAATGGTCCTTGAGGACTAAGAAGTAAAAACCTTCACTGACTCGACTAAAATTAGTTTGAACAAAAACAGATAAATACTTGAAAAATTCGAAATGCTACCGTAACTACGTTCACATTCAACAGAATAGACCAGTCACGTCAAGGCACGTCACGTCAAAATATAGTTTCAAACTAATCTTGACGTGCCGTGAGGTTGGCGGTCCGTGACGTTGCCTATGTGAACGCGTAGTGTAATAATACGGCGTTTACATCTCCTCGAAAACAAGTGTTTTCATGAACTCGTTTTCGGAAAACGAGTGAGGTGTTTACATCGCCTTCTGCTTGTTTTCGAGTGACAGTTATGCCTATTTAATTTAATTTTGATTAAATTATTTCGTTTTAAATTGTTTCCATGGCAAACTGAGAATTAAAAAAGTGTGATACGGAAAATGACATGCGTATAACAAGTGCTGAACGCTGAATTAGGTTCTTGTCCACACTTTTCTTGTTTTCGTTGTCGTTTTTATTGAAAACAGGTTCCCAAGTTGTTTTCGATTTGTATGAAAAACACCTGTTTTCGATTGTGTTTTTGCCCAAAACGCCAAATTTTGACGAAAACACGTATTTTCGAGGCGATGTAAACGCCATATAGTGGAGTCGGACAAGCAAAACCAAAATTTAGCAGTTTCCCCAGTTTTTAATTTTTTTTGAGGTTATGTGTGCAGATTAAAATTTCATTTTGTAACCGCTGAGAGCCAATATCATAACGAATAGCCTCAATTTATTTCGCTCTCTTTGGACCTACACATTCCGAGAAATTCTTATCTATATTTAGAAAGACCGACCAAAATGGTAGTTTTTTCACAAAATGGCCCATAATTTACGTAGCGGCGGTTGCGAGAGGCAGAAAATTTCCATTTCGTATAGTATTCGATGTAACTAACATATTAAAAAAAAATTGAGACTGGAAACAATTCCTTTTTCACTCAATTTTGGTGCTTGTCCGACTCCACTAATATAAAACTCATTGAAGAATATTTCGGCGTGCCGTTGCCGTTCCTTGACGTGACGTTGACGTTCCGTATAGTGCGAATCGACCTTAAGGCGCCCATTAGACGATATAGGTTTTGTTGTCAGTTCTGCCACAGTTTTGCCTATGTCTGACGGAAAACCTAACGTCTAAGGTGATGACTGGCGTAATTCTCCGTATATTTTGCTTTCCATTAAGCATGACTGATGAAATTGATTGCCTCTTGCATGAACGTGGAATGGCCGCCTAAAAATCTCATGATAAGAACACAATACATCCAAGCATGCCTGCCCTTCATAAAAAGGCAATTCTCTGCAGCAGAAAATCATCACCATAATTCTGGCACCCTTTTAATTTAAGCACAATAACAAAAAAGATTGAAGCTATTTTCCATACATAAAAATCAAATAACTGTTTTCGTAATAGGATCAAATTTCACTATTAACATTTTGCTGTGTATATAGTCAGCAATTGAAAAAATACACACACTCTCTACATATAAAAGCACAATAAATACAAGTGCCGCTCTGAATGTCTTTTACTAATTTTACTCTAATTATTGCAACTCCAATTCTATCAAAAAATCTATTGAAATCGACGTTCAATACGAATTATTTTTGCCGAGTGACCACATACTAAGTATCTGGACGAACCAGAAAGCAGAGTCGTCTTCCTTAAAGCATTTATTTAAATTATTTCCTAAGTGCCGTAATTTAATTGAATTTCATATTTTACATTGTTTAGTACAGAGACAAGCTTGCAGCGCGCTGGTGGACTGGTTTGTCAGGTGACAGGTGCTCCATTTCGTACTTGATTGTCGGAGAGCAGCCAGCATTCGCGATCCCCTTGCATACCTAGTTGGATGTAATTTTTCAGAAATCGAACCAGTTGGAATGCTCACAAGCATACTGGACTCCTTGGCAGAGAAAATGGAAAAACGAGTTTTTTCTTGAACGCTAAACTAAATCCCGGCGAGCTCCGCGATGGCAATGCCCAGGTGGGAGTTGTTACATATTTTGTCAAACTGCACTACCTGACGTGTTTCCATTTTCATTGCAAATGCTGGCAATTAACGCGAAAAGACCGAGTGCGCATCAACATGGCAGCAGTCGTCTAGCGCGCACCAGAATCCAGATTAGTTTTATGCTCGTGCAAATTCTCGAGATCAGCACGTTGTGTGCTAGTCATTTCCCAATTTGTAGAGATCAGCAGGTACAAAGTGATTATATGTTATGTATATAGATGTTCCACCAGCAAAAATGGCTCGCTGATAAATTGCTGACCATGATGATAGCTACTAAATGGACTCTGACAAATATGGCCAAATATTTCACTCGTAAAAGGATTCTTGGAGGCGTTCTGATTCCACCCGGCATTTATGGAAATTCAAAATTAACTCCAATTTGTGCAAGGCGCAAATTAGCTTCGTGATACGTTAAATAGGTGCGTATGGTGAACACTTTTGCGAGGGTGTACCTCGCAATGAATCTCGCGAAGTGAAACCGCCACGACAACCATTGCATTATTTATTTCACTTATAATTTGAATGGCGAAGGGGAATTACAGTTCATCTTTTTGGTTACTTTTCATTTTTATTTGTAGCTGACAACTGCTACCAACTAAAAATGACCGAATGACGGCTTCAACCTCGCTGCGACAAGGGAAATTTTCGGTTTTTGTGTGCGCTTCATTGCGGACTTCTTTTCTCAATCAAGCCATCATATCGAAGTGTCAATAAGTGTGGCCTTTATTAATAGAAGCGAAATTGGTGGGAATGTGCCCGCCCGCATTGGGAAATGAGGTTTTGTTGACATCAATTAGTGTGGATTTATAAAATAATGATTTTTTGATTTTTGACTGTTTTATATACAGCCCTTGTCGAGCGTTAAAAAACCCTTATCACATAATAAAGTTAATTTATTGATGAATCAAAATATAATTGAAAAGGAGGAAATTAATCATAATCACAAATGTGAATAATTCATTATATGACTTCACCTACACCTAAATTCTTGTGGGAGTCTTGTTTGAAGAAAAATGTTTACTTAATATGTATATAGATAGTTTTAGGAAATATTTGAAATTAAATTTGTTTTCGGACTTTTTTTAATCCGCCAATCGTTTAATGGTGCTTTAAGCACTTTATTTAATTTTGTCATATTCCAGGGAAATTATACATTATGCTTCGAAAATATTCCGGGAAAGCTGAATTTTGGTATGAACCATGGAATTGTTGTTCTAAACAATATTTTTTCAAAAGACCTCATCGATTCAGGTACCGCTAACAAATTTACGCGAGGTCAAAGGTCACCAAAAGCGATTTTTCGTAAATATTTCAGTAATGCTCACTTTTACAGAAAAATATATAGTTTAAAAAACTAAAAAATACGCTCTTACTTAAAAATAAACTAAAAAGTAAAAAATAATTTTGAATGTAGTTTTTTTTGCTCAAGCCAGTAGGTATAGGTATATGGGAACAACCTACCTTTCGAAATGTAAAAAAACGTGGGGCGCTAACGAAAAGTTCCAGTGCTAATCAAACTAAGTTGGGATGTGCGTTTGACCCTTTCGGTCCACACGATCAACTTCCCAGTATTATGAATGTTGAATATTGTCAACGGATATTTTAATAATAAATAAACAATAATCAATATATAATACCTAAAAGTCACATTTTTTTATCAATACTTTCGCTATCACTTAATTCGTGTTCAAACAAAAAAACGGCTCGGCCGAACTTTACGAAAATCTCTTCAGATAGTAACTTCTGGTAATACGCTAAGATCAACACCTGAACGAAGTCGGTATCATTGTTAGTACGCGCGAAATCGTGCTGGTACAAAAATCATTTAAGTCGTTCAAGCAAAAAAAACGGCTCGACCGATTTTTATGAAAATCTTTTCAGATCATATTTCCCCTTACACGCTTCGAACGGCATCTCAACGAAGGCGATATCTTTTTTGGTTCGCGCGATATCTTGCAGGTACAAAAATGACTTACGTCGTCTAAGCAAAGAAACCGCTCGACCGAATTTTATGAAAATCTTTTCAGGTAGTAACTTCGGTAATACGCTACGATCGACAGCTCAACGAAGTCGGTATCATTGTTAGTTCGCGCGAAATCGTGCTGGTACAAAAATCACTTACGTCGTCTAAACAATGAAACCGCGAATTTTATGAAAATCATTTCAGATAGTAACTTTGGTAATACGCTACGATCGACACCTCAACGAAGTCGGTATCATTGTTAGTTCGAGCGAAATCGTGCTGGTGCAAAAATCACTTAAATCGTTCAAAGAAAAAACGGCTCGACCGATTTTTATGAAAATCTTTGCAAGTCATATGTCCTTTAATACGCTTCGAACTTTTTTGGTTCACGCGAAATCTTTCAGGTACAAAAAAGACTTACGTCGTCTAAACAAAGAAACCGCTCGACCGAATATAATGAAAATCTCTTCAGATAGTAACTTGTAATACGCTACGATCGATACCTCAACGAAGTCGGCATCCTTGTTAGTTAGCGCGAAATCGTGCTGGTGCAAAAATCACTTAAGTGGTTCAAGCAAGAAAACAGCTCGACCGATTTTTATGAAAATCTTTTCAGATCATATTTCCCTTTACACGCTTCGAACGGCATCTCAACGAAGTCGATATCTTTTTCGGTTCGCGCAAAATCGCACAGACACACACACATATTTCTTCTCAAATATTTGCTTAAAATGTTATTGGGACCTTGAAACATGAAAATACATTGAACATTTCTATTTCGATTTTCGGACCGATTACAATAACTTCCTACTGGGAAGTTAAAAATAATATATGTAGGTAAAAAGTCCCACGCTTTTTTACATTTCGAAAGGTAGGTATAGGCATATACTGGCTAGAGCAAAAAAACTACATTCAAAATTATTTTTTACTTTTTAGTTCATTTTTAAGCAAAAGCGTATTTTTTAGTTTTTTAAACTATATATTTTATTTTCTTAGTCTATTATATGTCTTCCGCCATTTTGTGATCACCGCCATATTAGATTTAAAATGAATTCACACAGCTTACTGTACTATACTCGTCATACACTTTCATTTGATTCCCATACCGAGGGCGTTGTAAAAAAAAGACAATCCGCCATTTTGGGTTGGCCGCCATTTTGAATTTCGAATGACGGCACACAGCTAACAGTAATCTTCTTTCATTTGATACCCATACCGACTTTTCAGTCTTAAAATAACTTTGACATGTTTACTACTGATAGTGACCTCCGGGCCCGTCGAAAGAAAGCATTCACACATCTCAAGGAACTCGAATCCGTGCTTTCAGTATATAGTTTGATTTCAAACTACATCTGAAATACATCTCCACACTCGTCTCTCATTTGTACAATTTTCTTGCAAAATCGAACAAATTATAAAGTCGGCTGAAACCTGTAATAATTACATACTTATCTTGTTTGTCTTAAAAGCCAAGGTACCAGGATGTCGAGTCCAGTTGCACTGCAGGCTATACTATCATTATTCACTAAACAAACAAGAACGAAATCATTCAAAGAGTTCCAGAGTCTACCTACAGAATTTAAGTACATCCGTTAATTAAAAGCTGAAAAAACCAATTACCTTCCAAGTAATTAAAGCGAGAAAACAACACTTGGGAGAATTGTTGTGATCTAGAATATATTTAATAAGTCGCAGTCACGGTGCAAATCGGTTTTTGTCAGTCCTGGAAATTTTTCATAGTTTATAGCCATCCTTCCTGGGTTTTTTCGTCATTGACACAGCCAAGTACACATTGAATGCCATGAAGCTGCTGTGCCGGTTCAGTCTAAGGTTTTGTTGCCAACGTGGCCACAAGTCACATCCCGTGAATAAATTTCAGATCTGCAGCCACGACTGTAATCATATTTACACAAACACTGTGGGGAAGTCTATCTGACGAAGGAGGTCAGATATTAGCCGCAAACTGCAATGCACCCGCGCTGCAGTCAGAGCCAAGAGGGTGGCGGATCCGTTTCGTGTCCCTTGTGTATCCTTATCTTAGTGCATTGCAGTCTCCCATTTACCCTTTCTATTCCACATAGGTTGCCTATGAGTAAGCTTCTTAGTGTATAAAGCTTAGTATATATACGTTGAGGAACTTGTGGCAGTCACGAACGTACAATCTCGAAGGACATTTGACTGGATTTGAGTTGTTTTCGTGTTTCTCGGTTCTTAGCAAAGGGTTCCTTGGAAATTGAATTGTTTGGCTGCTAGGATTCTAAAGGCGATATAATATCAAAACAGTCTGTTAATAATTTGACAAATTTATAATTTTTGGATTCAACATCTGTGATTGATCTAGTACTAAAAAAGGGACGAGGTGTCATCATATTAATAAAAAAGCAACACCATTCTATACAGGGTGTATTGCATAAAGTTACAAAACGGCCGGCTGTGGATAGGTTTTGAATAGACAAACAAAAAATTGTATGGGAGGGAGGGGAAGGGGGGGACGGGTGAAATCGTAACGGTTATTAGCAAGTTTTATGTTAAAATTTGCCTTACTTGGTGCTTATTTGATACTTTTTGGCAAAGCTTAGGTGAAAAAGTACTAAAATAGAGCCAATTTTAGCATTAAAATTGCTTAAACTCCAAAAATAAAAGCCGTAGGATAAAAATTGTCCACACATTTTAGATAGGAAATTGTTCAAGCTTTCCAATTTTGCTAAAAAAAATATTAGTAGTATAGGTATTTTTTGGAGAAAAAGGTGGTTTTAGTTGAAATTTAATGAAAAACGACTTTGACGACTCATTATCCTGCAAGTTGTTAGGGTAGAACCTTAATTTTGACAGGTGGGAGTAATCTGCGTACACTGATACCTTATTCATGAAAATAGGTCATTGGGTTACAAAAATACAGGGTGATATGTAAAACTCTAAACAGAAAATATGAGTGTGCTTAAGACCACACTTTGGAAGTAAAACGTGGTTGCCCAATAACTGCCGGAATTATTAAAATAACTAATATCGCCCATTGGTCGAAATTCGACCCTCTCTCCCTACTCATCTCTCAATCCGTTCCGTTAATGTTTGACATCTACGCATTTCAAATAACTCAATAATAATTTAATTGAACTATTACCACTTTTTAATTTCTCTGTCAGTTCTAAACAAAAAAAAATTGTTTTAAAAAATGTAATTAAAAACTACATTATCATCTAAAATCGCATCTTTGAACAAAACTTTCTTCATTTAAAAGCACCATCGCTTACCGTGATATTTTGATAATAGTTTACACTTTGTTTTATTATTTATTTTTTTAATTTTTTTAATTAAAATTTGCCGGGACGTAAGAATCTCCACAGAAAGAAAAACCTTCGCACTACGGCAAGAAAAGTGGCACAACTCAAAAATTGGCTGTTTTGAGTTTTTGCCGCCAGGTGACTATTGGCACTTTTCTTGCCGTACTGTGATAGTATATGCATTTATTTCTAATCTAATTTGTTGAAACAAAAACAAAAACAAACAAAATTTTGAAATGCCAATGCGTAGTGAAAAGGAAGTACGGCTAACTTTCGCTAAGCAATCTAGGCTCATGAAATTTAGTCGATTCACAAACCTTAATAATAAATTTTTATATTCGCCTGTTTATATGCTAACCGTAATTTCTATCTTATATTGTTGTTGTCCTTTTATCATTTTATATTGGGAAATGCAATACTCATTTCTGAGTCACAGAATTGAGATAAATGAATAATTCTTGTTTTGTGCACACCTTTACGACTCCGACTTCCATATAAAACCAGTTTGAGGAAAATCGGTTTAATGGAAGTCGCATAAAGTGCTGTACAAAAAAGTGCTTGCGTATTAATATATAGATAACCACCAAGAAATATGCAATAGAAGTAAACTAAAGTTTTTTTTTAATACGAGGGAGTGGTGAGAATCTTACATCTGTCTAGCAGCAAAAAATGCCAGCGAACGCCTGACTAAAAGAGACAGGGGGGGGGTCCGCGCCGGTAGTGTCAGATTCCTACTGACTAAACTCACCAACCCTATTGCATGACGTCATCAATTTGGGGTCCCTCAAAAGTTTTCACCAGAGCCGCGGCAGTGGGGCTTACGGATCAGCGACCTAGCGCCTATGCTTTCTTTGCGGGAAGCGTGACTTCTGCGGAGCTTTCTACGCAATTTACCAGCTACCTTAGTGCCCATAGGTGCTTCGGAAGGTTGATAGCACTTGAAACCACTTCCGACTTAAATCTTATTCCCCTCGCTTAATCGGCTTACGCCATTGCGTCAGGGGCTGGATCAGCTATCTAGCAATATTTATTAATTTCTATTTACATTAAAACCTAAAAACGAAACAATCGGTTTATGATAACTGAAATATGTAATATATATTTTAGATTGAGACTGATCTAAATATCGCGTAAAAACTGCATCAAGTGACGTTCCATATGTCGTGGTCTTTTCGTCAACATTATTTGATATCGTTAAATTAAATTTTTCATGCAGAAAACGTAGTTAGGGACGCGCCGTTTCTGATAAAAAATTGATATTAATTTTATTATTATTAAGGAATGAGGGGGCAACCCATATGGTTAACATTGCGGCCAAGTTAGGCCTATTGTGTACGTACCCCACTAACGGAACAGACTATCAGCCTTCCGGACGAAGGCAAGAAGGTCTTTAATTGAAAAAGAGCGGACTTGAGCGGGGCTCATAAACTCTCTGATAAACGTTCTTCTTCTAAGCCAGATCAGAGCAGGACATTCGCAAAGAATATGTGTGGAAGTCTCGTCGCCTTCCGGGCAGAGTCGGCATTCTGTCTCTTGAGACAGTCCTAGGTTGTGGAGGTGGTACCGCAGTCCTACATGGCCAGTCAGATAACCCACCAACAGCCTTAGGTCCGCTCTGTTTAAAGTGATAGTGCCCCTAAAGGCAAAGGGTCTTATAAGATCTTTTGCCTGTCTAAGACCTGGGATTGATTCCCAAATTGATATTAAAATCGCCACTCAAAATCATGGGGATTTCGTTGAAGTTTCGACCTAATAAAGTTGAACCTTCCGAAGTGTATATGAGGAGATTGCCATGTATGAATTTCATTATATCGCCAATAGTTTTATGTGGTGAAACATATCTTCATGAACGCTCTCTTGCGAATTCTCTCTTTCATTTAAGTTTTGTATCGCAAGGGACTTCAATTTTTATATTTGAGTCAACCTGAGAATTTATTTTTGATGGTACTGAAATTTGTCGAGGGAGCGAATTTTGTATTTGTACAACCGTATCTTGATGTACTACAGGATAAAGATTGTCCTGTTGCGTGTACCTTTGATTTATTTTTTCGTGATAGCTTTTTTGTGATAGCTCTTGCTAATTCTCTCGAGTCAATATAAAGATTGCTCCCTTTTTCTTTTGAGAAAATCCCATTAGCGCTCTCAGGCCAATTTATTTTGCCGTTCATCATAGTTATTATTTTGGTTATTAGTATTCATCTTTAAATAACTAATATACCTTAAATAATACTGGTCACGACCAACAACTACTAATCTAAAGTAAATTTCCGATTTACTTTTTATTAGAATATACAAAATGTAAAAATTAAAATTAATGGTAACTTACTTTTTTTATGTTGTTTGAATACAAAAGACACGAGACACATAATAATTGTTACGTTAAACTACAATTACAATAACAATAACAACAACAATAATAACCACAGCACAATAATAAAACAGCGTCAATATTAATAAATAATTTTCACTAAACAAACGCTTAAAAATTTGCCCCCAATTCACCAAAAAGCACAAAAAACTAAAATAAGTATTTTGTCACAACATGCACAACTAATAGATCATCATAAAAACAATAATAATAACCAACAACAAAGGAACAACAGAAACAATATAAAAATTAGGTATTTTTTATAAATAAGATTAAATTTTTTTTCAAAAAATCACTAAAAACCAAATATATTTGCAAGTCACTTTCACTGTCACCGATTTAAATAAAATAAATAAAAATAGGTGCGTTTCAGAGTTTCATTCGAGTACGTACGCCGGCGTAGTTGGGCGCACATCGGCGTAGATGCTGGCTATTGACATGAAAATGAAACGCACCTATTAATGTCTATGCAACCCACACACAGACTCGAGTTTCTTGGCCTCTTGTGCCCAGGGGCGCCGCTTTCATAGGTGCAAATGGTGCACTTGCACCGGGCGCAATTGGACAGGGGCGCAATTTCAGAAATTAAAATTAAAAACAAAGTTTGAGACTTTTAAAAAAAAAATTATTAAGGTATTCCCGTAATTTCAACATTATTAAGGTATTCCCGTAATTTGTTAAAGGAATTCATTTTTATTACCACAATTTATTTTTCCAGCTTTTCGATAAAATATTCTGTACGTCTATCCCCGAACTCATGTGGATCCCCCGGGTGCAACAATTTACACGATGTAGTTTTATCCGAGCACTTACGTTGGATATCTAATAGGGTAACCTAAAATAACTATTTAAGTGTTTGTGCCTTTGTCCATTTTCCTTCACCGCGACCAAAAAATGAGAAGCTGATGGGTGCATCGAGCACTGACCCTGCCTCGTCAGGATATTAGAAGGCCCTTAAATTGGGAAATGAGGGGCCACTACTCATTTTCCTGGAAGGACTACAAAGCCAGGAAAAAATATTAAGCCGAGGAAATTATCTTAGAGAATAGAGAACATATCGTAAACTCTCAAAGTTCATGAATAAATGAGGAGGATGGCAGAAGAGCTGGAGGAAACTAGTAAAATTTTGATGGAAGTTCACTCTCCAGGAAGCTACTTATCGGGTTGGTCTTGCGATTATTCGAAATCAAATGGAAACTAGGCTGAACCGAGATTGAGTTGACAGGATCGTCACAGAAGATGGATTGAAACGTGCTATAGATACATTTTTCCAATTCCAGAAATCACGGCTTGGCGAAATATTCTCCGCTTTGCTCCAATGCGACAAGAAGGTAATTGGACTTAACCTGGAGTGGCGCTTTCATAGGTGCAAATAGTGCACTTCCACCGGGCGCAGTTGGAGACGGGCGCAATTTTTCCATTTTCCCTTCACTGCGATCAAAAAATGAGTAGCTGATGAGGCGCAATATGACATACTGCACCGGGCGTAAAAAACCCTAGCGCCGGCCCTGCTTGTGCCCCGTCCTCCCCATTTCCCAGTGTTATACGAAAGCTCTGATTTTTCAATGTGTGAGATCGTGATGCGAATGAAACCTATTCGCTCTCAAGGAAATTTTTAGGCATAGACGCGCGTAAAGAAGTTTTACTTCAAAAATCGTATGGGTGGGGGAGGAAATGGTAACGGTTTAGCCGCTAGGGTATTTTGACCTTTTTTTAGAGTGATATATTTTCATGGTTAAGGTATCAGTGTACGCAGTATACTCCCACCTATCTAAAACTGTAAAAGTCGAGGTTTATAAACTTTCAAAATTTCGGTGTTTTTAATTAAAATTTCAACTAAAATCACCCTTTTCTCCAAAAAATACGAAGTTAACCAATTTTTCCAAAATTGGATAGCTTGGACAATTTGCTATGAATTATGTCCGGACAATTTTTATGCTACGGCAATTTTTCTGGCAACTTCAGGTGGGGGGCGGGTGCAAATGGTATTTATGGAATAAAAAAATATTTAAGTTTTTCCTTTTTTTAAAATTACCCCCCTAAGCCAGTTGGCTGGGAATGCCCCTGTGGGTGGAGCTGGCCTTGCCAAAATTGGAATCATGTCAAAAAAAAAATTCAACAATCATTTCAAATACTCTTAAAAATTTGTCAACTTTTAGTTAAAATAATATTAAACATAAAAATAATCGTCAGCATAACATAAACGCAACATAAAAATAATCGTCAAATTCCAGAGAGCTTCAAATGGCGGAAAGACCGTCAGCTAGGGTATTTTAGTTGATGAGCGCGCCTATAATTTCAAAGTCGAATAATTTAAATAACCGTCTGACTGACTATCTGACGGTATATCATAAACTGACTATTTCGAAGATCTTGAAATTATTTCAACCCAGATTTCGGGGTTCCAATTCATTTTTTCATACCATGATTTGGTGAAAGATGAAATGATTTTGCAACCCACTTTGTATTTTCGGTTTATAAGGGTAGCTGACGGTCCAGCTCGAAGCAACAAATGTCAAAAGATGTCCATGCTATAATGATTGCATAGTTAGTTCTCTTGCAAATGTTTGCAGTGTGGTGTCCTGCAGAAATGTTATGGGGACTATGAAAAATGAGATTCAGTTCGCTTATGCTTCAGCAAAATGGACTCAATTATTTCAAGAAGAGCTATGGTATAGCTTTCAAAGGTCTTTGCCAAACTAGATGGGTGGAAAGATACGATGGCTTTGTGCAATTGCGTACGTAAGAAATCATGAACGTTGCCAAAAATCATGAACATACTTGGTGAAATCGCTAATTGGAAAAACAAGCCAGCATCATCAGAACTTTTTTGTCATCGGAGTACCCTCGAGAACAGCGATTTCTTGGTAGAGTCCCAACCAAAAGAGATGAGGTTTCTCAAAAGTCTCATTTTCCATGCGCAGTGGGAATCACAACAGATTTCAAAGGGCAAATTTGAAAATACATAAGCGTATGTCTTGTGCGCAATGTTTATTTGTGTGTAATTTTCATTTCCCCATAAGCGCGAAGAAACTTCCAATGATTTGGTGCAGACTCTATCAGCAATTTTTCTTTGCGATGTTCTGGAAACTACACAACAACTTAGTTCTGCAGTCTGTATATTTAGCCGAAGGAGTGAAGTGCTGGCTATTCTACAATCACATCAAGAAAAGTAATCTGAATGGCTTCGAAAATATTTTCGTGGGGACGATTGCAGAAGAGAGAGGTATTCAAATTACCACTACATGCGATTCGTCAAAAACTCGACAAGAACATCGATCTAATCCACCCGGAGATAACGTCGCAGAGTACCAGTAGGAAAAAATACAAGTGCTTTGCTGCGGAGCAAATATAAAGCAGTAAGAGCTTCCTTCTGCTTCCTACAACAGCGGTACGTCAGCACAATCTTAGCAGATCACTTTAAAAGCTTTTTTACGAAACATAATAAAGTGCTGAGCTCTGCGGACATGCAATGTTAAAATAACATGAAGCTTCTTACGGAGGGTAAGCGCTTTACTGCTTCAAAAAAGGCTTTTCGAAGCGATTTTTTCCTACTGGGGTATTACTTGAGGTCAATTTATATCCCGATCTTAGCAGATTATTGCAGATTTGAAAGAACGCTTGCCTAAAGAAACGTTAAATTCTTTTGATCTGGTCATATTCATTCCAAAACATATAACTGATAGCAGCGAAGATGTCGACAAAGAATTGTCATTGGCAATCCAATATAAGGATTTACTTGAAGTGCCAGATGGAAATGGAATTGAATACCTTTAAAATGAAAAAAACAGTATGAAGCTTGGAGCAAAAGTGGAACCGAGAGAAGGAACATAGTTACCTGAAACGGCTATTGAGACCTTCAGTTATTGCAACAAGCATGAGCAAAATGATTCAGATATTGCTTACATTTCCGTCAAGTGTTGCGACGGACCTGTATGGTTGAAGGACAGACTTACGGGTCTAATATTTAACTGGGATTCACCATGACATTATTGTGAATACATTGATAAAATTATTGAACGATTTGCTAAACAACCCCCCTCCCCTACAGTTTTAAGATCCACCACTGGATGAGGATGGCCCTCCCAAAATGAATTTCTAGATCCGCCACTGCCCCTCTTCAGTGTAGCTGACGATTATTTTTATGTTTAAAATATTTTTTATGATTTTTTGCAACCATAATTTATTTAAAGTGATGGAAGATTGGAGGTACCTACATTGCAATTTTGTAACTTTCCTTTCAATCTTAAAATACTTTACTGTGACATTTTTGAGCATGTGCTTTCAATATTAAAACTCTTCTGTTACAATAAGTTTTAGTTTCTGAACTAAACAGTTCTTGAAAATCACCATCATATTAATAAAGAGTGCAAAGCGACTCCGTATCCCTGATAGATAACATCAAAGTATCCATTTGTTTCAAGAAAATTTATAACTTTCGCTTTCCGTTCCTTGAAGGAGTCCGTATAGGCAGCAATAAGCCAAAGAAATGCTATTAATTTTCCCCGCGATATATCTGTTTGGGCAGTTTAACACATTAACAATTCATGGCGTCGAGACAAGACAATTTCAGCAGATTACCCTTTCATCGTCTTGTGTTTTCCCTTTTCATTTTACAGAATTTTTTTCTTTGTTTATTTTTTTTTGTGAGGATAAAAAAGTCTTAATAATTGCCTTAAGAATAAAACAATGCAGAATACAACAAAAACAAAATAATGCAAAAAATCAGTTCATTTCTTTTATTCCAGACTTTTATGGTGAAAGGGAAATAGCCATAAAAATGGATTTTAAGATCATTTTCAACTTGCAAAATTGGCAAATTTTATTCGTTAAGTTGAAGTGAAACAAAAAAACATGGAAATCAAATATTTTTTAAATCTTTAATTCAGTAGTTGTATTTCTAAAGATAGTAGCGACTAAATCAATTTATTTAAATACCATTTGCAATTGCCAGTATTTTACGTTTCCTATAATCTAATTCGAATATAGACCATATGAACCATATGGTAACAAATCAAACCATACTTTCAAAAGCTTATGTACAGCCCAATTTTAACAACCTTTTGTAAGTATGTTTTACATCTCAATGGTTTGGATTGAGCGGATTTCTGCGGCGGCAGAGGCGTCAATAAATCATATGTAGCAGTTTGCATTTATTTCACCACTCGAGTTGCTCATATCGATGTCATATTTAACCTCAGAAGAAACCTATCTCGTCACCTTTAACTGACAACGCGACTAATTTTGTGGGTGCTCGCCGGCTGCCAGGAGACTTCAGAAATATCTTCTACCAGGACGCCAACCAAAACCACATCGCATCTTGGTGCACTAACAACGAGGTTGAGTTCCATCATATTCCAACGAGAGCGAGTATATATGTATGCATGCATGTATATGTATGTATGTATGTATGTAGAGGTAGACAAATCTTGCAACTACCCAGCGGGAAATGAAGCGATTCAGAAAAGGTACTGAATCGCTTCTTTTGAAGCAGAGGAGTGCTTCTCTTAGCCTTGCCTTACATTTCTTTTTTAACATTGCATGTCCTAGCGGAGAAGCGATTCAATTAAGTTCATTTGTAACGATTCGAAAGCGATTCATAGGAATGCAGAAGGAAGCACAATTGACTCGGTTCCCTTATGCCAGTTGGGAAAAAGCTTTTTTTTACATTTGATTTCCTGCTGCTATAGCTAAAAGTCTTTATAACTTTTATTTTGCGTTGACGTCCATCCCAGTTCATTGATGAAATGACTCTAAAAAATATTGATTCTCTCTCTGGGACAGCATATGCTTATGAAGAGATTCCTTTGGCAGTGGCATAAAAGCGATTCTTTTGTGCTTCGGTTGGAAGCACGTCCAATATTTCCCGCTGGGTAGATTTTTTCCCACTTCCATATAACCGATCAACTTCAAATTTGGCGCATATGTATAGTTCGCGTGGCAATGCAATCTGGCCATTTTGTAACAAAATCAAGATGGCAGTTCCAATATGGCGGCCGAATTTTCCAATTGTGCTCCCCGGCCCCCGACATGGATATCAAATGAAAGGGTACACTGATAAAAAAATTGTCTTGATTCCAGCAATTCGATAGTCTTCG
The DNA here is from genome assembly GCA_963855945.1 of Thereva nobilitata. Classification (NCBI taxonomy): domain Eukaryota; kingdom Metazoa; phylum Arthropoda; class Insecta; order Diptera; family Therevidae; genus Thereva; species Thereva nobilitata. The sequence goes on from OY979696.1 coordinate 84,239,166, forward strand.
TTTCGTTGTCTTGAGTAGAAAAATTTTTCAGTCTTAACATGAGAATGCTGTCTCAGAATAAGACACTGGAAATTCTTGAGCCAAACAATCGTATTTCTTTGCTCAATACTTATATTTTTCGACCAAGATATATTTTTCTCGAAATAAGATTGTTTAATTTTTTACTCAAAAAACTAAATTCTTAATTCATCGGACTTTTTTCGTTTACCGGACTTTCAAGTTCTAAAAATGTAATCACAACCATTAGGACCGATTTTAGAACTTGAATTTTTTTAAATTATAATAACATCGGTTTCGTATTTTTTTTTACTTTAAGTCAACTTTTGCCTTCATCCAAGACAATAAAACCAAGACTGAGTTCAAGAGTTCAAGAAAAAGTGCTTTAAGCCAAGAAATTTTTTTATCAGTGTATGACAAGTAGAATACAATTAGCTATGCGGTGTCATTCAAAATTCAAAATGGCGGCCAACATAAAATGGCGGATTACCTTTTTCTTTATAACGCATTCGGTATACTTATACCAAATGAAATCGTGTAACGAGTATAGTACAGTAAGCGGTGTGCCGTCATTTTAAATCAAATATGGCGGTCACTACAAAATGGCGGAAGACATATAATAGACTAAAAAGGAGAAAATACAAAAAATAGTTTAAAAAAAACTAAAAAATAATTTTTAAAATGAGCTAAAAAAGTAAAAAATATTTATGAATGTAGTTTTTATTGCTCCAGCCAGTATATAAAAACAATCTACCTTTCGAAATGTAAACTAGTTGGGATGTGGCTTTTGACCCTTTCGGTCCACAAGATTAACTTCCTAGTATTCGTTCAAACAAAAAAACGACTCGAACGATTTTTATGAAAATCTTTTCAGATCATACTTCCTTTAACACGCTTTGAACGGCATCTTAACGAAGTCGGTATCTTTTTTGGTTCGCGCGAAATCGTGCTGGTATAAAAATCACTTAAGTCGTTCAAACAAAAAACGGCTCGACCAATTTTTATGAAAATCTTTTAAGATCATATTTCCTTGAACACGCTTCGAACGGCACCTGAACGAAGTCGATATCTTTTTCGGTTCGCGAAATCGTGCAGGAAAAAATGACCACATACGTACGCACACACACACACATATTTCTTCTCAAATGTTTCCTTAAAATGCTATTGGGACCTTGAAACGTGTAAATACATTGCAAATTTCGAATCCGATTTTCGGACCGATTACAATAACTTCCTACTGGGAAGTTAAAAAGCGTGCTTGTTCGGGCTAATCTTGGAAACGGTTAATCCGATTGCGATGGGACTTTCACGGGAAGATTCAGTATTTTCTTGGGCATGTTTTAGGCTTCAGTCGGTTCCGACTATTGGTTCATACGAAAAACTTGATCCGATAGTCGGAGAAAAGCGAGTGGAAACTTTTTTTGTCATTCTAATTGTAAATCTCAAAGCTCGGAATGGTTAACTTTCATGGGATGATTTTTTATGAGTAACTCTAAATTGTTTATTTTTTTTATGTGGCAGTGCTAAGTTCAGGAATCACCCTTTGTACTACCAGTCCGATATGTCGTTTGTCAAGTCATGGTGCAATGTCTAGCAGTGAGCTTAGTAAGGGAGGAACAGGTTAAGGGTTATGGGGGTTCGAGGGGTTTTGAAGAAGGTGGCGATGAACCCTGCGTTTGAACTCTTGGATGTTGTAGGAGTTTGGAAATACTGACTGCGAGAGATTATTGTACAGTCGAGTTTTGTGCCCAAAATTATGTTTTGAAGATTTGTTATTTTTTTCATTATACGTTTTTGCTATCCCGGACTGTGCACACATAAGTTTTTTTATTAAAAGGCGTTGCAACGCACGCGGGTGTTTGCTAGTGATTTTAATAAAATTAAGTACCTTCGCAGGTGGCAATGAGTGTCAGCCTTCCACCAACGTTTCTGGAAGTGTTGGTCCAAAGAGCATTTCTGCCAGCTGTACCAGCTAAGGCAGCTAACGTCCTGCCAGGGTCCATGGTCATAGTTCATCAAAGCGACATACCCTCTTACAAGTGGAAATTGGGCCGAATTCTCAAGACCTTTTCAGGACTCGATGGAAACGTACGAGTCGTGGAGATACGAACGCCGCAGGGAGCTATCCAGAGGCCTGTGAAAAATGTGGCCCTCTTTCCAATGGAGGACTAAAGTCGAAAACACACTTTTGTGTTATGGTGTGTCGTGGCGCTCTGTGTCGTGGATCTAATTCATATATTTTATATGGGGCTGATTACATTATTATGGTGTGTTGTGGTGTGGCGTATCCCGATTTGGCGTTTCTCATTGGGCACAGAGCACCACGACACACCACAACACAAAAGTGTGTTTTCGGCTTAAAGCCTGAAACACTTAGGGAGTTTTTCAACTGCGGCTGCATGTTCCAGAAATTTTGTTTCATAATATAATTTTACTTTGTAAAACAAGTTCAGCGGCTTCACGTCACTGAACATTATTTTTTTCGCTGTAGCTTATTATAAAATCGAAGAACTTCCGTCTCTTCGACTCCGAACTGTGAACCAATTAACAAGCATTATAACGAAGGTCGGAATTTTAGTTAGTTATATTTTCGGAAATTGCGAAAAAGCTTTTGGCGTTTTTCAAATCCATTCATTTTTAACAACTTTTTTAAAACAGATATACGTGTTCTTTTAGTGAACTGGGTTTTGAGAGCTTTTGAGGAGCTTTTGAGTTCCCATACAAAATCGAAGAACCAGAAGACCCAGATAAAACCTGGGTTTTCGATTTTGTATGGGAACTCAAAAGCTCTCAAAACCCAGTTCATTAAAAGAACACGGGGATTGTCATTTTCGTGAGTCGATCAAGCAGGTATTAATCCAGTAAAGTGTAAAAATAAAACCCTTTCAGTATCAATCGATCTTGTAGCCTAAAAATACTTGCTTACGTAATGATAAATCTCCAATTCAAGAGGTACAATATTTCTTAATGTAATACCACCCATACTTTAGTTGGTGGATGCCGTGTTAAAGTAGAATCCGTTTCGATTTCTTTTATTGTCATATGCGAAAGATCTCGCTGACATAAATACATCAAAGAGAACAATGAAGCCAGCAAAACGAAACAAACATCAGAAGCTGTCTTACAATAAATCTAGGAGATGCCCAAGAACACACAATCGGATTAAATATCGCTTAGCAGAGGCTGGCATCGACAAGACACTGCTGAACGTGAATCTTGCCCAGATGAACGACGTGTCTAAGTATTTCAATTGATTTGCGCGCGCACACTTGATATGGATTACAGACTTTTCAAGAAGACACTGGGTAGAATTCACCATTCGAACATTCAGTATCGGGGAATGCCTGCTCGTCTCTTTCCCTGGAACAATTGAGGTTGTTTCTTCGAGATTGGAATCAAGTAAGTAGTAGGCGACTCGAATTAAAATTTATTGTGAATTGTTTGGTACCTAGAGGGCACCATGCCCGCTCAAAGGTACCGAAACGTCAACTTGCGGCAAGGAATTCTATGCGATGATCAACATTCCAGCAAGGGTTGATATTTTGCCGATTCTGAGGTTATTCTGTTATTCTGACGACAATATGTATTTGTTGACTTTTTGTTATTTTTAGAATAAACAGAAAGATTCATTTTGATTCAAAAAAGTGTTACTGAAATGACATGTATGTCAAGGTGGTAATTGTCAAGGGTTAAAGTGAAGCAGAAATCATAAAGTAATATAAATGATGAATACTGATGGTATCGATACTTCAAAATAAAATTGTTACTCGTATAGCCTCTCTAAATTGGCAATTATCTAGTGTTCAGATTTAAAGCTCGGTAGACTCCGGTGGGCAGGATATCTAGCTCGTATGAGTGAAGATGAGCCTGCTCGAAAAGTTCTCTGCGGTAAGACTTAAGTCTGAACTACATTGAAAAGCAGTGCTGTGCTGTGCAGTGCAGTGAAGTTTAGACTTCTTGTAACTGAATGCGTCAATTCACATTATTTTCACAGCACTGCACTGCACTGCACAGCACTGCTTTGCTTAGGCTAATTTCTAAAAAACTGCTTCGCACTGCTTCTGTTCACACATGAAGTTAGGTTTTCATTCAAAATGGATGAGGAGAAACTCATAGAATTAGTGCGAAGCAAAGAATTTTTATACAATACAATTGTAAAAACGTTGTATTAATAAATACTTATAAAAGATGACCAAATGTCTTTATCAAATGTCAAAACACTGCTCTTGCAATGTGTTTCACCTTCCGTTCCACAGCGACGCACTGCACTGCACAGCACTGCACTGCTTTTCAATGTATTTCTGGCTTTATGTGGTGCGACAGCGAGGGAGACCCAACCTTCGCTGGAAGGATGGCGTAGACCAGGACGCTCAGAGCATAGGGATGCCAAACTGGATGACATCGGCTCAGAATCGGGACCGGTGGAGAGAACAGTTGCGAGAGGCCAGGACCGGATCCCGGTTGTAGAGCCGTTAAAGAAGAAGAAGATTTTATTCAGAATTAGTACAATAATAAAGAAGTTATATCACCAAACCTAAATAAAACGACTTTGTTTAAAGTAATACGTATAATAGGTGGCATTTCAGATTACTCACCTTCTTGTTTTAATGAATATAATCATAAATGTCAGTCGATGAGTGTGAGTGCACTCTAAAAGGTGTAACACACTGTAGTGTGTTTTTTAACACACAAAATGAGTTGTTCAATGCACCAAAGTGTATTATTCAACACACCTACTTGTGTTGTCAAGAAAAAGTGTGTTGTTTTAGCACAGTTGATCTTGCAATTGACATCCTCTTCCGTGTTAAAATTATAACATACTTTTTACTGTGTTAAACCTGAAATCTAAACAACACACTTAAGTGTGTTGAAACAACTCACTTAATATTTATTAACACAACACACTTTTGGAGTGACAACACACTTTTGAGCTATGAAAATACAACACACTTTTTGGTGTGTAGAATAATTTTAGTAGAGGGAAATTAAACAAAAAAAAGCAAAGTTATGATGTAATTGGGAAGTTGGATTTTTTCTTTTTTTTTGACATATGTTAAGATAAAGCGAAGAAAAAATTTCTGCAAAATCGGGCCTGTGCTGCACGAGAAAATTGCATAAATGTCCATTTTTGATGCATTTTGAATGCATTGCTATACACTATATTTTTAATTTCTCCAGTTCTGCTGGTCGTAGAAAAATAAAAAAAATGTAAAATACTCGTCTATCGCACTGATTTGATATAAATACTTTAAAAATGAATCCTAACCTCAAAAAACAAAAATGTATGAAATTTTGTTTTTTTTACTAAAAATGCAATAAATAACGGGAAAATAGTCGGATTTCTTAAAAATTGGAGAAAATTGTTGTTTTGATGCTGTAAATACGTGGTTGAAATTTAAAAAATAAAAAAAAATTTTTTTATATGTGTATTTTGGTCCGTAGAATTCATTTTTCGAAAAATAAATCGTCGCTCGCTTGCCGTTTTCGAGTAATGAATTTTTAAAGTTCTACAAAGTCGGTTAGTAGAAAAGTGTTAACCGCCATATTGAAAACACTTATTTAAAAGGTGGGGGGTGTCACTACCCAAAATCCAAAAAAGTAATCTTAAAACGGCGGGTTCGGGAGGCAGTAGCCCCCCTGAAATGGAACAATATAACCCTAAAACGGGGGCACCGCCCTCCAAAATGGAAAAATGAAACCTTAAAATGAGGGGCAGAGCCCCCATTCCATATAAGGAGTACTTAATTTTTCTATTGCACCTTTTGTTTCAGCAGAATATATAGGATAATTTGAAGTTTCAGTTCCAACATTATTGGTAATTTCACGGTTTTGGTGGATCCTTGCGCATGTTACGCAATGCTAAGATTCTACTGAGGAGCTCCTAATTTTAGAAGGGCTTGTAGGAGAACTTGCAGTTTTAGTTCCAACATTAGTGGTTACGTGAGATTACCTTTTTGGATTTTGGGTAATGACACCCCCCACCTTTTAAATAAATGTTTTCAATATGGCGGTTAACACTTTTCTGCTAACCGAATTTTCCCAACTTTAAAAATTAATTATTCGAAAACGGTAAGTGAGCGACAATTTATTTGTAGAAAAATGGATTCTGCAGCCCAAAATACATTAATAAAAAAAATTTCAAAAAAACCGGAGGTGGGTCATACTATACTGTAGATTTACCCTAAATTAGGATTAGAGATGACTACGCCGCAAAATATTTTGACGCGTTGCTGTGCCGTTCTCAATTCGTGTTGTACAATGCAAATCAGCGTTGCCTAAATTTTGCCGCGTTGTCGCGCCGCGTTGTTACGTGTAATCTGTTTCAACCTTAACTGGGCCATTGATCTGAGTTTGGATTACATAATACATACTCGTCGGTGTAATGTCGAACATTTCTGATAGATTTGTTGCGTAGGGGTGATTGATGCTCTCACTTTCTAATAGTCTTTAGAAACAGCTAGATTGCCTTGGCTAGGAGTGGTGTCAGTAGCATATTTCTTAGTAGGGGCATAGTTTTCTATATGCTTTCGTTCTTCTACCTTGGATGTTTGGTTTTGAGGGCGGTGCTTTTATAGTTGCAAATGGCGCACTTGCGCCGGGTGAAATTTCAGATATTAGGAATCTAAAAAAAAAGTTTAAAACTCCTAGACTAATTATGGTAAAGCAACATATGTACTTAGTCTCATCTTTTAGATAAATGTGTATTCTTTTATTTATTATAAAGAGCAAAAACTTGAGGGACTCCATTTAGAAGATATGTATAGTTTCAAAGTATGAGCATAATGCTAAAAAAACGAAGAATATTGGGATTTTGCTCATGTTTTTAACCTACAGCAAGCCATGAAGTTTTGAAATTTTCTTTGAAATTTTTGATATTTTTCGTTCGTTTGTCCGTTCGTTGGTATCCGCCCGTGTAAATGCTCAGCCGACACTTCACCGGGCTTCAAAAGGGAATTAACGATGACAGTTAAGTTTTGTCTGTTCGGTGTCCGCTCGTCTAAAAGGGCCCTTTACGATAATTAGTCTAGGAATTATTCAACTTTAAGTAAATTAAAAAAATATATACCCTCTGTATCTTAGTAGATAGTGCGGATAGCCCCCCTCTCTAGAACAATTTTTAACTCCAAATACATCCAGGAATCACCCCTAAAAATATTAGCCACGTAGTCCAACAAAGGATTTATTGAACGTCTGATGACCTACATACATATAAATCGGTGACCTATACAAGTCGCGAATGAGTGCATATGAGTATTTGAAATCTTTAAAACGATATCTCCCTTGAATGGCAATTCGTCTGTATAATATCTTTTTTTGTAGATAATCGCATAATCTACAAAGTTTGTAAACACTATTTTATGATAAGACTTACCGTTTAAAATTTATTTACAAAAAAACTTATATTTTGACCCTAAAACCCCCTAAAAAGTGGTCTTCCCGGGGTAGAAAATCAGTAGACCTTATAACCCCTTTTTAATAACCTTAAAAGGAAGCATTTGTCAAATTTCAGCCTGTACCTAATTTTTTCCGTTTTTTTTACTACTTTACCTGTACTACTGTAGTGGTTTACTTTATTACGCCGTTTATGACTAGGTTCAACCTAGGTTCAACCCAGGTTGAACCCAGTTATAAACGCGGATCGAGTTGAAACTAGGTTCACTCAACCCAACTCAGCTCTCCTACCTGGGTCGAGTTGATATTTCGCCTCATAAACGCGGGTTGAGTTGAAACTGGGTTGAAGTGACATTTTTTTTGTTTGTTTACCATCCGTGAAATTTGCCTTCGGCGTTAGTTTTGTGTTCGGTGTTTTTGTAGCGCGTTAATTATTTTATATTAACTGTATATGTAGAAATAGAGGAAATTTAATTTAGACAATGGCTAAAAGAAATGTTTGGGAGCATCAGGAAACAAAAACTATGCCAGAAATAATGCAGGAACAAAATTCCCTTCATCATTTTAATGGAAAACTGTAGAAGAAGTCAGAAATATAGAAAAAGAATTAACAAAAAGATGTTATGTTTTGATGTCAGTTCAACTCGATTTCAACCCAAAGTGAACTCAACTCGGAGTCATATACGGTGGTTGAAATTTCAACTCAACCTCGACTCAACTTTTCAACCTAATCATAAACGGGGTATATTAAACACGGTAGGTTGGTAAAGTTGTATATGTATACAGTCAGCAGTTTTGAAATGAGGTAGTTTGTCTAGTTTTTTAACAAAAAGTTCCAAAAAATACCAAAATTTTATCAGCAGTTTACACTTAAAGTACAATTTCAATGTAATATATGTTTCAAATATGTACAGGTACACAAATACCTCATATTTATGGACAAGGTTGGGGGTCACCTATTAAAGCAGTGGTGCCCAAAAAGCAATGGTAAAATTAATTCAAAAATATCTGTCGTTTATAACACGTTTTTTATATTTATGGACATGTGACATTGTAAAATAGACAAGAGAACTATAGGCTATTCCACTTCTCAATAGGAAGCATTACACTTTTTACTAAGGATGACGGTTGGATATGCATAATTATAAATGGCACTAATTTCAAAGGTAATTTAAATTTCACAATACTTAAGAAGAATGTAATTTAGTTGCTGAAGTAGCAATTCACAAAGCCATGAATTACAATTTTCCTTAATCTATTTCTGTTCTTCATTTCACAATAAAATTCCAAGCAGTTCAGTTCCAAAAACAACAACCAAAAAAAAAACGAATCACCAGCAACAAAATAAGATTTTTTAAATCAAGGATCGCTTCTTAAACGGCTGCAATCTGGGCAAAAATAGTTGAAATCAGTTTTCCACTTGTGAAAATTCCTCAGTTAGAGGCGGCGGGGTTGTCTCGACTTTAATTCTTTAAGGGACACAATGCCAAAATTTTATTTTGATTTTGTTTCAGTTCCTTTTAGTATGAACGGTTTTGGATTTATTGCGCCCTGCTAAGAATATACCTTCAATACGAATTCCATTCCCTTGAATAATGAGAGCTAAATATAAATTTGTGCCGCCTTAAAGGATTAAAATTTAGCGTAAAGATATTTTTGGGATTCAAAATGACTTTATCTCTGTTTGTTGTTGAAAGGTGAAGACTTTGAACTTTACAGAGAATGGAGGTCCTTTTTGTTAAGCTATGTGAATAGTACATAGAACTACATCTAGCAATTAGCTAATCTTATTGTAAAGTGTATCGTAACAATTGATATATATTGACATTTTGTTATGCCTTAAGTTGTGGACTTTGTTTTTTACTACATCCTTGCATAGGAATATAAATTTAAAATAGTTCATGTTGGCTACTTTTTAGTAAAAATATGAGGTTTCCTCCTATACGATCGGCGCACACATATTTGTAAAAGGCACAGTATAAAAAAATAAATCCTTAGGAAAGGTTTTTAAACACTACCCAAAAAGTACGGCCTGACTTTTTACGCCCATTCTCCGATGTGTGGTAAGACCTTACTGACTTATGACCAAACCTAAATTGGAAGTGAAATGAAGTTAGATACCATTGCATATGAATTAAGAGAGTGACCAAAATGGAAGTAAAGTGGAAGTTACATCTACTTCAGTGGAAGTAAGTATACTTGAGGAGCGTCGGAACAAAAACCGATATATCACATGCAAGTTTTTTTGGGAAATTGAAAAAATCTGTCCAAGCCTATGGCTTTATAATTTAGAGGTGAACGAAGTTTACCAATTTATGGGTGCTGATAACACTGTGTGGAAACCTAAATGCCGCATTCCTGTGTGCGGTACCTATTGAGATATTACAGAAAACAAACTGAATTTATCGGTTTTTAATCAGACTAATTGGATACATATATCATTGGAAACCCTTGGCCCAATCTACACTAGTATTCCTTCAGCAGCAGCAGAAACGGTTTTTTACGAGAGAAGTATAGAAAGAACATAAGTGGTTAGTGTAGTAACATGTTCACCAGAAAAATTCGGCGTAAAAACTTAACCCATACACAATGTGGTTCTGCTTATAGTCCAATCAATCTATGGAAGTGCTCCAGACAATTGAAGGCAGGAAACAAAAAATATGAGCGTGTAGAACAATCAATTTTAAGAAAGATAGCGTTGTTTTTTTCCGGAATTTCATTGGCGAACCTAACCTAAAATATTCGCGAGAGTCAAAAAAACGGGTTTTCGCTAATAAAACAAAAAAAAGTTGAGCTCGAATCCGAAAAAGTTAAATTAGAAAGTTGTAGGTATTAAAATTATCTTTCGATTGATGTATTATGACATATTGATTAGTGATTTATAAATAGAGAAAAACGCAAAATAGCGTTAAAAATAGCGTTTTTTCATTTATTATTTACTTTTTATTAAATCATCCTAGAAACTTTTTACTTTGTAAAAATATTCAGTAGAGGGAAATTGTCATATGATAGTGATGTAGTTGGGAAGTTGGATTTTTTTGTTTTTTTTCTTTACATATGTAAAGATAAAGCGAAAAAAAAATTTCTGCAAAATCGGTCCTGTGCTGCACGAGAAAATTGCATAGTCCATTTTTGATCATTTTGAGTGCGTTGCTACACTATTTTTTTAATTTCTCCAGTTCTGTTGGTCGTAGAACAATAAAAAAAGTTGGAAAATACTCGTGAATGAATAGACTAACGAACTGATTCGGTATAAATACTTTGAAAATGAATCCTAACCTCAAAAAACCAAAATGTATGAAATTTTGTTTTATTTTACTAAAAATGCAATATATAACGGGACAAAGGTCGGGTTTTGATAAAAATTGGAGAAAAGATGTACTTTGATACTATAAATACGTGGTTGAAATTAGGACTTTGAAAAAACTAAAATATTTCAATTTAAATTTTTTTGCCTTTTGCCAACTATGAAAAAAAGGCAAAAAAATGAAGAATTTTTTTTTTATGTGAAAGACTAGAGCTCAGGGAAAGCCCTATTTTCTTCGTATAGAGAGCAATGTCGAACAGCAAGCTCTAGTCGATAGATAGTGAAGGGGAAGAGAGAAGTAGGAAGGAACTGCCACAACCACCTAACCCCAACCATTTCTATCGCGACTCTGGCATCGGGGCTATGAGAAACAACTCGCTGGAGTGTTATGCCTCCTGAAACAAGTTGAATCCCATCAACCAACCTATGACATGCGCTTGGTGGAGCGGGGCAGTGCTAGCGGAAGGCTATGACAGGAGGGAAGGTGGGAAAGGCGAAGGACCGTGGGGCTCTGCCGGGACTCGAACCCGGGACCTCTGGGATAGTAGCCAGGCGCCTTACTCCCTAGACTACCGAGATTTTTTACTTTTTTAAAAGTCCTAAAATAAACATTTTAAATAAAGTAACGAAGTATTACATATGCTCACAAGAAAGTACATAAAAAAACCTACAATTTAAAAAAAATATTTTACCGTACGATGATTTGGCATAAAATGGCGGCAATTTTGCCGATTGTTGCCGTAAAAATCGAAATTTCAACCACGTATTTATAGCATCAAAATACATCTTTTCTCCAATTTTTATCAAAATCCGACCTTTTTCCCGTTATTTATTGCATTTTTAGTAAAATAAAACAAAATTTCATACATTTTGGTTTTTTGAGGTTAGGATTCATTTTTAAAGTATTTATACCGAATCAGTTCGTTAGTCTATTCATTCACGAGTATTTTCCAACTTTTTTTATTGTTCTACGACCAACAGAACTGGAGAAATTAAAAAAATAGTGTAGCAACGCACTCAAAATGCATCAAAAATGGACATTTATGCAATTTTATCGTGCATCACAGGACCGATTTTGCAGACATTTTTTTCGCTTTATCTTAACATATGTAAAGAAAAAAAACAAAAAAATCCAACTTCCCAACTACATCATAACATCGCTTTTTTTGTTTAATTTCCCTCTACTAATTGCTTTTGGCTATCTAAAAATACATATTTTTTTTGGCGCGAAAATTTTAAATCTATTCGTGTAATTTCGATTTTTGTAAAAAAAAGCGAATTCGTAAAATCGTTCGTGTACAGCACCCCGACATCGTAGAGCATTTTTACGAAGCTCTATTTCTTCTCTAAGAGTTGCATGATAGTAGCACAATTATTTAAAATTTGAATTTTTAAATTTTATATGCAAAAAATGCCACCTCAAAAAAGACAAAATTTTGAGGTTAGGTTTTTTTGCTGCAATTTTTTTATTCCATTATTTTTCGACACTAAACTACTATTTAATAAAAGTTTATATTTTTTTACTAATTTAAAGATAAAAACTTTAACCGTACGACCGTCGACAGCGAATTTTTTTTTTATTCCCGTGGTTTTTACTTCATTAAACGCCCGTGAAATTGAGGCATATTTTTGTTCAATTCTTACTGTACGATAGGAAAATTGTTATTGACGTCTCAACAACAGAATTTCATCTTTTACGTAGAATGTTTACTTGGTGGTTTACTTTTCGCACTGTAGTAATTTCTGCTTTAGGTTAGAATCAACTTTTATTACATAAATGACATTGTTTGACAAAATTATTTCACAAATAATTTGAAAAATAAGAATGATAATGGTGAAGCATGAAATAATGGAAAACACATTTATTAGAATTAATAAATTATATGTATTATACAGCGCCGGAGCAAGTCAATTGGTGCAAATAAACTGAGTGAACATGAATCGGTTAACACGCAACGATTTATCTGTACAAATTGACTGGCGCAACTCAATTGGTGCAAATAAGCTGAGTGAAAATGAACAAGTCATCAGTGAACCATTTGGTTCTACTTAAAAACAGTTAATTTGACACGATTATTATATTATATTTATTATAAGGTCGGAGGAGCGTCATAAAATTTCACCATTCACCCAAGGGCATGCTGAGGGTTGTAGCTGAGGCTTGAACATTGTTTAAACGCTCATGCCAAAACACCAACCTAAAGCCGATTTTCTAAGAACATATATTTTGCACAAGGCAAACTTTTTGGCTTGGCAAGCCAAAAATTTGTGTTTACAGGCAACGATTCACTTGCGCAAACCAATTGGCACAAGCAGATCGTTGCTTGTAACCGGACCTTTAGGCTACTTATTCGCTCCGATCCGACTATCGGATCCGGCTGTCGTATTCTAATCAGCTCAGACCGAAATCTTGAACCGATAATCGAAGGAGAGCCTGATAGAGTGAAAACTTTTTGAAGTGAAAACTTCTTTAGGCACGTTGGGCACTTTTTGGCCTGGGGAAAAATCTAAAAACTCGCGTCACGCGCACATTTTGTGTGCCATCACGCGCACTTTTTGTGTGCCATCACGCGCACGTACCATCGCTTGAGAAAAATGTTTCCTTTGGGGGTTTTAGTTTTAATGATGTAGTATGAATTATATATTATATATTAAATATTATATATTGAATATTATATATTAAATATTATATATTAAATATTATATATTGAATATTATATATTAAATATTATATATTAAATATTATATATTGAATATTATATATTTAATATTATATATTAAGTATTGTGTATTATGGACTATGTAGTGTACTACGTACTATGAGCTATGTACTAATTATTATGTATTAATTATTATGTTCTATGTGCTATGTATTATGAATTATGTAGTATGTACTATGTACTATGCACTATGTACTATGCACTATGTACTATGCACTATGTATTATGTACTATGTACTACACACTATTTACTATGTAATGTATATTATGCACTATTTACTATGTACTATATACTATATACTATGTACTATGTATTATGTTCTATGTACTATGTACAATGCATTATGTATTATATACTATGTACTATTTACTATGCACTATGTACTGTATATTATGCACTATTTACTATGTACTATATACTATGTATTATGTTCTATGTACTATGTACTATGTTCTATGTACTATGTACAATGCATTATGTATTATATACTATGTACTATTTACTATGCACTATGTACTGTATATTATGCTTATGTACTATGTACTATATACTATGTATTGTGTACTATGTACTATGTACTATGTACTATGTACTATGTACTAGGTATTATGTTCTATGTACTATGTATAATGCATTATGTATTATATACTATGTACCATTTACAATGTACTATGTACTATTTACAATGTATGCACTATGTACTATCCACTATGTACTATGGCCATAGAAATCCACACATTTGAAAATTAGTATGTGGGTATAAAGTTTAATCGTGCATTTCCGAAGCTTGGTTTAGCCTTCCACGCGACTCATCGGATACCAAAAATGTATGTACATCGTTCATTATATTTATAGGAAGTGAGTAACTACTTTTGACTGCATTAAATTAGTTATCCTAAATTGATGTTAAAATGTCTGTATCCATCAATCCTTCTCATGTAAGTATAGTTATAATAAATATAAAAATATAGGTATATATTATGTATATATATATTAAGATTGATTTGGAAATATAGACTGGCCGGCCATAGAAGTTTTCACTTCCAACGTGTGGTCCTACGCACACTCATATTTTTTATCATTCTAATTGTAGGCCTCAAAGAGTTCTATCTAAATATCTAAGTTTGCCTATGTGAATCGTGATCGTAGGCAACTCTTTTCGTTTTAGTCAGATTTTCGGGGATAGCGTTACCTGTAGTGCGAGCAATATTAGAGATTTAAATAGAGCTCTTTGAGGACTTCAAATGAAATGATAAAAAAGTTTCACCCTATCGGGAATATACTTTTTCCTATTAGGTTTTCTAAACGAAAGAAAAAAATGGTCAATCTTATACATTAATAGGCAAACAAAAAGTTTGTAAACGCTAAAACTTTTTTGTACGTGGGCCGATTCCGTTGAAATTTTCAGAAAATGTTCTTTTTATGGAATAGTTTTGTAATAAGGAACTTGAACGAAATCGATTCACGAATAAAAAAGCTATAGCGATTTTAATTTTTCGAATTTGAAAAAGCCGTTCGAAAATTTGAATTTTTTTGTGACCATCAACGTAGAGCTGAGTAGCCTACGATTGACACAAACGCCGTTTCAATGAAACGAATGAGAAACAGAGAAAACAATCGTTTGTGTGGATTTTTGGCGGCATAACTGACATAAAAAAACTCGGTCACTTTGTGCGTGCATTTTTTTAATTCTCTTTTGTGTATAGTATTATTGTGTTGTATTGTGTAAGAGACTGCAGTATTAGTCGAGGCAATGAAGCAAAAAAGTTCCTAATTGGTTGGGCGCGGACGGATCGGAATGCGGTTTTTTGCATTCGCTTCCAAAAATTATTTGTAAAAAATGGCCCATTTTTTTTTCTGAACAAACCGGAAATTGCACCTGTTCACCTGTATGTATGTTTGTATGTATGTATGTATGTATGTAGAAAAATCTTGATCTTGCAACTTGATTTTGACCCACTTCGATATAACCGATCAACTTGAAATTTTGCATATATGTATAGTTCGCGTGACAATGCAATCTGACCATTTTGTAAAAAAATCAAGATGGCGGTTCCAAGATGTCGGCCGAATTTTGCAATTTTGCTCCTCGACCCCCGACTTGGTTATCACATGAAAGGATGTGACAAGTAGAATACTATTAGCTGTGTGGCGTCATTCGAAATTCAAAATTGCGGCCAACACAAAATGGCGGACGTCCCAAAAAACCCCCGAGTACTGAGTTTCTCTCATTCCGCGCGTGATTTTCTGGAGAGTCCCGCGGAGATGACGTTCATCGGCGTTCCTGAGCTCCAGGTCGGCTGTGGGTAAATTTGAACATCATAATCGTGGTCAGCGACCTCGAAAACCCCCGGGAACCCGATTTGGGCCAGTTCTGACTCTTATTTACAAAGTTCTTTAATATTCCAAAAACATTCCAAAAGCATTCGAAATTATTTTTTACTTTTTAGTTCATTTTAAAATAAAAGCGTATTTTTTAGTTTTTTTAAACTATATTTTTTATTTTCTACTTTTTAGTCTGTTATATGTCTTCTTAGATTTAAATCATCATTATTTCCTTTCATTTGATACCCATACCGAGGGTGTTGTAAAGAAAAAGGTAGTCCGCCATTTTGTGTTGGCCGCCATTTTGAATTTGGAATGACGCCACAGATGTAATAGTATTCTACTTGTCATTTCCTTTCATTTGATACCCATATCGAGCGCCTTGTAAAGAAAAAGGTAATCCGCCATTTTGAGTTGGCCGCCATTTTGAATTTGGAATGACGCCACATAGGTAATTGTATTGTACTTGTCATACCCTTTCATTTGATACCCATGTCGGGGGTCGAGGAGCAAAATTCGGCCGCCATCTTGGAACCGCCATCTTGATTTCTTTACAAAATGGTCAGATTGCATTGTCACGCGAACTATACATATATGCAAAATTTCAAGTTGATCGGTTATATGGAAGTGGGCCAAAATCAAGTTGCAAGATTTGTCTACATACATATAAATATACATACAGGTGAACAGGTGCAATTTCCGGTTTGTTCAGAAAAAAAATGGGCCATTTTTTACAAATAATTTTTGGAAGCGAATGCAAAAAACCGCATTCCGATCCGTCCGCGCCCAACCAATTAGGAACTTTTGGCCTTTTTAGTGCTTCATTGCCTCGACTATATTCGTTTTTGGCGATTGAAATCAAGTGCAAAGTGATAGAATGCATTTATTATTTGAATTGAATTTAAAGAGGCAAGTTGCGACGTTATTTTTTTCAATATTTTAATTTTGATTTAAGTGTTTTATTTAGTGTTTTTTTAGTTTTATTTTGTAGTTTTTTGTTTTTATTGCTTATAAATAATTTGTTTGTATTTTTTTCGCGTTTTATTTTCGAAATGCCAAGACAACGGCGTGGACATAGCACATGGATAAAATTTCACTAACATTGGTTACACGGTGTAGGAGCCTGTTGCGCACAGACAGACAGACAAACATTCAGTTTTATATATATAGATATATTATGTCGTTTGTGATCATATACGAGGGCAAAACAATTTTCCCGTCAAATTCTTAAGAATAATAGATGTAAAGCCAGCATACCACATAGTCAAGCAAGAAGTGATGGAAGCGATTAAAAAAGTCCTGGGAAATTTTAGACGCTCTGAAGCGACAATGGAAATGTTTCAAAGTAATTAAAAACTCGCCATTGCGAAAAAATTTTTTTTTTAATATAAATATTTAAATTTAATTTAAATTCGAACAAATCGTGAATTTTATTTAGTTATTTTATTTTTTATTTTTTTTGGTGACCGAATTTCGGTAACGGGCGTCCCTACTAGTAATTACCTAAAAAACAAGCCTTAATATGTTGCTCTATGGTAATCGGTATAGCAGTTATTAAAGTTTATCTCAAATGTATCTCAGTGGATAGTGCCGATAGGCCCCTCCCCTAGAACAATTTTTTCTCCAAATATTCCCTTAACCGATTAGCATTTAAGTCTGAAACACCCTAGTGTTAAATAAATAATAATAGCCAAATTTTTCAAAAATCAACTTTTATTGCAAAAGGCTCCATCAAAATTTTATATTTCGCTCGAACGCTTTATTTTAACACGATTAGCCGAATTTACACGCTTATGAAGTGTGTAATGTGTTAAATTCACACGGAAAAAATATTCTGGCGTTTGCAGTGTGGCAAGGGGCGCCGAAATGAATTCATTCGTTTTCGCATTCATTTCGGCGCCCCTTGCCACACTGCAAACGCCAGAATATTTTTTCCGTGTGAATTTAACACATTACACACTTCATAAGCGTGTAAATTCGGCTAATCGTGTTAAAATAAAGCGTTTTAGGAATAAACCGTGTTAAAATAATGCGGATAAAAAGTCATACGTGTAAAAATCACACACGTTCAGCGTATAATATTTTTTACACGCTAAAGAAATTGTAACGTTTTATCGTTTTACGTCTTAAACGTGTGAAAATGACACATTATGTGTCATTTCACACACTTCACTAAATTAATACACATGAGAGGATAAATTAAAGGAAAGTTAGACAGTTGTAATTCTTTATTTAAATACTCTACTCAATGACCAAAGAGCTCCACGACCTCTCTTTACAGTCAGTCGATAACAGAAGGGCATCGAGACAAGTCGTTGCAGCTTACATCAAAAGTTTTAAGTTTACTGTGACGATTTTTCTAAGTTTACTCTCCGCAAAGCGACGCTGAAAAAGCTTCACTCAAAAGCTTCAAAGCAATACATATTTGGTGTGTTTTAAACACGCGCTTTATGTTTTAAATTTACACACTTTTCGCGTATTAAAAATAACACATTTTAAACGCGTAAAAAGTGACACATGATTTTACACGCGAAATGCGTTTTAATATCACACACTTGGGTTTGCAGTGCACCTGGCGCCTAGAGTGACTGCTCCACTCGCTCTACCCTAGGGCGGGCGCTGGTATTTATAATGTATTGCTTGAGCTCAACTTTTTTTTTATTAGCGAACAACCGTTTTTTTGACTTTCGCAAATTTTTTACGTTAGGTTCTCCAATGAAATTCCGGAAAAAACAACGCTATATTTCTTAAAATTAATTGTTCTACACGCTCATATATTTTTTTCCTGCCTTCAATTGTCTGGAAATTAAAATTGTGAATCCGTAAATTGATTGGACTATTCACCATTCACTATACTCATTCAATTTTTTACCTCCGGTTCAGCATGAGTCCTGTTTCCCCTGTCTATAATAATTTCTTAATAAACTATTCAGTTGCGGTGCTAAAGGTAAAGTAAAGGTCTAATATGCATGTGGATTCCATTTTCTTCAACAGCCTGGCATGTGAACTGAAAAAAGTGTTACTGAGTATAAATCAGCCTATAGTAAAAATTCTCATGACAACAAGTTTTACTTTTATACGCATCGGCATCAGCATATCGATTTTGTGGCTGCTCCTTTCTTCCTGTGTCATAATGTAGCAGATGATTCATAACCCGATTTCTTACTTATTTACATAATATAAGCATATTTTTCACTGCAGCTAATTCCAAGTACTTATCATAACCAGAAGCCGAATCCAAGATACAAAACGCAAATATTATAAAATAGTTAATAAATGTTCAAAATCCCATCCAACAAAGGCATCAAAGTCGACAAAAAAAGAAAATGTTCAAACCCAGGAGCGCCACTTTACCACATTATGCTATCATTTTCCATAGGTGTAACCAGTTCCTTCAGATGACCATTCTTTGAGGTGATTCCCATGCGATGCGAAACCGTAGGACTTATGACATTGTACCATAAACAAGACCTCTTCTCGGGTGTAGTAGGAGTACCTAGCTCAAATCTGACGCCAACGCCAACGTCTGCGGTTCGAGGAACGCCTGTCAAGTTGAGATACATGGAATAATTATTTGTCCCTATGTTAGTCGCCTCTAATAATGAGCGACAAATATGATATGAGATCGTTGCCTGTTCTCAGGTAATAGAATACTTTGAAGATAGTAATTGAGATATAACCAGAGTTCCTCCATTAGCGCTGGCCAATCGACCTGCCTGTACACTTATCGATGTAGGAAACATCGAGTTTCCTCCGCCTTTTTACTATTCCTCCCAGCTTGGCCACGTCTCGGAATATTGTCACACATCTTTCGCTTCGTACTTTTAGTTGCCTTTTTGCATTCACTTTTCAGTATATATACCGGCATTGTTGAGGAGCACTTTGGTTCCGTGTGCTTGCTGTTCGCAGGCCCCTCGTAATGAACATAAATTATATGTTTGATATGTTGTATCCATTCCCGATATAAGTTCGTACTTACGCGAGGCATAAATTAATATCGACTTGGATTCCATCCAAAACTTGTTCAACAAGTTCAGCCTAGTGATTTCGTGGGTGTCTTGTTCGCAGATATTTGCATGCAGGTTAAAAATTTTCAGGAGGAGGTAGTTGAAATGGATTCACACGCTCTTTGCGAAAATGGTATTCTACAGTCAGGCAATAAATTTTTATTTTTTGTTTTTTTTTCGGTTTAGTTCTAATAAAGGATGAAATGCACTGGAATGTGGGTGGGTTATTTCTTTGAGATTTTGTACAATCTGACAAAAACTCCAGCCATGTGCATTAATCTGAGGTTGAAAATAATTAAGCCCAGAGAGATCTGCGAATATTCCACTTCTCGCTCAAATTAACCAAAATCGAACCACTCTGTGTTTGATCTACGATACAACAGAGTGACAAATATTTCATGTACACTTAATAACCCAAAAAATAGGGATTACCTCAGGGGTATGCCGAAAGAGGGATTTCCCCGTAGGTTCCTCATGAGGACCCCATGTGGTAAATCAGCGGTATGCCGAAATAGAGCTTTCCCCTTCGTTTCCTTATGAACACCACATAAAAAAATCACCGAACTCCCACCTTATCTATTGTTCTGAAACTGCCGGTTCCATCTTACCAACTTCCACAATTATGAGTGGTTAAAGTCAACATTTTGGTTTTTTTAAGAACAATAAAGATGTACAAGAAAAATTAAACCCGAAGATTGGATCACTATAGAGGAGTACAGGAATAAGAACAGAAGAGTGAAGCCTGTAGAAGCACTGGAGCCAATTGATATAATAAAATAAAAAACAACAGTTGTGGCCAGGGGACCCCCACAGTGGGCTGGATTTGAGCCGTAGTGGACTTAGGGACGCATGAAAATGAAGTAGGTGTAATGATGGGATTTAAGTCAATTAATTGATACAATTAACAAATGTTATAAGACTTTTTTCGTTTTAACAAATATTTTCTGAGTTTAGTTTTAAGATTTTTTTGTATGGAGAAAAAGTGGAGGTGATTTTCTCAAAACCCTTAAAATCGCTTAAAATACCGCTTATAGTTTCATATAATGGGAGTGCTGAACTAGTTGCATGCTAAGGCTTTCGCTGCGATTTTGTGCGATTACGCGGCAATTTGAGTTTTTGTATTTGGATATGTCCACTTTTCCGCAACACCTAAGAGGTAGAGAACAAGGCGCGTTTTTTTACTGTGGTGTCCCCATAGGCCTAGTCCACTGATAAACACAGGGAAGATTCTAACTAACACCTACCTAGAGGCAGAATTTGGAGCTTTACCTATTACAGACACTGTTGTTTAGATTTTATTAAAACTAAATCTTTTTGAAACAATACCATTCTAATCATAATCAATTAGCCTCCTCAGACTCGGATTCAGCGTCATGCTCCATATTTTGTTGTAAGTCAACATTTGCAAATTCAGAATTCTCTTTTTCAAAGTCATGGTCTAATGTATTGGGCAAAATTAATAAATCTTTTACGTCACCTAAAAGTGCTCTCTGTTATCGAAGTAATTTGTGACGTTTGGAGTTAATGTATGGGTCTGAACTAATCAGCATGTTATTTAGAATGTCTTCGTTTGTTGCTTTCCTATTAAATTTTTGACGGTATCTTCTGAAATCTTTATTCCTTGATTCAACTTTTTCTTCAACTCCGAATGTATTTAACTGCACTGTAAAAAAAATATGTAAATTCACAGTCCAAATGTATAGTAAAATTACAAATGAAATACTAATTTGCTACACAATTATTGTAATTGTACTATAAATTTTGTAATTTCACATAAAGAAATTGAGAATCTTCAATACTGCATGACGTAAATGTTGATTACATGAATGTGACCTATATTTTACGCAATGTTGTGTATTTTTCTAAATCGTTTATGTAAGAAAATTACAATATTTCTTAGTATGTATTATTTATCAATGTTATGTACTGAACTTTGTACTGTAATTTTACAGTAAGAGGCGTAATTTTAGAACTTATATTTTCAGTAAAATTGCAAATTGTTCATCGGAATGTAAGGTTTAAATTTTCCCTCACATAGATATAATTCACAGGTAACAATGGAATACTAAGCATATAATACCCGATTGTTCTTAAGTTAAGGTCAGACCTTTGACTTCGGTCAGGGTCTGGGCAGTTCTTGCAACAGCCAAAAAATTTTTGATAATTTTTGATGCTTAGGGCCGATTCACACTAGTAGTTTGAAGCTTGCAGCTTGACCCTTGCAGCTAGACGCTTGCAGCTTGAAGCTTTCATTGCGAATCGGTCTTGCATAGTGAGCAAAATGCTATTTTTATGTATTAATGAGAGGGCGGGCATACACAAAAGTTTTGGAAATTTACGAAACTATGAAGTGAAAGTTCCAATAGTGATTGTATTTATACATAGCACAAATAATGTATATTTACTACACAGTTGGTAAAAATACGTAAAGTAGAATTGGAATATTCCTAATAATATATATTGCAAATTTACAAAACTGCTTGTGAATAAAACTTTCAGAATTTTTTTTGTAAAATTACCACACATATTTTTTACAGTGTATGTATATATAAAATTGGATGAAATGTATGTATGAATGTTCCCTAATAACTCCTAAACCATTCAACCGATCGCCACAAAAAATCAACCAGATATTACTTACATCAAGGGGGTGGTTTTGGCATCGGTGCCTATTTTCAAAAATCACTCCTAGGTAGCGCTGTGCTGTAATAAAGAGTGTTGTTAAAAATTCGATAAAAAGCATAGTAATATACGTTCTACGTTGGTGAAAATTTATACATAGAGGTTTTTGGGTTTGAGTTTTTGTTCACATCACACTTGTCTAGTGGCTTATCAAGCAATTCGTAAGTCATGGCATCCTGCCGCTACTCGACCGAAAAAATAGAGCAGGAATGGATTGACTCGAATTAATGATTTTACTAAATTACTCGACTAAATTTGTTTGTCCATGGCGTAGCGTGCCTTAAGTGGCACAGATATGTGATTTTGATATCATGATATCAAAATATACTAAGTAGTGACAGACATAATATTATGATATTTTTGACAGTGCTATGTTTGACAGTAGGAATATTAATTTTTAAATTGAAACTGAAGTTTTCGCAAAAAACATTCGAAGTTACATATTTGAAAGTGATTTCGGTGTTATTTAATACAAAATATTTATATAGATTAAGAATGAACGTTAAAAGACGTAAATTGTTAATTACTCTGCTATACCTGCTGAGAAAATGAAAATTTTATAGATTTATGATATTTCCGCTAGCCAAAAATAGCGCTGTTCTCATTAGAAAGTACACATATCATGTTTATATTATGAAAATTGACTGTGTTTAAATATTACGTTAATATCAGGTTGTTGTGTCTCGATATTATGTTATAAGGGTGACAAATACAAATATCATAATATTATAGTTATTGTGATATCGAAATCACATGTATGTCTAGGGCTTTAGACAGGCCCTGTATCAAAATATGTTCGGGGGCCCAAATAAAAGGTAAAGATTTTTCACAAAAGGAACAAAAACGCTCGCATATAATTAAAATAATTATATATTGATTATAAGTTATTACTTACAATTAATACTCCTAAACAATATAAATATATAATTTTTTTGCCTTTTGTTTGGCGAACTTATTTATTAAATCATTCATAGCTGAAGACAATTTCAGTTTTTCTAAATTTTCTGCCTCTATAGACAATAGTGACAAGTCTGATAGCCTTTCCTTTCCAGTTTTGTATGCAAAATTGTTTTTTCCGGTCATCTTTTCGCATGTTTCCAATGAAGTAGCAATGTGTGCACGAAAAACAACTATTAGCACAACTCTTCCAGAACATTTTGAGCCCAAAAAGTTATGGCTACGAGCTAATCGAATTCGACAACAAAGGTCCTTTTTTCGAAAAAACCGTATTTTGCAAAAAATATTTATTATTTTGCAAATTTTCAAAAACGTTTTTATTGCACTCCCCAAGGGCTACACTTTCCACGAGCTTCACTACAAAATCGTTTTTTTGGTAAAAGATATGAGCATTTTAAAAAAACGCGATTACGTGATACTCCTTTATTTGTTTATGTATTGACATGAAACTGGCGTCATTTTATTAGTGTGAAAAAGCTCTACAACGCTTTTTCTTGTACAATGTGTAGTTTTTTTTGAAAACGCGAAAATCTGTTTTTGGCCCTCTTTTGACGCCAGTTTGAAAAGGTTTACGAGCGCCAAAAGTAGATTATCAAATTCTTCGGAATTTTTCTTATTTTTTCCATACTTGACCTTGCGGATGGCTCGATTGGCAAAAAACGAGGTTTTTTCGACAATTTGACTGGCCTAAATAACTGATGTATGTTATGCTGACCAAAGTCTAGATATAACAAGCCTTTCATCTTCATACAAAATTTTCCCCCCGTTAGTTGTGTGCGTGCATATATGAACATCATTGCTGAGCACAACCACAACCTTCTATATTACAAGCCATGAACAAGGAAAATATTGAGAGCGAATTTCCGCTCAATCGGACTACAACTCGGTGAAGTCACGTTATGTTGTTAGTGTAATTTGTAGAATTTGGGAGAATTTGGTGGTCCGATTCTCTCAATTGAGATTCTTGTTCATGGCTTGTAAATATAGAAGGTTATGGCACAACTCAACGCATACATCGTGAACTCAGCGAGACAAAGCCAGATTCTCTCTCTTCGATAAATTATGGAGAACAGAAAAGGAAGGAAAATTGAATCAGCTCTTTTTTTCATAAATAGTAAATATGCACTAATACATCAAGTTTATCCCCATATAAAATAATAAAATCTTCCGCCCTCTAGTTGTGTGCGAGCGTGTATAAAAATGTTGCATTCTCTCTCAGATAGCCTGACATCATCATTTGAAGAATGTGTGCATATAGCTGTTCGCCTTTCACTCATTAACCATATGAAGATGAAAGACTTATGCTGACACGCGTCGCGGATTTAGTAATCTGTGTTCGCGGGTCAATCGTGACGTGAGACGTTCTGTGTTGCCAACTTTTGGGCGCCCGCTTACCGGAGGAAAAAAAGAGATTCCTTTTTTGACTTTCGTAATTTTTAAAGTGAAAACTTCTTTAGGGACGTTGGGCACTCTTTTATGAAATGATTTTTTTCTCGGCAAATACGGCCTAAGAGTTTAAGTGAGATTGTGGATAACATTTTACGAATTTTTGCTTACACACGTTTGGGGCCCCTGTAGCCCACGGCTGATTGATACGGCTGATACAGCGGTAGATACGCCCCTGTTACTTACTCACTCGACTAAAATACTGGCATAGTCTGTACGAGGCTATAGCGCTGAATAGCCGTGACGAGACGTGGATAAATTCTGTTATCTCGGTAGCATTATTACAGAAAATGGCGGAACAGAAGAAGACGTGAGTTCTAGAATAAATAAAGCAAGAAGCGCATATTCATGCCTGGATCGCATATGGAGGTCAACGGAGATTTCAACTAAAACCAAATTTAGGCTGTTCAACTCCAACGTTAAGGCAGTTCTTTTGTATGATTGCGAAGCCAACGAATTCATCACAAAGCGTCTTCAAGTTTTTGTCAACGTCATATCTTAAAAATTCGCTGGCAAGATAGAATTAGAAATGAATAACCATGACGCCGTGCCAGCCAAGGAAGAATAAACGACAAAATCAAGCGAAGGAAATGGAATTGGATTGGCCACACCCATGGTACAATAATACAAGGTAGACTCATAAGGAAAAGCTCTGTTTCCATATTGAAAAGCTTTTACGCCTTTTACATTAGGAAACATCTGAGTGACGTGACCGGAAAACTTTTTTCCTTTGTGAGAAAAGATCTGAGTGACGTCACGGGACCCTTATGAGCTTACCTTGTAATTATTGTACCATGGTCCACACCATGCGACGCAAAACGAGAATCTAGCCAAACAAGCAAGTTCCTGTGCCTGGAATGC
Organism: Thereva nobilitata; assembly: GCA_963855945.1. Classification (NCBI taxonomy): domain Eukaryota; kingdom Metazoa; phylum Arthropoda; class Insecta; order Diptera; family Therevidae; genus Thereva; species Thereva nobilitata. The sequence continues at coordinate 84,264,861 of OY979696.1, forward strand.
CCAACGAACCCGTCGATTTGGAAGACGTAAAACAACGTGGAGGAAAACCTTATTATCAGAGGCCACAGCAAATGGGAGATCCTGGACGGAGCTGAGAGCTGTCGCATAAAACAAAGTCCACTGAAGGACGAGTGCTTCCGCTCTATGTCCCACGAAGGATTAAAGGAGAATAATAATAAGAAGAAGATAAAAATACTCACAACATTTTTCTATTTTGCGTAACTCTAGCTCTGCAATTTTCAGACTCTAGAAATGGGTCCATTTATATGTTAGAAGAATTTCAGTTAAAAGCTCTCAATGAATATCGAAATTAAAAATATCCTGAGAACACTTGCCATGCAGCGTGACAAAAAATATTTCACCTTAAATTTATCGCACATTTAAATACCGAAAAATGTTTCAATTTCAAGCACTTTAGCGAACAAGACGAAATCATGAGAAACGAGAAATCTTCTGCCCACAAGTCATAAATTGCACAGACCATAACTTAATTTCCATAATTTCTATTCAAAGCGATGACAAATTGCGTCGTCGAGAGCAGCTAAGAGATTACCCACAATCCTCCTACTGTCAACGACGTCCTTTCGACAAAATCCAAACCAAAAACTTTAGTCCATACAAGATAAATGGGCCAAGATAAGAAGGAACATAAACGTTTGGTAATTAAACGACGTCAATTAATCAAAACTGGGGTCACTTATAAGCACAAAATTTCCTTAGGTCGCTTCTTGAATGTTCTTGGAAAGTCGTGGGAGCAATTATAATCCAAGCCATATAATCCATAACTCCCAAGCGAAAAACCACACACATGCAGCTCTAGCCAAGACATATTTTGGGTCGATTCCTAACCAACGAGGAACTTGTGCAGTACAAATTCTGGGAATACTGAAACTCAAGACCATCGTTCCGTGTAGCAGAGATTCCTTCCGAGATTACGTTCCCGAAGAGGATTCATAAAGAATCTGTTAATTGTGGCATATTTTTTAATCGTCATCGCGATAGCAGCAGTCTTTATGAGTTTCGTCTGACAAGATAGACATCGGGACTCAGGTAGCTAATTGTCGCCCACTGCGCGTGGGCTAGATGGCACCTGTTGAGTTACACAGCCTCAATGAACAGAAGCCAGTTGATGTGATTTACTCGAACCCCACATGTTTTGATATGCATAGACGAAACATACCAACAACCTTATAGCAAATTAATTAATTACTTCTTTAGTTCTCACGTCTGTCTCCCAGAGCAAATTGTCCGGCAGTCTTAATTTAAGCCATTTTGTGACTATCGCACCATCTTAATCGGGCTTAGATACACTTAATAGAATTAATATGTTGGGAAATTTGTGTTTTCGGCACAATAGAAAAGAATCTTAACGTAACATAATTAGACGATTTAGAGAGATCGGCATCGTCTGGTCATTCAGGCTCAGTGAGTAGATCAAAGATATCGCAAAACTGGCAATAACATAATTCAATCATGAGAAAGTCATCGATGACGGGAAGTCCACGCTCAATTGTTGGATTTATGTCAAGGAATTAATCTGAGACTATAAAGAATCTGGAAACTTCAAACTGAAGCCGCGAAAGGAGCGAAGAGTTCTCATATGGCAGTGGGGTCAATTATGCAAAAGCAAATAAACCTTAATCACCCAAAAAAAGCTTTGGTCAACGGCTTTTGAGCATGCTGTGGCTGTGTGAAACAGGAAGAGAACCCGATGATAAACCGGGGATGACTTAAAGACTTTGGGCCATTTGTGATCCCAAAGGCAACGATAATATTCATAATGCTTAAGGTGACTTCAAATTCTGCACTATTAATTGTGGACAAGAAATATGATAAGGTTATAAACAATCGTTTAACTCCACCGTTTTTATTGCAGTTTTTGCCATTGGCACTTTAGTCAAGGAAAAATTCGAAAACGTTTGAAACTTCGGAACATAACTATCACGGCCAATGTGAGTCAAACAAGCCAAATCGTCATAAAAAAGGACACTGTAAAAAATTTCTGTGGTAATTTTACAAAAAAAATACTGGAAGTTTTATTCACAAACAGTTTTGTAAATTTGCAATATATATTATTAGGAATATTCCAATTCAACTTTACGTATTTTTACCAACTGTGTAGTAAATATAAATTATTTGTGGGATGTAAAAATACAATCAGTATTGGAGCTTTCACTTCATAGTTTTGTAAATTTCCAAAACTTTTGTGTATACCCTCTAGCATTTTGCTCACCATGCAAGGGCCGATTCGCAATGAAAGCTTCTAGCTTCAAACTGGAAGCTTCAAGCTGCAAGCTTCAAACTACAAACTTCAGCTGAGTTTTGCTTTAATTGAGCACTGCAGGTTGAAGTCGTGAATGTGAATCATTGTACAAACCATTTTATCCCAATTTTTGAAGCTTGCAGCTTGAAGCTTTAATTGTGAACCGGGCCTAAGCATCAAAAATTTCCGGGGTACCGTTTTAATTAGTTATTCTGTAACATTTGTACCCCGACTGCAAAAATACAGATTATATATATACGATAGTTGTGTGATACTTAACAAAATGACTATTTAAAGTTAATATTTTATACAGTAGTTAGACAATATCTTATATATTTATTATACACACATTCCCCGTGTTCTTTTAATGAACTGGGTTTTGAGAGCTTTTGAGTTCCCATACAAAATCGAAAACCCAGGTTTTATCTGGGTCTTCTGGTTCTTCAATTTTGTATGGGAACTCAAAAGCTCCTCAAAAGCTCTCAAAACCCAGTTCATTAAAAGAACACGGGGATTGACTATACTAAGAGAACAATCCCCGTGTTCTTTTAATGAACTGGGTTTTGAGAGCTTTTGAGGAGCTTTTGAGTTCCCATACAAAATCGAAGAACCAGAAGACCCAGATAAAACCTGGGTTTTCGATTTTGTATGGGAACTCAAAAGCTCTCAAAACCCAGTTCATTAAAAGAACACGGGGTATATCTTGTTTCTGTCTTACATTAGTATAGATGTTTTCAAATGCCGTGACATTTGACGCATGTTGGGGTAAAAAGCTCTTAAAAATGTTTAAAAGCTGGAGATAATTTTTCTTCCTCTCTATTGAGAAGTTAAGCTCCAAAATAGGAAGCCAAAGGCGCACGCAAAAGAATTGTCAGCAATTCCCATATACTTTCTGACAACTTGTTGCAAATATTACGACGACTCTGTCTTTTTATTAGAACTTCTGTATATACCACAGTGGCTTAAAAAATCTCAAACGAAAAACGAAATTTATATTTTCCTATTTGAATAATTGATAGAAATTTGAAGATCGAAGATAAATATTTCTTAACCGTAAGTAAAATAAAAATGCGAAGAAACTATTTTCAGCATAATTTATTCAAAAGGAAACACATGTATTTAAAAGCTCTGCTCAATACATATAAAGATAACTTAACTTTATTCATTCGGCATGCGCGCATCCCTTCCCAAATAATTTTATTGAGTTTTTTCTGCGTTTGTTGCCTTTTTAAATGAAAAGAGGGGAAATGATAGAACAAAATTTATAAAATTTGGCAACGAGGTGCGCAGAACTGTTCGAATTTTTTGTGTCACGGAGTTTGAAAACATCTATACTTAAAACTTGTTTTTGACTTTTTAGTTCATTTTTATGCCACAGGGGCATCGTGTTTTTTAATTTTTTAATTATTTTTTAGCTTTCCAGTAGGAAGTTATTGTAATCGGTCCGAAAATCGGATTCAAAATTTTCAATGTATTTACACGTTTCAAGGTCCCAATAGCATTTTAAGCAAAAATTTGAGAAGAAATTTGTGTGTGTGCGTACGTTTGTGGTCATTTTTTCCTGGACGATTTCGCGCGAACCAAAAAAGATACCGACTTCGATGAGATGACGTTCAGGTGCCGTTCGTTGAGGTGCCGTTCGAAGCGTGTTCAAGGAAATATGATCTGAAAAGATTTTCATAAAAATCGGTCGAACCGTTTTTTTGTTTGAACGACTTAAGTGATTTTTGTACCAGCACGATTTCGCGCGAACCAAAAAAGATACCGACCGAGGTGACGTTCAAAGCGTGTTAAAGGAAATATGATCTGAAAAGATTTTCATAAAAATCGGTCGAGTCGTTTTTTTGTTTGAACGAAGTTCGTGATTTTTGTACCTGCCCAATATCGCGCGAACCAAATAGTATACCGACTTCGTTGAAGTGCCGATCGAAGTGTATTAACGAAGAAATGATCTGAAAAATTATCATAACATTCGGTCAAGGCGTTTTTTGTGTTTAAATGAAGAGACTTCGGCAAGTGTGCCAAGTAACTTAAATTAATTAGTTTTGCTACTGTCTAATATACTCGTTGGAATGAAACCCGTTCCAAATGAGGTTAACTTTTATGGATTTAGCCGAGCAAAATTTGTCCATTTTCTACCATACATCTGCCTACACACACTTCACGAATAGGTGATTTATCGTGACTAAGTGTTAGCGTATTTTGTAACGTAACGTCCGCATGGGTTGTTAAAGAATTAGCAGAGTGATCATTATTTTGGTAGATCGTAACTCCAATAGCTGCAACTTCAGGTAAATTTAACAATATACTTGTTAAATAAGTTTTGGAATAACAACATATTCTTCATTTTTCATCCAAGTGTCAGTGTTAAAAGTAATGCATTAATTTTGTTTACAACTTCGTCATCCTAATCTTGTAAATACGCACATATCATTTGACAACCTAGCGAAAGTATTGATAAACAAATGTCACAAATATTAGGCATAATATATTATACTAGCAAAAAACCCCCGTGCGTTGCAACGCCTTTCAATAAAAAAAGATTATGTGTGCGCAGTCCGCGGTAGGAAAAAGGTGGTGATCCAGCGGTTTAACTGCGCGTAGTGATTTAAGGGCGAAATACACGAGCGCTCCATCCGACCACGCCACGCCAAAACAACAACAATTTATATGCACTCGAAATTTCCAATGCATATAAATTGTTGTTGTTTTGGCGTGGCATGGTCGGATGGAGCGCTCGTGTATTTCGCCCTTAACGGAGCTGTTTTATGTATAGAGAACCTGGAACCTGGTTCGCCTCGCTGCACCCATTAGGCAATAGTAGCTTCCGTTTATTTTGCAGTTGAGGTGATATGAATTTTAATATACAGTAGGAGAGTTTAAAAAGGGCAATTTTTTCGTTTTTTTGATTCCAAAAAACAAAATGTGAAACTCCATACTTGTTTTTTAAAGGATTTCCTTGTAAAATTGACCGTGGGAAAACTAAGCCAGCGTATTTTAAGGTTTGGCCTTGAGACTTATTTATCGTCATGGCGCAGCATACTTTGAGAGGAAATTGCAGTGCTCGCTTAAAATAATGGCTCGATTAAATTTTTATGCAGGGCTTTGTCTTGTAGTCTAGCACCATTACACAATTTCGGTGGTTTTAAATTCCGAAGGAGCATTACGGGTGTGCCGTTTCGCAGAGTAAGCTTATGATATGGAAGACCCGGTGGTTTAAGTTAATTTAAAAAATCTACCGGATAGTTAACGGCTTCATCTGAGTTGCAGACAGTGTCTATCGACTTATAGATTTTTTCTACCCCATCAAAGGACTTTAGCAACATGCCATTAATGAAAGCAGCTTGATCGTTTCTTGGAGTCAAAATGGCCCGTTCACAAAACCATTCTATAGGCTTATTCTTTATTTGAGCAATGCCTGGATAAATGTGATATATCAGTTCCTGCACGGTAGTTACGAATGTGCACCGTTGTGACGCGGTGCTACCATTTCAAGTTTCTCAAATTTGGACGCCCATTAGACCCCTTAGGGGTTGAATTCCGAGAAATGCTGAAACATATGTTTCATTATTTATACTGTATAGTATTTATACCAAGTTCGAAGAAAATCTGATGAAATATAAATAACTTCCCATACAACTTTTTCCACATGCTTCACCCCCTTAACGGTTGAATTTCACGTATTTCATGATTTATGGTGCGGAGTATTTTCGCTAAGTTTGAAGAAAATCTGACTAAAGAAAAAAAATCCCCATACAACCTATTCAACCAGATTTCACCCCCTTAGTGCCTGTTCACACGGGTGGTCACCGCGACCTTTCAACACGAAATTTACAGGTGCGGGGAGCGTTCGGGTGGGAAGGAAGTGCGTCTCGATTTGAAAGCGACTCACGTTCGCTTTTCTGACCAGCTGACTGTTTCAATTTCATTTTGTATCACCTTACTATTCCATTTTATTTTCGTTTCACCCGTATTGGGAGCAAACGTGCGATAGGACAATTTTCAGGCTTCAGTTTTGTTGCACAGATTTTTTACTAAAATTAATTATATTCAGGTAATCACAGTTTATAAAAATTTATGTCACTTTTATGAAAATCACAAACTTTGTTCCCGTACCGTATGTTCCACCTGTCATAAAAACCACTGGACACAAAGCGAAACGTGTAAACAAATATTCGCTTTTTCGTTCGCTTTGTCGCGCCTCAAAGCGACCTGTGTGAACAGGCACTTAGGGGTTGAATTTCGAAAAACTCTGAAACACGTGTTTCATTATTTCTGGTGTGGAGTATTTTCGCTAAGTTCGAAGAATATCTGACCAAAGAAAAAAATTCCCCATACAACCTATTCAACCCCATTTCACCTCCTTAGGGGTTGAATTTCGAAAAACTCTGAAACATGTATTTTATTATTTATGGTGTGGAGTATTTTCGCTAAGTTTGAAGAAAATCTGACCAAGGAAAAAAATCCCCATACAAGTAGTAAGGTAGTAGTTGACTTTCATGAAACTGTTTCTTCGAAAATTGTGCACTTAATACATCGCCCCGAAAACAGGTGTAAGCACCGTCTTCAAAAGTGATTCTTCTTTCTAGATCCATTTTGATTGGATTAATAATATAAACAATTACAAACAATTATTTCATCCTTTTTTGTGCACCACGGGATTGGTTTTTTTCTGAAGTCGGTTTTCAAAAATGGAGTTAAGGAGTTAAGGATTTCAAGTTTATGTTGGAAGGAAGGCAGGTTACTCCACATCAAAAGAGATCACAAACCACTGGTTTACACGACAGATCTTCGGCATGTCTCGAGGGATTAAACGAGCATAATAATAAGAAGAAGAAGATTACTGCTGAGTTTACCCCATTGGGAGCAAATAAATTGAAAAAGAAGATTCTGCCTTTTCTACATTACAACTTCATAAATATAAACACCACAAAAAATCTGATATAAGGCTTTTTTTAGTATTTCAGGCTACAAATAAACAAATTAACTCTGTTTCTTCGTAACCTTTCAATATCCAGAATTCCCTGGCAGGCTTAAAAAAAGTTTCTACTTTGTAAAATAAAAAACACATCTCCTTCTAAAACTGTAATTCACACAGATAAGTAAAGTTAGAGTTGCATGACCTGAAGTATGTGATCATATATTTCCCCACAGTAAATCCCATATATAGTAGATGCCCCTGTTAAATTTATTAAGAAGTACTTTCTCTATGTGTTTTCAATTTAATTAAACACGCACTAAACATCTACCTTCAGTTAAAACTTTATTCAGGATTAATTTACAGCCAATATCCTGTACCATATTGGAGTAATTCTTCACTGACAAATCCTTTAAAAAAATCACTGATTAATTATTTTGTTGCTAAATAAATTTCCACCATTTAAGCTACAACTTGGATCTGTCTTTCAATTGCTGCAATAAATTTCGAATTACTCCGCGAACACACAGAAAGCGGCGCGATTCCTTCATGTTGGAAGTTCCTGATGTCTTTTCTAACAGCATTGAATTATAACATTCAATGTTCTAATGAAGTTCCACCAAACGATCCATCTAATGAGCCACAACCACATTTAATTGCCTAACATGTCATAATTCTGTCGCGGAAAGTACTGCACTTCATCTTCTCCCACAATACGCCAAGAACTAATTGGCACTGCAGAACTGCGCTCGGCGATATTAGCGCGGGATGCTGCAATAGGATTTGTCCTCGGATTTGTTCATCTTCTGTTGACTACTTTACAATGTTCCTTCTATCTGAGCGTCTGTTTATATAGGTATGCATATATCGAGTATGTTGGTGCACTGTGGCTGACCCATTGGTCAGGCAGGAATGCATCTACGCAATATGCATATTAGAGGCATATCATCTTCTTCTGATCCAGTATACTGTCGCATGTCGCACTGTTGCGCCGATGGAGGAGGATTTATGAGATTATTTGCACATAGATGAATTTGAAAGTGTAAACATGATTTCTTGTTATGAATGTCGTCTGGGAACCTTAAAAGATTTGTGGAGAATTAATCAGAGCTAATTGAGATTTATGTTGCCAAAGGCACTTTGTACCGTTGTAAAGGTAATCATTTGCAGGTGCAAATGCTGTTCATGAGCAGGAAACCATTATATTGACTTTCAAAACTGTTTTTACTAAATTGGATGTGTAATAAATTTATTAAATTAGAATTCTCCATACATACTTTCAGGAAATAAATAGTTGATTTTAATTAAATGTTAAGTAATAAACTGTGGCTTTGAATATTGAAGAGGCTCTGTTACGTGATTATCTCTAGTTTTTGTAGATTATAAAGTGTATGCTTTCCCGAATATAGTATTCTCAAGTCCTTTAAAGGATCTTTACTATTAGGAAATCTTTGCTCAGAAAAACTTTCATATTTGCTTAATGTGATATTTTTTTCCAGTGGGACTTACAGTTCAAATTAGTCCTGGCCCAAATCTACATTTCTTCTTCGAGCCTTATAGATATGTACAACTATTTGGTTGATTCATTTAGAGCAGTGATTCCCAAAGTGGTCTATATGGACCGCCGGGGGTCTATGGGATGATCCAGGGTGTTCGTGATAATTAAAAATTATTTTGGGGGTGCGTGAAAAACTACCGGGGGTCCGCGAAAAAATTCGAAGGTTTCATATAAAAAATTACAAAAATTTAAAAAGCGATGTTTCCCGCCTGATCACGCGGCGCGGACGAAATCGAAAAGTAAACAGCTTATTTCACTGACGTATTCGCCAAATTTGATGAAATAAAGTTAAAGTTACAATGTGATCAATTAAATTTTCTCAAAACTAAAAGTATTACATTTGTTAAAAAACTTTTGTTATACAAACAGAATTTGGGCAGAGGAGAATGCTCTCAGGCCCTCGCAGGTGGAACGCTCCATACCTGTATTCTTATTTTATTAATACTGTAACTTTTCGTTAACGCCCACGATTTTTACATTTAAGTAAGTTATATTTATAAATTTTACCAATAACTTCACTAATTTCATTATGAGCTTGATTTTTAAAGGAACAACCTCCATATACTGACTGGAGCAATAAAAACTTTACATTTAAAATTATTTTTTACTTTTTAGTTCATTATAAAATAAAAGCTTATTTTTTAGTTTTTTTAAACTATTTATTTTTATTTTCTACTTTTTAGTCTATTATATGTCTTCCGTAATTTTGTGGGGGCCGACACTGTATTCTACTCGTCATACCGTGTCATTTGCTATCCATACCGAGCGCGTTGTAAAGAAAAAAGTAATCCGCTATTTTTTGTTGGCCGCCAGTTTGAATTTGGAATGGAGTAACATAGCTAATTCTATTCTACTTGTCATACCCTTTCATTTGATACCCATGTCGCGGGGTCGGGGAACACCATTGCAAAATTCTCCCGCCATCTTGGAACCGCCATATTTATTTTTTTTACAAGAAAATCAGAGTCCATTGTCACGCGAACTATGCATATGTGCACAATTTGAAGTTGATAGGTTATACATATTTTCTGCTTTTTAGTCTATTATGTCTTCCGCCATTCGGTTTTGGCTGCCATTTTGAGTTTAGAATGACGCCACACTGCTGATTGTATTTTACCTGGCATAGGACGCGTTTAGGCCCAAGTTACTTGAACTCTGTTAAATTATCGCTGTTAACTTAGCACCGTTCCTAGCATACCATTTGACAGTTCTCATTTTACAACTAATTACAACCAAAAATTTTAACATTTCTTACTTTACATATAAATTATAACAAGCAAAAAAATTAATAATAATAATAACATAACAGCAAAATATTACTAAATTATTTGCTTACCACAAAAATTGACAAGTAAACGTCAACCCCTTTTGACAGTTAGAAGCTGTTGTACATTTTAGCTAAGCCAAAAAGCACAAATAAGTTTGCTAACAGCGCTAAATAAATTGACGTTTATGCCGTTGTTAACATGCCTATTGCAAAAATCGGCTGCCATCTTGATTTTTTTTCAAAATGGTCAGATTGCATTGTCACGCGAACTGTACATAGGCATACATATGTGCAAAATTTGAAGTTGATGGATAAGTTCCGGGTGTCGATAAGCTTTTATTTTTGTTCGCCTTTTGCAATTATTATTTTTTTCGTTTTTTCCAAGAGCGAGTATCGTTTTTCCAAGCCGGCCCGCACTAAGTACTAACCAGTCCAATGCTGCTTAACTTCTGTAATCGAACGAGAACCGGTCTATTGAGTATCTATAAAATTTCTGAAAACTCCAGTAAGCTCAAAATCGGCTCCCCTGAGCAGCACTCCCAATTTATCCCGCTAGGCTACTTCTTACTTAAAATTATTTAAGTATTAAGTACCTTTGTACCTATATTTTCAAGCACAATTGCATTTTTTCTTTTGTTTTCATAACAATCGAAAATATGTACCTAATTCATTTACCTAGTTATGTGCAATTGTCTTCTCCGAGAGAACAGATTAAAGTATTTTTAGTAGATTTTATTATATCATAAAATTTGTTTCACTTGGGTTTGGGGGTGCATGATTAAGTTTTTGTTATAGTAATAGTCCGAGGAAATTAGCAAAAAAAATGCACGAAAGGAGACAAAATTCGGAAATGCCTGAAAATTGGTCCACCGCTATCTTGGGACTTTTTAAGAAACAATTTCGGAATCACAAAAAAGCATGGCCGCCGGAAATATAGCGGTTTTCCGGTGTTTTCCTTGTATCTCGGTTTCTATAGGTCGTACAACCCCGTACAAAGGCCCTAAATGTTGACAATGAAATTCTCTAAGCTGTGGACCAATTTTCAGCCATTTTGTCTCCTTTAAATCCTAATTTTCCCGGACTATAAGGGGTCCATGACCGAAATAAGTTTGGGAATCACTGATTTAGAGGTACTTTTTCAAAAGGTTAAAAAATATAAAAAGTTTCAATTTTATCGTGCAATTTTTATTATAATACACAGAAACCATTCTTACATTTTATTAGGACGAGAGAACCGAGTACTACCACCAGGGAACAATTATTTACATTTTGTTACCCGTTTTATAAAAAAAAACTAGTTAAGCTCTAAATTAGAAAGGAGATCACACCCAGCCGCCATACATTTTTGGGCTAATTCTGAGAGTGCCGGCCAACAAAAATAAACTAATTATTTTAATAGATTATAACAAAATAAACATTTTTTATTATCACGCCAAAGTTCTAATTCAAGTCTCCGTGGTAATACTCAATCTTAAAAGTCTATGAAATGAAATGTTATTACTTTAATATTGCTACGATTTTGACACACGTAAAGTAATAACGTGGAATATATTTTTTCTACGCCTCTGTTAGAATACAGGCATTCTGAAATTACTTTTAGTTACGGAATTAGCAGCATTCCACAACCGTGTGGAATATTCATTCCATCACTTGTTATGGAATGACTACTATTGGCGACATCTGTTCGTCGTAATCCAAGAATATGATTTATTAATTAAAGAAAAAAAGATATATTAATTAAAGAAAGAAAAGGATTGTTTCAATAATAAACAATCAATGATGTTTCGCTAGAAACATTTAGCTTTAAATAAAGTATTCAATTATTAAATTGCAGAAAATAATAGCATTTTTTTAATAAATTTTGCGGCGGCCATCTATTAACGAATTATTAAATTACAAAATTATTATGAATGAACACTCCCTACTAATATGTTATTTAGCGTTAAAACATCTTGCTGTGCCTTATACAGTATATTTTTGACATTAGCTTTACAGAAGGTATGTTTTTCTTTACAAAATATTAATAAAAACTAATAAGAGGCGTAGAAAAAGTATAGTCTGCAATACGTTTTGAATGGCATATTCCGCACTCGTGGACCGCCACCCTCGCCTTCGGCTCGTGTGCCAAACTTCCACTTGTGCGGAATATGCATCATTCCAAACTTGTTACAGAATATACTATTAAAATTATAAGAGGTATGATAGCGGTGCGGTATCTGCGTTAGCTAGCGTCACATTCCAAACACATTGGTAGATTTGGTAACCAGATACAATTATAGTAGAAGACATGCACAGTTTCAACCAATAAATGCGAATACGCCTGATGTCCCATTTCCCATGCTAACAGAATAAGACCTTACTCTATTCGGTCTTGTAGTCGGAGAGCCGGCGGTATAAAAATGAAGTTATAAAACATCCTAACAATTTTTTGTGAGGGAGTAGTACTGCCACAGACCTAAAGGAAGCCAACTTTTATATAACCTAATTTTGCCCGCGTCATGGAATTTTGACGTCACTTCCGGTTACGATTTTTAGTGTTGGTGACGTCATAAAACATCCGAATAAAATTTACCTCAAAACGAAGGTTTGAATGTGTACATTAAGATTAGACTAGGGTGCCAGACCTAAGAACCCGCAACCCTGTGGCACCCCCGATTAAAGTTTCTTACAAGCTTTTTTCTCTGTTTGGGACAAATATTCCGATCCATTTTTCAACTACTTCCCTATGTACGGTGATGCTCAAATTTGGCACACACCTTTGGTTCTAGAGGCAATACAATATAATATATTCAATTTTATGGTACATCCAATATGGCGGCCACCATTAAATGGCGGATATTTCTGGGGGTGGAATCTTGCGATTGATTTTTCAGCCACTTCGCGTTATCCGGTAATGCTCAAATTTGGCACAAACCTTTGGTTCTGAAGACAATGTAATATAGTATATTAAATTTTATGGTACATCCAATATGGCCGCCACAAATGGCGGATTACGTTTTTCTTTACAACCGCCCCAACATGGGTATCAAATGAAAGAGTATGACGAGGAGAATACAGTAAGCTATGTGACGTCATTTTAAATCCAATATGGCGGCCACCACGAACAACCCCTCGATATTGATATCAAATGAAGGGTTATGATAAGTAGAATATAATTAGCTGTGTTAGTCAGATATGTGACGGTATTTTAAATGAAATAAGGTGGCCACCATAAAATGGCGCATGAGACTAAAAAGTAAAATTGAATTATTAAAACCGAAGCAGCAAGGAGGATGCGGGCAACTAACAAGAGGAACCCTATTTTTTTAATAACTATAAGGCTTATACTTTAATTTAAAAAAAAGTCACCGATGTATTCGATGAGTTAAGAAAATCCAAAAAAGCCGCTACATACGACCATTCTGTATTTCCCCAATTCATCGAATAGTATCTTCAGTTTACCGGATTGGCGTAGTGTTCTTACATTCCATTAAAACAAGTTGACTTTTGTTCGTTTTCCGGGTGGTCTCCGTGAAATCTGTCCAGTCTGAGGCTGCTTCTGAAGATTCCATATCAAGAAATTAATTCCAGGAAGGATTTCTAGCCCGGAAGTCTAGTATAGTCAGAAAGGAATATAACGGCCCACACTTCCTTAGTTGGTTGGGGGCACCACGCAGAAGGTGGCGGTTCGATTTTACCCCCGGAATTGTAGTTTTAGAACTATAAAAATATTAGACATAAAGTATAGCAGCTAAGCTTTCCATTCAACAGCTGAGTTGGTAGGACTAACGTTGTAACTCACTGACTTTGTAACGTAAGGTAAAACCTTTTTCTGCCTGATTTGTTGTAAAATTTATTAGATAACCTGATCAGGACTTCGATAATCGTACACCTCTTCCACATAAGACAATAAAGCTCTAAGAAATAAATCCTCATTTTTTATTGATATAATTACCAATGGTTTATATGAGATTCATCAAATTGAAATCCACTTTACGGCAACTAATTTAACTTCCTGCAAGTAAATTGAATGCTTTTCAATTATAGCCGCCTTTGTAACGAGAGGAGAATATTATCATTAATTAATATTCTGCATTCGTAGGATCGAAAATTAGATTTCATTGATGATAAGTGCCACTGGGCAACGGTATGTTTGCCGACATTTCCTTAGACCCTATGCCGACACTCAATAGAAGTTAATTAATGGTCTTTCATTAGCGCATTGATTTTATCACAAAGAAGATCCTTTTTTTAATTCTTTATGCCATAGATCCAGGTAATCTCTTAAGTAGTTTTAATTAAATACACAAAGAGAGTGTTAATTCGACATTAAAGATTGCGATGCATGCAGTGGGAAATCATGGGAATTTTTGTGTCTATGCTGATTTTTTGTTGCAGTTTGCGCGGGGATGAATTTTACCATTTTGTAATTAGGAAAAGTGAAAAATCTCGACTTATATAAAAACAAATCAAGTCGTTTCTTATTTAGCAGAAATTTGCCAAGATTGCTAGATGAAATAAATACTTCAGTAATTTCGAAAGACTATTCTAGATATGCACAAATAATGAGCGAAGTTTTTATTATGTGCATTAACTATCTCGGGAAAAAGTGACGAAATTATATGAAACTGAAAACATTCCTTATCGAATGACAAATGTTAGGCTTTCTTTCGCAGAGGCAGGAGAACGTTTATTTCGATGGAACAGTCGCTATGATAGTAGCGATAAAATATTGCCTAAACAACAAATCTCCGGGCAAAGATAACATTGTAGCATAGTTATTAAAACTGGTTAAGACGTAATATTAAGCCTGTATGATATCGTAAGGCGAATTGGACCTAGAAACAAATATCATCGGAATGGAGCGAGGGCCTTGTGTGCCCCAGTGGCGTAGCGTAGTAGGGGCGGCAAGGGCACCTTTAGGGGGCGGCAAAATTTCAAAATAAATGATAATATTAGATATCTTGTAAATATTATTTTTGTCGCACCTACGATTCAGACCGATCGAAATGAGCACGGAATTCGGCAGCTGCACGCTTTTGTGGGGTGTTGCAACAACTCAGAAAGGCGATCCAAAATAAAAGGAGAGGAAGTTGACAAAAAACCGTACTATAGTTCTGCTGAATCCAGAAAAAATACTTCATTTGGAACGAGTTTTATTCCAGCGAGTTTATTAGATATTAAAAAACTAATCAATTTAAGGTGCTTGTGACCCTTAGCCCAAGTCTTTCCATTTAATCAAAAAAAAGGCTTGACCGAATGCTATGAAATTTTTTTCAGAGCATGTTTTCGTTAATATGCGCCGATCGGCACCTCAACGAAGTCGTTATTATATTTGATACGCGCGATATTGGGCAGGTACAAAAATCACGAACTTCGTTCAAACAAAAAACGACTCGACCGATTTTTATGAAAATAATTTCAGATTATAACTTCGGTAATACGCGTTGATCGGCAGCTCAATGAAGTGAATATCATTTTTGGTTCGCGCGATATCGTGCAGGTTCAAAAATCACTTACGTCGTCTAAACAAAGAAACCGCTCGACCGAATTTTATGAAAATCTTTTCAGATTGTAACTTTGGTAATACGCTACGACCGGGACCGGTTGGTATCATCATTGTTCGCCCGAAATTGTGTAGGTATTAAAATCACTTACGTCGCTTAAACAAAAGAACGACTCGACCGAATTTTATGAAAATCTTTTCAGATCATATTTCAGTTAATACGCTTCGATCGACACCTCAACGAAGTCAATATCTTTTTTGGTTCGCGCGATATCGTGCAGGAGAACATAATCACATACGTACGCACACACAAACACACACGAATACTTCTTCTCAAATTTTTCCTTAAAATGCTATTGGGACCTTAAAAAATGAAAATACGTTGAAAATTACGATTTCGATTTTCGGACCGATTACCATAACTTCCTTATAAACTGGGAAGTTAATAAGAGGGCGGCAAAATTTTCTTCCGCCCGGGCGGCTGACACCCACGCTACGCCACTGGTGTGCCCTATACGTAAAAAGGGAGACCATCTAAACAAGCTGTAGTAATTATGGAGACATAGAGAGAAGTTCAACCCTTCGCGAAAACGTTTACCATGGAGACTATACAAGGAGCTTAAACTCCGTGTTGTCAATTTTAGTTTGATTAATGAGGGCGGTGCAGTCAAATGTACCCCAAAAAACATGGCCGATTGTATTCATCTAAGATATTTTATGTTTACGCCTAATTTGAAAAACCAGCTTCTAAATTCGATTTATATCAATGCGATTATTCATATTTAATCAATTTTTGGATTTTCCAAAGAATTTTTATTAATTTCCAATGAATT
The DNA here is from genome assembly GCA_963855945.1 of Thereva nobilitata. NCBI lineage: Eukaryota > Metazoa > Arthropoda > Insecta > Diptera > Therevidae > Thereva > Thereva nobilitata. The sequence goes on from OY979696.1 coordinate 84,281,185, forward strand.
TTTTTTGCATAGCCCCATTTCGACTAACTTAATTTTGAAAGAATCGTCGAAATGGGTCAAATTCGGCTAACTTCATGTGGGGCACATCGAACAAAGGTGACATCTGCGGCCAAAAATGAACTAGTAATTTAATTTCTTCTGCCCTTCCATTTCCTGTCATTTTCCCCCATAAAGGCCCAAACATATAGCAGAAACGAAAACGAACCGAAACGAAAAGAATGAAATAAATCGTATGAAAATGTATGAACTCGGTTATATAAACGAACAGAACCGAATCTGAACGAATGATATAAATTTATTTCATTTCGGTATTCGTTTCAGCTATTCAGCCCGTTACTTTGACAGTTCGACAGACAGTTTGTTTTCGAATTTAAAGTAGTTGAAAGAACGAAAAAGAAGTTATTTTAAAAGAATGCAGTCAATACGAGGTGAAACAATTTAAATTATGATTTCTCGACATCCGCCATAAATTATATAAAGTGTAAAATATATGTATTTATCGAAAATAAAAAACTCTTCTACTCAATGCAAAACTTGTCAACAAATGTCAAGAACCGATTCGCTCAGGCACCTATATAATCGCTATCATTTTCAAGTTCATTTCGTTTTCGTTTCGGTTTCTTTTCGTTTCTGCTATATGTTTGGGCCTTAAGAGTTTATGCTCCTTGTATAGTCTCCATGACGTTTGCTTTGGTTTGGGGAGCATCCACACTCTACCGCATCGGCCACAAGCGTTGCCAAGCCCGGTTTTACACGACCGGGCACCGAACAGACAAAACGAACGAACAAACTGTGGTTTATGGGAAAATGGGGTGAGAGAGGGGCCGGTTTTCCATCGTCTTCTCTCACCCTCTTCCCCATAAGCCCCAGTTTGTTCATTCGATTTGTCTGTAAGGTGTCCGGTCGTGTAAAACCGGCCCAAGATTACACAGGCCAAACCAAACGCCTTAGGCTACGGTTACTATGCATGCGAATTCTGACGAAAATGTGGTCGGACGTTTTCTGACGTATTCGTCCGAAAAAACAAACGCCTGTTTTTCAATGATAGTGTTTATAATGACAGCGACCAAGACGTCAGAACATGCACGAATTCGTCAGAACAATTTGAGTGTTCAAAAAAGTTTGATTTTTTCGTGCGACTTGCGTCTGTTTTGAGTGATTTTGGGTTGAATTTTGAGTGATTTAGTGGAATCACCATGGATATTGATAAATGAATAAGTCTTGTGTTCGAGAACTGGTATTTCTGGGATATGAGAGACAAAAATTACCACAACAGATATATTTTTCGCCAAAGGTGGGAGAAAGTTGCTACAGAACTCAACCCTATCCTCTTCAGTATGTATTCAAATGTTGCTGGTCTCATCCTGAAATACTCGAAAAACTTTTCTGGTTGGTTCCACAATTCTTGAAATAACATTTCAAGCTCTCCTCTGTCGTCTCGACTAGAAAATAACTGGTTGACATGCTCTGTTTTTCCACCATTTAACAACAATAACTATAGTAATGGACTTTCAACAAAATACAATTCATCAAGTTTGTCCATCTTTGCTGGCCTGGGCAGCAGAAACGTACTGACTATCAGAATATCAGAAAACGCGCACAGTGTAACCACCTTGTTCTGACGAGGATTTCGGACGTACTCGTCCGAACACATTTTCGTCAGAATTCGCATGCATAGTAACCGTAACCTTATCCACACGTTTTAATTTGCGAACGCTTGCCTAGCCTTGACAAACGTGTAGATCCGGCATAACAGGCAAATTCAATATATTTATGACAACTTCCAGAACAATATCACGTAACCCTATCGCGAAGTCAAAACAATCAGTAGTGACTTCAAATTACGTGACTTCAGTGACTTCAGATTAAAGGGTTATGCAAGAATAATAATAGCGGCATTATAGCAAAGCCTGCTGTAATCCAAGTAAGATAGAAAGAACAGTTTGAACGGCGGCTTCTCAATGATTATTACTATTAGTGTTGAGCCGGACTTACACGAGGCAGTACATTTGTCCCTTACACGATGTAAATTGTACTGATGCCTCAGTTTTTTTAAATGTCCGGGTTCAAAAATAATGTCCTACTGGTATATGAGCGTATATCGAGATAAATGAAGCCATTTCTTCCTTCTTTTGCGGCAGTAAAATATCCAATTTGAACTGCGGCGAGGTGAGAATGTAAACACGAACTGGAGAGACATTTTTCAAGGGAGTGAAGTTTTGTACTCGAAAGACAATCTTACATTTTTCGAGGGAGTGAAGTTTTGTCCTAAAGAGAAGATTCTTACATTTTTCGAGGGAGTGAAATTTTGTACTGGAGAGACATTTCTTACTTCTTTTGCGGTAGCAAAATTTCCAACTTGAAATTAGGCGAGGAGGGATTACAAAATGTAAATATACGGCCACGGACAACTAATTAGAAACAGTTTCATCAAAATTTCAACCAGTTTTTATTTTTTTTTTTGTAAGAATCAAATTAAATAATTCCCACCACTTACTCTTAAAATCTTTTTTAAATATATAACGATGGAAAAATAAATATATTGAGGGAAATCAATAACAATATCATAATGAATTCCTAACAGGATTGCTACATAAAAACATGAAAAATGTATAAATGCAATTTTTATGAAACTGTTTCTAATTAGTTGTCAGGCATAGATTTCTTACTTACTGCAGTTTAATGCATATTAGAATTAAACTTGTAAAAATGCTCTTCATTCGTATTTATTTTCTTTCTTTTTTTAATTTGCTAGTTTTTGTCATTTTGACATTACATACAATAGCAATACATACCTCATTTGAAGTATGACATTGTACTGGCTCAAAATAAAAAGAGGCACCTCTTACAAACTCATTTTATAATCGTGTCCTACCCAACAATAATTACTATGTATACATGATGAGTTGAATAGTTGGGTTGAGGTTGAGTCAGGCGGGGATCTAGAATTTTATTTTGGGGGGTCACGGAATTAAAACTGGCGAGAAAATATTTCTACTCCTAAGGACCTATTTAGACGGTTCGCTCCCAGGAGCATTCCTCACGAACTTTGTGGATTAAGAGGTAGTGGGGCAGTGCCGCGGCTGGCATATGTGCAGGATGTGCAGCTGCACAGGGCTCCGTGATTTTGGGGCCTCGCTAGCGAGGGAAAAAATTTTTGCAACAAAAATCATTTGAATTCATTATTTGCATTTTTACTTCATTGAGAATGGGCCACACAAATGAGTATGGGCCACAAAAATCAGCATATGGGCCATTATTCTGTCGCGGGGATGGGTTTGTATGATGAAAAATAGCCGAGCGAAGCGAGCGAAATTTTTTTTGGACTCTCCCCAAATCTCCCAAATTGTCTGGCCGCGGCACTGTAGTGGGGTTGATGAGAGGTACCACCCCACCTCTCCCTTCATCCACAAAGTTCGCGGGGAACGTTCCTGGGAGCGAAGCGTCTAAACAGGCTTTTTTTAGGGACAGACACAAAACGAACAAAACTAACCGAATTTTCTCGTGGATTAAATACAAACGTAGTCCGCTCAAATAAGTCAGAAATTCGCTGTTTTTAGGAAATTTTTCCCATAGCTATGAGACCGGTGCCAAGTGAAGGTTATGGGTTGTCTTAGCATGATTTTCACAACCCGCAGTTCGAAAAAAGGGTTGTTTTTGAGAAATATGTGAATTTTAGAGTTTTTTCGACTTTTTCTCTATTTTGTGGAGAACCTATGCATTTTGGTGAAAATATCAAAGTTGGAGAGCATAAAATTACCTAAAAATTTTACTTTTACAATTTTTCCCAACTCCGCATATTTTAGCCGATGGAGGCCGTTTTACGCCATTTTTAGATTTTGAGCCAAAATTATGCATTTATATAAAAAATTAAATGAGATCAAAGTAGTAGTTGTAGTTTTTCAACGGCCTTTCTTTGGACGCTTTGATTATCAACAGAGTCTGAAAAAAGGCGTAAAACGAGCTCTACCGGCGAAACAATGCCGAATTCGAAAAAACAGTGAAGGCAAAATTTGCAGGAAATTTTATGCCTTATAACTTTACTCTTTTGATATTTTGACCAAAATGCATAGTTTCTCTTAAAAATAGAGAAAAGGCGAAAAAACTATAAAATTCACATATTTCTCAAAAACAACCCTTTTTTCGAACTGCGGGTTGTGAAAATCATGCTTAGACAACCCATAACCTTCACTTGGCACCGGTCTCATAGCTGTGGGAAAAATTTCTTTAATTGTCCCTAATTTGAGCGGAGTAGGGCAGAAAACGTGCCCTAATGTGTTTTTGATGAAGACGCGCCCTTTCTTGTGAGTGCAGCTAACTTCAGAGTTTACAAATCAAAATATATAGAAAGAGTATAGATAAATCTGTTGACCTTGAAGGTCATTTTTTACGGTCGTTGCTTTAATTTGCAAAAAAGTTGGGTCGGTTTTGGACGTTTGGTTATTTTTTGTTTTTGTTTTTTATTGAGTTAATCTTCTAGCTCAGAAGTACACTTCTCAGCTGGGCTGAGAAACGGGCCACGCTTATGTGCAGGGGCCGAATCCGGCCGAAAGCACCAAAAAAGGTATAAGAAGAAAAAACACCGCAAAACGAGCATGCGACCGAAAATGCGGGTTCCTTCTCAACCCTCCCCGGCACTCCGGTACCGAGCCGGTCCGGTCCCTGCACACAAACGCGGTCACATTTACCACTGCACAGTGGTTCGGCTAAGACATGCAAACACAAAACAAAAAACAATGCAACAATTAAGAGCACAAAACATCAAACAGAGAAGCGTGCAAAGCCAATGAAAACGTGGGACACACAAGGAGTCACGCCACATTAAAAAGAGTCCTTTTAAGGACATCTTCGCTAACTTGCATGCTAAAAGCACTCGCATTTTTGTTAACATTTATAAGCATGCGGTTAACTGGTTCGTACATCCCATAATTGGTATTAGAGGAATTAATGCACAAGAGAGGTGGACCTCTCAGGTTGTAGTTGTTCACTCTAAATGACGTACGGGTTCGTAGGAAGCCTGAGTCAACTTTGTCATTCAACAAACGATGAACGAATATAACGTCAGCGACCTCGCGACGCTTATGGAGAGAGCTCAAGTTGAGCAATTTAAGTCTGTTCACATAAGGCGGAAGAATAAGTGGGTCATCCCACGGGAGGTGACTGAGTGCAAAACGGACGAACTTCCTTTGAACCGATTCGATTTTATCGACATGGGAGGAGTAGTAAGGAGACCATACCTGGGAGGCGTATTCAAGTAAAGGCCTAACTAAAGATATGTACAAGTGCTTTGTGATAAGGGGGTTGTTGAATTCCTTGGACCATCTTTTTATAAATCCCAGGACTGAATTGCCCTTGGAAGAGATATAATTGATGTGGGTGGAGAAATCCAACTTACTTTCTAACCTAACCCCAAAATCGATAACAGAGTTAGTGCGGGAGATCTTGTTATCGAGAAAAGTATAGTCGTAAGTTATAACGCCACGTTTTCTACAAAAAGTCATGACCTCACATTTACTAATGTTAAGGACCAGGTTGTTGTTGGAACACCAAGAATAGAAGGTGTTTAGGTCTGCTTGCAGAAGTTTGCAATCCTCGATACTCCTTATGTGGCGGTACAGTTTGATGTCATCGGCATAAATAAGGATTTTACAGTGCCTCAGCAGGGTAACAATGTCATCGATTGATAAAATAAAAAGAAGAGGACCAAGATGACTTCCTTGCGGGACACCAGACGACGCCTCGATGTTTTTAGATTTGGCTCCGCGGAATAGAACCTGGTAGGTTCTGTCGGCTAAGTACGACTGGAACCACATAACCAGGGCATGCGGAAAGCCTAATTTTTTTAGTTTTAGAACTATAATAGAGTGAGAGAGCATGTCGAAAGCTTTACTGAAGTCTGTATAAACACAGTCAGTTTGACAGCCAGTGACAAAGCCTCGAACAGTGTAAGAAGAGAACTCTAGTAAATTAGTAGTAGTGGAACGAGCTGCAAGAAAGCCATGTTGGTTAGTTGAGATAAGTCTCTTGCAGATAGGGGCAATAGCAGAATAAATAATGGATTCGAAAAGTTTTGGTATACATGATAACTTCGCAATCGGTCTATAATTAGATATTTCGTTCTTACAACCCTTTTTATGAACAGGGATTATAAAAGAGTTCTTCCATAAGGTTGGAAAGCGCCCTGTATTGAGGGATTTCTGAAATAAACATAGGATAGGAGACAGTAGGGCCCCTGCACAGGATTTTAGAACAGCAGGAGGGACACCATCAGGGCCGGACGAAAAATCTTGTGGAAGATCATTTATATGTTTCGAGATATCTTCCCTGGTTATAGACAGAGATAAATTTTGAGCCGTTTGTATTGCGTTGATATGTCGAAAATTGTCTTCATGAGGTTGGAAGACAGGAGACGAGAAAGATTTGAGGAAGAACGATGCGAACTTGTCGCAAATCTCGGATGAATTAGAACTAACAGAGTTCTCGTATTGCATGGTGTTAGGGTAATTATCGACTTTTTTCTTAGAGTTGATAAATTGAAAGAATGCTCTGGGATCGCCATACAGTTTACCTTCCATGTTACTAAGGTACTCCTTATAGAGAGCCTCGGAGAGAGCATGGAATTGGTCATAGCAATTGAGAAATGCGGAGAAACTAGCAGTGTCTTTCCTCTTCAGGTAGGTTTTCCAGAGTCTATTCTTCCGGTTTTTGGTGTGTCTCAACTCATTATTGTACCAGGGTGGGGATGATCTGGTCAACTTTAGAGGCTCAATAGGTACACAGGATGCGAAGGTTTCATACAGGACGGAGTAAAATCTTGTTACGTCGTCATCCAACTCATTAGAGGAAAGCAAGGTATTGAAATCAAACGAAGTGAGCTTGGATGACAGTACTTCAAGGTTGGCCTTTTTAAAGTTAAAGGTAAAGGCTGACTCCTCCGGGGTTAGCTTATTGTTAAAGGCAAAACAATAGCTGAGTAGGAGAGGAGGGTGATAATTATCAACAGGCGACAAGACAATTGAGCTTGGCTCAACATACATGTTGTCTGAGTCGGAAAAGAATATAAGATCTAACCACCTTCCTAAAGTATTATTCACACCGCTCATTTGGTTCAAACCGCATGAGAATAAGGAATTCAGAAAAGCGGATTCCCTATCATTAAGGTTGTTTTGAGGTAGGTAGTTGTCGTCCTCATCGGAAGATACCCATAGAACATTGGGTAAGTTAAAATCTCCTAAAAGTAAGAGTTCGTCATTAGAGTCCATCATATCCTGGATATGATTAATGCAAGATATTAGAATATCATAGAGGTTTTGACCTGTATCGTCAAGAGTGCTGAACATAACCGGTGGGATGTAACAGCAAATTAAAAATAGGTTCTTATGGACGAGGGAGACTTTAAGAGCGAGGAGCTCAATGTCCAAAGAATTGGAAAAACTAGGAAGCGTTATTAAGCAACAGTTGAGAAGGTTACTACAGGCAAGTAGTACACCACCTCCGCGAGCCTCCGAGTCAGTATATCTATCCCTCCGAAAAACTTGGAAGGAGGAATCAAAAAGTTCGGCATTAAGGATCCCACTGTGTAACCATGTTTCAGTGAAAGCGATTATATCGAAATCACTGGCCGAAGTTGACAGAAACACATCGTGGGTTTTGGATCTGATACCCCTCACGTTTTGGTAGTAGAGGGAAAGCGTCTTAAGTTTTTTGAAAATTGTGGAGTGTCAGGAGTACGATGCACACGCGTGCGAGGAACAAAACACTTTGAGAAAGCACCGGGAGGCCAGAACGTGGGGTCTAAAAGCTTTTCAGCGGTATTGGGCGGTGCAGTCAGAATAAACGACGCAACCGGTTTCGAAGCATTGCTGATCTTCCGACAGGAGACTGTCTCGGGATTAATTGCTTTTCCCCTTAAGTATTCTTTAATCTTCTCGGACGTAGTTTCAGGGCAGAAACGCGAAATAAAAATATTTTGTGGCCTGGGAACCGTTACCAAGTTGGTGTGGGTTACTGAAGACCCAGTATCCCCAGTGCCCGAGGGTCCATCAATACTACTAGAACTGGTCGATGCCAGATACGGCTCCGGGATAGAATTAGAGCCCATTGGAAGTGAGGGGGCGGGGACGGACGAAATATTGGAGGAGTTCGTAGTGACACCTGTAATGGAGACTTTACGATTTCGTTTGTGTTTGTGTTTGCGATGCTTCCCACACGCTTTCGAGTGGGCAGGAGCCAGTTAGTTGGATCAATTTTGTTTTTTAAACAGCGACCGCTTTTGGGGGGGGGTCATGACCCCCGTGACCCCCCCCCCCCTTAAGTCCGTGCCTGGGTTGAGTAGAATTTTCGACAATCAACAAAATTCAGAGATACTGCTGTAAACTAAATCCAACTACTTACTCAACTACTAAACTCGCGTCTATATGCATAATTTCAACACAACCCAGGTATCAGAGCTGAGTCGAGTTCAGTTGAACCTAACTAAACTCGCCTCGCGTCTACATGTAGTTGGACTCGGGTTCAACCTGAGTTCAACTCATCATGTATACGTAGTAAATACTGACATATGCAAGGACGTCGCTTTCATAGGTGCGAATGGTGCACTCGCACCATTGGACCGGCGCAATTTCAGATATTAAGATTTAAAAAAAAAGTTTAAAGCTTTGGAAAAAAAATTGAAAAAGTGTTCCTGTGACATCCTTTTCATATATTAAAGGAATTCATTTTTATTACCACGATTTAGTTTTCCAGTTTATTTTCCCGATAAAATATTCAGTGACAATCTGATTTGAAAAACTTGATTTCAAAATATTCATTTTATTTGTCAAATTTACTCTGTTTGAGACTTTCGAAATTTCTATACTATATTTACGCCTCTATCATGCATGAAGATAGTCACATTTCTCACCTGATTATTCATATCACAACTTTCGCTCAAATCAAACTAAATATCACTAAATTATTAAATAATACGTGAAAATTATATACTTCTACAACGAATAAAATAAAATTTATAGCTTAGCTGCTATGAGATGTGGATCAGTTGTAATCGTATTTATTTCAATAACTGCATTTTCTTTATTGGACTTTGCTATAATTCTTTTTACATAAGAGAAACTTTCCTCGACAACGCAAACACAATGGATGAATAAATTTTAGTTTTATGCGCACTTGCTGGATGCTAGATTGCAGTTGCATCTGCGCCTTGGGTGCTATGAGCCATGTTTGAATTACAAATATGCACGCATCGACAGGATCTTATTTACGATGGCGGGTATTTATGACAAAATGACTTATGTGATGTTTACTGATTTGACATTTGATTTATATTTGTCCGTCAGTGTCAAAATGAATCACTTTCAGGGGCGGGTTAAGATTTTATTTAGCTCCATTTTGTATGAGATATGAGCAATTGATAAAATTGGTATAGTGACTTTTATGAGAAAATGGATAATTCTCTTAAATCGGATCTTTTTGGTTTATTTCAATATCGTGTTGTGATAAAAAATTTATATCTTGAAAAGTATAAAGTAGATTTAAATTTACTTCTCTCGATTTTAGTATCATAACTCTGAGATTGAGCCATTTAATAGCGTAAATAAAATTCTGTATACATATTGGTAAATAAGGTAACTTTCTAAGTCATAAAAGACTATTGATATTTTAATATTGTTACTTTTTCCCCGCCTTAACGGGTTCGTAGAATTAATTAAAGAATACATTTTTTAAATGTTCACACAAAAATTCTTTATTTATAATTTATTGAATACACACTTCTAAGGCGGGGTTTACATCTGCAATTTATTCGCGAGTTTTTGGTTAGGAATTTTATTCACAAAAGTTCACTTTCTATCGAGCAAGAAGTTCTGAATGCTACATTGTCCTACTCAGGTAAAATATCATTCAGGCTTGCCGATTTCCCGTGTTTTTTGGGGATTTCAGGACATTTTCAGAAGTTTTGACCGCCTACCATTTGGCAAAAGTGGTTGGGATTTTAATTGTTCTTTTAGCAGTTCTCGGTTTTTTGTATTATTGTTGAAAGTCGAATTTTCAAAATGGGTCATGAAAAATGTTTACCGCAACTAGAAACAGCGAAAATTCAAGCCTTTAAAGAAGAAAACATTTCCAACCAATAAATCGTTAGAAGGAGTAGAAGAAGCGCGAACGTAGTAAATAAATTTTTAAGAGATCTTGAAAAGGGAAAAATAATAAAAATAGTTCAAAAAATCTAAAAAATACGCTTTTGTTTTGAAATGAGCTAAAAAGTAAAAAATAATTTTGAATGTAAATTCTTTATTGCTTTAGCCAGTATATGGGAACAGCCTACGTTTAGAAATCAAGCTCAGAATAAAAATTAATGAGGTTATTGGTAAAAATTATAAATATAACTTACTTAAATGTAAAAAAGCATGGGGCGCTCTTTACCTATATTCTTATTCTATTAATACTGGAACTTTAAGGGGTAATATACCATTGTGAACAATAAATTTCATGTGATTTTCTGAGACGTACCACGAACGATAGAAAAGAGATAGAGATATGAGGTTTTGTACATATGAAAGTACTAGTCTTTAACTACAAAGAGCATGCTTTATTTTAATTTTACGATACAAAATGGCGGCGTACACGAGGTAAAAAAAATCTCGGTCGTTTGGCATGGGCGTACCGCTACAGCTCACAATTTTTAATCTGGAACTAAAAACCAAAAAGTTTCTTAAAATATAGTCCAAAGTCTAGCGAACGTCGTAGGATTTTTTCGAAAAATTGATTTAGAAAAAAATGGCGTTAATTTGAATTTTTTTTTCTTGTTTTTTCGAAAAAACCTGCCGAAAATCGCTTATAGAATCTATAAAAATCAAGATATCAAAAAAATCCTACGACGTTCGCTAGACTTTGGACTATGTTTTAAGGAACTTTTTGGTTTTTTGCTCCATATTAAAAATTGTGACCTGTAGCGGTATAGATGTTTTCAAACTCCGTGACACAAAAAATTCGAACAGTTCTGCGCACCTCGTTGTCAAATTTTATAAATTTTGTTCTATCATTTCCCCTCTTTTCATTTAAAAAGGCAACAAACGCAGAAAAAACTCAACGAAATTATTTGGGAAGGGATGCGCGCATGCCGAATGAATAAAGTTAAGTTATCTTTATATGTATTGAGCAGAGTTTTTAAATACATGTAAAAACCCTGCTCAACCAAGTAAATCTATCCATCATAATAAGCATAATTTTATTATAATTATGAGAAATATTTCTCATCCGTAAATTTATAATAATTAAAAAAAAATGCTGAAAAATCCTTTTTTAAATTTATGAGCATTTTCATTCATAAATTGTGAACTCTCTGCAGCCGCAAGCAACGTAACCTCCCTTGGCAGCGCATGCGACTGGCCGAAAACGTCAACAATCCTAGTATCAAAGTATTAAAAACCCAAATTGCGTATTTTTAATAGAAATTGCTACAAATTATTTCTGTAGCAAATATGTAAAATACAAAAACCTGAAAATTAAAAAATATATAAAAAAGGACCCTTTTCATTAATAATTTGTAAAATTAGCAATACGCAGCCGCGATTGATTAAATGACAGCAAGCGATTTGATAAGGAGGAGGAGGAGTCAATTTCCGCTCACTTTTTACAATATACAATGGTTCACAAAATTATAAGAAATATAAAAATTCAATTTTAATTAGAGAAGTGTTTCCTTTTGAATAAATTATGTTTAAAATAGTTTCTTCGCATTTTAGTAGAGGGAAATTGCCATTTGATAGTGATGTAGTTGGGAAGTAGGATTTTTTTGTTTTTTTTCTTTAAAAAAATTGAAAAATTGAAATTTTTTAGTGTTTTCAAAGGCCTAAAATAGACATTTCAAACAAAGTAAAGAAATATTGCGTATGCTCCCAAGAAAGTACATAAAAAAACCTACAATTTAAAAAAAAATATTTTACCGTACGATGATTTGGCATAAAATTGCGGCAATTTTAATTTTTTTTCGAAAACTGCCAATCTTTGCTGTAAAAAGCGAAATTTTTTTTTGAAATTTCAACCACGTATTTGTAGCATCAAAGTAAACCTTTTCTCCAATTTTTACCAAAATCCGACCATTTTCCCGTTATTTATTGCATTTTTAGTAAAATAAAACAAAATTTCATACATTTGGTTTTTTGAGGTTAGGAATCATTTTTAAAGTATTTATACCGAATCAGTTCGATAGTCTATTGATTTACGAGTATTTTCCAATTTTTTTGATTTTTCTACGACCAACAGAACTGGAGAAATTAAAAAAATAGTGTAGCAATGCACTCAAAATGCATCAAAAATGGACATTTAAGCAATTTTCTCGTGCAGCACAGGAACGATTTTGCAGAAATTTTTTTTTCGCTTTTTTTCGCACATGTAAAGAAAAAAAACAAAAAAATCCAACTTCCCAACTGCATCATAACTTCGCTTTTTTTTGTTTAATTTCCCTCTACTATTTTTATTTTACTTACGGGTAAGAAATATTTATCTTCGATCTTCAAATTTCTATCAATTATTCAAATAGGAAAATATAAATTTCGTTTTTCGTTTGAGATTTTTTAAGCCACTGTGGTATATACAGAAGCTCTAATAAAAAGACAGAGTCGTCGTAATATTTGCAACAAGTTGTCAGAAAGTATATGGGAATTGCTGACAATTCTTTTGCGTGCGCCTTTGGCTTCCTATTTTGGAGCTTAATTTCTCAATAGAGAGGAAGACAAATTATCTCCAGCTTTTAAACATTTTTAAGAGCTTTTTACCCCAACATGCGTCAAATGTCACGGCGTTTGAAAACATCTATACGCCCATGCCAAACGACCGAGATTATTTTTACCTCGTGTACGCCGCCATTTTGTATCGTAAAATTAAAATAAAACATGCTCTTTGTAGTTAAAGACTAGTACTTTCATATGTACAAAACCTCATATCTCTATCTCTTTCCTATCGTTCGTGGTACGTCTCAGAAAATCACATGACATTTATTGTTCACAAGGGTTTATTACCCCTTAAGTTAGGAAATTTAATGAACTTTCACGTGGTATAAGGGTTTTTGTTCATACGGTGTATATTTTTCGAGTTGTGGGAGTGGGAGTGGACGTTTTTCACGTTTTCGCAGAAAGGCCAAAAACCCACTGTTTTTCAGCGCGTATGGCGCCTAAACTGCTGATCAGAAAATCAAATTTGACTAGTGCATTTTGTAGGACATTTTGTCTTCTTTAATTTTGTATTCAGTAGTGATCTTCGAAAAACGCTTAGTTTTCGAGATATAAGCGAAATACTGAAAAAGTGGGAAAATTTTGTGGTTTTTTGCGTTTTTCGTTGTGAAGCTGACTTCCTACATGGCAGCAAACTTGAAAATTGGATTCAGCAACCCAAAAAACATAAAGAACCGCTGACAAAAAAAATTCCGCAATTATGTAAAGGCAATTGCAAAATAAAACCGACTTTACAGCCAGGATTAAGAATGGAGCAAAACCCGTTCTCGCTACTAAAGGAAATATACAAATCTATGCTTTCAAGGATTTTTGAAGTAATAAACAAACAATTCACATTATTAATAATAAAAAATACTGTAAAAATCATTATTTAGTTTTTCAATTATTAAATTCGCTAAGTTTACATTGTAGACTTAGAGCCAGGGCCTGCCAGACCTACGTCAAAGGCAAAGTATAAAGGCTAATTTTTTTTCTGTGTATTGTCACTGCTGTAGGTAAAAACGGTCGGAGGTTACAAATCTTGAGTAGTGGTGCCCTCGGCCGGTATCACGTGTTAAAGGTGCGCAAAAACAGAGCTCATTTACGTTAAAGTATAAAAGCTGAAAATATATCGGTCATTCCATACCAAACTGGACGTTTTTCGGTAAAAATTATAATTGAATATGCAATGTCGAAAAGGGCACAACTTTGAATATTTAAATTTTTCAGGAAATGAAAAAAACTGATTATTTTCTAAATAAGTATAATATTTAGAGAATTTACTTTTGAGTTGCATTTTGGGGCCAATTTTTTTCATAGTTGGCAAGTAGCTTTTCATAGTAAGCAAAAGGCAAAAAATTGAAAATATAAATTGAATAGTTTTTTCAAAGGCCTAAAATGGGCATTTTAAATAAAGTAACGAAGTATTACGTATGCTCACAATAAAGTACATAAAAAAACCTACAATTTAAAAAAAATTTTTACCGTACGATGATTTGGCATAAAATGGCGGCAATTTTAATATTTTTCGAAAAATGCCAATCTTAACCGTAAAAAACGAAATTTTTCTTTGAAATTTCAACCAAGTATTTATAGCATCAAAATACATATTTTCTCCAATTTTTATCAAAATCCGACTATTTTCCCGTTATTTATTGCATTTTTAGTAAAATAAAATAAATATTCACACATTTTGGTTTTTTGAGGTTAGGATTCATTTTAAAAATATTTATACCGAATCAGTTCGATAGTCTATTCATTCACGAGTATTTCTCAATTTCTTTTTATTTTTCTACGACCAACAGACCTGGAGTAATTAAAGAAATAGTGGAGCAATGCACTCAAAATGCATCAAAAATGGACATATATGCAATTTTCTCGAGCATCACAGGAACGATTTTGCAGAAATGTTTTTTTCGCTTTATCTTAACATATGTAAAGAAAAAAAACAAAAAAATCCAACTTCCCAACTACATAATAACTTCACTTTTTTTTTGTTTAATTTCCCTCTACTAAGCCCATATTTCGGGAAAAAAATTGCAATTTTTTTTTTCAGAAGAAATGCACGGTTGTAAGTTTCAAGGTTATGTTTTGATGTCAGTTCAACTTTATTTCAACCCAAAGTGAACTTAACTCAACATCATATAGGGTGGTCAAAATTTCAACTCAACCTCGACTCAACTTTTCAACCTAATCACAAACGGTGTAAATGTCCAGACAAATTAGTACTTTTTCTCATAAGGCTTATATCGAAAAGTACCAAATAAAGCGTACATACAGAGTATACTTTGAAAACAGATAAAAAAGCGAGAAAACAGACGTTAAGAGGGTAGATGTTATGCATATAATACAATAACTCCACCAATTCTTACAGTAACTTTATTGACTACAGGCCGAAAAAAAGGTTGCATATAGTCCAGTTCCCAACCGTAAAAATTGGGTATTACCTCTACTTTTTTTCGGCGGCCACCGATTTTGATGAAATTTTGTATGTAGGCTCTACTTACCACGCTTTTCAAAGTGTACCTATGCCGAGGTGCGCTTTTTATTTTTAGGGGTGAAAACTACCCCTTATCGTAAAAAAATTAATAAAACTCAATAAATGGGTAATAAAAACGCTTATTAGGCCTATATATTACCTCTTAGACCTATGTACTCTTGAAATAATTTTTTAAGAAATTTTTCAACCCCTAAAAACTACCCTTAGAGAAATAGTCCAGTCTCAAACTGTACAAAAGGGGTATTACCTCTACTTTTGATGAAATTTTGGATTTAGGCTCTACTTACCACCCTTTTCAAAGTCTACCCTTTTTGAGACACACAAAGCACACAGTTTACCCTTTTTGAGACACACAAATTTAGTTATAAGTTCAGAAAGTATTTTAGTAAATTTTTTAGTGTGTGTGTATGTGTGCGTGTGCGTAGATGTATATATACTGGCGGGGTACCAACGCCCGAACACTCAATTCACCTATGCTCTAAAAAAGATTGCAAATCGTAAATTTTTTTCATTTCATTCAATTGCACATCTTTAGCAGCTGCGTACAAAAGTATTGCGCAATACCTTCCAGCTTCTAGTATCTCTTCTATTTTGGAGGTACTGTTCTAAAATGTATATTGAACCTGTATACCAAATGTAGCATGTATGTATACGTGAAATACCGTAATGTGCTCACAAGAGCTCCGAAAATCATTTGCTCCGGAAATTAAAAAAAAAGTCGTTCGGTTTTTTTACTGTAGCGGCGTCAATTTTCAAGCTCAGGGTCCATTGAAAAACCATTTTGTAGGTAATTTCACTGGCTATAAACCTGTGTTAATTGTATTATATTAGAACCCTTGACTTTCAAAACGTGAAGGGTTAAAGGGCTAAGCAAAGGTGGTAATTACACTATAAAGCAAACTTCAATCCGCTATATCTCTGTCAGTTTTTAAGCTACAGCAATACATAAAAAACCAAAATTGTTGTTGAAGAAAAATCTGAATTTTGTTACTCAACGGTTTTTTACGTATCTTCAATAGTTTTTGATTTTTTTTTGAAATGAACTCAGAAATCTGTAAAATTCGTAAGATCCCGTTTTCATTTTCATCGTACCCATTTCGAAAAATACACCCTGAAAATCGCTCAAACTATATAGATCCGATAGATATCTCTAAAATAAAGTGAATCCTACGTGGAACATGATAAATTTAAATTTGGGTGGAAGTGGTATTAGTTTTAGTGATCATTTTTTTAAAAAAAATTTGTACGGGACACCTTCTCTTTGTCACAACTCATTTATTTTACATGCAAATGACTTTTATCAGTGGTCATTTTAAAGGTATTTGCAAGCACTTTAAAAAATGTAAAATAAGTTATCCTCGAAAAATGCATCAATTTTCAGTTATTCGACGTTAAATACAACGTTTTGAGTATTTGGTTGGAAATAGGTCCCCTTCGATCAATCGTTACTCGCTTTGTTTTATAACTAGAGCATTCATTCAAAAACCATTTTCTTCGTTTTTTTATAAGCTTTATTTTTAGTCATAACAAAAATTTTGATAAAACGCTTATTTTTGGACTTATTGACCAAAAACTTTTCAAACGCTTATAACCAAAAAAATATTAATTTTACAAAAAAAGTTTGTACTACATTTTTTGCTTAAAATTAGCCTCTCTATCGATTAACAGGGTTATTTTGACCAAAAATATTTCCACCCCCGAGTTGGGGTGGGAACCACCCCCAAAGAAAAAGCGCACATTGGCATATGGTAGACTTTGACTTTTGAGTCATTCCCTATCTACTCTCAAAATTTCAAGTAAATCGGTCGCCTCCGTAAAAAAGTAGAGGTGATATCGGTTGGGGACTTGACTAATAAGAAAAATTTAGATTCGCATGTTTCCCCTGTAACAACTTCCCCCTTTGCATTCTCAATCATCAATCTAGCATTACAGTAGTCAAAAGTTAAATACACATAAAAATATAACCTAAACACGTAATTTCATGCACTACTTGATCAATGCCCGCAGAATATTTCATAAAAAGAAGTCAGCAACATTCATCTACCTTTAAATCGTTTCCTTGCATAGATTTACTGCTGCTCCAGCACGGAGCTCAGTGTCAGTAGCACAAAATTCAATTTACTTAATGGCGGAGTAAGTGGCTAATGGAAAAGTAAAAAATCACAGCGAAAAACTGTTAAATAGAAAATTTCACGTCACAAATAATTATCTTCTCAATATTTTAAGTTATGAAGACTCCCCAGCTTGGTCCAACGAGGCTAAACAAGACCCAACAGAGCGAAGTGCAGCAATGATTTGTGCCATGAAGTAGCATAGCAGTCTTCGTTCTTGCTTAAGATCTCTCCTGATAAGTGTTTTTGCTCCTTCCTTAAGAATTGCACTTAGTTTAATTTTGTTTTTGCCTATGGCCTGTACTCTACTACGGCTAAATGCTTACAGGAATCGCCTTCAACTAAACCAAGTGACTTGTGAATGGCTTTTCGGATTTCTTTAGGGTGTGTTAATGTTTGAATGCGATAGGAAATTTGTTGCAACAGAAACAGCGATGTGAAGCGGTAGGTTTTTGCCCAATACAATAAGATCTTTTTGTTTAAAGGAAAAACTTAACAACTTAATTTTCCATTCAATAAAATTCAATAAAAAAATAGCTACTCTCGTTGAAAAGAAAGAAACACAAAATACTTTCACCACCAAAAAATGTTTTGTGCTTGAAGCCAAAAATTCTTTTAAGTTATTTAAAAGCAGGCAACTTTTGGCACAAGCTCATAAATCTTTATATTCTTTCGAGGAAGGAGTAGAAAGGTCACAGCACAGTGTTTAGCTTTTATCACTGAGCGATACTCTACAAAAAACGTGGCCTCCTCTGCTGTAACACTGATTCTGTATATATGTACGTACTTAAAAGCACTAGAACTAAATTATTGCCCTAAAGCAGCTATAAAAATGTCTACAATTTTATGAATTGATAAAAATCCATATTAAATTTACGACTGTTGTCAAGAAAAACCTGAAATACAAAGCAAATTTAGTTGATTTTACTGAATGGAAGAAGGAGACTTGCTAAATACTTTAACACAGCTTGAGATTAGTCCGATGTGCACACAGAAGTTTCTATATTTTCCCAACTTCACTGATTGCGATTTAAAGCAGCTGATAATGGTGGACATCAGCTTGATTGAAGCTTTTAAGCAAAATATAACTGCAAAATAATTGTGCAAAGTGAATAAATACTCTAAAAATGCTCATCAGTGGCTATTATCAAGTGATCCTGTGCTTCAATCTCCGAAAAACTGAAAAAACAAAAATTGTGCGCCTCTCACCCACAGAGTAGCCCTATTAAGGTATATTGCCGGATTGGTATCCACACATATCAGGGCCGTGCCCGATGGCTCGGACACGGGCATGTGTGAACGAGTTCATATAAAATGTATGCACCGATATTTTTTTGAGCCCCTGTGGGAACTCCTTTAATCGGGTCGTTATTACACAGGACCGCTACGTAACCTTGCGGAGTCTCGGGGGCCTTTCAGGAGATTGAAATTCCAAAAAATATGTATTTTTTTAACATCGGTGATAAGAATAAGTTCATTCGGAGCATTAAATATAGATTGATTCCCAAATGAACCTAAAGTTACATAGTTAGCCTAGAACGAAATAGCTCTTATGTAGACAGGCTCCTGTGCTTAGCGAAATCAATTCAAAAGCTATCTATATCTATTATTATACGGCGTTTACATCGCCTCGAAAACACGTGTTTTCGTCAAAATTTGGCGTTTTGGGCAAAAACACAATCGAAAACATGTGTTTTCCATACAGATCGAAAACAACTTAGGAACCTGTTTTCAATAAAAACGACAACGAAAACAAGAAAAGTGTGGACAAGAACCCAATTCAGCGTTCAGCACTTGTTATACGCATGTCATTTTCCATATCACACTTTTTTTTAATTCTCAGTTTGCCATGGAAAAAATTTAAAACGAAATAATTAAATTAAAATTCAATTAAATAGGCATAACTGTCACTCGAAAACAAGCAGAAGGCGATGTAAACACCTCACTCGTTTTCCGAAAACGAGTTCATGAAAACACTTGTTTTCGAGGCGATGTAAACGCCGTATAACTACTGTTGTGTGGATATAGCAACGAGCTTATAAGTTTTACGTTTTTTAAGTCTTTTTCCTTAATACTCAATTCAAGCTTATATTTTAGAGGTAGTGAAGAAGTGAACAGACTACCCAGTAGGGAGTAGTCTTCTACTAAAAGTACTTATAGAAGTCATTCTGCAGAAGCAGTCATGTACTTCCACCCAGTACAAAAAAAATATGAGTGTGCTTAAGACCACACTTTAGAAGTAAAACATTTTTGCCCAACAACTGCCGCAATTATTAAAATATTAACCAGCTAGTAATATGCAATAGATATATTGGAAGGTCTGTCGGATAAATAGTACGCTTTCAGAAAAGTCAGGCCAACGACAGATGCAGGAGGTGTAGTGACGAGCCTACTGAGGGACTTGATACAAATACAATTTGAAAATATCAATTTACTTATGAATTACATTAAAACCTAAAAACGAAGCAAAGGTTTCGTGATAACTGGAATATTTTCGATTGAAACTGGTCTAAAAATCGCGTAAAAACTGCATCAAGTGAGGTTCCATACCCGTGGTACTTTTGTCCATATTGCGTCTGTTTGCTTCGCTCCCAGGAACGTTCCTCTTTCCTCACGAACCTCCCATCATCCCCCTCACCCACAAAGTTTGGACGCTTTTCTCATGAAAAAATAATATTGAAATCGCCACTCAAAATCATGGGGGTTTGGTTGAAATTTCGACCTAGTAAAATTGAACCTTCAGAAGTGGAGATTGTCATGAATGAATTCCGTGAAGTTTTATGCGGCGATACATAAATAACTACCATCAAATTTATTTGTCCATTTTCTGCCATACATCTGCCTACACACATTTCATTGTGATTTATCGTGACTAAGCGATAGCGTTTTTGGTATGTCCCTATGAGATGTTAAAACATTAGCGGAGGCCTCATCATATTCTTCATTTTTCATCCAAGCCCGAGTTAAAATAATTTAGTTGGTTAATTTTCTTAAAAGCATGCACGCTTAGGGAACAAATGCGCATGCCACACGGATATGCACGCTTCCGCCACGGGCATGCATGCTACCGCCACAGGCACGAAAATCTAAAAATTCGCTTGCTAGAAATATGCACGCTCCCGCTACAGGCATGAACATTTATAAATGCATCCGCATTGGCATAGACCATTCCAAACACGAGTGTTGTTTTACAAAGCAGTTCCCCAACTAAGCATTAACGACGTCCAATTGCCTACTATGCTATGGCACCCTTTATGGTCACCAAGCTAATTACCAGTTTTCTTCGTCCTGTACAATTTTTAAGGGAGCCAATTTTAAAGGGAGCAAAAAAATGCAAAAAACAAATTTAAACCTTTTTTAACCGGCTTCGTCAAATTCAACTTTAATCTATATAGAGGTAGTTTTACTCCTTTAAAGCCTGAACTACATTGAAAAGCAGTGCTGTGCAGTGCAGTGAACTTTAGACTTCTTGTAACTGAATGGGGCAATTCACATTATTTTCACAGCACTGCACTGCACTGCACAGCACTGGTTTACTTAGGCTAATTTCTAAAAAACTGCTTCGCACTGCTTCTGATAACACATGAAGTTAGGTTTTCATTCAAAATGAATGAGGAGAAACTCATAGAATTAGTGCGAAGCAAAGAATTTTTATACAAAACAATTGTAAAAACGTTTTATTAATAAATACTTCTAAAAGATGACCAAATGTCTTTACCAAATGTGAAAACACTGCTCTTGCAATGTGTGCACAGCACTGCACTGCTTTTCAATGTATTTCTGGCTTAAGGGTTGATATCAATTTTTTTTGCTGATATAGGTATTATCAAATTCCAAACAAAAAGCAATTTTAAACAATTACAAATTTTTTCCAATTTTTTTTATTTTAAGTTGATTTTTTAAATTGTAGGGGTAGTTTTAGCCCCTTAAGAGTTGAAAATAAATTATTTTTACCTGATAATATGCATTCAACCGGATTTGAAGCATAAAGTTGGAAAAACTATTTTTTACAAATTTTTACATTTTCAGTCGATTTAGGGGTGGTTTTAACCTTTTAGTATTATAAAATTTGGCTTGATTTGGTGTAAATCAACCACCTTAGTAAATAAATATTGAAAAAAGTGTATTTAATTGGATTATTTTTGATTATTATTGTAATTATCGCCAAAAACCCTTAAAAAGAGGTGTTTTTGCATTTTTAAGGGTGGCCTTCATATTTTAGGGCTGCGGGACCCTGATTTTCGTAATCAGCGACCCAAAAAACATAAAGGGAACGATTTTCATAACGGTGTTATATTTCGACAGCCCCACCCCCGGCTCCGCGATTTGAATGGATTATAAGGCCATAATAACGCATAAATGATTCGTCGCGTCGATTTGATGTTAGTAGTTACAAAAATTTGTAATTTTAAAATTTCTAATTTCCAGCACATCTCACCAAAGGGGACGTGGGTGACAATTCAAAACAAAAACACCTCACGAATTTAATTGACCACACCCCTTTGGTATTATAAGCACCCAGCCACAAGAAAAATCGGAAATAATTCACCTCGAATGGTGAATTTCTATCCGTATAATGAGATAAAGCACCGTCTGGTCGGCCGGCGACCAAGTACCACACATATGCCAGAAAATATGCATGCAGAAGGCACCCAGCAAACCAAACTTTCCGAATTCCTACAAGTCGAAAGGTTTTCGGAAGTAATACAACAACAAAAAACTAGAGCTTTGTATGTGGCGATTAGTCGAAACTAGTTTAAAAAGAATTCGGAAAACAATTTCGCAACAGTCACAAAGAAGCCGGTTAGTGTTGAGCCGGACTTACACGAGGCAGTACATTTGTCTCTTACATGATGTAAATTGTACTGAGGCCTCAGTTTTTTTAAATGTCCCGGTTCAAAAATAATGTCCTGCTGGTATATGAGCGTGTATCAAGATAAATAAAGCTAGGTGTGATTGTAAATTACTTAGTGGAAAGACATTTCTTCCTTCTTTTGCCACAGTAAAATTTCCAATGTGAATCGCGGCGAGGTGAGATTGTAAACACGAACTGGAGAGACATTTCTCACTTCTTTTGCGGCAGTAAAATGTCCACTTTAAGGTAGAAACAGAATGGCACGGAGACCGTGGCGGAGTCCGCCGCTCAGAGAGTTTCCCATAGTTTCATAAAAATTGCATTTATACAGTTTTTATGTAGGAATCAAACCAAATTTTAAGATATCTTACCGAATTCGTTACGGAAATTTGTATATTTCTCCCGAATTCGCAATCGATTTCTGAACAAATTCGGAATGAAAAATATATGAAGGGTTGACACGACATCGTTACAAAAATTCTTTTCGAAATCGTTACAAAATTTAGTAAAAATTTAGCAAAGCTTTTTACCCCTAATAATAAAAAAAAGCTTTGCTAAATCTTTACTAAATTTCGTAACGAATTCGAAAAGAATTTTTGTAACAATGTCGGGTCAATCCATCATATATTTTTCGTTCCGAATTTGTTCAGAAATCGATTGCGAATTCGAGAGAAATATACGAATTTCCGTAACGAATTCGGTAAGATATCTTAAAATTTGGTTTGCTGGGAACCAATTCACTGCCATGGGAATTTTTTCGACTAGGCGCACCTAAAGAAGTTTTACTTCAAAAAGACATTACATTAACACGGTGATGGCCTAGGCAGGAAAGTTTCCTTTTTCGCTTCCATAGATGGGTTATAGAAGGACTTAACACCAGATTCATTTAGAAGCACTTCCATCCAGTACAAAAATTATATTAACATGGCAATGGCCTAGGCGGGAATGACTTCCTTTGTTCCTTCCTTAGAATGAGATCTGCAAGTTCTTACACCACAATGAACTCATATATAAAGCGATTATAGTGTAAATTTTTGTAATTTAATGCAGTTGGGGTGATGGATGTGGGCGGGGGGGGGGGGTTTGCGGGTGGAGGTGGTAAAATAAAGCGATTTATAGATTTTATTTATAATGCTGTTTTTAAGGGGTGTACCAATTTTCAGCAACTTCCGAATTATCTCGGAGTCAAATATCTATTTTGACTGGACTATGAATTTATATTTTGACCGAGAACCGACCGCTGAAAAACCTATGTTATCGGCAAGAAGAAAACAAAACCTATTGTAAGTAACATTAGAGATAGGAGAAGACTTTAGGCGTGGTGTGCCTAATCTAATGTGTGGCCTAATGTGAGAAATTTGGTAATATTAGTGGTGGTTTTTTAGTTCAAACCTATGTTATCGACAAGAAGCATTTTTTTTTAAATTGAAGTATACACCTAGTAATTACTAAAACGCATGGTGTGCCGCGCCCTGGCTGTGGCCTAACCCCTGGCAGACCAGAATTTATATAATTTTTTTGTATGAAAAATGATTAAAATCGCGATGCTCCCGAACGGCCACTCGTAGAGAAAAAAGTAGAGCTTTTTTGTAGAGAATCACAATATCTATATTTCTTGCATCGACTATTTTGCAATAGCACTTACCGTTTACGAAGTATTTGCGAAAAACCATTTTCGCGACCTTTGACCTTGAATAACTTTTTTGGGCCAACGACAAGAAGGATAGCTTTTTTTAAATTGAATTTTAAACCTTATATTTACTAAAACTCATGGTGTGCCGCGCCCTGGCTGTGGCGTAAACAGACTTCCAATTGCTCAATTCTGCAGAATGACTGCAGTCATGCGCTTACGAACTCGCACATACCCAATACTACTGAATCTTCCCGTGAAAGTCCCGTCGCAATCGGATTAGCACTTTCCGAAATTAGCCCGGACAAACAGACAGGCAAAAATTTAAAAATACTTGAATTTGTTTTAATAAGAACATGTAAATAACCATATGGGATTAGAAAATGACAATTATTTTGAAATCACAGATTTCTTATTCTTTTTCTATGTATATCAATACAGAAGATAAACTGAAATACAATTGATGTGATGTGAAAGCGTTGACCAAAGGGCACCGAAAGACAATCTCCCTCTACCCTGATCAAGGGCTACGGCTGGCGCTGCGCTGGTAGGGAACCAGGATTAATAATATACAAGACGCCTTTCACGCAGATCGAGCGGTGGGGGACAGGTTTGTTTTAAAATGTTGTTAAAAAGTTCGTGTAAAAACTAAATAAGATGTATTTATTCAACGCTAATCTATATTAATAAAAGAAAGTTTCTGTATGCGTGGATGATTGTATGTGCGATGTGTGCGCTATAGCAGGCGCACCAGTCACGCAGAGTTTCGAAATTTTGCACGAAGGTCTGTAAGGGTCTCCCATGATGCACCTCTAAGCCCGATTTTCGAAATTCAAAATGGCCGCCAAAAATGACCGAAATTCCGAGTTTTCTGATTTCCATGAAAATCGGTATGTGGGGGTTTTTATGGTAGCAAATAACGAATTTATGATCAGAACTTAAAAATTCAAAATGGCCGCGCCAATATGGCCGACGAATTTTCCAATTGTCTTCCGATTCCATTGAAAATCGATATCTGGGGTAGAAAATTAGGAATTTATGATCAGAACTTATAAATTCAAAATGGCCGCGCCAATATGGCCGATGAGTTTGCCAATTGTATTCCGATTCCAATGAAAATCGGTATCTGGGTGATTTTAAGGTAACAAATAAAAAATTTATGATCAAAACTTATAAATTTTAAATTTCGGGGCCAATCTGGGAAACGAATTTTGCCAATTAAGTGTCATTTCCCGGTCAGCTGTATGTAGGTTGTTCAAGAGTTGGCAAATCGAAAAATCTTCACATCCTATCTCCAAATGGAATAACATTGACCATAGTGTATCCTGGTCATTTCCTCTATTGTCGTGAAGTTTGCCACATTCTTAAATGTAGGAAATTTCTTAAATTTACCCTAAGCAGTATAGAAACAGTAAAAACCGTAGAAACGGTAGAAAAAGATTTTCAAATTAATATGAAAAGCATCTCTAAATAATACAATACAAAAACCCCGAGAAGAAATATTACAATATTTTTTATAAGTAACTCTAAATTTTTGTATGGTATCCAAAATCAGTTTTTCCAGATTTTTTGTTGTTTTCATTATGCTTTTTTCCTATTGCGGACAGTGCACACATAAACTTTTTTTATTTAAAGGCGTTGCAACGCACGCTGGTTTTTTTGCTAGTAAGAATAATAAATAACGTTTCGAAATCCCTACCGCTGCCTCACTGTTATGATTCTAACTTAGAAGCACTGGAATAGAGCAGCATGAGTTTATAAGTGATATTTCTTAGCTAGTAAAAGGAAAAATATCACCAAACACAAGTAAAAATAAATAAAGTTTCTGTATGCCTTAGTATAAATTGTAATTGAAACTTCACTTAAAATATGAAAAATAACGATTGAACAAACAAAACATCAGCAAAAGCCGTAAATTTCCGCTAAATCCAAGCTCAGTCTATCATTGTTAAATATCTCAAGAGATGTATGGCCAACATCCTGAAACATAAAATTTACCAGATAACTTGCGTGACAAAAGTGTATTAAATATCCATTTCATCAGGTGATCTAGATATGGACCCGCAGAAGTAATGTGGTTGTGGTTAAATGCATCCGATAAGGGCCGTATGTGTACCTAGCCAGTTCCAATTTAATGCATCCAACGTCAAGTAATATTAATCGCCTAGAATAGAACCCGTTTTCTGGGTTTTTACTGTCAATATCTGCACCCACAGATGCAGCTACTGAGATTTCACTATGCATAAGGATGATTATGTGCAACATAAAACCCCTGATTAGTTTCTATGAATAGAAAACATTTCTTCCTATGTTCCATAAAAACATAAATTTGTTCGATTCTTTCTGTTTTGTGCTTTTTTATTCATTTTATAGAGAAAAGAGTTATGTGGGGAATGCACTGTTGGTCCACGGCTATTCCCAAATGCACAATTCCTTAAGAATCTGTTCACACATAAATTTGTCTGTTTTGAAAAATTTCAGTAGAATGTGGCTCTCAATCAAGAATATATTCAAAAAGCTCCCTCGATGCCTCTCACGGTTGTTAAATTTAAATGTTAATAACCGAAAAGTGATATTGAGAGGCGTGGGTAGTAAATCCGTCACACCTGTCGAATGGCGGGTCCGGGCGGGCAGTGCCGGACAATGGATTGTGGGTGACCAAATATGGTAAAATGTGCCGCCAAAAGAAGTTTTCGGTTATATTTTTTTTTTGAAATGCAGTTAATAAAAGCTCAGATTTTGCCTTATTCTTGTGAATCATAAAATGCTAATGCGCTGCTAATTGGGGACCGCTGGAGTTGTTTCATTTATTTTTTGTTGCTGTTGTGATTGTTGCTGATGGTGTTTTTGTTGTTTGGTTGAATTCATAAAAATTATGACGGTCTATGGTTTGGACATCATCACGACGGTTTTTATTATTGGTCCCAAATTGTTAAATATCTTTGGCTTTTGTCATTTAAATTATTTTTAAATGCGATTTGGTGATTTCTCCATACTATAAAAATTTTTTAGTCAATGTGGGTGCTTGCATATGAATTTCTGAAAATATGTTAAAGAAAAAGAATTATTTTTTTTTCGCTGTTGCTTTTTCTTCTCTCCTTTTTTACCATTAACTATTGAAACGACTTGATATTTATGGAAAAGGTTGTTTTTCTGCTTCTATATAAATTTTTGAGGGTATATGATTTCATGATTTTTCAGTTTTATTCGAAGAATTTTATCTACGTCCAGTATCTGAATATCTTTATACGAAAATGTCTAATTTTAAAATTAAAATCAATTAAATAATATATTAAATTGAGCTTCCTAATAATAGAAATAGTATTTTGTGCATACTTTTTATTTTTGTTACAGTAGACTTTATTCTTCGCAGTTAATAGGGAAGTTATTGCAGTCGGTCCGAAAATCGGAATCGTAATTTTCAACGTATTTTCATTTTACGCAAAAATACGAGAAGAAGTGTGTGGTGTGTGTGTGTGTGTGTGCGTATGTGGTCATTTTTTCGGTTTCGCGCGAACCAAAAAATATATCGAAATCGAGGTGTCGTTCGAAGCTTATTAACGGAAATATGATCTGAAAAGATTTTCATAAAATTCGGTCAAGCTGTTTTTTTGTTTAAACGACGTACGTGATTATTGTACCTGCACGAAATCGCGGATAAGTGCAAACACCCTTGAATGGACAGCGCTGAATAGCCGTGACATGAAACTGGTAGATAAATTCTGTTACTTCGGTAGCATTATTACCGAAAATGACGGGACAGAAGAATATGTCAGTTCCAGAATAAATAAAGCACGAAAAGCATAAGCATGCCTGTTCCGCATATGGAGAACAACGGATATCTCAATTAACACCAAACTGCCGCTATTCAACTTCAACATCAAGTCAGTTCTTCTGTTTGGTTTCGAAACATGGAAAGTCACCCAATTCATCACAAGGCCCCTAAAAGTTTTCATCAACAGATACCTACGCCATATCTTAAAAATCCGCTGGTAAGATAGAATCAGAAATGAAGAACTATGGCACCGTGCCAGTCAAGAAAAGGTAGACGACAAAATCAGGCGAAGGAATTGGAATTGGATTGGTCACACCTCAAGATGCGAAAACAAAAATCTACGCCGTGTTTTTTAATCTGTTCTATTCTGTTCTGTCCTGGAACATTAAAAAAACGGCAAGGGAAATTTTCATTTTTATTTACATAAATTACGGCTTTGGGCATTTTAATTTCTTCTAATATTGCATAAATATCGGTTTTATTTATCTCCCTATTAATTTTTATCGTTTTTCATTCAGTAAACAAAACATTTTACTTTATTTGTGAACTGTCAAGTTAGAAAAGTATGTGAGAAAAGGGAAATTTAAAATTTCCCCTTGTGCTGGATAGTGTTCTTGATAATTATCGGGGACAAGACTTTTGTATGGAAGCTGTTCTGTTCTGTGCTGTTCTGTGCTGTTCTGTTCTGTGCTAGATTAAAAAAACACCCCTCTAGCCAAACAGACCCTTGACTGGAACCCGCAAGGAATCCGTCGAGCTGGAAGACCGAGAACAACGTGGCCGCAACAACTGGAGGGCAACTGTTTCCACCCTATATCCCATGAGGGATTAAAGGGGAATAAATAAGTAAGATATCCATAAAGCAACCTGTCGGACCAGTTGACGGTACCATAGTGTCGAGGTGCCAACTTCGACGCGGATCGCTATCTTGTTGGTATGGTGCTCCGAAAACGCACTACAACGCAAAAAGCTTTGTATCCGCGAATCAGGCTCGAGTAAATAGACACCAATGCAATGAAATCATCAAAAATCAAAGTTATCCCCAAAAATCTTTCATTTGGGGGTGGAGGGAAGCTTCGGATAAACAAATTGTTCGGACAAAAGTTTGATGTTTCTCTTCGGAGAATCATAATCCGTGAGAAAAAATGGAGGTTGCTATTTGCAATTTTAGATTCATTCCGCCCTCTGTGAGGGGGTGAAGGAGTAGGGGTGAGTTTTGTGTTCAAACGATTCCACCATCCAAGTTGAGCAGCTTTTGTTCGGAACTATTTTAACGAAAACCGACCCTTCAGTAATTATCGGACCGTTGCCGGACTTTTCCCGCACCCCGTATAATGTAAAAGTACCTCTAGGAAACCCTTCGTTTGACGAGTGCAAATTATTCAAAATAATCGTTAATCCTAACTAATAGTCCACAGTACAGGACTAGTAACAAGCTGAAACTTCGTGAGTATCTTCCTTTTGACGAGACGCCCAACTTTGCTTTATGGGAAAATTGCCGATAGTGGGACCTTATTTAGTCCACTAACTTTATTGTTATAAAAGTTGTATAAAGCAAATTATAAAAATCAAGTGTTATACATAGTCATATACAGGGTGCGTCGGCGTAAAGCATGTCGGTTTGGTGAAAAAAAATTTATTAGTAACAATTTGCGTTGTTAAATCAAGAGATGATGTAATAAAGAACTCAAGAAAACGTTTGTTTTGTCCTACAAAATTGATGGTCCAACTGAACACGTTTCATTAGGTCCCACTATCGAGAAATTTCGCAGAAAGAAAAGTTAGCCGTCTCGTCAAAAGGAAGCTACTCACGAAGTTTTATCTTGTTACATTAAAAAAAGTGGCGGTCCTGTGCTGTGGACTATAAGTGCTCTCGTGTGCAGTTGTGTTTAACTTATTAATCAGCAGTACAATCAGTTCAGTCGACCCAGTCCAGTACCCCAGGAAAAATTCTTGACAGCTGCTATCATATCGCAGAAGTCATGGATTTGTATCCCTTACATGTTTTCAGCCTAATTATCAAAATATTTTTTCTCAAATTCTTTGATGTTTTCTTTTCTTAATTGGATTTTTCTCTAAAAACAATATATCGTCAAAGAAAGTTCCCGAAAATATCTCCAGCCCAAGCAATCGGGATAGTGTTTTGTGGTTGTTATTATAAGGCGAGATTAGGTAAAGTTATCATAATAATCATCAATGACGAGTCCTTTTTTACTGCAGAAACCAAAAAAAATGTTTACCAAGAATAGGCATTTTTTTTAATTTTTTTCTTAATGTATAACAAGTCGAGAGTATTGTGTCAAAATTTCAAGTAAATCGTAGCAAAACTAACGTAGATACAGCGTTCCAAATGACCATGCTCGATTTTTATACCTGCCTGGCAGCTGCGCAACGATGTTCGCGCAAACTTCATATTTGAAGTTCGTGAACATTAGAACTCAAAATATACTTGACCGATCCTTTTGAAATTTTAAACACTATTTCTATACATAAATCAACAGGTAATCAGGTTAAGTTTTTTTTACCTTTTTTTCCATTTTTTAACAACAAATTCACCGAAATTTTTTAGCGAAAATCGTGTTTTCACTTCCAAATTCTGCCAAAAATAAAAAAAACCAGATAGAAAAACTCTCCCTGATTACCTCTAGCCCAGTCACTTTATACAAAAAAAGGGCCAAACCTCTAAAAAAATACAACTAGAGATTTTACAGCGGGATTCTCTTTATTTTGGGGTCACAAATAATTTCCCAAAAGTCCATAAAGCCAACTGACCGGCCACTCGAGTTACGGAGGGTCAAAGGTCACGCAAATCAGTTTTTCTCAAATATCTCGTAAATTATCGGTTTTACGTAAATTGTGGCTAAGTAACATTTGTTGGTGAGATAAATCTGCATAAAAATGTCGTATACCAAATTTACGTAGAGCCAATGGTTTTCGAGATATGGGGCTGAGAAAACTCGTGCATTGCACTGCATTCGTTTCCACACCACAATTGAGAAGCTCATCTGGTGCAGGAGGAATGAGAGTAGTTATTGGCTCTAATAAATTTTTTTTTAAGGTCCAACCCCATTGCTGAGGGTCTAAATCTTTTCCCAGCCATGTTTGAACTTGGTAATATACCCTGAATAGAAGTTGTTGAGTAGCTGCTGCTGTGGGTGGAAGTGACGACAATTGCACAGGCTTATTTAGTCTAGTGCATTTTGCAAAACTAAAGTATCTGTAATTATCAATTGAAGTCTCTTTTTTTGGAGCTCCGTACATCGCTAAAATAAACAATGTGCCACTATTTATTAGCAAATTTCTCGAGCAGTTTTCTTTTTTGAATGCCACCAATGCTTCCTGTAAATCTGGTCTTTTTTGAAATCTTTTAAATGCGTTTATTTTTCTTTTCCGAAATAAAGCACTAGTGGTATCGCCAGAATTTATGTAAAGCCGATAATGTACGAGATATTTGAGAAAAACTGATTTGCGTGACCTTTGACCCTCCGCAACTCGAGTGGCCGGTCAGTTGGCTTTAAGGACTTTTGGGAAATTATTTGTGATCCTGAAATAAAGGGAATCCCGCTGTAAAATCTCTAGCTGTATTTTTTTAGAGGTTCATGTATAAAGTGACTGGGCTACTAGGGAAACATATTACCTTTTAAACGCATTTCGATTTCGATCTCGAATAATTCGGGTAGCTGTAGTGTACCGATATCCGTAAAATTCGAACCTTTGTATGGGAACTACTCTTCGAATTACTACTAAAGAGCTCAGATCCATTATTTTGGTTTTTTTCCGAAAAAATACGATTCCCAAAGTTTCAGATCGATCGGAGGTGATTTACGCGCAGTATATAAAAATGAATGTGTGTATGGATGTATGTATGATCGCTATAGGCTGCTACACCGTGCAACCGATCTTAATGAAATTTTAACCATTTGCTATTTACATTAAAACTTAGAACATAGGCTATTTTATTACTTTCTAAAGCCACTCCTAGCTGGCGCTGTCATAGAGAGCTTCGTTGAAAATCATCGCAGAGCTTTGAATTTTTGCATGAAGGTCCGTGGGGGTCTCCTATGATGCACCTCGAAGACCGATTTTCGAAAGTCAAAATGGCCGCCGAAATATGACCGAAATTCAAAATTGCCTCAGAAATATGGTTGAATTTACCAATTTTATTCCGATTTCAATGAAAGTGGGTATCTAGGGGTTTTTAAGGTCGCAAATAACGAATTTGTGGTCAAAACTTATAAATTCAAAATGGCCGACGAATTTGCAAATTGTGTTCCGATTCCAATGAAAATCTGTATCTGAGGTTTTTTAAGGTAGCAAATAACGAATTTATGTTCAAAATTTAAATTCAAAATGGCCGCACCAATATGGCCGACGAGTTTGCGAATTGTATTCCGATTCCAATTAAAATCTGTATATGGGAGTTTTTAAGGTAGTAAATAGTGAATTTATGATCAAAACTTATTCCAAATTATGGGGCCATTATGGGGGAAGAATTTTGCCAAATAAGTGACATTTCCCGGTTAGCTGTATGTACGTTGTTCAAGAGTTGGAAAATCGGAAAATCTTGACATTCTAGCTACAAACGGAAAAACATTGAATATAGTGTATCCTGATACTCTGTAAGCAATCGGTTCAGAATTGATCAACAAGGTTTTTTTGGAAAGATGGTAAGGATAAACGGAAATGTGGGATGATTTATGTATAAAGGTCCGGTTACACGCAACGATCTGCTTGTGCAAATTGACTGGCGCAAGTCAATTGGTGCAAATAAACTGAGTGAACATGAATCGGTTTACAGGCAACGATTTATTTGTACAAATTGACTGGCGCAAGACAATTGGTGCAAATAAAAAGAGTGAAAATGACACTAAATTATGCTAATTTGACACGATTATTATATTATATTGATTATGATAAGGTCGGAGGAGCGTCATAAAATTTCACCATTCACCCAAGGGCATGCTGAGGGTTGTAGCTTGTCTTGAACATCGTTTAAACGCTCATGTCAAAACACCAAACTCAAGCCGATTTTGTAAGAACACATATTTTGCACAAGGCAACCTTTTTGGCTTGCGCCAGCCAAAAATTTGCGTTTACACGCAACGATTCACTTGCGCAAATTGACTTGCGCAAGCCAATTGGCACAAAAAGATCGTTGCGTGTAATCGGACCTTAATGGATAAGAAGGAAAGAAACCTATCACCTCTGAATTTTTAGGTATAAGTCTAGGATTCTGCAATACGGGAAGAAGCTGGCATCTGGGTAAACAAATAAAACCTGAGTCAGTGACATTGCAGATGAGAACCCAGGGGCCAAGCAACTGCAAGACATGTAATTTGTAGCGTATAATGTCCATCACCGTCAAAAGTCCATTTCTAAATATGAAATTAGTAGATATAATCCTTTTTTTTCTTTCAGGATGTAATAATATTTGTTGATTATTGAGTGTTTAATTTAACTAAAAGTCCATACGAATGCCTGCCTCCCCCTAAAAAAGATTATAGCATGGATAACACTGTGGATATGACATTTTTTCTTGAGATTATACTATGTGTCTAATAATTGCTGGTAAAAGCCCTATTTTTAATTAGTCTTTCACTAATATATATTTTTGGTGGGTGGTTATCTTTTTAAGGATATTCGTGTGTGTTTATTTTACCAGAAAGAACCATAACTTTATTACGGGCCACGCCGACAAAAAATTTTATCTACCCCAGAGCTTTACAATAATAGGCAATTTTGGTCGCACTGCAAATAAATGCATTTTGAATCCAATGGGGGGTTTCAGACCTGAAGTGGTTACAACGTTGTTAGACCCGGCTTTTAGGAGAGAGAGGTAAAAGGAAGGGAGGGAGGTGTTGTAACTTCTTCCCGCAGAAATTTTTGGTTGAAAACTTTTGCGCACTAACACAGGCACATGACCCTTTTTATCTTCTTCTTTTTTCCTCCGCATTTTTCCAAAAGAAATGTTTTTATCATGTTTTTTTTGCATTAAATAACATTATTTTCCTCACAATTTGCATTTGGTTTTCGAACACAACGTTTTAACCTTCTTATGTCAAACAACAGCTCAAAGAATTTAAAATAGAAAAGAAGAAGAATATCAACAGGAACACACACATTCATACCCCCTTGTAAAGATAAGAAAAATTCTCCCGGTACAACAGGAACCGTCTGAAACGGTGGAACGTTGTAACAACAGCTAAATGACTCAACGTCTGAAACCCCCCAATGTCTCGAACTTTTATAGGAATAGTTGGTTTTTCGCTAATAGTTAAGAGGAGTTGAATTTTTAACGTTTGGATTGATTTTAAATGTTTAAACGTAGGGTGCAGCGAGGCACCGGGTCCCAGCTATCCAAAATACAGAAAATAAGCCGTTCATTGAGACACTTCATCTGTGTATGAAAATTCATATCTCGAAAAATGCTATGTCAATGGATGGTTTTTATTGTCTCGATCAAAATGTCAGATCCCTAATAGTTTCACATTTTGTTATTTGGAATCAAAAATACCAAAAAATTGCCTTTTTCAAACTCTCCTACTGTATTTAAAATTCATATCACCTGATTACTACTATTGGCTTATGGGTGCAGCATAGCCGCACCGGGTCCCAGCTAGTATGAGATAAAATTAATAATCATTCCGATGTCAATGTTTGGGAAAATATTCCAAAATAAAATAAAATTGCCCTAAGAATTAAAAATATCCAATCAATTAAAAACCTATAAGACAACAGAACAGGTCGGAAGTCCGAAATTCCTTTTCGAAAACGACCGCGTGGCGATCAAAGGAAGAACCGATCCTGCTACTCGAACCACCCAGCATGGTTTTGCTGGCGAGTTCGTTGTATAGCATGAATCTTAGGTCTTCTAAATGTAACTGAATTCGTTCGTAAATGCACGTGATTAATTATTTCATGGTATTAACGATTCGTCTTGACTAATCCATATCACTTCTTTTTGTTGTAAGTGTGTACTAAACTTTTTCAATAAATAATCTCGGCGCCCACGAACTTCAAATTTACATTTTTAATGTTTTTGGTAGGTTAATACTTATACAGCATTAAAAGGGTGTTTCGAAAAGAAGGAATCGGATGTTTTTTTACAACATAGTTTACAGTGGGCTTAATAAGGGGACTCTATTAGTTTCGTCGCCTTCCATGGCCTATGAAAAGTTCCTGCGCGGGAGAAAACAATAAGGATTTATTTCAGGTATAATACGCGACAATTTGTCAATATTTGAAGATTATTTGCAACTTTCCCAATGAGTCCTTATGTTTAAATTTAACTAATACTCGTAACCGTTTCTTCATAATATCATTTACCTATTTGCATGGTCAGGCGCGTACGCAGGGGGGTTACTGCGGGTTAAACGCCCCCCCCCCGCCATGATTCCAATAATAATAGGAAAAATTATAATTAATAAATATACAAACTTATTAAACAATTAAAAAAATATTCCGAATACCGATGTATAATATATGGTGGATTCTTTTCAAACGGTATAGCAAAAAATAAATATCTCTCAAACTTTGGGAATATGTTCGTGAACTCGATGTGATAAACCAAAATTTTTTTTAGCGCAATTGGGTGCGCCGTTTCGGAGTTACAACTGTTATTGAAAAAAACGCGATTTTTCAAAAATCACGTATTTCTCATTTATTTATAACTCTCAACAAACTCTGACTTTCGGGATGGCCATATAGATTTTTGTAGGAAATTTTCCGTCTTTTCAGATGAAATTACGCAAAAAACAATTGGACGCATTTTTGGCCAATTTTTTGGCCTTTTTGGCCAAAATTTGAAAAAAAAGGAATTTTTAAATATTTTTTTCATGCCACCAATCGATTTTCTGACTCAAAAACTACGCGCCACCAAGTTTTCAGAGTAGTTCCCTTCTTTTCGGTAAAAAAATTGTAAAAATGCCCTAAATCAAAGTCTAAAGTCTTGCGCACACCACGAGACCAAAATTTTTGGAGAAAAACAAGACATTTTGTGATATTCCAAAAATGGTTCAAAATTATTATTTATGTTTCTTCACAATTTTCAATAAAAAAATTGCGATAAAAATATACCTATAGGTAATTATTTTTATAGTGAAATAACATAAAATATAATATAAGTACATAATCCTATTACATGAGAAAATTTTTTTTACTCAATATGTGTACAAAATATGTTTTGTGAACCCCCCCCCCATGGTTTCATCCTGCGTACGCTACTGTGCATGGTTATCAATTTAAAAGTTTTCCATTACCCCCTAAACCCTACAAATCAGCGTACAAAAACTCATAACATTGGATTAATGAATATTTAAATGGGTTACAAAAGAATCATCCATTACTATACTTCGAAAAAAAACAACGACTGGCGTCGGTGGAAGCAAGGACCCGTATGTAATTAGATTTATGTCAGGCGATTCCCTCCAACATCCTTTGCGGATTTGGCGCTAACTCCAAGTCTCAAATTCCAAATCCGTAGAGCTTTACTGCTGGACTCTTACGCTTCGCTGAGTCCTGCAAGAAATTGAAACCAGAATGAATATAATGTCCAGAAGAGAAATGATTTATTGCTATAACTACCTACAAACACTACATCGAGATAAAATAATAACTCGGAAAATATGTTAATAGCTGATATTACATTGAAATGATTATGCAATTGCTTGCTCAAAATTTAAATAAGGCATGTTGCAAAATTGATTTAGATTTAATGGTTTCACTGACTTACTTTATCTTATTTTTTTAGTTTGAAGAAGACATCTTCAAGATAGTCATTCCAACATGTTATAAATAGAAACGCCCTTATTTACAGGGTGTATTAAATAGTAATATTTTACTAAGTTTACAAAGCAGCTGACTGATGATAGGTTTTGATCACACAAACAAAAAGTTGTGTGAGTGGAGGGAAATCGTAACGGTTTAGTTGAAAGTTTTACATTACAACCCTGTATTTTTGTAACCGTATAACTTATTTTCACGGATTAGGAACCAGTTGAAGCAGAATACTCCCACCTATAAGTCGTCAAAATTCCAACCATCACTTTTACCATTTTAGGCCCGCCGCACGCGAGACAACTGATTTGCAATCACAGTTGCGTACACAACTGTTTAGTGACCTTGCCTGTGTACGCAAGTGGGAACCCACACACGGATCGACAGAAACGAGACTGTTAGAAACTAGTTTGCAACTGGTCGCGTGCGACTGTTCTTACCGGTTGCAAGCGAATTCAGTTGCGTGGTT
This sequence comes from Thereva nobilitata, assembly GCA_963855945.1. Taxonomy (NCBI): domain Eukaryota; kingdom Metazoa; phylum Arthropoda; class Insecta; order Diptera; family Therevidae; genus Thereva; species Thereva nobilitata. The sequence continues at coordinate 84,318,007 of OY979696.1, forward strand.
GCACTTCATCTGCTGAACTACTTGGCATGTTGCCAAATGTTCGTGTTTCGTGACTAAATACTTTGTGGGCACAGAACACCGATTGATCAAAAATCAATTGCGCTCCTGTGTGGACTAGGGTCTCTTTTTGGTTGCAAACTGGTTGCGAACGTCATTAATGTGAAACCAGTTGCAAACTTGGATTGCAAAACAGTCGACTCGTGTGCGGAGGGCCTTAGACAGATGGGAGTATTGTGCGTACACCGGTACATTATTAATGAAAATAGGTTATACGGTTACAAAATAGAGGATTATATGTAAAATAAAAGGGCTCTACCGGCTAAACCGTTATAATTTATCTTACAGCGGATTTAGTGAAAAAATGCCTTTAAACAAAAATATATGAGCGGAGCATCGACAGATGAGGTAGAAGAAGAAGTTGGCGAATGGAAATTTTCCAAGAAAGTCGTCAAACTGCATCCCAGCGGAATCTTTCGATACATTCGAGTATAGGAGGGACCAGTGGCGTAGCTTGCCTTAGACGGGCCCTGTATCAAAATTTGTTGGGGGGCCCAAATGCAGGGTAAATATTTTTCAAGTTGCATGCGCAATTGACTTATTCAGCAATGGAAGTGTGTTGCTGAATAAGCCAATTGCGCACGCAACCTGCATCATTGAGAACACCCTATATATTGATTATAAGGCCACGTTCACATGGGCTGCATGCCGCACGGCAAAAGCTCTTAATGTGCTCTGATTGGCCAGGAAAAAATATCTATCTCGGTACATGTTCTCTTTCTTGCACAGCATTGCTGCAAAAATCATGCAAAGAGGAAATCTCTTATCCATGCGGCAAAATTACGGAACTGTCAAATTCGAGCTTTTGCCGTGCTGCTGCAGCCCATGTGAACGTGCTGCAAAATCACGGAACTTTCAAGTTTACAATTCTAGCGACATATAAAAAATTAATATCTTTGTTTGTCACTTTGTCTTTCTTTATATTTAGTTATTAGTACTATTGCACTCGGTTAACATATTTTTTTTTTATTTTTAAAGTAATGCATTTCACTTTTTCAAAATCACAAAACAGCTGATTTTTGACAACCAGCAGATGCAACCATGTGAACGAGGAGCTGCAGGCATGCGGCAAGCTTTTTGCAGTCTCTCACGAAAATTTCCGAATACTACACGAAGGCAAGCCGAGGTCGAGCTTTTGCGGTGCGGCATGCAGCCCATGGGAACGCGGCCTAAGTTATTACTTACAATCAGGGTTTGAAAGCAAAGTAAACTTAAAGCAAAGCATAGGGCACTTTCAGTAATGCAGGTTGCGTGCGCAATTGACTTATTCAGCAATGGAAGTGTGTTGCTGAATAAGTCAATTGCGCACGCAACCTGCATTACTGAAAGTGCCCATATATTTTTAAGCTTACTTTGCTGTGTAGACTGTGAAAGCTGTTTGTTTCATTACTGCGAATCCTGTTGCTTACAAATTACTTAAAAGCTTTCAGGAGCATACTGGTCCGGCTGCAAATGCTTCGGCTTTAAAATAGGGTGTTTTCAATGATGCTAGTTGCGTGCGCAATTGACTTATTCAGCAATGGAAGTGTGCTGCTGAATAAGTCAATTTCGCACGCAACCTGCATCATTGAAAACACCCATACTTTGCTGTGAAATGCTTTCTGTTTGCTTACAGCTTTTCAAAGCTTTGCTCTCCAAGGCTGTAAAGTACTTTGCTTTCCTTCAGCATTTGTTTTTCCATGGTCCAACTTTATATAAAGTCTGTTCCAATAGAGAATGCGGGATCCCGCGGGACCAAGAAATCACCCAATTCCTGTTCCAATAGAATCTCATGCTCGGAAAAGCGGGGAAATTTTTACTTCCCCTCGACCAAGAAACCGCAGGAGATTTTTAGGTGGAGTGAAATGTTACGACGTTTTCAACATGTCAAAACAGCTGTTACTTGTCATGTCAAACCAAAATGATTACGATGTGCTGAAAATAATTTCTTCATTTGGTGCCTTACTACAAGATTTTGAATAATTTTATAAATAATTTATTAATTTCAATAGTTTTATGTCATTATTTTGAAGACACAAGTGATTTTTAGGTTATGGTCTTCTTGATTAGCACGAAACATCCCAGAAAGCGTTCCTTCACTTTTCGGGATTTTGACTAAATTTTCCCCCACCAATCAAGTAACTTTTCGCAGGCTACGACAGGACAGGTTTTCTATTGGAACAGACCTATAGTAAAATGGTATTTTGTGTAGAGGGGTGAAAGCTTTTTTTTATGTGTATGTGAAAGCTTCTCAGCCGGACCAGCATGCCCCAGCATTTGTAAGCAACAGCATTCGGAGCAATATGAAACAAAATGTATTCACAGCATGCAGCAAAAAGTTTGAAAATATGATTGCTGCAAAGCAAAGCAAAGTAAATTGATGTGGTCTTGTTAGCCGCAAAGCAAAGTAAACAACAACAGTATTAAAATTGCTGCAGCAATTTAAATCCTGCTTACAATTAATACTCCTAGGAACTAAACTAGCCAATCACTTCAAATCAAATATATTCTTTTCTTGCCTTTGGTTCGGCGAACTTATTTATTAACTCATTCATAGCTGAAGACGATTTCAGTTTTTCTAAATGTTCTGCCTCTATAGACAAGAGTGAGAAGTCTGATAGCCGAATTTCGAATTTTGTGAGCAAAATTGTTTTTTTCGGCCATCTTTTCGCATGTTTCCAATAAAATAGCAATGTTTGCACAAAAAACAACTATTAGCACAACTCTTGCAGACCATTTTGAGCCCAAATACGTTTCTGTAGGTGTAAATGGCTATCAGCTAATCGAATTCGACAACAAAGGTCCTTTTTTCGAAAAAAAAACCGTATTTTGCAAAAATTATTTATTATTTTGAAAATTTTCAAAAACGTTTTTATTGCACTCCGCAAGGGCTACACTTTCCACGAGTTTCATTACAAAATCGTTTTTTTTTGGTAAAAGATATGAGCATTTCAAAAAACGTGATTTTTAGCGGTTTTTTGCAATTACTCCTTTATTTCTTTATGTATTGACATCAAACTGGCGCCATTTTATTAGTGTGAAAAAGCTCTACAAACTTTATACATATAAACCTTTTTTTTGTACAATGTGTAGTTTTTTTTAAAACGCGAAAATCTGTTTTGGCCCTCTTTTGACGCCATTTTGGAAACTTTCCCAAAGGTCTACGAGCGCCAAAAGTAGTTTATCAAATTCTTCGGAATTTTTCCTATTTTTTTCCATATTTAACCTTGCGGATGGCTCGGTTGGCAAAAACCGAGGTTTCTTCGACAATTTGGCAGGCTTAAATAACTGATGTATGTATTACCTTGTTTATGCGTAAGACGGTTTTAAGCTTAAAATCGGCTTAAGACGAATTGCCTGCATAAACAGATTCGGATTCTCTCTCAGACAATTGAAAATTTACGTCCTATATTATGCATTAACATAACTTTAATCACTAACCGGAATAGAGTGAGATTATTCTTTTAATGTCAGACCAAAATCAGCCATTTTGAGAACTCCTCACACATCCACACAATAATTCGTCTTAAGCTGAAATAAATTAAGCTTGAGACGAATTTCGACTTAAGCTTGTTTATAGGGAGCCGGATTCTGTCTTAAGCCGAAATTCGACTTACGCATAAACAAGGTATATGCTGACACGCGTCGCGGATTTAGGAATCTGTGGTCGCGGGTCAATCGTGACGTGAGACGTTTTGTGTTGCCAACTTTTGGGCGCCAACCCGGGGAAAAAAGAGATTCCTTTTTTGACTTTCGTAATTTTTAAAGTAAAAACTTCTTTGGCACGCTGGGCACTTTTTTATGTTTTTTTCTCCGTAAAAACCACCTAAGAGTTTAAGTGAGGTTGTGGATAATATTTTACGAATTTTTGCTTACACAGCCGGGGGACCCGTATCATTGATACGGCTGATACGGCGGTAGCTACGCCCCTGAAAAACTGAAATAGAAAATGCTTGTTATGCTATGAGAATTAAGAATCAGATTTTCTATTCACCTGCATATTGGTGAATAGAAAATTTGATTCTTAATTCTCATAGCATAACAAGCATTTTCTATTTCAGTTTTTCAACGAATCCCAAAAATATGGAGAAAGCGAAAGTGAAGTTCTTGAGGAAACAATGGGATATAAACATTCAGGAATTCTTTCTATAACATTATTCGAATCCGAAAAAAATTAGAATTCTAGAAAACATAAACGTATTGACTGATCAAAAAAATTTCGAAAAAGCTAGTTTTGGAGTGATGTTTTGGCCAAAAAGTGATTTTTGGAAACTTTGATCTTGAATAACTTTGAAAGAGTTAATCAGGTCAGCATCTTTGTAAGAACTAAAGTTGCAGAGAATTTCATTGTCAACATTTAGGGCCTTTTTACGGGGTTGTACGACGTATAGAAACCGAGATACCGAGATTTTTTTTGTGATTCCGAAATTTTTTTCTTAAAAAGTCCCAAGAAGCTGTGGACCAAATTTCAGCCATTTCCGAATTTTGTCTCCTTTCGTGCTTTTTTTTTTGCTAATTTCCCCGGACTATAAATATTTAATAAATGTTTATTCTTTTGTATGGCATTTTTTTATTATTAAAATATTTTTGCTTTTTTTAGTTTATGGGGGGCCACTGTATATATGGCAACCAGCCTCCAGCTCAAACGTTTGATCGCTTATATTGAATTAGACAATGGAACTTTGGTATACTGACTGACCTTTCATTGAGTAACCATGTTTCGTTTAAAATTAAAACATTCGAATGTTGTATAATTGATTTCAATCCTTTTCTTTGATTATGAGTCGTATTTCACCAGCGCAAAGTAAAGATAGATGCAATCGCTTAAAATTTATCGTTTTGTTGCTATTAAGTGGAAGAGTTGCTGATCTTCTTATCAGTACAGCCATTTTCCTAATTTGAATAGCAGTTACATGTCCAGGGACTTTTTTTTATTTTTTGGCCAATCTTTAGTGAGTTCTGGAAATCAATCCACATAACCCTTAGTTCTCCTTTCAACATGAACTAATTTAGCAACACCACCATTTGCTAAGCAATCTAGTACATCGTTGTTTGTTGTAATCATATAAAAAACATTTGGCACAAATACAGTTTTATAAACCAAGCCTGCAGTGTCAATGAGGAAAATTTTGCGTAATATAAGGCGTGCAAAAGTTGTGTGTTCTGCCGAAATAGTTTTATCTTTCACAACATTTAAATTTTGATTATTGTGACAGTCTCGTTTGTATTAAATAATCTGATCCCATGTGGTGATTTTATTTCTGCCTCTTCAGTTGTTAAAAACCGCAATTCCAATAAAATTAGTTTACAATCTTCGAGTTTTGACCGTTCCAATTTTGGTCAATATTAAAGAGAACTGTTGGAGTCCGCGCCACAAAGTAGGCCCAACAATTCTCTGCTTCTATTGCTTGTAAATTGGAGTACCTCGAACTGGTAGCAACTGGCGTAGATCTCCAATCAAAATAACATCTCAACCTTATTCTCGTTGTCGAGTGACGTGAAAGACCTTAAATTGGTATTTCTCATTGACAATCTAAGAGAATCCTGGCGACTAGATCGATAAAGGTCGCGTTTTAATTGTCGCAATGTGCCGTGTGAAGTGACATTTCCCTCGATATGTTTGCAGGTATCGACAGTTTCATTCCACCGCATCCCTCATAGTCATGTCACTCGCCAACGAGAATAACCACCTGGGTGGTATTCTCGTTGGCGAGTGACGTGACCACGAGGGACGCGGTGGGATGAAACTGTCGATACCTGCAAACATATCGAGGGAAACGTATCGAGGGAAATATCACTTCACACACCACCTTGCGACAGTTAGAATTCGACCCTATGTAGAACTAGTCGCCAGGAGTCTCTTAGATTGACAATGAGAATACCAATTTAAGGTCGAAGTGACATCTGTCACGTCACTCGACAACAAGAATAAGGGTCATAGATTTCCATGATAATTTTATCGCAAAAATTTTACATCTAGCTGGACCCATAAAAAATATTTAAACTGGGCACCGGTTTGGAGTTAATAGATTCGAAATGACATGAAGTAAGAAATATATTTGCTTATCGTTTGCCATTCTCATCAACTTAAACTATGTATTAGGCATTAAATTCTCTCTTTTTTTATTGATAGAACCAAGTTTATTAAGTACAGACTAATTTCAATGGATTTTTTATACCCATGTTAGATTCAAATTCTGTATAATATATTTTTCATAGTTTTATTTTCCCAAATAATAACAGTAAATATTTTGTATTATATATTCAAACTAATTTTTGAGTGAGGGTTGTATTCAAATTCATTAGTAAAACAGTAAATAATTATCGCTTGTTATTGCACAGTTGCCATATAGCTTTATTATTATCTTGGCCAGTTTCACACGGGTCGACAAGCGACAGCCAACCAAGAAAAAACTGAAAAAGTCAGCCGTGTGAAACTGGCCCTTAGAAACTCGCGCATAGCTGATGAATAGGACACGGATCGGATTTCCCTCCATAACCTCGCGACAAAACCCCTCACCCATCAACGTCGTGCACAGTAAAGCGGCCCATACACTTTCAGTTTAACTGCGCTGTTTACCACGTGTGACTTCATGTCTGAGCGATAAATTGTGTGAACTGTGCGTTTTGAACTATTTTCATTCCGGACCCTCATTTGCTCCAATAAATTGCGCGGTCAGATCGTTTGTCGTTCAGTTCCCTCAGTGCCGTAAAGGAGATCACCCAGATTGGGCTAATTCTGAAAGTGCCGGCCAACAAAAATAAAATTATTATTTCAATAGAACTAAGCATTATAAACATTTTTTATTACTACACCAAAGTTCTAAGTCAATTCTCTGAAATTATATTTAACCTCAAAAATATTATTCAGCTTAGTATTATAAGAGTAGTATTATAAAAATGGCGTTGAATTGGTCCAAAGGGGGTGCGGGGTGATAATTTTTATACTTACCGACATTGCCGCTTAGCTGGGAGAGTTTATGTAGACAATGTATGTAGATCTGACTAATATAACAGCGACTGTTTGGACACATCACGCTCCCGAAACAACTTTTTTCTGCATAAAAGTGATAAACGTCAAAATTTCCGCTTGAGAAAATAGAAATTTCATATCTTGGCGAGAAGTCTCCACTCAGGAAAATGCCATCCATTTTCGAGAGCAACAAAGTTCATTTGCGGTCTGAATTCCGACTGAACTGCGTACTGATTTTATGGATGGAATTCAGACCGCCCTCCAACCTGAACTCCGCACACTTCTTTACATGCATTTTAAAGGGGAGTCTGAATTCCGCACGAACAGCATACCGAGCTTTAAAAACGGACGGAACGGATTGGTTCAGTTTGAGGCTTTAATTTTTTAGCGCTGCAACATTCTAGTCACGGCACCTTGGGTGGTTGAGCCTTAATTTTTTGCTGTTTATGCCGCGGGCAAGAAAGTTCAAAATGGTCCGGACATAAACCCAACCACATTATTGTAGACAACAACCTTATTTTGCTTCGAGAAATATACCATTATTTTGTGGCACTACCATTTCATTTATTGAATTCGCCGTAACTGAATTGTTATTGGTATTTGTAATAAATTTGCAAAGTTGTCGTCTTGGTTGTAAAAAATTTGATAAGGTGTGCGACGAAGAAACGCCGATGAAAAATTGTAAACGCTCGGCAATGGGTGCTAGGAACTGCAAAAATTTGCGATTAACTGATAGCTAGTTAAATAATAATTCATTGTGTCCTAAAATAATTCAGGGAAATTGTGAATTTATTCGATAAAGGGTTCATTTTAATCGCGCCACTAGCCTCAATTCTCTTTTACGTTAGCAGGCGCTTGTGTGTGTGGTGACGTTCTCTCGTCGATATAGTTTTTGCAAACAGCGGGACAAGCAAAAAACTTTATTTCAAACTATTCTGACTTGTGATATTTGCTGGAAAGTATTCGTATAGTTGAAAATTTATAGTTAAAATCTGTTTTTGAAAAAAGAAACGTAGACTAGTGCACAAACTGGTGTCTGGACAATCGCAATAATAGAATTAAAAAATGGGACGTGTGGTAGTGAGCTGAATCCGCAACAGCCAAAATGTGCGAAAATCGTAGTTAAAAGTTCAGTCCTTTTATTTTGCCCAAAAAAATTTTTGTTTGCATTCAATTGTATCCCATAATCCAAAATCCCAAAAGCAAATCGGTAATTTTTTAATTTTCTTAATAAAAAATCCTTTAACATGTTCAGAGAAATCGCAATTTAATTGTGCGACGCGACCTTATTATATTACCTTTATATTTTGTCTATTTGGTGTAGATCGCCTTTCCCCCTTCAATTTTGAATATAGCGTAATTTTCATAATTTCTACTACTGCCTTTGACACGGAGGTAAATTTTCTGGTGAAGTGAAGTGCGTACATTGACACTTGCTGTCAAAAATGGTGAAAGAAAAGCCAAATTCTACTCGGATCTACGATAAAGATGGATTCAGGCGACGTGCTGCATGCATCTGCGTTCGATCAGATGCAGAAACTGAGGTAATTTTTACTTTTAGTGCATACTTATATACAAGAATTATTAAATCAATTTTGTACGATCCGGCAAATATCTATCAAGGAACCTCCGGTTTATCCTTTCATAAATGTCACAAATAATTGCGGCGAAATCAGATAAATTCTCTCACTTGTCGATGGGGGAATTTTTAGTAAATTATATCCTGTTGGTTTTATTATTACAAAACTTAGAATACAATTCTTCAGGATTATTATTTTTGATATCTAAAATTTGTCATTTATGAAAATGAGATAACCTTATATGATGAAAATTATACAGCAAAAATTCTCTGCAATTACTGTACGTAACCCGTTAGAATAATGTTTTTTGTGATCGACTCTATGCACAACTGTTCTTTGAATGTAATCTGTTAACTACTTGAACAATGATGATTTTTGTAGTTTCAGCGATTTTGAAGGCTTGTAAAAGTAATTTGGGGCAGAACTATTTCGAATATTTAAGCTTAATTCAAATGTAAGAAATCTTCCAAATTAGCTTAAAGTTTTGCATTTCGAAACCAAGCAAACATAATTTTATAAATTAAAAAAAGCTATGCCACGCATCTGTCCTAATAATATTATATAATAATATAGAATAAACTGTTTAAGAGTTAATAATGTTCTATTGGCAATCATCATACCCCCCGTGGTCGACAAATGTAAAAAACTAATCGATAATTGGCGCTAAATAAATAGAAATGAATTTGGGTGTAATTTAAGAACTGTTTTAATGTCGACTACACCAGCTTAAGGCAGATGATATTGTCGAAGGGGGCTATGCTTAAACAGATCTTTTGGGGTTTTATACAGATTTACCTGTTGGTGATTGTGAAAGTAGCTTAGCTAGTCTATTTTCCGGGTTATTGTAATCTTTAAGTGTCAAGTATTTAAAAAAATATCGGTGGTTAATTGACTAATTTTTCTATTACGTATATATAAAATTAATCCATAAATTGAATAATTTGTTTCGATCAAACATCAGTTATATCACCTTCAAATTTATGAGTAACTTATTTATCACATTTATGTAAAAAGATTTCTGCCTTATGGTCCGTACACACAACACACCGTTTAGTGCATACTTTTGTACAAATTTCATGCCACATACTCCATTTCATTGAATTTACACCTACTTCATCTTTTTAGTACCGGCTTTTGGTTGCGCAACTATGATTTTTTTGACGGCTCTATAACTGGGATCCGGTCCTAGCCTCTTGCAACTCTTCTCTCCACCGGTTGCGAACAAGATGCCCTGCCCACTGGAGCATACCGAGCTTTATTTTCTTACAACATCTATGTCGCTTGTAGATCTCGTCGTCTCCGGAATCGTCCTTCCTCACATAAGCGGCCAACAATTCTCCGAAGGACTTTCCTTTCGGACACGGCTAAGAGGTTAGAGTGCTTTCTGCTAAGTATCTACACATCGGATGCATATGTGAATGGACGTTATGGTTTGAGACTTGGGTTTGAAGAACCTTACAATAGCTCTGTTCACGTACTTTTCTGGCTAAAACCTCTGGCACTTTCTGGCTGTAGAAGTAAAAATTTCCACGCTTTTTGTAGCCCGAAAAAGTAAACGAAGTACGCGAACACACTTAATATAGTAGGCTTTATTGGCCTTTAGCAGCCGTGCGCGTATTTCCGGGTCCATGCTATTGTCGGCTGCTACTATTGACCCAAGGTAGGTAAATGATTTTACTACTTCAAACTTGTGTTCCTCTACCTTGATTGTGGGACCAATGTTATGCCGGATCCACACGTTTGTCATGGCTTGGAAAGCGTTCGCAAATTGAAAACGCTTTTTTAAAACAAACGTGTGGACGCATCACAAACGCTTGCCACAAACTTCCTTTGCAAGCGTTCGCAAATTGAAAACGTTTGCTTTGGTTTGCCGAGAATCCACACTCGACCGGATCGGCCACAAGCGTCGGCAAGCTTACACAAGCCAAGCCAAACGCCTTATCCACACGTTTGAATTTGCGAATGCTTGCCAAGCCTTGACAAACGTGTGGATCCGGCATTAGGTGTTCTTCCAGACGAGGCCACAAGTTCTTTGTTTTGGTTTCGTTGATGTGCAGTCACAGCTTTCCTGTTGCCCCCGCAATCTGGGTGAAAGCTTCTTGTACCGCTCTTCGAATGATGTCAATGTCGTCTGCATAAAGCTGGCTTCCCACTGTGTGAGATTTTGCGGAAAGACGCAGACGGCATACCATAGGAAGAGTGTCTTCCTGAAGGCACAGGCAAGTCTGTAGCGGTGCGTAGGATCCGCCGCGAATCGGTAAATTTGACTTCCCACGGTGCGAGATTTTGCGGATTATCACGCACGAGCGACTTCGGACCGCACCGCGCTGTGCGTATCGGTCTGTGTGGGTCTTGAGATTCGAAGCCATTTTGTCATTCCAAAATGCAAATTGAAAGGGAGCGTACAGCTGCAGCTGCGGCCCTTGTGGTTTATTATATTATGTATAAAAACAAAGTGAAATTACCTCTTCTTTTATTTTTGGCTAAATGAAAACAACATCTCTGCTAACGATCACCTTTTTGGTCTTTGGATTGTATAGTTGAATTTTTCAGCCAATTTATTTCGTTGCACTTTCGGTATGTAGGCCATGGCCTTGCAACCAAACACACTTAGAGATGACAGATTTGGCTTTGTATTTCATCAACGTTCTTCTGGTGTGATGTTCTTCATGCCACGACATGGGTTTCGGTTAATCAAACACATCGCTGTGATTGCTGCCTCCGTCCAAAAATTTCGACTCAAACCGCTGTCCATGAGCATGCATCCTCATCCTTTCTGCTACTCCATTTTGTTCAGGAGCGTTTTTTCGTTAAATGTATTTTTTTTAAATATGTGAGGGTTCTTTCCCTCTGTTGAACGAACTTTTAATAATAACGCAAGAGAGAGAAAGAAGAAAAAACTCTATACCTGTCTATTTTTTTCTAATTATGTTTATATCGCTGACATGGACTGAACTGTTTTTTATTATAAAATCGATTAAAGTTCATAGGAATTTAACGGGGGAGTGAGACAACAATAGTTTTTGATGCCATTTTTTTGTATGGGATTTTGCTTATTTAGCAGTCCATTACTATATGTCAGTGGGGTAGGCCTTTAGTCTTACAAAAATTGTAGAAAACAGCTGATTTTTGACAACAAGCAGTTGCACCCATTTAAACGATGAGACGCAGCGATGAAAGCAAAATTGTTGCAGACTCAGGAAAATTTCCGAGTATTGCACGAATGCAAGCCGAAATCGAGCTTTTGTCGTGCAGCATGGATCTCAAGGCCCATTTTACACGATGAAACACGAAACAAAAAGTTTCCTGCAACTGCTCGGTTTGATGGGGAGAGGAGCGAGAGGGTTTGCGGGAACACGGGTTCCCTCCAGCTTTAAATGTTTAAAAGCTGGAGATAATTTTTCTTCCTCTCTAATTGAGAAATTAAGCTCCAAAAAAGGAAGCCAAAGGCCACACAAAAGAATTGTCAGCAATTCCCATATACTTTCTGACAACTTGTTGCAAATATTACGACTACTCTGTTTTTTTATTAGAGTTTCCCCTGCAAACATTTCGATTCGGAAACGATTCGAGAACGATTTTCAAAAAGCGAAAGCTTGCTTCGATCTCGGACTCGTTAATGACTCGTAAACGAATTCGAAGGCAATAAAAGCGGAGCAAGAGATCGAACCACTTTCTCGTGCTGATAACGAATCGTATGCTCGTATCGAAAGCAATTCGCTTCTGCGCCGAAAATCACTCCGCCGAGCAAAACAAGTCAAAAGCTCAAACTTTCCAAACAAATCATTGAAGAGAAACCAAAGGCTCTCAAAATTTCCTCTCAATATAGGACTTCAAATCGGTGAAATGACGTTAGTTGTTAGTGTAATCATAGACAAATAAAAGGAAAGATATTCCATTTCATACAAGAAAAGTGTGCAAGTTCTTGTTGAGAGAGCTTTCCTATTTCCTCCATTTAAGCTTCCTCCAAGCGAAAGCTGCCCCTGCTAAATCTTTATTTTCGGTGGCACTGTCCAGGTATTTGAGTAAATCTTATCTGAAGAGAGTAAATGGAAAGAAAAACGTCGGCGATGCATGGGAGCAGGGTTCTTTCAGAGCTATTCGCGTTTGCGCTTCTTTTTTTACAGGTTTTCTCATTTATGAATGGCATATTTACGAATGTGTATATTGTATTCTAGGTAAATTTCATTAAAGGGATTTGTTGGTGGAAATAAATGAAAATAAGAAGGAAGCTGTTTGTTTGATTTTTTGTTTAAATGACAAAAATCAATTACATATTTTTAGAAGTTACGATTTTATTTTTTCAGGTCCGACTTTTCGGTTTCTACTTTGCAAAAGTTAGTAAAATAGTGATTTTTGTGCGAATTTTGATTTCGTTTTGATTTATAACAATCATTTCCGCAATGTGTTTATTTTGCAGATTTGGAAAAGTTTTATTTTGGTCAAAGGTTCACAAGCAAATTATTGCGTTTTACAAGGATTTGAAAATGTAAAATATCAAATCATGAATAAATTTAGAAATATGAAAAGTGGAAATTATTTCTTTATGGCTATTTAAGGACATTCTCACTTAATAGTACAGCCAATATAAGAATTCTATCTAATGGCCCTATAAAAAAATATCCAAATAACTTGAATTTTTTTTATCTTTATTATGATATTCTACTGACTTTCTTCTATTGGGGTAAATTTTAACTTGGCGCAATTATATCGAAACCGTTTTATTCGTAAACGGGCGGGAAAGTTTCGGTGTCCCTCTAATACTAGTATTTTGTTAAAAAAAAATACTCCTTTCCACACCACCGCAGGGGTAGAGTAATTGGCGAGTTTTTTAAAGTGGTGTCCCCAGTAAGCCTAATCCACAAAACAATTTTCGGCGTTACATCCCTTACAGGCATGTATTTAGTCGTCATTGAGTAAGTCCGACATAAAATGTTGGCAGACGTAAAAACGGAGTAAGCTTCGATATAGTTTTGGCAGACAGTTTATTCTATACATTATTACAGAATAGAGTTCAATTATTTCAAGGAAAAAGGATTGTGTGTTTCTTTATATATAATATAAGATAAGGACACAACATAAATTTGCATTTGTTGTTGAATTTGCTATTCACGCTACTACTCCTAAGAATTTGATGAAATTAACAACTTCCCCTTTTAGGATTGTATAATTTTTTGCTTGGAATAGTTTTTTAATGAGCTCTTATCTTTAAATTGATGTGAATGCCACAAACAAAATTTTCGAAGAATAATAAGGATCAAATAATCTAAGATTTGTTTGTGGTGATCGTAACATTCATTTTCTTTAGCTTACCAGTTGGAAAATTCAGATTTTTTACTTATTGTATCCATACAATGTTCAATTATTTTGCTTTTTAAACCTTTTATTTCAGGAGTACTCTGAACAAATTTAGCGAAGATTTTAACAAAGATTTTACAAATATTAAAAACATAATCTGTAGGATTTTTAAGTGCACCAAAATCGGTACTTTTTGAATAATTTTTAAAATAAATAAAACTTTCCGAAGGTTTTGAATACTTAACAGTTTCGTTTGGGTTTCTCACAACCTTATCGCATAACAAACACTTTTCTTTTTTTGAAAAGCGGTCAATTATGAAACCTCCAAAATACCTTTAAGAAGTTTCTTCGACAGAAATCGAATCTTCATTTGCCCCACATTCCAACAAATCAATTGACTCGATTATGTTGCTAACTTCGTGACCCTCATTAGTGACATCACCAATCGTCCGATCCTCAACAGTAAAAATACCATGATCGTTATTATTATTTATGGTTTTGCCATCACTAAATGAGTCAATAGCTATAAATTGCTGACTATCTTCGTCACAATTCTTCCTATGGGAAGATATAGACAAAATTTTGTTCGAAATAATTTTGCAAATAAAACTATTGAAATTATATATGGATTATTACTGAAGCCCCCTCTTAATCTTTCTAAGGAAAAAAGGTTTTCAATTGGGTCTTGGTTAAATTTCGAAGTCAGAACGAACTCTTTATTGGGAAACTCGTTTAATATTTCATCAGTTAAAAGAATAATGGATTTTAGAGCCAAAATCAATCCCCCAATCCAAAATGTTTTGTTTTTGTTCTCAAATGAAATTGATTGAATGTAACGTAACATTTCAGAAAGATATTTCCTTGGAGTATTTGTTTGAGTTAATCCACACTTATACCAATTTCTACTAAAAGGTTCTTTACTATTGAGACAATCGCACAACTTTTTGAGTTTTGAAAAGAAATCGGAAGTAGAAAGTGTAACTGATGAAACATTAGGGCTAAGCAAATTTAATTCTAAAGCAGTTTTAAGAGCAGCACAAACTGTGTTACTTAAAACTTGAAGAGCATAAGAAACCTTCATCTTTTCCCAAGTATTTGGCCATACATGTTTTGAAGTTAACTTCGGCACCATTTTAGTAGAACCATTTTTTTCTAAATTATAGAGTTCTTTAACACAGTTCCAACTTACTGTTCCATCTTCACAGT
The DNA here is from genome assembly GCA_963855945.1 of Thereva nobilitata. NCBI lineage: Eukaryota > Metazoa > Arthropoda > Insecta > Diptera > Therevidae > Thereva > Thereva nobilitata. The sequence goes on from OY979696.1 coordinate 84,333,100, forward strand.
GAATATCTTTTACCAATAAAGTATTACGTATTGATTTGAACAAATGCGGAACATCGAACATTGCAAAAATCTTTCGATTATTATAATAATAAAAAGGGTCCTTTTCCGTTACTCCGAGAGAACTAAAGCAACTGCGATTGTTAGAAGCCTGATCTGAGGCTATACTTCGGATTTTAAGACCAAGTTCACAACAGTAGTCTAAATTCAGCTTCATTTTTTCGGCTAATACTTTACTGTTAATTGGTTGATCGGTGGCACAAAAACTAATAATAAATTTCCAATTAGAAAATAAGCCTCGAACCATAAAAACAGAAACATACTTTGCTGGTTCTTTATTTCTAAAATCACCTGTATCGACAAAACCAACTATTTCATCTGTTACCTGATCATTTATGTTAACTCTCTTCTAATATTAATTTCATCAAATATCAACACAGCTTGTCTCATTTCTAAATCCCAATGTGAAAAAATCTTCTTAAGGTTTTCTGTAACCGTGTTATTAAAACCAGGTTGAATATTTTTAATAAGTTGCCAACGATGCAGAGAGCTCAGAGATGGTAAATTTATGTTTAAATTATCTTTAAAATACCTGTAAGTTGTAGGAGATTTGTAATGGAAATTTAAAGCTAACGATCTTTCGTCATAACTCCATCTTTTTTTATTTTTCTTGTTAGAAAGTATCATAGTGCAAAAAGTTTTTGAATTTTTAGTCACATAGGGCGCGGAGGCAATTAAAGAAGTTAGCGGTGTTTTAACTATTCTACTGAGATAGTTGTTTCGACATATCCTTCTTTCTAGGTTCACTTTCTTAGTTCTATTTTCCTTGCCGCAGCTCTTTAACTGTTCTATAAGTTTTTTATATTTACTTAATAAATTTGTATATTTTGAGCGGTAGAAATTTACCGATTTCGCCGATTTTAGACAAAAGGAGCAGGACAATTCCATTTCGACAGAAGCAAATGAGGGATTTGGCTCTAGTTTAGCTAAATCTATGAGAGCTAGATCAGGGTTTGTTATTTTATTTGAGTTTTCATAACACTTACCAGAAAAAATAGCTACATAGAAAAAATAGAACATCGCAATACATAAATGATAAATGGGCCTATGAAACAGTTCCTTTCTTATTTCATAAATTAATTTATAAATCGTACCTAGAATTAATATGTTATAACTAAGCCTGTAAAAAAAGCGCATAGGCAAAAATCTCAACCATGCTCGATCCATCGCTATCATTTCTCTTTCCACAGCCTTCGTCTGGAGGAAACTTAAAGGCAGCGTTACCGTTCTACTACATATGTAGTAGTTTTACTACCTTTTAAAAAAAAATTGATAATCTACTACACTACTACCTCAAGTTATCATTCTACTACCTTTTTTTTATAATTCTAATATTTTTTATTTATGGCTAAATCGATCGCAGCTCGTCGCTGTCAGGAACATGTTTCCATTCCATTCTGTTACTTTGGTTAATTTTGCATACGAAATCTATCGCCAATTTGGTTGTCGCATATAGTTAAAGCCTCTAATTATGATGTGGAACAAATTTGTACTGAGTGGAGGCTTCTTAAAACATTTAATGATATTACCTTCCAATTTGCCCATCGAAGAATACTGGTATGAAATATCTAAGATAAAAAATGCAGTAGGAGAGTTTTCATTCGAAAATCTTTGTAAATTTGTTTCTGCCTTGTAGTGCTATAGTGCTGCAGCCGAATGTGCATTTTCGAAACTCAATAGGATTAAAAATGAAAAAACAAACCACATAGGCACAAACAGTAAGCTTTATTATGGCTGCAGATGAACTAAGAAATCACATTAAAACCCATATACTTTACGCTGATTATGTCAATACAATGTAAATACGGCAATAAAATGAATACTCTTAATGATAAAATATATGCGTAAATGTTCATAGTGTTAATGGGGTATTTTAAAATTGATTTGACATCAAAAAAATTTACTAACTCTTTTTTCAAAAAGGTAGTAGATTTTACTACTCTCAAAATTCATCTTGCGGTAACATTGCTTAAAGGTAGAAACAGAATGGCACTCGCTCAGAGAGTTTCCCATACATTTAATTTGTCCGCGACGCCTGGGGAGAAATTAAATGTAAGGGAAACTCTCTGAGCGGCGGCCACCGCCACGGTCGCCGTGCCATTCTGTTTCTACCTTAATGGAGGAAATAGGAAACCTCTCTGAAGGGAAAAGTGGACACTTTCCTGAAATGGAACATCTTTCCTTTTATTTGTCTATAGTAAAAGAAAAGAGAAACAAAAATAATAGCTTATTGGGGAAACCACTTTAAAAAAACGCGCCAATTACTCTACCCCTGCGGTGGTGTGGAAAGGAGTATTTTTTTTAACAAAATACTAGTATTAGAGGGACACCGAAACTTTCCCGCCCGTTTACGAATAAAACGGTTTCGATATAATTGCGCCAAGTTAAAATTTACCCCAATAGAAGAAAACTTTCCAGGATGTCAGTAGAACATCATAATAAAGATAAAAAAAATTCAAGTTATTTGGATATTTTTTTATAGGGCCATTAGATAGAATTCTTATATTGGCTGTACTATTAAGTGAGAATGTCCTTAAATAGCCATAAAGAAATAATTTCCACTTTTCATATTTCTAAATTTATTCATGATTTGATATTTTACATTTTCAAATCCTTGTAAAACGCAATAATTTGCTTGTGAACCTTTGACCAAAATAAAACTTTTCCAAATCTGCAAAATAAACACATTGCGGAAATGATTGTTATAAATCAAAACGAAATCAAAATTCGCACAAAAATCACTATTTTACTAACTTTTGCAAAGTAGAAACCGAAAAGTCGGACCTGAAAAAATAAAATCGTAACTTCTAAAAATATGTAATTGATTTTTGTCATTTAAACAAAAAATCAAACAAACAGCTTCCTTCTTATTTTCATTTATTTCCACCAACAAATCCCTTTAATGAAATTTACCTAGAATACAATATACACATTCGTAAATATGCCATTCATAAATGAGAAAACCTGTAAAAAAAGAAGCGCAAACGCGAATAGCTCTGAAAGAACCCTGCTCCCATGCATCGCCGACGTTTTTCTTTCCATTTACTCTCTTCAGATAAGATTTACTCAAATATCTGGACAGTGCCACCGAAAATAAAGATTTAGCAGGGGCAGCTTTCGCTTGGAGGAAGCTTAAATGGAGGAAATAGGAAAGCTCTCTCAACAAGAACTTGCACACTTTTCTTGTATGAAATGGAATATCTTTCCTTTTATTTGTCTATGGTGTAATTTGGAGATTTGAAATCCCATTCAGGGGAAATCGGCTCTCAATATTTTTCTACAGCATGAAGGCTTTGGGAGAAGCAAATCAACCAGGAAAGCTTTCATTTTGCGTTTTAAATCTTTTTCTCGTACCTTTCGCAAGCATTTTTCGAATCGAGAATGGTCCGAGAAAGCGAGCCTCCGAGAAATTGTTTGCAGGGTCTGTAGTGGCTTAAAAAATCTCAACCGAAAAAGGAAATTTATATTTTCCTATTTAAATAATTGGTAGAAATTTGAAGATTGAATATAAATATTACTTAAACGTAAATAAATTAAAAATGCGTAAAAACAAGAGGAAACACTTTTCTAATTAAAATTGAATTTTTATTTTTCTTATAATTTTGTGAACCATGGTATATTTTAAAAAGTGAGCGGGAATTGACTCCTCCTCCTCCTCCTCCTCCTTAACAAATCACTTAAGGTAGAAACAGAATGGCACGGCGACCGTGGCGGAGTCCGCCGCTCAGAGAGTTTCCCATACATTTAATTTGTCCGCGCCGCCTGGGGAGAAATTAAATGTATGGGAAACTCTCTGAGCGGCGGACTCCGCCACAGTCGCCGTGCCATTCTGTATCTACCTTTACTGTCATTTAATCATATCTACCTTTACTGTCATTTAATTAAGCGTACTCGACTTGGGAGGTATATTTTTCTGGCGGGTTAATGATTATTTAAAAATTTTATAAATTATGAATGAAAAGCGTCCCTTTTTATATATTTTTTAATTTTCAGGTTTTTGTTTTAGCAATTTCTATTAAAAAATACGCAGTTTGGGTTTTTAATACTTTGTAGGATTGTTGACGTTTTCCGTCAGTCGCATGCGCGCTTCTGCCAGGGGAGGTTGCGTTGCTTGCGGCCGCGGAGAGTTCACAATTTATGAATGAAAATGCTCATGAATTTAAAAAGAAATTTTTCAGCATTTTTTTTTTAATTATTATAAATTTAGGGATGAGAAATATTTCGCATTATGCTTATTATGATGGATAGATTTACTTCAGCCGTGTTTTTTTAATGAACTATATCTTCCCCATACAAATCTGAAAACCCAGGTTTTATCGAGGTTTTTATCCAGGTTTTGGGAAATTTCAAAATTTCCCTTTCTTTTCGGAATGTAGCATACTTACCGGCTGTCGGAAAAACGTCATTTAAAGTAAAAACAACGGGAAGTGACGAGGGCAAATTTGAAGGCATGAGGAAACAAATAATTTATTTTTTAGAAACTTATTTATTATTTTCTATAGGGGAATTCGTGTAACAGTTGTTTACTGACACGCAACTTCGGATTAATTCTAATATATTTAAAGCACTGAAGATGGCGCTTAGTGAAATTTCCCTTGTCGTTTTTTTAATGAACTGGATCGAAGACCTTTATAGTTCATTAAAAAAACACGGCTGAGCAGGGTTTTTACATGTATTTAAAAGCTCTGCTCAATACATAAAGATAACTTAACTTTATTCGTTAGTTGCGTTTTTTAATGAAAATAGGGGAAATGATAGAACAAAATTTATAAAATTTGGCAACGAATTGCACAGAACTGTTGAGATTTTTTGTGTCACGGAGTTTGAAAACATCTATAGCCGTGTTTTTTTAATGAACTATATAGGTCTTCGATCCAGTTCATTAAAAAAACGACAAGGGAAATTTCACTAAGCGCCATCTTCAGTGCTTTAAATATATTAAAATTAATCCGAAGTTGCGTGTCAGTAAACAACTGTTACACGAATTCCCCTCTAGAAAATAATAAATAAGTTTCTAAAAAATAAATTATTTGTTTCCTCATGCCTTAAATTTGCTCTCGTCACTTCTATGTTGTTTTTATTTTAAATGACGTTTTTCCGACAGCCGGTAAGTATGCTACATTCCGAAAAGAAAGGGAAATTTTGAAATGTCCCAAGATCTGGATAAAAACCTGGATAAAACCTGGGTTTTCAGATTTGTATGGGGAAGAACTATATAGTTCATTAAAAAAACACGGCTAATACTTCCCATATAACCCTCGCGACTTTTCAAATAATTTTTGAAGTAAGACTTCTTATTCTAAGGAACCCCTATTTTTTCAAAGTTGTGTTTGCGCTTGTGTCAGATACTGCTCAAGACTGCTTTATTCTCAGCTCCAACGTGGACACCCCATCTGCAGAACACTACTTACACCTATTGTCACAGCTTTTGTCGCAGCTCTCTACTCGTTGATCGCACCTCCAACATAACAGACATGCTAGAAATAATTTCGAACCGAGCCGGCCGAGCTAGAAATAATTTAGATTCGAGTCGTCGCGTATTATTGTTGCGGATGTGTCAAAGATGTATGTGCGGATAAGTCATAATTACAAAATACTCCAAAGAAGAAACGTACACGTCCTTTTTATGATATGCTATTCATATTACAGCCTTGTGCAAAAGTATTAGACACCCATCTTTTTTAACTCTATTTATGAAAGTAGTTCCCGGAATTTATTCTGCTGTTTATGGATTTGTGTATTACATATTTAGACGGAGATGTTATAAAATCATATCATAAATCAGCGCTTTCAATGCCATGGATTCGTGAAAATTGCATCGATTTGCTGGATTGGGGGCCGCAATCATTTGACGAATATTTATGAGGAATTTTAAATAAAAACAGTCATAACATCTAAAGAGGCATTATTGGAATCGGTAAGAACAGAGCGTAGCCTAATAAGTGACCAAGAATGTTATAAGCTCGTAGCATCTATTCTATGCTATATGTCGCTGCTGTTGTAAAAGCCAAAGATGGCTCCACCAAATACTAGCTAGTTTAAAATAATATACATATATACATAACCCAAACATCTCTGTTTTTTTTTTCATTTATCCTGACTCCATACTCATATTACCCGATTTTCCATAGGGTGCCTAATACTCTTGCATAAGGCTGTACATTCTCACAGTTGCAAAAATTGCGTGGTATAAAACAATAATAAATATATATGGGTGATTGTCGCGAAATGGTAGTTTTTCGAATGTATTGAGGAATGGATAAAAAACTATTTAAAGAGCAATGTTTCTCAGGTTTTAAATATCATTCAAGCATCTATATAATATATGGTTACCACGAGTCGCCAGTAATATGTTTATTTGAAAATTTCATACATTTCAGTGCATGTAAATTGAATAGCTGTTACGGAGGCGACATTGGATAGAAAAACAGGTTTCTTAGTCCATTAGAAGTAAACATTTTTTCCGAAAATTTGTTCACTACTCAAAAGCGAAGAAACTCAGTGAATGAAGTCCGAGAAGGATTCAATTGGATTTCTTAACAAACACACGCGTTATGGAGTCGACTGTTTTTGGTTGTTTCGGTATTTTTTCCGAGTGTTAATATTTATTGAATACAATGATCACTGCCACAACCTTCTATATTACAAGCCATGAACAAGAATCTCAATTGAGAGAATCGGACCACCAAATTCTCCCAAATTCTCCAAATTACACTAACAACATAACGTGATTTCACCGAGTTGTGGTCCGATTGAGCGGAAATTCGCTCTCAATATTTTCCTTGTTCATGGCTTGTAATATAGAAGGTTGTGTCACTGCTCGCACCTTCGACCGACAAACACTGTGATTCTATTCATTTCCATTATGTCGCGCCGCCTTCACAATTAATATCTGTTTTCTAAACTCCAGATTTGAAAATTCTATAATAAGGGTATTCATGTCAACCCTCGTAAATTGCGTAAACATTGTAGTAAACGGCGTAAACTAATGTCACATTCATATTAATCTGACATTAGTTACGCGGTTTACTAGTTGACGCGATTTACAAGGGTTGACATGAATACCCCTAATAATTATTAAAAAACAATGGACAAAATGTCAGCCAAGAACTTTCAACCTGGCCACTTTGGAGGGAACCCAAAATTGTTGTGATCGGTGGTGAATGAACTCTGGAACAATTTGACATACCCCGCGAGCACCAATGGCGTATAATGTTTCCGTCATGGCAGGTCCGTGACGTAAAACCGGGAAAAGGACAGGTTAAGGGGCTATACCAGTGTGATACTTTGAAAAAAAAATTTTTTTGTTTTGCTTATTCGACAGTTTATACTTTCAAGAATATCCTGTAAAAATTTAAAGGCCGTATCTATAATTCTTTCCGAATGGCAGTCTTAATTTTATTTTACCTTGCAAAAATCGATTGTTAAATCTTTAAACGTGTTTTCCTTGAAATGAGATTTTTCCAATTTGCTGCCATTCTAACTCGAAGTCTACTTATCCGATTGACTTGAAATTTTAACTGAGTACTCTTGACTACATTTGCCATACAGTCAACTAGGATATTTTTGATTGGGTGAAAATTAACAATTTGGCATTGAAAAAGCCGACCATTTTATAGGCAAAAAAACATAACTACGCCATTTTGTTAGATTTCGATATTTTTCAAAAATCCTAGTTCACTGTATAGGAAATACCTTCTAGTTTAACGCCTTTTTTGTTTTTTTTTATTTCCGTTACTCAATCAACCTTAATCGTGGCAGCAGTGGGAGAACTTTTTTTTGCGCTTCAGAAGACCGCATAAGTCGCTTACATCTCAATATTATTATGAAATACACTCCCCACAACAATTAGCGGCTCACCTAATTTTTTTGAAAAATTTGGCTTTTTTTGATTGCCCATATCTTGGGCAAGTTCCACTCAAAAAAAACAAAAAAAAAAGCCAAATTAAAGATTGGATCCTCTACTTTTTTTATGACTGATTGAACAAATTTTTTTTTTCAATGCAGATGGCGCTGCTATCGAACAAAGAAATCGCTAAATTTCGTAAATTTTTTTTTCGTGTTTAACAGGCACAAACTTTTTTTGCGCTCTGAAACATGCTAATCTGAGTTCAGAAACATAAAATTCAAAGTTTTTCCAACAAAATACACTGTAATAAAGTTTAATTTCAATGGAAATTCGCGAAGTTATAGGCTTTTCAAAAAAAAGGTAATTTTCGCGTTTTTAAGCCAGAGTTTGAACAAATTGCGATCAAATTCAATTTTGTTCAGCGTAAAAAAAAGTTTTTGGTTACATTTTTGAAATTCTGACATGAGAAATCTTAATTTCGAGTTGTAAAACTTTTTTGACTTGAAAAAGCGATCGTTTGAAAAAAACAGTTTAATCAAAATGGTTAACGTAAACTTTTATGAAAAAACTTTGTTTTTTCGTTTTAACCGCCGGCGTTTGCATTACCCAGAGTGTACCACGAGGAGGTCGCACGGTCGGATTTACACTCCAAAAGTTTTTTTTTGTTTTTTTTTGTTTTTTTGGTTTTTTTTTAGTTTTTTTAAATTTTAAGGTTTTTTTTGTTTTGAATTTTAAAAACCTAAAAAAAAAAACCAAAAAAACAAAAAAAAACAAAAAGAAACTTTTGGAGTGTAAATCCGACCGTGCGACCTCTTCGTGGTACACTCTGGGTAATGCAAACGCCGGCGGTTAAAACGAAAAAACAAAGTTTTTTCATAAAAGTTTACGTTAACCATTTTGATTAAACTGTTTTTTTCAAACGATCGCTTTTTCAAGTCAAAAAAGTTTTACAACTCGAAATTAAGATTTCTCATGTCAGAATTTCAAAAATGTAACCAAAAACTTTTTTTTACGCTGAACAAAATTGAATTTGATCGCAATTTGTTGAAATTCTGGCTTAAAAACGCGAAAATTACCTTTTTTTTGAAAAGCCTATAACTTCGCGAATTTCCATTGAAATTAAACTTTATTACAGTGTATTTTGTTGGAAAAACTTTGAATTTTATGTTTCTGAACTCAGATTAGCATGTTTCAGAGCGCAAAAAAAGTTTGTGCCTGTTAAACACGAAAAAAAAATTTACGAAATTTAGCGATTTCTTTGTTCGATAGCAGCGCCATCTGCATTGAAAAAAAAAATTTGTTCAATCAGTCATAAAAAAAGTAGAGGATCCAATCTTTAATTTGGTTTTTTTTTGTTTTTTTTTGAGTGGAATTTGCCCAAGATATGGGCAATCAAAAAATGCCAAATTTTTCAAAAAAATTAGGTGAGCCGCTAATTGTTGTGGGGAGTGTACTTATACCTAAGTACATTCTCAATTTTCCAAAACATTTAGTTAAGTAGTTTTCTTTAAAAAAATTCCCGAAAATCTCCTAAATTTTAATCCCTCACACTGGTATAGCTCTTTAAGGAGGCGACACTTTTTTTTCACGAGTATGTAAGAGGGAAATTCAGGATGAGGGAATTGTATGATTACTATATAAAAGTGATAGGGGCCGAAAAATTCCATCCCGCAATCGTAGCAGAAGAAAAACCTATAGCCATCGAAAACTACCATTTCGTGACAATCACCCACCCATATATGTAGTTTTAAAAAACTAAAAAATGAACTAACAAGTAAAAAATAATTTTGAATGTAAAGTTTATATTGTTTCAACCAGTATGTATGTGGGAACAACCTACTTTTCGATATCAGTAAGTTATGTTTATAATTTTTACGAATAACTTCATTGATTTCATTCTGATTTGATTTCTTTCCTTTGCCCTTAGGGCCATAAACATCATCGAAAAATATCGTTAACTGAGATTCAAGGACTATCCTTTTTTTCTGGAGATATTGGGTCCAAAAGTACTGCGGCCATTCGCTGGCCTATTGTACTACACCCCTATACCTCATATTTGTGGGGCAGACCGCTAGAACAAGTTCAGCAGCCTGCCTATTGGCTTGTCGCTTACACTTGACTGTTCAAGCGGGGTTCCCGATCGTAGTCCTGCCTTCGGTCTATTCGGAAGGAGTTCACGAACGCGGGCTCGGGTATGCTCCGTGGGCTCCCCAATTGCACTCCGGCCCTCCTTGCCTTGGCCCTGGGGTTCCTGCTTCCCTGGATGATGGGAATATTCCCCCTTATGGGAGCTGGTGCTGCCAATTTTGTGGCTGGTCCAGGAACTTTGGGCAGAGCGGCGGCTGTCTGGGTCTGCTTTTTGGCTACCCGTCCTGCCTCTGGTCTGTAGGAAAGGAGTTGCCGAAAGCGGGCCTCGGGTGTGCTCCTTGGGGCTTCCCAATTCCACTTAGGCCCTCCTTGCCTTGGCCCTCTCCACATTAATTGATCCACAAAAGTCCCATAAGTATAGGTAGGAATGGTAAGGTCCATCCTGACAGCCTCCATATCAGAATAAGGCATTATACAACTGGGTGCGTCCGGTGCCCAGAGGAGATGGTTAAACGACAGCGCAAAATCTACCCACTGCCATGCAGCCCTCGATTCGATAAATGTACATCTTGGCTTGATAGGCCCTATCATATTAGCCCATCCCTTTCAGGACAGTTTCCAATGGCCATCATGAGGAGGTTATGATCGCACTTCCACCAGTCCGAGATAGTTACGGCACGTGCGTATTTAAATACACTACATGTTGCTCCCCCCATCTCGCTGGTGACTGACCAACAGGATTACCCTTACCCACATTCGGTGATATGTTTAAAGTGCTTAAACACCAAATCCTGTAAAATAAGGCAATTTTGAGGTTTGGCAATTCTCATCAAATATTTTCGAAAATCACTGGCCCAATATACATACACTAGTATACCTTTAGCAGCAGCAGAACCATTTTTTTATTTTTTTACGAGAGAAGTATAGAAAGGACGAGAGGGTAGTGTAGTAACATGTTCGCCAGAAAACTTCGGCGTGAAAATTTAACACATACACAATGTGCTTCTGGGTTACTCTCTTACTCTTACCGTGGGTACAAAGCACGTCGGTCGCCTGACATTAGATGCTCGTAGTTCGAGCATCGGCCGCACGATGCGTCCAACGTTGGAGGGTGTTCATAGCATCGTATAGAACCGGCTTTAATCTATGGCTAGGCGAACGCTGTTCCCAGCGCATCGCAGGAAAGAAAACTGTGTTTCATTATATCTAAGCTGTGCTGTGCTGTGCTGTCTGCGATGGTAGCTTAAATATAATGAAACAGTTTTCTTTGCTGTGCTGTGTTGTGCTGTGCTGGGACCAGCGTTGGCCTAGCCTATGAGTATTACCTTTGTGCCAAATTTCATCAAAATCGGAGATGGTAAGGTAAAAAGGTTTTTTTTTGTTGATTTGACTTTGGCTGATCGATTAGAAGTTTCAATGATATTAAATAAATTTTATTATTGGGCCTGTTCACAGTGGTATGAAAGCACAGCTCTTCAGCGTAGAAAAATTAGTCATTGGCGGATGCAGTTTTAGAAATGGAGCACCCAGAAAAATGTGCTTCGGTCTTCGTCACGATGAGCTGAGCTGATTTAAACGACGTGACCGTACCGTTTTCCTAATTGGTATAATTGTTGGGCTCGTTGTTTTAGAATTGAAAACTCAGACTGCCATTCCAGAGTTTTGGGATTGATCTCTCACTTCAAAAAATTCTAGTTAATGCCCTGTCAAATCATATTCTCCCTGCGATTGCCCCAAGGTGAACATTCGTGCCGCGAAGGGCGCCCAAAGGCCTGCTCTTTCACTCCAACGTAAATAGGCCCAATAGAGTAACCTCTTCTCTATTTAAATTATAAATATATACAAAAATTCTTCCTTTTTCAGGTTCTTCTGGTGACGTCTTCACGACGGCCCGAGCTATGGATTGTACCCGGTGGTGGTGTAGAACCCGAAGAAGAACCTTCAGTTACAGCAGTAAGAGAAGTTCTTGAAGAAGCCGGGGTTGTTGGAAAACTTGGAAGATGTCTGGGTGTTTTCGAGGTAAATAAAATATCTCTATATTATCTCAAGTTAATAACATAATTTAACCTTATATTTTCATAGAACCGAGAGCACATGCATCGAACAGAAGTTTTTGTAATGACTGTTACCCAGGAACTTGAAGAATGGGAAGACTCTCGAACCATTGGCCGAAAACGTCAATGGTTTTCAGTTGACGATGCCCTGGCTCAATTAGCACTCCATAAACCAACACAAAGACACTACTTGCAACAGTTAAGGCATTCTAAAAATTCAACGTCCTCGCCACCACTGTCACCAACATCATCCTCGTGAAAAGAAAATCCAAAATAACCAGCGAAAATCTAAAAAAATATTTTTTTGTGTCACTTCTGAATTAAAAAAAATTTGTTCCTGTTTTCTTTTTCGATTTTTCCAATCAGCAACAAAACATTTATTACGTCATTATTAAACAAGATTATTAATTTTTTAATTTTATGTTCAATTATTTTTAACAATACAAATTTATTTCTACACAGGACAAACATAATAGATAATAGAAATTAGCTCTTAGACTTCTAATAAAAACTATCTTGAAAACAATTTAAAAGAAAATAAAATCAAGAAATTATGAAAATTTTTGTTTAAAAATTATTTGTCCCGTATTTGATTATATTTTTGTTGAATTATTATATTGCAGTTACATTTTTGTTGAATTAATTTTCGAATATTACTTACCTTTGGCTTTAATATTATTGTTACTTTCTTGTCGGTCAAAAAGAAATATTATTTATACAAATGTCTATTGTTTTCGGATCAATTTCTGTAACTTTTACAAGTAAATTCGTAATTATTTTATTAATAGAACTAGTTATTTTGTTCTTTCACTATTAAATTGAACGGGGTTTGGGCAAATATACAAGTTTTATGTAAGAAGTATAAACAACGAGTATGTTTTACAAGTTTTCTAGCAAAGGCGTATACACATTTTTGGATTTCTAAATTCTGCTGTAAAAATTGTGTTGTTGGATAAAAATATTGTCTGATTGTCAATATTAAATAAACAATGCGCTTTAATGTTATATTTTGTTGCCTCAATTCGTGCCAGGAGTTGACTATTTCTACAATAAAAATTCTAAATCAAAAAGAATATTTAATCAATCATACATATTCATCTTATTCCGAGATTAGGTCTAAAATAACTTGTTTGCGCCATCCTGCATCCCATTTTTTCCTGCCATCGACCCATTCAATCCTGGACTGTAGGAGGAAGCATGACCTATACACAAGTCGGCTTGCCGCTGCCGCAAGCCATCAATTGAGGTAATTTTACAAACAGCTCCCACTACCAAAAATAAGTAAGTATCTACATATATCGACGGCGAAGTACTAATATTTCGTAACCCTGTCGTTTACACGGTCATAATTTGTGTCATTATTTCTGTGAAAAAATTATTGTCATAAAAAGTTGTCAGAAATAATGACAAAAATTATGACCGTGTAAACGATAATGATGCAAGTTACACTTTCCATCATTTCGTTTATTACTCCCATACACAAACCGATTTTTTAGGCAAGGGGTCGCAGCGATGGGGGCAAATTACATGCATGACATATACTTCCCTGTGACCCCTTGCCTAAAAAATCGGTTTGTGAATGGGGGTAATAAACGAAATGATGAAAAGTGTAACTTGCATCAATGACCATTCATGACAAGTTGTCATAAAAGAATGAACTTGCTCATTCTTTTATGACAGATTGTCATAATTCAAGTTCTGTTGTATTCTCGCAATAATTTCATTAATAATCAAAAATAATCCAATGAAATACACTTTTTTCAATATTTATTTGTGAAGGTGGTTGATTTATACCAAATCCTAAAGGGTTAAACCCCTCCAAAATCGACTAAATATAAAAATATTATAAAAAATTTTACAATTCTTTTTTGTTTAAATTTGAGTTTTAAAATTGTAGGGGTAATTTTAACTCTTAATTGAAAACAATTTATTTGTATCTGACAATACGCATTCAGTCGAATTCGAACATAAAGTTGGAAAAACAATTTTTTACAAATTTGTTTATTTTCAGTCGATTTTAACCCTTTAGGATTGTCCCCTATCATAAAATTTGGCTTGATTTGGTATAAATCAACCGCCCTCGAAAATAAATATTGAAAAAACAGTATTTCATTGGATTATTATTGGAAATATCGTGAAAAAAACTTAAAAGGGGCTTTTAAGGTTGACGCCCATATTTTAGGACCGCGGAACCCGATTTTCGTGAGCAAAAAAACATACAATTTTCATAACGGTGTTAAATTTCGACGAATGGACTACTGCCCCGGTTACGCGACATTGCTGTTTACACGACGGAAATAATGACATGTGTGGAGCTTTGTCATAAAATGTCATTAATTTATGGCAAGTGCTCATAAATAATGACAACAGTTGCGTTTACACACGAATGACAAATAATGACGAGTCGGATTATGAAAGAAGTTAGGACAGGGGCCTTATCATGAAATGCGATACGAAAGTGAAGTTGTGCGAAAATCGAAAAAAGCGATCATGCAATGCGAATTCGAATCGGTTTAATACGATTGGTATCGGAAATTTATCCGATAGCTGTGCAGCTATCGCATTTGACTTTTTTACATGGAAACATTAGAAGTTAAAAAATTAAAACTAGAGTTAGAGGAGAAGAAATTGGGGAATTGCTCTTCAGTAATAAAGAATCCCAAGGAGGACAACAAAATATTAATTAATGACTGAATATTTTTATTTATGCAGTAAACTTTTAACTTGTTATTCCTAGAAAGTGACTTTATTATAATGCTTATGAAGGACAATTTTTATTTATGTTATGAACTACAAATTTTGAATTATTTTAAATAAAAAAAAATACATAAAAAAAAATATATGTATTTTTGCTTTGAAATCGAACAATTGAATTTAAATATTATTCCTTATGTTTATAGATATATTGCCTCGTTCAGAATCTGTATAATCTTATACTTTATTAACGCACTTAAAAATGTCAAATATTGGCATGAAGTTGTCTGCTTTCCCAGTATTGGAAAGAATTCCTAAGTTAAGTAGGGCAGCACTCTCTCAGCGATTCGAATTCGTAGCAAACGGATCCGATGATCGGTAGATGCATTCGTATCGCAATTTACTTTCGATTCGTATTTACTTTCGTATCGCATTTCATGATAAGGCCCCAGAGCTGATTTTATTTGTTGTGTTGTCCGATGTACCCCACATGAAATTAATAAAAATTCATTGGAAACATCAAAAATTGATTAATTACGAATAATCGCACTGATATAAATTGAATTTAGAAGCTGGCAAACAGCTGTAAGCTGGTAAACATGAAATATATTAATAATAAACGAATTTGGCTATGAACCGGATAAATATAATCGGCCATGTTTTTAGGGTACATTTGACTGCAGCGCCACCATTAATCAATCGAAAATTGACAAAACGTAGTTTTAACTCCTTGTATAGTCTCATGGTTGTGGGTGCTGTTAAAGAAGGTCTGAAATTTGAATTGTTATCTCGCGGATTTCCACTGGTCGGCTTGATTTGAGCCAAGGACTGGGATTTACATAAGCATATGTTCTGTTTGCTTTTGACTGCCGAGCCCATAGTTTTCGTTATACAATTTCTTATACATATAAATGCCGACTGTGTTTTGAATTTGAATCCGTTTTAAGGCGGCTTCTTCTGTCTCCAGCATTCGCAATTGTTTTATTACTTTATGATCCTGTTTGTTTCGAAAATAATTGGTGCCTGGTGGTGTCTTGAGCATTTGCAGAAGCCTAATTACTTTATGTAGTCCATTCAAAACGCGCGTTAGGGTGCCGAAACATAATGATGTGGGTCTTTCAGATCATTCGTCGGAAAATAATTATGGAAGTCAATAACGAATGAACCACTTCATTTAATATAATAATTTAATTTGAACTGTTATTAGTTATAAGCTATTATTACATTTATTTTGAAAGTTAATTTAAACTATTTCTTATCCGAACTTAGTTTTATAACGGATTTTATTTTTAAAAACTTTACATAAGAAGTTCCTTATTCCGGAAACTTCTAACTAATATTACTACAATTTTTTATATCTTAATTCATAGAACAACTTTTTGTGTGGCTATGTTTTTTAAAAATTATTTGTGTGTTCAGTGTCTACGTACGTAATATGCGATTCCGAATTCCTAAAGTGTATTTCTAAGTAGTAGTGAAAATATAATTTATGACGTATTACAAACACTGTACTCAAAACTGCTAGTACAGAAACTGAATTAAGCATTGAATAAAAACTTGCTAAAATAACGAACATATATTAAGACAAGTAGCGACTGCTACACATAACACTGTAGGAAAATCGTTCCCTGTATGGTTTTTGGTTCGCTGATCACCAAAATCTGGGTCCTGCCGTCCTAAAATATGGGCACCACCTTTAAAAATGCCCCAAATAGTATGATAGGGGATCATCTTAAGGGTTAAAACCACCATTTGAAATTCGATTAAATGCGTATTGTCAGGTACAAATAAATTGTTTTCAACCTTGAAGGAGTTAAAACTACCCCTACAATTCTAAACTCAATTTTAATTTGCACTGTAATAGGTACCTATTATCAGACAAAAGTAAATTATTTTCAACCCTTAAGGAGGTGAAACTACCCCTAGATTAAAGTTAAGTTTGAAAAAAGATTGAGTTTTTTTTGCATGTAAATTTTATTTGTTTCTACGAAAATAATTTTTTGCAATGTATTGTTACGTTTTTACTGCTTAACGGATTCGTAGGATTAATTAAGGAATACACTTTTAAATGTTCACACAAAACTTATTTATTAGAAACTAAAACAGACACAATTCAAAAACTACTAAAACACAATTCTTAAAGTTCACTATATATCACTATCAATTTAATATCTCACACTATTAAATTCTATTTATCGCTTTTTAATTCACTATTTAACCACTTATTGCTTTACGTTACTTTTATCACTTTAGAACTCTTCAATCGCTTTTCAAATCACAAACTGGCTCTAAATGCCGCTGCCGCTGCATTTATATAGCCAAGCCCCTTCTTTATCCACTTACCCGATTTTTCTACCATAGTGTAGAACGTTGGTACGCGAATATTCTTTTTTCCCGGAGCTTCTAAAAACTTTGCTTTTTAATTACCGTTTGTTCACATTCCAATCGAGTAGCTTGCGCCAATAGTCTTACTACATAAATCATTACAAACGTCAAGGTCTAAAGTCGTTACAAATAACAGTTGTTTCCAAGCTCTAATAGATGGCGCATAAATCATCACACTGCGACCCGAACAGTTGTCCATCCTGGATCCGGCTGGAGATAAGGGCACAGCCTGTTAATGTGAAGATTTTCTTCTTTGCCTTGGGTTCTTTTGGAATCCTGTAGACAACGTCGTTGATCCGTGTTACTATTTTATAGGGCCCCTCCCACTGGCCCTGAAGTTTCGGAGACTTCGCTCGACGTTTCTAGTTCTGTAAAACAGATGGCAGCAATGTTAGTCTCCACATTTTTTATCCTGCAGGCACTTTATTATTTCACGCTAAATTTGTTGAAAAAACAACCTGTGATATGAAACAAACAGAAAAATAAGCTAATTTACGGTTGTAGAAGTTTCAAGTGCGGAAATAAAACTAAAATAAAAGTTTGTGCACGAAAAGATAGCGAAAATAATAAATAATTCTGTGTGTTTAGAATATTTTGAAATACGTTTTAATAATTTTATATTTCCAATGGATTTTGAGAAGTTTTATATCGAAGAAGACGTTGAAATTCAACCTAAAACGTTAATAAGAACTTTCTCTACAATTCTACATTGTCAAATTTTATCTTGCTAAAAAAGGGTACAAGTTTGGAGACGCGCTAAATTTTAGTTTAGCGCCAAACTTAGTAGTAGGCTTATGATTAAAAATCAGGCCTATTCTGAACTTCGCTACAATTTTCTTACATTTTATTCTACCAATGTATGAAAATACCAGCAGAGTTCAGAATAGGCCTGAATTACAATTTTACCTAAAATATTTCAAATAATATAAAGGCTGCAACTGCCATATCCTCCGCTATTTCCGGAATGTTAAACTGGGGTTTTCGCCACAAGAAAAAATCCCACTATTTTCTTCCGGCGAATTCAAATGTTTCTGGCATGGCGAAATACAATGCACTATTTGTCAAATTGTTTTCACGTCGTTTTGTGTGTAGAAAAAAAAGAGAAAGGTTCCTAGAAATATAAAAATTTATTTAATGATTTGCTCCCTCGCATATCAAAATTACTTTATTTAACATTTTATACAACTGATATTGTATAATGGCAGAACAAGATGATGATGTTATATTTGTTGAAACAAATGACGATATAATAGAAATAGTTGACGAGCCATCCAAAACCGAGAAAGGTATAAGAAAACAATATTTATCATCTGTGCTGACAAAATAATACATTTTAATTAGATCCAATGGAGTGTCCAATTTGTCTACAAACGTGTATTCATCCAGCGAGGCTCCCTTGTGGTCACATATTTTGTTTCCTTTGTGTTAAAGTAAGTAAACTTGATTAAAGAAAAGATGAAAAAGTGAAAGGCTGCTCCAAAATGAATTGTAATTGGTTTAGAGATTTTATCATTTACAAAGTTCATGAACTTGGGTTTCGTAACTCAATAATTCGCTCTTTCTTTAAGATAATTTGTATTGTTTGTGTTCATTTGAGTATAATAATAACTCATTAATATGCAAATATCCCTTAATATTATTATATATTATATCAGCATAGTTTTTGTTTCATATACGAGAAATACTTAGTAGATAAATAAACTACCTGAAACTATAATTTACTCAATAATAGGAACGTGGTTAAGGTTTCAGAGTCAAAGTTAGAAAATCATTCAAACACTAGGAAAATAAACAAAATAACAACAATGTGGCTTGAATACTTTTTCTTTGTTCATTCTGTTGTTTTTAGGGTATACAATAAGATACTTTCCCTATACTGTATTTACTACACCTTCTTGGTTTAATATGGGTCCTTTAAATATAGCAATTCACACTAACGTCGTATTACTATTACTTAATTTACTGTTATGATTATTTTCTTGGATTATATGCCTGCGTTGTTCTACCCAAATTCGATTTTTATTTTCTACACATAATAGAAAAAAACCTAACAGATTCGACGGAGCCATGGTTTCCTTGTCTAGATTCACTGGTTTAAAGTAAATCTCATTACTAAGTAAGAATTAAGTAAACTATTCCCTGAAACTAAAAAACGATTAAAATTTATAGAAAATTTTGATTTATTTAGTTATGGAAAATTTTATTTTCAATCATGTTTCATCTCAAATTGATCAATTTCTCCTTAGCTACCGATTGTTGTTATTGTCAGTGAAACAATTTATTGCTCTCGAATAGCTATGCGCGTAAAAGCCCCACACCTTGATAATGTGGATGGGGTTCGGGATATATTCAAATTAAAACAACTCCCGGCTCTACAGTCCATTATGAACCAAATGGAATAAAACAGCGTGCTGACGTTGTCAGTACTTTCACACTTCTCTCTGCTAGAGCTTACTGTCAGACATAGCACTTAACACTCGGTAACACTCCGACAAGGTTGTCTCCTGCTAACCCCGACTGTTGTGGCTCAGCCGGATACTTAAAAACATGAGCTTAGCAAGAGTTCAAACGCGAGGTCCACTGCCTCCTACCCATGCATCCTTCAGACTACACCTTTAACCTATCATATCCTTTTTCTATATTCGAGCTAAGCTTACTACTGGACATTGCACCATGACGTGAATGACATGACGGACTGGTAGTTTAAAGGGTGACACCTAAGCTTAGACTTTCACATAAAAAAATACACCGTACAAAGGGCCTTACCTCTGAGCACTTGTCTTTCACATAAAAAAGGACTTGTAAGCACCCTCCAGACCCCTAACTTATCCTTTCTTTTCTATCATTCAGATCAAGCTTACTATTAGACATTACACCATGACTTGAACGACATGACGGACTAGTAGTACAAAGGGTGACTCCTAAGCTCGTATCACAAAAAAAAATTATCCAATCAAGCTATTTTAGGCTTTTATTTCCCAGTTCTATTCTCACCATTTTTATATCTTCTAAAAAGTCATCTTTTCACTACATCCGTGCTTGGCTTTGATCCGTGTTACTCCTAGTTTATTATCAACAAATATTTTCGGCGCTCTTTCTTCTATTGTCTCTATTTGTTCTAGCCATTGTATCTATTGGGATATTTTAAATCTAACTACCTAATTCTAATTCGTCATTATGCTCGTATTAAATGTGACAGTTTGTGTTACTTTGAAAAGTTGCGGTAAATTTTGCAATATTATTACGAGAAATCTTTTCTTTATCAGCTTCTGCTGTGCGGACTGCTTCCCTGCCTTTCGTTCTGCTACTTTTGATGTGAAAGATGAGTAACGCTCAGGGGCCATATTTGGTTTCTCGAGTCGATGTCGAACGACAACGTCGTCTCTTTTACGTGTCGATAAAGACTTTGACGTTTATTAAAAAGCTCAATTTATGCATACAATAAACTTAACAGTTTCTCTTTGATTAAATATAAGTGGTTTGCTGCACTTGGAGTAATATCACACATTTGGTTTTGTATCTCCACACTTACATATCTGTCGATTCGGTCGTAATGCCAAATATAAATTTTAGAGAAAATCGACAAGCTTCTTTTGTCGCGTCGATTCATCGACTCAAGAAAACAAATACGACCCTTGGTCGCCCAATCACTGAAAAATCTGATGAAATTCTAGAAAAAGTCCAGCAAGATAAGCATGTCAGCAGTGTCGATATTAGTATGGAGCCAAGCATTGGCTTTACATAAAGTTGGATACAAAATGAGGGATGTATGGGTTCCTAATGAGTTGAGGGCGAAAAATATGATAGACCGAATAAATATCTGTGATGCGCTGCTGAAATTCAATTAAATGTACCCATTTCTGACACGTCTCATAACCTGTGATGAAAAATGAGCTTCGTACGTTAATCGTAAGCGACAAAAAATCCCGGACAAGGATCGTAAGCCGTCACCAGCGTTAGCGAAGCCAGGGGTGGAAGCACGTAAGTTGTTTCAATCGACCTCTTCATACAAAATTTTTTGTAACACTTGAATTTTTGTATGAAGAGGTCGATTGAAACAACTTACGTGCTTCCACCCCTGGATTTTCTTCAAAAAAGGTAGTGCTATGTGTGTGGTGGGACTGGAAGGGAATCGTCTACTATGAGGTACTTTCAGTTGGTCGTGAAGTGATTCTCACCTTGAGTGTAGACAACTAGAGAAATTACGCATGGCAATTGAACGAAAACGGGCCGAATTGAATAATAGAGCTGTTTTACACGGTGCGCTCCAGCGCATGTGCCTCACGAACGTTTGGTGATGAAGGGATGAGTGGGGATGAAGAGAGGTACCACCCCACTTCTCCCTTTATCCACACAGCTCGTGAGGCACATGCGCTGGAGCGCACCGTCTAAACCGGCTCATAGGAAAGATGTTGTCTTCTAGCACCACAACGCTTGTTTTGTTCTTATTGCTGTATTTCGGGCTTAGGCCCGGAAATCCCCCGGAAAAGTCAGGTGTGTTCTCAACTGATGCGCTTGGACGCATTTACACTGTTAATCCATCGAATGTTGAATGTTTCTACTTGCTGTTCATTAAAGTACATGGCCCAAAATCATTCACACATTTACGAACGGTAAATGGTGATCTTTGTCAAACATATCGAAAGGCGTGTCAGCGTTTGAGCTTATTGGAGCACAATTCCCAATGGGACCAAACAATCGCTTGATCCGTGGCCACATCGAATGCGCATCAAATAAGAACGCTATTCACCATCATTGTGACAATATGCTATCCGTCTCAACCTATAGAGTTGTGGAACAAATACAAGGACGAAATTTGCGAAGACATGTTGCATCCCGTACGAGATACATTGCACAATCCGGAAATGGCAATGTGTGCCGAAATATACAGCGAAGGGCTGATTGCCATTGAGGATTTGTGGATGACGATAGCAAATAAACTATTAGTTCAGGTTGGCATGATTGCGGCGAATCGACCCATGCACCCATGAACCGTGAGCATCAATACGACCGTGATGCGCTGCAAGAAGCGGTTCAATCTAATATAGCATTGCTGAATGATCAACAAAAAAATGCTTACGAAACATTGATGCAATCAGTGGACAACAACAATGGTGGGATCTTTTTCCTGAATGCGCCAGGTGGAACAGGAAAAACATTCGTTATTTCGCTGATTCTAGCCACAATTCGATCGCGAGCTGACGTTGCACTAGCTCTCGCATCATCCGGAATGGCAGCGACGCTATTAGACGGAGGACGTACTACACATTCCATTGAATTTGAACACAACGGAAACTCCATCGTGCAACATCACCCGCAACAGTGTAATAGGAAAACTGTTGATTGAATGCAAACTAATTCTTTGGGACGAATGTACAATGGCGCACAAGAAATCAATTGAAGCACTAAACATCTCATTGCAAGATATCCGACGCAACAACAACATTTTTGGCGGTCTAATAATTTTGTTGGCAGGAGACTTCAGACACACGTTGCCAGTGATTCCCCGTAGGACTACTGCAGATGAGCTCAACGTTTGCCTGAAGGCATCAGCGTTGTGGAGACACGTGAAAATTGTCGTTGACCACGAATATGAGAGTTTAGCTTCAAAACGATCAAAGTGCTGAACAATTTTCAAAGTTAGAAACTGGTAACGGAAAAATCTCAGTAGTTCCGACGACAGGGTTAATAACGTTTTGGAATCATTTCTGCCAATTCTTGGATTCACAAACGGCTTTCATCGACAATGTGTTCCCCGAAGTAAATCGAAATCATCTAATCCCGCTTGGCTCAGTGAACGCGCAACCCTCGCCGCAAAGAGTATCAATGTCAACGCATTGAATTTCACCATTCAATCAAAAATTGCCGGAGATTTAGTGTCATGCAAATCAGTTGGTTC
Source organism: Thereva nobilitata (assembly GCA_963855945.1). Lineage (NCBI taxonomy): Eukaryota > Metazoa > Arthropoda > Insecta > Diptera > Therevidae > Thereva > Thereva nobilitata. The sequence continues at coordinate 84,356,126 of OY979696.1, forward strand.
CACAACTAATCAAAATGATGTCGTGAATTCTTTGAACATACCCGGATTCCACCCCATAATTTGCAACTTAAAAACGGTTCGGTCATCAAAATGCTACGAAATTTGAATCAACCACGACTGTGCAGTAGGCATGTCGATTCATTCCAAAAAAAATCGATGTTCGATTCGATTCGAATCGAACGCACTAAAATCGATTCTCCATTAAATCGAGCATGAAAGAATCGATTCCTCGATTAATCGTAAGTAAATTGTAGTAAATGTATAAATGCGATTTTTATAAAACTGTTTCTAATTAGTTGTCCGTGGCTGTATGTATATGTAGTATAAATACTTTTTTTTCTATATAGGGCTCTTCTACAGGGGCCTACAGCCATCCAACTATAGAATCGGCTATAATCATCCATTTATTCCCTTTTAAAAGTGAATGAAAAATCGGATGGGCTTTCTCGCGAGAGAACTTTAATAAACTGTACTCCAAAATGTTGTTGTTTTTATCTAAATTCTCTTTTGCCTACTGTTATTTCCCTTTCTTTTATGCTCCTAGCAAAAGGGAATTTCAGCAAAAACAACCACACAGCTGTCAAAAAGTTGGCTAAAAATCCATTGAAAAAGTTGGTTGGAAAAATCCTCTCACCCTCTTCTCTACAAACGACATTTTCAGCGTGTAGAAGAGCCCAACGTGAATTGGGTCCGATTCGAGAGGTTTGTGAATCGATTCACTGTTTGAGATCGATCTAAAAAATTGATTATTTCACTCGAAAAGATCCATTTTTCGATTAATCGATTTTAAATCGACATGTCTACTGTGCAGTGGTACCAGACTTGCTTAAGAATTTGATGCCGATTCTGATAGAAGCAACAATTCTAAAAGCAAAATATTCGGGGGAAATGATACTCCTTTTGATTTCAAAAGATTACAATTTCCACTCCGATTGGCATTCGCAATGACAATCAACAAATCTCAGGGAGAATCCATGTTTTTCACATGGCCAATTGTATGTAGCGTGCTCACGTGTCGACAAATCATCTGCTTATAATCATCTGCGTATATTTACTCTATGCTATAAGTAGCAGCGCCTATTAATTCTCCAGCAGTCACGTCACATGCCTCGACTTTCAGCACATGGGTCTAGGAGTAATTTGCGATGGTTAGGGATGTACTGAAGCCAACCCGAAGAAAAAAAATCCTTATTAATAAATTTTTTTTCGACTTTTGGCCAGCTTTTTCGGAATTGGCCGCGCCCGGATTCCACTGGAATAACAATCAGGCAACCAATTATCCTGTTATCCTAGGCAAACGCCTATGTTGCCTAAAGACTATTAAAAAAGGCTTAAGTCAATAAATTGTTTTAATGAATATTGAATATGACTAAAAAAACTTGAATGAATTGAGTCGAGTAAATTATTATTTTTCTAAATAAAGCCCCATTTACATCCCAAAGTCAAAGTGGAAGTGCAGCTCTGGAGCTCTTTTATCGCACAGAAATTTGTAAACATTCATGCAACAGAGAGAAAATCATACAAATTTCTATACGATAAAAGAGTAGTAAAATAATTTACTCGAGTCAATTCATACCAATTTAATTTTTTTGATCGAGTAGTGGTCCTTTTATGAAACTTTCGTGTAACAGAGAGAAAAGGAAAAGGCAATTCCACTTTGACTTTGGGATGTGAATGGGCCTTTACTCGACTAAATTGGTCTGTTCATATTCGTTTACTTATTAATTTACTCGCAACTCGACTGAAATGATCTAAGAATGCAGTTTGCTTGAATTATTAATTTCTTATTTGTTTTTTGGAAAATCAAAAACACTTTGAATTAGCTGTCAGCCTGTTTTATAATACGAGTACTTATGGTACGGATAGGCTGAAGAATTAGCTTCCAATAGTTTAGAAATTATTATTGTATGAAGTCATGTTGTGAATAAAAATGAAATATTATTAAATCAGCAACTTCTAACTCTTTCTATAAATAGGCTAAATTATTAAAAAATAGTTTACTTCTTGCAGGGAGTGGCGTACAAAAATCGCAGATGTGCCATGTGTCGTCGTGAAATACCACCTGAATTTTTAGATCATCCGCAATTGGTCCATGGTATTCAAGATTTATGTAAAACAAAAACCACTGAAGATGGCTATCAATGGTTTTACGAAGGACGGAATGGTAAGTAATTGTTCTTCTATTTTTACACTTATTTTTTATAAATACACACCCAGGGGGCTGGTGGGAGTATGAAAGTCGAATATGTGAAGAATTAGAGCAAGCATTTAAAGAAAAATTGAGCGAAATCGATACACTTATTTGCGGAAGTCTATATACAATCCAATTTGATCAAATGGTTCAGTTTCCAAAAGATTTTGTACACAGAAAAAGACGAATTAAACGTGAAAAAGTGGCCTTAGTTCAAAGAAAAGGAATTGCTGGAATATCAGCTTAATTTTTAATTGACGTCTTTTCTAATATATTTTTTTATGAATGAAAAAGAAATAAAAAGTTTTAACGTTTTCCTCGAAAATATTCGATTTGTAAACGGTATATATGTTTTCTATACATAAGCACTGGATGTTCTTAAAAAATCATATATTTTTGAAATGTGAATTACAAAAGGTTTATTTTAATCAATGTTTTATATGTTTGCATTTATTGATCATTAAGATAATAAAATTTAAAATATTGATTAATACCGATCATTTATTAATTTGTTTGTACTTAATATATTTAAGCATAATTTTCAAAGATGTTTTTTCTTTTTACTTTGTGTTACGGTATTCGGTTCTTAAAATAACTCTGACCAGATCGACTATTTTAAAAAAATTAATCAACGGTCTTAAGAAGTATTATTTTCGAATGATACATATACTTAATATCATTAGATACATGAAACCACTGAAAAATGACAACGAACCTTTTTTCAAGAAGTTGACAAACATGTCGATATATTGAAATTTAAAAATGCGTTTTGGACATCGCTGAATAATTTAGCAATAAGATGCGAATCCTTCAACCGACGCCCGGGAATACAATTCGTTTATCTAAGCTGGGGCGTCTTTGATGGGCTGGACAGGGTGTAAACCGCACTTTTTAATCACCATAGAAATGTATCATCACAGGTAAAACTGAACACTCCAAAATATAGGATTTCCGGACAATTCATCTAGAGCTCACATCCCCTTCAGCTCAGAGGTTTTTTTTTATTTTTGCAGACAGAAGAAGAGGAGGAGACCATAAATCTTACGTAAGATAAAAACTATAAAAAATTATTAATTTCAAATCATACCGAGTACATATTTGGGTATAATGGAGTAAAGTATCAGTCATAGTGGAACATATCTCCGCTTACTACCTAGGGATGTTAGAACTATTGAAGGAAAACTTGTTTCAATAGTCGTTAAACTTAAATGGAGGTCCAGATGAGAATCCTCGGTTTGAAACAGTTATTGCTAAGCATCTTAAGCGACATGATTTAGATGCGTTTCACAAATTATCCAAGCCGTAGTTAGCTTAATCAGGTAAAACGGAGTATTTCGCCTTAAGTCTTGGGCTTGCTGGCCTTAACTTAAGATCATTTTGGTTCAAATCTTGATGAATGTAGGCGTACTACTGATGAGAGTTTGAAAAAAAAATTATTGGAGAAATAGGTCAACAATGGACCAATTTTTTTCAATAAGGCAGATGCTCCGAAAATGCTGGGAATGCCACGTCGATGTGTATCAACTGTTTCTCGATTTCAAGCAAGTATACGACAGCATCGACAGTGGAAAATACAAGGTGTACAGTCAGAATAAAAGAAGAACTGACGGAGTCCTGTAAAGTAGGGCGATGGGTTGGCATCCATGCTATTTAATTTTTGCCTAGAAGGAGTAGTTCGCAAAGTAAACATTGACGCGAACGCAGTCCTGCTTAACAAATCAAAACAGCTGGCAGGATATGCCGACGACATAAATTGCCTTACCAGATCACTGTCATAACTTAGAGAAATATTTACAGAACTAGTATATTAGGCTAAACACATAGCAAACAAGAGCAAGATTTTAATTCAGTCAAAGGTGGAAATAAGAAGAGTAAAACAGAACACCACCTGGAGAGAATATAACTTTGAACGTCCGCAGTCAGCGCAGACAACGATGAAACGATAGAAGAATAAACACTGCCAAAGAAGAATAAACACTGCAAAAAGAACATACTTCTCACTGCTGCCAATAATGAAATCCAGAGGCATCCAGAGAAAACCCAAAATAAACAAAACAACCATATGCAGAGTAGTTACGTGTGGATGTGAAGCATGGAGTATCCCCCAAACATCTCAGAGGAGATGTATATATGAAGAAATTGTCATATATGGTTAACATTATTTCGCTTAAGGTTAACTACCATCAACATCATTTTTCCATTTTATGCCATACATCTGCCTACACACACTTCACCAATAGGTGATTTATCGTGACTAAGTGATAGCGAGTTGTTAAAACATTAGCAGAGCCCTTAGTATTTTGCCAGCTGCAACTTCAGGTCGCTCAAATTTAGCAGTATAGTTTAAGTAACAACATATTCTTACTTTTTCATCAATAGTCTCCTGAATTAATTTTGTAGGTCCTTTATAGATGCTGCATCATTTAGTTCATGACAAAATCTATTACTATCATCTTTATTGATAATATACAAATCTTCAATATTTGTCACTCTTGCTAAAACAACATAAACTAATTGTTGACTATGAGATCGATTATATTCATACACATCACCTTTAAATTTCCACCTTATGATTTATGGATGGTAATTGCAATGGTACATTTAAAGTTTTATTAATATTTTAAGACATAGTTGCTGTTCTTCTAGAGATTGGTTCAGCATTTCGATTGCAAAGAAAGACAATTACTAAAAATAAATCAATCACATTTTATGTCACTTACAAAGCAAAAATCCGTTAAACCCTCTTTTTTAGGTCTCTGTTGCGCACAGCACTTTATTACCTGCACATTTCTTCTTCTTCTTTAAGCTCCTTTAATCCCTCATGGGACATAGGGGAAACGCTTTCCAGCGGACGCTGTTTTGCGCGAGCTAAGCTCTGACCACTATCTCGACGGGTTCCTTGCGGATTCCAGTCAAGGGCCTGTTTGGCTAGATTCTCGTTATCGCGTCGCGTCGCCCAATCCAATTCCATTTCCTACGCCTTATTTGGTCGTTGATCCTTTCGTGGCCGGCACGGCGCTATAGTTCTTCATATGAAATTCTGTCTTGTCAGCGGGTTTGTAGGATACGACGTAGGCATCTGTTGAGGAAAACTTGTAGGCGCCCCGTGATGAATTGGGTGACCTTCCGTGTTTCGCTATCGTACAAAAGAACTGCCTTAACGTTGGAGTTGAACAGCCGCAATTTGGTGTTAATTGAGATCTCCGTTGATCTCTATTTATTCTGGAACTGACGTCTTCTTCTGCACCGCAATTTTCGGTAATAATACATCCGAGGTAACAGAACTTATCTACCAGTTCCTCGTCACGATTATTCAGTGCTGTTCGTTCAATAAAGTTTCCATTTATGTATCCGCATTTCTTTGGTTTTAATCGGTATAGAGCTTTTATTAATTCTATTATTTTGTCAGGCAATTCACGTTGCCATAGTGCCTGCCATATGAAGCTACTATTAACCGAGTCTAACGCTTTCTCATTCTGCGGTCATTTTGCAATATTCAGCTACAGACTTTCATTTGCTGAACACTGCAGAATGACCGCAGTTCTGCGTTTATGAAAATACCCAAAGCAAAGCAAAGGGGGATCGTAATTCAGTAGACTGCTTCACTGTGATTCTCAATGTATTAATACGGTCTATGCAGGAGCGCCCTTTCTGAATCCAGCCTGCTGTCTTCTAAGCGTTCGGTCTACTACCTCTCTTATCCTAGATAGTAATATATGGGACAAGTTGTCGCATATTGGGCCTTATCATGGTTGGCGCGGCGAAAAAATGACAGCGCCGTTTGTCGTTGTCATTTTTCGTATCATAAGGGGTATTCATGATCTGTGTTATTTGTGTTATTCCTTAGTAAATGACATTTGTTTCGATTTTAACAAATAACATCTGAAAAGGCGTGTTAATTCAACAACTCGAGATCGAGAACGAAAATGGCACGTAATTTTTTTTCTTTTACTGTTAACAGCTGTTTAGAATTTATTTTCATTGATAGCTGTATTTGAAAGGTGCAAATTAATATAAAAATTACACTTTATCATGGAAATTTAAAGGGGTCGCTCACGATCTTGTCTATTTCGAAGATAACATTTTACGATTTCTCGACGTTTAACACAGATCATGAATACCCTATTATGGGCGAATGCAGCGACATGACAATTTTCGATAAAAACCTTGTGGTTGTCGCTTGAAAATGTTTGAACATTTCTTATAATTAAAAAAATTTAAAATCAGTCTTGAAAAACGTAATTTTGTCTCTTAAAAAGGCCACGGTGATACACCTGAAGGCGTTTTTCCCGACAAATTTCATTTTTTTCGAGAACTATGATTCCGTAACGTATGATTCCGATGTAATTTGGTACAGCACCTTACTGCTGCCTGTGTTTGCCGCGTTTTCCGCCTTTTCTGAGTTTTTTAGGGCCCTCCTACAATCAATTTTTTGCCAGGTTGTGTCCGAGATCCAGTGTTGCTGGTTTCTTTGGACATAACCGATGCTTGTTTCCGCTGCTGCTATTATAGCACCTGCACATTTGGGTATGTTTAAAGGTCAAACCCCAATGTACGCTTGACTTGCTTTGCTTTTCAGAGATTTTCAGATTCTACATACATAATACATTAGGGTAGCCCATATTTTCAAATTTGTAGTTTTTTTTTAAATCGATCCTCCCCAAAATATGCAAATAGATGAAAAACGGCGAAATGTGAAGTTTGAACTCCATCCAGGTAGCTCAAGCCGGTCAAAGTTTCGATTGCATTTTTTCCCTCAATATTTTTATAGATAGAATAAAAACATAAAAGAAGATAACGAGTGTCCCATTCGCTCTGGTTGTTTGAAAGCGCAGCTTTTTCACTCGTTCGTCGTCTTCTTTTATGTCCAGTTTTGAAAATTTTTCAGAAAACGCAAAAATCTGTTTGTCACTGAACTGGTCACATTAACTATTTATGATTATGTCAGGTTGTGCTACTATTTGAACTCATTCAGACCCAAAAAAAATATTTTAAAAATGTTTAATACTTTAAGAGAAAATATTTAAACAAAATAAACATGTGCCTTTCTGCAGAGACACAAACCGTTTGTGCCGTTTTTCAAACCCTTGAATGGACATTTGCCTTTATGCTGGGTAAAATTAGACTATTTGTTGTAAAAATGAACTACTGTAGTTATCAGCTCGTTCTACTACCACTAATCTACTTGAGTTCTCTTCTCACACTGTTCGTGGCCAAACCGATTGTGTTTACACTGACTTCAGTAAGGCTTTTGACAAACTCTTTCACTCGATTATAGCCCTCAAACTAAAAAAATTAGGCTTTCTGCATGCCCTTGTGGTATGGTTCCATTCGTACTTAGCCGACAGAACCTACCAAGTCCTATTCCGATTATTCAAATCCAGAAACATTGAAGCGTCCTCTGGCGTCCTTGTAAGCTGGATTTTTCCACTCACATCAATTATATCTCTTCCAGGGGTAGTTTAGTCCTGGGATTTATAAAAATATGGTCTAAGGAATTCAACAACTTTGGACTCAGGTTTCTTGCGTAGCCGTGTGTCGTTTAGAGCGAATAATGAGGGGTGAACCTCTCCTGCACACTAATTCCTCTAATACGAATTACGGCAAGTATGAACCTGTTAATCGCATGCTTATTAACGTGAATAAAAATATTAGTGTTTTCAGCATGCCAGCAAGTGAAGTTGCTATTAAAAAATCTTTATTTAATGTGGCGTGACTCGCTCTTGCTTTTCACGCTTCTCTATTATTTGTTTCTGTTTTTTCTATATGTTTTTATGTTTGCATGCTCCATCTGACCCACAGGGTAGTGGTAAATGTTTCTCAGCCCAGCTGAGAAGTGCGCCTTCTGTGTTAGAACGGTTACTCTATTATTAACAATGTCACCTCACAATTTGATTTTAAAAATTAATTTTATTTAAAAATGTCACTAAAAGTTCTTCACTAAAAATTTTTTTATTTTAATTCTGTTATCCATGTGCCGTTTTGAACTTCCATTTTTGAGTACAAACTTTTTTGAATGAAATGCGTGCCCTTTTGAAAATCCATGGTTAAAACGAATGGTTAAAAAATATAAATATGCGTAGGACATGCGCCTTTTTGCAGGGAAACCTTCATTTTACTATCAAAAAAGTATGACATGCAAGTGCTTTTTGCAGTGCCTGGGATTGAAATTAGTTGTAGTTTAGTGTAATAAACACGGTTCCGTCAAAAAACTTAAAACGGCCAACCATGGATAAGTGCCGTTTTGTTCGGCCACTCTTCAAATGGCCATAACTTCCTTATTTGTCCGGAACTTTTCGACCACCCTGTATAGATGAGTAAAGTAGAACGAGAAAAATGGTCTTTTCTTCTGTTGTAAAAGATGAAAAAGCATATTAAACCAAACCGCATTATCGAGATAAAGCAGTATTTGCCCACTACTAAAAAAACACCTGAACAATTTTATTTAATTATAAGAAGGCATTAAAATCCCAATGAAGACCGTTGAACCTATAATTTCACTAACGGTAAAACTTTAATAAATAGCAAAAACTTTCTTATTTTAGGCTGGTGGCAATATGATGAAAGAACAAGTCAGGATATAGAGGAGGCCTACAAGAAGGGAGAAAAATCTTGCACTATTTTAGTAGCAGGATATGTCTACGTTGTTGATTTTGAAGCCATGCTTCAGCAACGACAAAACGATCCCTCAAGAAGGAGACATGTTAAACGAGATTTAGCGTCAATCCCGAAAAAGGGTGTCGCAGGCCTTCGTATCGAGGGAAATACAGTTGCAACAGAACCAGAATCACTTAACGAACAAATTCAAATTCATCGACAAAATTCTAGTAATTTTATATCAACAATTGCTGCTACTGATGCTGCAATTCGAATAGCAACAGATATAATTGATTCAACTTTAGCACATGCTGATGAAATAAATAGACTGGAGGAGGGAGAACAGAGCAGTAGTCAAACTACTAGGGAATTTTTAGACGAAGCTGAAGAATTACTAGATGCCACACAAAGCGGCAGCGGCAGCGTTATATCTATAGAGCATTCTGATATATTTTCTCAAACTTTAGATGATTTTCGCTCATTAACTCTGCGAAATATAGTCGACTCGAGTGACAGTGAGGATGATAATGATCAAATTATTTTATAATCATTGCATTTATCAATCAATTGTAATTTTTTGCGACTTCCTATTCGATTGATGCAGGCTCAATGCAACCGTTCTAATAATTCAACGATGGGAATTGTAGCTTAGCATGTGTGTGAAACTATAGGCGTTTGATTTCTAAATTTTTGTATAGCTGATGGCTGTGTTCGAATTATTACAAAAGAAAAATATATTACTTAATAACGATTACAGTTTCATTTCAGGTCTAAGACATTTAAGAGAGATATTGTTCTTTATACTCGTATACAATATATTCAGGAACCTGAACATTGAAGTGGTAAAAATAATTCAAAATAAGTTACAGCAAAATAATATATTGATTTGTCGAATTTAATCATTAAACGATAATCGACTAGGCTGCCTATTTTAAGATGTACTTTGTAAAGACACTATTATAATTTGTGGTAAAATATATCATGTTCTGAGTATTTTTGATAAGATTTGTTTCGGATTCAAGTCAATATATATTGAACAAATTGAGATTTCTGAAAATTGTATTTTATAGCATTGTTGTAAGCAAAATTAATGAGCATCGCAATGAGTAGTTCAACATATATAACGATAACAGTGTGGTTAATTATGTTATAATACACATTTTTCTTTCAAGCCCTGAATAATAATATTCAATTTAGAATTATGTAAAAGAAAAAAAAATAATGAAACCTGAAAAAATTTTGTTTATACTTTATCTAAACTGTTGCCTTAATGACTCGTTTACATTTAAGAAAAATAGTTTATTAAATTTTCATTTGTATTGTAGGATTTTAAAAAATGTACATTCGTCTGTATGAATGAAAGAAAATTAAGATAATCGGTATTACTTTATAGCATTTTGCAATTATGTACTTGTTTGTAATTGTAATTATACAGTTAATATATTTTGTTAGAAATTAAATTATTTTATTTATATTTAATTAATCATTTAAAAGTTATTCCATTTATTGCACAATCATCAAGTTATGCTCCTATTTAAACAAGCAGAAGAATTGATACAGCTGAGATAGAGATCTTCAAGATCATTCATTCCCGGTGAGTATGTAGGGTAAAGATAAGTTTATATAACCCGGGATCTGGGGCCCTATTTTCTATTATAATATTGTTAAATCCGATTCGAAAAAGAAACAGCTTTAGAGTAAACATTTGACAATATTGTTAGATTTTCAAGTAAAATTGATGCCAATATTGTAATAGAGAATACGATTCCGCGTTTCTTTAAAAAAATATGACAATATTGGGCCTTATTGTTGAATCCGCCGGCAGGGAAGTGAATGCGAATTTGATAGGTTCTGATTGTTGAATCCGCCGGCGGGGAAGTGAATGAGAATTTCACAGTCGAAAGTGGAAGTTAAACTATAAAACCACTTGTTTGGAGTTGTGTATCCAATGCGAACTGTCCATTCGATTGTCAATTGAATTTCGAAAATTAAATATGTCAGTTCATATGGCAGTTACGCCCGGCGGATTGAGCAATCGGTGTGACACGTGAAAGTGAAACTCTTTAGCGTCGGGAATCCCAAATCCGCCGGATTCAACAATCAGGCCCATTGTAATATAAGCCGTGTTCTTTTTCTGCTCTTTTTTACTCGTATTTACTTGGAACTACTCCTGCTCTCACAGAGAATTCATAGGTTTTATTCAAATCGACAAATTTTGCATTCCTTTAATTTTTTACTCCCGAGTACTTAAAAGTAGAAAAGGAACACGGCTAGAGAATAAGGGCCATGCACGAACATTATTTTGGCAATGGCACATTCATTTTTAAACATTTTTTCAAGATAAAAAATACTAATTTCGATTTTTTATTGTTATGACAATTATAGACTAAATTGGTGATATAATTCATTTTGTGTATCTGCTTTAACGCAGAATAACAAGTTCCTTTTGTTTATTTTAATTTTCAACCATCTTGATTTCAAAAATTCCTGCAATCATTGCCTTGGTAATATTTTTGGATTTATTGCACGCATCTCCGACAAGCCTGATAGACGGGAACTTAACATTTCTTTGGTAATAACTAAATTAAAGAACTCGATTCGTTAAAATTGCTTTGTTCAAACAATATCAAAACTTCGCACGCCAAAACAGGTCGATCCTTTACATCAACCCAATACATTGAAAGAATATGGATATTGAAAATGCAATGAAATTATTTCCAATGAGACACGATGCTTTACAGGTCTAAGTAACAATCACGCCGCTTGGCTATTAAGGAATTAATTTTACCGACATGCTGTAAGCCTTTAAACCACCGTAGGAATGTAGCAGCCCTGACAAAGTTGTATCACTATCGTGCCAACTGTTCCATTTAAATAAACGCTCTCCCACTTCCACTGCAATCTTATACCCTTTTCTAAAGTTTCTCTACTCATGCCCTCGACCTACGAATTCGTTTGTAAATAGATCAACTCGACTGTGGAATAACCTTTCACAGTCAGTATTTCCGAATTCATACAACATCTTAGAGTTCAAACGCAGGGTTCATCGCCACTTCCTTTAACACTCGGCCGGACCCTCATAACCCTAACCTATCCTATTCTCCGTACTAAGCTTACTACTAGACACTGCACCATGACGTGAGAAATCTGATAGTACCCAGTTGAGTTTTCGTTAAATATTTAATGCAACTACATACAATATAATAGAGGGAGAGCCAGCGAGCGACGTATTTTGTGTTGGCATTTCATCCCTCATGAAAATTTCCACACTAAATCTTATATCCTGCTGAACAATAAAAGTTACTTCTGGCAGCCCCCTGTGGCCGGGATGAACTACCCTAAAATTACAAAGAGGGTAAAAAATAAAGTTAAATTTTGTTATAGTATTGTTCATGAATTTTCAGGAGATTATTTTTGATAGTATTCTCTATTTATAAAAATTATTGCCAGAACATTTACCCTTCACCTTATGGTTGCCAGAACGCTCTAAATATTTATTTAAAGGGGTGTATTGCATAAATAGTCCATTCAAAACGCGAGGGGGAGGGTGTTCCAATATAACACCATTAAGAAAATCGAACCCTACATGTATTTTGGGTCGCTGATCACGAAAATGTTGGTCTATATAACATTTAAACTAAATTCGACTCCAGTGGAAACTCGATAATCAAGAAAAAGCTGGGGTAATTTGTTATACTGATAGGGCTACGACAAAAGGCGGAGGGTGCGAAGAAATTACGAAGACTTTTTAAAAGGAGACGTGATTAGGGGCAAAAGTAGGATGAAAGTTCCAGATGTGAAGGGAAGCCACGTACCAAGATTGCTACTGGACATTGCACCATAACCTGAACAACATGACAGACTGGTAGTACAAAGGGTGATTTCTGAGCTTGGTTTTCCCACATACAAAAAATAAAAAATTCAGGCTTTAACAAGTCATGTAGATTTTGTATCAGTTCGATATATAAATACAAGAGCCAGTCTTTAAAAATAACCTCAGCTTTAATATCTGGAATCTCACAGGAAAACGATATTTCTAGTAACTATACAAACAATATGAGTTTCAAAAATCAAGACTGGAAAAAGCAATATCTTCCTTCTACCTTAAGCCGGAACTATAATAGACGTGAAAGAACGTACGTCAATCCCTGCGTTCCAGGCGCTCCTATGTGAAAATAAATGATTGACTATAATAAACGTACATCAAATTACTTGTTTTCGTTAATGTTTCGTTAAACGTATAGTATAACGCCGTCTTATGGGATCTGGATCCCAGTTGACGGCGTTGTAATGTTAAAAGCGTAGCATACTTGTATTTAGACTCAAATTCAAACAATGTTTACTGCGATTATTATAGCCGATTGTACGTCAAGGTCTACCGTGAGAAATACGTACGTGTATGTTCGTTAAAAACGTACGTCGATCTACGTCTATTATAGTTCAGGCTTTAAGCTTAAGGTTTATGTACGGTTTTTTTTAAGTATTTTGCTTTCCTTTATTTGGGTTTTAATATATGTACGTACATACATATATATATTACTTTATGCCGGTGCAGAAGCGTATACTAATTTGTTCCTCAAATTCTTTTACAAAGTCCTTACTTTATTAATTGAAAATTTATGTTAACATAAGCAGGCAACATTTATGGTAACTACTGTAATAATTGACATAGCTTATTGAAATTAAATTGTTCAGTTCAAATCTATCGCGCCCATTAACGTCGTCATATTTGCCACCAATTGAAATCACATTTCCAGCGGCTCAATGCGTTTTTCGTCCCATTCTATATGACTAATAATACGTTTCAAACCAAATCGAAACTCAACTCCAGTGACTATTCCTCTTAAAACCATATACAACTGGTAAAGGAAAAAAATAATTATACAAAATCTAGTATTATTTTATCATTTACAACATTTCTAATAATTTTAGTTGATTTATAAAACCAATGTTTGGTTGTACGCATTCACGTTTTAACTTAACTAATTTATAAGCCTTATCAAATGAAAACTTTTTAACTAATATTAAATAACCAATAACGACAGCCGACGATCTTGAAATGCCAGCATTACAATGTACTAAAACTCTTCCGTTACTGCTAAGAGCATCCGATATAAATGCATTTGATGTTTCAATAACAGACGTTAAATCAGAGTCTGGCAAATCAAGACAAGGCAGAAATTTCGATTTTACGTTACTGCATTCCGAACTCGGGCATTCAACACCAATACTTAAAATATGAGTGATGTTATATTTATTAATATTTTCCTGATCAACGGAATCCTGCGAACCTAAAAATATTTCGCCTTCAAGAATTTCAGCTGGAATTTTATCAGGTTTTGTATCAATAACAAAACCACATACTTTTTCACGCTTTTGAGTTATCCCACCATTGCATTCTGTATATTGACTGCCGTCAGCATGGGTGATCAATGTCGTGGTAGGTTTTAGATGTTGTCGTTTATTCTGAAGTTCCTTCAGTAGACTCATGGTTTTCACTTTTGGATTGATCTTTAAACAGAAAATCGTCTTCGTTATAATGAACTTTGCAAAGATATAAACCAAATCCTGGTAGTACAAGAGCCCGCGGGTGCCACGAGTTTTTGGATGGGATAGTTAACATTTCATAAACATCTTTGATTGATATCATTCCAGATGCGGCTGCTGCTAGTGTTCCTACTATTCGACGTACCTTAAAAAAGAAAAAAAATTATAATTCCGATATAATCCTTGTAAAGAAATTAATTCTGAAATTATTAAAACATGCAACATATTGCCACAAAAAAAAATTTAAAGGAGAAGTCACGCCACCCTCTAGTTTTGTTACACCTACTATTCCTATTGTGTGTTCAAAATTTCGGCCCCCTATCTTATATACAAGGGGGTGCTCATCGACTTTGAAATATAGGATTTTATGAAAAAGTCCTTAAATAGAGCTAGTCGAGATATTAAATAAAAAACTATGTATCAAAAGTAAGTTTTTCTTATTCAAAAATAGTATTTAAACACACACAAATTTAATAAACAAAGCAATACTTAAACTAAAATTAATTACAGTTCTTTCTCAAACTAAAAGTAAGTTTGTTAACACTTTTTTGGGTGTTTCAGTAGAAACGATCTTGCTATTCTGCTCAACGACATGAATTAAAAATTGTTTTTCCTCCTCATTCTTAGTGAGTATCGTATTGTACTCTTCAAATAATTTTACACTCCTCTCCGCAGTATCGTTAACCAAACCCCTTGCTGCTCCACCGATTTCGAAATCAATGGCTTCGAATGGTTTTAATCCCTTCCAAAGTTGCAAGTCATGAATCGGTGCATCTGCTGCCAAAGGCGCTTCGATCCAAATCTTGGTGTATATCAGTGCACCGAAACAAATAAATCGAACGATTTGTTTTTTTTCTCTTTTGGTTAGCATAAATTCTTGTGAATTACTCTTAAAAAGGAAAATCAGTTCGTTTTGCCATCCATCGAGCATGATGTATTGGTCCCGGGGCACGCCAATGAATCCTCGCAGGTGGTTTGCTCAGAACAATCATTGTGAGCTCTATTAGCTCATTGTAACCATCGCGAACTTGTTTTTCTCCAGCTAAGGCGGTCGTAAGACTCAAGAGTGTTTTCAGCAAACTGTTTTTCGCTAGTACTGGAGTCAAGACACTTTTGGAAATGTATCCCAAACATCTCTGAATCTCTTGAATAATGTAATCTCAGGAGAGCTTGATGGCCCAAAGCACAGGGTAAATATTTTTAAAAGCATTATTTCAAACACGTGATGACGAAAGCAAGCCATAAGAGCTCATGGCCCGTCTTTGCTTCTAGGAGTGCACGCTCCTTTTTTGGCACCCGTGTTAGAGGCAGTAGTGTCAAAACTCAGAGCTCGGACTTGACTTGTGACATGCCACTGTTCCATGTGTCAAAAACAGCATCGGACGTTTTTTCTCCCGTTCCCGCAGTAAGTTTTGCTACGCCTAACAGTTTTTCGCAGCCATTACCGGAAACAACCTCGCTCTACTTTCTTATTACCTGTTATATCAGGCAGTATTTCCCATCCCAATGTATTACAAGTGGATAAGTCGGGTCCAATGTTTCTTTTATGTTCGCAATGAATTCTCAGCCTTATTCTCGTTGTCGAGTGACGTGACGAATGTCACTTCGACCTTAAATTGGTATTTCTCATTTTCAATCTAAAAGAATCCTGGCGACTAGATCGATAAACGTCGTGTTCTAATTGGCGCATGGTGTCGTGTGAAGTGACATTTTCCTCGGTACGTTTGTAGATATCGACAGTTTCATTCTACCGCGTCCCTCCTAGTCACGTCACTCGCCAACGAGAATACCACCTTCTGTCCTTGGTTTTTTTCTTGCACGTCGAATTGTGCTTCGAGAGATTGGGAGTGAGGCGGGATTACAGCCAAGTGCGGCCGGCAATGGAATAATCAGTCGCACTGCTTCTCGGTCGGTTGTTTTTTTACGATCAAGAGCGCTGTTAACATGTTGTGTAAATACACCACTAGTCGATGGCGCAAGGTCACTGGCACTAGTAGCACTCTGTGTCTTTTTTGGTAAAGTAACCACAAAATCATCTTCTTGCTAATCCTTTAAGCTACTGACAGAATCAGGCGCAAACGCCGTGCGGACATTGGCTTCGCGGTATGTGGCGACTTTTCACTGACATGATGTTGCGGCGTCGGCGGCGCGCTCCGACTTTGAACACAACAACGAAATCAAAGTGACAAGTGGACGTGATTGGAAAAAAAATTGAAAAACCTGAATGATTTACATATAATTTTTCTATCCTACAGGGTTTGTCTTTTTTTAGGTGCTAATTTAATTACCCCAAATTGGAAAAATAAAGATTTTCATTAAAAAATATAAAAATCAACAAATTTGCTATCATAGCCAACACCAACACACAACTCCAAACATATGCCCACCACCACCAAAACACGACTCAAAACACAAACATCTCTTGACACACGCGGCGGCAACGCGCAGAGAATAGAAAGTAAAGCAACTTGCGCGGTGTGTGCGTAGCGTAAATCAGCATTTCGTTAGTGCGCATTTGAATACACTACTTCTATTCTCTCTGTCATTGCCCGCACGGCGTTTGCGCCTGTTTCTGTCAGCAGCTTTAAAGTGCTAGACCACAACCTTCTATATTACAAGCCATGAACAAGGAAAATATTGAAAGCGAATTTCCGCTCAATCGGACTACAACTCGCTGAAGTCACGTTATGTTGTTAGTGTAATTTGGAGAATTTGGTGATCCGATTCTCTCAATTGAGATTCTTGTTCATGGCTTGTAAATATAGAAGGTTATGGCTAGACGCACTAGATGTACTACTGTGAAATCAAGTTCTGGTTCTTGACTTGACACTATCGAAGTTGAAGCATTACTTTTAGCCGCCTTTCCTCTTAATTCTTCAGCTCTTTGTTTCCGTTTTAGAGAACGTTCTTTGGTTTTTTCCAGCTTCTTGTCAATCGAAGTCATAATCATCTTACGCTCACCTCTTTGATCAATGAGAAACTCTCTGCCTTCCGCAATTTTGACTGAATTCATGGCATTCGCGTGGGCAATATCAAAAAATTTGTCTAGCTCTTCTGTAAACAAATTCTCTCTATTTTTCTGTGCTTCCGAATCTCTTGTTTTATTTTTCTTTAAAAGCAGCCAGTTCTTATGAATTTTTATAAGTTTTTCAACACAGTGATTTGGTTGTCTGATCAGAATACCATATTTGCTCCACACCTCTATGACTTCTTGAATGAGCTTATGTGCAGAATCTTTCACATTTTTTGTTTTATTTAATTTGTGGTGATAACAAAGTAGAACCTGTCGAAGGGTTGGGAGTTGGTTAAACCTTACCAATGGCTCAAGATCCCTACATCCAAGTAGAAAAATTAAGTCTTTTTTTCGAGTTGATGAACTCATTTTAATGCATTGATTCACTCACGAAAAATCAAGATCAAGCTTTTTTCATAAAAATTTCAAAAACAGCACTCGATTGAGAACCCTTTTTCGCTAAAGTTGGCCAACTGAAATTATACAATTTTATTGCTATGGTTACATGTTACAAATCTATGGAGTGGAAAAACAAAAACAAATTTTTTGGACCACCCTAATATACATATATATTTATTGATATTTATACTTATAACAAAATCTTGGCATGAACCAAGACCCTCGTAAGTACAGGCCTGGAAGCAGACAGGCCAACTAATACTAACATAGCTGAAAAGTGGCCAAAAATTTCTGACAGTTGTGGAATTAACATGGCCGAAGCCATAAGAAGCAATTTTTTAACATTGTTTTTGCACTAAAAAGTGGTAAAATATTGTATATTTTCACTTTTTGGTGCACATGGATTATCAGTGATTAGTGCTTTAGTGATTTAATAAAAAAATTAAAATGAAGTGAGTGGTTAAGTGTATTTTAAGAGTGTTAATTTATTAGGTGGCCATTTTTGTTTACATTCGCGGTGGTTTTTTCGTGTTAATTTAGGGAAAAAATGTTGAATTTGTGTAGTAACATAATAAAAAGTGCCTTTTAAGTGATTAAAGATTATTATAGGATAGTTATTGAAAACATAAGTGCAGAAAAATGTGAAGGAAAAGTGAAAAAGTTATTGTTATTCATGTTGTGTGGTAGTACTTGCACTTATGTTTTTAATAACTCTTCTAGAATAATTTTTAACTACTTTAAATTCACTTTTAATTCCATTACTACACAAATTCAACACTTTTTCCCTAAATTAACACGAAAAAACCACCGCGATTGTAAACAAAAATGGTCACCTAATCAATTAACACTCTTAAAATACACTTAACCACTAATTTTTTTTTAATTTATGGACTCAGATCACTAAATAACTTATCACTGATAATCCGTGTGCACTAAAAAATGATAAAATACAATATTTTACCACTTTTTATTCCAAAAGCAAAGTTAAAAAATTGCTTCGTACGGCTTCGGCCATGTTAATTCCACAACTGTCAGACGATTTTGGCCCAGCACAGACACAACCAAAAAGTCTGCTTCCAGGCCTGTACTTACGAGGGCCTTGCATGGACACAACTAAATTTTCACTAAGCTACATTAATATTTTACTCCATTTGGGGCGAATTATTTCCTGCAAACAAGGGGGTTATCCTTGCTTGAATGCGAAAGTGGGAAGCAAACTGAAGCCAGTTGCGATGCGATTTAGTTTTTGTATCGCCGAATGCAATCGCATTGTATTGAAATTATTGCTTGATAAATATTCGAAAAGAAATTGTTTTCAGCCAACCAACTTCATTTATCAACTTAATTTTTTACTCACGGACTGAAATCCGATGACAGACGGACAAATTTAATTCGAATTCGCATTGGGGATACCATTTTCTTATTTCCGAATCTCATGACTTTCGAATCGTATTCCAGAATAACCCCCCTGTTCAGCCAGTTAGGTGACTGGGAAGGGGTTTGTAAAATATCAGGCGCATTATAAAGGCTCCACATTTGCGCATCGTAAACCGTGTGCTATGGATCGTTATCCAGCTGGAAGTAAAAATAGTTATTAGATTTAGTTTTTCGGTGGGTTGCTATTCCGTGAGTTTGCTCTCTGGGAAGTTGGCCGGTACAACTGGCTGGGAAATTTATATGAGTTGCGTATGCGTGTTTGCTGTTCGCAAACATTAATAATTTACATCAAATTGTAAATTATCCCACGTCCCTGACGTTGGAGGCCAAGAAATCCACCTCCTTGACATATTTTTTACTTATCATCCAACACGGCCCTCCATCAATGTTAATTCACCTCTCGGCAACTTCCTAGTAAGTGCTAATTTTGCCTAAACCAACACAGCTCCGAAACGAACTGTCTGGCACTATGGGAAAGCCAAATGGCTAGGGCTTTTTTAACGCTACCGCATACGACAGATAGCACAGGCAGAGTAAAATTTTAGTTAGCCATGAGGAAAATTCCCAATTTATCAATTGGCATTATAATGGGTCCAACAATGGAACATCTGGTGCTTCCAAATCAACGTGTGTTGGAGAAAGTGATCCGAGATCCGGATGTGACAGCAAGAGAACAATGTTCCACAAATCTACTCACGGCAATCTTATACTCGCGACACGAGATTAGTCCGCTGAGCTACAGCTCCCCTTTTCGCGCACGATACAAACAAGGCATTCTTTCATAAATAGAATAACTCGATTATTCAAAAATCATTCGCAGTCAGTTCCGAACACCTACATCTACATCTAAGAATTCAAACTTCTGAGTAGTAACTAGACATTGCAACATGGCGTAGTCAGCAGGATGACGACAATAACGATATATGTGAGTGCTATCGGTTTGGGTGCCGAATTGAATGGCATCGGAGCATCGGAGAGAACGATTGCAGCGCGGCGGAATTTGTGAGTAACATAACGGGCCTGATCATGGTTGGCGCTTGAAGTGAGAAATGGCGCGGCGACTGTAAAACGGAATCATAAGGTTTGTTTATTAGTTTTCAGAACAGGACAGATCAGAACAGAATAGAACAGCAAGCAATTAAACGTCAAACACTTTAGAACAACTTAGAACAGAAAATCTAATGAACGCTTTTTTGTACTTTTTTGTTCTACATTTTCTGTTCTCATACTTTCATATACACATCTGTCAAAACTAAGAAAAAACAACAACAAAAAACTCTTGTCCAAAACAGTCCTGAAAAAAATCTAGAACCAAAAAGTAAAACTTAGAACACTTTAGAACAACTTAATGAACACCAAACTAGAACACTCTTGGACAAAAAATAACAAGTTTTAAAACTAATGAACGCCAAAGCCTGTACTTTTCTGTTCTAGGATGATTTAGATCGTTCTAGGACTGACTAATAAACAAACCTATAGTTCTCGAAAAAACTGACATTTGTCGGGAAAAACGCCTTCAGGTGTATCACAGTTGGCCTTTTTAAAAGACAAAGTTACGTTTTTCACGACTGATTTTAAATTTTTTTAATTATAAGAAATGTTCAAACATTTTCAAGCTCATAAGGTTTTTATCGAAAATTGACATGTCGCTGCGTTCGCCAACTATGATACGAAAAATGGCAACGACAAACGGCGCTGTCATTGGGGCTTAAGGTGCCGGCCCATAGCACGCGTTGACGCGATGCGTGCGCTAGAGGCATTTGACATTTCAATTGAAGTTAATGCTATTTAATGGAACCAGTCCCAATGGCTGCAGCGACACACGCGAGTAAAGCTACAAACGCTTGAAGTTGACCAATTTTCAACTTTTCCATGCGATAGGCGCGTTTGACGTTTGTTTGTTGTGTACATAATTTAAAATTCTTTCATCAATCTAGTGTGCGATTCAAATATACAAATTTTTATTAAATAATGTTCGCTGTTAAATGCGTTCATTGGGTCTGTCGAATGCGTCTCACCCTGGACTGTCATATGCCTCTTGCGCGCACGTCGCGTTAACGCGTTCTATGGGTCGGCACCTTTATTCTCGTTGTCGAGTGCCGTGGCAGATGTCACTTCGACCCTCAATTGGTATTCTCATTGTCAATTTAAGTGACACCTGGCGACTAGATCGACAAACGTCGAATTCTAATTGTCACTAGGTGGAAGTATCAAGTGACATTTTCCTCGATACCTTTGTAGGTATCGACAGTTCTATTTTTAGCAAAATGGAAGCAGAAAAAAATGTAAACAAAAATTCTTTTTTTGTATATTCCTTAAAAAATTATAGACAATTAAAATAAATATATAAATTTTAATATTTTAATGTAAAAATAACAACAAGAAAATAATTCAAAGTGATGGTGGAGTTTATGCTGCAAAATTCGGAATCCGAAAACCAAAACGCAAATGAACTCGTTTTATTTATTTATTTTTACAATTTTTTTTGGTTTTTTCACAACAAACATCGCACTGTTAAATATGTCAAACTCATTTTTCAAATGAAAATGTGTTTCATTTCACAACGTTCCTATTAGCCCCGTCACTCGCCAACGAGAATACCACATTCAAAGTGGCGTGACACCGCCTAAGACAAATCTCACTTAGGTGATTCGACAACGAGAATAAGGCCCATTTTTTCGCCGCGCCAACCATGATAAGGCCCAACATATCAAATAAATTCCAAGAAGTTGTTTTGCCACTATTGTTTTACCGCGAAATTTTAGGTGTCTGTCATCGGAAGGGACTGGGAGTGCTTGGAGTCAAAGGTTGACTAGTCCAGTATCTTGTTATTAAATAAATTACATTTATTAACGTTAGTTCAAAAGGCATCCGCACTGACGACCGACAAGAAATACCGACTTTTCCGAGGTCGGATAGAATAAGAATTTTATCAAACTGTATAAAATGAAGTCACCTCTTTTTCTTTTATCAATTGTCCACCGATGTCAGAGACAGATCTCACGCGTCTTTTGGATGAAATCAAGATCTCACACTGTAGGTCTGTTCCAATAGAGAATGCCTGCGCAGGCCTGGCCAGGAAGCAGTTCCAATTGAATTTCCTGCTCGAAAAAGCGGGGAAATTTTTGCTTCTCCTCTAACATGAAAGTGCCAGTGGGTTTTGGCTGCTGCGATCTCCTGTGAAAGAGGGGCATGTCAAAAACAACTGTCACCTAGTATAAACAACAGATTTCGTGCGTGTTTTATAAGATTGTTTATGGTTTATTAATTTTGGAATACTCTTTTCAGTTTTGAAAAGTGGAAATTTCAAAAGAAAAAACTTTGTTTAATTTAAAAATTTCGACTTGTAAACAAAAATGACATTCGCGTTATCTTCTTCTTTACAGATTTACAGGAAATTTTCCCAAAAGCGTTCCTTGACTTGACATTTTTTTCACAAAATTATCCCCACTATTCAAGCAGGTTTTCGCATGACAGATTGCAGCAGGATTTCTATTGGAACAGACCTTATATTTTAAGAGAATTCTCCCCTGAATATATGTAGTTTTAAAAATCTATTTACTTAGATAACAGTCAAATATTTAGTGATGATTTTGAAATGACAAATAGGTAAGAAAGTTACATATGTATGCCGAAGGTATGAAGAGAAAATCTGTGTTCATGGGTTGAACGCAATTTATAATTATGTATACAACGATGTCGTAGATTTTTAGGATTTTATGTCCTTTGAATTTTAGGAATTGTAGCATTAGTTTGATATATAGCGGATGTGCGTCCATGAATAGGTTATTTAGAATTTCAAGGGACTTTGATACGTATGTTTAAAAGTATACGATTCATGGCGGACGTGCATCCGTGGAAATGTAAACCTTCTAAGGTACATGTCAAGTAAATGTGAGTAATATTTATGCGATTTTTGCTATATGATTTGGGGGTATAGATAGGGAGTTTGGTGATAAGTGGCGTAGCCCCACATAACAGTTAGAACTAAACAACGATGTCGAAGCTTTCGCACATAACCCTATTGGATTTTGACTAAACCAAACAAATAGTTTTTTCGCTAGCCGATAGCAATTATATACGGACCTGATTGTGTAGAAAGGATTTTCCAGTTATAGTTATGTCCCAGTAATTGTACAATTGAGATGATCTGTTGTAGTCAAATGAATTTGTAACGGGATACCCTGAACTCACTTTGATGTCATCAATTGTTCTAACAGTGAACATTGCCTTTGCCTGTAATTAATTAATGCAAATAAATCGGTGATTTTTTATTATATTTACATGAATACATTTTATCTAGGGGTATAGAAAATGATTTTGTTTGTAAAAGAAGAAAAAGTAGGAAACGAATTTGAACGAATATTTCCAAAAATTTTTTGTCGAATGTTATTGGACTTACTGCTTGCAATAATTTATTAATCTAAGAAACAGTATAGCGGCCAATTAGTAACGTTTCCTGTTTTTTTTAATTTTATACAATTATGAAAAGCGAAGAACAATTGCAGTCAAACTAGTAATTTCGAAAGTACCAAAAAGGCCATATTCGTATTCAGCCGAAAAATTGAGATTTAACTTTAAGGATAAAAAGGAAATACAAATGATAAATACTTTACATAGTGTCGAGCTGATTCCAATCACCTTTAAAAAATAAAGTATTGGAACTAGTGATCGCGCGCTACAAGGAAAACCGTCAGTGATTGGGCAAATTTAGATGCAAGAGTACGAAATAGAGTTTGAGAATATGAAGTATAAAATTCCTAAAATTAAGAGTATTATGTACAACATGTGGCAATTACCATACATACATCTGATATACATATATACATTGAAAAATCGCACTTACCTGTTTTTCATTGTTCTTCGAAGATTTCATAAAAGTTCTAAAATCATGCCTTCCTACAAAGAATTTTGCTGCTTCTTTGAGCTTATCAATTTCAAAATTACTATTTCTGTTGAAAGTATTTTTAAAATTAACAAATTTAATTTCTATAACATAAAATATAGTCTTACTGAATAAAGAAACAACGTTCAGATTCTTCAATCGGAATAAAAGAAGTAAAATTCTGAAATCTTTGGCTATCTTTACTTAATAACGATTCCTTTGACACTGCTAATCTATAGAGATATGTTCGTGCCTTGGCACTAAAACGACAATGAAATGTATCAGGAACATGAATTGTTTTTATAACTCGTATAGTAAGCCCTCGTCTAGCAAGTTCTCTGTTTACAATTCGGGTTACACCTGTTGATGAATACCAAGTTCCGCTAGGTTTTTCTAAATCAACATGTACAGATGAATCTAGAGCATGCACACCGGAATCTGTTCTAAAATAAAAAATTAAATATATTTAAAAATCAAAAATTAAATAATAAATTGGTACTAATAATGAAAAAGTTAGAAAATTCGTTATTGGGTATCTGAAAACTACATCTCATTATAACAACAAACATATACGATTTGAAACGACTTCTGTAAAGAAAGAGTCTTATAGGTGACATTCTTTTATTTTTGTTATATGGTAAACTAAGCTTAGGGATCATTGTTTCCTGCCCGGACATGTTCGAAAATATGAACTGCAGAAGATCTGTTATCTAGAAGCGAACTTCTAATCCGTTGTGTGTGCGAAAATGACGACCGCAGGCTGTGCGAGTCAGTCGACTGTCATGTGTTGCGAAAATAACATGGAAGTTAAGGCAGCAATGCGCTTATTTTAGGCGGAGCAGTCGCTATATTAGGGATGTATATGCCGTTGGATCAATGGGGATTGCTAGACCGCCTTAAGGATCTCGACTACGCGGATGATACAGACACCAGGACCTCAAAAACATGTTAAACAATTTGGCAACAGAAAGTAGTTCAGCAGGCTTAAAACTAAATCCGACTAATACCAAAGAAATGCGGATAAATGCAAACACCATTGAACGCACAGCGCTGAATAACCGTTACGTGGAACTGGTAGATAAATTCTGCTAACTCGGTAGTATCATTACCGAAAATGGAAGAAGACGTCAGCTCCGGAATAAATAAAGCACGAAGCGCATATGCATGCCTGCCTCACATATGGAGATCCATGGAGATCTCAATTAACACCAAATTGCGGCTGTTCAACTCCAACGTTAAGGCAGTTCTTTTGTACGGTTGCGAAACATGGAAAGTCACCCAGTTCATCACGGGGCGCCTACAAGTTTTCATCAACAGATGCCTACGTCGTTTCCTAAAAATCCGCTGGCAAGATAGAATTTGAAATGAAGAACTATGGCGCCGTGCCGGCCAAGAAAGGCTAGACGACCAGATCAGGCGAAGGTAATGGAATTGGATTGGCCACACTTTGCGACGCGAAAACGAGAATCTAGCCTTCGACTGGAATCCGCAAGGAACACGTCGAGTCGGAAGATCTAGAACAACTTTGTGGAGAATCCTATGAGCAGAGGCCGCAACAACCGGGAGATCCTGGTCAGAGCTGAGAGCTGTCGCACAAAACAGAGTCCGCTGGAGGGCAACTGTTTTCGCCCTATGTCCCATGAGGGATTAAAGGAGCGTTATGTATGTATAATCTGTGTTATTCATAAATAACACGAATAACACAAATATCATGAATACCCTTATTGTTGAGCTCCATAAAATTTTAAAAGAATGAATATAGTATGACACACCATAGCAGTGTACTAAACTGGATTGTGAAAATTCTTAAAGGTTTTGGATAGACGAACAAAAAATCGTATGGGAGGGGGAAATCGTAACGGTTTAGCCGCTAGGACGTTTTGAAATTTTTTTTGTAGAGGTTTACATATCACCCTGTGTTTTGTAACCTTGACCTATTTTCATGAATAAGGTAGAATTGTACGCAGAATACTCCCACCTATCTAAAACTTTAAAATTCAAGGTTCCACACCACCAACCTTATTCCTATGAATAAGGTCTAAACAAAACCTATCCACGACCTATCCGGCCGATCGAATGTAGTGCCTAGTCCGACATAAATATATACTAATGTATTAAAATAAGAAATGGAACTCTTTGATTTAGACGAAATGCTGGGGTAAAGTAATAAAGCATAGAAGTCATGACAATCTCATTAGATGAACGATGGAACAAGTGTTCCCGGCATAAACGCGGCTCTAGTTGATCAAAATAAAACCCTTCTAGAGAATATTCGGCAGTCAAGCATTCCGTATGAAGAATTTGATACTATAAAGAAATGGAATATGTAATAAAATACAGTTACTTAACTGAGGTGATGTACACAAAATAAATAGTTACTAACGTATTTCACTTCTGTCGTACTTTCTAGTTAAGGTGCCAAAATATTATTATATTCAGTATGATGTATTTATTTGCATGTACTGTCAAAGAATTTATTTATTATACCTGCTGGATAATTGAACTTCTATAGGATTAACTGGGTTTAGTTTTCCTAAAGCGATTTCAAGACTTCCTTGAACAGTTCTCGTATCGGGTTTTGAATCCTGATCCTTAATTATGGTTTTCTGTAAACCCCTTTAATAAACACATGTGTTATAATTGATGCTTATATTTATTAATTACCTAAACTGTGTCCCTATATAAGATATATTTAGAAGGTATCTCTTCATTTTCTAAAAAATAATACGACTAAACTAACCTCAAATTCGTGACAGACGTGATTTTTACACTTGCATTAAAAAATTCTTATTTAAGATTCAAACCAATGGGGATGATAAACGAGTCAAGGCATTGATCAATTCAAACTGTCAATTGTCATTTGAATTGCTAAAGAAGAGAAGTGTGCGGGATTGAGCATTAATTTGTTTCATAACCTAATCAACGTTGAAAGTTTTCATTAAAAAATTAAATTACATTTTTAGATATTGAATATATTTTTATAAATTTTGTTATCTTTTTAAATAAAACATACATTTTAGAACATCACTTATATTTGCTACGGCATTACACAATCACACAGCAAGGCGGGAAATTTTTGCATTTTTAGTACTAATTGTCAAAGTGCCTGGTTGGTTGGTTGCCGAATTCTTTAAGGGATTTAAGTTTGTCGCCTATTTAAAATAGATATTTCGCAATATAGATAGTGCCAAGTATACTACAAAATAAAATTCAATATTTTTGAACTAATTAACGCTGGAAATTCATGCAGGATAGAATCTGATAAAGAAGCATGGCAAAAGTTCACATTACAAACGTCGTTGTCCTGGACAATCCAAGTAGCTTTTTTAATCCATTTCAATTTGAGCTCACATTTGAATGCATAGAAGAACTTAAGGAGGATTTAGAATGGAAAATGATATACGTAGGATCAGCTGAATCAGAGGAATACGATCAAGTCTTAGATACAATTTACGTAGGACCGGTACCAGAAGGAAGGCACATCTTTGTTTTTCAAGCAGACCCCCCAGATGTTACAAGAATACCAGAGCAGGATGCTGTAGGTGTTACAATAGTTCTATTAACATGTTCATATCGAGGCCAGGAATTTGTTCGAGTGGGTTATTTTATTAATAATGATTACACAGACCCCGAGTTACGAGAGAATCCACCGGCGAAGCCACAGTTTGATAAGCTTACTAGGAATATTTTGGCGTCAAAACCCCGCGTTACTAGATTTAAAATAAATTGGGATGAAGAGCAGAATGGAACAAATGGCAATGGCTTAGATGATGAGCCTCAATTTTTCCAAGGAGCAGGAACTTCTACAATGGAACAGGACATGGCTGGAGGTAATATTCATGGCGATGAGGATAGTATCGCGTTACCGTGCGAGGATAAAATTAATGAAAATTCAAATTCTCTGGCCATGGAGTGCTAGTGTCTGTTATTCTATGTTAGATGTTAAATTTTGTATGCTAAAAGCTACTCGTAATGTTACACGCAGATTTGTTAATAAGCTAATAATAAGAAATACATATTTATACAAGATGTGTTCATATTTATGAGCGAATGTTATGCTGTGCACTGATTTTTATATCGTATTGAGGTAATGTTTGTCCTATTTCTCATAAAATATTTCCACCCTTTCAGATTTGCAGATAAGACATACTAAGGAAATGTTAATCGTCCTAGAGGGAAAAGAAAGAGGTGGCGCCTCTGATACAATCAAGATTTACTTAGGCAATCCAGCGGCCGTATAAATGAAAATAGGCATTTGGCAACACAATATCGACAACGTTGTCGTCTCTTTACGTGTCGATAAAGACGTTTGACGTTTATTAAAAAGCTAAATTTATGCATACAATAAACTTAACAATTTCTATTTTAATTAAATTACGTGGTTTGCTGCACTTGGAGTAATATCACACAATTTGATGGTTTTCTATGGCAGCGCTTATCTGCCGATTTGGTCGTAATGCCAAATATAAAACTTAGAGAAAATCTAGAAGCTTTTTTTGTCGAGTCGATTTATCGACTCGAGAAAGCAAATACAGCCCCGGATCACGCGCGAACGTCATTTCAAACTACATCTCGTGCCGAAGATGGAAAATTTATAGTTAATCTTCGAAACAATAATGCTTTAGGTGTTTTCCTGGCACTATAAACTTCATCACGGATTCATTTCGTACAAAGGTGATTCTAGTAACCCATAACTGCCGCCCAATAGCATTTACTTCGGGCCTGATAACAAAACGCATGACTCATGCTTTGCAGCATGCATGCTGTTCAAAAACAATTCTACAAAACAAATCATGAATCCAAAAACTCAGCAAATCATCCAAAAAATTTTACCAAACTATATCGAGTTTATTCTTAAGAACTGGATTGAGGTTTCTTTCTGGTCGTTCAATCTAGGGCGGCGTCGAATCAAAACAATAAGCCATATTTGCTGGTGCTCCTCAGTGGCCAGTTCTATCCATCGCTCTATTCTTAGTCGATCACAATATCGCCAAAGAAACGTGATGGAAAAGGCATGCGAAGAAGTTTCACGGGAGATGAGGGAAACACGTACATGTACGAAGTAATTCAGCGAAATTTTTTTTTGTTCACTTGATTAAATTTTTCTCCTCTCCAATTCTTTAAATATTATAATTGAGCTATGATGAACATTGGCTTTAAAGTGCGGGTATGTGCCGTATTTCTTTTACTACTACTTTTTTCCATAATAAAGACCAAGTCGTAGGTATGCCCTCCTCGCTAGAACTCTTCCTTTGACATTTTTCATCTATAAAGCATGTATTATCTAACGAAGCAACACTTGTGGCAAAGCGAGTTGCTAGCGCGGTATGTTGGTAATAAGCTTGTGAAGCTTGGTATACGGCCTGCCTTACTCTTACGCCTGCGACAATATAAGACAAGAATGTGCCTGATCTTTTCGGTTTGATCGTGGACTATGTCCACCTCTAGCAACAGGGACATAAGAGGCATTCTTGACATTGGCCGCAAGAATCGTGTAAAATAACGCCTCGAAAACGAATTGCTGCTCAACTCGAATAAAACTTACAGCGATCTTTCTTCTGCCTTAGTGAACGGTGTGAATATAACGACTGACCCATTTCTTAACATCTTGGTCATCATTACTTATTCCAAATGGCCAAATGAGCATCTTGATGCTTAGAATTTCTTCCACCATCACCCAGGGTTACAAACAAGTCCTACGTTCGCCCGCCTTCCAATATTTTTCGCGCTACACCAGACTGGCGCGCTCGGCTTACCCTCAACCCTTGCAGTCGTCCTTTTCGCTCGCACAGGCGTACAGAAGTTCGTTTATAAATGAGTAACTCGATTGTGGAACAATCTTTCGCAGTCCGTATTTCCGAACTCGTACCACATCCTAGAGCTCAAACGTGAGGTTCATCGCCATCTGACAGGCTGGTAGTACAAAGGCTGATTCCCATGGACATAAAAAAATATCGGAACAGGAAAGAGAAAAACTCCACAAATCGAGAGTGGTGAGGACATTGGGAATGATCTGGGATCCACTTGAGGATGAATTTCGATGAATTTACCGCAGTACGTATACTCCGAATTCTTTGCAAAGTTGCTTATGCATATTGTGTGTAGGGAAGGTTCATGTCTAGGGAGGTCGTTATCAAGTTCTCGTCTAGCGGCCTTAAAAACACAAATGATTGTTGGCAATGGCCAAGATTGGAGTTTTGCGCTGGCTTGTTACTAGCGATATTATACAATGAAATTAAGTTAAGCGTTCTTTTGGCATTAGCTGATGTCTTATGGGGCAGTTGTCGTTGTCAACAGAATGTCAGCAGCTCTTGGAAAAGGAAAGGTGACGACATGTTCCATCGAAGTCAAATACAGCCAATCTTATCTCTAAAGGATTAGACTACAAGAATCGATTTGATTCGTTGAACATTATTGCTCGAATAAATGGATGAGAGTAAGCACAAAGAACCACCATAATCTCCTTCAACATCCTGCCTACTTCTTATAACCCCGGACTACTACTAGACATTGCACCATGAAGTGACCAAAGACATGACGGACTGGGTGCAAAGGGTGATTCCTGAGCTTATAACCGTCACAAAAAAAACGTCAATCACAAACTTAGGATTACTTAAGAGATGCAATCTACAAGTCCTACAATAGGCCCCGCCTCGAATACATCTTTACCTACACTGGTGCATCGAAAATTGGTTTAGCGTGGCTCGACAAGTTCCACCGCTCCATCAAACTCAACGAAATGGCATTTAGATCCTCCGTACACTGTAAAAAATTTATCTTCGCAGTGTAAATGTACGGTAACTCGGCACCTTCCTGCCATACGAAAAAAGGCTAACGATTTTGTATTACGTGCCTGGAACAAGAGTACTTCCTCATGGAAATATTTGATAAATATAAAATGGATATTCTGGCTATACAAGAGATACGGTGGAACGGGCAAGGAATAATGGACAAATGAAATTAAGATAATCTTAGGTGACTTAAATGCTAAGATTGGAAAGAATGAATAATCCGCCCCACAATAGGTCCATAGAGCTTACCCGACGAAAGTCCGCTCCGCTCGTTTTTTCTTTGTTTTTCTTCCGTTCTGTCCGCTTGATTCTGGCTACCGTTCGTCTCATGGAAAGCTTACGGAAAAGTGGAATTTCCAACTTTTAAAAACCGACGGAAATGAAGGGTTCTGTTTGAGGCGTAGGTTTTGAATAGACGAACAAAAAATCGTATGGGAGGCGGGGGTGAAATCGTAACGGTTTAGCCGCTAGGGCTATGGTTTTGTAACTTTATGCAATACACCCTGTATGTGAGAACGGGTAAGACCATCGTGTTTTATAGTAAAAGCTTAGACGTTCTGGTCAGATGCTTGGATTTGAAGAGCCTTGACAGACTACAGTAGGCTTGGCTTTTAGCAGTCGTGCTCGTATCTCTGATTTCATGCTATTGTTGGCTGCTAGTATTGACCCAAGGTAGGTAAATGATTTTACCACTTCAAACTCGTGTTGCTCTACCTTCATTGTGGGACCAATAACCTATATTATATAATGCTATGTAGTCTTGTTTTGATGCGAAGCGTGCATATTCTGTTACTGGCTTGAAGTCCAGAATCAGTGATTTCATTTTCTTTTCCACAATGAAAGCTACTCCAAACTCTCTTCTTTCACTGGAGAGAACCGTGTGGGTTCTGAGATCCATTATGACGCTGTGAGTCCATTTAGAGCGGTGATCACCATGTCGTATTTTTTAGTAATAAAAGCGAACGCAGAGCGCCCGTCCTGTTGAGCGTTCTGACCTTCCAAGTTCCAAAATCGAATTTCATATTCCGTTGCCTGGGTGGCGGATAGTTACCGTTGGGTCCGTCCTGTCCGGTGGGTTTTTACGGTGGAAGGTTGTCAGCCTGCCGTCTAATCCCCAATCTGGAGGACCAGTCAGGTGTTTGCTTCATTTTGAGACGCGAAGCACTCGCCTTTCACCCTCCGTCTGCTACTCTTGTATAGACAAGAGTATCCAGGGGTCACCCGATGTAAAGACAACACCTTCGGGGTGGTGGAGGTAGGATTCGGTAGCATAGCGGTGTATCTTAGATCGCGTAGACCTTAGATCGCAGATGGCATTTTGGTATACCGGCGCCATAAAGTCCTTGAGGCCGTATAATTTGACTCCCCCCGCCTCATTTCATTTATACAAAGAGTGTAAATTGTCAAGACATGCCAAGATACTGCGTTTACGTTGGGCCAGTCATGTTCAAAGAATGGATGTCTCAAGGATACCGAAAAAAGCCCTGTATCTTCTACCAGATAGGAAAAGACCAGTCGGCAACCACGGTCAAGGTGGGAAGACTGCAGCTGCTTTACCGAATTGCGGTCACTATTTCTATTTTGGATGGTGCTCGAGTAGCGACTCTTATTGACTGTGCATTGTTTCTGCTTTCTTGAGGTTCCTGTGCAAATGAACCATCCAGGGAGGCGAAGAAATGATCTCTCCATCTTTCCATCCGCACTCTTTACGGCATGCTTTTTAGTAGAGTGCTTTCCCGAGAGCTGTTGAGTAATTCGGTACAGCACTTTACTATTGCCTGTGTTTGCCGCCTTTTATCACGCCAGACTTTTCTCTGACGTCTTTCCGGGTCGCTTGTAGAGTTCAGATTATTTTCCTGCGGTCTACTTTTTGCCAGGTTATGTTCGAGATCCAGTGTTGTAGGTTTCTGTGGACATAACCGATGCTTGTTTCCGCTGCTGTTATTATAGCGTCCTTTGTTGTATTCCACAGCTTTTCAATATTATTTTCGTCAGAAACGCTCAGTGTTGCCAACCCCATCCTGGAGTAAAACTACATACATGCTTAAACAAAACTGTAGAAAACTGTAAATATTAATTAAAAGACGATAAATCTACCGTTTTTTTCTTATATTGTATTATTTAATGGTAATAATAAATAAAACAGATAATGGGGAAGTAGTCCAGTCAAATGGTACTTTCGCTGAACATTTTATGAAAACAGCAATTTTTTTTTGTAATGTGTAGGGGGGTTGGTTGGGAGTATAAAACCGAGTTTTCGGGATCTGGAGGCGTGACTTTCGGCCGCCATCTTGTTTTGAGTGGTAAAAATAGTTTTCCTTATTTCTCGGAAACCCTGAGTCCTATAGAATTTTTGTACAAATATTTTTTTTAGATAATCAAATTATCTACAACTTTCGTAAATAATGTTTTGCCTTAATATTAATAATAAAAAAGATATGGACGAAAAATGACAAAAATTTTGGCGGTGATGAAATCATACATATTTTTTTTGAATTTCTTAAAATAGGCATTGTGCGCATCGAACTCGAACTCGAACCAATTTTTAATTTCTGATTTTGTGTGCAAAGCACCTCTTATTGTGGTCGTAGTAAATTTATTTCTAAGTTTCGTTTTCATAACATTAATGCTCGAAAACAAGTGTTTTACCGTAGCCGTACCGTAGCGGCAGACACAGAAGCTTTTTGGTCAAATTCGATAATAGTGGAAATTGTACAGATCCATCGCCCTTATTAATTGAGAAACATATGGCCTACTACGAGATAGATGGCGCTAAATAAAAAACTGTAGATTTGCATGCCTAAACTAAAAACTGAGAAGATTTCCAAAAAACTGTAAATCTACAGTTAAAACTGTAGAGTTGGCTACACTGGAAACGCTTTGCTGGTTTAAAGTTTGTTGTAGTTTCCCAGCAAATTCTCGCCTTTTAATGGTGTCACGCAGAAGGTGTACGTTAAACCGTCTACGGTTTATGGGATTGCGTTGGACAATCCTGATTGCGGCGATTTTGAGGCCTTTTGAAGACTTCCAGTGTCTGCTCCCCTAAAGCTCCTGACATCCTCTAGATTAGTTCTCCATCTGCAGCTGACGGCCACGTGCTCTATCTGGTTTCTCGTTCTACCATCGGGCGATACCCAGGTCTCCTTGTGTATCTTCTTGTGACAAAAGTAAACTCCACCCATAGAAATATAAACTAACACGGAACGGCTGTGTCTTGTAAAAACTCTGTACGTGAGCGACCACACTAAAGGTAGCTTGTTTAAAAGGACAGCAATAGGGGCTACGTAGACTAGTCATGATTACTATGTAGTAAAACCGACTTTTAAGAAGAGAGCGAAGAAGGGGCGGGGGGAGTATGCCTTACAGCCATTCCATGTTTAGTTTATATTTCTATGGTTCCACCTACCATGAGTTGGTGGGAGCTACAGAAGTCAACTAAAAGCTCACCGTTGCTGCTAGTGACCTGGCCTATGCCTTGATTTCCAATCGTGTGTTCAAGACCGGTGTTGGGGCCGATCTGTGCGTTTAGGTCACCCATTAAAACAATGATGTCTCCCCTTGGAATAGAACGAAAAACCTCATTCAGTCT
Organism: Thereva nobilitata; assembly: GCA_963855945.1. NCBI lineage: Eukaryota > Metazoa > Arthropoda > Insecta > Diptera > Therevidae > Thereva > Thereva nobilitata. The sequence goes on from OY979696.1 coordinate 84,390,575, forward strand.
CATAAAGAGCTCGTCTTTGATGTCATCGTCTGCCTCTTCGGTTGGAGCGTAGCATTGGACTAGCGTACTACTTCTTACTCTGGTTCGCAGGCGCACGGTAATAATCCTCTCAGAAACTGGTCACCAGCTAATGAGGCTGGTCCTGGCTTCCTTGGTGAGTATTACGCCATTCCTAAGGCTCAGTTTCGATTCTGCCAGAATATAAGAAGGATTCACCGTTTGGGCAGATATGTTCCCCGCATCGGGCCATCTGGGCTCGCTAAGTCCCATGATCTTAATTTCATAGCGATTCATCTCGTTGAGGACCTCATCCAGCCGTCCATCAGCAAGCAGTGTTCTCACATTGCATGATCCGATTCGTGTCCTCGTTCGAATGACAAAGGTCGTCGTCGTGTTGTCCATCCGGTTCCGAGGCATTGTTTGGCCTGGGGTGGTAGCACGTAAGTTGTTTCAATCGACTTCTCCATACAAAAATTCAGAATTTTTGTAAGTAGAGGTCGATTGAAATAACTTACGTGCTTCCACCCCTGTTTCACACGGAACGACGGCCATTCAACAGAAATCGTACGGTATTCATTCTTTTAGAGAAGAGGGTGAGAGAGGACGATGGGAAGGGAAGATTTTCCCATCCAACTTTCTCATACGATTTTCGATACGACTTTTTGACAACGGTGTGGTTGTTGTTGTTTTTTGTTCCTTTTGCTGGGAGAAGAAAAGAAAGAGAAATGACTTTTGTTTCACTCGGAAAGTACGCAAAAGAGAATTAAAATAAAAGCAACAACAATAAGCTAAAGCGTTTTGACGTATAGGTGGTTGGAAAAATTCGCACGTGTGGAAGCCCGTACGACTTTTCGTCAAATTTCAAAAGGGAATGGACGATGACAGCATATTTTGTTGGTTGGTCGTCGTCTCGTGTGAAACAGGCCTTTGCCGATTCGTAGCAATGGTATTTTTATGGGAGCGGGTTGCTAACGTCAGCCCAACCGACTTAAAACTTTGTTTTATGGCGCAGAGAACTCGCCATTCGACCGTCTCCCCCTAGCTCCTTCCGAAGAAGTACCCCATGGGGCAACGCGGGAGGTGGGATTAGGACTTGCTAACAGAGCTGCTAGAAGTTCGTCTCCAGTGACTCCTCTCGGGTTTTGGTAGAAGTGACAAATGGGTGCCACCACCTCCAGAGGTCTTTGTTAGCCGTTCGCCCCCCCCCAAGGTTAAGGTTGGTACAGCAAAACTGCTCAATACAAGAAAGTGGAATCAATTGGCGGAGCAGAGAGACATCTGGAGGAAGAATCTGATGGAAGCCAAGGCCCGAATTGGGCTGTAGAGTAATCGAAGAAGAAGAAGCAATCATCCAGATCCCTCCGCGCATCATCTAGACCCCTTTAAACTTATCCTATCCGCTTCTACCCTTCAATCTAACCTTCAACCAATAAAAAAAATCATTACACTTTAAATTTCTAACTTGCTTAAAATCATCTGAGTAAGCATTTTTTTATAATAATCTTAGGAGGTTTTTTTTTAAAGGAAATAATGTTATTCAAATTATTGTATTCCATTTGATGTGTTGTATTTGATGTGGACTAAATTTTTAATTCTCTTTTAAATTATAAGCATGGCTGGGTGCGCTGATACGATGGTGCAAAATTCTCCAGATAGCGAGTGCGTTATTTGCTGTGAAGAAATTTTTGGTAATAAAAGTCAAGAAGATTGCCCAAGAGAACCGTAAGTTAAATATTATACATACATACATACATATATGTATATGTTTTGTAGTCCCTATTTTAAATATTTTTCTTTTAAACAGACGAGAAACGTTAAAGCACTTGAAAAAAGATGATTACGAAATTGTGCTAGACAATTCTCCGCCACTCCCGGCTAGGCCATATCGTCTTGGTTATAATTGTGCAACTAGAAAATTTAGTAAGTAAAATTTAATTAAAATCATTAAGATTTTTATCTATACATTTACATTGTTGTGGCTTTCCCGGGTTAGACTTGTATACATAAATATATGTATAGTATAATAAGAAATGCCGTTTTGCAATAGAAGACAATGGGATGCAATTCTTCTCTTAATTACAGTTAAGAATATTTCTTTAAATATGAGTTATTTTAGTGGGACCAGTAACTTTATTACAGCATGCACGTTTTTTGGCAAATTGAAAGATTTTCAACTGCATACATTCATTAATCTAAACAACAATTACATCATTAGAAATTTATATTTACATAGGCAATAGGTCAAATTTAAAGCAGAGGAATGCGTTGCATGAAATAACAATTAGATATGTATTTCTTTATCCTTTGCACTCAATTACTCCTAGATTATTACCAGGGTAAGAATATTTTCAACCTATGTATTATAATTATCGTAATACTTATGGAAAATAAGCATAAATTTAGGTTAGCAATGTTCCGTCGATAAACAGAAAGCAAACCATTCTTCGTTGATTCTTCAGATAAAACTATTTCTTTGGTTGGTAATTTCTCAGTTACTGCTCACTGAGCTGGCTATATTTTCCACTTTGTTAATTAAAGTTGATTTTTATTTCTTTACACTACCAATCTGTCATGTTGTTTCCGTCATGGTGCAATGTCGAGTGGTAAGCTTAGCTCGAAGGATAGGAAAAGGATAGGATAGGTTAAGGGTGATCTGGGAATGAGTGAGGGTAGTCTGAGGAGGCAGTGGAGCATGCGTTTGAACTCGTGGATGTTGTAAGAATTTTTTTAAGAAGTATGCAACCTTCGGGGTTAGTAGTAGACAGCCTCGTCGGAATGTTATGCCTCCTAAAATAAATTAATCTCGCTAACCAACCGACAACAGCTGTGACCTTAATAGTATCAGACTACCAGGAGAACAACGTGTACCGACCCGACCTAAGCAGAGCTTTGGTACCCTGCAGCACGCTCGTTTGGTCTTGCCATTTCACCAGCCTCAGTCAATAGCAACACTTGTGATTACATCGCCGCATTGATTCTGAATCGGCCTTCTTCGTTATGAAAAAAAGAATCTATTCTAATTTTCATGGTGGCGGAACAGGAAGACAATCAGTACTTCCCCTGGACTTTCCAACAATTTTAAAATATTGAAATAACAGTTCTGAAAAAAAAAATTATAAATATTTTCAGTCAATAAGTGCGTTGCACTTTCACAAAATGCTTTATAGCGTGTGCAAAATTTTGCTTGAGCTCTTGATCACGACGGTACTGGAAAGTTTTGATGATACTGTTGACGGAGGTATTGGGTGCCAGGCTTGATACCAATTTCATCTGCATTAAAATACAATATAAGATACTATATTTTTAAAAATATGTTTCATTTAAAAACCATATAAAGGGAAACTGGTTAGTGTTTTCTCAAAGAGTGTGTTTCAAGTTTCACCACAATCAGTAATCAGAATCAGTGATGAAATTTATCCTAATCATTGATGGAGAATGGAACAATGAATGTTCGCATTCGACAAAAAATGATGGAATATGATGGGGACATTATGTGATGTTGACAATTAACCTCAGATGGACTGATTGCAATAATTGATGAAACTTGAAACACACTCTAGGTCTACATATGTATTTTCCTTAAATGCGATTTAGTTTATTAATTTATATAATATGTTTTAAAGTAAAAATTATTTGAAATTCTAAACACACTGTCTCACCCCATAGATCTAACCGCAGAGAACTTTCCAAGCAGGTTCCCTTTCGCTCATACGAGCTAGATGCCCTGCCCATCGAAGCCTAGCTTTATTTTCTTCACGACATATACGTTGCGATAGCGCTCGTAGATCTTCTCGGCGTAGAGTCTCGGGAATCGTCCTTCCTTGCATAAGGGGCCAACGATTTCAGGACTATCCGAGTGCTTTTTGGCTTTGTTGGCTTTTAGCAGTTTCCCGCTGATTTCTGGTTCCATGCTTATCCATTACAGATGTCGATTGGTCTGGACAGTGTTCCAGATAGCTGTACTTGGTTGATTATTTTGGTCATGGCGTCGTTGACTATGTTATCATAGGCGGCTTTAAAATCGATGGAGAGGTGTTGGATTGAGTTTTGAACATATTTTTCGATCGCCTTCCACAGGGTGAAAATCGGATCTATTGATTTGCCTGGGTTGAAGCCACAAAGGTATTGGCCTATGATATTTCTGCTTATGGGGTCATCCCGTTCTGTATCCTATAAGCGTTACTCAACGTTATAGTGCGATAATTGGCGCGCGTTGTGATATCTATTGATTGTGTACCGGGCAGAGCATGCCTTTATTCCCGTCTTCTGGCATCGCTTCCTGCTCCGATACTTGCGTAATTGAAGTATCGAAGTAGTATAGACCCTTTTGAAGTACTATAGATCCGCGGCCATGCCATTTGCTTTGTTGTTTTCACGTCGGTTGATGGCTCTACTAACTTGATTTAGGCTTGGTAGGATTATCATCAGTTATTGGTAAGCCAGTTAGCTCTTGCTTACTTTTACTCCTTGGGCCATAATACGCCCAGCCCTACGCCATTATCGGTTTTGGAACCGCCCGTATACCAGGGGCGTGCCATGTTGCCATTCTGACCTAGTTCGGATAATAGTTGTAAACGTGTTTGTCAAAGTAAAGAGTGGCAAGAATCGTATCGGAACAGACCATGATCCTCATTGATTATTATCTGTTTCGCATATTGTCGTATGAGTCGCGACTCGGAATCTACTGCTAGTTCAATGTTTAAAAATCTAGCTTTATCAACTGTAGAACATTATTTAAAGTAGAATTTCTGAATTTATTTATGTAGAATTTAAGAGTGCAGCAGTACACTTATTTGAATTTCACTTTTCAGGTGACTGCTGCTTTTGCGGCTTCTTCGACTGTCACTTATATTTAAGCTTTCTGCGGCTATAAGGCTTTTTTATTATTATAGTTGGACAATTAATATAAAGTGCAACAATGTCTACTTTCGATATTTATTGGATACTGCATTATATAACAAATTTTGTAAGAATTCAATTCACCTTCACTTCGTACAGTGGAGTAGATAAATGTGTTATTTTGAATATAATGAATAGTTAATGAGTTTTCTGAAACGGCATACGGTATATACTATGCCGTCCTTTTTTGAAAGTATGGGCAATTAGGTAAATCTTTTGCGCCTGCGGGATCTCACTTTCGAGTACGGAAACACGCATAATGAATGAATTAGTAATGCCAAATACAGATTGTGTTCTTAATGGGCATTAATCATTGAGAATTAAGCGCTTAAGAATTATATTTTGCACCAAAATATATATTCAAAAGTTCTTCCTAGAAGTTTCAAGAATACAAAACTAATGCACCGGTTACACGAATGACAAAAAATGACAATTGTCATAATCTCTTGTCATGACATTGCTGTTTACACGACGTAAATAATGACAAATAATGACGAGTCGGGTTATGACAAAAGCTATGACAGAGTTAAATTTGCCTGCTGTTAAAGAAGGTCTGAAATTTGTTTAAAAAAAGCAACGTAAAAAAGTATGGAAGAGGACAAAACATTAGCTGCAGCTTGTTTTGCTGCTGCTTTTTGTATTTTGGTCGATTTTTTCGAAGCGAAGAATGAAAAGGTAATGAACCAACGGTCGATTACCACAAATTAGGGTATCTTTGTAATCGTAAGGAATGCATCTTCCATTTCATTAATAAAAGCAGGAGTGTATGATGAAAAAAGCAGAAATAATAATAAGTGTCAACACACTGATCAGTTTTTTATGTCCGGTTTTTGACTGCACAAACTAGGTCAGGAGGGGTTGGTTTTAGACCCCACATGTAGAATAGTTTTATTGATAAAATGGAGAAAACTACCACCCCCTTAAGTTTGTACAGTCAAAAATTGGACACGATGTAATTATTCATCTTTTTAACAAATTTATGCTCTTTCGCCTTTTTTAAAAATAAATTGAGCACAAATTCCTTGTTTAGATAAAAAATAATCATAAAGGATATGATCATAAATTGCAGTCGTGTGTTGCCGGCATTATTGTCCATTCAAAATGCGCGTTTGGGTATCGAAAAATAATAGCTTTTTTATACTATGTATTTCCGTATATATTTTTTTGGGTCGCTAATTACGGGGTTCCGCCCACTTAATCTAGGGGTAGTTTTACCCCCTTGATGGTTCAAAATAATTTATTTTTAGCTGATTTAAGCATTCAATCGAATTTTTTTATTTTCAGTCGAAATTAGGGGTGGTTTCAACCCTTAGGATTATCCCTTATCATAAAATTTGGCTTGATTTGGTGTAAATCAACCAACTTCGCAAATAAATATTGAGAATAGTGTATTTCATTGGATTATTTTTGATTATTATTGAAATTATTGCGAAAAACATAGAATGCAACAGGACTTGAATTATGACAATTTGTCATAAAAGAATGAGCAAGCTCATTCTTTTATGACTAGTTGTTATAACTTGTCATTGTCATTATTGTTTACACGGTCATTAATTTGTGTCATTATTATTGTGTTAAACGGCTTTTATACGATGTCATTATAGTGACAACTTTTATGACACGGATTTTTGTCATTTTTTATGACAGGTGTGTCATTCGTGTAAACTCACCATAAAATAATTTTGTTTGGAGGATATATTTTAGCTAGAATATCTTATGCTCGAATGACCATTAAGACCGATCCGAGAATGGTATAAATGCCTTCGGTACAGAACATGTACTGAAATCGTTACTGGGCAAGTCAGTTGCATGTTGTCATCTCTTTGCATAAGTTACTTAAAACTCGGTTGTGAAACGCCTTTTTGAAATTGGTTTTACAATTTTGTCAATTGCTACATATACCATATGTTTTATTGGTTGTTTTAACTAACTAAGAAAGAAAGAATATTGATATCAAGGCTATAACTAAACTAATCAAGAAAACTGTCACCGAGCTTCAGAGATGGTAAATTTTTCTATTTCTCTAAAACCTGAGAAAATGCAATAAAACCATTAAAGGAATGGATGAATAAATCAGTAACTAAAGAGGGCGTAAGCAGGATAAACTTACACGTGATTCAAGCAGACATCTGAATAGATAATACGATTGTTAAAATAGAGAATCGAGTCAAGAAATCCATGAAAATTTGAATGTAGTAAATTGATACACACCGCTGATATACATATAGTCGCTGCTCGTCCGCTTATAAAATGCAACAGTCGTTTCTATTTCCTTAGATTCGGAAAAACTTTCAAATGACAGCCTTCCTTTTTCCATGACCATATATTTTCAGATAGTAAAAAAATCTGTAAATTTGAATGGTTAACTGATTTTGTTCTACATTCTACATGTAAGGCTACTTACTACATAAAATTGGACTTGTTCTTGATAGAAGAGAAGCAAGAGGCTAAAATGTTCTTTTGTAATTCTCTGTTATTACCACAAAATTTAATTTCACTTAAAGTCAATAACTAATGTGCGATATTTGTGCGATTCCTATTACATAACTAAAAATCAGACGCTGCAAATGCATTTATGATTTCATTTCTTTTTAATTTCAGAATGTAAAAAGCGAAAAGAGAAAGAAAAATGTTTTGAAACTTTAGAAATGCCAATAGGAATTGCGTTTTCGACACTTAGTTTAAGCGAATACAATTTAACATCTGAAAAAATACAGAGATCGCAAGCATATTCCACATGTCTGGTAGCTTTTGCGGAAACTTACTTAACTCCTGAAAGTGAATGGGATTCTATTATATTGAATCGTATTATGACTGAGGGCAATAGGCATTATTTGAGCTCATTAGCTGCAATTCAAGCATTGGCGCCATATGAAGATGTTGTTGAAATAAACGAGAATTTAATCAGCACAACAGTAGTCCTTTGTCGGAACAATTTCGATTTGGAATTATTTCAACCTTTCATTATTGGCCAGCTTTCATCTAAAGACCCAACAATTCCGACATTTGGTTACAGCTGTAAGCTATTTTTTCGAAAATACAACTACTGTCTTCTGTCTGTAGCCGGATTGTATTTTTTTATTTGGAGGAGATACGGATCATTCTTCTTATTTGATCCAAATGGAAGGGATACAAATTTTAAAAGAGATTTCGAAGCAGGATGCATTATTGTTCTAGCTCTTCGATCATTTGATAATTTGAACTGTTATATAACAAAGCTGAGCGGACTGACAGGAGATGACGTTTTTACTATACGCAGGATTAGAGTTATATGGCTGTTGCCGTTTATTCCTCCGAATACAATTTACAAAAGAGTTCGTAGTGCTGATTATTGTGTCATTGATGAGCAACATGCAAGCCTTAAAGGGCACATTAATTTAGAAATGTCTTTATTTTCTGAATTTCATGGCAAGTTATATCAGGTTATTGCAATGATCGCAATTTTATTATCTAAGATTGATCCACCTTCAACCTGGGATAGTTATGTTGTTGATGAAATTCTGCTGTTATCTAAATCGAAATATGCAAGGTGGGCTAAGCGCAATGGTGCAGATTTAAGAATGCAAGATATTCCTACAATTATTAATCTTGGAGCATATAAAACTAAGTCGCAATTTATATTTTGCGAACTTTGTGGGACATGGGCGTATGTGCCAAACTATAGATTTTCCCATTTGACTATGGGCCTCCGGCAAATGTTTTGTGATAGCACTAATTTAATTTTAGAAATTGGCTCGAGATTTTACCCAATTTGGAAAAGGCAAGGATTTTTCTACCTGCTTGATTCATATCAACATGGGTGCACTCTGAGCTCACCTTTTGTTCATATGTGCAGTACTCTAAATAGTCTTTGTTGTGTACTGCATTACAATGTCCTTCAGATTATGGCTCCTACCGATTTTGCTATCCATAAAGTAGTTATTATAGAAATTTTAAGAAATGATTATCTTGAGAATGTATGTTTGGATGAGTATTCTATGATTTATGAAGCAAAGAATGAGGAAATTATTTCGCTAAACGAGTCTATTGAAGATATACAATGGACTATGGATTTGAAAGTAGAAGAGCACTGTATTCCAGACGATTATCAAAATTTAGATTCCCCTGGGATATCAGAAACACAAATAGTACCTCCTTATTTGATTCTCAAGGATCAGTTGGATGGATCCGTCGATTTCTTTTTAGATGAAGACCAAGAAGATGGGCATGAAAAAGGTTCGAACGTTGACGAAGGGTATGAGCTAGGTTTTGCTGCAGTGGGACCACCTAAGGAACAAAGAATTAAAGACGGAAAAGATCATGAAGCAAAAGAAACAGATGGAACGGGCAAGGGTGGGAAGGGCCCAGACGGAAAGGCCAAAGGCGGAAAGGATCAAGATGTTACAGACAAAGGTGGAAAGGACCAAGATGGTAAAGACAAAAGTGGAAAAGACAAAGCCTCTAAAGGTGCTGACGGTAAAGGTGGGGATACCTCGAAAGGTGCTGGTGGCAGAGGTGGGGACACCTCTAAAGGTGCTGATGACAGAGGTGGGGACACTTCGAAAGGTGCTGATGACAGAGGTGGGGACACTTCGAAAGGTGCTGATGACAGAGGTGGGGACACTTCGAAAGGTACTGATGGCAGAGCTGGGGACATCTCGAAAGGTGCTGATGGCAGAGCTGGGGACACCTCGAAAGGTGCTGATGCCAGAGGTGGGGACATCTCGAAAGGTGCTGATGCCAGAGGTGGGGACACCTCAAAAGGTGCTGATGGCAGAGGTGGGGACACCTCCAAAGGTGCTGATGGCAGAGGTGGGGACACCTCTAAAGGTGGTGATGGCAGAGGTGGGGACACCTCTAAAGGTGGTGATGGCAGAGGTGGGGACACCTCTAAAGGTGGTGATGGCAGAGGTGGGGACATCTCCAATGCTGCTGATGGCAGAGGTGGGGACCCCACTAAAGGTGCGGATGGCAGAGGTGGAGACAGGAGTGCAGATGGCAGAGGTGGTGACAGAACTACAGATGATAGGGGTGGTGGAAGAACTGCAGATGACAGGGGTGGTGACAGAACTACAGATGGCAGAGGTGGTGACAGAACTGCAGATGGCAGAGGTGGTGACAGAACTGCAGATGGCAGAGGTGCTGACAGAACTACAGATGGCAGAGGTGGTGACAGAACTACGGATGGCAGGGGTGGTGACAGAACTACAGATGGCAGATATGAAGACAGAACTACAGATGACAGAGGTGGTGACAGAACTACAGATGGTAGATATGAAGACAGAACTACAGATGGTAGATATGAAGACAGAACTACAGATGGTAGATATGAAGACAGAACTACAGATGGCAGATATGAAGACAGAACTATAGATGGGAAAGGTTTTGACAGGACTGTCGATGGCAGAGGTAGTGATCGTAGAGCTCTATATGGCGAAACTACGACTGCAGATCGTAGAGACATTGGTAGCAGAGGCGAATATAGTAGAGATGGTGGCACAAGGGACATAGATGGAAGAGGTTCAATTCCCAGGGGCCACGATCGAAGAAGGGGTATAGACGAATACGACGATGGAGTTGAAATTTACGAAAATTTAACGAATTCTTATCCGGGATATACATGTACACCTCATAATCTTGCCGTTGCTGGTTCACAAACTGGAAGCCCTGAAAGTATTGGCAATTTAATAACTACAGCTTTGAAGGTCGCCGATCGAGTTCTTGTAATGGTACCATGGGGTAACTACATTGTCTTCAAATTTGGACCAAATTATCTACTTTATGATGGTTGTACTTGTAATATAGACCGATTTCGGCACTTGGATTTGACAAAAGGTACTGCTGGTCTTTTATGTTATGCAACAGTGGCAGAACTTGTTCGTCAAATTATGTGCGGTAATGCTGAGGATGAGGATGGCTCTGGTTGTAGTCGAATTATTAATGATATTCTAGATCAATATGGGAATTAATCATTTATATTGTCGTTTTTTGTTACATATTTGGCAAATTTCAATAATAAAAATTTCTGTTAAAATGTAATTTTGATTTTGTTTTGAAATGAGCCAGATGTTGGCGCAATGGTAACTTTTATGAAAATTCATTATCAAACAGGATTAATTTTAGTATTTTGTAGTCGATTTTTGGTTACAAGCTTCAACTAGTAAATTCAACATCTTTTTGATATAAATTCGCGGCGCGGTACAGGAAATATCTTTAGAGCGATGACGCCCAAAAACTAAATTCATTTAATATTTAAACTTTGCGTACAATTCTTCGTTGTCATTGGATGTAAAGTTCTTCCGGTCAACAATCATTTTTACTATTATCTTTTTTTGAAATGTTCCGGCTCAAAAATTATGTACTACTATTCTTGGTATGAATATGTAACGAGATAAATTCATTCTTGATTTCCGGATTTTAACATACATGAGGAAATGAGGCGAGATGTGATTGTAAATACGTACTGGAGAGACCTGGGCCCTTATTCTCTATTACAATATTGTGATATTTTTTAACGAAACTGACGAAATCGTATTCTCTATTACAATATTGGGATCAATTTTACTTGAAAATCTAACAATGATGTCAAATTTTTACTCGAAAGCTCTTTCGTTTTCGGATCGGATTTAATTATTGTAATAGAGAATAAGGCCCCTGGGTTTCTTTCTTACTTCTTTTGGGACAGTAAAATACAACTTGAAATGAGGGGAGGTGGATTGTAAGTACGTAGTGGTGGGTTTCTTCTCACACCCTTTTTGGGGCAGAAAATTCCCAGATTGGTTGTAAATACGTTCTGGAGAGACATTTCTTTCTTTTTTTGGGGCAGTAAAATTTCCAAGTTGAAATCAGAAGTGAGATAGTAAAATATTAATTTACATCGTGGAAACATAGGTTTCTTCCTTTCTTAAGCAGGAGCCACATAGCACACGTCCTCCCTTCTCCATGTTCCGTGCCTGACTTCCTGTCAAAGTAGATTATTTATTTATTTTATTTATAGTCGTGTCAAATTAGCAAAAGGGTACCCACTTTTTAGAAGTAGGACCAAATGGCCTAATTTTTTTTGGAAAATGTTCAGAAACACTTATTGATCAAGTGTTATATGGTCTGAAGGTGCGCTTATGTTTTTATTAATTAACAAATTAAAAATCTCGGAAAATATCTAACGAAATGGACCCAAAATCTAAACTCTGGGGTTTTCGAGGTCGCTGAACACGAATCCACTGTCGAAACTTAAAAATTCAAAAAGGCGGATCTAATATGGCCGCCTTTTGGAGATAAACCTCAAAATTGAACAAAAATCCATACTCGGGGGTTTTCGAGGTCGCCGAACACGAATCCTGGGTCCAAACTTAAAAACTCAAAATGGCGGATCCAATATGGTCTACTTTTAAGCTTAAATTGACATTTTTCTTAAAGACAAATCACGAAATTGTACAAAAATTTACAGTCGGAAGTATTACAATTCACTCATGTTACTTATACTCTCCTATATCTATGGCACATTGCGTAAACTTTGGCTCTATGGTAATCTCTTACCACAGTCTATTCGTGCCAAGCTGGTTAAAACTGACACACTGTTGACTGTTGCCACATTTTCTATATGGTGCCCTTGTTTACATATTTTTTGATTCATCCTGCAGCCAACGTCTTAAAGTAGCATTTAATGATTGTTTGCGGTATATTTTTCACGTGAGACGTTCGGATCATGTGTCTGATATACAAAACTCTTTATTGGGTCCTGACATTTTTCGTCCCTTTACATAAAGTATTTTATTCTACAAGTCCTGTCGACCTCTCCGACTTCCTAGCTCCTTTACAGTCCCTGAGATCAATTAAATTCCTTATACCTGCTCGTTTGTACCATATTGGTAGTCGCTCCTTCTTTCTATGTACAATTAGACTTTGGAATAGTCTTCCCAACAAAGGATAGGCACAGCAGCAGCACAACTAGAATATTACTATAGAGAAGACATAACTCAGAGATTGTACTTTCCGGATGTACTTCTGTCTATCTACTAGAACAGTGGTCTCCAAACTTTTTTGACTGCGATTGAACTCTTGGGTGTTGTAGGAGTTTGGAAATACGTACTGCGAAAGTCTTTTCCGATTTTCTTTTTTCCGATTTTGCCCCACCCACCCATACGATTTTTTGTTCGTCTATCCAAAACCTATCCACAGCCGTCCGCTGTGTAACTTTATGCAATACACTCTGTACAAATATCATAAATAATGTTTAAACAATATAAATAATTATTTCCCCACTTCAAAAGGTTTTAGTCCAGTCAAATAAGGCAAAAAAAGTGGTCAACCTCGGAATGAGAGGTAATAAGCTGAAAATTTGTATGAACCTTTGTTTTGGCATTCTAAATGATGTGTCAAAAGTCTCATAAAATCTCATGTCCGCGTCTTGAGATATTAGAGGTCAAAGGTCACCAAAACCAGTTTTTCGCAAATATATCGTAAATTATCGGCTTTACGTAAATTTTAGTTAAGTAAAGTTTGTTCATTAGATAAATCTGCATAAAAGTGTCCTATACCGAATTTACGTAGAACCAATAGTTTTCGAGATAAAGGGCTGAGAAGGCTTGGCATCGTGCTGCATTCGTTTCCGCACCACTTCTGAGGTAGAATGCAAGGGGCGTTTTTTACATGGTGTTCCCGTAGGCATAATCCATGGGTTACAAGTTATGATAAAATTTCTTGATTATCTCTCTATCTCTTCTATTTCCACTTCTTGCATATTGTCATCTTCTTCAGCACTCATCTCAGAGGAAAATAACGAAATGTGGTCGGCGTTATAATCAATCAACTCAGGTTCAATGGTTGTATCCTAGGACATCGAATTGAGACACGACTGGCCTCGACAAGAGCCATACGCTACGAAACATGGCAATCCTACTTTTCTGCATTCACTTGATGCATGTACCTTTGAACCTCCGAAACTTTAGTAGCCGGTCAGTTGGCTTTATGGACTTTTGAGAAATTATTTGTGACTCCAAAATAAAGAGAATCCCGGTCGAAAATCTCCAGTTGGCAGTTGTCAGAGGTACATGTATCAAGTGAATGCAAAAAAGGAAGATTGCCTTGTTCCGTAGCGCATGGCTCTTGTCGGGGCCCGTCGTGTTTCCATAGTATGTCCGAGGATACAACCGTTGAATATAAGTTCAACGATGATGACGCCGACCACATTTCATTATTTTCTTCTGAGATAATTGTAGATGAAGATGACAATATGGAAGAAGTGAAAATAGAAGAGATAGAGAGATAATCAAAAAAATTTATCATAACTTGTAACCCATGGATTTTGCCTACGGGAAGACCATGTAAAAAACGCCCCTTGCATTCTATCTCAGAGGTGGTGCGGAAACGAATGCAGCACAATGCCAAGCCTTCTCAGCCCTTTATCTCGAAAACTATTGGTTCTACGTAAATTCGGTATAGGACACTTTTATGCAGATTTATCTAATGAACAAACTTTACTTAATCAAAATTTACGTAAAGTCTATAATTTACGAGATATTTCCGAAAAACTGATTTTGGTGACGTTTGACCTCTAATATCTCAAGACGCGGACACGAGATTTTATGAGACTTTTGACACATAATTTAGAATGCCAAAACAAAGGTTCATACAAATTTTCAGCTTATTACCTCTCATTTCGAGGTGAAACCCTAATTTGACTGCACTATTTCTGATTTTAAATAATATAAAACAACAAAAATTTAAAAAAAAAATCATCAAAATCGGAGCTGTTTCTGAGGACTTCCGAAGATCGCCTGTTTTATGTCTTTATTGATTCGACTACATTAGTTCAGTCAAATTAAACATTGAACCATGCATCAAATCAGGTATTTTTGCTTTTTTGATATATTGTTTATAATGGAAAGGCAATGTTAAATCCAAGTTTTCGACCTCGTCAGGCGACCTGGTCATTGTCAAAAATGAAGAAAATGTAGAAATTTTAGGCCTTTTTTCAGTTTTTGTCGATTTTGACTTGGAAGGACTGGTTTTTCATAAAAGATTGTTGTATTCATTTTTGAAGTAGGTTAAGTTTGCAACAATTTGAGTCCAGAACGGGGTTTATAAGACCAACGGTTTCGGAGATACAGCTTTTCAAAATTTGGCCAATTTTTCATCAAGTTACACGATTTTTAGCAAAATTTCATTTTCAATACTACATATTCACCTTAGCCTTATCTGTCACACTGTTAGCCCTTTAGGATTATCTCTTATCATAAAATTTGGCTTGATTTGGTATAAATCAACCACCTTCGCAAATAAATATTGGAAAAAGTGTATTTCATTGCATTATTTTTGATTATAATTGAAATTTTTGCGAAATCATTATATTGTCGAAATCATTATGCTGTTGCAGTTCTGTACATACTTCGCGTGTTCGATGTTCCGAAAATCATTTCCAGATGTTGTTGCCGTAGTCGTTGGCGTTTTTCCAGGCAGTTCCGAGACGTTGCCTCTGGTTTCTTAAGTGGTGTGTTTTTACGAGGTTCAGTAGTTAGCCCAATGCCCAACCCCTCACCAGGAGGACCGCATCTGTGAATTTGACCCCATCGGATATAGGACCCAGTTATACCCCGAGTACTAGGTATGACTCATAGGTTGGTTATCCAGGAGACACCAGCGAGGAGGTCGATTTTACCACCCTCGCCACCAAGGTATAATCCCACCATCCTTCCAATAGCGTTACAGCCCAAATCGACCCTTCGCCCCCTCTAGAGCGTTTCTCCGGAGTTTGACGGTCCCTTGCAGTATGCCTTCAGTTCTAGATGTTGAGTATTGCCTCTGCGTCAGCCCTCACAGAATCTATCCACCCCTCCTGGGTTGCCCACTGATCTATTTATTGTAGACATTCAATTTATTAAATTTATCGAAGATAATTATAATTTAAGTATGACAACACTGTTATTATTAAACGTTATCACTCTTATCTAAAGTTACGGTTACCATTTTTGTGATAAAAAAATCAGATCAAATAAAGTCGTCGATTGGAACAGTTCTGTGTTTTATTATTTGGTTCATTTTTCTATGCTTAAAGTCTGTGAAGGCCATTATCGAAATTGCTGTTACCATGAGCCGTTTGGGATACGGTTGCCCTCCATCCTGGTGACCTTACTCTGTTAATTTGTTTAAAAGTGAGTTCTGGGTAGTCAAAAATTCCATACAACTCGATGTTGTATCTCCTTCGCCACATTCCATCTTTCGTTGGGCCAATTATACAAATGAGAACTTTTCTCACTAGACGTAACGTTATTACAATTACGAGTGTTGGTAAAATTACTCTTTTTAAACATTTAGATTTTGTAGTGGTCGGATTCCGCAATCGCACGGAAATTTTTACATAATTATCGGCGTGTCCATCTTGCCCCGTCCTCCCAAGTGTAAGAAATGGTTTTTCGTTAATGTCGATCCATAAATTACATACTGTCAAAGTTTCATAGCTGGTCATATTTTGCATTTGAACCGGAATTCTTACATGTTTATAACAATATTGTGCAAAAAAGACCCTGCGCGCAACTCCCGGGCTACAGCCAATGTTTCATACTACATTTCATAAGTGGTCAGATTTCGCATATTTTTGAACGCGGGCTCCCGGACTATAATACGCCTTTCATACTCAGTCACAGACAGTTATAATACTTACAAATTTATGATTTTTTTTTAATTTCAGAGTGTAAAATGAGGGGGAGTGAAACTAAGTGTTATGAAAATTTAAGCATACCCATAGGAATTGCCTTTTCCACCCTGTGTATACAAACTGAGTTTAAGCTGTCGGCTGAAAAAGAACGAAGAATGCTAGCATATGCGACTTGTTTAGTTGCTTTTGCAGAAAGCTATTTAACTCCTGAAAGTGATTGGGGAACGTCTATATTAAATAAAATTACTGTCCAAGGGCACGAACATTACTTGAAAGCAGCACTCGAAAGGGAAAGAAGAGTAAGCGGTGGAGATCAAGCTGAACTAGAAGATATTAATGAAAAATATATTGACAAAACATTAGTTCTTTGTCGAAATAATTTTGATTTAGAATTATTTCAACCTTTTATCATAGGCCAATTACTGTCTAAGGATGCATCAGTCCCGAACCTTGAATATGGCTGTAAATGTTTTTTCCGAAAACATAAATACTGTCTGGTTACTGTGGAAGGATTATATTTTTTAATTTGGAAAAGATATGGGATGTACTTTGTATTTGATCCTAACAGTAGGAATACTAATTTAAAAATTGATGTCGATTATGGATATAATGTTATGATGGCCATGCCTTCGTTACATAATGTCAATTGTTTGATAATTAAATTAAGTGGATTAAAACCAAATGATATTTATACTATTAGAAGGATTAAGGTTAAAATTTTGCTGCCTTTTATACCGACAAATACGGTATACAAAAGGATTCGTAAAATGGAATATGAGATTATAGACAATCAGCATGCTCTTTTAAAAGGGCATGTTCCTCTAGAAATGTTAGAATCTGCCGATTCTTGTGGTAAGGTTGACAATGTGATCGCAATTATTGCAATTCTTATGGCCAAGATCGACCTACCTTCAACCTGGGATGGCTGCGTCATTGATGAAATCATCATATTAAGCAACTCGAAATATAAGTCATGGATTAAACAGAATGGCACGAAACAATTGAAAATTCAGAGTATTCCAACGTCCATCACTCTTGGAATATTTAATGTAAAATTTCATTTGTCACCCTGTGAAATGTGTGGCACTTGGTCTTATGTACCGAATTATAGATTTTCCGGTTTAACGATAGCTCTTAAAAAAATCCTCCCCGATAGTAGTAATATTATCATTGAGATTGCTGGAAGATTTTATCCTTTATGGAAAAGGAATGAGTATTTTTACGTACTCGATGTATATCAACATGGCGGCGCATCAAGCCCAGGTGTTGTCCATATGTGCAGTACTTTAAATAGTCTTAGTTGTGTTCTTCATTACAATATCCTCGAACTTTTATCTCCAACCGATTTCATTATCCATAAAGTAGTTGTTATAGAAATATTAAGAAAAGATCAATGTAAACTGGATTTAGATAAACTTACAATGCTTTACGAGCCAAACGTTGAAAGCGTGTCGTTAAATGAATCTATTGAAGATATTGAATGGACTGTTGATTTAAATTCTAACCATGGCGATTACTGTCAGGATGAGTTTCAAAATTTGGATGGTGATGGATTATCGATGACGCAAATACCACCTAATTATCAAAGTCAGAGAAATGCATTAGGTGATATGGAAGAAATTGAAAGTGAGGGTGATGGTGAGGAAGAGGAGGAAGAGGAGGATGAAGAGAGTGGCAGTGATTTAGATTCTGGTGGTGCTGGAGATGGTACATACAGTTCAAAGCAAAAAGGTGGTAAAAGTAAAGGAAGCAAAAGTAAAGGTGGACAAGGTAAAGGAGGCAAGGGAAAAGCAAAGAGGGATAAGAAGGGAAAATCAAAAAGGGAAGATAGTGACGAGAGTGAATCAGATGATGATAAGAAGGGAAAGGGCAAAAAGGGAAAAGAGAAAGGTAAGAAAGGCCAGAAAGAGAAGGAAGCAAAAGAGAAGAAAGAGAAGGCATCAAAGGAGAAGAAAGAGAAGGCACCAAAAGAGAAGAAAGAGAAGGAGTCAAAAGAAACGAAAGAGAAGGAGCCAAAAGAAAAGAAAGAGAAGGAGTCAAAAGAAAAGAAAGAGAAGGAGTCAAAAGAAAAGAAAGAGAAGGAGTCAAAAGAAAAGAAAGAGAAGGAAGCAAAAGACAAGAAAGAGAAGGACTCAAAAGACAAGAAAGAGAAGGACTCAAAAGAGAAGAAAGAGAAGGACTCAAAAGAGAAGAAAGAGAAGGACTCAAAAGAGAAGAAAGGGAAAGAAGCAAAAGATAAAAAAGACAAGGATATGAAAGCCAAGGAACAACAAGATAAGACAGGTAGAGACAAGGACAAAATGGCCAAGGGACAAGATGACAAAATGGGCAAAAGTAGAGACAAGGATGGTAAGGACACCGGCAGAAGCAAAGACGGAAGAGGTGATGGTCGTGTTTTTGGACCTGGTGATAGTGATTTCGATATGACTTCACAAAAAGCAGATGAAGACAGACAACGATTTTCGTTATCATTAACAAACTCTTACCCGGGCTATACATGTATTCCTTACAATATAGCGGTTGTCGGCTCGGAAAGTGGAAGTCCTGAAAGTATACTTAATTTATTACAAACTGGATTGAAAGTAGCTGACCGTGTTCTTTTGATGTCACCATGGGGGAAATTTGTAATTTTTCGTTATGGGGATGCATATTTAATTTATGATGGATGCACTTGTGATGTTGAAAGATTTCGTCATTTGGATTTAACAAAGGGTACTGCTGGACTTATAGTCCATTATAATTTAGAAACAGTTGTGGAACAAATAATTTCTAATCAAGTCGAAAATGTGGAAATCACAGAAGAACATATTCTTAATGAGATAATCGAAGAATATGGGCAATAACTAATAAGATTTATTTAAAAATTATTTAATTCCTACATTAGATGTTGGTATCAAAAAAATTATTTAAATATTAAATATTAGCAGTGATGGCTAAGTAAAAATTTTAGTGTTTCATTTTGTACACGAAACAATCTTTAAGAAATTCTAACTCTACCCCTTTAATTCAGTATGGTCAAGCCTTTTATAATCTACTGATTCTCTTCCCTCTATGTAGTATTCCTGTTTATAGACTTTTATTACACAGAGATAAGAGATTAAGATCTAGCGAGTAAACAAATAATTGTAATCCATTCCGACATAGGAAGACCACTCATAGCATTTTTCATTATTTAGTGTAAGTTAAAACAAAGATTCTTTGATGGCTCTACAACCGGGATCCGGTCCTAGCCTCGCAACTGTTCTCTCCACTTGTCACATCGCAAAAATATACTTCATTTAATTTATCAGAAGTTCTTTTGTAGGTGGCTAAGACTGTCAAATACCTCATCAATCGTAAATTGCATAATTTTTTTTGTATGTGGCTGCATTATTATACTCCAATAGACTCTACAACAGATTCTGCGTTATATGAAATCAAGAAGAAAAAACTTCAGAATTAATATGCTGTTTCCATTGCGCTTGAAATTCTCTGATTTCGACAGAAGTGCAGATTTCGTACGAATAAAAAATCTGGATATAGACATGGGCGTAACTAGAGAATTTTTCTGGGGGGCCTAACAAATCGAACTCAACGTTGGCCAAATTTCGTGCAATTGTATTAACACACGCAGTATGGTTATAGTGGTAAGATCAAGTGGCATTAGGGGGTGGTTCGTAGAAGCAAGTAGAAATAGTTTTGATGCTATTTTTCCAATCCATAGAATAATTTGTCTATGGTATATGTAATATACAAGGCCCGCTCAAAAAGTAAGGTGACTTTTTAAATTTCGCGGGCTACGTACATTCGATTTTCGAATTTTTTTGTATTGTTATGTTGGTACACATGTCAGCCATTTCGCTACTTTAGTTTATTTTTGCCAGCTATAAAGGTTAGACGTGTTTTGGTGTGCTTGGCGATTACTTGCTATCGACAAAAATGGACCAAAGAATCTGAATTAAATTTTGTGCTCCAACGTACTTGAAATATTGACTGTGGCATTTGGCGAGTCTTACTTTGAACCAAAAAATGCTTATAATTGGTACAAGCTCTTCACAGAACGCCGAGAAGATGTTAATGACAATGCCCACCCTGGACGCTCCAGCACGCCAAATTGTTTTGGAGAATCGCCGAATCACTTTAGACGGCTCTCACACTGAGTCAACAAGCAAAAGGAGGCAACTGGCAATACGCAACATGCAATATTATCGGTAGTGCATATTTTACATTGAATTAAGAAAGAGGTCTCACATTAGAGCAACTCGAACCAAAAATGTTGTTGGTTGCGGCAACATTATTTCTGGCGATACTCAGTGCATTTTGAAAAGGAAAAGATATTGCTTATTGCTTGTTGCCTCAGTGTGAGAGCCGCCTTAGAGAAGTTGCTAAGGATGTTGGCATATCGGTTGGCTCGTGCCATGCAATTTTTTCGAATGTTTTGGGCATGAAACGTGTCAGCAGATTTGGTTATAGTCCAGTCAAAATAGACGTTTAATTACCGTTTACCAGATATTTGCAAAAAACTGATACTTTGACCTTTTGACCTTGAATAAAAAGTTTTCCCGGCGGCCAATCGCGTGTCAGTCTCGACATTTTATTTATAATGATGTTCTTAAGGTGTGTACTAATTTTCAGCAACTTCCGAATTGTCTTCAGTCAAAAATCTATTTTGACTGGACTATTAAGAAAAAAATCGACCAAAAGAACCGTCATTGCATGAGCATGGCTCAGGAGCTGTTGAATGACGTCAACGTCGATCCCGAGTTGCTCAAAAGGGTCATAACTGGTGAAGAAGCATGGGCATGAATTAGCATAAGCATAAATTTTATAGAACGAAGAAAATGAGCGATTATCTTGATGACCATAACGGGTGGCATTAGCATACTCAATGGGTGGCATTAGCATACTCACGGTCCGGCTCTCGTTCGATACGAAGTACAAGCAGCTTTAAAAGTGGTTAGAATTTAGTTGGGGGACTGCTTTGATAAAACCACGCCGTCTAGGCTAGCACTCCTTTTTAGCTCCCATAGGAGCACTCCTGCAACGATTTGGTTGGAGACAAAAAGGAGCATTATAGAGCTTTTTTAAATATTTACAGTAAGCTATTCATGGAGGCCTGTGGATATGTGAATAAGCTCCGGTGCCGAAAAGCTTTTATTTTTGTTCATTTTTTGCAATTGCCTTTTCTTTTCCAAGCGCGAGTGTGGTTTTACCAAAGCGGTCCCCCCACTAAGTATACCAACCACATCCAATGCTGCTTGTCTTCCGTATCGAACTAGAACCGGTCTATTGAGTATGGGTGTTTTCGGAAACATCATATGACTTGACAATTGCATTGTCTGTTGACTGGTTTTTGCCTATAGACAATCATCTGCTGGAAACAATTCGCTGCCAAGTGATTTTAATCCTTGGACGTTTGTGAACTTGACTTTGTAAGAATTTTGTGAAAGAATTTAAGATGAACACTTCTTTTATTGTGAATTTTATAAGTAAGGAAGTTATTGATAATTGCGCTGTAAATCCAGCGATCAAAAAAGTACGAAAGAGGATTCGGCGAATAAGTAAAAAGATAGCGATTTTGATGGAATTGCAAAATAAAGAACTTCGAAAAATTCCAAAAATTCGACGCTATATGAATGTTATCAAAGAGTAGAATCCCAACGAATCACATATTAGGAGGCTCCGCATTCCCGCTCGACACATTTATTATGGTTCCGTTTCGAGAAAATGGGCATATTTTAGCATCGGAAAGAAAATTTAATTTTGTGCTAAGTTCAACACTAGTGTATTGAACAAGCATTCTGAATTTAAAAAGGAAAATTTCCAATTTTGAAACGTTTACCCATACATGACATAACTGAGACCAAGTATATAGCTTCATCCTGTATATGATTGCATAATTTTATCATTAAAAAGCAAGGTGTGATTATAATCGAAACAGACCAAAGCGAAAGAAATGTAAATGATGAAATATTTCATGAATCTGCGAACAATCAATCTTCTCAAAATGGAGCAGCTAAAAGAAAACGAGATTTATTAACTACATTATTTTCAGCTTAAACTAAATTTAAACGTTTTTGATAATATTCAATAAAATTTATTCAAAAAAAGCAAAACACAACAAAGTACTCCTTCTTCATCACATGCACAGGTCACTTGATCTTTGTCAAAATTTTGCTGTCTCAGGATTAGTCAAGTTGTTTTAGAATTGTCAGCAAATGCATGAACTAGTTTCCGAACACTTGATTCTGATGATTGCAAGTCATACGACGTTTCCGAAAACACCCTATACTAATGTGATCCTTTATAGTCAAGATATTCGCCCATTTTCTTCGTTCTATAAAATTTCTGAAAACTCCAGTAATGCTGCCTCGGGAGCATATTTGGCAGCGCTCAAAATTAGCTCCCCTGAGGAGCGCTCTCAATTTTTCCCGCTGGGAAGCTTTTTTATAATGCTCCTAGAACGCTTTTGAAGGAGCATAAAAACGTATGCAATTTTAAAAAGTAGATGGAACTGGTATGAGCACGGGAGCGCTGAAAACTTTTTAAGGAGTCCTCAACCAGCGCTATTGGAGCACTCGATTTCCCCCTGCGGTACGACCGCATAAAAAATCCGAGCATGCTGGTATTGATTTCGGACGTCGGAGGTATAAGCACGTACACGTACGACTAGCTCGCACCTAGCGTGCGAGGTACCATAGTAGTCGGAGTATCGGCATTGTTCGTACGTGTTCGTACAAGACAAATTCGTACGAAAACGCATCCAATGTGCGGGCAGCCCAAAAATATTTAAGAAAATGGTAGTGTGCAGTTTCCGAATGTCAAATTTAATTTTTTCAAGTTTTGGCACTACCTGATTTTATTTCTGCCAGTGAATGCACTGAAATCATTATAAAATTTGAGTTCGGTGACAAAAGGGGCTTATGGATGAGCAAGACGACTATACTTTTTGCATCCATGAATTTCTATGGAAATATTTCAGATGAGCAGTTCATTATTACATGTTAGTGGACGCACCCCGGTCATCGCAGAGCTTCGAAATGCATGAAGGTCCGTAGGGGTCTCCCATGATGCACCTCGAAGCCAGATTTTCGAAATTGAAAATGGCCGCGCAAATATGGCCGAATTTGCCAATTGTACTCCGATTCCAATTATGGTGGATATAAGGGTGGTTTTAAGGTCGCATATAACGAATTTGGGCTTAAAACTTACAAATTTAAAATGGTTGAGTCAATATGGACGGCTAATTTTGCAAATTGTGTTCCCGACTTCAATGAAAATGCGTATCTAGGGGTTTTTAAGGTAGCAAATAATGAATTTATGATCAAAACATAAATTCAAAATGGCCGCGCCAATATGGCGAGCGAATTTTGCCAATTTTATTCCGATTCAGATTCTCAACACTAAATCCAGCGTGTTTATAAATTAAGCATAACAAAGGATCTAGAAAAAATTCCCAATTTCCCGAATTGCCCAAGTACTCGAAAAACCTTATTTACCCGAGAAAACTCCGATTTTTTTAACTTATACTGTATACGGTATACTGTCTCATAACCATTTTCTTGATTATTGAGTGTTAAATTTAACTAAAAGTCCGCACCAATTCCTGCCAACCCACCCCCAAAACAAATAATATAGCATAAATAACACTCTGGATTTAACATATTTTCATTATACTATACATAATGTGTAATGCCATGTTCGCACTGAACCGAAATTACATGATTTTGGAAAGTGATTTCGTAATTATGTAGAACCGTTTGCACTGAATTGAAATGATTCCGTTTTTTGGTCTAGCACCATGCAAGTCTTTCATTTTTTCAGCCTAAATTTCATCTAGCAATTCTCCTTTTCTAACGAAGTCCATATTATTTCTTTTATATTTCCTGACAATTTCAGCATAAACAGTGATTTTGTACGTAATTTTTCCAAGGTAGAGGGAAATTCAACAAAAAAAAAGCGAAGTTATGATGTAGTTGGGAAGTTGGATTTTTTTTTCTTTACATATGTTAAGATAGAGCGGAAAAAAATGTCTGCAAAATCGGGCCTGTGCTGCACGAGAAAATTGCATAAAAGTGCATTTTTGAAATTTTGTTTTTTTTTATTAAAAATGCAATAAATAACGGGAAGATAGTCGGATTTTCATAAAGATTGGTAAAAATGTCTATTTTGATGCTATAATAAATACGTGGTTGAAATGTCAAAAAAAAATTTTGATTTTTTCGGCAACAATTGGCACTTTTCGAAAAACATAAAAATTGCCGTCATTTTATGCCAAATCATCGTAGGGTAAATTTTTTTTTAATTTGTAGGTGTTTTATGTGCTTTCTCGTGAGCATACGCAATACTTCATTACTTTATTTAAAATTCCCATTTTAGGACTATGAAAAAAACAGTTCATTTTCCAATTTTTTGCCTTTTGCCACCTATAAAAAAAAGAACATATCACAATTTCCCTCTGCCACGGGCAACGTCGTGCGGGTCTTACTAGTTTTGTTAAATAAATTCCAAGCCCCTCACAAATTTTACTTAGTGTAGTAGTGAACACCAACAAATTTAGGCTTTTAACATGTACAAAATGGTAATAAAAATTGTCATTTTCACTTTCATTCAAAAATCAACGAAACGTACGGGATCATGTAAAAACATCTGCCACTAGCGTTTACACTGATGTTGCAAAGCAACTTCAACTCAGGGGCCGAATTCCGCAAGCAAGTTTTCAAAATGAACTTGTTGAGCCTTCTCATGCGATGCCACAAGTATGTTGAGTAAATCCGGCTTTCACCCGAGGCGTAATTATATGTAGTACAGGGTGCGGCAAAAGTGCCGCAACGGCCCGATATTTCCTGAAGGGTAGGTTTCCGTGAGAACAGTTGTGAACAAAAGTTGCTCAACTTTCAGAGTGGAATCGTTTGCACACAAATTTGACCCCTACCCACTCCGCCCTTGGAGAGGGTGGGGGTGAATCTACAATTTCAAATGACAGCCCCGATTTTTTTTCACCGGAAACTTTTGTCTAAAAAATTTTTTTATGAGCTGCAACCCTGCACCCCCAAAAAGTCATCAAAAATCAAAATTATCCCCAAAAATCATTCACGGGTAAAGCTTCGGATAAGAAAATGTTTCTAACAAAAGTTTGATATTTCTCTTCGGAGAATCATAATCCATGAGAAAAAATGTGGGTCGCCATTATTCAACCCCACCTCCTCACCCTCGCGCAGAAGTCGCGGTGAATAATGGTAATCCCCATTTTTTCTCATGGCTTCTGATTCTCCGAAGAGAAATATCAAACTTTTGTTAGAAACATTATTTTATCCGAAACGAAGTGTACTTCCAAATGAATGATTTTTGAGGATAATTTTGATTTTTGCGGGTGCATAATTCCCTGCGGAGAAACAGAATCCGTGAAAAGATGGGGCTTGCCATTTGAAATTTTAGATTCACCCCCACCCCTGCGAGGGGGTGATGGGGTGGGGTTGAAATTTGTGTGCAAACGATTCCACTCTCCAAGATGAGCAACTTTTGTTCATAATTTTTCTCATGAAAACCTAGCCTTCAGGAAATATCGGGCCTCTGCCGGACTTTTTCCGCACCCTGTATATTTCGATACTACACAGGAACGTTTAAATGTATTGGTTCGTTAAGCTCTTCGGCTCTTTTCCCTCTGTCATCTGCAAAACCTTATATCTAAATTTGTGTGTCTCAAAAAAAGCTTTAATAGTAGATTGCATATCAAGGGCCGAAAGGAGGCTTTTACGGATACAATTTCCATACGATCCTTTGTTCTTTTTGTGAAACAATAATGTCCGTTCCAAAGGAAAAATTCCGCAAAATTCATACCTCTTACCTCTTTCGGGTACTATTTCTATGCCCTGTGCTCATGAAAAACAAACTGTCAAGTAACTGTAGTGTTTTGGGGAAAGTGAATTGAAACTGAGCCTGTAGTTGGATATGTCTTTATTGCTTCAAGTGCGACTACAGACTGGCTTACTGCTAGATTTACAACACTTGTGCTAATCTCTTACGACACTCTAGTACAATATCATTTGTAATGCTACTTCCTCTACAGTAACTAAAGCAAAGCGTGTATTTGGGTTTGTTTTACTTTGGCATGTTTGGCTTGTTTAGCTTTGGCACGTGGTACCTGAAAAGCTCACTAAGTTCAAGCAAGCCAAGCCTACATTGGGGTTTCACCTTATAGACCGGGAGATGATGACAGAAGTTCAAGCACGATTTTCTCACTCATGCCTCTTGGAGTACCGAAAGTTACATCAGAGATAAGTAGAATCATCGCAAAATTGAGCGGTCCCCGCGGTGCCAACATTTTTTAAATAAATTTTGATTTCGTCACAAATTTTTGCTTTCTTAAACAATTTTCTCCCTTCTGCCAATATTATAAAACGATAGTTAAGCACCGACTTTATGATCGATGAGCTAGGCATAAGTGCAGCCAGGGTTCTAAGGGTTGATATGGTAGGGTGAAAGTGTAAAAAATGTGGGTGATAGTAGGTAATTTTCTCACCGCTGCCAATGTAAAGTTTGAAATTATTCAACTTACACAGTCCATTAAAAGTATTGGCATAAAGGCAGATAAGGGCTGAATGAATTTCGGTTCTGCAAAAGTTGATAAAATTTTTTAGCTTGGTTCTGTGATTTTCTCACTTATGCCATTGAAACTATATAATATTTATGACAAATTGAACCCTTTTTTTGAATCGGCATAACGATCGGGCGTATCTATACTGAAGGCATAAGTCATAAAGTTGTAGAAAATTCGTGGAAATAACGACAATTTTCTCACTTATGCTATTTTGCATGTAGGTAGAAAAAGTTGTTTTAAACTAATAGTGAAAAAGGCATCAGTGCTACAAAAGGCTTATACGATAAAATCATTAATCAAGTATCAGCCAATGGAGATTTATAATTGATTTAACAATTTTCTCGAGTTATTGTTCTTTTAATCGAACAAATGTAATTTGTAATTGTAACAAAAAAGAAAAAAAATGTAAGTGTGTTTCAGAAGTCAGAGACATAATGGAATGAAATGAAAAGACAAGTACCACGTATACATGACCAAATCGAAAGATCCAGAGATCGAAAGATTGAAAGTGAGAATCTGCGTATTTGACATCGTCGGATCGAGTAATTGAAGTTTAAATGGATTCAAACGTAATCGAAAAGCAACGAACATTAGCTACAATTTGTAGTTTTCGTATCATTTTACTCTTGTTTCGCTTTTTCATCGAATTCCGCTCGATCCTATTTGAATTCGATCTGCGTATAAATGGATTTTTCTAAGATCCAAGCTGGCTTGAATCCGGCTTCAATTTCGCATGTATACGTACTAAAGATATTACTCAATATGTTACTTTAGAATTGAAAAATTGCATGATTAATTTTTCAAGGAATGCCAGTTCCTAGTGTCATAGTACACTGAAAATTATTACTGAAATATAAAATAATATAGAAAACTGCATGGTGTAGGAAAAACATAGAACGACGAAAAATATGGCGAGCATAAAGTTTTTGACAGATTTTATCCAAAGTCCTTGTAAACGAGTAAAACCTTCCCTGCAGCCTTCTTGTAACTAAATGAATTTTATAAGTTCAATCCGCTTTTTTCTTACGACATTGAAACACATTAATAACCTTACTGCATCGTTTTGAACATTTAATTGTTGTGACTTTATAGTAACTTGATAAAAACATATAACAACTTATTCACATTAAGGTTGCTAACTTGTTACTCTATTTATGACAGTTACAATGCAATAATGTTTTTAATAATGTTACTTTAACTTAAATATGTTACCTTTTTTTGCAAAATTTATGGAACATTTTTACAACAACTGCAACTATAGTGTAACTGAACCGGATGTTTTGTTGCAAAATGCTAATTCGAAACAATAATTTAACCGATATGTGACTAAATTTGTTTAAAAAAACTGGCTTACAACCCAAGTGTAACATATTTTTATTACAAATTGAAATCTGTGCTAGCTGGGTAGAACTCTATGATGTCTTGCGCATTCGTGTGGACATCTGTACCCCTTATAATACGATGGAAGATGTGACGATGATAATTATGAAGATGACAATAATAATGATAATGATACTAATGATTATTAATATTGAATTGTAATTTATAATATAACTAGTTGGGACCCGGCGCGCCACGTAGTTTTTATATATTAAGATTTTTAAAACTTTTTCAATAATTTTCTACCATAAAGCCCTTTGTGGCACTTATGCCTCTTTCAATATTGGTTTCTAACATCTTTTTCTACCAACATGCAAAACGGCATAAGTGAGAAGATTGTCAATGTTTCCACAAATTTTCTACAACTATTCCGATATTTTAAAGTATAAAAGCCCACCCAGGCACTTATGCCATTCAAACAAATGAATTTTTTAATTATTTATATTATGTTGATCTTTGTTTAATTAATGAAAAAATCACAGAACCAAGCTAAAAAATTTTATCAACTTTTGCAGAACCGAAATTCATTCAGCCCTTATCTGCCTTTATGCCAATACTTTTAATGGACTGTGTAAGTTGAATAATTTCAAACTTTACATTGGCAGCGGTGAGAAAATTACCTACTATCACCCACATTTTTTACACTTTCACCCTACCATATCAACCCTTAGAACCCTGGCTGCACTTATGCCTAGCTCATCGATCATAAAGTCGGTGCTTAACTATCGTTTTATAATATTGGCAGAAGGGAGAAAATTGTTTAAGAAAGCAAAAATTTGTGACGAAATCAAAATTTATTTAAAAAATGTTGGCACCGCGGGGACCGCTCAATTTTGCGATGATTCTACTTATCTCTGATGTAACTTTCGGTACTCCAAGAGGCATGAGTGAGAAAATCGTGCTTGAACTTCTGTCATCATCTCCCGGTCTATTAGCGTATGCATAAAGGCAGTTCGCAGAAATGTCAAAACAGTACTGCCGTGCATAGGGCAAAAGACCTATCTGCAAAAGGCTCGTTTCGAGAAAAACGCGATCAAAGTTTTCAAAATACATGAAACCGAAGCAAATAAAGAGGTGATAACTTTTAATTAAAACCTACAATCAGTCTGAAATTTTTTTAAGGTTAAATATGAACATTTTATATCAAAAAATGCATACAAAGCCATTTTGACCTATAATGCATATAGGTCATTTGTCCTTGCACGCCAGAGTACTCATCGATTCTCAAGGAATCGAGTACTTTTGAACGAGTAAAAATTACTCATTGAGTAATTGTCTTTCGATTCTACTCATTAGTATTTAATCGAGTACTCTCCACCGATTCCGTACTCCCCGTCATGATTAATTAGTGCGGCTGTGTTTTTATTAAACGAACATTGCTGGTATCAAAATTGTGCTGTTTTGGTTGATTCGAACAAGTGCTTCAGATTTGTCTTATTTTTGGCAGTTGTGCATAAGCGGAATAATGCAGATTTCACAATAGGACAAAGTATATTTGAAAATTGCGAATCTTCTATAAAAAAATAATAATGATTGAGAATAAGTGTAGTGCAAGTTATGTTCGGCACGTTACATACAGCATATTTCGCAATACTATTCACGCACGGACTTTTCTTTCTTTTACGAATACCCGCATGTAAGGGTTAAGTAGTATATCAAAATCTTCAAATTACCAAGATATCCAAAATAATTTTAAACCTCTTCTCACTTACATATATAAAATTAGATCAAATTCTAAACGTTTGTAAAAATGCATGGCCTTATTTCTTCGTTTAACATGCGACACACCCTGTATAACTATTAATCAGCCGTCGAAAATTACAAAAAGCTAACGAATTTTCATTTATTTTTTTAATTTCAGAGTGTAAAAATGTAGAAGCAAAAGAAATGTGTTTTGAACATTTAGACATGCCAATAGGAATTGCTTTATCAACCGTTAGTTTAAGCGAATACAATTTAAATAATGAAAATCTACAAAAGACGCAAGCATATGCAACGTGTTTGGTAGCTTTTGCAGAAACTTATCTAACGGCTGAAAGTGAATGGGATTCAGTTACATTAAACCGAGTTATGACAGAAGGGAATAAACATTATAAGAACTCGTTAGCTGAAGTACAAAAGAAAGATGCAGCAACCGTTGAAATTAGTGAAAATCAAATAAACAGAACAGTAATACTTTGCCGTAACAACTTCGATTTAGAACTATTTCAGCCGTATATTATTGGTCAGGTATTATCTAAAGATCCAACGATTCCAACATTTAGTTATGGTTGCAAACGGTTTTTCCGAAAGAATAAATACTGCCTTCTTGGAGCTGGTGGGTTATACTTCTTGATTTGGAAAAGACATAAATTATTCTTTTTGTTTGATCCAAATGGTAGAGATTCAAATTTTAAAAGAGATTTCCAACATGGATATATTGTCGTATTGGCTTTCCGTTCATTTAACAATGTTAATTGTTATATAACTAAATTAAGTGGACTGACAGCAGAAGAGCTATATACTATACGCAGGATTAAAGTTACATTTCTATTACCTTTCATACCTCCAAATACGATTTATAAAAGAACTCGGAAAACTGAATATGAGATTATTGATAATCACCATGCAGTGCTAAAATCACATGTTCATCTAGAAATGCATCAGTTTGCAGAGATACATGGTAGGCTTCACCATGTTGTTGCAATGATTGCAATTTTATTATCAAAAATCGATCAACCATCAACATGGGATAGTTACGTTATTGATGAAGTCCTGCTGTTAAGTAAGGAAAAATATTTCGAATGGATTAATCGCAGTAGTGCTAAGGAACTTAAAATACAGGACATTCCAACACATATAAACCTTGGATCATATAGTGTAAGAGTTGAATTTTCATTTTGCGAAATGTGTGGAACATGGGCCTATGTGCCAAATTATAGGTTCTCTAAATTAAGTGTTGCCTTAAAAAAGCTTCTTCCAACACATTCCAATTTAATTGTGGAAATCGCTGGAAGGTTTTATGCGCTGTTTAAAAGAAAAGGATATTTCTATTTGCTTGATTCATATCAACATGCATGTGCCTTCGCACCAGCAACTTTACATATGGCCAGTTCTATTAACATGATCTGTTGTATCCTTCATTACAATGTTCTCGAGCTTTTATCTCCGACTGATTTCACCATTCACAAAGTAACTATTATAGAAATTGTAAAAAAAGACCCAAAGGAATTATGTTTAGATGAATTAACAATAGTTTATGAACCTAAAAATCAAGAAATTCTTTCGTTAAACGAATCGATCGAAAATATCCAATGGACACTAGATATGAAAGAAGATCAGTATTTTTGTCATGAGGATTTCCAGGATTTAGATTCACCTGGAATATCAGCAACGCAAGTGGTGCCCGATTATGATCAACTAAAAATTGGGTTTGAAGTAGCTAAAGAGGCTGTCGCAGAGGAAGAAGAAAGCGACGTCGGAGGTGATGACGATGTCGATGACGATGCTGATGGCGATGGGAACGATTTTGAGTTTAACATGAAAAAGCCACAGAAGGGAGATAAAAAATCAAAAGGTGGTGGTGGTGGTGGGGGTGCTGAATCAGGAGCTGACAGCAAAGCTGGCAGTAAAAAAGGGAAAGACAAAGACAAAGACAAAGACAAAAATGCGGAAAAAGCAGAGGCTTCTAAAAGACGTACAACAGAAGGTGCGAAGGCTGGTGGCAGAATTAAGCGTTCAGCTACGGACGTCGATGAAGAGCAGCCAATGGCACCATGTGACTACGCTATGCCGAACCTTTATCCAGGATATAGCTGTATCCCTTCTAATATAGCTGTTGTTGGTTCACAAAGTGGCAGCCCTGAGAGTATAAATAATTTAATAACTACAGCGTTTAAACTTGCTGATCGAGTTCTTGTAATGTCACCGTGGGGGAATTATGTTGTTTTTAAATTTGAAGAAGCGTTTCTGCTGTATGATGGTTGTACATGCAATATAGAGCGATTTCGTCACCTCGATTTAACAAAAGGCACTGCAGGACTGATATGTCATGAAAATTTAGAAACATTAGTCAATCAAATTATAGGCGGTAGTGAGGAGAATGCTGATCTGGATCAGGACAAGTGTGCTCAACTTCTTGATGACTTAATAAAGGAATATGGAAATTAAATAAATGTTTGTATGTCCAACACAGTGTTTTATACTGTAGGATGAAAATTAAATTATTTGTGTGGAGTGCCATGTAAATTTTTGTTTTATTTTAGATCTAAATATCTTTATAGCATCTGGTTAAAACAATAGAATCACGCAAATTTATACCAACTTTAAATAATGGGGATTAAAGTACGAACTAAATGAAATTCATCGCTTCAAATTCATAATTATCTGAAGAATTTAATCGATTGAACTAAAGCATTCGATTTAACTAAACGCCTACTATTCCTCACTTTCTGTTGGAAAGGCGACAAAGTATCTAAAATATACGCTTTATTTATCTCTTCTATAAAAGAGAGGAGGAGGAAGTGTTTCGGAAATCTACATATGTATGTATATCGAGTCGTTAATGCGGATTTTCCAAATGCATGTATTGAAGGTGAGGGGTTGAACTACCTGCATCAACTTGACTAAATCCACATGAAAATCATCACGGCGGTACCCCGGGCCTCAGGAGTAGTGCTGGGTCGCCGGGGGTCGTGGAGGTGGTAGACACCGGAGATACCACCTGAAGTAATGCACCACCATTTACCGGCGCGTGCACGCCTCCATCAGGGCGGACGAGGAGTACGTATGGGAATGAGCAGGGCATCTGAAAAAATTGAACTTACGGGACGAGAGACAGGCCTTAGCCCTTAATCCTGAAAAGTTTACCGGAAATACACCAAATTAGCCAACAAAAGACATATAATTTAATTCAACAATACGACTAAATTTGACAATCAACAAAGAGTGTAAAAATACAATACAAAAAGTGTAACAAAACCTGGTACCAGATAGATTTTCGTTTGTACAACTCTTCATTATTAAAAAAAATTAGTGTAAAAAAAACATTCAACAATTAATCAGGCATTGTAAATTCTTAAAGTATAATTAGGCCATTAACAGAATCATAACTTGCCACAAAAAAATTCTTATCCAACAACCAAAATTACTGCTAACACAATTTGTACATGCTATGTACTCGTATACCAACAAATAAACAAAACTCCTGTGTTAGCTTACATTCGATGTAACGACCTTGGTGGCTAAGATATTTCATAACCTATCGTGGATTGAACTTATTACATACTTACAAAGTAACCTGTCAAAGTACTCACGAAATTTAAAAAACAATACTTTAAAGAACTAAAAGTAACTATTTATCTAGTCATATAGTTTAGGCATAATTGTAGGTGATTAGTGCAAAAATGTTCGGATTATAGATGACACTAAGCTAAGAAATATGTGAACTCAAACATTTATTATTTTGGTTTATTCAAAGCAGAAAAAAAATCTCTATTTCTTCCTTGTCTGCGGCCAACTTTTTCTCTTCTCGATGAAATAACGTCATACAAAAATTGTTTCTTTAGGCTGCCGAGCGTTCACCCCTACAGACAAAACAAAACACCATGTCTTTTAGGAACACTTGGTCAAATTTTAATGGTCCTTGTGATTCATCTGCTAGAACCTCCTAGCTAATGGTTTTGCCAGAAAAAAAACGGGAACATTTGTACATACCACAGTAGATACAGACAATACTCAGTCCAAAATTACAAAATGGCCGTTATGTCCTGTCTTGTTTGTGGGGGGGGGGGCTAATTTCTTTGGTTTCAGTTTGTCTAAACCTAATCTACCTTCCTGTATACCACTGTTACAATTTACAGGGCTCCGGATCTGGACGTCTTTTGGGGTTTCCGACTTCCAGCAAATGTTTGAAGGGTCCTTCCCGGTGTCCAACGATTTTTCCAACTCCTACGTTTTCAACACAAATTTTGGCCATCAATAGTTTTTCCCGACCGACTTTTCTTAAATTCAAAAATTTATTTGACAAATACAACTTTTTTCAATCGATTTTCTATTTTTCAAAAAACTCTTTGACTGTGTTTTCCCGACTGCCCCTCTAGTGCAGCTCCCAACCGATATCACCTCTACTTTTTTTCGGAGGTGACCGATTTACTTGAAATTTTAACAGTAGATAGGGAATGACTCAAAAAGCAAAGTCTACCATATGCCAATGTGTGGTTTTTTTGGGGGGTGGTTTCCACCCCAAGTCGGCGGTGGAAATATTTTTGGTCAAAATAACAGCGTTAATCGATGAGAGGCTAATTTTAAGCAAAAAATGTGGTACAAACTTTTTTTTTGTAAAATTGATATTTTTTTAGTTATAAGCGTTTGAAAAGTTGCAATTTTTATTAAAAAACCCCACGTTTTCGAACAGTTTTTCAATAAGTCCAAAAATAAACGTTTTATCAAAATTTGTCTAAAAATAAAGCTTATAAAAAACGAAGAAAATGGGTTTTGAATGAATGCTCTAGGTATAAAACAAAGCAAGTAATGAGTGATCGAAGGGGACCTATTTCTAATCAAATACTCAAAACGTTGTATTTAACGTCAAATAACGGAAAATCAATGCATTTTTCGAGGATAACTTATATAATATTTTTTAAAGTGCTTGAAAAAACCTTTCAAATGAACACTGATAAAAGTCATTTGCATATAAAATGAATGAGTTATGAGAAAGAGAAGGTGTACCGTTCAAATTTTTTTTAAAAAAATGACCAATCAAACTAATACAACTTCCACCCAAATTCAAATGTATCATGTTCCACGTAGGATTCACTTTATTTTAGAGTTATCTATCGGATCTATATAGTTTGAGCGATTTCCAGGGTGTATTTTTCGAAATGGGTACGATCAAAATGAAAAGGGGATTTTACGAATTTTACAGATTTCTGCGTTTATTTCAACAAAACTCAAAAACTATTGAAGATACGTAAAAAACCGTTGAGTAACAAAATTTAGATTTTTCTTCAACAAAAATTTTGGTTTTTATATATATTGCTGTAGCTTAAAAACTGACGGAGATATAGCGGATTGAAGTTTGCTTTATAGGGTAAGTACCACATTTGCTTATAGGCCAGTCAGTGTGTACAATCAATTAACAATAATTCTAAAAGTTTTTAAACTTTCATGTAAGGTCGGGAAGAGCATAAAAACAAACTATAAAATTTTGTAGCCTTGTAGTCCGGAACATTATTAAAATTGCAAGAAATGAGATTTTACAATATTGTCGCGAAGAAAATTCCAAAAGTTCTGCAAACTTGCTTTATTTCATATCTCGTATCATATTTGCAACCAATTTAAAGCTACGGAACATTCTTTTATTAAAAATTAACTAAATACCGTTTTTTGCAAATAAACTTACATACAAAATTCCAAAAGTCTTGCAAACTCGAGAGCTGCATCGGAACAATGTCCCAAACAATTGCATAAATTTGCAACCTTTTGAGTTGTGCGGAACATGTTTATTTATAATATTTTTCATTTGTGGTAATTTTTTCGAACAAAAGGGCCTCGAAATAATAGCAAAAATTTTAAATTTTGGTTGCAAATGCTCAGAACAAAAAACAATGTTCCGTACCTTTAAACTGGTTGCAAATCTGGTACGAGGTATAAAATAATATATTTAGCGCTACTCCAAGTTTGCAACACTTTTGGATTTTTTTTGGCTAAAATGCAGACAAATTCCATCTATCTGCAAATTTAACAAAGTTCCGGACTTCAGAGAAGGTTGCAAATTTAGGTTTATTGTTTTCTTGGTGTATACCAACAGGTTCAACAAAGTTTTAAAATTTTTGGAATTATTGTTAAATGTTTGATTTTTAATGTCTAAAAATACTGGATATGCTAAAAACGGTGAACCTAAAAACTATTGCAACGCCTTTAAATAAAAAAAAAGTTTGTGTGCACTGTCCGCGGCAGGACAAAAGTATAATGAAACCACAAAAAATCTGGAAAATGATTTTGGATATCATATAAAAATTTAGAGTTACATATCGGTCTTTCCATGCGTTACGGACGGAGCATTTGTACGAATTTTTTTCTAATATTTTCTAAGCAAGTACTAAGAAAGTATGGATATAAATATCAGTTTATAACTTAAGCAACAAACTATGAATTTAAATTAAGATAACAACTGTATCTATCATAAGGCTTGATGACATTGAGCTAGTTTACAAGCTACTAGCCGGCGGGTTTAGAAGCTAGCGAGTCAGCTAGTGTGATAGTGACGATGACACACAAAACTTTCCATTCGCTCAGTAGCCAACTAGCTAGCGAGTTGAACCCAGGTCTTGTTTTGTTTTTCCCACACTTTTCTGTTGCTCACTTTCTGCTTTGCTTTCCTTCTTAACTCCCTTTTGATAGCATGAGCTAAAATAACGATTCCCGCGCGAACTAATTCCGTCATTTTGTAGACATTGAAACCAAATAATGAGATACTCGCAGATAGTTCACTGGCAAATATGATGACACACGGCTAGTTTACTAGCTAACAATCCCACAAGCCAGAGAGTAGCGAGTAAAGTAGCCCGGCTTTCAACTTTTTCGGCAGATTGTTTACAATCTGCTAGTTAGCTAGTGAACATGATGACACTCGGCTAGTTTATTAGCAGATAGTGAATTCACCGGCTAGTAGCTTGTAAACTCGCTCAATGTCATCGAGCCTATAGAACCTAAGATAATTCATTTGAAAGTGCGTTAAGGCTCGATGACATTGAGCGAGTTTACAAGCTACTAGCCGGCGAGTTTAGAAGCCTGCGAGTCAGCTAGTGCGATAGTCACGATGACACACAAAACTTTCCACTCGCTCAGTAGCCAACTAGCTATGGAGTTGAACCCAGATCTTGTTTTGTTTTTCCTTTGTTAAACTTTTCTTTATTTAACCTTTTTAACTACCTTTTGATAGCATGAGCTTCGATAACGACTCCCGCGCGAACTAATTCCGTTATTTTGTAAACAATGAAACCAAATAATGAGATACTCGCAGCTAGTTCACTAGCAAATATGATGACACACGGCTAGTTTACTAGCTAACAAGCCCACAAGCCAGAGAGTAGCGAGTAAAGTAGCCCGGCTTTCAACTTTCTCGGCAGATTGTTTACAATCTGCTAGTTTGCTAGTGAACATGATGACACTGGGCTAGTTTATTAGCAGCTAGTGAATTCGCCGGCTAGTAGCTTGTAAATTCGCTCAATGTCATCGAGCCTTTACGGACGGGACACAAAATTAATGTTAGTTTTGAAGATTGTTGATGTATTTCCACATTTCTGCGAAGTGCCTTAAATGACTGAATGCCAACCATATAATTACTTTTGGGTACATATTTAGAGATCACTGTATGTCGAGGGGAAATTTACCGCTTCAACTATTTAAACATAAAGTACGATTTTTCAGTGTAACGGACGGGATGTTACGGACGGGATGTTTCGGACAGGGCATTAAGTTGACGTGGAAAAATTTAAAAAAAGGAAGAATAAGAAAAAATTATTCAAGTTTTTATTAAAAATTTGTATGAAATAAAATACCAATTTATGTTTTTGCAAATCTGAAGTAGATGTTCGACCAACAAATATATTGGCCTCGATTCCCGAATCCGGCGGATCGGAAGTGAGTGCGGATTTGACTTTTATGTTCAAAATGCCGTATGTTTAAGTTGAGATTCCTTAATTTTGTTCTCGGAAATCGTTTACAGGTTAGCATTTCTACACGTTTAGATTCACGATTACAAACAAACGGCGGATTAGGGAATCGCAAAGTGTCAAATACGCACTCACTTCCGATCCGTCGGATTCGGGAATCGAGGCCATTAACTTTATCACAAGATTTAAAATAATGATTCTTTTGGATAGCTGGTATTTTTTTAACAGTTTGCCATCGTTTTGTAAGCGGTTCCGAAAATATGTTTATTTCTTCACCAGTTACTTGAACAATTTTAATTCCGTCAATGTTTTTAGTTGCGCATAGAAACACATCATTAGCATTTTGCAGTATAGTACGACGACTTTTAACTGTTTCCCACACTTTTCTTTTCACTACTGCTCCTACTCCATCCACCGCCCCTTTTCCATGAGATGTAGCGAAAAAGCTCCATTCGACACTATTTACAGAAAAATCTGCTATCATATGTGGAATGCTTGATAAAATGAATTTGTTCTTAAACTGACTAGTAGCACCATCAGAGAAAATTGATATTTTATTAAAAGAGAATTCGTGTTTTAAAAGCTTGACAATTTTGTTTAAAAAACAGTAAACATCATATTTATTATGAGTCAGTTTGTCACTTATAATTGCAAAAGATAAAATTTTATGGGGCAACCACGCAACACATGAGAAGATTGTAACTTGCAAATAGTTCCAATGGGCTGCTTGAATTTTATCTTGTACTGCAAGTCTGTAATTTTCAGCGAAATCAATTTGAATTACAACCTCATCTTCTAGAATATTTTCCTTCTTTCTTTTAAAATATTGTTCTTGGCTGTGTTTTATAAAGCAGTGTAATTTAAAAACTAGTAATTTCTTTTCCAACAAACTAAGCATATCACCAAAAGATCCTTCACATATTGTAAGAACTATTCGTTTTTCTACTTCGTTCCAACATTTCCAATTAACACTAGTATTTAAAAAATCGCATGATAGTGGAACAAAAGAATAAAAGATGTTATTGTCACAATTGCCGCATGTGCTTGTCATGCAATTTTCGTTATTTATGTCGCAGCAAATGCTCTCCAGGAAACTTTTAAAATCTTTGGAAATATTTTGAAGAAATGTAGACGCAGTTTCAAGTAAAAATCCAAAGTTGGCATGGTATTGACACACACACATGTTATGAGGCATTTGTGATGACAATTTCACATGAGTCGGGCGGCATTCATAAAATTTTGACAAAGAAATTTCAGTATTGGGATACTCTCTTTTAAATTCTATGTATGCTTCCTTATCGGTCATTATCATATGTTTTTTAGACAACGGCAATTTATTTCCTGCATAGTTTTTGTAATACCTAACGTCTCTTTTTGCAGGTGATTGACGACTAATGTCATCTCTAATAAAAAAATTGCTTGCTAATTTAAAGCTTTCGGACATATCGCTATGACGCTCTTTAACAAGGAGTTTTGTAAAATCTTTTTTTGTTTAGTATTTGCGACTTAATTCCATAATTATAGTTTTTTTTCGAATTCTGTCAATCGGTAATGCTTTCTCTACCTTTTTTAAAGCTTTTCCAAAAGTTTGAGGACAACTGTAGCCTCCAAAATTTGTTTGTTCTTCGGTTTCTTTATTTTTTTGCCGATATTCCCTTTTCCTATTAGTGTCTTTTTCCCTTTCCCTTTTTATTGCCGCAGCGTTTCCTCTTAAATTCTCTTTCTTTACCTCACGAAATCTTCTTTTTCTTTCTGCCTCTTTGGACAAAAATTCTTTATGTTTTATCTCATTTTCCTTTAGATTTTGTCTCCATTTTTTAGCGCGTTCTGCACTAGTTTTTTTGCTTTCCATGCTATTCAAACAAAAAAATTAAATTTCAGTGAAAATGGAAATAATGTTACGGACGGGACGGACTTTAAAAAAATCTTATAAATTTCAGGATCCACTTTTTTTCGCAATATTTTTATGGATAATGGGGGCCATTTAATTACGTTAAAAAAATAGGACAGCAATGATATTTACACATTTAATACATGTTACTTACATTAAATGGCTTCGTAGCGTTACGGACGGGACAATCAAAATTAATTTTTAAATTGCGTCTTATTGTTCATAACTACATTTTAATTTATTTAAATTGTTTTTTTCACTTGCACAGTAATCTCGAATAAATAAGTTACTACTAGTAGGATGTCAATGCACTTAGCTCAACGTCACAAGAATGAGTTAATGATTGGGGCAATAGCGTCGCAAGAATTATGTGAAAATGAAAACCGTTATATTTAATGCGTTTTCTTTCATCCCTTTTCGGTTAAAACATTTCATTGAATATATTTAAGGAATATACAGTGTTACCATTGTGTTGGAAACGAAAAGTACCATTATTAAGCACTTTGAATTTTCTACCGCAGATTATCGATTGCATGGAATGACCGATATAATAAAATATTGTAATATTTTTTCTCGAGCGCCTCAATTTGTTTCCGACTGTTGACTTATTTTGGTGAAAAAAAATTGTTGTTTACTTTAAAACGGGCTTATTCGATAGAAAATTCGATTCTCTACAAAAAATCTTATTATGTTTTTTTTTATAAAAATGCATAGTTTTTGAGTTATTGTTGAAAAACTAAACAATGGACCAATCTTCTCCGTTTTCAAAAGTCCAAGCCTAGATTTAATAGCACTTTTGGATTTATCTTTTTTAATGTACAGTCGAACATATAAAACAATAAAATACCTTTAACGAATTAGTTCCTTATTAAAATACATAGTCAATAGACTATTAATTCGCAGCGTGCACAATCTCTCACTGATTGGCTGGAAGTCAAGAATTTTGGGCTTTCGACATTTGTCGACTATACTTGTGCTTCTGTGAGAAAATGGTATGAGCTCTAACATCACTTATATCTTTGTTGGTCCACCTTGTTTCTTGCAATGCTGCGATTTTTACCTTGCACCTTTCTAGTTCGAAGAGTAGAGATCTTAGAGCTCCTGCTCTGTGAAATGTCATTACGTTCCATGTAGCCGAATCAGTCTTTGGTTCCTTGCAATTCTGGAATTACCGCTGGTTCATTATGAAGTTAATAACTATTTTTGCATCTGGGGCCGTATTTGATTTCTCGAGTCGATGGATCGACTCGACAAAAAAAGCTTCTCGATTATCTCTAAGTTTCATATTTGGCATTTCGCCCAAATGGACAGATAAGCGCTGGTATACAAAATCATCAAATTGTGTGATATTACTCCAAGTGCAGCCAACCACCTATATTTAATTTAAATAGAAATTGTTAAAAGTTTATTTTATGCATAAATTTAGCTTTTTAATTAATGTCAAACGTCTTTATCGACACGTAAAGAGACGATAACGTTTCGATATCGTGTTGCCAAATGCCAATTTTTATTTATCGACAAGAGTCGATATCGACTCGAGAAGCCAAATACGGCCCCTGGTTTTTTGCGTTTGTTCGAAAGTGTTTTTTTAGAATACCAATCTGCAACGGTATTGATTGTTGTGTAATTATTTTAACCTTAATAACGTAAACCTACATGATCTGAAACTTTTGTAAATGCGTTGTTGTTTTAATAGATTTTTGCAACTCGGTTAAAAATGGAAAATAAGATTACAAAATTTACTCACAGTTTTAATTATTTTTTTTTACTTTCAGAATGCAAGCGGCGAGAAAAGATAGCGAATTGCTTCGAGAATTTAAACATACCAATTGGAATAGCGTTTTCCACACTTAGTTTAAGCGAATTTAAATTAGCTACTGAAATTCTACAAAGAAATCAGGCCTACGCGACGTGCCTGGTAGCTTTTGCGGAAATTTATTTAACACCAGAAAGTGAATGGGATTCGACTATTTTGAATCAGGTCATGACCGAAGGTAACATTCATTACAAAAAATCATTCGCAGCTGTACAAAAGGAGATGGAAGATATTCACGAGATTAGCGAAAATCAAATAAGCACAACAATTGAAATTTGTCGTAACAATTTCGATCTAGAATTATTTCAACCGTTTATTATT
Organism: Thereva nobilitata; assembly: GCA_963855945.1. Lineage (NCBI taxonomy): Eukaryota > Metazoa > Arthropoda > Insecta > Diptera > Therevidae > Thereva > Thereva nobilitata. Next base: position 84,432,749 of record OY979696.1, read on the forward strand.
GGTCAACTTTTGTCTAAAGATCCAACAGTGCCAAATTTTCTTTACGGCTGCAAACGTTACTTTCGTAAGCATAACTACTGTTTCCTTTCTGTAGCTGGCTTATACTTTTTAATTTGGAAGAGACACGGACTGTATTTTGTATTCGATCCAAACGGAAGGAATACGAGTTTGAAAAGAGATTTTCAGAAAGGATTTGTGGTACTTTTAGCACTACGTTCGTTCGAAAATGTTAATTGTTATATTACCACCTTAAGTACACTAAAACCAAATGAGCTTTATACAATAAGAAGAATTAAAGTGACATTTTTGCTACCATTTATTCCACCAAATACCATTTATAAAAGAATTCGTAAGACCGAATATGACATTGTTGATAATCGACATGCAGTATTAAGAGGGCATCTTCATCTAGACATGGCACTGTTTGCAGAGTATCACGGGAAACTCTTTCATGTTTCTGCAATGATCGCAATACTATTATCCAAAATCGACCAACCTTCTACATGGGATAGTTACATAATTGACGAAATCCTTATGTTGGCCAAGACTAAATATATATTGTGGACAAAACAAAACCAAAATGGGAAAGAGCTCAAAGTTCAAGATATTCCCACAAATATAAACCTGGGAGTATATAAAATACAACTGCAATTGTTACCTTGCGAGATGTGTGGAACCTGGTCTTATGTGCCAAATTATAGATTTTCGAAACTGACAACAGCTCTAAAGAAAATTTTCAAAAATAACTCGAATGTAATTGTAGAAATTGGTGGAAGATTTTATCCACTCTGGAAAAGAAATAAATTTTACTACATACTCGATGCTTATCAACATGGTTGTACTATCGGCCCAGCTGTTGTCCATATGGCTAGTACACCGAACATGCTTTGCTGTATCTTTCATTACAATGTTCTAGAGCTTTTGACTCCAACTGATTTCGCTATACATAACGTAGTTATTATGGAAATCATAAGAAAAGGAACATATGAAGTATGCTTAGATCAATTAACATCGGTTTATGAGCCAAAAGTGGAAGAATGTCCGTCGTTAAACGAGTCAATCGAAGACATTCAGTGGACACTTGACTTAAAAGGAGACGAGTTTTACTGTCAAGAAGAGTTTCAGGATTTGGATTCTCCTGGAATATCTGCTACGCAGATAGTACCTGACTATGACGCTCTAAAGACTGCAGTAGAAGGGGGAGGTGCAGGAATGGTGGAGGGTGAAGACGAAGACGAGGATGATGAGGATGGCGCTGATGGTGCTGGCGGTGCTGGTGGTGCTGGCGGTGCTGGTGGTGCTGGCGGTGTCGGCGCTGATGGTGTCGGTGCTGACGGTGCAGGTGCTGATGGTGCAGGTGGCGCTGGGGGTGCTGGAGGAGGTAAAGATGGTAAAGGTGGTAAAGGTGGTGGCAAAGGTGGCAGTGGTAAAGATGGCGACAAGGACGGGGAAGACGGTGGCAAGGATGGCAAAGGCGGTGGGAAGGATGGCAAAGGCGGTGGCAAGGATGGCAAAGGCGGTGGCAAGGATTGCAAAGGCGGTGGTAAAGACGGTAAGGGCGAAGGCGGAGGCGGTGATAGTGATGGTCAGGGTGCGGATGGCGGAGGTAAAGAAGGACAAGCTGGTAAGGGTAGAGGCGGTAGACATGGTAGGGGAGGCAAAGGAGACGGGGATGGTGATGATGATGGTGGTGATGATGGTGATGGTCATGGCAGACACGGCCGTGGTCGTAGGGGCAGAGATGGAGCAAGGGCCGGTAGCAGAAGAGGAAAATCTGGAAGAAGGGGAGAAGATGGGGGAAGTGATGATTCCGACTGGAGCAGCGATGGAGGAGCATGTGGTGGTAGCTTAGCGAATTCTTATCCAGGATATTCATGCATTCCGCATAATATGGCCGTTGTCGGATCACAAAGTGGAAGTCCTGAAAGTATTAATAATTTATTAACAACAGGCTTAAAAATTTCTGACCGAGTTCTCCTAATGACGCCATGGGGAAATTATATTGTTTTTAAATTTCGATATAATTATCTACTATATGATGGTTGCACTTGTAATGTAGATAGATTTCGCCATCTTGATTTAACCAAAGGTACTGCCGGCCTTATATGCCATGAAAGTTTAGAAGCGCTAATTGAACAAATAATTGGCGGTAATAATGACGAATGTAATGATGAAAGTGACCATAGTCAAATGATTAGGGATATTTTATGTAAATACGCAAATTAATCATGTGTTATTAATTTTTATTCATATTTTAGAAATTTAGTAATATATTTCGTTTTGTTCTAAATTATTTACAATGATTTTCATTTCAAATATAAGAGATGTGTACCCATCCCCTAAAGTAAATAAATCTGCACTTTAATTTTTTCTAAAAGTAGGTATGAAGCTCGGAAAAAAATTGCTTTTGTAATATTCACATAAAGATATATTTGGCAACCCTAGTTGAATGCATTACAAAAGTTAGAATTAAAAATTCTTTGCATTATCTAGTGATATTTGTGCCTCGCTTTGATGTAGCTTTATGGTTACCTATTATAGGTCGCTCGGTATATTAATATCCATATTCCCGAATTCACTCATCCGTCAGGTATCTAGAACCCGATGCCAACATCCACTCTGTTCAAAACTATGTTAACCTTTAAAAGCGAAGGAATCATTTACGCACAATTTATTTTATTACAATTTATTTAACACATGAAGGGTACAAGGGAAAAACAACGTAAGTCCATAAAATCAAATTTCGAGAAAATTGAAATTTTGCGTTTGAGGTCTTTTGTTGTTTTTCCCCTGTATGCGAATTCTTTTCAATTGATTTATATGGGCTGGGTTTGATATTCATCAAAATTGAATATACCAGCTGAAAGCTTCTGTATTTCTTCAATAGATAGCAGCACTAACTCGATTTCCCCTGTACCCTTCACATTATAAATCGGTTTTTTCACGTGTGTAAATTCAATAAAAAACAAGTTTTATAATCATCTTTTCACATAAATTTCTTAATCTAAATTTACTTCAATTACAATAAATTTCGCACACAAACTTCGCCCGATGCTTCTCTTAACACGCTGCGGAGAGAAGTAAAAATTCCAAGTGCAAATGAGGCACCGTACGGTCCGGGAACCTTTTGTTTTGGTCTTAGCTGTTAATTTCAATTGCCGATCGATGGATTCGCTGATGACAAGAAGAGAAATGTTTTTTTTGTATAACAGCTCTCATCCTGAACACACTAAAATTTTCCCGTTAATCACCATCAACAACGGTGTTAGCTAAAGAAATGCACAAAATCACCTAATACACCTCATCTAGAGTAAAGTAACAAATCACAAAAGAGAAAAAACCTCATCAACGTTGTTCACTAAAGATCACTTCAAGCAAAATTCACCTATTGTAATTTTCAAAAGAGCCGAGTTAAAAGAAGAAATATTTCACCATATCACCAAAAAAAAACAATTTGAAAAGATATTAATGTACATTTAAGTAAAAATTTAATGTATGTTTTTATACAAATCAAGTACTCACCTGATTTCTATAGTTGGCCTTGGACTCAAATTATAAGTGAACAGAAAGGGAGGGTGGAGAAGGTTAAGGTCCTTGGTTAAGGTTACGGAAAGAAAATATTAGTAATTGTTCTTGGTCGAGTCCCGAGAACTTGAAGGGAAGGAAAATATTAGTACTTGTTCTTGGCCTTTACTTTTGAAGTTATTAGCTAGTTTAATGTTAAAATTGGCCTTATTTTGTGCTTATTTGGTACTATTTGGCAAAGCTTAGGTGAAAAAGTACTAAAAAAAGTACGAAAAGAGCCAATTTTATCATTAAAATTGCTTATAATGTATATTATATTTTATATTTTGTACTTATATTTTGCCGTAGGAGAAAAATTGTCCAAACATTATTCATCGGAAATTGTCCAAGCTTTCCAATTTTGCAAAAAAATCAGTTTAATTAAGTATTTTTTGGAGAAAAAAGTGGTTTTAGTTGAAATGTTGTGAAAAAAATCAAAGTTTTGACTTTGACGACTCATTGCTCTGGAGGTGTAGGGTAGAACCTTGATTTTGACAGTAGGTGGGAGTATTCTGCGTTCACTGATATCGTATTCATGAAAACACCTCAAAGGGTTACAAAAATACAGGGTGATATGTAAACCTCTATCAAAAAAACTTCAAAACGCCCTAGTGGCTAAACCGTTAAGATTTACCCCGCCCCCCACGATTTTTTTTCATCTGTCCAAAACCTATCCACAGCCGGCCACTTTGTAAGGTTAAATGTGTACACCCTGTATAAACATATTGAGGAACCATTATCTAAGAAGAAATAAGGACATACCAGTGATGTCCACTCCGTTCTGAACAATAGAGGGGTTAATGTAAGATCGTTCTATTATCATATTAATTCATATTTTTCGTAGATTTTTTCTTAATTATATTGCCACATATTACCGATTGTTTCTTGTTTACACTACAATAAATTAACGTTTATTATTAACAATTTAATTCCAATACACTTCTACAAATTTGTTAGTCATTTCACGTTGTCACTTTTTGAGTTCCTTGATTGTTTGACACGTACCCTTGTGTACCCAGTAAGAGTGTTGTACAAAAGCAATGTGCTGGCGCCAGAGCGACGTTTTTTTCACTCTATTTGCGATTTGGTTCTTTGGCATAAGCTGTTCGTTTCACACTAGTTTAGGTGATGTAATAGATTTTGTGGTTCTGTCACTAATATCTGTACCACGACAGGGTCATTTTTTATATGTTTTAAATTGTTATTGTAAATTACTTAATATATTTAATTTGTCAATGTTATTCGGTCTCGTGTATTATTAGGCATGATCACCTAAGGTTTTAACTTTTCCAGGATGGTTGTGTGGTTTCTCTCCGGGGTTCCTTTTTCGTTGTTTTTCTAGATTGCAGGATCACCATTGTCTAAGGAATCAACGATGGCGCTCGATGTTGCGCGAAGCTAGAGATGGAATGGCCTGAAGAGGATCTCACACCGGCATAAAGGTAAGTGGTGAACCACGCTGCATCGGTCCGGTTACACACCCCACAACCCCTTCCGGCGAGCTAGCGTTTACGGTGTGGCCGGAATAGCCCCCCCCCGCCCTAAGGTTTGTTTAGGTTGATTAGGGAGGGGCTAGTCTCGAATTTTTTTATGTTTGCGGTTGCTTCCTGAGTTAGGTTCTTCAGGGCTTCTGATTTATGGGGGGGGGGGGGCGTTAATATGCGCAATTATTTGTATGCAAATTAAAAATTAGTCTTAAATCACGTCAAAGAAGTATAACTTCTAATGCGTGTACATAAGTACACACACACGTTTTTTTATGTGGAAGATTAGAGCTCAGGAAAAGCCCTTTGCACTCTCGACAATATATTTTTTTTCGTATAGAGTGCAATGTCGAACAGCAAGCTCTAGTCGATAGATATTGATTGGAATTTTCTTATTTTATTATCACATAAACTTTATTGTGCATATAGAACCGAATATTTATTAACGAATGTGGTTGATTTACACCAAATCAAGCCAAATTTTATGATAAGGGATAATCCAAAAGGGTTAAATCGACTGAACAATTTTTTTTAGGCGGTATGTTTTAAAAAATCTACATCAAATCATTAATTCTGACGACCTAAATTGAAATTGTGAATTGACAAGCAGCAAGATTGTTTTTTTAATTTTCTCAAACTTACCTAAATTTTTCAACTTTACCATTTTGTCAACATCCAATTTATCGAGGCTCGCTAATGAATTTAGATCATCGTTGTCTGAAAATCTGCTTTGCAATTCAGCAATTAGTACGTCCAACGTTTCGAAATACTCAGATTTAAATGGCTAAGCATCCTGGTCTTCTATATTTTGTCTCGCGGAGGAACAGCTAGGGCAATACATTAGTGATGAGCAAGACTCGTCTTGCAGTCGCCTTGCATTCTTCCCTGTTTTTGCACATTTAGCAAGACCAAAACAAAACCAAGACAAGACAGGACAAGACAAGACTGCAAGATCAAGATAGCAAGACTTTTTGGTCATCACTAAGTGCCAAAAGTCTTGCAGTGATGAACAATAAGTCTGCAAGAAGTCTTGCAGTCTTGTTCTTGCTAAATTTCTTGCAGGCTTAGCACATTTAGCAAAACCAAGACAAGACAAGACTTTTTGCTCATCACTGCCAGACTTTTGGCACTTAGTGATGACCAAAAAGTCTTGCTATATTGATCTTGCAGTCTTGTCTTGTCTTGTCCTCTTGTCTTGGTTTGCTTTGGTTTTGATAAATGTGCAAGACCAGGCAATACTGCAAGACTAGTTTTGCTCATCAGTACAATAAATCAAGTAGTCGTCCATCCGACTGGTAGTGCAAAGGATCATTCCTGAGCTTGTTGCCATATAAAAAATTGTGACTCTGAATGCAGCACAATCTAGCATTGGTCTCACGATCAATTTAGATGAGCATGCATTTGAAATAATGAAATCTTTCCCCTAGCTTGGGTTAATAACCATGATATTAGATATTGGATATTGCTACTGTAGATGATGCGTCTTACTATACTCAAATATGGAGCCGAGGCTTGGATCTACTCCTATAAGCGTTCGAAAGTAAAGTCCTTCAGAGAATAATTGGTTCCATATGCCTGACATAAGTTCGGCATATTTCTACTTCTTTCTACTGATAGGCTTTTCCTATAATAAAATTTCTTAATGTTCATCAACAAAAATCATCCAACGCAAAACTTAAGTTTCAATAATATTTTATTCTGCATTTTTCTTAAGGCCTAATTCTTAGAATGTAATAAGTATTTTCAATCTTGCAGGTCCATATAACTTATAACATTCTAAACTAAGTGTAAGCTAATACGACTAAGTACATAAATATGACATACATTTATCACTACCATTTATATATATATTTAGAATATATGTACACGTATTCCTTACATCATTTACTACTCTCACGCTCAACTAACAGAAAAAATAAATCTACGAGAATTTATATTAATTTCATTTTGATTCCAAACTAATTGTTATTATTATTTTTCGTTTAAATTACAAGTTTGTCAAGGCATTCTGTTTCAAGCTTAATATAGCTTATAAAATAAGAAGATTCAAATAAAACATGAACATATGTAACTTATAATGCTAATTCTAAATACTAGAAGAGGAATGTCGCAGTATTATGTACGGAATGTTTTTCTCTTATATATAATATAATCTTAAATAATCTTTTTTATAACGGAATGTTTTTATAAGTTGGGGGTTAATTTTCTCCTTTATTTTTCAATTTATCAACTAATTTATCGTTGAGAAATGAAAACGATGAAAAAATATTGTTCTTAAACTCGAGCTCCTGCCGCTACTGTAATCTCATTATTTTGGCATTTAGCATTGTTGAGTTGTGTCGCTATGGTGGGGTCGTCTGATTCTGAATCGCTAGACTCAGATTGTCCATCACTGTCCGTTGCAGTTGATGCTGGCATTTTCTTCATTTTTTTAAGTACTTGTGGCACTTCAGGATTGCTTTCAAGTGTTGAATGTTGGCTAGATGGCGAATGACTGTATTCTGAGGTATTTTCTTCATCTGATATTATAACAGATTGCCGCTTATGACTGGGAATTGCTGTTGCTATTGGTAGCTTATAACATCGACGTGCTCTCATTCCTCGTCCAATTGGTAGACGACCAATACTATAAAGAGAAAACATTATGTTATTTTTTACAAGTTGAAATTTATGTAGGAATAAAGTGCTCTAACAAAAAAAGATTAATTAAGAAATTGTTGATATGTATATATTAAAGATAGCATCTATCGACCTAATTCGTATGTTTAAATATATGAGTCTACCAATCGTAGTGATTCCATGTATAGATGCAAGAAGGTTCTTGTTTTCTTAAAATTAAATAATAATTGTTTTCTATGTTAGTATTCTTCTACTGACAAAATTCAAAGACTTCCGGTTGCATAGCTTCTACAATCATTAAAAGCATTTGTGTTCCCAGCCCAGCGGGAAATAGAAGCCTTCACTGATGCATGAAGAAGCTATTCTTGGGCATCTTAGAAGTGCTTCCCTTCCGTATCCCTATCCATATCTTTTTTAGCATTGCATGTCATTAGCAAGAAGCAGTTTGTTCGCTTTTCTTCTAATTAGTTTCCTGGGAAGCTATTTTGAAGTTTTAAGTTTTGCAAGCAGAGATCCAGAGAATAGCTCAAAACAAAAAATTTACCAACATAGTTGAGAATGACTTATTTGTAGCCATATGCACAGTTATAAGCAATTTTAGTGCTAAAATTGGGTCTACAGTGAAATTTAGGTGGTTTTGACTTTGTTAGTAGGTTTTTGAGATTGGGTTAGTTTAATTTTGTGAATGCATTTTTTTTAAAGCTTTCCTTAATATTTTGTTGCTGTAACTGAATTTGATGTTGGACTTCGTCACTAAGGGTATTAGGGCCTTATGGAAGTTTTTTTAATGCGGCAGTTTTAAGCTTAGAAATCGCTTTTATGCTACCATTCCGTTATGTCTTTAGTCACGATTTGGTGCAATGTGAGGTAGTAAGGTTGGTTCCAGAATAGGTTCGACGTTATGAGGAGTCAGGATTGAATCAATATGGCGATGAGGTCTGGTTTGAAACCTTGGAACTCCTACAACAGTTCGGAAATTCTGACTGCGATAGATTGTTCGAAAGTCGAACTGTTCTATTTAGAAACGAATTCCTAGTCTGTAGCGTTCACGAAAAGAAGGGCTGTCAACAGCGGAAATAAGTCCACCAGGCTAATATGGTGTTGCGGCTATAAGATTGCCGTTGAGGCAGGAGATCGTTTTTTTTGGAGGGAACTATAGCTATTATAGTATCGATAATGTTTTATCGGGGCTGCTACATTGCTTCGGTGGCTCAAAGGTTCGATGATGGAAGATATAGCGTTGTCACCGATGAGTCAAAAGGCCCTTTTTTGCACTTTTATAGCCATGCTAAAATAGTTTTCGAATCCATGCCGTATAGGATCTGCAGGGACTGAGAATAGGTCTTCTATGAAAATAGAAAGAAATAGAATAGAAAGAATAGAGTAGGTGACAGAATTGGCCCCCGGAGACCTCTGCAGTAATGGGGTGGGGTTTATATTTGACACCATATAGTATTTCCTTGATCGAACGTCCGGAACGGAAACTCGTAATCGAGTTGTGTAGAGCTGAGGCCATACCAATATTTTGGATTTGCTAACAGATCTAAATTCAAGCAGGCCAAACTTACCAAATAGATACAAATTTGGCTGATGTATCCTGCAAGGCACACTAAAGGCCCAATTACAATGAACGGATGTACGCGGATTTAAAATGTTAAAAGAACGCACCGGAACGGATGGGAAACTGCACTGATTACAATGAACGTATCTGTTCGCGTTTAAACGTCAAAATATTTGCGGATTGGGAAGACGAAAGTGGTGTAAAAACACAATACTTGATTAATCCTAACATCACTAATACATTTTACAACTAACAAAATAAATTATTAAATTATTAATTAAAATTTGTTTAGCTTGAAGTATACAAATGTTGTATTTGTAATTTTTGACAGCCCAATCCGGCAATTTCTAAACTAACGAAAATGAATCCGTGCGGTTGCGGTTGAATCCATTTGTATCCGTTCATTGTAATCGTTGAGGTGGAAAACGCAGGTTGTGAAAACCACTTTGACAGTTCAATACGATTCCGTTGCGTTCCGATCCGTTCATTGTAATTGGGCTTTAAGAGATCGCCAGAAGTTTGATTGAAAAACTGATGTTTCCGAGTCTGTTTTTTCATTGTCAATATGTTTTTTTTGCGGCCATTTTGAGCATTGGAAAAATTTAAATAAACTTTTTTTACTTGTACGTGATAGTACAAAATTTTAAGCTCGAATGTTGCTCTAAAAAAATCGCCAGAACAAGAGGAGCGTTTTAGAAGAACGGATTTTTTTACAAAAAGGGAAATTTCAAGGAAAATGCTTAATATTTCGTAACAAAAAAAACTGCTTTATCAGCCAACGAAAAGCAATATTTTTACCAAATAGGAAATATCTAAGTTGCGTTAAACAAAAGTTATTAACAAATTAAAAAAATGTGATTTTTAGCGGTTTTCTCAAATTTTCTTTGTTTTGTGCCCTAACCTATAACTCAATATACATCAATCGAAAGATAATTTGAATACCTGCAACTTTATAATTTGATTTTTTTCGATTCGAGCTCAAGTTTGTTTTAATCGCTAAAAAGCGCTCACAAATTCCGGAATATTTTAGGTGGGCTTCGACATTCCAAATTCAAAAAACAAAAACGCTATATTTTTTTTAGATTTTTTTCCTGTATCACCATAATTTTTATGGCTATCCTCTTAATATACGATAGAATAAAAATAGTTTTTAAAAAATTGCAATAACCCACCTTCTTCTTCTTAACGTATAACTGAAATCAGGCTCTTCACCTTCCTCATCTGACCAGCTATCTTCACATCGATCTTGAGATTCGTTGTTAACATCATTAACTTCAGGACGTTTAACTTTGTTATGACTACTACAGCTTCGTATTGTTATTGTAGCATCTTCAATATTCTCATTGACACTGACAAAGCCGCGTTTTTTACCATATGACGAATAAATTAAATCGCTGTCAACAATTGAATTATTGCCATTTTCATGGTGGGTTGTCGTTGTTTGCATTGTCAGCCTATTTTCTGTTATAAATTCACTGACCTTACGTCCTAACCTTTCTAAATTATCATCATCACTGCAAGCGGTCATTTCCAATCGTTCATTACTATTCATGGCATCATCTATTAATTGGTCAGGACTTGAGCAGGCATCTTGATAGGTAATATCACTTGTACTCATGGAATTCGTATTACCATTTGGACTAGAAGGACTAATCTGACGTGCAATAAAATCCAGTGGCCTTTGGGGTTCCGCAACTTGGTGTATGGTGTCATTTAATTCCGAATGTCGAGCATCAACATTAAGGCTAATAAACATTTCTCGTGATGCACAAAATGGACTAGGACTTGCATCTGTTTCACTAATATCCATTGCGTCAGTTTGAGTCTCAGTATCTACAAGCTTGACTTTACGGTTTTCCGGCTCACTTAAGTAACGTCGTTCACGATTTGGGCTCGCCTTTGGAACTGCAAATGTACCAGAACCAACTCTTCTGTGTCGCGTTTTCTTATTTTTTTGGCAAGGTAAGACTACTACGGATTTTGGTTGTGATGAACTATCCAATTGAGCATATAAAGTGGCCTTAACAGGACTCTGAAATAATAACAAAGAAAGTTTAGTCACAAAAGATTGAAAGATTCAGTTAAGTGTACTTACGTCTGGAGTTGTTTCAGGACTTGGTGTTGTTGATTGCGGATCAGCCGATAGACCAGCGGAATTATTTAACCTACGTCTGTAATATTGCATTTTTCTAAGAGTATTTCCCAAGCGGCGAGATGGTTTGTAACCTGGCAGTTTCTTTTCTCTCCTAAAAATATGACTTGAAATAACTAATTACATAAAAAAAATGGATAATCTTACTCGGCAATCTCTTTCTCTTTTTCTTGAAGCTGCGACATGCACTCACTTAATTCAAGATAAAGTCTATTTGTTTTCTCCAATTTGTCTTCATATACCATACGAATATCTTGTGCATGCTGCCACTCAGCTGTTCGTCGCTTAATTAAATCTTGTTCATACTTATGTAGACTTGTACCATTCTTTGTGATCTGTTTCATATGCGACCGTACCTCCTCCTTCCACGATCTTTGTTTTTCAAGGTACTGTTTTTCGGATTCTTTAAGTATTTTTGGGCCAGCAATGTCTAAATGAGTTAAAATTTGCCTAAAGGATGGACGGTTTCGTGGTTTATAATTCCAACATAATTGTACTAATAATTTGAAGCCTTCGGGGCAACTTGATGGTATTGGTAACTTTAGCGAATTGCTGCCAACACCCCAAATAATTGCTGAGGAATCGACATCTTTGTATGGGATTTCGCATGTCAACATTTCCCATAAAACAACACCATATGACCAGATATCAACTTTTTCTGAACATGGCTCATTACGTATCACTTCGGGAGCCATCCAGGCGACTGTTCCTGCAAAGCTCATCTTTGTACTTATTTCATTCCATTCTCGGCTTGTGCCAAAATCGCTTATTTTTACAACTGAATTTGCTCCGATTAAAATACTGTAAAAAAGAAAGATATCAATAAAATTTTTACTTTACAATTAGTATTAAAGTATTAAAAGTAGTTAGCTTTAGAGACTAATATGTTATATTTATATACTCGCACAGAATGGATCATTGGTTTTGAAATATTGTTAGAAAATGAGACCAAACGGTGAAAAGAACGGATCAACCCAAAACTAAACGAGACAAGTGAAACTGCATGACATTTAAAAAAAAGTCGAGAGTAGCCTTTTTGGAATAAACTATAGAATCTCGAAAACCCCAGTAAAAAGACACAGAAACAGGAGGAAGAGAAAAGAACGCATCTAAAAGACAAAAAGTTATTATTCGTTACATATTAAAATCATTTTTTTATATTTCGTTGTCTACAGAATAAAAGGACTACATTCACTTTTTATTCAATGTAGCAGCGTCAAAATTAAGCTCTAATAAATATCATAAAGGCAAATAAGGTTTTTGTTGTGTTTGTTCGTGTGGCGGAAGGATTAAAAACGAAGACTTCTTATGGGAAAGACTAGTGCTCAGCATTATTCTTGTATTTTTTAAATTGCTTCATTGAGCTGTGCTTTGTTTGATATATGAGATTGTAGTCTTTTTTCGAAAAACTTAATTTTACCTCCAGTACAAATTTTTTAATTTGATATTCGAGAAGGTAAAAAGCATACGCACTACTTCTTTTTTTACTTTGATTTCACCTTTCTCGAGGCAGAAAGGTCGTGAATCTGTTAGCGATATTTTCCCCTTGTATTGATAGGACTTATCGAGATTGATTTGCCAAGTGTAAAAATGGAAACATTTGGACGACGTTCCATACTTCAGTTGACTTATAAAACTTTACATATATCGTTTTAAGACACTTTGAGTGTAGGATGCCTGATAATAGTGTGAGAAGATAGTGTATCAACATAATCAACAATTTTAATTCAATAGTATTTGCTTTGACACTTGGGGCCTTGGTTCCTCACACATTATTTAAAATAAGCAATAAAAGCCTGCTTACAATTAGGACTCAAGCTCTTACTTGCCACAACGATTTATATACAGGCTAATGAGAGACGAGAATTGGTTTCCTTGTGTGAACATGAAGCAGAATAAGGAGTACACCCCTCAGTAACCCCAAGGGATACGTCAAACCTTCTCTCGAACAACATTATGATTTAATTTGCTGGGACTGTGACGTTAAAAAGCATAGGATTGAAAAAAACAAAATCGTCAAAGATAAATTTATTTAGCTTAATTGCACGGAATGAACGAGACGATTCCACAAAAACTTGATCCACAACTCATGTTACTTTACGACAAAGTCAAGTTCAACTATTATTCTAAATAGCTCCTGGAACGCATTCTAGATCTATTCTTCTGAAACTCTAAAAAAAGAGATCTCTTAATGGAGCGAAAAATGTTTTTTTTTGAATTTCGATTAGTATAGTGCGGAAAAGTTGCTACTTATATGAAAATAAAATTAAGTCTTGAGGTGCCCCAACGCTCTCGAAAGATGGAAGAAATGTATGATATAGGAAAATTATTTTTTTTGAATTTCGATTAGTAATGGTGCGGAAATGTTGCTACTGATGTAAGCATAAAAAGTGTAAAATTATGTGAAAATCAAGTTATATCTTGTATGACCTTGAAAATTTGAAAAGAAGTTAAAAATGTGAATTCGTTGGGGTACCCGCAAGATATAATTTGATAAAGCAAAGTGGTAAAGACAAGGTATTATAGTCAAAATGCCAATAAAGGGGGACCTAACAATATGCGAGAACTGGAGAGGCATCTGTCTATTATCTAGAATGGGTAGTCTCGACCCAAATATAAACGCTCAGAAAGGGCCGCAAAGATCACATTAACACCTTGAGAAACATAGTGGAGCAGTCGACTGAATTACGATGCCCCTTCACCATGCTTTCATAGACTATGAGAAAATGTTCGACTCAGTTAAAGAGGAGCTTTTAATGGCAGGTACTACGGCAAAGTGGACTGCCTGACAAAATAATAGAATTGATCAAAGCTCTATTTATACAATAATTCCAATTCAGAGTTCTCCAGAATGGAATATTATCCCTGAGCTCAGAAGTATGATAAGGATGCCTACTTTCGCCACTACTCTTTCTTATACATATAGCCCGGGAAAATTAGCAAAAAAGACGCACGAAAGGAGACAAAATTCCAAAATGGCTGAAAATTGGTCCACAGCTTCCTTGGGACTTTTTAAGAAAACAATTTCAGGATCACAAAAAACATGGCCGCCGGAGATATCGCGTTTTTCCCGTGTTTTCCTTGTATCTCGGTTTCTATAGATCGTACAACCTCGTAAAATATGCCCAAAATGTTAAGCGGCCTACAGACGATCAACTTGGTTTTTCAATCGGTTGTCAACTAGGCCTAGTTGTCAACGAGTTGGACGTCTGTAGTCGTGTTTATGGTTGAAGCCAACAGTTGATAAATGGTTGAAGCAAAATCAAAATTTTTAGATTTTTGGTAGGCGGTGCTTCCAGGTTGCCAAACAGTTGGTGCGTCTGTAGCGACGTTCACAACTGGAGTGGGCAACATCCTTTTAAATCGTGCAATGAGCAATGAATATCAGCGTGCTTTGCAATCAAAAACCGAAAATGAAATGATGTTTGCAAATTGGTTGACAATAAGTTGAAGCGTGTGTACACTTTCTGTTGACAACAGGTTGACAACCCAAGTTGATCGTCTGTAGGCCGCTTTAACAATGAAATTCTCTACAACTTGAGTTCTTACAAAAATGTTGACCCGATTAACCCTTTTAATGTTATTCAAGGTCAAAGTTATTAAAAATCACCGTTTGGTCAAAAACTCACTCAAAAAACTGTTTTTTTCGAAAAAAAATTATGATCAGTCAATACGAAACGTTATTGCCTACAAAAGGCACTCGTGTCATTTTTTCGAAAACTCCACTCTTTCGAAGTTATTCAAGGTCAAAGTTATCAAAAATCACCGTTTGGGCAAAAAATCACTCAAAAACTGGTTTTTTCGAATTTTTTTTCTGATCACTCAATACCAAACGTTATTGCCTACAAAAATCCCTCATGTCATTTTTTTGAAAACTTGACTCTTTCGAAGTTATTCAAGGTGAAAGTTATCAAATATAACCGTTTGGCCAAAAACTCACTCAAAAACTGGTTCTTTCGAAAAAAAATTTATGATCAGTCAATACAAAACGTTATTGCCGCCTACAAAAAGCACTCGTGTCATTATTTCGAAAACTTTACTCTTTCGAAGTTATTCGAGGTCAAAGTTATCAAAAATCACCGTTTGGCCAAAAACTCACTCAAAAACTGGTTCTTTCGAAAAAAAATTATGATCAGTCAATACGAAACGTTATTGCCTACAAACCCCCTCCCCCCGAGTCACTTTTTCGAAAACTTTACTCTTTCGAAGTTATTCAAGGTCAAAGTTGCCAAAATTCACATTTTTCTTCACAACTCTCTCAGTATGGGTATCAAATGAAAGGATGTGACGTTTATAATACAGTAATATGTATGACGTCATTTTAAATTTAATATGGTGACCGCAAAATGGCGGAAGACATATAATAGAATAAAAAGTAGAAAATAAAATGTATGTATGTATGTAATATATTTTTTCAACAAGAATGAATACTATAAGTATAAAAGAAGCGGGTATTTTAGAGAGGGGCGATAAAAAGCTGGAGCGCGCGAGGCAGCTGCGGAGAGTCGAAATCACGCTACGAAAGCGGTCGACTATAAAATGCTGTAACTTTTATTCTGTTACGAATCTATATATATAAAAATGAATGTGTGTATGTATGTGTGTTCGCTATATGCTCCTACACCGTGCAACCGATCTTAATGAAATTTTAACCATGTGCTATTTACATTCAAACTTAGAACATAGGCTATTTTATTACTTTCTAAAGCCATTCCTAGATGGCGCTGTCACGGAGAGCTTCATTGATAATCATCGCAGAGCTTTGAATTTTTGAAAGTGGGTATCTAGGGGTTTTTAAGGTCGCAAATAACGAATTTGTAATCAAAACTTATAAATTCAAAATGACCGACGAATTTGCAAATTGTGTTTCGATTCCAATGAAAATCTGTATCTGAGATTTTTTAAGGTAGCAAATAATGACTTTATGATCAAAATTTAAATTCAAAATGGCCGCACCAATATGGCCGACGAGTTTGCGAATTGTATTCCGATTCCAATTAAAATCGGTATATGGGAGTTTTTAAGGTAGTAAATAACGAATTTATGGTCAAAACTTATTCAAAATTGTGGGGCAAATATGGCGGAAGAATTTTGCCAAATAAGTGTCATTTCCCGGTTAGCTGTATGTAGGGTGTTCAAGAGTTGGAAAATCAGAAAATCTTGACATTCTAGCTACAAATGGAAAAACATTGAATATAGTGTATCGTGAAGCTCTCTAAGCAATCGGTTCAGAATTGATCAACAAGGTTTTTTTTTGGAAAGATGATAAGGAGAAACGGAAATGTGGGATGATTTATGTATAATGGATAAGAAGACAAGAAACCCATCACCTCTGAATTTTTAGGTATAAGTCTAGGATTCTGCAATACGGGAAGAGGGTGGCATCTGGGTAAACAAATAAAACCTGAGTCAGTGACATTGCAGATGAGAATCCAGGGGCCAAGCAATTGCAGATTTATTTTAAATGTTTTAACGTTCGTGGTTTTAACAAAACACATATAGGTAATTTTGGTCACACTTGAAATAAATGCATTTTGATTCTAATGTCTCGAACGTTTATAGGAATACTTGGTTTTTCGTTATTGGTTTCATTTTTTTCAATTTAGTTTTATTGTTCTCGAAAAATTTTGTTAACGCAGACTTTTAGATTTAAATTAAAAAAAGCTATAGAAAATGGCCCTCGAATTTTGAGTGCTGGATGCTGGTATTTGCATTAATTTTAAATCTTTTAACGTTCATGGTTTTAACAGAATACACAGGCAATTTTAGTCATAGTTCAAATAAATGTATTTTGAATGTAATGACTCCAACTTTCATAGGAATAGTTGGTTTTCGTTAATGGTTAAGAAGAGTTGACGTTGGGTGCAGCGAGGCGCACCGGGTTCCAGCTATCCAAAATACAGAAAATTAGCGGTTCATTATAAGTAGTATAAGGAATCGAAAAATGAAAAAAAAATCAATTTTTTGAAAATGTTTTCCGGTAGTGTAGTACCTTAAGGAAAACCGTGACGAGAAATTCGTATATAAATTCTGTTACCTCGGTAGCATTATTAGCAAAAATGGCGAGGCAGAAGAAAAAGTCAGTTCGAGAATAAATAAAGCAAGAAGTGCATATTCATATGGAGATCTCAACTAAAACCAAACTGCGGTGGTTCAACTCCAATATTAAGGCGGTTCTTTTGTATAGTTGCGAAACATGGAAAGTAACCAAGGCAGCTTCAAGTTCCAAGAAGGAGAAGAAAAAACAGTTAAAAAACTATAAACACATTACTCAACAAGCAAAAATAAAAGCAATTGGGAAAAATCATTAAAGTAATGAAAACGTAACTGCGTAACTTTATAAAAGCACTCTTATTGTTAAGCTCAAATGTTAAAACAATTAACAATAAAAAAATTTAAACGTCCCAAAACGCTTACATCAGCTTCCTTTCTACACTGCACAATTTAGTAGTATAGTACTATCGTAAAATCCCGATCTCCGATGAAAATAAATCAAGCTAAAATTAACTAAGGAAATGATTTCTTACATCTAGGCTAGCACGAAAATTATATAAAATTCTGATGTCTCCCCAACAAAACAATCATGAAACACCAAACAGACACAATTCCTCAAAGACACCTGGCGTCAGGCAATCGAGGAACTCTAATAACAAGCTAGCAACATTCACCTATAAAAAAAGAGCACAGAGCCGACATAACATGAAACCTTTCAGTGGCACGAAATTGATTACAACATTTCTGCTGGCGACCTAGTGTGACCGCGTTTACTGCAATTTGATCCTTAAGAATTTATCAAACCATTTTCCTTTAGGCTTTTCCGCTACATTCAAAAACTAAAAAAATCGAAATAAACGGAGGGAGAGAAAGAATCACCCAAAAGCATTGTGCTATTGCCGCTTCGGCATCGTCATTCATTTAAAATTACGATCGTTCATACGAAGGATATGAAGGATACGAAGGACTATGTGCTATTGTGCTGGTATACTTACTTGGGGCTCTTCAAGTCACGATGGATGATTTTGTGGGAATGGAGGTATTGCATGCCAAGTGCTATTTGCTTCGACCATGAGACTAGACGCAATGGCAACATCACTTCCTCCTTCTTCAGGATGTTTTGTAGTGGTCCGCATGGGCAGAACTCCATTATAATGCAGAATACTGGCGCCTGGGTACACACACCTCTGTTTTTTTGGAAAAAGAAAAAAAGTAGGAATTATTTAGGTAAGCAAAACACAAAAAAGTTCTATCTATATTTATATGTATGTGTGCGGCAAATGTCTACTAAAAATAAAATTTAGGGTGGAAATCCAATTTTAATCTGATATTTTTACAATGCGCAGTTGGTAAAAGAGCAGCCACAAGTGAGAAATTTACTACTTTGAGAAAATTGACAATTTTTTTTATAGTTGTTCGTCTTTGAAGAATTGATACTTTGAGGATTGAATAGTTTCTTGTTACCTTACCGTCTGCAGAAGAATATATTACGCCGATTGATACAAAGCTTTACTAAGAACATAATTCTTTTATGATGGCAGATTGGAAAATAACAACTATGAAATTATTGGGTTGATACCTTAGGAATCATCCTTTGTACTACCAATCTATCATGTCGTTCAGGCCATGGTGCAATGTCTAGTAGTTAGCTTAGTTTGAAAGATAGAAAAGAATTGGAAAGGTTAGACGGAGTCTTGGCGGTACTAGAGTAGACGTCGATGAATATTACCTTATAGTAGGGGAGCTGGCACTTGAAAAAATCGTGTCGCCCCAACCTTCTGCCGTTTGGTATATAAGCTTTTGAAGTAATTTTAAGCATTTTTTATAATATGACATTTTTGCGGGAAGTGGACCCATTTTGAGTTAGGGGTTTTGGGGGGTAAAAAGCGGGTTAAAATTGAAAAAAATTTCTGCCGCTTCGTATGTAGGATCTTTTAGGGCTAAATAACCGTTAAATACTAGTGGCAGACATTTTTGACCATTTGGACCCTCCCCAAGCCACCCCTAGCTGAAGTTGCCATTTTTCTCCCCACACCCTAGCAAATAGTCAAAAATTTTTGCCACTAGTAGTTAACGGTTATTTAGCCCTAAAAGAACCTACATACGAAGCGGCAGAAATTTTTTTCAATTTTAACCCCCTTTTTACCCCCCAAAACCCCTAACTCGAAATGGGTCCACTTCCCGCAAAAATGTCATATTATAAAAAATGCTTAAAATTACTTCAAAAGCTTATATACCAAACGGCAGAAGGTTGGGGCGACACGATTTTTTCAAGTGCCAGCTCCCCTACTATTAGAACTCTAATATGATATACGATTCCGGAAATACTGACTGCAGAAGATTATGCCACAGTCGAGTTGTTCTATTTCTAAACGAACTGCTGTAGGATATGAGGATGACCCGAACAGGGTAGGCTTGTGGTGCGGGAAAAATATTGCCGTGTAGGCCAGGTATTCTTAATTTTGATAAAATTTGGCGAGGGCTGCTACATTCTTTTCTAGTCGAGGGAAATTGTCATATGATAGCGATGTAGTTGGGAAGTTGGATTTTTTTGTTTTTTTTTCTTTAAATATGTTAAGATAAAGCGAAAAAAAAAATTTCTGCAAAATCGGTTCTGTGTTGCACGAGAAAATTGCATAAATGCCCATTTTTTAAGCATTTTGAGTGCATTGCTACACTATTTTTTAATTTCCCCAGTTCTGTTGGTCGTAGAAAAATAAAAAAAATTGGAAAATACTCGTGAATGAATAGACTGTCGAACTGATTCGGTATAAATACTTTAAAAATGAATCCTAACCTCAAAAAACCAAAATGTATGAACTTTTGCCAACTATGAAAAAAAAGGCAAAAAATTGAAAAATTGAAATTTTTTAGTTTTTTCAAAGTCCTAAAACGGGCATTTTAAAAAAGTAACAAAGTATTGCGTATGCTCACAAGAAAGTACATAATAAAACCTATAATTTAAAAAAAATTTTATTTCCGTACGATGATTTGGCATAAAATGGCGGCAATTTTAAAATTTTTCGAAAACTGCCAATTGTTGCCGTAAAAATCGAAATTTCATTTTTTGAAATTGCAACCACGTATTCATAGCATCAAAATACATATTTTCTCCAATTTTTATCAAAATCCGACTATTTTCCCGTTATTTATTGCATTTTTAGTACAATAAAACAAAATTTCATACATTTTGGTTTTTTGAGGTTAGGATTCATTTTTAAAGTATTTATATCGAATCAGTTCGACAGTCTATTCCATGGAGAATATACAAGGAGGAAAAACTCTTATGGGGAAAATGACAGGAAATGGATGGGTAGAAGAAACTAAACTTCTAGTTCATTTTTGGCCACAGATGTCACATTTGTCCGATGTACCCCACATGAAATTAATAAAAATTCATTGGAAACATCAAAAATTGATTAATTACGAATAATCGCATTGATATAAATTGAATTTAGAAGCTGGTAAACAGCTGTAAGCTGGTAAACGTAAAATATATTAGTAATAAACGAACTTTGCCATGAACCGGATAAATACAATCGGCCATGTTTTTTGGGGTACATTTGACTGCAGCGCCACCATTAATCAAACGAAAATTGACAACACGTAGTTTTGTCTCCTTGTATAGCCTCCATGGTCTATTCATTCACGAGTATTTTCCAATTTTTTTTATTTTTCTACGACCAACGGAACTGGAGAACTTAAAAAAACACATTGCACTCAAAATGCATCAAAATTTTTTTTTTTTTTTTATGTGGAAGACTAGGGCTCAGGGAAAGCCCTAGACATTTATGCAATTTTCTAGTGCCATCACAGAACCGATTTTGCAGAAATTTTGTTTCGCTTTATATTAACATATTTAAAGAAAAAAAAACAAAAAAAACCAACTTCCCAACTACATCATAACTTCGCTTTTTTCTTTTAATTTCCCTCTACTATTCCTAAAGAGTCTATGGAGGCGCAAAAGGGGCTATCACCAATGATTTTGATGGCGTGGTTTTGCACTTTTTCCAGACATGCCAAGGTGGTTTTTGGGGCACCTGCCCAGACATACGAGTTGTATTCAAGACGGGATCATTTGTGCGACTTGTAGATTGTATCCAGGACAGCTGGCTGGGGGAGGAACTTGCATCTATTAAGAAATCCAAGGCATTGGGAGGATTGTTTGGCGATTTGGAATATGTGATCATACCATTGCAGATCCTCAGTCAAAGTTACCACTAGAATTTTAAGACTTGCATTAGCCGTCAGATCATCAGTCATCAGCGAAGCAGTGAAATAGGTTGGCGGAGATTGAGAGCAGATCTATATTAATAAAAGAAAGTTTCTGTATGTATGTATGTATGTATGTGTGCGCTATAGCGGGCGCACCAGTCATCGCAGAGCTTCGAAATTTTGCACGAAGGTCTGTTGGGGTCTTCCCTGAAACACCTCGAAGCCCGATTTTCGAAATTCAAAATGGCCGCCAAAAAATGATCGAAATTCAAAATGGCCACCCAAATATGAATTTGCAAATTGTGTTCCGATTTCAATGAAAGTGGGTATCTCGGGGTTTTTAAGGTCGCTAATAACGAATTTGTGGTCAAAACTTATAAATTCAAAATGGCCGACGAATTTGCCAATTGTGTTCCGATTCCAATGAAAATCGATATCTGGGGTTTTTTAAGGTAACAAATAACGAATTTATGATCAGAACTTATGAATTCAAAATGGCCGCGACAATATGGCCGACAAATTATTCCAATTGTATTCCGATTTCAATGAAAGTGGATATCTAGGGGTTTTTAAGGTTGCAAATAACGAATAAATGATCAAAAGTTATAAATTCAAAATGGCCGCACCAATATGGCCGATGAGTTTGCCAATTGTATTCCGATTCCAATGAAAATCGGTATCTGGGGGTTTTTAAGGTAGCAAATATCGAATTTATGATCAAAACTTATAAATTTAAAATTTCGGGGCCAATATGGTGGACGAATTTTACCAAATAAGTGTCATTTCCCTGTCAGCTGTATGTAGGTTGTTCAAGAGATGGGAAATCTGGAAATCTTCACATCCTAGCACCAAATGGAAGAACATTGAAGATAGTGTATCTTGGTCATTTCGCCTATTGTCGTGAAGTTTGCCACGCAACCTGTACCTATAAAATCCTCAACGAATAAAAGGTAAATCGCCAAAATTACAAAGAAAATGGAAGGACCCTCCACTGCCATCACGAAGTTAACGATGCCATCTAACGCATCCAAAAAGTTCGATCGGAAAGAACGCGACGGAAGCTGTGTTCGGGACGAACACTAAGAAGGGGGCAGTGTAACGGCTAACCGAAAAAAAAACAAAATTATAAACCGTCCCCCACGCAGGTTGAATTTTAAATGGGATTTAACATGAGTTTCGTTTTTTTCAGCCAAGCTTTGAGCACTTGATTTCCATCGGTTCAATGTGAAACTTGGTATCCTTAGGTTTTTGATAACGCTGAATACGAATATCATGTCAAAAACCGGTTTTAACTAATGACAGCTGTCAAAAAAGTTGTCAATAGAAATTAACCATATAAAAGGTATCCAAAATAATTTTTTCCAGATTTGTTGTTTCTTTCACTTTTTTTCCTACCGCGGAAAGTGCACACATAAACTTTTTTTATTTAAAAGCGTTGCAACGCCCGCGGGTTTTTTGCTAGTCATTAATAAAGATTAAGAGAGGAACACCGGCCAAAATTGGGTAGAGTTTAGATTTGACGCCATCTAATTCTACCTTGATAGAACAACCATAAAGGAAGCTCTTAATCCTATTCCTTAGAACTAACTCTATACCAATAGTTTGAAGTTTGGTTAACAAAGCAAGGTGCCATACTCTGCCATGCTTTGTTTGAGATGCTTGGTTATACACTTGGTCTAAAGCCGTACTGCCTATCTTGTATAATTTTGTTAGATTCTAGGTATTCCCTCAGCTTTTTATTGATTATGGTCTTCATAATTTGCAGGGAAATAGAAGTATTTGCTATTGGACGGTAGTTAGAGGGGTCGTTAGATTCGCCTTTTTTTGGAAGGAGCTGAATATTAGCTAGTTGCCAAGAGTGTGGATATCCGGAGACTCCGGAGAACTATGACATAGCGGTCCCAGAGGTTTTGCCAAAGGTGAAGGGAGATTATTGTCGGGCCAGTGGATTTATTGACGTCGAGCTTTTTAAGACGTTGAGACGAATGGTCTCCAATCTTGACGGGGGCACTATAGCAAAATTATGTCCACAGAGAAATTATGTCCACATTTGGTGCGCCAGCGTAGGCCTAAATGTCAATCCCGACAAAACGATTCTGGCTCACTATACCAGAAGACGAGCACTGCCGCGACTTGCACAACTCACCCTCGGAGACAGAACTATAGGCTTTTCACATAAAACCAAATACTTAGAAGTTATGCTGGATGCTAAGCTCTACTGGAACAATCACATGGAAACTCTGATGAGCAGGACACGTAGATCCCTGTGGGCTTGACGCAGAGCTTGTGGTTCCACATGGGGCCATGTACTGGATATACACCATGGATATAATTTGGTACCACTCCACCTTGAGGTGAAGAAATCCGCAATAAACTCGGTCCTGCGGTTGAAAGCGAATGGCTACATGGGAGCTGGTCTTTGGCGAGGACCTTCTATAATAATCAACATTAAAGAAGAGCTTCTGAAAGCGGGGATGCTATCGGACTGCATACCTTTCAAGATCTCAAAATGAAGTGCCTACCAAAACAAACGGATCTTTATCTTCTCCAATGGCCAAGCGACAATCAGGGCGATAAGGTCCCAAAGGACCAAGTCTAAATTGGTTTGGAACTGCCAACGGGTCGGGCCCTTGGCGAGCTGAGCTGGGCGTTCTAAATCAAGTTACCCTTGTCTGAGTCCCACGTCACCTGGGTTTCAAAGACAATGAAAAGGCAGATGCCCTGGCTAATGGAGCGCTTCACTCGGTGAGCTCTTGTACGCTCTGAAGACGTCGTCTTTATATTTGATGGCTTTCATGAACTCCCGACTAAACCATCTGTTCAGTCTAGGCTTCACAGATTTGGTAGACTGGGGAATGAACAGTACATTCTTGTTTCTATGAGCCTAGTGATGCGGATAGCGGCGGAGTTAGGGTTTTTGTTTCGAACCCAATCAACGGAGTGGAATTGGGTGAGTTGGAGGAGTACTTCTTGTTATACTTGTCGTTTTTCATAATGTCAGAGAGCAAGTTAAGCAACAAGTTTTAGCCAAAAGTAAATAAAGAATGGATGAAAATTGCGAGCACCATCATGCTTTTTTGTACTATCACGACACATGTTGCTTTAAACGTTGGTGATCAAATCGGAGCCGGTAGTCTGGTGGGAATATCTGGTGAGTAGTGGCGACTTAGTGGCACATGGTGGGACTTATGTATATCACCCTGACTATTGAGATAGTAATTAAAACTCTGCCGAGGTTACTGCTACGTTAACAATGTCATTGTTTATTGACTGTTACATTGTTATACATTACTGGCCGATGAGAAATGTAATGGGTGATTCATTTTGAGGTACTTCTTTCAGTGGGGATTTTATGACAGATCACGCGTGAGTTTTGTCAAACTGTCATGGTAATTTTGTTCAGTGTTGTTTGATATTTCATCATGGCCCGGCACAGTGAAACCCAATTAACATTATTGGATAATACGTGACAAAATAGACCACATCCAGCACGTGGTGAAGAAAATATAGCGGGGCAGCTGAGAGTGTACGCGATGACCGTGATGAATCGATTCGATTGTGTTCTAAACAGCTTGGCTTGTTGAATACTTAAGGATCTTGGTTTGAAAGCATACAAAATTCAACTCGTGCAGGAATTGAAGTCGGTCTACCTTCTGAACCGTCATCGTTGCAGTGTTTGGGCTCTTAAAATGCTACATTAAGATCCAGGCCCCTGTGGTGAAAGTCGATTCGTGTTTCGTGACAAGTCGTTTGAGTTGAAGAAACTTTCAGCGCTGCGACCTAGAATGGAAATGCTAAGTTGGGTTTAGGCCCCTGTGCTGAAAGTCATAGTTCGACTGAAACGTCACTTTATTCACCTCAAACGACTTGTTACGAAACACGACTCGACTTTCAGCACAGGGGCTCCAGTGTTTTCGACCAAAACTTCGTTCAGCAACTAGGCCCATTTCGGGGTTAATGACTACATCAACAAGCAAAATTGCTGAAGAGCAACCCAAAGAGGTTCAAGAGCTGCCACTACCTCTAGACAAAACAAGGGTTTGGTATGGTTTATGGGTTAGTGGAACCCACTGTCCATATTTC
Organism: Thereva nobilitata; assembly: GCA_963855945.1. Lineage (NCBI taxonomy): Eukaryota > Metazoa > Arthropoda > Insecta > Diptera > Therevidae > Thereva > Thereva nobilitata. Next base: position 84,458,421 of record OY979696.1, read on the forward strand.
TTCATAATATCGCGGCATGATAATAAGCTAATTCCTGCCTGATATTGAAGCCCGCGATCTCGACGGCATTTGGTTCCAGCGCTACTTGTCACAGAGCCCATGAAACCATGGCTTTATTGCAATTCGGTGAGCAGTTAATTTTACTCTTCGGACTGGTGAATTGGCCACTGCATGGTAATAAAGATTGCCCGATATTTTTTTTTATTTTGAAAAAAGTACCTCTAAATGAATCACCCATTATCTTCTAGGTGGCATCTCTTAGTCACATTTTGACTCCCGTGATAATCGACCTACAATCATCCTAAATAAATCTACATAATTTTTTTTGCATTTATATCGCATATTACTCTTTTTTTAAGTATTGCGCCAACAATTTATTTAATTTTTGCTATGTAAGCATTTTAAGAATTGATTCAAAAGTAAATTTCTTAATTTTGAACTTATCTTGAAATCATATTGGTACTTTCATAATTCATTGGTTTTTATCGTCACATTTGCGATATGACATTGGCACTGTAATCTATTAAACAATTGTGACGAATTCAGTGTGTGTCCTAGAAGTTCTTCGCGTTTAACCTCACGTTTTCGCTCATTTTTTAATTATTCTTTAACAAGAATATTTATTGGTCTTCACATGTTAGACGCCACAAAGTCTAAAGATTTTTTTGATAGCCAAAAATTTTGGTGCATACCATTTTTCGATGGAATGCAGATACCACCAGTGCAATATTTCCAACTGGTTAAAAATGTCAATTCGTCTGGCACAACTTTAACATAAAACAAATAGAAAAGTAGTATACATCTTCGATATACAATCAAACCGAATTATTATTCATTTGCTGTTTTACGAGTAGCTCTAAAAAGAAAATTTGCGAAAAATAATTTTGGAAAAGGATTGGATTTTCACCCCCCCCTTAAAAAATATAACTGAAAACTTACTTGAACTTGATTATATTTTCATGATCCAGTTTTCTTAAATGTTTAATATCAGTTTCTTTAACATCTCGTACTTTTTTCACAGCCACAATTTCATTTTTAAATTTTCCACTAAATACAGCACCTTGTGCCCCACTGCCTAACCATTGGAGATCTGATATTGCTTCAAAAGGTATTTCCCAGTCTTCTGTTTGTTTATTTTTCATTTCAATTACGGCAGCTTTTCCAATAAATGACAGAACCGGTTTCATACATCCAAGCAATCCATCCATCCAACCAATTGGCTTGTCTGGATGCATAAAGTTTGCTGCATTCGGTGGCCATCGATTTTGGCAAATATTTTCTGCACTACTATCTGTCACTTGGTCATCTGTCTTGAAGGGGAGATCCGTTTGGTTTATGCCAAGTTGACCCAACTCTTCTTGTATGCATACCATGCTGTAAGTAAAAAATAAATGATTGTTAATTATCTTTTAATATTCTCTTGAATCTCTGTTATTTTTTATATAAGAAATTTTAGTCAATTTTGAAGGCAAAATGTTTTTTTTCAGTTAATCCTACGCTTATCTCTTAGAGACTGTGTTGCATCCAATCAATAGTAAAGAAGGTAATATTGACAATATCCAACCATTTTTATCAATGCATCAATGCAGTAAGAATTAGGAACGTAAGTGCCAAAACTTATTAGATAAAAAGATTAAGTTAAGCCCAGTTAAGATTAAAATTTAATACAAATTATTTCATCTATATTCAGTCACTTTAGAATTTCAGGATGAATATAGAAAAGTGGTGTCGATGAAGTACTTATTTGGTATTTGTGTATGAAAATGCCACATTGATTTGACCTTTTGCGAAGAGTGAAGAAAAGCACAAAAACTTAGAAAATTGTGAAAGTCAAGTTGAGTGGTTTAATAATTCTGTAAAATGTCAAGCATCTAAGGGTAGAAAAGTAATCAAGGCGCACCGCCGAAAGACTACCAAAGCAGCAGCAAATTGTGCTCTAACAAAATTCAGTTAAAATGTGTAGCAGCGAAAATATTTTTTTATGTGGAAGAATAAGCGCAAGAAACATCTACACTATAAAAAAAAATATGTAAAATCACTGTGCAAATGTACAGTAAAATTACAAATCGCGATATGAAATACTGATTTACTACTTAGGCATATGTCGCACCGAACTAGTGATGTGGTGATGTGCTGATATGCTGATCTACTGATTATCATCAGCACTGGTTTTGTAATGAGTCATGGCAGACTGTAAATATTACTATAAAGTTTTGTAATTTTACTATAAATTTTGTAACATCACATGAAGAATTTAACGTATATTAGGAATATTCCCAATAATATGTGTTGTAAATTTACAAAACTGCTTGTGAACAAAAATTCCAGTACTGCGTTGGAATTTTTTTTACAGTGTATGTACTACCAATCTGCAATGTCATTCACGTCATGATGCATAGCTGCGTTTCATTGGGCAATATTTTCTACTCCTGAGTACTCCGGAATACTCCCAACTCCCCTGCACTTTTCCGTTTTACTCGTATTTACTTCTGACATCAAAAAATCGCGTTCCAATAGTGATGTACTCCGGAGTACTCCGCAGCTATTGTCTAATGGTAAGCTTAGCTCGAGAAAGGGTTAGATAGAGAATACGAGTTGGAATGCAGTGTAGGAAAAAGACGCGCACCTTGTGTTTAAACTCTTGGATGTAAGGGTTCGGAAATACTGACTGTGGAAGGTTACTCCTAGATTGCAGTGCGCTCGAACGGAAGGGCAATGCAGGCTTGGTCGACATTATTGTTGATTAAATTGAGCTTGGGCATGATAGGGTTGGAGGGGGTAAGAGAAGAAAATTTATAAGGATTAGGAATAAGACGTCACAGTCCGAGAGCCGACCGCTGAAAACCCTATGTTATCGGTGAGATTTTCTACAAAAAAGATCTTTACACTTTTTCTCTACAAGTGACCGCGAGATATCACGATTTTAATAATTTTTCAAACAAAAAAATTATATAAATTCTGGTCTGCCAAAGGTTAGCCCATAGCCAGGGTGTGCGGCACACCATGAGTTTTAGTAATTATTAGGTTTATACTTCAATTTGAAAAAAAATATCCTTCTTGTCGATAACATAGGGTTGCCTAAAAAATCCAACATTAATATTACCTAATTTCTCACCTTAGGCCACACTTTAGATCAGGCACACCACGCCTAAAGTATTCCTATCTCTAAAATTACTTACAAAAGGTTTTGTTTTCTTCTTCGCGATAACATAGGGTTTTCAGCGGTCTGCTGTCCGACTATCAGAATGAAGCATTTCTGTATACGGTCAAAGATGTTGTGGGGTTCTGAGGCAGATTTTGGCAGACACCGTTTTTGTATAAACTAAAGCCATAACGGTTTTCGTCTAAAATTTCATTAAGTTCTAGCTAACCCATATGTTTTTATACGCTTTATATTGGCTTCGCCTGTATTTTAACAAATCTTACAACTTGATTGTGACCTACTTTCATATAACCGATCAACTTCAAATAGTTCGCGTGACAATGCAATCTGACTTTTTTGTAAAAACATCAAGATGACGACGGTTTTCAAATTTTGCAACTGTGTTTCCCGAACCCCGAAATGAGTATCAAATAAAAGGGTATGACAGGTAGAATGCTGTGTGGTGTCATTCCAAATTCAATTAGCTGTGTGGTGTCATTCCAAATTCAAAATGGCGGATTACTTTTTCTTTACAACGCCCTCGGTATGGGTATCAAATAAAAGGGTATGACGAGTAGAAAACGGTAAGCTGTGCGATGTTATTTTAAATCCAATATATGGCCGCTCCCACAAAATGGGGCAAGACATATAATAGACTAAAATGTAAAAAATAAAAATAACGCGCTAACGAAAAGTTCCAGTATTAATAAAATAAGAATATAGGTAAAGAGAACCCAACGCTTTTTTGCATTTAAATAAGTTATATATATATATATAATTTTTACCAATAACTTCATTAATTTCATTGTTAACTTGATTCCTTAAGGCAGGTTGTTCCCATATACTGGCTGGCACAATGAAAATTTTACATTCAAAATAATTTTTTACTTTTAGTTCATTTTAAAACAAAAGCGTATTTTTTAGTATACTGCACTGTATATTTTTATTGATTATTTTGCCCACGATTTTGGGGTAAAAATGTTATTGCTATTGGCCTTTGGTTGTAATAGCACACTTTTGAGAGTTTGGGCAGTGATTTAGTAAAGTTTTTAGGGCCGTACTCTTATTATTGGGTCCGCTAGGGTTATTGACATCGATTCCCATCTTTTGCATGTCAGAATGTTGAAATCAAGAATAATTCGAGGCATAGAGTAAATATACACTATATTTCCTCTATGCTCGAGGCGAACTAATATGGTACTACTTCGGTTTTGGTTTGCCATTTGTTATCACCTGTCTTTGTAAATAGTAGAAGTGATTGTGAATGTAGTGCAATTCTCCTTTTGGATGTTACAAAAGTTTTTACTATCAGGAATAGCATTGAAAATTTTATTTGCCAAAAGTGGTCATCGAATGACTGCTTAACTTTCCTGTAAATCCACCATAAAGGTGTTTTTAAATATACCCCCGACGACGTAGTGAAACCTTCTGAGAACGTTTGTACCATTTATAGGCACTTTCCTTAGCATTAATTCCGTTAATACATTTTCGATTGAACCATTTATTGGCCAAGGCTTTGAGGTGGATTATTAGTATTTGTCTACGTTTTGGTATAAATTTATTAATGTGTGTAAAGCACTCGGCTTCTTCCCATAAATAATGGTATCTTATGTGTAAGAGCAAATTAACATTTCGAATGTTGAAATCATTCACCACAATGATTTATACCCCGGTCACCAAAAATAATATGGACCGTGTCTGGAAAAAGTAAGAAAATTTTTAGAGGACGTTAAAGTTTGCAGGTAATTTTCAACTAGAAAGATTTGATCAGACTCGATAGTGGTTACTAAGTGAACATACAGAAGGAAGCTATCTATCTTTCTAAAAAAAAATTGCTGCACAAAAAGCGTGATGGTACATGGTAAATGGACGCCTTAAGGTTATGTAGGCAACTTCGCATAGTATTTCCCTATCCAAGAAATGATTGCTGATGATCACCATTTCTGGAATGGACAGGAAATTCTTGGATAATTGCAGTGAGTTTATTTTGATAAATTTAAAAGTTTTTTTCTGTGAAAGTTTAAGCTCTGGCCAAGGGGGAACCTGCACAAGTTCATCCCAGCTGTGAATTGGTGTGGCTTGCATCGAATTTATTCGAAAGAGTTTGAAAATCAATTGGACGGTTAAAGGGCTGCTTAAGAAATTAATAACGGTTGGTGTTAGTATAAATAGTTATTTAACTTAGTATACTATTATTAGTTTCCCTTATTCGTGAGGTGCTCTGAAAAATATTGCAAATAAAATATAAATATTAACAATAAAAAAAAATTTCCTTCAAATTTTCCATTTTTCCCCCTCCATATCTCCTTAGGTATTAATCCTAGCGAAAAAGTGTACAAAACCTTTTTTGTAAGGGTTTTATGCAAATTAATTTAGTATCTATTAATTTTTTTCGCTTTTTTTGAGTTATTATCGAAAAACTGAAAAAAGCACCTTTAGAGCCGCTCCCCATATTTCTAGATATCGTTAAGGACAGCTTCCTCTGCAACTGTGCCAGAATTGGCTATGGTATGTATTTTTTCCTCTATTGGGCATTTTTTGTCTTCGTAGCCCGGACATATCTTATCGCCGTTGCCCTGATTATCCTAGTTGTGGATAAACTTTTGACTATACGAATCTGGTTTCGATGTCATCGGCTATGCAGATAAATATTTCAACACACGCAGTAAATATTTCAACACACTGTAGTATGTTTTGTCGCTGCTTTGTTAATTTGTGTTCCCAAGTAGAAAAACATAATGAACATTCGGCTTCCTCACACTGTGCCATATTCATGGCAAGTAAAACCGATTTTATAGATGAGAGAGGGGAGGGAACGGAAGAAATTAACGAAATAAACGTTTTACTCAACACACTTATGGCATCGTGTGAGCGATGCTATTCACACTATAGTGCCGGTTCTGAAGAACTAAGAAATCTCAATCTTAATGTAAAGTTAGAATATATTAAACATTAATAGGTCCAGTGCTATGCTTGAACATTGACCAAACCTGTATAAGGGCTAACCAAAACGAATGGCGCAATAGAACAAATGAAGAGCTTAAAGAAATGTGTGACGAAATAAATATAGTTACATAAAACAGCGGACTAGACACATTGTACGAGTTTCGGATGAAAGAATGCTAGTGAAGGTTTTCTATGGTACCCCATCAGGAAAAAGAAGCGTAGGACCACCAAGAAATAGGTGGGTGACTTGCTAGGGATATACGAAAATTTGGGATTTGTTTGGCGATTTAAAATATATGTCGCAGATATACAACCAATACAACGCAAGCATGTTAAGAGGCAGATCAGATATTGATTCCATACCGGTTCCATACTAAAACAGAAGAGGGTATGTTGCAGGTTTTGTTAGAGATGAGACAGTAATTAGTTTTGGAAGCATTGAGTTCGACACATTCTTGTGGAACTTAAAAAAGAATGAGTTCAATGCCCTTGTTGATTGGATATGGATGAACGATCATAAAGATAAGTTGTGGCACATGCTTGGCCTATTATGAAAAAGGAACCAAAATTTAGCTGAAAAAAGAATTTATAATAAATTAAAACTTTAACTTTTACAATTAAAAAAACGTCGAAGAAAAAATCCCCTTAAATATTTTATCTTACAAATAGCCATTATTTTTTTTCTTCTTCTAGCAAATAATTTAGTCGTAGAAAAAGAAAGAATAAATTGTCGTTTAACGTTGATCATTATCAGTGAATACGCGATATTAAAGAAAACATTTTGATAAATTGAAATATGAACATCCACTCGTTATCAATGTTCCTAATAATTAACAACAACAAAGTGAATTTTAGTAATAATAATTGATTTATGCCCCGGAAATCATCATTAATAACGATAGAATAAATTTGTGCACCTGGCAATTCCGAATGAAAAAGTAGACAATATTATCATACGTGGAGTGATCGCGCTAGAGTTGCTGACATTGGAGTTTGATTACCTTCCCAAAAGATAGAAGGTGTGATCACTGCGCGGGGCAAGAAGTAAAGGCTTGTGGCGGTTGCTGTTTTTTTCTGTTTCTTTTTTTACCTTACAGTTGATGAAGATAAAGCAAGACAGAAGAAAAAAAATCATTTCGCTTATATCCACTCGAATCAAAGTTAAGGTTGATAATAACGTGACCGAATAGCACGAGAAAAATTTTTCTTTTAATTCTAGGATAAACTGGAGCTTGAAGAATTTATATCAGAAAATAATTATAAATAATTATAATTGTTTTTATCTTAAAACGGAAATTGCAACAAATGGGGATAATTTACTGATTGGACGACAGGAAAATGTTTGCTAAATGGCAATTAAAATTTCACTTTCGTTTTCTGTATTGTGAATTATAACACATTAAATATTTTTCTAGCAATGTGTATTAAATGTTATACGATATTTATAATAAATCAAGATCGCAGAGAGTTTGTTTAATTTTTTCGGTCAGTAAACTTTAAACCCATTAGAGACGGCATCTTTTTTTAATATAGCAACTTGCACATACTCATACATTAAATCAAGGTGCAAGATAAGAACTGGAACCGATTAAAAATTACGTAAGTTGCAATAAAATCGTTAACTTAGATTAAAGAACTGTTTAATATCCATATTTAGGTATATCGTAGGAAGGAAAATTAATTGAGAAAAATAAAAAAAATTATCACATTTACAATGAGTTTTTTTTAAAGCCGCTTTGAACTGTTAAAAATTAAAACAAAACATAAAAACATTTAAAAATCAATCGATAACAAACGTGTTTTTTGGTTGATTATTATTAGAGTTTCTAACGTGGTCGCGATCCCGTTCTGAATTGTGACATTAATGAAAAATTTTGTCGTTATAATCTTATTAAACAAAAAATTAATTTAAATAATGTGAAAGTAGCAAAAAAAAAATTAAAAGATTTGTGCAATATTGAAATTTAAAAGCGGCTAAATTTTGAATATACTAGTATTTCTCTTAGATTATTGGCAGTTAACTTGACTTTTTGATTTGATTGTTATCTGTTAGCTTATAAATTGAGTCATAAATGAGTTATGTTTTGTAAAATTCAAAGTTTACATTTTTTAATTAAATTGTACTATGGTGCTTTAATCGAATATTATCGTCCTCGTCATCTTTTGAAATCTACAACGCTTAAAGCATAAGCACTGAACTGCAAATAAAAAGATCTTTGTATATTAGATAACTACGACGACGAAATTCTTTATAAGAGAAGGTGTGGGTGATCAAAGTAAATTCTGGGGATGCTTACTGAAAAATCGATTGGAGCTGGGATTTCAGGCCATCCAATACTTTGGACAGACTTGCTGGTTTAGGTAGTCTAGTAGTTAAGGCGTCCGGGTACGATCTCAGAAATATTGGGTCCAAGTTCCATTCAGTGGCATAATTCTTCTTCTTTCCAATTTTGCCAGCATGTTATAACTACTCTTAGTCCGGGGAAATTAGCATTTTAAAGAGACAAAATTCCAAAATGGCTGAAAATTGGTCCACAGCTTCCTTGGGACTTTTTAAGAAAACGATTTCGGAATCACAAAAAAAAACATGGCCGCCGGAGATATCACTTTTTGGCAAAAAAATCACTCAAAAACTGATTTTTTCGAAATTTTTTTTTTATCAGTCAATACGAAACGTTATCGCCTACAAAAAGCCATCTTGTCATTTTTTCGAAAACCTAACCCTTTCGAAGTTATTCAAGGTCAAAGTTTTCAAAAATCACTTTTCGGCCAAAAATATACCTTGCGTATTGACTGATCAAAATTTTTTTTCGAAAAAATCAGTTAATGGAACTCTCTACACTGAGCTGCCGCCGCTCCGAATCAGTCAAGTCAAACTCATCGCCATCACCGAACCGTCAATTTTAGATTTCTCGTCGACGATTTTTTCTGTTTTTGACTGACGGCTTTTTCGAAAGACTGAAGTGATTAATTAAAGTGGTGATAAATTAATGGGTGGGGGTTCCGAACATGGGTGAAAAATTAATTGAGGGGGTTCGTAAATGCCCCGTAATTTACGATTTACGATATCCAAAGTATATGGATATTGCGTTCAAGAATGGCATTTAGAAAAAAATTGTAAAAAACAAGAAACACAAGAAAAAACAAGATTATTAATAAAAATAATTAAATACGGACAATATATTAGAAAATTTAGATATTAGGGGTATTCATGTCACGTTTCACTTTCTTCGTAGGCTTCGTAGCTTCGTAGTTCGTAGTTTATTTTCATACATTTGGGCTACGAACTACGAAGACTGACTGAAGAAATGACTGAATGGAGTAAAAAAACTGACGGACATATGTGAATACAGTCATCATTTTGACTGAGCCTTGACGGCGACATTTCTGATTCGAAAAAGTGACTGAGACGTGACGTGACTGATGTGTGTGAATCGACCTTAACACATCATTTCCTCTAACACCAACTACGGCAGATTCGAATCCGTAAATCGTATGTTTATTAATGTGAATAAAAATATTAATGTTTTTAGCGTGAGCATTGATAAAGAAGTCCTTAAAAGGAATCTTCCTAATCTCACGTAACTACTTATGTGTCTCTGTTGTGTTTTGTTTTATGTTTTGCATTTTCTTGGCCCAGAGAAGTGGGCCTTCTGAGTTAGAAGGGTTTATACTATTAACGACCAAGAAATATATCTGGAGGCATTTCTGCAAGGGCATCGAGAACCCATGGCTTCTTCACACAGACTAGAGATGTAACCTTGATAATATTACTTGCGAGTGCAACTTCAGCTAACAGCCCCACTCTCTAGAGTGACCCAAGCTGCCTGGTTAGAAGCAAACACCGCATGCAATTAAGAAGCTATTAGAGAGGCGGTTAGACCGTTCAAACCATACAAACCCGTTCGAGCAGATGGGATTCATCTCATTCTGCTCTAGGAGGGGTGCGACCTAATCACTCCTTTACTATGCAAAATATTCAGAGCTTCCTTCGCACATGGTTATATCCCCTAAATGGATAAATCATTCAGGCCGATAAATCTCTAGTCTTTTGCTTTGAAAACAACGAAGAAAATTTTCGATGGGAAACTTATCTTCAGCGTCAACCGCTAAGCTCCTACAACCATGCATATCAGTAGGGCAAGTCCACTGAGACAGCACTGCACAATCCAAGCATCACAGCGGCAATCTGCACTTCCCCGACGGCAGCGCTGGATACTCTCCTCAATCTGGTACCCCTTTACCTTGAGATAGAAAAACCCGTCAAACGCAGGGCTGCGACTGAAATCAAATTGCACCTTCGCGCGCGCTGGTCTTGGGCAAGGACATTCTTTAATAATCAACATTATAGGAGATATTCCGGAAGCGGCGATGCTATCGGATTGCATGCCCTCAAAATTTAAGTCACTTAGCGATGCACCTACAAGACAGGCTGACCTGGACTTCTCCTAAAGTACCGCAGGGTGGACTATTATGGTACACGGATGGCACCAAAACAGAGACAGGTGTGCGCCCCGGAATCTGGAGTGAAACCTACTAGTTCTGCAGATGAACACCTAGTAATTTTGTTAGCAAGTCCTAATCCGTCCTCCGCGGTGCCGCCTGCGGTATTCTAGGGAAGGGGCAAAGGGAGTCGGTCTAATGGCAAGTCATCTGCTCCATAAAACAGAATTTGAAGCCGATTGCGCTGAGGGTTAAGGAATCACCCTTTATACTACCAGTCAGTCATGTCGTTCAGGTCATGGTGCAATGTCTAGTAGCAAGCTTGGTTAGAAGATAGAGGAGAATATCATAGATCAGGGAGGTCTGGAGGGTTTCTGAGCAGGTGGCGATGAACCACACCTTTGAACTCTTGGGTCTTTGTACGAGTTTGGGAAAACTGATTGTGGGAGATTATTCCACAGCTAAATTGTTTTATATAGACGAACTTCTAGACGTTAGTGTGTGCGAAAAAGGGGGTTGCAAGATATGAGCATGAGCCGAGTGGGCTAGTGCAAGCAGGAGGGCGGAAATTTCAGTGGAACAGTCGTTATAGCAATAGCGATACAACTTTGAGAAGACTGCTACATTCCTGCGGTGGCTCAGAGAGTCAATGGAGATGTACATCCGACCAGATAGAGAATCCCATTACATAGTTGTAAAAATTAACAAGCCTGTCACCTACGTGACTCACAAGACTCTTACGTGCCACGCGAAAGCGGGAGCAGGGTCTCGTTCGACGGTCTGGCCTACAAATATGAGGTATAGGGAGGTAGTGCAATAGGGAAAGCCAGTGGTTGCGGTACCTTTGGGCTCAGTACCTCACCAAAAGAAAAAAGGGGGTTTTGGCGGCCATTTCTCATTATTCACACATTTATTAGGGTGGCCCTTATTTCCAATTTTGTTTTTTTTTGCAAGTCGACCCCTCAAAATATTCGAATGGATGAAAAACGGGGAAATGTGAAGTTTGAGGCAAATCCGAAGATATTTAGAGGTCGCTCACGGCGGTCAAAGTTAAGGAAAATGTGACTTTTTTGCATGTTTCCCTTTCACCCACCCCTGAAATATATTACCCAACCCTGACCCCCCAAATATCAATACATTTTTTATAGACCTTTCCAACAAGCCAAATTTCAAAAAAAACGTCAGCTATTGAGCTTCTGGGTAGCAGGCATTGGAAATGAGCTCCAGTTACTATTCGCTTCAAAATCGCTGCAACGCTATGCAATAAACTGTAGACGGTTCAATGTAGACCTTGTGCGGGATAGCATTAAAAGGCTAGAATTTGATGGGAAATTGCAACATAACATAACAGCAAAGTGTTTCTAACTTATATTGAAGAGCTGTGGAGTACAACAAAGGGCACTAAACAGAAGTGGAAGTGAGCATCGGTTATATGCAAAGAAACATTGCATTTCGGACACAACCTGAAAAAATGGAATGCAGGAGAGCTCTAAAACATAACGTCTATCTACAAGGGACCCGGAAAAACGTCCCTAACTTGAACGTCGGCAAATGTAACCAATCACATCGGGAGGTCAAGAGAAGTATTAAAGCCGGCAGATAAACGCGGTCGCAGAAAAAGCCGAAAACGCGGTAAACATAGGAAACAGTAAGGTGCTCTGCCAAATTACTAAACAGCGTTCAGAAAAGCACTCTACTAAAAAGGATGCCGTAACGAGTACGGTTGTTATCCTGTTGTGCAGCCACGAGTACCAACTTCAAAGATGGAGAAGAAAACAGCGACAATGCACAGCCAATTAAAATCACATAATTCATGCAATGGTCAATGGTAAAGCATTTCTTCTGCTGTCCAACAAATTTGTCCATGGCAGACGACTTTGATTTTCTTCTTCAAATGCGCATAAAAGGCAAAAAAATACTGAATCCACTGGGACCTAGAACAAACATTCGGTCCCATCAGCTTCCTTCACAATAATCTGCTAGAGCACTCGCCAAATCAAATAGAAAATTTACGCGCAAGCGGGGAAATGACAATTTCACACACATTAACATTGCGTGTATGGATAAAATGCAGGAGTACGTGCATTTTAATTTCACGTTCGAAATTAATTTACGGGCAACAACATCCCCTATAGCCTCTGACCATGACAGGACTCGACTGATCATGGGCGAGAGGGAAGAAGAAGATAAATGCCGTGCACAAATTTTTGTTTTAAGCCTGAACCAGATATAACGTGCCGTACCGTAACCGTACGTACCCTAACGTACGAACATGAGTGCTCATATGGCACCGACCTAAATTGACTTAATGAACTTGCCGAATGTTCGTTAAATTCTCGAATGGTACGTACGGGTGCCGTAAGAATGGCACAAAACCTTAGCATCCGTTAGCTATTGCAAAAATCTGTTCACATTTGAACAATTTTTTAATAAATTTGGAGCAGTAAATGACATATCTGGTTCAGGCTTTAGGTGCTCCTCTATGTACTATATGCTTAGTGATGGCATCCAAGAGGTTTTTGTGAATCTAACATCTCAAACACAACAGCTAGGTCCACAGATAAATCAAAATAAGACGAAATATATGACAATAAGTAAAAACAACAGAGAAGAATAGCTGAAAACATCACAATAGCTAGGAACGAGTAGCTTTGAAGTAGTTTCATTCATTTATCTAGGATCGATGTTAACTTACGACAACAAGGTAGACAGCGAAATAAATATACATATTCAAATAACTAATAGAGCATACCACGCGCTGACACCTTTATTAAAAAGTAGAGTATTAGCACAATATAATATAAGCCATCATAAGACCATATATGGATCAAAGTGGTGAATTTCTGTAGAAAGATACCACCCTTACGAGGGGATAATATTATGAATTTTTTTTGATGGAATACAAGAAAACAATGAATGGAGGAGAAGGACAAATCAAGAAATCTACTAATAATATAATGCAATAGACATCATTACGTATATAAGATGTTACAGACTGAGGTGGCTTGGATACCCTGAATAAAGGGTTCTTCCCTACTCTTTGGAAGAATTCGTTCTTAATTCCTATTCACAAAAGTGGCAGCAAGAACGAAATATCGGATTATAGGCCAATTGCGAAACTGTCTGTCATACCGAAACTTTTTGAATCGATCATTTATTCTGTAATCATGCCTATCTGCAAGAAGCTTATCTCAACAAATCAACATGGTTTTCTTCCAGCTCGTTCTACTACCACTAATCGTCTTGAGTTCATTTCTCATGCTGTCGAGGGCTTCGTTTCCGGTTGCCAAACTGATTGCGTAAGGCATTTGAGAAACTCTCCTTCTTCTTAAATTAAGAAAGTTAGGCTTTCCGCAAGCCCTTCTATTATGATTCCAGTCTTACTTAGCTGGCAGGACCTACCAAGTTCTTTTCCGTGGATCCAAATCTGCAACCATAGAGGCGTCATCCGGTGTCCCTCAAGGCAGTCATCTTGGCCCTCTCCTCTTCATTCTATCAATTGATGACATTGTTTCCTTGTTAAGACAGTGGCAAAATCTTGATTGTACCGTGACATAAAGAGTATTGAGGATTGCAAACTTTTGCAAGTTGACCTTGTTGGTGTGCCAACAACAACCTGGTTCTTAATATTAGTAAATGCGAAGTCATGACTTTTTGTAGGAGACATGATCCTATAATTTATAACTACTATTTTTTAATGAGGGTGTCCCTCGTGTTAATTTTGTTAAAGATCTCATGGTTAGATTTGACTGTAAGCTGGACTTTTACATTCACATCAACTATATTTCTTCCAAGGACAGTTTAGTCCTGGGTTTTATATAAAGGTAGTCCAAAGAATTTAACATCACCTTGATCACTAAACACCTATACATTTCTCTTGTCACACCTTTACTTGAATATGCGTCCTAGGTTTGGTCTCCTTACTACTCTACCCATGTTGGAAAAATTGAATCGGTTCAACGTAGGCTCTTTCGATTCGCACTGAATCACCTTCCTTGGGAAGACCCTTTTGTTCTTCCATCATACGAATACCGGCTTAAGTTACTCAACTTAAGCACTCTCCATCAGCTCCTTAATGGAAGAGTTGACTCAGGGTTTCTTAGACTGCGTGTGTCGCTTAGAAAGAGCAGATACAATTTGAGAGGGCCGCCTCTCTTACACATCAACTCCTCGAACACCAATTACAGCCGATTTGAACCTGTAAATCGCATGTTCATTAATGTTAACAAAAATATTAATGTTTTTAGCGAGAGCAATAGTAAAGATATCCTTTAAAGGAGTCTTTTTAATCTCACGTGACTGTCTAAATGTCTCGCTCCTTCTGTTAATTGCACGCTTTCTTGGTGCTACTTTGTGATTGTTTGTTGTTTTTTTTAACTTGCATATTTTTGCATACTTTAGTTGAGCCTCATCTCAGCGCTTTCTTGCGCTGAGTCGGTAAATTTTTCTTGGCTCAGCAGAGAAGTGCGCCTTCTGCGTTAAAAGGATTTACTCTATTATTATTATTATTATTAAATATTAGACCAGCGAGGAAAATCAGCGTAGGACGACCTAGAAATATGTGGATGGATAACGTAGAAGATATACGAAAACTTCGTAAAACAAACTAGAGAAAACTAACAAGACGTAGAGACGGCTGGAAGAAGAGACTTCAGCGGGAGTCCTACAAGAACTGTAGCGCCATCTAAGAAGAAGAAGATTAAAACAAAGGTTAAATACGTTTCTTTTATTCAAAGTGAGAATCAAAATATGTAAATTAAAACATTTTCATAAAAAAATATCATCTCTAACTTAATACCGAACAAAACATTCTTACGAACTACCAATATTTGTACCAACTGATTTATAACTCCTCAACGTAATAAGAGTATGGTCAAGGCCGTAGCCAGCTCCGAATATCTAAGGGCGCTCATCGCACAATTATTGGCGCCCGAAATAATAACAATTCGGAAAAATAAAAGATTCAAATATATAGTAGGGGTATTCATGTCAACCCTCGTAAATCGCGTAAACTAGTAAACTGCGTAACTAATGTCAGATTAATATGAATGTGACAATAGTTTACGCCGTTTACTACGTTTACGCAATTTACGAGGGTTGACATGAATATGAATACCCTCAGTGTTTTTATTACCTTGAGGCTGGTTTTATACTAAACATTTTCTGAAAGTGAGAACGAAAATAATGAGTACAATTCAGGTCAATTTGAGAATATTTATTAAATCAAATTAATCATTTGAGCAATGAAAACAGTTGCCTTGATGTGATGAGAACATTTCGAAAGACTTCACTCGAGTAAACAATACGCGCGACCACTTGTTTTCATGTACTGTCACGTAATAACGTTCATCTTGCAAATCATACTCTCATGATATTTGAATTTGACAAAATAATGCTAAGCCACAAATAACCTCTTGACGTAGAAGAAATATTTATTTCGGAAGAAAATTTAAATCTAAGTTTAAATCAAATGATGAGAAATTCTTACGGTTTGACAAAATAATTTTTTTCTCATTGCAATTAAAAGTCCTTACTGTAAAGGGCGCTGCGCGCCCTTTCGCGCCCCCGTGGCTACGGCCATGATGTATGGTAATTACGAAGCCCTTTGTTAAATTTTGGCAGTAAACAAATAAACAATAATAGTAATGGTCCAATTTCAAAATAAACGCAATTAAAAATAGCGTATAAAAATAGAAGTGATTGTAGCGCTATTTTTAGACATAATTAATATTGATTGCGACTCTATTTATATGGTATACATTATTGTGAGTAATGCAATGTTTCCCTTTAAATATTTAAAGTGCGTTTCTTCACCTTAATTATTAATTTTAGAAAGGCAAACTCTTGTTAACCCTTGAAAATAACAACTTAACGATAAATATATTTTTTTCTGTTGTTTTTTTTTAAATCAACATCTGTCAATGTATGTCAATTTTCCCTAAATGAAATAAATAACAACTGATAAGAAACAACGTCAACAAAAGAAACACCCACAGAATTTTTGAAAAATTCCATTAAAAATTTACAACAAGCAAAAACATTTGCACAAATGTTTTTATATTGTGGTTTTTGAAGAAAAAAAAATCGAAGAATAATTATTGTAGTAGCCCGTTGCACCTGGCAAGGCCTTTAATCTTTATCATTAGAGCTAACGTGATCAACATCGAACCACACGGAATAAAAATTGTTTCTGCGCAGGTGTAATAAAGCAGGACAGAAACAATTCAACGAGGTCCAAACTAAACAGAAAGGTAAACAAGCTTCAGGCAAATAGATAAAATCGTGTGACGTCGCATAGCAATTAATTTCGGGAGGGGAAAAGCTCGCAGTTTTTAGTTTTTTTAGATTTCGCAAATTCGTACCCACCGCACCCCGCTGGCCAGACTTAGCAGAGACTGTTTGTTTCCTTTATCACTCTGGAATGTTTCTAGATTTCGAAGAGTTCGTTCGATCCGCTTTATAATTTCGCAATGTAAAAATGGTAATTATGGAACTCGGTTTCGGTATGTGACATTATCACTCCCATGCAGAGGCTTTTTTTTAAGATAGAGAAACGAAGTACTAAGCAAGAAGTTCCTATAGTTTAAATTTTTTTTGTGTTTTTACTGAGTAACAATACCTTAGAAAAGATCTACTGGCGGAAACAGTGAGATAACATAGTGGTTTCAAATCGAGCTCTGCTGGTGGAACATGTGTCTATATTTGGAAGTGATTTACCTTTTGTCTGTATTCATTTTATCAGGTGGTTCAACGTTTCTAGTCCAAAATGATATGTAAAACACCATTCTGCCACGATTTTACCCGTTACTGTGACAGCTGCGAATAAAGGTGGCAATCTAAGGTCTCAACGGATAAAGACTTTAATTTTTTCACTTAATTTTATATTTTTATTTATTGTGCTCACACCATTCACTTGATTTGATTACTTTAAAATAATTATCGGATTATTTTTATTTTTCTCTGATAAAATGGGCACACTATCGCACATACACACTTCGTACTTGTTTACACTAGTAGCAAATCACTTTTTTCGTAACACGCACTCAGGTGACCTAGAAACAATTTGGGGATCTTTTCATCGAATACTATAATAAATAAAAAGTTTTCACATTTTCGCGTATTTTGGCCAGTAACAAATAATTGTTAAGAAAACTGATTTTTGTTATTTTTACGCCTCCTTCAATCTCCCCGACAAAGAAACCGATACGCGCGCTCGACAGTTGAGTACTGGACTTGGAAACTTGAGGAGTTGTGGCGCAAACCCAGTGTGTACCCGTCGTGGATGTGAGATTCAGCCAGCGCCAATGGCAGTTGCTGGCTGCTTGGGCTGTGCTCTGTTGGCTTCGATAACCACTTTATGGAGCCGATGGGGATCAGTGATCGGCTTCGAGTTTATCGCTGGCTGAGAACAACCAACGTATGCATGTATGGTAGCTAGGTATGCATTGAGATTAAGCAAAGGTAACCACTATTCAGCTATGATGTAGGGAAATCTATCAAGGTTAGCATTGAGCTTCTCTTCGGCTGTTTCCCTACCATTTTTATGCTAGAAATCATCATCATCTAATATGGAACAAAATTACGACTAAGCTTCTTCGCGTTCGAAAGCATTTCCAAGCCTGAATTTTTATTTCATTTATTTATTTCATTTTTTGTTTTGTTGTAATTATTTTTTTATCATATTTCATTTCATTTTGATTTCGCTTTGTTTGGTGCTTTTGTAAATGCTTTTAAGCGTACTCTTGCTAATCGCTGTGGGGATGAATATACTTATGGAATTCACACACGACAAAGAAACGTCAGATTACCTGATTTAACAGTTACTAACAAATAGTATATGGCTAAAAGTTTAGTGTTTATGGTTAAAGTAACGTTGATTTTTTTAATATAACAACGTTGTTTTCCTTTTTTGTAATTGAAAGGAAGTTTCTGGAATATAATGACACTTAATAGCCTTTAATGTTTTTCCGTGGATAATGGGTTTATGTGAACGATATAACATCTGCCGCTTTAATATAACAAGAAAGTATGCAAAACTAAACAAAGATTCTGTTGTCAGAACAGGTCAGGGTCAAGCTATGATTTTCTAATTAAATAACTAATACCAGATGACTGTAAGAAAACAATTAAATGTCCAATATACAAGAAAGGAGATTAATTAACCTTCAAAATCTACAAAGGCATCTCCTCGTCCTCAGCACCAGTTAAAAAACCCTTACAATTCTTGTGAAACAAAAATTTGAGCCAGTTTAGACGGTGCGCTTCAGCGCATGTGCCTCACGAGCTTTGTGGATAAAGGGGAAAGGTGGGGTGGTATTTCTCATCATCCCCACTTTTCCTTTCATCCACAAAGTCTTAACCTTCTATATTTACAAGCCATGAACAAGAAAAATATTGAGAGCGAATTTCCCCTCAATCGGACCACAACTCGGTGAAATCACGTTATGTTGTTAGTGTAATTTGGAGATTTGGTAGCCCGATTCAGGCGAAATTCTCTCAATATTGATTCTTGTTCAACCTCGTTTGACAAGTTGAGAAGCAAGCTCCTTAATGCAAGCGGGGGTAGCAAAAACTTCTGGTCCTTGATAAGTTCCATCAAGAAGAATTTCACCCAAGAATCCTGTTGAAATCAACTCCACCAAAACGTAGTGCTGTCTTATTAGGTTCGCGTATAGAAATCTTCATAAAATCGGTCAAATTTGCGATTTTTCAAAAATTTCATTTTCCATTGTTTCTTAAGTTTTCTAAATGAGTTTCCCAATAATAAAGTGATTTTGCAAAAAATGACGCAATTGTTAATTTAGAGTAAAAAAAACTAGATCGTTAATATTACTGAAAAAGTGATGAACCGATCTTGTTGAAATTTTTTGTACATTTCCGGGACTACATAAACACCATCTTCATCCTTCTATGTGTAGTTGTTTTCGAGTAAACTAAGAGTGAAAATAACGTGCTTTGAAGATCACACTTGTACCTAGCGACCTCTAACAGGGCTTATTTTTTAGAGAATTTCATAACGATGAGCTTTCCCAATGCATGCGTTATACTAAAAGTTAGGAGGATATTGAAAGAAATATAGAAAAAGTGCCTATTTTATTCACAATAAGATAATTAAAAAGTTATGCGGCCAACCAAATTGGCAGTGGCCAATATGTTGGGTTCTATTTAGGAACACAGCCTACGACTGGCCAGCCACGTATTCAGGATAAAGGACAAGGATATTCCAAAACGGCTCGTGGTAGCAGAAATTTCAGGAAATAGACCAATAGGCAGACTCAGGACGAGATGACTCTGTGACGGCTATCGCAAAGGCAATGCTCAGAGGCCAAGGATCGATTTTGGCTCGATTTGGATAAAATTAAATAATAAATTAAAGTTGGCACTTGTCCAGTATTTTCTAACTATCGTCGGACTAGAGGTATAATGTATGACCATCACGTTTAGTTGTATCTAGTAAGATCCGCGCGGCATTGCCCGTGATAAACCTATGGGTCTTTCTGGTAAAACTAACACGCGACATATCCTTAAAAACGTAACCACCCGCCAAAAATAAATATTAGTGAAAGACTTAGAAAGCCTCAGCCATACGTTAAAAAATTGGGTATAAATAAGTCTGTTCCGGAACACAATTGTCAAAATTCGTGCGCCATATTGGCCCCGCAATTTTGTATTTGTAAGTTTTGATCATAAATTCCTTATTTGCTTCCTTTAAAAACCCAAGATACCGATTTTCATTGGAATCGGAATAAAATTGGCAAACTCATCGGCCATATTAGCGCGGCCATTTTGAATTTATAAGTTTTGATAAATTCGTTATTTGCAACCTTAAAAACCCCTAAATATCCACTTTCATTGGAATCGGAATAGAATTGCAAAAAATGGTCCGCCATATTGGCGCGGCAATTTCGATTTTATAAGTTCTGATCATAAATTCGTTATTTGCTACATTAAAAAAACCCCAGATACCGATTTTCATGGAAATCGGAACACAATTGGCAAATTCATATTTGGGTGGCCATTTTGAATTTCGGCCATTTTTACAGAAACTTTCTTTTATATATAAGATTAATATAGAAGATTTAGCTTGATTATCAGATACTCCCTATAACGAACGAACTATGGAGGATCGGAAAGGAAAAAGATCTGTAATCTTTGTCTCGAGGATTCTCGTTTTTGGTATATAATAGTTCATTTCCCATCTTCTCTATGACTTTTCAATAAAATTTAACTGTTAAAAATGAGCATGCGACCAAATGACATTCAAGTAAGTGGACACTCCATCTTAATTTTCCATTTTTTCCTGTTCGTTTTCTTTTACAATTTTTAGAGAAATGAAACATTTCATATTTTAATATTCAACAGTTTGCATCTCAATGCCTTTCAGACTGTATTGAAACTCATTTTTCTCGGGATCTCCCTTGAAATGAGTAAAGTTTCCTTAATAAAATGTAAGTTAATCCAAAAAAGATTCACGCTCAAATCAATCACCAAACAAAGAAATTGTTAAAAAAACAATTGAAAAACAAAAAAAATCTCAGGTCGAACTCACCTTCTTCTGATGTTTTCAGTCTGATCTTTGGTTAAATTAACAGCATGATACTCATCAATAATCATGCTTGATGATAGATCTTCTCTGCTCTTATTCATAGTATCACTTAGCGGATGCATTATTGAAACTATTGGTGAATATTATTATTCTTAATATTACTATTATTATTGGCTAGGACTTGTTGTTATTAAAACATAACAAAATAAATTTTGCATTGCAAAACAAATAAATTAAAACGAATCACTGATGAGACATTTTTTACTCTTATTTTTCTCCCATAAACATCTTTACAATAGTGTTGGCCATAGGTGTCCTGAAAATGCTGAAAAGAGAAATATAAAATTAAATAAGTTATCGTGAACTAATTTTTATTATAGTGAATTTATTTTATTAAAATTTTGTTAGATTGAAAGTTACTTGTATTTTATTCAAGATTTAAACATATTCGATGCGATTATAAAAGTGTGGCTGTTTAATGTAGCTTTAATTTGGAAATAATTTGAGCACATAACTCCATATTAATATATTTCTCCTATTTATTAATTAATAAAATATTACTTTAGTAGCACCATTCTTTCTCGTTTCATTATTGCCGCCTCGGAACCGTCAGGAAAAACGGCAACTACTACGGCAGCAACACCCGGAAATGACTTTCGGAACAGGAACACGCGAAGTTTGTACAAACTCGCAGCATTACTACTAGATGAAGTCAACAGCTTCAAAATAAAAATATTCGCGATACGAAAGATTAGATGGATAGGAGACGGAACAATTGACCTTGGTAACTACAGGAGAGAATTACAAATGAAGAACTATGGCCCCGTGCCCCGCAAGAAAGGATTAGGCGAAAGAAATGGAATTGGATTGGCCAAACCTTGCGACGCGAAAACGAGAATCTAGCCAAACAGCGCCTTGAATCCGCAAGTCACCCGTCTTGTAGGAAGATCTAGAATTACGTGGAGGGGAACCCCATTAGCGGAGGCCGCAACAACTGGGAGATCCTGGACGCAGGGCCACCCTAACCACAGGGCTAAATGGGCTATAGCCCCGGGGCGCAAGCCTTTTGGGGGCGGTGTTATATTTTTTTGTTATTATTAGTTATTGGGGCCTATTCTGTCAGAAAAATTTTATCATTTTATGTTATGTTATGCCATAACATAAAAGAATTCCCTAAAATCCTATTCTGTCCCACAAATTTTATTTTATTTTATCGATCATAACATAAAATATTTCCTGTTACGCTTCATAACATAAAATAATCTAAGCAGCACATTTTACAGGTATTGTAACCCATTTTATGAAAATAACAGACCGGAATTGACATTAATTAAAAATTAATATGACAAACGCATTAAGAAAATTGTATTTTGTCAGATACTAAAACAAGGCGCGCTTTGATTTTGTTTGTTTTCATTCATAATTTTATTTGTTTTCATTTTCAACTGATCAGCTGTTCAAAACGGAATAGAACCCATAACGGATTCTACTAAATATTTTATGTTATGTGTTCATAAAAGACTTCATAAAATAATTTTAAGAAAGCATGACAGAATACGAATTTTTAAAATATTTTATTTTTATTTTATGAAAAAAAAATTTTATCATCATAACATAACATAAAATATTATTTTATGAAAAATTACAGAATAGGGCAGAATATTTAAAATCTTTTCATAACAAAAATAAGAACAGGTAATTTTCTAATGAAATACAAAACATTATAATGTATGTGAGATCTGCTTTGATGAACCGATCCCCAAAGTTATTTTAAGACGTGGGCTTCTGGGACTTGAGTGGTCGCCTGCAATTAAACAAAACACTTCTTTACAAAAATTTATTTAATCCAAAATGGCAGTTCTAATGGCAGTGTCTCTTTCTAGGACTCACATTTTAGTTTACTTCAATAGAGTGGAGAAGCCCCGAGTGATTAGCCCCATCCTTTAAAGCCATCCGCCGCGGCTGTAGTTATCCTGGGCCCCTCGTGGTCACCTATCTTTTCCAAATCATAACGGTGGTGATTTCCGTTTCACAACACGGTAAGGTCCCAAAAACTTAGGTTTTAATTTCAACCCTGGGCTAAATTGTGTTCTCTTCACTGCAAACAAGGCGCCCTACTTATAGACACTTGCAGCCTTACCCTTTTTATTGTTTGTCTCCTATTTTCCTATTGAATCTGAGTAATATTTTTTTTGGCTTCTCGTCGTACCATTTCCTGCGCGT
Source organism: Thereva nobilitata (assembly GCA_963855945.1). Classification (NCBI taxonomy): domain Eukaryota; kingdom Metazoa; phylum Arthropoda; class Insecta; order Diptera; family Therevidae; genus Thereva; species Thereva nobilitata. The sequence continues at coordinate 84,481,721 of OY979696.1, forward strand.
TTTATAGTTCATTTAAATTATCGTCCCTTATAAAGGCAATGCTTCTGGCAATGCTTCTAGTCTATCTTCATTTTCATGCCAGTTAAAATACGGAAGGGCGAGAACTTCGTAATTCTTGTTGGGATATTATTTATCATTTGTTGAACTCGATCAACGCGCTTGTACCACGCTCCGCGATTGATAATTTGGTTAGGATCGGTATTAGGATGCGATTTCTGTGGTGCTAAGGCAGAACCCGATATGTCACATTGGGTTCCTATATAACATTATTGGGTTCTGCCTTAGCACCACAGATTTATCCTTTCTACCTGGCCGTTTCCCTAGGGACGCCAGTAGTGATTAACGAATGTGGTATGCCTTCTTCTTTGTACTCATTTTCAAACAGATTGCTGTAAAATCCGATTTTATCCTTCTTGGGTTAGCAAAAATAACTGTCAGTATCATCAACCAGTCGATAACCTCCACGCTTGACATACTCTTAGTATGGTACAACCAAACAAATTTATAAAACGCATCCACTATTACTACTATGGTTGTATCTTTTCTTAATTACTTTCATGGGACCTTTATGATCTAATATGCAATGTCTGAAGTAGACGATCCTCTTTACCAATGGGTGTTAGTAGGCCTTCCTGTTTCCCGACCTTGCCTTCTGCCATTATGCATTCTATGCATCTTTTGACTAACTGGAATACCTTAGTCTGCACTTTACTTTAAAAATTGACGGACTAAGATTTGCCAGCCACGTAGTGAGGATGGAGAACAATCGCATCCCAAAACGGCTTATGATATCAGAAATTGCGGGAAATAGACCAGTAGGTAGACCCAGGAGGAGATGAATAGACTCTGTGACGACTAACGCAGAGGCAATGCTTAACATCCAAAACTGGTGACATGCTGCAAGGGAACATCAAACTTGCAGAAATGCCATACAGGAAGCCAAGGCTCGATTTGGGCAGTAGCGCCATTGGATGAATGGATTCGTCACTTCAGGAATAAAGTAAGTCTTCCTGATTAGGCTTCGGTCTTAGCAGCTGAAAAATGTCCTTACCTGTGATCTCGTCCTCCATTGATGTGGGAAGGACAAATAACTCTTCCCCTAGATTCTTAAATAAAAAGTCATGTTTAAGGTAAAAATCTTCAAGAGCGGAGATCTTAATATCTCTCGCTCTTAAATATTGGTCTTCCTTCTGCGCTTTTTTATTTCGGTAATTTAACGTATCGACAATTGGTAATGCAATTCTGCTCAACGCATCTACGTGCCTCAATTTAGTACGTGAACGATGTTAATCTGGTGATGTCTTTTAGAAACATGACCCATCTAGCCACTTTTTTCATTGTCGGGGCGAATGCATTGCAGTCGGTGACAAACTAAATCCTCTTTCCCTGAACGTAAACTCTTCACTTCTTTAGGGCGTGTACTAATTGGCGAGTACTTCTAGCTCGTAAGCGTGAAAGTGTTGCTCCGCTGGGCTTATCTTACGACTCATGTATTGCACATGCACTGGATGCAACTGTTGAACGTTACTATCCCGCTGCAAGACAATAGCCCGAATTCGTCCTTACTAGCATCGGCATGAATTTCCGCATGCGCCTCTGGTTCAAATAACTTCAACACTGGTGTTTGTGCTAATATTTCTTTTAATGCTTTAAATGCATTTTGCTGTTCGGTTTCTATTTTATTAAATATGTCGATCTTTCTTAGCAATTCGCTGAACGGCGAACAAATTACGACGATTTTAGCATGTTGTACGAGTTTCTGAAGAAAGAGTGGTAGCAAGGATTTTCAATGGTAGACCATCAGGAAAAAGAAGCATAGCACGACCAAGAAATAGCTGGATTGATGACATACTAGAAGATATACGGAAAGAGAGTTAGCAAGACATAGAGACGACTTGAAGAAGAGATTTCGAAAGGTCCACCCGAGTGCTGCAAGGACTGTACCGCCATTTAAGAAAAAGATTCACAATAACTTAAAATCCTCGGTTTAAACCCGCGTTTAAGTTTAAAGCCACCAACTGATTTTAAGCTCGCTTGTGTGAAACCGGACATTAACGTAACACCATTTAGGATAAAATCAACTCTCGTAATCATAGGGCCCAGCGTTGCCAGATTTTTTTTCAGGCAAAGCGGGATTTTAAAACTTTTTGAGTGAAAAATCGGGATTTTTTCGTCGAAAGTGGCGCATAATAAAAAACGTAAATGATAATCAGTAATCTTTTATTACTTATTCTTTTATTTGAATTTCAAATTAAGTTTACAATGATGACAGATAGCCATAGCAAATGTTTTTTAATGAAAATACATTACGTTACTACACCAATAACAATAACTGTCGGGTTCTGTAATGTAATTAAGTCTTCAGAGAAATAAAAATAGTTAATACATTATACCCCGCTTCACCGGCCGACCTACGCAAGTTCGAGCAAATTGGTAAACTGAACTTTAAAATAATCTCAGTTCACATACAATTTCCACATATTAAATGAGGAAAAAACAGACCGCAATTCGCCCAACTCGAACTCGAACTTAAGTAAAACGTAAAAGCTCGCTCAAAAGAGAGTAATCAACTGGAATAGTGGAATGCCATTCCAGTGGGCTTTTGCATTTCTGACTTCTGGCGATAAAGCAACAACAATTTCAAGCACTGAACCGGACTTTAGCCGGTGAAGCCACTTATGTGGATTGAACTGAATATTATTGAACTGAGGCCGGTGAAGCCGGGGCATACTAAACATATTCTTGGTATGTGTTTTTGGAAACTGTTTAAACAGCTAGTGCTATTTCTGTGCTGTGGTGTCTTTACAATTTTGCATTACTACGTCCAAGGTCCAAGGATGATTTCAACAAGTTAAATTCTTCATATAAGTTATCTACTGAAGCATCCCCTGTCAAGTTTAATAAAGATACAGCATTCCCCCACCATTTCAAAATTAACTTCATTTTATCAGCGAGCAATAATAACAAGAGTGATTAGGCAGAGCTCAAGGACAAGTAAAAGAGTTAAAGATATGAAAGAGCAGATTAGAAATAACATTAAGCAAAAAGTCAAAATAAATATTAACAAATGCGCGATGGGTATACAGTTCATGCAAAAAACACAAGAGAATGAAAGAAACAGAACATGTTCCTTGATTCCGGTATTGGAATGTTTACATTCAAATTTAAGAAACACTGGAACAGAGCACGTGCGCACTGGTCCCCGACTTTAGTGTGTATGCGTGAAAATTCGTGTTTGTAGACATTGTTTGAGCCATGTGATTCACTTGTATTGCCTGTTAAAAAAGGCGCGAATCTTGCAAGGCGACGAAGTCACTGCCCCTTCATCTTTTATCTTTCTTTCACGAACATTGCGTGTAGTGTGAAAGTAATTCTGCCTCTGTTTATCATAGATATTACTTCTTTGATATCTTGACTTTTTCGCTCCCATTGAAATTGTTATCAGCTGATCTCGAGGTCCCTGAAACATTTTTAAAAATTTGTTCTAGCTCATCACTCTTATTATTATTGCTCGCTGATTTTATGGCATTTTACGACCGCAACAACAACAAAAATTTTGAGTTATCCCAGAAAAGCGGGACTGAGCTGAGCCTGTCCCGCGCGGGACATTTGGGTTTGGGCTAAAATCGGGACGTCTGGCAACGCTGAAGGGCCTAGTACTGCGTGTGAATAGTTTTAGTTTTTTTTTCAGAAAACAATTTACGAGCACACATCACTAGAGATATACTACAGGTTAACTATACCTGCCGCGCTCAAGTAAAATGCTTTTGAAAAAATCTGCACAAAAAATGGGTTTCTTACAAATTTCCCAACTGAAACAAAATTCTGTGAAATCGCATTTCTTCTAGACCTTGGTTCTATATTTCTATAATTTTACCTGTTTGTTGTTATGACACAAAAAAAACCTTATCCAACCTCTGCTTAAGTGCACAACCCCTGCTGTTCTACTGACCCTCACAAGGAACTACCTTTTTGCTCGATAATGTTCAGGTAAAATAAAGGAGACAGGTATGAATTTCTAACTTTTTTCCTTTCTTTTAATTCTAATTCACCCCTTATTGATTTTCTATTTATAGCAAAGAAAAAATTCTCAGAATTTTGTTATATATGAAATAGCAGCGCCACTTAGTTGCCTATAACCAATCTATAGTATGGCGTTCCTTTCATATAATCCTTAACAATGTAAAGAAAAAACATTTTCAAATCGATGGTGTAGAAAAATGGTTTTTATATTTGTGTAATGACTCTAGTGTAAAATCAATAAATCTGCGCAAAATGTTTTTAAAATAAAACAGAAATGTGATTTTGAGAAGTATTAAAGGAAAAATTAGAGACTTTTTCGCAGATATGAACAGATGGTGGGAGTGGAAATATTCAAGGGGAGTGCATGCCTATAGATAAGATAAAATGATACATACATTGATTGACTTGAAAGATGAATTTAGCCTGGATACTCTTTACAACCAACGGTCTCAGCCATATCTCTATCTTGTTAGGCAGTTTGAACTATCCTTTTTCGAAAGTTGGATCTGTTCTATTAGTGCTCGGCCACAACGCAGCCATCGCACCTAGTACATCGCACCTAGCAAGTACAAAATTTGACCATCGCACACTAAACTTATATGGTGTTATGTGCAGTGCTAGGCTAGGCAGGCTGCATTGTGGCCGTGCACCAGGCGCGGATTTAAGGGGGGAGGGTCACGGGGGTCATGACCCCCCCCAAAAGCACTCGCAGTTTAAAAAACAAAATTGACCCAAATAAAAAAACAAAAACAAAACATAACCAAACGACCAAAACCGACCGAACTTTTTTGCAAATTAAAAAAACGACCCTTTTTTTATCTGATAGCGTAAGCTCAGGTGTCACCCTTTTGGCCTTATCATGGTTGGCGAGTTGAAAAAATGACAGCGCCGTTTATCGTTCTCATTTTTCGTACCATAATAGGCGAATGCAGCGACATGACAGTTTTCGACAAAACCTTATCTTTGTTGTCGCTTGAAAGTTTTTAGATATTTCTGATAATTAAAAAATTTATAAAATTGCATTACTTATTCAATCTATTTAAAAAATATTTAATCAATCTAGTCACTTGACAGTCGTGAAAAACGCAGCTTTGTCTCTTCAAACGCCAACTGTGATACGCCTGAAGGCGTTTTTCCTGACAAATGTCAGTTTTTTCGAAAGCTAACCATGATCAGACCCTTTGTACTACTAGTCCGTCATGTCATGTCGCACACGGCATAGTGCAATGTCTAGTACTAAGCTTAGCTCGAAGGATAGAGAGATAGGATAGATTAGGGGACTCGGGTGCAGTGTCTCCATATGTAAATCGAGCGTTACGGTGTTTCTAGACACGGTGATTCTGCTAAAAATGTACCGAGTAATTTTTCGTCAATTTTCTTCAAAAATTCCACTTTTTTTTGATAAAACTAAATTTTTTGTGTCAATACAAACAAAAAGAGTTTTATCAAAAAAAAGTGGAAGTTTTGAAGAAAATTGACGAAAAAATACAAAAATTCATGATTTTCGATTCGATTTTTTCCACTTTTTTCAAGTTTAAACATTTTTTCTTGTTCACCATCATAAAGTACATAAAAAACCTACACTTAAATTAAAAAGGAATCTCATACGATGCAAAGCACAAAAGTTATTGGCCAATCAATTTTCAGATTTGAAGTTAATTTTTGAGAGTTGTGGTGGATATTTTGAGTTTAAAGAGTTATTGTCAACATTATAAAGTAAAATTTCTGAAAATTTCATCAATTTTTACTTAAAACATCCAAAGTTGTAACCAAAAAACCAAAATTTAGCAGTTTCTTCAGTTTTCAATTTTCTTTGAGGTAATGTGTGCAGATTAAAATTGCATTTTGTAACCGCTGATAGGTAATGTCATAATGAACAGCCTCAATTTTTTTCGCTTTCTTTGGACCTACACATACCGATAAATTCTCATCTATATTTAGAAAGAACGACCAAAATGGTAGATTTTTTACAAAACGGCCCATAATTTACGTAGCGGTTGCAAGAGAAAACGTCCATTTCGTATGGTATTCGATGTAACTAACTAAACATATTGAAAAAAAATTTGAGACTGGAAACAATTCCTTTTTCACTATCTGACTCCACTATTACAAAAAGCCGTAAAAAATTTTTTTTTGATTTTTTGAAAATTTGTAACCGAAAAGACCCCTCAATCCACCAGAAAATTCGGTTAGTTTTGTCCGTTTTGTTAATTTTGTTTTTGTTTTGTAGGAGTAGACATTTTTTCCGCCACTTTTAATTCCGTGACCCCCCCAAACCAAAATTGTAGATCCGCGCCTGCCGTGCACTTAGTCCGGGAGCTGAGCGGCCAAAAAATGCAACTTTTTTTTTTATAAAATCTGAAATTTTGGTATCATGTAGTAATAAGGGTGTACAGCAATAGCCTGCTGCCAGTCAGCTGATTTCCCTAACATTTGGCGTGGGCGTTTCTTCAAAGTTGTCAAAGAACCATGTAAGTCGCAAATGCTTTATAAAATCAGAAAATTGTTTTGTGAATACTAAAATAACTGAAAAACGATGTGGATATGGTCAGACTTCAAAATTTGTAATCGGACGCGTCAGCGGCGCATCAGAAGCGCGCCAAACACATAAAAAATTTAGTTGGTGAAACTATTTTATAAAATGTAAAATTTGGTCTACAAGTAGTTAATATTATTAAAAGTCAAATACACATAATCAGCCCAAATTTTTATTTAACAATCGCGTCACCCGTTGATAGAATAGCGCGTCGCTTGCTACGTTTATATAGCGCGCTCGATGGTGTGGTTTATATTTAATGATAATATTAATTTGTTTAATACAAATTTATTTATTATTTATTTAAAAAATTTTCTTTTTAAAAATTTTGATATTAAAAACTTAAAATAATTTTTTTTAATCGGAATTGGTGCTGAAATTGCAGATGAGTTTGACCTGCTGACGCGTTCCGTTACAATATTTTGAAGACTTACCATACCCACATCGTTTTTTAGTTATTTGTTTAGAGTTACACTTCTAGCGCAGAAGGTGCACTTCAGAAACATTTACCACTGCTCAGCTAAGACATGCAGACCGCCAAAGGGATCCACGCCCCCGCCACAGTGATCTACGCTCCCGCCACAGGGATGCACGAAATCGCCTGTAGTGCTTTAAAAAATTGTAGAGGACAAAGAAAACGCTAGTAAAATGTGCTGTGCGCATTTGTTCACTATGCGTACCTTATGCAGGCTAGCTGCGGGATAGTTTTTATTTTTACTCGGGTTGACACTCTGCGTGCGTACCAGCTGCATGCTAGGTGCGCACTAGTAAAAATGTGCAGTGCTAGCTGTGGGAGTGATGTGCGATTTTCAAAAAATATAATCGATTTTGGAAATCGATTTTTGTTTTAATGAAATCGATTTTTCAATAAATTGGCCTTAAAAAATCGATTTTATAAAAATCGAGTACAATATTTAAAGAAAAATTACATTTATTTGATAAATTTTTTATTAAATTTAACAAAACAAAAACAACGAATTTCATTGCCAAATTAAAATAAATAATTCACTATATTATAAAAAATAAAGACATCCAGGCAGGTTTGGTGCTTATTTGGTACTTTTCGACAAAGCTTACATAGGCCCATTTTACACGATGAAACACGAAACAAAAAGTTTCATGCAACATTGCTCGGTTTGAAGGGGAGAGGAGAGAGAGGGCTGGAGGAACACGTGTTCCCTCAAACCCTCCCTCTCTTCTCCCCTTCAAACCGAGCAAAGTTGCATGAAACTTTTTGTTTCGTGTTTCATCGTGTAAAATGACCCATAGGTGAAAAGGTACTAAAAAGTAAAAAGGTACGAAATAGAGCCAATTTTAACATCAAAATTGCTTATAACTTCAAAAGTAATGGCCGTAGCATAAAAATTGTTTTAACATTATTCATAGTAAATACTCTAAGCTTTCTAATTTTGGAAAAAAACATTATAGGTTAACTACGTATTTTTTGGAGAAAGTTGTTGAAATTTAGTAGTTGAAATTTTAGTTAAAAAAACAAAATTTTGACTTTGAACTAACATATTCGACTGAGGTTTATGATATTGATATCATAAATTAAGGAATATATATTTCTCTAAAAAATGAGCCTAATTACGATGTTCTACGATAAATATTTGAGGAGTAATTAAAGTTTAAGTAAATTAAAAAAATGCGTCAAACGTCTTTTCTTAAACACCCTGTGCCCGAGTAAAAATAAAATTCGCCCGTAGCTAGCATGCATCAAGTACGCACTAACATGCATGGCGCCACAGCTAGCATGCATAGCGAAGAAATGCGCAGTGCATATTTTTACTAGGGTCTCAATGGATAAGTCCGACGGCCCCGTTCTGTAGAACATTTTTTTTCTCCAAATATACCCAGGAATCATCCCTTAACGGATTAGCATCTTAGTCGGGAACACCCTGTATACTGAGAAGTAAGGTGCAATTGATGATTACGATTCTCTAAAAAAGAATCGATTATCGAAAATCGTATCGGCTGGAAAAGAATCGGAAAACCCCATTTTTTTTTACACGAAAAAATCGATTTTGCCTTAAAACTACCTGATGCAGGGTAGCTGCGGGCGAGTTTTATTTTTACTCGGGGATATGCCTCTTACTTTTATAAATGAAGAATTACATTCTGACATAAATGAAGAAATAATCAGTGAATGGCAGAATTATTTCAATAAAGTGTGAGTGTGGATGTGGAAGTTAATCAACCGGGATACTCATACGTGGCGAGAATGTGATTGTCATTGGGCAGGTGCAGTTTGATTTCAGTGGAACAACCACCATATTATCAGCTATATAGTACTGCGATTGAAGTGACTTGATGTATCGGTAGTGGTCTACCGTTGTCATCTTATTGCCCAATCTAGTACTAGTACTCTTTCAGCAGCAGCAGAACCGGTTTTACAAGGATCTACACTTGGTATTCTTTCATCGCGAGTAACTTTCTTGTCTTTGTGTGCCGATAATTATAATTGGTACACGCGAGTAAGAAGAGATAGCGTAAGCGGCATCAGTTAGTGGTGAAGGAATAACCGTGTTTGCCAGGGGTATGTTGTAAAACAGTTCGACATTAGTTTAAGAAAAAGTAGTATGTGCCTCCATCATCTACGCCTTTTCAGGAGAGAGGAGCAACAAAAATGTGTGGCATGAGAACATTTAATATCTTCTTAATCAGCACCCATGTTGTTATTTAAGTTGTAAAAACAGGAAAATAGTTCACGATGAAGGAACACCTGTGTGTGCCAGGAACAAGTTGTAAAACCGGTTTAACAACAGTTGAAGGAATACCGGTGTGATATGCTTCGCTATGGAGTTTTATTGATGAGAGAGGAGAGGGAATGAAGAAATAAACGAAGGCTTTTCCACGCAAAAATAAACTGGTGTAAACTAACCCATATGTATGTATTATACTTTTAGTTCGGCATTTTCTCTGTAAAGTAATTTTAGCTGCACAAATACATTTAAAATACTTTGTAAGCATTCAAAATGATGCATATGTATAATATTACTCTTCTTGTGCGTTTCGAGCAATGGAGACAAACAAGTTTTCCTTGCCACAGTTGCGTCCTCGTCTCTAGAGACGATGTCCTTTAGTAAAAGGTTTTCTACACATACAAATCACGATACCACACACAGTAGTTTTCTAATGTCACGAATGTTTTTTTGGAATTCTGAAATATGTTTTGAATAAATCCTTTGCAAAACAAGTTTTACTAAAAAAAAATATAAAATGAAAATCTATTACATTACACGTCGTCTCCTGTGTTTTCCTTAGTTCAAATTATATTTTTGGTAAAAGGAAAAAAATAGAAAAGCAGAAAAAATACAATCATAATTCATTCCGGTAAGGAAAACAACCCGTTATAGGTAGGCGTAGATTGTAAGTCCGATTTATATAATAGAAAGGACGTCATGGTCTTTTTTTATGTTTCAGAGTAGGAAGCAGCATGAGCTACTTATATTCTCAAAGACGTTTTTGGGTGGCTTGCGAGTGAAAAAGCGAAAGGATCGATATTATGTGCCCTTGCCCTTTATGTCCTTAATTATATAAAAGTTCGGTTTATATACTTTCTTGTACATTCTTTATATATTTTTCCACAAAAAATGAGTGGGTGATGTTAAGATTGGTATTTTTGAAGGTTGTATATATGTAGGTAGAAAAAGGAAATAATATAGTCTTACCTGATTAGAAAGAAGAATTTTTTCCTGTTTAATAATCCAAAAAATACTGGTTAATTATCCTTATATAAAATTCACTTCCACTTAACTTCCTTGTCATAAAAAGGAAACTTTCTTACAAATATTCTTCCACAACTGCTTTTTTCTTTCTTTTTTTTTTGTTACCGGACCCAGTGGCCCTTCACTGAATCAATTAAACGGACACAGCATTACAAACATACATACACATACGAGATTTCGTTTTGATTGGAACTTTGTGGTTATCAGCGTAAAACACTCGACTAAGATTGCATCAACAAAAAAATAAAATAAGAAAAAATGAAAGATTTTTCTTTATGGGTCGTAAATCTTAAAATATTATTTCACTTGTTTTACACACAAAATCAGAATTCAGCCCAAGAAAACAACCAGTTCTCAGCCATCCATCGAGAAGGGGAATATCGAACCAAACGAAGAACAAGATGGCGCTCCACGAAACACTCGAAGACTCCGGGGTTCACTGTTATAAGCACAAGAAGTTCTTCGCGTAAAACGATTTTTTGCTTCACTTTTCTGTAGTGCAGCGGTGCTGCCTTGAGTCTTTTTTTTTCGTTGTTGTATTGTTTCGATTTTTTGGAAACTTTTTCTTGGATTGTGCAGCCGCAAGCCTATCACTGTTAGTATAACATTAAAAAAAACATTTCGCGTGCGAGTAATTAAAGTGCAAGCTTTTGATGTCGACTATTCCCGTTTCGGTGGTGTTTTGCGTTCGAACAATTTTTTTTATGTATATTCTGAAAGTAATGTTTCCATTTACAGCTTATGCGCGCGCATACTGAACGAACGCCCTCAAGAACTCTAGTCCGCGACCATTGCGATTAACCTCCAAACGGTTGCAGTGGTAGATATCGACTGGCAGTGAAATACGGCAAATTTTTGTTCCCCGCGAACCTGTCGTTTTGTTCTCTGTTACCATTAAATATATAAAACATAAACCGAAAAGAACTAAAATCTTACATCTACATGCATAAGAATATATAATCGGCATACACAGTCATACATATTTCTATTCCTCAATGGACATTAATTGCATGCAGGAGAACAAGGGTGGCGATCTCTGAAAATGCGGTAAATAAGTAGTAAACTTCCCCCAAACCTCGTAATATTCTGCGGACGGCTTTGCGCAGCACCACAAATTACAACTACAATGAAGAATCACGCGGCAGTTTAATCCCCTCTCATCCTTTTGCCCATTTGTAAAATGTTTTAAAGCACTGGTTTCCCCTTAAAATAGATTGAGCAACTTCATGTTCCCCTTCATGTTCCAGGTAGCATATGCATCTGTCACCTGCACCTTTATGCACCACAATGCTGCTCTTGCTTACCTGTGTCTCAATCCCCCCGTTCTACTTGAGCTCGAAACCAGTTTGCCATGTTCAATATAAATGCCGAATGCAGGGGAAATGTTTTGGCTGAAATTGTTGTGGAAACCGTCCATAAGTTATACATATACCAAACAAGCCTTCAACCACTGAAATACTATTTCCCACCTGACTGACTTCTTTAAAGAGGGTGTTAAGAGAGGAGGTTTAAGCTATCAGGTAGATGTTTAATTTTTGTTTCAGGTGTTAGAAACATTTTATGGCGAGAAATAGATTTTTTTTTGCAAAAATTGTTTTAAACGCGCATAAAATATATCAATCCACAGAAGTGGAAAAGAATATTTGGGATTGTTCTACATTCCACTTTTGTGAATTTAAAAGGCGAAACTGAAATTAAATGTTCCGAATTTCGATCGAAACGAAAACTGTGAAATGACATGAATTCATAAAATCGGTTTACACAATAAAATTTAAAAGGAATTGCGAACATATATGTATGTATGTAAGTAAGATCTTTTAATAACATTTATAAATTAAGTTTGCAATAATCACTTTTACCGAGGAAAACTTAAAACCTATAAGCAAGAGAAATTATTTTTAGAGTTGAAGAAAACTTTGCCGAATTGTGATGAAGTTGAGTTAACAGATTGAAACCAATTGCAATCGATAGAGGATGTAAAAATGCATCTACACTTAATTTTGGACAAAGTTTGGACAATTCCAACTTATATAAAAACTAAAATTATGCATTCAGAAAAAAATCTCACGAAATCGTTGCAAAATCGCGAAAAAATTTACGAAATAATACAAATATTCACGATTTTCGATTCAATTGTTCCACTTTTTTTTCAAGTGTAAAATTTTTTCTTGTTCACTATGATAAACTGTATTAAAAAACTTTCATTTAAAATAAAAAGGAACCTCATACGATGCGATAGACAAAAGTTATTGGCCAATTAATTTTCAAATTTGAAGTCAATTTTTAAGACTAGTATTAGATATTTTGACTTGAAATTTTAACCAGGCATTGCTCACGTTATAAAGTAAGATTTCATCACATTTCACTTAAAACATCCGAAGTTATAACCAAAATTATGTGTGCAGATAAACATTTTATATTGTAACCGCTGATAGCCAATTCCAATTTTTTTCGCTTTTTTGAACCTACACATACCGAGAAATACTCATCTATATTTAGAAAGAACGACCAAAATGGTCGTTTTTTTACAAAATGGCCGATAACTTGTGTAGCGGCGGTTACTAGAGGTAGAAAATGTCCATTTCGTATAGTAATCGATGTAACTAACATGTTACAAAAACAAATTTTGAGACTGGAAACAATTCCTTATGTTTTGCTTGTCTGACTCCACTAAATTATTTAAACTGTAGTTAGCCCAGTCGTCAGAGCCAAATTTAGACCGAAAGCTCGCACAAAATGTGATCTCGCAGAAAATTGGGACTTAGGTACTTTTTTGGGTGTAGAAAACGATAAAAAAAATCTTTGCTGCTCTAAAGTGTATGCTAAGTTCACAATTTCGAAAACAAATACGAAAATTTGGTTTTTGCTTTATTATATCGAAAAATAAAAAAAATTTTGAAAAACTAATAGCGCCACGTGAAATAGCGGAAAATTTTACTAAAATAAATTTTATAACTTATTTTAAAAAATATTGTTTTACTATTATAATAAAATTATTAAAAATAAGAAGCAAATTCGAAAAATCTAAGCGCGCCAAAAAGCTGAATTCAAATATTCTAGCGAGACGTTCGGGGAAAAGACTAAAGTATCCTTGCCTAAAATGTACGCAAAAATAAAAATAAAAAAGCATTTTAAAGAGGAGACTCTAAGCTTTCTAAGAAAGCTATTAGTTTTGAATTTTTTGTTTTTTTTCTCATAGAAAATTTGACCGGAAGTTATAATTTGTAAAATTCTCACTGATGTTTATAAAATTGATCAATAGAGGCGTACAAAAAAAAACCTTGTACATTTGCACCCTCCCCAAGCCACCCTTAGCTGACGTTGCCATTTCACCCCCACGCCCCAGCAAATGGTCAAAAATTTCTGCCACTAGTATTTAATGGTTATTTAGCCCTAATAAAACCTACATACGCAGCGACAGATTTTGTTCTCAATATTAACCCCTTTTTTACCCCCCAACCCCCTAACTCGAGATGGGTCCACTTTCCGCAAAAAAGTCTTATTATAAAAAATGCTTGAAATCACTTGAAAGCTTATATACCAAACGGCATAAGGTTGGGACGACACGATTTTTGCCAGTGCCCTACTATATCTGAAGAAGAAAAAAAGATTCATCCACAAGGATTATTGGTGGATGCAGCAAAATCTGCGATCCATTGGGACTGGTAAACACTCAAAACTGCTGCTAGCTACTCGCAGCTACCCCCTTTCTCTTGTTTTTGGGGCAGATACATTTCACTGGTAATTGTCAAAAATCGTGTTCCATTGGTGATGTACGCGCAAGTACTTGCGAGCAGAAAAAATCGCCCAATGGATCGCAGCTAATGAAGCAAATATATCAGTATATAGAAAATAATCAAGACTGCCAGTTTTAAATGCAGGAATTGAAAAATGTTCAAACCATTAAAGCACGATTAATATCTAAGTACCAAATTGCGGTAATTTTTAATGGGTAAACTTTTTAGTTTATTATGGTATTAGAAATCCAAAAAAAATATCATTCAAAACTATTCATTATAAATGGGTTCCGTCATTTTTCATTTATAATAACTAATTGCATTGGACTATAATGGCAAAGTTCAAGTAGTCAGAAATATTTCAAAACTTGGCAAGTCTAACATCTATTCGGCATTGGATATTTCCAAATACCTCTACGAACGCAAACGGCTGAACAAAGCTAATATCGACACTGCTGCCATGCCCATCTTGCTGGACTTTTTCAAAAATTTCTTCAGCTTTTTGAGTGATTGGGAGACCACAGAGTGACATCTTTCACATCAAAATTATACCTATGACACATATACCATCATAATGACAGTAACCTTCATTATCGTGGCAAAAACCCACGATAATAAAAGTCCAAAATGAGAGTATTTTACTTTCATTTGGACTGTAATTTCGGTTACGTGACATCTGTTGGAAAATTGGAAAACTACATTTTAAAACAAAATAATTTGATTTGACGTTAGTTAAGCAACAATTTGCAAGGATGTTTTCTTTACTACTTTAAAAAATATTTGTTTTAAATATTCCAAATTAAAATAACTTAAAATTAAAGCAAAAAATACGCAGGTTTATATCCTCACTTGATATGACAGATGCAAATGAAAGTAAAGTGTAATGTGTCACCCCATCATTTCCTTGACCATCATAATGAAAGTTACCATCATAATGAAAGTATAGTGTGTCACAGGTATTAAGCCGAAAACACACTTTTGTGTTGTGGTGTGTCGTGGCGCTCTGTGTCATGGATCTTATTCAAATATTTTATATGGAGCTGGTGTGGCGCGTCCCGATTTGGCGTTTCTGATTGGGCACAGAGCGCCACGACAGACCACAACACAAAAGTGTGTTTTCGGCTTTACCAGAACGGGAGAGAGCGAATCATTTCCGCACAGCAGATTTTCATTAAGTGCCTTCACCGTAAACAGCCCAAATTCTTTCACAATCCTGCATATCGTTTTTCCCTTTGTAACTCATATAGTATTTTAGCATTTTTCTCAGCAAAATGCATTGTTAAGCGTATTTTTTCTTGCGTTTCTGAAGCATCAAAACATTATCTAAAATATTAGTGTATCCTAAACGTGGTTGTGTAGCATTTCCGTTTCAGAGCCCATAAATGAATATAAGTTGAGCGTATTGTTCATTCAAAAAACCTGATATATACTTTCAAAACTTGACTTTCCCCTTTAAATATTAACTAATAAATCCGAAATGAAATATATAACTGTATGCCTTTGTATATATAACATGCCTGTACTGTGCAATAATAAAAAATAATTGCCTAAGCCCACATACCTTTCATAATTTTGGGAATTTAAAAATTTTAACTTAGAGAAGAACCGAAATTTACCTGGAATTAAGTAATTGGAGGAGTTGTTTACATAAAATGGCCGCTCTTGTTTTGTTTTTATTTTTTTTCTCTTCCTGTTAAAACTAATAATCTGGAAAAGTATTAGACCTAGATCAGTGCCGGTTTTAGCACTACGAGCGCCCCTGGGCGAGATTTCTAAGTCGCGCCCTATTTGCTATGCAAACCGATGTGAAAAAAGGAGGAAATAAAACAAGGGAAAGAATGAAATAATAACCATTTATTTACAAAAAAAACTAATAAGAGTTTTACTTTTCTTGCTTTTCTATCGGAAAACTCTCTTATTAATACACCGAAGTCTACATATGTTTTCCGCAATCTCATTTTCGATTGACAAAGTTTCCAAGATAGATTTTTATCAGTTTAAGCTTTGAAAAACTCCTTTTCCCACTAGCAACCGTTACAGGTATAGTTATTAATATTCGCAATGCTATCCATACATTTGGATACAGTTCTTGTATCTTGCGATCTTTAATGAAATAGGAGTTACAATATTATATTCATCAGGCAAAAACGATTTCAGGCTTATGAGTTCATCACACAACATTCAACCTACCGAGCCTACAGTTACTTTTAATTGAAGAAGGTCAGGTTTTTCTGGAATTTTTTTTTATATTATGCAGAAAAGACCAAGATTTGGAGTGCTCATTTAACTCTTCAAATCTTTCCTTGAGTGTAATTAAGGTAGTGCCCAATAGACAATTGAAAAATTCAACTTGAAATTTATTTTCTGCAGAAGTTATAGGCTCATCGCGGGCAGTTTCACCAGCTTGGCGTTTAACACGACGAATTATTGTTGTGGCTTTAAATACAAGTTCAATTTCCAGTTCTTCAGCCAACTCTTTCGCTGAAAATGGCGCTTTTAAAGTCCGTCTTTCTATATTCTTTAAAAAAAGCACAGCATTTTTTCAACATTTGTGTGCATTTAGCGAGATCCATGTCTATTGATTGCAGAGAGAACGACATTAATCTGAAAAAGTATCTCACACCAAACAACCAATGAAGCTATGAAGCTCGGCTAGAGTAGTTGCCTCATGAAAAGGGTTGAGCATCAGTTTTCTCAGTTGCAATAGCCAAAGTAATTAAAGCGTCATGAGTGTCACTAATTTGATAACGGACTGCTTTAACACTACTTATTCTTGCTTTCCAACGTGTTGAGTATAAAATCTTAAATGATCGGTTAGAATTTTTGATCGATGAACAGAATTTGGAAACAATGTGAACAACCGCTGAAGTTCCCCAAACAAAGTGACGGATTTTACGGACGACTAAAGGCCCGTCCTCACTACGCGGACTTAGAATCCACGCGCTTTTGGTCGTACGGCCAGCCAAAAGCGCGCGAGATCTTTTAATTTTCTGAGTCATGAGTGAGAAAAAATCAATTCTCATTCGAAACGGCGTACGCGCTTTTGAAAAGCTCATAGTGTGTGGACGCACAATGTACCTTTTTAACCACAGCCTTTTGTCCGCGTTGTTTGGCCGTACGGCCTTTACCATGGACAAAGTCGTAAAAAAGTCGTAAAAAAGTCATAAAACTCTATATGAAAAAAAAAGGCAAAAGCGCGTACGACCCAAGACCGCGTAGTGTGGCCACACCATTAAGGCCCGTCCTCACTACGCGGACTTTAGATCCCACGCGCTTTTGGTCGTACGGCCACCCAAAAGCGCGCGTGATCTTTTAATTTTCTGAATCATGAGAGAAAAAATCAATTCTCATTTGAAACGGCGTACGCGCTTTTGAAAAGCTCATAGTGTGTGGACGCACAGTGTACCTTTTTAAGTACAGCCTTTTGTCCGCGTTGTTTGGTCGCACGGCCTTTACCATGGACAAAGTCGTAAAAAAGTCATAAAACTCTATATGAAAAAAAAGGCAAAAGCGCGTACGACCCAAGACCGCGTAGTGTGGTCCCACCATTAGCGGCATCGCATAGTACGAGATTGTAACTGTGGCAGCCCCAAGGTACATAAGTCTTCTTTGGACCCCAACATTTTTTTCCTTTCATGTTTGCCTCATTGTCATAATCCTGGCCCCTACAATTGGCCAATTCCAGTCCGTCTTTATTTAAAACATTAGTGACCACAAAAGGAGCACGCATTCATTAAGATACGTTTAATCTGAAGTTTTATACCTTTTTCAGCTCTATCTGAGTGGACTATTAAGGGTGACCTGGCCGCTGCCGAGAATGCAACAAATCGCATCTGGATGAGCCTTCGGCGCCCCTCCACGACTGGCGCTCTGGGCGGTCGCCCAACCGCGCCCTACTTAACGCCGCTACTGACCTAGATTATTCTTGTGTACAAGGATGTAACTATTTGAGATAATAGTTTGGCGCATCAGAAACGTAAGAAAAAATATGGTTAATAATGATTCTGTCGAGGAAAAACTGTAAAAAACCAAGATTTTTGGGAGGTTCAGAGTGGTTATTCTGTAACTATGAGAAAGTGAAAACGTGAAAAGTCTTTTCATTCTCATTTTGAGTTCTCATTTTTGTCAGCAAAGCGATTCTTTAACCTAAAGTGAGATATTCCAGTGACAAATGATCTGATTGTAGTTCACATTGGAAATTCTCACTCTTGTATAAACTTCAAACGTGAGGTTTTATGGCATATTTTGTACTTATTCGAGTGTCATACTTTGTACATTGGAAATTTAAACAGTATTTGTATTTATAGAGCAAAGAAGACGCCAAAGGTGGGCAATGATAGTTTTGGGTTTGCACACAAAATTCATGGTTTTACTTTTCAAATTCACTGTTAAGTTTTTGAAAATTAAAAGTTTTCACACTTTTCACTGAGAAAACGTAAAATTGTCCGTTCAACTGTCGTTTAAATAAATTGTTGTTATTTGAAAATGACAAGTTCTCACATTTCTCACTAGAAAAATTTTGGTGAGAAATCATTTTTCACCATGAAATAATTTGACAAATAAACTACGTTCTCACCCAATTTTTTTCTCCAAGTATATCCCTTAACGGATTAGCATCTTATTCTGAACACTCTGCATATTAAAAAACTTGAAACTTTTTAAAAAAAATTCTACAAATGTAATTCGGTCAGTTAACGTTTTATTATTTTTGTTAACATCTAAAGATTTCATTTTACTTAACCCTTAGTTTCTTACTAATATTTGTAAACAAAATAAGCAACGTACAGAAAGGTTTCCAACCACTGTAATCAACACCTTTTAAAAAGCACGGCAAGAGGCTTTGCTCGCTATTGTTTCTACTGCGTACCACGATTTCAGCTACCTGAGCGAACAGATACCTTTCGGATGTACTTATTGTTTTATTCGCTTCCTCCTGCTGTAACGAGCGAGGCAAAGGCATTATTCCCACCATATTTCTGCCGTTATACAAATGTCAGTGCAACAGAGGGATTATAAAGAAATCGATAGTCGCGCAAAGGAGTTGCTCAATCTAGCGGGGTACTGACGTCACACCAGGCCAGGATAGATAGGGGAAATTAACTTTTATTGCACAAACACAAAAGAATCTTGATATAAGGATATTTCCTATTAAATTTGAAGAGATTCTGGCGGTTGCTTAGTGTTGATTTGGTCCAAAAAAATTTATCCACAAACATTTTTCTCTTCTTCCAAAAAATAACAACGCAAAATTCCCACCCCACGGATTTTGGCATTTTGTCTGTATTTTCACTGCTGATGAAAATTCCCGGAAAATCGAGTCAATACTCATACCGTTTGGCAAAGTGTGGTAGAGGGGCGAGAAGCTGACACCAAGGCCCAGATGATATTGGGCAGATTATTTTGTTGTTTTGGATAAAAATTTGTATTCCTAAAGACAAGTTGTCCAGGCAATGAAGACAACAATTCGACTGTTCAAGGGAATTCATCCTTGTTCTAGGGACTCGTTGTGTGGGGGTTACGTAAATTTTCTAAGGAAACTAACGCAAGCAAAAAGACGCAATTCCTAGTATTATCGGGCGAAATTGGGGCTGTTTGCAGATATTAATGGGAGTTTTACGGAAAAATACATTTGAAACGTTCATTTTTTTTGTTGCAGTGATTTTTTACCTTTTCGGCGACTTTGATATCAATATTTTGGGCCTTTATTCCGTCAATGTACAATTTGGATAGGAAGAAGATACTAGACAATTTCGGAGGCAATATTTTATGGGCTCACGTTTTCGTGGTATAATTTTACTCAAAGATGTTTTGGCGGCACTGGAATAGTTTACGAGAATTTTCTGAAGAACTATTGATTATTTTAATTTCATGTGAAATATAAAAAATATTGCGTATGCGAGGATGTTTATTTTCAAAGTCTCAAAAATATTTTTTTAATAAACATTACATTAAATGATTTCTCCAGTAAAAGCATTTCCAACAAAAATCGTGAGGGATGAAATTATCGTGTTTGCAAACCGGCCTACCGGACTATTAAACTTATTTGCGATTATCACTATAAATGATGTTTCTCATTTTTAATTTGTTTAAAAGTCCAGACTATGAAAGATACTAAAAATCAAATATTTTTTAATGCTATTTTATAAAAAGTTTTTATTTGGTAGTAATTTGTAATTACTTTATAGGCGACTGCAGTTAAGTTCAAGGGTTATCCTTTGTACTTCTAGGCCGTCTTGCTTGCTCATGTAATTGTTCGATATTTATTAGTGAGCTTAGTTCTACACGGAGGCAGTAGACCATTCGTCCGCTTAGAGTGTAAACCTGCTAACTAATTTTAATGAAATTTTACAGCGCGGACAAAAACTTCTAATAATTTATATTTGTAGCTTAGAAAACCCAAAATATAGTTGGTTTATGTTGTAATATTGTATAGTAAATACTATGGTTTAGACTACTACTGCTTTCTAAGCCACAAATATAAATTATTAGAAGTTTTTTGTCCGCGCTGTAAAATTTCATTAAAGTTAGCTAGCAGGTTTACACTCTAAGCGGACGATATGGAATGTATTAATTAGAATGCCTGAAGGTTGGGAGCAAAATATTATCTGCCTAATACATATCAAAGAAGATAAATTCAACTGTGCAAACTATACTAGTTGGGCCCCTGCACAATTGTGCAGAGTATATATTATTTTAATTATCCCAAAGCCCACAGTGGTAATTCCTCATACCGTAACTTCCTGTTTTGGATCATTTCGAACTTGAAT
The DNA here is from genome assembly GCA_963855945.1 of Thereva nobilitata. NCBI lineage: Eukaryota > Metazoa > Arthropoda > Insecta > Diptera > Therevidae > Thereva > Thereva nobilitata. Next base: position 84,502,512 of record OY979696.1, read on the forward strand.
TTTACAATAGCTTGGGCACGGTTCAAAAAGGAAGAGTTCTCTCCTGGTTTATTTTTTTTAATTACATTAAAGCTTCTTTATAAACCAAGTTCTTCTCAGTGACAATTCCTTGAGGGGTAACTTCCTGTTTTAGACCACTTGAAACATCAATTTTCGATCGCTGTATATAACTGACCGTACGTAAAACATGGTTCCGGAAGAAAAAGACCAACTTTTTCGAATGCTTGTCTTGTGACTTATTTATTGTCATTGCATACGATAGGGGCAGAGGAAATTGATTACGCTTGAAATTAAATGGAAGAGCAGGGTAGTTTGATGTATCAAAGGAAATTCGTGGGATAAAGTGAATCTTGCTTCTTTGAGCTCCTGTCCTGACACTCGGCTTGGATTACTTTCGCGCGAAAGTCCCGAATAGCTAATCTGGTTCCATTACACAAACCATTCTTAATAGAAAGGTTTCGTAGTAACAAAACTACTATGCTGAGTATTTTTAATTCCTTCAACAGTAGAATTGCCAACTTTGAGTACCCAACTTGAAAAATCTTAATCAACTAAAGCTCTCATAATCTATAACTTAAACCTGAACAATATGTACGTTCCTTGCACAAATCATCTAAGCTGAATTTTTGCGGTATAAAATTAAAAATGCTATAGGTTGCCTACGAACACAACCGGTAGAATTTGTATCATTTTGGCTTTTATTTCCATTCATCACTTGCAATTCATTAGTTTTGTTTCGATACCCTCTTTTTAGCGATTTCTTCGTGATGTTGTTCATAATAATTTCTATTTTGTGTGCTTTCTTCATTTTAAAAATTCAAATAATCAAAATAAGTCACTTTTTTGCAGCTTTTTTAATTATCCCTTATGTCGTTTGGAAAGGATTCGACGATTTTCATATATTTCATTCAAGAGCAAGTAAACAAACTCTTTCAAGCTTTTCGAAAGGCAAAAACTGTGGTACAAATAACTTCATGTAAAATGCAAGGAATTATTTTTTCGAGGCTGCATTTACTTAATAGAATAAAAATTTAAACGTTCTTGCAAATAAACAAAACCATTGTAAAACCAAATTAAAGAAAATTGTACTTAATATCAGAAACTTCACTTTTGAGTTATCCCATATATTCCATTAAACACCGTTGAATGCATTGAAAAATTTAAATTATTGGTAGCATATATTCTTACCTGGTGTACCATCGTATACCATGCAAAATTGCAATGAAATCAGTGCAGTAGTTTTCACGTGAACATTTAAAAACAATTTATTTCCTAATAAAATTTCATATATCGGCTACCAGTGACGTCACACCATAAATGCTCTCCGTAAGAGCATACCTTGGGCAAAAACTTACGTTGAGAGAATATGAGTGAGCTTTCAAAGCTTTCCATAAGTAAAGATCAGAGTTGCGTCTTTTACTACAATAGTAGCAGATCTACTACATTTCGCGTTTTCAAAATTTTACTACATTTGGCTTCTTATTTGCTACATATTTCGCGTCATCAGGGCTAGCTGTCAAACTGTAGATAAATTCCGACTCCACAAGTTTCAGTCCAGTTCAACTGTAGATTATTTCTTGAATTTCCTCATAGCGAAGTAAAATTAGAAATTCTAAATAATCAATGGAGAGGTTTGATAGGAGAAACAGATATTATTGAAAGTGAAGTTTTGGATTAATTTAAAGAAAATTAAAAATGGACTGAATGAAGAAATTTATGCTGATTTGGCTGATTATATGTTAAACCTTTGTACATTACCGCAAAGCAGTGCATCTGCTGAACGGAAATTTTCAACTTTAAAATTAATAAAGGACACGAAAGGAAACTTGTTACAAACTGAAACAATAAATAATATATTGCTTTCTAGAGAATTAATTGAAGAAGAAATTGATATTTTCGAACCTAATTGGACTTACTTAATTACTCTACTAAATTTGTATACAAGTTGTGTATAAATATATGATCTATATTTGCCAAAATAAAAATAATATTTTTAATTATTAAAAGTACAAGTGTATATGAAGTTATTCATGTTGAAATAAAAGTTGTTTTGTTGCTACTACATTTTTTTCAATTCTGCTACCATTTTTTTTTACATATTTACTACATTTACTACCGAGGCCCAACCATAGAAATATAAACTAAACACGGAATGGCTGTAAGCCAGATTAAGCGTACCACAATTCCTGATGTGTTTGAGTTCACTCGGTAGTAGTGGTCAGGCAGTGCAGGCCACAATATGCAGAAATAATAAGAGGGACGTTTTAAAAGCGGGGCGATTAAAATTCCTGGCATAAAATCTATGCCCCCCCGATATTGACTAGGCACGCCACCATTCACTCAAGAAGCTACCCTTGACAGTTCGGCAATTTGTGTCCCACTTGTGCACACGATTGCTGTCCCTTTAAACAAGCTACCTTTAATGTGGTCGCTCACGTACAGGGTTGTTACACTACACAGCCGTTCCATGTTAGTTTATATTTCTATCGGCCCAACACTGGTATAGATGATATATATGCTATTTTCATTTTTTCAATATGGAAAAAAGCTCCTGAAGGGTACTGAAAAGAGCTTTCCTTGTATATTTATAATATAGATATCTATTTCACAATATATGAACTAATGACAAATATAATTAAAGCCATACTGGAACCCTGCAGCAATTAGTGAATACCAATCTGGATTTAGAAGAAAAATGTCAACAATGGACTAATTATTTTCAGTAAGGCAGGTCCTCCGAAAATTCTGGGAATTCAACATTAACTTACTATTTTAACTTTTCATCGATTACAAAAAGCATACCACAGCATCGATAGGGAAAAAGATATGCAGATATAATAATAATAATAATAATAATAATAATAATAATAATTTATTGTATAAACATTGTACAAAAGAAAATAATTCTTATAAGCGTACAACTAAAAATTAATCGGTGAAACATTAAGCAAAAATTAAAATTATAGACTAAAAGCTAACAATAAAAAATAATATTAAAGAAAAGAACAAGAAAAATTAAGACAATAAAGGAAAAAAAAATATTCAAAACGAGGAAGAATGAAAAGAAATAAAGAAAAAAGACAAAAGTTCAGAAAAAATAAAAATAAATAAATATAAATTCAAAATGTGAGTGACCCTAGAGATTATTACTTATCAAATGTTCCTTCAGGAGTTTGTTGAATATTCGACAAGAGGACGCGCCCCGCATACACAGGGGTAGTCTATTCCATATGCGAGCAATTTGGAACAAGTAAGAGCGTTCACCATATAATGTTCTTCTACGAGGCACCAAAAGTGTGCTAGAATGTCTGCTTAGTTGCAAGAAGGTAAGTTTTTCAAATAGATATCCAGGGCACCGGGTGTATATAAGTTTAAAGGTGAACTTTAATCGATGATAAATGAGGTAGTTTTCAAGCGTCATACCTAGCAGAGCGGAAGCATAGGGCGTGATATGATCAAAACGACGCAATTTAAAGACTAATCGAAGGGTATCGTTGAACGCGACTTGTATTTTTCTTGAACAATCAGCATCAAGTTTTGAAACAATTAGGCTACCATAAGTGAAATAAGGCATCACCAGGGCCTTCACCAGTCGTATACGTAAGGCAAGAGGCAGTAGATTAGAGGATACCCAGAGTTGGCGAAGGCAGGCATAAACTTTACGAAGCACAATTCTGGTTTGATTACAGCAGCTGAATTTGGAGTTGAGATCGACTCCCAGATTTCTTACAGAGTCAACATAGGGTAAAACATTACCATTAAGTTTAATGGGGAACAAATTTACAGAATCAATAGGAGTTTTGCTGACGACAAGGCAGGACGACTTCATAGGGTTCAGCAGTAATTTATACTGAACTGACCATTCATTCACGCGTATCAGATCACTGTTTAACTGAGCAGTACAATCCTCGATAAATTCAAAGGGTTTGCTTAGATAGATCTGCACGTCATCGGCATATAAATGAATAGAGGAATGTTTGACTACATTTGGAAGGTCGTTTATGTAAAGGCTGAAAAGCAAGGGGCCCAGGATAGAGCCTTGAGGTACACCGCAATGAAGAAGCGCAGGTTCGGAGAAAGATTCTTGTACCTTGACAATTTGGGAACGCTCCTGGAGATAGCTTTCAAAAAGTGTGACTGCAGTAGGGCCAAGTCCAAAATTTCTGCCTAATTTTTCAAGTAACATCAGATGGTCAACTGAGTCAAATGCTTTAGAGAAATCGAGTAGGACTACTATTGCAATTTTATTGTTATCAAGAGTCTCAAGAATATCAGTTGAAACTTTTAAGAGTGCCGTTTCGCAGCTGTGCCCAGACCTGAAACCAGATTGCCATATAGAGAGAAGACCACTTTGATCTAGATAGGACGTGAGCTGCTTAGAGATAATTTTTTCAAAAACTTTTGAAAGGAAGCAAAGGAGATTGATTGGACGGAAGTCAGATGGTTGCGATGAAGATACCTTTTTTGGAACAAGAGCCTGTTTCCATTGGCTAGGAAACTGAGAAACGGTAAGGCAGGCGTTGAAAATATGAGTAAGAACGTTAGATACAAATGGGGCAATCAATTTCATGAACTTAGGAGAGATGTTGTCAACACCCACTGCGTTTGATTTTATAGAGAACAACGCAGAAAGAAGTTCGTGGTTGTCGATACAGCGAAAGGAAAAGCCATCGGGAGGGCACAAATAGATAGGGTTACCTTCAACTGGAGTAGTTACTTTCAGAGACGGATGAAAAGTACTCGTTTAAAGTATTGGGCTCTAAGAACACTTGTTAAGATTCATGCCCATATGTACCTAGATGACGAATATTGCGCCATAATTTTTTTTTTGGGGGGTAGATTAGTGTCGAGTTGATTCATAGCATATGAACGTTTAGCAGCTCGTAGAAGAGCAACCGTTTTATTACGTACTTTTTTATACATCTTACGAACTGCTTCATTGCGCGTCCTTTTGTATTGATGGTAAAGAAAATCGCGTTCAGCCAATGAAGAATGTATTTCAGGAGTTAACCAGGGACAGCGATTGGGATAGATTTTAATTGTACGTAATGGGACAAATTGCTCAAAAAGATCAGTTATTTCTTCATAAAAATTTTGAAGTTTTTCATCCACAGTATTAGAAGTGAATACGCTGTCCCAGGAAGTCGCAATGCATTCATTTCCAAGTAGCTGTAAATTGATGCTCTTAAAGTCTCTAAACGAAATAGAGCGAAACTGGAGAATGGGAAGGAGCTGCATCTTATAGGAGAGAAAGAGACAATCATGATCGAAATTACTAGGAGGAGTTAGTTGGTTGTGAAATACCACTTTCGCAATGTCACCCACCAGCAAATAATCAAGTTGAGATGGTATGGTAGCATTATAAAAGGTGGGCAAACAATTGACAATTTCTAGATTGAGAATTTGACAGAGATAAAACAAGTTGTTCAAAGAGGTACTAGGTTTAAGCGAATATGATATGCTGATATGCTGCAATGCTTCAAGATAATAAAGTTAACAAAAATGGCAATGGAAAATAGAAGGTGAACAGTCAGAGTCAAGGAAAACTGACGGAGTCCTTCCCAGTCAAGGAAATTTAAATTCAGGGCGATGGGTTGGCCAACACCCCTCTTTACAATATTTTTTTCTTCAAATCAATCAATCACCTCTTAAAATATTAGCCATGTAGTCCAACAAAGGATTTGTTACATCTGACGACGTATACGGGCAGTTCTACAAAAACTGGAATAAAATCGAATTATTTTTGGCCTTCTTTTTTTTTTAATGTATTTTAAAATTGAAAATGGATATAACGGAGATTAATTCTAGGTTTTAATGGTTCAGTCAAAATATTTGAATTTTTATAAGTTATAGCATTTTTAAGTTTTTGGATGACAGGGAAATGAGAATAGACACTGGAAAATGACGAATATTTTCCTTAAAAGAGATTTTTCGGTAAACATTATAATAAGTATTGCATTTAAGTGATTATGTCTATTAAAATTTCTGAGAATAGAAAGCTAAGTATTTACAAGAATGCCTACCAGGGAAGTGAGGTTAGTATAGAAAAAGTACTCGAGCAAATGTTAAAATTTATTAATTTTAAACATTTTTTCTTTTATAGTCTGATTCCCCAATTACATCGTCAACTTTTGCTCGTTGTTTTGCACAATATTTTACAAAACCTATTCGGAAATGCTCGCATTTAATCTATGTCGACAGGGAAGTGATGGACAGGGAAGTGATAATTTAAATGATTTTGTCTCAAATCCCTAAGAATGCTGTATTTTATCATAAATATATTATGCACCAATGATTAGTGTAATTGAAGCAAACACGTACAATTAATTCAATATATAATATCTAATCGTTGAAACGTAATTACGTGCCAGGGGAGTGAGAATTTGACTGACCCGAACTCCAAAATCTCAAACTAATCGCTCACATACTGAAACAAAACATAGCCGTTAGTATGCTGACTTCACCTCTTTCTTTCAATCACCAAAGTGGCAAAGTCGCTTGCTACTTGATTTTAACGGATTTTTAGATGACAGGGAAGTGATAAAAATGCGTGTCGCCTCTTATTTCAACTAATAATTTGAAGAAAATTTTTGGCAAAAAAATCGAACTATATAAACTTTACAGCTTTTTTGGCAAACAAAAACTTATGATTGTGGTCTTTCGCTTAAAGTTCTTTAAGTAAACTGCTTGTTAAACGCCAGTATTTGGGCTTATACTTTGGATTACTGCAAAATCGCCCCACAGGGAAGTGATAATTTTGACTAATTTTGACTATTTGGAGCTAATTTTGAGCTATAAATACTTGTTTGAAATAACTGATTTTGAATTCCCAATTAGAAACCGATGTAAACTTTTATTTGAATTAAACTTTAAGGACATACACTGTAAAAAATTTCTGTGGTAATTTTACAAAAAAAATAGTGGAAGTTTTATTCACAAGCAGTTTTGTAAATTTGCAATATATATTATTAGGAATATTCCTAATCTACTTTACGTATTTTTACCAACTGTGTAGTAAATACAAATTATTTGTGGGATGTAAAAATACAATCAGGTATTGGAGCTTTCTCTTCATAGTTTTGTAATTTCCAAAACTCTTGTTGCAACTTTTTACCAGAGAGAGACGAAAAGGGAAAACCCCAAAGCTGAAGATTACCGCCCTGTGCCAAAGTGCTTGCACTGCCTGAAATATTTCCAAGCGCCAAATTTTATTCTTAGTTAATGCCCACTCCCTATACATAAAAAAAAATATAGTTTAAAAAAACTAAAAAATACGCTTTTATTTTAAAATGAACTAAAAAGTAAAAAATAATTTTGAATGTAAAGTTTTTATTGCTCCAGCCAGTATAAGAAAACAACTAGCTAGCGCTAGCTAAACCCCACGCTTTTTTAGATTTCGAAAGGTAGGTTGTTTTCTTATACTGGCTGGAGCAATAAAAACTTTACATTCAAAATTATTTTTTACTTTTTAGTTCATTTTAAAATAAAAGCGTATTTTTTAGTTTTTTTAAACTATATTTTTTATTTTCTATTTTTTAGTCTATTATATGTATGTGTTCGGCCATTTTGTAGTAACCGCCATATTAGATTTAAAACGACATCACAAAGCTTACTATACTATACTCGTCATACACCTTCATTTGATACCCATACCGAGTGGGTTGTAAAGAAAAAGGTAAACCGTCATTTTGTGGTGGCCGCCATTTTGAATTTGGAAAGACGCCCCACAGCGAAAAGTATTCTATTATCACATCCTTTTATTTGATACTCATACCGAGTGGGTTGTAAAGAAAAAGATAATCCGCCATTTTGTGTTTGCCGCCATTTGGAATTTGGAATGACGCCACACAGATAATAGTATTCTAATTGTCACACCCTTTCATTTGATACCCATATCGAGTGGGTTGTAAAGAAAAAGGTAGTCCGCCATTTTGTTTGCCGCCATTTTGAATTTGGAATGACGCCATACAGCTAATTGTATTCTACCTGTCATGCCGTTTCATTTGATACCCATGTTGGGGGGTCGGGGAACACAATAGCAAAAATCGACCGCCATCTTGGAACCGCCATCTTGATTTTCTTACAAAATGGTCAGATTGCATTGTCACGCGAACTATGCATATGTGCAAAATTTGAAGTTGATCGGTTATATAGAAGTGGGTCAAAATCAAGTTGCAAGATTTGTTTACATAGAACATACATACATACATACATACAGGTGAAGCTAATATAAAGCGTATAAAAAATAGGATTTTGTTCACAATGCCTTGTTAAGCATGTACGTGAGACAATGCCTATCAAAATTTCTTGGCTGTTACAAGAACTGCCCAGACCCTGACAAAGTCAAAGGTCTGGCCTTAACTTAAAAGCAATTGGGTTTATATGCTTAGTATTCCATTGTTACCTGTGAATTATATCCACGAGAGGAAAAATTTAAACCTTACATTCCAATAACCGATTTGTAATTTTACTGAGAATTTATGTTCTAAAATTACGCGTCTTTAGTAAAATTACAGTACAAAGTGTTAGGATTTTTTCAGTACATTCAGTAACATTGATAAATATATAAGAAATATTGTAATTTTCCTACATAAACGATTTAGAAAAATACACAACATTGTGTAAAATATAGGTCACATTCATGTAATCAACATTTACGTTATGCAGTATTGGAGATTTCCAATTTCATTTTGTGAAGTTACAAAATTTATAGTAAAATTACAATAATTGTGTAGTAAATTAGTATTTCATATCGCGATTTGTAATTTTACTGTACATTTGCACTGTGAATTTACATATTTTTTTTACAGTGTAGCTTGTAAAATGATGAATCCACGAGGCGACCCCACTAAAATTCCTGTTTTTGTAGAACTGCCCATAAAAGTTGCGAATGAGGGCATATGAGTATTTTAAATCTGTAAAACGGCGATATCTCATGAATGGCAATTCATGGAAACTGCATTTTATCTTTTTTGTAGATAATCGTATCAACTACAAACTTTGTAAAAACTATTTGATGATAAGACTTACCGCTTAAAACTGATTTTTTATCCTTTTGAATAAATTTTTTTGCACCGCACTACACTGTAAAAGGTGTAACACTCTGAAGTGTGTTTTTTAACACACAAAATATGTTGTTTAACGCACCAAAGTGTATTATTCAACACACCTAATTGTGTTGTCAAGAAAAAGTGTATTGTTTTAACACAGTTTATCTTGCAATTGACACGCTCTTCCATGTTAAAATTATAACACACTTTTTACTGTGTTAAAAATAAGTCGTGAGTTATGACCCGAAATCTAAACAACACAGTTAAGTGCGTTGAAACCACTCACTTAACATTTATTAACACATTTTTGGAATAACAACACGCTTTTGAGCTAAGAAAATACAACACTTTTATGCCAAATCATCCAAGGGGAAAATTTTTTTTTTAAATTGTAGGTTTTTTTATGTAATTTTTTGCGAACATACGCAATACTTCGTTTATTATACTTTATTTAAAATGCCCATTTTAGGCATTTGAAAAAAATAAAAAATTTCAATTTTCAAATTCCTAAAATGGCCATTTTAAATAAAGTAACGAAGTAGTGCATATGCTCAAAAGAAATAACAAAAAGAAGCCTACTATAACGGCAATTTTAATGTTTTTCGAAAAGTGCCAATTGTTGCTGTAAAAATCAAATTGTGTTTTTGAAATTTCAACCACGTATTTATAGCATCAAAATACACATTTTCTTCAATTCTTATGAAAATCCTACTATTTTCCCGTTATTTATTGCATTTTTAGTAAAAAAACAAAATTTCATTCATTTTGGTTTTTTGAGGTTAAGATTCATTTTTAAAGTATTTATACTGAATCAGTGCGATAGTCTGTTCATTCACGAGTATTTTCCAATTTTTTTTATTTTTCTACGACCAACAGAATTGGAGAAATTAAAAAAATAGTGTAGCAACGCATTCAAAATGCATCAAAAATCCACATTTATGCAATTTTCTCGTGCGCCTTTCGTATGTGACTTTCGTAACGACTGGATTGCGAACGCGATTGTACGATTTTCTAGCATTTTCCACTTCTGAATTTGAAGAAACGATAATATAGATACTCCCTTTCGGCGATAAGTGACTTGATTTCAGCACAAAACCATGGTTTATACTTATCACTCAGGCATTTAGTAGGCAGGGGAGCAAATTCATCAAATAACTGGACGGTAAACTCCTCAAAGACAGCAATTTTATCATCTACTAGCAAAAACCCGCGTGCGTTGCAACGCCTTTTAATAAAAAAACTAATGTGTGCACAGTCCGGGATAGGAAATATGTATAATGAAAAAAATAACAAATTTGCAAAACATAATTTAGGGCACACAACTCGATTATAGAATAGTCTCTCACAGTCAGTATTTCCGACTTCCTACAATATCCAAGAGTTCAAACGCAGGGTTAATCCGCACCTTCTTCAACAATCCCCCCGAACCCCCATAACCCTTAACCTATTCCTCCCTTACTAAGCTCCCTGCTAGACATTGCGCCATGACGTGCAAACGACATAACGGACTGTTGGTACAAAGGGTGATTCCTGAGCTTGGCACTGCCACATAAAACAAATAAAAAAATTTAAAGTTACTTATAAAAAATGTGTTAGAACTTTTTTAAAATGCGGTGTTGAGCGCCACCTATCGGAAAAATTGTGTGCTACATGCACAACAATCACATTCAGAACACGTGCCTCACCCTGTGCGGAACTTGCCCAATAGCGTCCTCAACATTTTGTTCCCATTTGTTTATTGAGTTCGATATATTCTCTGTTTTAATTTTCATTAGACCTATCGATCATTTGCGGAGATGGCAAACCATAATCTTCACAGTATTTCCGCAAATTGAAAGAACAATATCTCGCCGTGACAGCATTTCATTCGCGTTCCTTCGATTATCGAGTCATGTTTTCGGTCTAACCCGACAGTCGGATAATAGTGAAAAGTATGCTAAACGCCTAAGAAGATTCTGAATCATCCCGTGAAAGTCCTAAAATCGGATTAACCGTTCCGAGCTTTGAGGTTTACAATTGGAATGATAAAAAAAGTTTCCACTGGCTTTTCTGCGACTATCGGATCAAGTTTTCCGCCTGAATCAATAGTCGGAACCGAGTGAAGCCTAGATACTGAATCTTCCCGTGAAAATCCCATCGCAATCGGATTAGCCGTTGTTGGTACGTAGGTAGCTAGGTTGTTATTATATACTGGCTGGAGCAATAAAGACTTTACATTCAAAATTATTTTTTACTTTTTAGTTTATTTTAAAATAAAAGCGTTTTTTTTAGTTTTTTTAGACTATATTTTTTATTTTCTACTTTTTAGTCTATTATATGTCTTCCACCATTTTGTAGTGGCCGTCATATTATATTTAAAATGACGGCACACCGCTTACTGCACTATACTCGCTTTCATTTGATGCCCATACCGAAGAATAATCCGCCATTTTGTGCTGGCCACCATTTTGAATTTTGAATGACCCCACATAGCTTACTGTAATCTACTTGTCTTACCCTTTCATTTGATATCCATGTCGGGGGGTCCGGGAACACAATTGCAAAATTCGGCCGCCATCTTGGAACTGGCATCTTGATTTTTTTCCAAAAATGGTTAAATTGCATTGTCACGCGAACTATACATATGTGCAAAATTTGAAGTTGATCGGTTATATGGAAGTGGGTAAAAATCAAGTTTCAAGGTTCAAGTTTTCGGTCTAATCTGGTAGTCGAACACGGTAATCGGGGCCGATAATCGGATCCGATAGTCGGATCCTAGTAAAAAAATAGCCTAAAACATGCCCAAGAAAATACTGAATCTTCCAGTGAAAGTCCCATCGCAATCGGATAAGCCGTTTCCGAGATTAGCCCGGACAAACAGACAGACAGACATACAGACATACAGACATACAGACAGACAAAAATTTTAAAAATACATGATTTCGTGTTAATATCGTGTAAATAACCATATGAACTTAGAAAATGACAATTATTTTGAAATCACAGACAGACACTCCAATTATATTTACATATATAGATGTCTTCTGCCGCAAAAATATTATCCCAGGGAAGCAATTAACAGTGTTCCAGGAGTCGATCGCGGTTAATATTTTTAAAATCACGAGACACTATAGTTTTCCTATGGTAATTGCGTCATCGCGAAAATTGTAACTAACAAATAGGATGCCGTGGTCCAAATAACTTGGAGGAGAGATTTGATTTTGAAAGAGTATCATACTAGGATCGCAGCAAAGGAAAGAGGTTCGTCGCATTAAAGTAAGTTGACAAGCTATTCATTTGAACAAAGCCTAAGGTATGCGTTGTATGATTCAAGAATTTTTCTTGACTGAATGATTTTACTAAGTTTACATTAAAATACCCGGCAACAAACTATATGAGCATAACACATCACACAGTTCAGCGGAATTATCAGGTTTAAATAGACCAGGGGAGAGTAAACACTGACAAGTAAACGTTTTTCAGAACCATTTTAGACTTCAACACAAATAAACTCAATACCAAGGTTCATAGAGTGATAAATATTATTCTTTCCCTTGTTTCTGGACCAATAATCCTACATTTTAGGTAGTCCCCAAGGAACTTAACAACACCACAACCAGTGCGACCTTGGCGATCGTTACGAAAAATTTGAATACCATTTATAGACACAAGGGACTACATGTACGACTTTGGATCTCTCCATTTTTCTAAACTAAGTTAAATTGATTTTTAAATTTTAATCGTTCTATAAATTTTGCAGCCTCTAAAATTTTGCCGCCCCTAAAATTTTGCCGCCCTAGGCCCGGGCCTAGCGGGTCTAAGCGTAAATCCACCACTGTCCACAGCCGACCGCTTTGTAAACTTAACGTATACACCCTGTATACATACAATAAATTCCTGTATAGTCCGGGGAAATTAGCATTTTAAGGAGATAAAATTCCACAATGGCTGAAAATTGGTCCACAGCTTCCTTGGGACTTTTTAAGAAAACAATTTCGGAATCACAAAAAAAAACATGGCCGCCGGAGATATCACTTTTATGGCAAAAAAATCACTCAAACACTGATTTTTTCGAAAATTTTGTTTAATCAGTTAACGTTATCGCCTACAGAAAGCCCTCTTGTCATTTTTTCGAAAACCTAACCCTTTCGAAGTTATTCAAGGTCAAAGTTTCCAAAAATCACTTTTCAGCCAAAAAATACCTTGAATAACTTCGAAAGGGTTAGGTTTTCTAAAAAATTAGAACACGGCTTTTTTGTAGGCAATAACGTTTCGTATTGACTGATCAAACTTTTTTTTCGAAAAAATCAATTTTTGACTGATTTTTTTGCCAAAAATTTATGTCTCCGGCGGCCATGTTTTTTTTTGTGATTCCGAAATTGTTTTCTTAAAAAGTACCAAGGAAGCTGTGGACCAATTTTCAGCCATTGTGGAATTTTGTCTCCTTTCGTGCGTTGTTGTTGCTAACTTCCCCGGACTAGTAAACATATTTGGTTTTCCATTGATTGCTCAAAAAGAAATCTTTTTACCCACTATGTCACAAAAAACAAATAAACACATGCTATTGAAAACGGGTTTTTCCTATCACCCTACTAATACCATTAGTTGCCTATTGTGCTTATAAAAACCATCGACGTAAGATTTGTTGCAGATTTGGCAATTTATAATCAAAATCCCATGAGATTTCTCAAAGTTTTTAACGGGAACCGAATTAAAATTTCTTCCCTATTTCTTTTTTAACGCATATCGATCCAATTAAGTTTAACATTTTCGTAAACATACATTTACTTACTTACTTATACCGGCGACACACTACAGCAATTTATGATCATATCCTTTATGTTCATTTTTATTTATCTTAATAAATTTTTAAGGTTGACACACTACAAACCTCATAAGTGCAAGCTTTTGACATGCGCTAGTTTGAAGAACTCAAATATTTAAAATTCGTAAAAATGCAAAGAGAGAGGAATTTGTGCTCAGTTTATTTAAAAAAGCGCAGAAAAGCATACATTTATTGAAAATATGAGTAGTGATATCAAGTTACCTCAGAATTTAACCAGAACTGACATTAAAAATGCCGACTGTGCAATATAAAAACGGGGAAAAAAGCTTTTACTTCCAATATTTCCAACTTCATATTTAAATATGAGCTTTGTAGAACGTCATTTATGAAATTAAAATGAAGTTCACAAGCACAATTTATGATCATAGTAGGTGACACACTTGAAATTTATCTTAATAAGTTAGGATATGATCATAAATTCCTGTAGTGTGTCGCCGGTATTACCTATGGAATATGAGTATGCACCACTTACGCTCAAACAACTTTTAATAATTTACTAAGCAGTTCCTAAAACTACCTGTAAATAACTACAATAGTAACTAGTAATTTATGCCAAATGTGCTCCAACTGCAATTGACCTGTTGCTTACTCCAATAACTACCACGTGCACAGGTGTGACATTCTCATTATGGTGTAATATGAGGGTAGTAAAAACTAATAATAGAAATCCGAATTTGTTCTTTAAATTTAATTCTAAATAAACATTTTTTTTGTGTCACATAAATTAAAACAGGCCACGGAAGAAAGCAACGAAAAAAATCATTGGACTGAAGGATGAGTCACCACAGCATTTCTGGAAGAAACCGCGCCAAATTATTCAGAGGGAATCGCTGTTATGTAATGCACGTATCGTATATTACCACAGCCTATCGGAACAGCATAATATCAACAAAACTGGTCCCCATAGCATGTAGTAAACAAAAACACAGCATAACTGGTAAATATATAAATGTTATATACATAAATACTATATATAAATAAGTCAACGTCGATGGTCTGAACACTTACCGGTCCTCACCTGTGCCGCAAAAGTGAGAGAGAGTGATTAATTCCCAGCTATAGAATACCCAGAAAGGGTCTTCAAAATTCCTACAATGCAAACCTTTCAATCAAAGAAGAGCGAACTGCATCATGTCGGATACTACAAAAAATGCATTCCCATGCATTTAACAAAAGATGGACCCTTGGTGGGATTTAAGATAAATTTTTTTTACCATTTTTTGTGTACCTTCAATGTCCAAGGAAGTTTTTGCCTCAAAAGGTTGCCCAGCAACTTGGATAGAAGACTTCTATTCAAAAGTGTGCACGCAGAGAGATGATTCATTCCTGTTGAATCAGGTGTTGTGGATGTAATGTAACGCATGAAGTGGAGGAGAATTTCCAGCTTGCGTTGCAGGTGTCTACATATAATCGAAGGGGTATAGGAGCCTATGTAGTAGGTGGGTGCCTCTATTTCCTATTTTGTGTATATAAGAAAGAATTTTGAATTGTGCACAGTCAAGAGTTAAAAATGTTCTCTTCTCGTAGTAGACATCGCTTGTTAGATAATTTTCATGATAGCTAAATATTGTGCAATGTGGAATTTACATTAACATGTTTGAATGAACACGGTGATTACAGTTTTTTTTATATAATATTGTATAGCAGGCTTCACTTCTGTAGGGATGACGCGATGAAAGAATTTGTTTTTATCGATCTTCATCAATAATTCATCAGTCTATAAAATTATATTCTCTATTTACACAGCTTGTTTCTAGTTGGTGACGTATTTTTGAACAGTAATCTTTTCAAACATGATTTGATTATCTTCATCATGGGGCATCACCACTGAGGAGCACCACAAAAAGAGATTTTATTTTCCGTTGTTATAGTCCAGGCAACAAAGGAAAAATAGAGGAAAAAATACTTAACAACATACTAAAAGTATCGATTGGGGGGGGGGGGGGGTGGAGCTAACGGAGGGGGGCGCCTGGAGGAAGTACCTCCACCTTGGTTAACATAGCCAAGCTTCTCTTCCTCTGAGACATGGCTCCTTCCTGAACGATTCGACCTAAAATGAACTAAACGAGCATATTTTCATTCATTGCCTTTCATTTTTGTATGAATTACAAAATACTAAAAAGTGATTAGCCTTGGAAATCACAAAAAAGGCACACAGGAAATCGCCAACTCCTGAATGATATTCATTTTGCCTGAGTACGAAGGAGTCATAAACTTAATGAGTTTACGCATCCTATCATCAGGCAGCTTGATTTTTAACAATAAAAATAATTTTGTTAAAAATTTACCATTTTCCCCTTTCATATCTCCTCAAGTATTGATCCAAGCGAAAAAGTGTATAAAACCTTTTTTGTAGAGAATTTTATGTATATTAATTTAGGTTGGTTAGGTTAGAAATGGCTGAGCAAACACTTAGGCCAAAGGAGTAGGCCCATTGTGATGCCATAGTGTTCCCACTTTAAACCTGATGTTAAAGTGTCGTTTCTTCCCTGAACCATCTCGAGGAAGCAATGAATGAATCTCCTGAGTTGCGGGATCCCAATCTTCGAGAGGGGGTGAAGCGGCAACTTCAGCTAGGGTTGGCTTGGGGAGGGTGCAAATGGTCAAAAGGTTCTGCCACTATTATTTAACGGTTATTTAGCCCTAGTAGAACCTACATACGCAGCGACAGACATTTTTTTCAATTTTAACCCCTTTTTTACGCCCCAACCCCTCTACCTACAAAAGGGCCCATTCTCCGGGCTAGCGAGTGTGCATACTAGTCCAGAGAATGTACGAAAAACACATAATCCATGCTATCGAGAAGCAAAAAATTTGATCGGGTAGAAGAAAAAATTCTAAGAAAGATAGTGGTTTTTGCATCTTTCCAGCTGGTGCAGAACATAACCTAAAAAAATCGGAAACAGTCGAAAAAACGGTTTTTCAAAGCAATATACAAAAAAAAGTTAAATAAGAAAGTTGTAGAGAATAAAAATACCTATCGAGTGACACTTGTTTGATACGATATCGTTAGTTATTGCCCGAGAAAATCGCGAAACTTCATCGAAAATCGTCGTTTTTTATTTTCGCTGTGAACGGTTCAATTTTTATTATAATTATTTGTAATTAACACATACTGTTACCTCTGCCAAGTAGAAAACGAGCATTTTTGAAAAATTAAAAAAATTTAAAATTGCGCCTTTTAGAGCGAATTTTCGTAGAAAAGGTCTTTTTTTAAATCGGTCATTGCCCAGGATTGGGATGGCTTAGAGAAACAATCCGGGGCTTAAATTCTTCATAAAGGATTGTACTATCATGTGTCGTAAGAAAAATTTTGTTGAGAGACACCAGCGACCAGAGACACCTGTTCTGTCAAGGCCAGGGTAATGGCGTCGGGAGTACGTTGTTAAACGCTCCCTCTCTGTCAAGGAATGCCACTAATGTAAACTCCTGGACCTCGAGTGATTTTTCAATGGTTGAAACCAATGAGTGAAGAGCAGTATCAGTAGATTCCCAGCGGGAAATATTAGACGTGCTTCCAACCGAAGCACAAAAGAATCGCTTTTATGCCACTGCTAAAGGAATCTCTTCATAAGCACATGTTGTCCCAGAGAGAGAATCAATATTTTTTAGAGTCATTTCATCAATGAACTGGGATGGACGTCAACTTGAAATAAAATTTATAAAGACTTTTAACTATAGCAGTAGGAAATCAAATCTAAAAAAAGCTTTTTCCCAACTGGCAAATAGGAACCGAGCATATTGTGCTTCCTTCTGCATTACTATGAATCACTTTCGAATCGTTACAAATAAACTTAATTGAATCGCTTCTCCGCTAGGACATTCAATGTTAAAAAAGAAATGTAAAGCAAGGTTAAGAGAAGCACTTCTCTGCTTCAAAAGAACCGATTCTTTTCTGAATCGCTTCATTTCCCGCTGGGTTTGCCCTTTGTATAGGCGTGTTGTGCGAGGTTGGTATGGTCTGCTCAGATATATTTCGATTAGCCTTTCTAGAGTCTTTAAAAGAAAGGATGATGGCTAATTGGCCTGAAATCTTTGGGTGTTGCGTGGGAGGCAACTACTTGCCCTACTGCCTTGGGTATAAAAACTACTTTAATCTCTTTCCAACTAGAGGGAATGCAGTTATTTTGAAGGCACCCAGTAAACATGGCCTGCAACCAGCGCATGATGTAACTAAGGGTGCGTTGCAGTTGTGCCGGCACGATGCCGTCCGGGCCTGGAGTTTTGTAGGGCTTAAAGGTGTTTACAGCCCATTCAATTCTTGCTCTACTTATGATAGATTTGACCAGCTGTGGTGAGGCTGAAGGGTTTATCGGAAAGGTTGTCTCAGCCGTAGTACTACTCAGAAAGTGGGTATCCATAAGTAGTGTCAGGGATTCTCTGCTTGAGTCAGTCCAATCGCCGTTTTCTTTGCGTAAATAACTAAGCATTGTTGGTGATTTAGTTAATATTTTACGTAGCCTTGAGGCTTCCGAAGTGGACTATATATTGCTGCAAGAGTTAGCCCAGGAGGTGCGTTTGACCTTCCTTATTGCCATTTTTTATTTATTCACCTTCGACTTATAGCAGCCCCAGGAGGTTTCACTGTTGGTACGTCTAGCTGAATTAAATTCCTTTCTACACTCTTTTGGGAGCGTTTCAAGTTCGCGAGACCACCATGGGGATTTGGAAACCTCTTTATGCTGTCTTTTCGGACAGGCTTTATTAATGGCGTAAGTGCATTGCTCTGTGAAAATGTCCACAATGCTGTCGAGTTGTTCCCGGTTTCTGGGAATACAGAGTGACTTAGGGGCAAGGTTCTTTGCGATTAGTCTAGTATAATGTAGTAAATTCTATCAATTACCAGTTAAAAACGCTAGAAGCAATTCTCTTAATCAATAACAATGGATTTTTTATATGCAATTAAAACAATTCACATACAGAAAGAGTACCAATAACGCCAGACTTATTCAAAGGTTGAGTACCAATAGCCAGACTTATTCAAGTTCCAATAATACCAGTCCTATTCAAGATTACCAATAATTCCAGACCTATTCAGAGTCTACCAATAATTCAGTCCTTCCTTCTCCGATATCATATTTCGTCTGACAATCTATTTCCTTATTTTTACTTGGGAAAATAAAACAATGAAAAATATATTATACAGTATAAACAGAAAGAATTTGAATCTAACATGGATATAAAAAAACCATTGAAATTATAGCCCAGTTGTCAGAGACTTTGACCTCGCACAAAATGTGATCTCGCTGAAAATTGCAACTTAGGTACTTTTTTGGGTGCAGAAAAGGATAAAAAAATAAGTTTACAATTTCGAAAACAAATTCGAAAATTTGGTTTTTGCTTTATATATCGAAATATAAAAAAAATTTCGAAAAACTAACAGTGCCACGTGAAAGAGCGGAAAATTTCACTAAAATTTATATTGTAACTTATTTTAAAAAAAATTGTTTTATTATTATAAAAAATTATTAAAAATAAGAAGAAAATTCGAAAAATCTAAGCGCGCCAAAAAGCTGAATTCAAATATCCTAGTGAGG
Organism: Thereva nobilitata; assembly: GCA_963855945.1. NCBI lineage: Eukaryota > Metazoa > Arthropoda > Insecta > Diptera > Therevidae > Thereva > Thereva nobilitata. The sequence continues at coordinate 84,521,924 of OY979696.1, forward strand.
CGTTCGGGGAAAAACTAAAGTGAGGAGCTGGGGAACAAAACCGGACTTGTCCACGATAACGGTTTTTTTTTTTAAATTTTTTTTGTACTCTCTAAGCCCACCTCTATAGACCCCTGAAATATTTCCATCAACAAGTGTTCCAAACCCACAAAAAAAAATTTTTAAAAATACTGATTTGGTTCATAAGTGGACTTGTCCTGTTAAAAAATGAAAAAATTCAAAGGAATTTGTTTCATAACTAGACTTGTCCATGACGGTTTTGAATCAAAACCGGAGATGTCCCATACATATCCATCGTTGCGAAACAAAACCGGACTTGTCCATTCAAAAAAAATTAAAAAAAAATAGAAAACATGAATTTTTTTGCCCAAAAATTAGGCTATTGATTATTTATACAATAAGCTATAATTATATTCAAACGCAAAAATTTTAACTAATGTGCAACTATCGAATTCAGTATTTTTGCTCTAGTGTAAAAATCAATTTTTGGGACAAGTCCGGTTTTGTTCCCCAGCTCCTCAAGTATCCTTGCCTAAAATGTACGCAAAAATAAAAATAAAAGAAGCATTTTAAAGAGTTTTGCATTGGCAGCACTAAAAATATTTCTCATCTTTTTTTCCTACGTTGTAATTCTTAGTTTTGAATTTTTAGCTGTAATCAGTACTTCGTGTGCATGATTTGCTATCTTATGGATACATTTCTATAAATAAATTGATTTTTATATCATGTCTTCATCGCGAAGTAGTTGTATTAACGATCCAAATCTACCTTCACAATCAGCTTGACCAATTCCCAGACAATTTTAATCTTGGATCCTATAGCGAAGAACAAGGAGAGCGGTTTCCCCAGAATCTAAAAACAATGGAAGAAAGAAAGGTACCAAGGCCGATGGGATTGGCATATGATGGCTGACTATTGCTGAAGGTTGCAACGTGATAGTCCCGCTGCACCTCGAAAAAGAAAGTTTTTATTTCAATAATAAGTAATACATGCTGTTTTTGATGTAAATTTGCTTTTTTTATGTACAAGATAAAATCTAGAAAACTACACGTAGGATATCAAAATTTTTGCTATTAATGTAATCAGTATAAAACTAGTGTTGACTAGTGTAATTAATCGACAGTTTACTAACCTTTAAAAACAAAAAGCCATCTATTTTTAAGTAGTTAAAGCTTGCAAACTTGGCGGAAATTTAATACGTTTCTAGTAAGAGTAAAAGACTCTAAAACAACGCAGCTAATATAAAGTAGGATGTGATAAAAGTCTTATTTCCAGATTTTTTAAATTTGGTGTTTCAAATTCCGTTTTTGTAGTGCAGACACAAAAACATGCAAAGTTCTTTGGGAAAAGTGAGGTCAATGCCGCTACAAACGAAATGTGTCGAAGTATTTTGTGCTAAATAGGGTTGTGGTCTAAAATAATATGCAAACTTTAACATGAATGGAAAGCTCATTTCAAACTGTTTTTGATTGTCAACGGTTTGGGTCTATGGAAATGTGTGAATTTCAAATTCTCAAGAATGCTTCAAGACAAAAACTAAGGTTTTTTACTCTATACGAAGAAAATAGATTGTCGACAGTACAAAAAGCTTTCCCTGAGCTCTAGTCTTCCACATAAAAAAAAAGAGAAATGCAAATAACACAAAACCATGTTAATTACGAACTATACATAAAAGACAATTCATACCTACCTTACTTTTTTTTAGAGCAAAAGAAGCAATAACATTTTTTTTTGTTTGACTAAAGCTTGCAGTGTTCGCCGTAATTTTTGAAGGTTGTAGCTTTTTCAAGCATGGCAACATAATCTTCACGTGAGAAAATTTCCGGTGCAGACGTGGGCAATAATTACCAAGGCAATAATTTCTTTAAAACCAAGGTGGTGGAAAATGATCATAAACAAAAGGAAATTTTGTAATTCTGCGATTGAGTTTACGCAAAAATCTTGTTATTTCTTTGTCAATTGGGCTGTACGTCCAAAAGGATTTCAGTCCCGTGTAATATTCTTTTTTAACATATCGTACGATTTGTTAACAGTTAACGAGCACATTCCGTCAGTATTTTTCTTAGTACAAACTGCAACAGTTTCTTCTATACATACTTAGGTTTTTTGTTTCTAAGTATTATACTACAGGATAGTAATATCGATATTTTGGTTTCTTTAGCATAACTGCGTTAAATTTTCAAGATCTTTGGTAAACTTCGCTTTGACTTCTTCATGTTTGAAAAGGTTTCCTTTACGTAGGCCCTTATTCTGGTTGTCGCTTATGGTGACAAATGGCGAAGTGAGACAAAAATGCTATTATGGTTCTCTGAAAAAGTAACATTTCAGTGAGATAAGGCGAATTATAGTTGTCACTGATATCGAGGAACGTAGAATTTAGTGACAATTGTTCTCACTTGATGTTTATAAGTGAGATTTTTCTATTTGATATTGAAAGGTGACTATGGTAAAGTGACAACCAGAATAAGGGCCGTAATACTTGTATACTTATCCTTATTATATAAGTCCTCTGGTAAGTAGATGATGGTTGCTTCCAATAACTGCGCTTGATATTGCCATTCCTTTTATATGAAAATTTCGTTTCGCCATTCTTCAGACTGTGATAATCGCATATTTTCATTTTGACGCTGACGATTATAAGTCATCGAACGCATCAGCTTAAAGTTTACGGTTTAGGCAAAATAAAAATTATCCGAAAACTTATGCCAGTTTATGCGCGATATTAAAACATTTTTTTCTAACGTTTAAAACGCTAAAATCTATTGAAGTGTATTATGTCGGTGTTCAAGCAAGGTATGTGGATTCTTCTATCATTTTTTATTATGTTATAAGTTTGTCGGTTTCTTATACAGGACTTAAAATTTGTGGTATTGTGTATTTTTTGATGTGAAACATCTTTGCGCGCGTTGAGAGTAATTCTTCAAGGTCGGGAACATTTTGTGGGAACGCTTTTTAGGGAACGCTTTATAGGGAACGCTTTATAGGGAACGCTTCGTCCAATCCAATTTTCATTCCGGGAAACGGAAGATCTGTATTGAGCAAGACAGAATAAGACGGAGATTTTAAAAAAAAATAGTAGCACCAAAGAAAAGTGTTTATATGCCGCGAGCCAGACATGACGAGCCAGATATAGGCAGAGTGGAACAAATGGTTGAGTGCTTGCCTTATGACGTTGATATTCCAAAAAGTCGCGGGTTCAATTCTTGATCTCTTCATTTGAATTTTATTATTTATATTTAATGGTTTTATTTAGTATATTTGTTTGTTTGTTTGTTCGGTTCAAATCTTGCGACAGCTTTTTCAACTACTTCTACTTAACCGATTCTTATGAAACTTTGCACACACATTGAGTTCCCGTGACAATCTGACATTTTTGTAAAAAATCAAGATGGCGGTTCCAAGATGGCGGACGAATTTTCCAATTGTGTTCCGATTCCATTGAAAATCAGTATCGGGGGGTTTTTAGGGCCACAAATGACGATTTTGTGGTCAAAAATAGAAAATTCAAAATGGCCGCGCCAATATGGCGGATGAATTTTGCGAATGGGTTCTGAATCCATTGAGAATCGGTATCGGGTTGTTTTTAGGGCCACAAATGACGATTCTGTTGTCAAAATTATGCAAATTCAAAATGGCCGCGCCAATATGGCGGATGAATTTTGCAAATATGTTCTGAATCCATTGAAAATCGGTATCGGGGGTTTTTAGGGCCATAAATGACGATTCTGTGGTCGAAATTTGAAAATTCAAAATGGCGGATGAATTTTGCAAATGTGTTCTGAATATGTTGAAAATCGGGATCGAGGAGTTTTTAAGATCACAAATGACGAATCTGTTTTCAAAATTCGAAAATTCAAAATGGCAGCGGCAATATGGGGGATGAATTTTGCAGATGAATCCATTGAAAATCGGTATGGTAGGGTTTTTAAGGTGACAGATGACGAATGTGTGGTCAAAATTTTAAAATTCAATATGGCGGTACGATTTTGGTAATAACAATTCGATTTCAATGAAAATCTCTATTTGGGTGTGTTTAAGGTTGGAAATAATGAATTTGTTATCAAAATTAGAAAATTCAAAATGCCGCTGACAATATGGTATGTAGCATTGAGTCGCGTAAGAACTTTGGAAGGGCTATGTATTGAGGAGCTTGATTGTGAGAAATTAACAGGTAAGAAACCGTGCAACAAAGATGCAATGAAAGAGTTGGAAAGGATGAGAAGTTTGCATGATGATACGAGCCAAAAACTAAACTAAAAACTAGAAAATAAAAATAGGTAAAAAAACTTGCAACGCAAAATTGCTGTGCGATAAAAGAGCTCCAGAGCTGCGTTTCCCCTTTGCGTTTGGGATGTAAAATTATTCAATTTAAAGAAAGATAAAGATCGCCAAAGATGTTTCACATCTTTCACGTGCAGATGTTTCACATCTTTCACATCTACACGCGCTATATTTTTTGTATGGGTTTTTTAAATGACATTTTTTCCCAAATGCGCAAAGTTCATCACTATCAAATTGTGTGATATTACTACATGCAGCAAACCATGCATATTTAATTAAAATAGAAACTATCAAAAGGTTATTGTAGGCATAATTTTAAGCTTACGGTGACGATTTTTCTAAGTTTACTCCTCGCAAAACGACGCTAAAAAGCTTCACTCAAAAGTTTCCACGCAATACAATATGTTTTAAACACACACATTAAGTGTGTTAAATTTACACACTTTTCGCGTATTAAAAATTAACACATTTTAAACGCGTAAAAAGTGACTACATGATTTTACAGGCGAAGTGCGTTTTAAAATCACACACTTGGGTTTGCAGTGGGAGATTGTGGGGGCACTATCGTCGATTAATCAAGATAATGATACCGGACAAATATCCCGCACCAAATATTCAAGATTTTTCCCACCGCTTAAATGGATGCACGCAGATGCATGGAACGTGCAAATTTCCAAATTCCGATGGCACCCGAGGATCGAGAGAAGGCAGTGTTGATTAGTCCATTTGCGTTGTATGAATTTAACGGGATGCCTTTCGATCTTACAAACGCGACATTTCAACGATTTATGGAAACAGCATAGAGGACTCGACGACGACACTGGCACTTAGTGACGCTAAGCAACGGAACAAGCTGAATTTCGTATGTTAATAAGTGTTGCTTTTAATGGGAAAATACCGTTCAAGCAAAGCAATGGCTTGACACGGGTTATTCGGTCTCTGATCCATCGAGACAAACTGTAGAGAAGTGTTTGCTGATTTTAAACATACTGATTTGTTAACTTCTCAGTAGGAAGTTATTGTAATCGGTCCGAAAATCGAAACCGAAATTTTCAATGTATTTTCACGTTTCAAGGTCCCAATAGCATTTTAAGCAAAATTTTGAGAAGAAATATGTGTGTGTGTGTGTATCTGTGCGTACGTATGTGGTCATTTTTTCCTGCACCATTTCGCGCGAACCAAAAAAGATATCGACTTCGTTGAGATGCCGTTCGAAGCGTATTAAAGGAAATATGATCTGAAAAGATTTTCATAAAAATCGGTCGAGCCGTTCTTTTGGTTTGAACGAAGTTCGTGATTGTTATACCTGCCCAATACCAATACGTCCGAACCAAATATGATATGACTTCGTTGAGGTGCCGATCGAAGTTAATTAACGAAGATATGATCTGAAAAATTATCATAATATTCGATCAAGGCGTTTTTTGTGTTTAAATGAAGAGACTTCGGCAAGTATGCCAAGTAACTTAAATTAATTATACTTGTTGGAATGAAACCCGTTCCAAATGAGGTTAACTTTTATGGCTTCAGCCGAGCAATAGCTTCCCACGAAATTTTCAAACTTCAGATCAGAACTTTTTGGGGATTGCTTTCCACTTTCTATAGTTTCTGGAAAATGAAGTTCATTCGGCCTTTTCGGTCAAGTTTGGCAAATCCTTTACATTGATTAATTTTCGTACTATCTCCTGAAATCGTTCGAGTTTCCAAATGAAGTTATTACCTTCAGCGGCGCTTCAACATGCTCAAAACGAATTCGACCACCCGTTATAGTGTAGCGAACGAAGTATAAGGGGCAAGTTCGTTTGCTTTGCTACCGTTCAGCAAAACCAAATTCTTTATAAAAGCCTTGCGGATTTACCAAATAGCTTCTGTCAGGATTACTTTGGCACCAGTTCTGATACTAGCCAATTTCCCACTACTACTAACACTATTACTATTTTCTAAGTAGACAATTTATTAATATTATATTATTTAAAATTACAAGATTTTTGCTATTAGGTATAGGAATTGTGTTAGTTTGAAGAACCAGGTGTATGAATTTGGTGTGATTTTTTCTTACAATTTGTGGTTAAATATCCATTTATAATATTCATCATTCATCATACTGGGAAGTTAATCGTGTGGACCGAAAGGGTCAAACTTACATCCCAACTAGTTTTTATCTGAAAATAAAAAGGTGTAGGAAAGTAAATAAAACAATTTTCTTTGAGGTTTCGTGTTACCATTTTTTTGTCTTTTTATTATTTTTTCCAATCAATTTCAACAAAACGTAAAATTAAAATAAAACAACTTAAGAAAACAAATTAACTAATTTAGTACTTTTAGCCTTAAACTACAATAAGTTAAAATAATGTAAAGAATATTTCAAAAAAATCTTATGTTACCAAATATACCATTATATAAAGTTACAAATCATTTTTCCAGGCATTCTTTAACAATAATATTTTTTTTATTCTAATTTAATTAATTATTTTTTTTATTTAGTTTTATTATGGTTATATTAATTGATAATACAATATAATATTATAGTCTTATTTATACAATATCAAAGCACTTTACGAGGATATTTTTATATGTTGTATAATATTTGTATCATATATGTCATTTATGTTTTAAAACGTATTCATTGTACATACATGCGTACATACATATAATTTTTTTATATAATTTTTATGATTATTTATTTGTCATTTCGCTTTTGCACAAAAAATATTGTTTACCATTTATGAGTACAAGAAAAGATATGAAATCAGTTTTATAATTGTTTCTTTTTTAAATTTTTCGAGTTTTGGTTTTTGTTTTTATTTTTATCGAAAATTCATATGTATTTACATATTTATATATTATATTGCCTATATAATAGATACCTTTACTTCTTTTCTTATTCTCATTCAATAACATCTCATAATAACAATCATATTTATTTCTTACTAAAATATTCATTTAATTTATTTTAATAATTAATTTTTTTTACCAATTAAATACAGTATTTTTTTCTTACTTATAAAGAATTTTAGTTAATTTTTCATTAGTTTGAACGAAATTGTGTTCATTTTACAAATTTGTATACATTGATAATATATTTTTAAACTAGTAAGCGTGATTCTATATAATATAGTGTGCAAATTAATTCAATATATTTTTCAGATATTCTTGAATTTAAAATGATCAACCAATGTTCAAAGTAATCAAAGAAACTGGACATATTTGATCCCAGGGTATATTTTTTGGTCCAATACAAACACACTTAATAATTCATTCTACATTCGCAAAGGTGTTCTCTACTAACAATTGTTACGTGTCGAAATAAAATGACGGAACGACATTTGCTGGTAAAAAATACGATTTTGAATTTTAAATTTTCTAAAACTCGCAATGTGGAAAGTAAAAATAAACTAGTGACATACAAGTGGCCTTCCTGAAGTATTTTATCCACACAACTTCTAATTACAGGATCGATATTTTGTGAAAATTTTCAGGTTAAAATGAACGGCATGCGTTAATCTCAAAGGAATCCCAAGGGAAAAAACGATAAAGAATGCTCTTGATCAAAAATTTCATTTGAACTAAAATTGGTGGAATTATTATTGGTTTAATTTCACGAAAATAAATAGCATTATGCTATTACAATAACGAAAAAGCGAGAATAAAGTGCTTGGTAGGCAGGGCCGGATTTAAGCATAAAGCTACTGACAGATTGTAACGGTCGGCCGGACTTTTTAAATAGTCCGTGACCCATTGGTCAAGAAAAATATTCCAACCCTCCCAAAACATCTGCATATTAACATTCAATTAACCTCATCTCCATACAATTACCTCAAAATAATTTCTCATCCCACAAAATTTTTTTTACCCATGCAATAATTATTCATAATTTCCATACAAAACTTTTGCTAAGATACGCACGCCTCTGCGCATATTATTTCTTGCCTATCCCATTCTACGGCATAATGCACGCACAAAAAAGTTTTCGCTCAACAGAATTGCCTGCGGCGAACGCAACTTGCGAATGCGCATAATGCCGAGCACATTCCGCGGAATTACAAAATTTGTCCATGTAATGGAATGATTTTACACGGGGAGAATGAGGGAATGCAAATAGACCGATTCCCTTTGTTTGCTCCTTTCGCGTCTATTCCCTCCCTATTACCCCCACCCTTAAGTAAGGTAAAGGACGCCAGCCCAAGCCGGACCAAATAAGGAAAGGAATGCGAGCCGGTTAGCAATTCTTTCATTTTCTTCGTTTTCCGCACCCACACTCATGCGCCGATGGGCAAGTTCTGGAGTTGGCGTTGGTTTCTCATCCATTCGGCGGATAGATGTAGAGTGGCAAGGACGGGTCGGCTCGAGCAAAAGACAAGTTTTTTTAAAAGAAAAAAAAAATTAGGAAAAAGAGTTTGTTTTCTGAGGGTGAAATACAGAAATAAAAGAACAAAAAGTTTTTTTTAGCGAGATAACCAAAATGAGAAGTTTTTTTCGCGAATTAAAATACCAAAAAAAAAAATATAATAAATAAAAAAGTTTTTTTAACAAAAATAAAGTAAAACGTTTTTTTTTCCTTTTTTAGAAAAAATAATAATCAAATGAAACGTTATATGTTTTTCTCAACCATAAAACAAGACCAAAAAGTGTTTCTTAAACAAAGTGGAAATAAAGAGAAAAAATTAAAATTAAATAAAAGTTTTTTTTGTTCTTTTTAAATAAAAATGGAAAAAAAATAAAAAAAGTGCTTCTTAAACAGGAAGAGAATAAAAATATAAGTTTTTTTAAACAATAATAAAAGAAGTTTGTTAAGAAAAATGAAAAGAAAGTAAAGTTTTTTCTCTCTTTAAAAACAAAAAAAAAATAAAAGAAAAAAAATTTTATAAACCAGAAAAAAAATAATAAAAATCCACTTATCCGATAAATGTTAATTGTTGGCGTAAAATAAGAGAAACAGTTTTTTTGTTAAACGCTATCTAAAAGAAAGAAAGAAAAAAAAAGAAAAATCAACCCGACCGAAATAAATAATGAAAGTGCATAGAATGCAGCACTATTATATGTCATTCTCATTCAATTATTCTATATATATATGACAGTTGCATATACGGCGCCCCCGTGGTGTCCTGGTATATGCTGCCCTGAATTTTTTTACTTTTTTCAATCAATTTTTTTGTATGACAGTTACAAGATACAGGCGAAAATGCGGTGCGGCAAGAGGCAAGCCCATCGAAACTCCAGGCCTGGAAGCAGACTTTTTGGTTGTGTCTATGCCGGGCTCAAAATCGTCTGACAGTTGTTGAATCATGGCCGAAGCGATTTTTTAACTTTGTTTTTGCACTAAAAAGTGGTAAAATATTGTATATTATAACTTTTTGGTGTACATGTATTATCAGTGATTAGTTCTTTAGTAATTAAAAGGAAGTGAGTTGTTAAGTGTATTTTAAGAGTGTTAATTGATTAGGTGACCATTTTTGTTTACATTCGCGATGGTTTTTTCGTGTTAATTTAGGGAAAAAATGCTGAATTTGTGTAGTAATGGAATTAAAAGTAAATTTAAAGTAGTTAAAAATTATTATAGAAGAGTTATTAAAAACATAAGTGCATGACATGAATAACAATAACTTTTTCACTTTTCCTTCAAATTTTTCTGAGTTGTTAAGTAAGTTTAATAAACTGATAATATGTATATAAGCAAATCTTCCAAGCGATATTGTTATATGCTGCTCCTATACATATCATATATTGCCGAAGCGGCTCATCAAACAGCTCATCAATTTTATAATAGGTGTAGTAATACACAAAATCGGCTGATTCAGCAAATGAACGAGTTAAAGCTACGGTTTCCTAAGAAAGCGGTGCCGTTATCTAGCGGCCGTAAAGTAGCGGTGGTTGACGTCACAAAAAAGTTGTCCATTAACTCAGTAGGCGCTGGTTTCCTTGAGAGCGTTGGCCGTAAAATAGCGGTGCCGTCATTTGAATGACGGCCGTCACAGCGGTGTCAAACAATTTAATGAACGTTTTTTAGCGTTGACGGTGAACGGTTTTTAAAGATAGTATACATAACTAAAAAAGTAAACAAAACTTTTCTTCTGGACATATTGGCTTTTTGTGTCTATTATAATATAGTTTTGAAGTTAAAACATCTCTTATGCGATTTAGCATATAATCAAACAACACTGGGTTAAGCGAAAGTATTCCTTCGTTGCACTGCAAATTTCAAATGCACCCTCTGTAGCACGATTTTTGAATATTTTATTTTCTTCCAAACTACATATATATATCTACATATATCATTCATTCTCCACGTGTTAGTGCGGCCGCTTTAAAACGGCACCGCTTTCTAAGTTTACATGTCTGGACGGCCGTTTTATTACGTCTACCGCTTCACGTCATATTACGGCCGCTAGATAACGGCACCGCTTTCTTAGGAAACCGTAGCTTAAGACAGCGAGTAGGCTAGTGATTAGAGTAAGGTAGTTATAAGTTAGCTTTTAAGTTTTAGTAATAGCCTCGACACACGCACGCATTTATGAAGAAAATCCCTCATTAATTAGGAATATGAACCTCATCAATTAGGAAAACCGATTAGGCAAATTTTGGTTAATCTAGTACGAAAGCTTAAAAGAGAGCAATCTGCCGAACGATAGATCATGTTAAAAAGCCCGCTTTTAGGCGTTTTCCCAGAGTCAGCTGGTTTATATTTTTATTTTACTTGAAAATTAATAAAAAATATTAAAAATTTAAATATTACTTGTTTCCACACAACGTACCAAAGATATAATTTTTTTTTATTTTTCGTTCTCTGACATTTTTCACTACACCACAACTGTCATAATATAATGAGGTATTTTAACGTGTGTCACCCCGTAAGGGCGTTCGTCATAAATTAGGAATTTTCGTCATTTTTTGATTGCCGTGTGTCGAGGCTATAAAAGAGATAAATCAGTTTTTTTTTGGAATTTTCCTGATATTTACAAAAAATATATAAGAAATATAAACTGTACTACAAAATAAGAAAACTCAGGTGTAATGAGACTAGACTCAAAAGTCTGCAACTAGATATTATTGTACGCAAAATTTTGTGAAATATGAAATAAAATATTTGAAAAAAAAAAATCGGTGACGAGTGGATCGGTTGCTTACTATTAGCAAGATTATCGGAAAAATTTATGCCAATGATCATGGTGATTGAGCATTCAGATCACAGCGGAAAAATTAATGGATATGGAAGCGGAAATGAGCGGAAAAAATCAATCAGATGAAGTTAGCAGTGTATTCGCTAGTAGCATACAGAAATGGCAACATAAGAAAAATAATAAATTGTCTGTGGTGAATGCGCATAGAAAACAAACACAACCAAATGTTAATGTTGGTTTCAAAAGTAATGTCAAGTGTAAATAAACAGGCCATTACAAGAATCAATGCACAAATACTGTAAATAATGATAATACTAATTAACGTAAATAAAGTAATGCATTCAGTGCGATGTTTTTAAATGGCAAATTTAATAAATATGACTGGTACATAGACTCTGGCGCGAGCGTACAACTAACTGCCAATGAACAGTAGATTTCGAATGCTACATATTACAAAATGAAAGGTATACGAGGTCTGTTCAAAAAGTATGGTGAATTTTTTAATTTCGCGGGCTACGTATATTCGATTATCTATTTTTTTATTTTGTTATGTTGGTATACATGCCCCTGAAGTATGATAAAATATTCAGCTGTATTCATTGTTTACTTTATCTGTGGCAGCCGTTAAGGTTAGTCGTGTTTTGCGTGTTCGGCGATTTTTTGCTGTCGAAAAAAATGGATCAAAGAATTTGCATCAAATTTTATGTAAATCGGATGTGCACTGGGCGGCAAAGTGCCTAGCCGCGGCCCTGTAATAGCAGCGAGTCAAATGCTGGTAGATACGTATAGAAATGATCTAGATGATCGATTGGGAAACGAATTTATAAAGTGCAAGTCTTTTTTCTTCAGTTTCAATCAGACTATGAAAAAGTAAAAGATATCACCAGCAAACAGAGGTGGATGTACCAACTTATATTAGACAATAATATCACAAATTGCTTTCCTAATGTAGAGATTGCTCTACGAATGTAACTTTTTCTAATCGTCACTAATTGCTCTGCAGAAAGGTCATTCTCAAAACTCGAACTCATAAAAAACAGACTTCGAACCTCTACATCATATGATAGACGCAAGGTTTTGAGATTGCCCAGCATTGAAAGTGAAATTTGAGACAAATAGATCACGAAGAAATCATAAGCACCTTAAGTTAGGTGGAAACCAATCAGTAGTATTATTTGATTCATTTGCAGTAATACTACTTGAGTACTAATGCATGTAAACATAGACTTGTTTTTCCTAGCATAAAAACGTATCCAGATATATCCAATCGGATATCCGATTATTAACCAATTTCCGTCGTTATTTTGTGTAATGTAAAAAAGCAGTTAGTTCGAAAATGCACGGGTAATGCAGCATGAAGTTCGATAAAGCAGTAAAGCAGTAAAAATTCGCAAATTTCAGACCATACTTGCAGTTGTCAAAGTTTTCATGCGCCTTTGTGGAAAATGGCGAACGAAAATAATGATAAGAGGGTAAATAAAACGATTATCATTAGATTACATATTTGCTTGGTATTATAAACTAATTTTTCTTTTTTAGAGAATTGAAACCTTGGAACTATAAGTAAACTATGCTTCTGGTAACAAATCGCCTTAAATATGAGAAGGAATTTTATTCAGGAAAACGCAAGAAAAGTTCCTTGTGGAAAACTATGCTGCAAGAAATGAAGAAGGTCGATAAATAACTTCCATTTAATAGTGAGGATGCGCAAAGGAAATAGTGAGGATGCGCAAAAGGAAATACAAATTTATATCTCTTTTTATTATCATAAGTCGCTGATTACATGTGAAGAAAACAATAAAGACTGTAATGAATAAATAAAGAACATAACAGAGTATGAAAAATTATTAAAATTTGTACCTTTTTACTAAGTACATTTCCTTACTATTGTAGAGAAAAACATATTTCTAGGTAAGTAAATATACAAATAACATCCACGGCTAAAGAAGTTTCCCTTCGCCCGTGAGTTTATGTGGATGAGGTTCACACATTTTTTTTGTTCGTTTAACTACCCTCCACCAATATTGCATACGAACTATGACGCACAGTTTCACTTACGTCAACAAAGGGAGAACTTGGAGCTCCAAAATTAAGCTTTGGGGTCGATGAAAGCATGGTACAAATACTACAAGGTATGCTCTTACGGAGAGCTTTTTCGCTATGTTTTCTTGTTGTGACGTCACTCGTAGCCAGATTTTTTGCTGTTTACCTTTTTTCCATATGAAAACCGTGAATGAATTTAAATTTTTTGGAAAATTTGAATAGTTCGGAGGAAATAGTTGAAGAATCCATGAATTCCACTTTGCAGGACATTTCCAGTGTTCAATTCGAGGAATTGCATGGAGATGCACTGGAAAATTTAGCTGGATATATTATTAAATGCTTAAGTAAGTTAAAAGTAGTTAAGCTAGGACCTACACTTCGGGTTGCTCGAATTTTTTATCGTAGGTAAACGAATTATCCAAATGTGGTTTGGTAAAACCATCAAGGATAAAAATACATTCTTAAGGCTGCAGAAAATATTGCCTGTAAAATGCAAGGAATTATTTTTCCGATGCCGTATTTATTTTAGAATTAAAAATTTTAAATTTTCTTGCAAATAAAGAAAAATACTATAAAAGCAAAAAAAGAAAATTAAAGAAGATTGTAACTTTTCACTTTTCATTTAATTAAATACCATTTTATCTCTTAAATGCTTTGAACACTTAAAATTATTGGTATCATATATTCTTACATACTATTCTACTTATAAATTCCATTAGGAAATAAATTGTTTTTAATTTTTAACATAAAAACTACTGCACCAATTCCATTGCAATTTTGCATGGAGTTATATAGTAGACCGATCTAACTCCAAAAACAATTCATTTCCTAATGAAATTTCATAAATCGGCTACAAGTGACGTCACACCATAAAAGCTCTCCGTAAGAGTATACCTTGTAGAATTTGTACCATGGATGAAAGTCTTGATGCAGCTTGTTTAGAAGATCTCTGAAGATTTTCAAGGGGCACAAGGTAATATACTTAATCTACCACAATATTATGCCCCGGCTTCACCGACCTGAGTTCAATAATATTCAATTCAATCCACATCAGTGGCTTCACCGGTTAAAGTTAAGTTCAGTGCCTGAAATTGTTGTTGCTTTTTCGCAAGAAGTCAGAAATGCCAATGCTCACTGCAATAGCATTCCACTGTTCCAGTTGATTACACCAGCGAGCAATAATAATAAGAGTGATGAGCTAAAACAAATTTTTAAAAATGTTTCAATGACCTTGAGATCAGCTGATAAAAATTTCAATGGGAGTGAAAAAGATATCAAAGAAGTAATATCTATGATAGAAGGAGGCACTTTTACTTCCTACTACACGCAATGTATGTGAAAGAAAGATAAAAAATGAAGGGGAAGTGACTTCCTCGCCTTGCATGATTCCCGCTTTTTTTAACGGACAATACAAGTGGAAATCCATTCCTAATATTGTGTACCAACACGAAATTTTACGCATACATACAATCCGCGCAAACCCAATTTACACGTGCTCTGTTCCATTGTTGCTTCCATTTGAATGTAAACCTTCGAATTGGGGAAACAAGGAACATCTTCTGTTTTTTTCATATTCTTGTGTTTTTTGCATAAAATGTATATCCATCGCGCGTTTGTTAATATTTTTTTGGACTTTTTGCTTAATGTTATTGCTAATCTCTTCTTTCATATCTTTAACTCTTTTACTTGTCTTTGAGCTCTGCCTAATCACTCTTGTTATTATTGCTCGCTGATTACACTCTTTTGAGCGAGCTTTTACTTTCAAGCTCGATTTCATGTTCCGTTGGGCGAACTCTGGGTTTTTTTTCCGACTTCAAAATGTGCAAATGTATGAGAATTCAGGAAAAAATTGAAGTTGAGTACACTAATTTGGTCGAACTTGCGCAGTTTGGCCGGTGAAGCCGGGGTATTAGATGAAATCATACCTCAAGCAAATAATCGTTCAACTACTCAAGTAGGTTCACAAGAAATGAGTTAAGAAGTTACAAAGGTTTTAAGTGAATCTTTAACTGCATTAAAAAGTACAATAGAAGCAACTAAAAAGTCCCAAAACTATCAAGTACAAAGAAGTTATACACTTATTCAAAAAGAAGACATTAATATTTGGTGGGACAAATTAAAATTTGAATTACATTCAAACGATTTGTTAGATGTAAGTGATTCAACAATAAATGCTCCTAGTAATTTAGATGAACAAACAATTTTAAAGATGCAGTTTGCAGTTAGAGAAATCATTACAAGCCGTTTAGATGATAAATATTATAAAAAAGTTCTTTATATTAAAATTCCTAAAATTAGTTTACAAAGTTTAAAAGAATCTAAAAGAGTAGAAAATAATGTCACGCATAAATCTGTAAGAGCAGGATTTTATCAACTAAAATTACAGCCAAATGAAAATGCAATATTAGTATCGCTACGGTCTCCTGAATAAGAGAAGCTAGTGTTAAAGATTTTCAGCCTTCCCCAGTGGAAGACCAAGAAAATTATCGCCGAGAGGTGCGTGTGATATTGGCCGTTTACTGACAAGTGGTAGTGTTAAAAGCCCCAAAGAGGCTCTTGCTGTAATTCGTAAAAATGTAAGTGCATTGATTGCCCGACGTGCGCTGAACAGAGTTGGTTTAAAAGCAGGTGAACGCTGGAAAAAGCCTGCGCTTTCCCCAAGGAACGTGAAAAAAGGAGAGCCTTTATGAAGAGGCACTGTTCATCATTGGAATAAGATGTTTTTGTCATAATATTGTAAATATGAATAGTATTTATCCTCCAAATTACATTTTTAAGGATATTTGGTCAGATGAAGTGAAAATCAATCGGTTTGAGAGTGACGGTAGATCATGGTTTTGGAGAAACAAGCCAAAGCAAATTAAATCCGCAGGTGTAAAACCCACGATCAAATTCGGCGGCGGATCAATAATGGTTTAGACGTGCATTACTCCAAATGGTGTGGGTCCTATAGTGAAAATTGATGGCAAAATGAATAAAGACCAATATTTATCCATTTTAAAAAATAATTTGCCCGCAGCTTTAGAAAAATGCAATACGGATCACAAAAATATTATATTCCAACAATATTGCGACCCGAAGCACACGACAAAAATAGTGCAAGAATGGCTGCGACAGCAAAAATTTGGCTTGCTAGAATGGCCACCACGACTTGAACCAAAAATTTATGGAGTTTTTTGAAAAAAAACTAGCAAATTATTCGGAACCTCCAGAAGGCATGTTTGAGCCATGGAACGTGTACAAGACGTATGGGCTAGTATACCTCAGCAAAACATCAGCAATTTGTACGAAAGCATGCCAAGAAGAGTTCAAGTTTTAAAAAAATCGAAAGGACTCTGTACAAATTATTAATTTTTAATAAAAACATTCCAAAATTTTAGTGGTGCAAAACAGTTACAATTCTGGAGTATAATTTTTTTTAATAGGTATTATTAATGAAACACAAATTTTTTTTTAATTTTTTAATAAAGCTAAGGGAAGTATGATTTAGTGGCGTTTTTACAGAATTATAGTAATGTCTAGTTTTTTGTTAAACGGTTTTTTCGTTCGTTCCTAGCAAACATTGAAACGCTTTTGCTTTTACTTGCTTTTACTCAATATGAAAGTTGTGATAATGCTGTTGCTGTGACAGACGAAGAGAAAAGTGGGGGCAATATACAGTGGCGGACTAAAGTCTACATATACCCCCATTTCTGCTTGTTTGGAAGTTGTTTGAAATCATTTTTTATTCATAATCAACTCAAAAAATTTAATTCCATAGTGCAAATTAATAAAATTATTTAAGAAAAACATAAAATTCACAGTGTGAAAAGTCTACATACAGTAGGCGTGTACTATGCAAGGCTGTGTTTTGATAACGGTCAAATACTGTTTATGTTCATTTAAACACATGGAATATCTCTGGCTTTACTATTCTGGCAATTAGTTGTAGTTTTGACATTTATTTCTTGAGTATTTGTTCTGTCAATGGCTCCGCGAAAAGAAATTTCAGTTGACATAAGAAATTAAATTATTAAACTTCGAGTAGAGAATAAATTATATGGATAAATCGGAGAATTAGTAAAATTGCGTCGAGCAACAGTGCAGCCTATTATAAAAAACTGGGAAAATACAGGTACAACAAAAAATAAACCGCGTAGTGGACGGCCAAAAATATTATATCCCAGGGATGTGATACTTGTGTTGAGAGAAGTAGGACAAAATCCAAAAATCACTGCTCCAAAATTGGCCGATCATGTGGCTAACACTTCGGGAAAGTGCGTTCATACAATTAGAAGAACGTTGAACAATAACGGTTTCCACAGCAGAATACCACTCAAAAAGCCTCTCATATCCGAAAAAACCGTAAGCTTCGCTTGGAGTTCGCGAAGGAACATAAGGAGAAGGGGGTTGACTTTTGGCAAAAAGTTCTATTTACGGAAGAATCAAAGAACATATTTGGAAGCGATGGCAGAGCCAAGGTGCGGAGAAAAAACCAAACTGCCTTAGATATGAAAAATTTGATATCAACCGTCAAGCGTGGAGGTGGCAGCGTAATGGTTGGGGGCGCTGTTACTGCATCTGGAGTTGGGAGAATTGCATTTGTTAAAGTTAATATGAATCGTTATCAGTACAAATCCATTTGGAAAAAAATTCCAAGGACGGGCCGTAGACGATGTTCCCGGTGCCGCTCTAGGACTGACTGGGTGGAAGAGTGCACCCAGCTTCGGCGTCGCCGACGAGGAGCAAGGACGCCCCCACTAGAGAGGGTCGCCAGTGTTGGCTCCATCGCATCTTTCGAGACCGCGGCCGACCACCAATAACAGCAACAAAAGAACTATTAATTTTTTCAATAAAATCTATTTTTTGCTTGTACTCTTTGGGTGTTATGATTTTGTATCCTGTTCCCTTTCAGATTTCGCTTCTGCTTCTGTTTGTTGGTTTATTGGTTGTTCTGTTTTTGAGTCTTGTTGTGTTTTTTTTTGTTTCAGGCTTTGTGTATACGGGGCGAAGATTTTGAGGTAGGTATTGTGGTACCGGCGCTTGGGGGCTATAGGGGGTTGTCAAAATCGAAGCATTTTGACCAACACTTATGGGACAAAGACAAATTTGTGTTGTGTAGTTTTATTTTATTTATAAATAAACTTTGTGGTATCCATTGCTTTTAAAAATTTTGATAAGTGAATCGAATAACAGCGTCTTTATTACGAGACATAATTTGCGAGAGTAGTTCTTCCGAAGATGATGATATAGTTCTAGTGACAATTTATGTCGAAAAAGGAAAGTGTATCTTACCAGAACAGACAGGTTTGCAAAGTGGTATGATAACTCATTCTTAGATAGACTTCGGATTTCCAAAAATCTAACTCGTGCTTTTTCCTTACGCTTGGAGCCTTTAATAATGCCGTCATCTAAGAAGTAACTGCTATAAATTTGTGTATTTCTTCATACTACTTACAAATATTGGTTTTACTGTAATATATATGAGCCACATGTTCAAAAAAATCTTTATTATTGCATTTCATAAATTTCCAAACAGCAAGTGCTAATTGCTTTGGAATTTTATGCCTGTGGATCACTCCAAAGATGTATCGGGGATACAGCTGGTGTACATAAATCAATCAGAATAATAAATAAGGTAAGCACAGCAATTGCAAGAATGCCTCGAGAATGGGTATCACTACCCAAAAATTTGCAAGAAATGGAAAAGACGGCAACAAGATTTTACGAAATAAATGTCTTTCCTAAAGTCATTGGAG
The DNA here is from genome assembly GCA_963855945.1 of Thereva nobilitata. Taxonomy (NCBI): domain Eukaryota; kingdom Metazoa; phylum Arthropoda; class Insecta; order Diptera; family Therevidae; genus Thereva; species Thereva nobilitata. The sequence continues at coordinate 84,541,104 of OY979696.1, forward strand.
CCATTGGGCGCATCCAGCGCACTCAGCGGAAAAGCCGCTTAGCTGAACAGCACAGCGTAATAAATAACTCAGCACTGTGTGTCGGCTAGATGTGATAGATAGCTCAGTTAAAATTTATTTTGACAATTAAATTTTTTCCTATTTTATATAACGTCAATTTACTACCGCTGAGCTACTTAGAATAAAATTTTTACGCTGAGAAATTTGCCAGCCGCTGAGCTAAGCTGCTTAGTTCAGCTATCCATCCAACAAGCTCAGCACTTAGCCGCTGCTCAGCGGCTGAGTGCGCTGGATGCGCCCATTGATTGCACCCATATACCCAATAAATCTCCAGGTATGTATATATAGGTATGCATTTTATTAAATACATTGAATTTTTTGTAGGACGTTTAGGCGGGGAGAACTATAGAAATAGGAAATTAATTTTTTCAATCAACGCAGACTTGTGTATCACAAATATTGTGGCTCGTTGGCCAGGTAGTAGCCATGATAGCTATATTTAACAACAGTATACGCTGAAGAGCAGACTGAAAATAGGAGAGTTTGCAGGATATTGGTTGCTCCGAGACAAAGGCTATACGATTAAACCGCATTTGTTGACGCCTCTCCGTAACCCTGTGACAAATGAAGAAAAATTATACAATGAAAGTCAAATTAGAACAAGAAATGTAGTGGAGAGGATGTTTGGATGTTGTTCAAGTTCTTACAATGAAAATAAGTACCAATTTGGACAGAGTTCAACCAATTTACTACTGCTGAGATGCATAATATGTGCAAAAAGATGAAAGAGCCAATGCCATCATCGATAGAAGACATAAATTTACTACCTGACGAAGATGATCCTGAATATCATGTAAATGCAAGTATTTCCACAATGATGAGGCCACAAATGATAGTTTAAAATAATACAGTGAACGTCAAAGGTGAGTCAACACCTAAAAATTTCCAAAATTAAACACCAAAATTTTGATATTTTTTGTCGAATTGCAGACGTTTTGTTTTCTTTACTTTTGAAATAAAAGGTTTCTTTCGAGGAACTCTACCATCTGCCATGGTTCTGTCATAGTTTGGGGGTGCATGACAGCGTCTGGGACACGATTCCGCAACGGTGAGTTTTACGGTGTTCACCGATTTCAGTGTACACTGCTTATTTTCGCGTCCGCAAGAGTGAGAATGAGTTTTTTTGACATTTACGGTGAACACCGCCGTGACAAATTTCTCACTTAGAAGAAGGTTGTGAATTTACGGTGAGTTTGAATTTTGAACGAGGAGCAAAGGGAAGCCATTATAGATTATATGGAGCAACACGCGGTTTTTGCTGGCAATAGGTTAGATATACAATAATAGTTGAAATAATAAGAACAAAAGAAAATCGACTGGAAAAAGTGCTATTTGTGAATTACTGAAGAGGCAGGAGGTTCTTCCCATCCTTGGTCTGAAGTGTGGCGGTGGAGTAATCCCGTGAACGCTTGACCGCGGTCTTTGGTGTTAACCACCTCGCAGTAGTATTGTACAGGAGGCAAGGCGTGCACTATCCGTTAACCAAACCGTTGAGATGGTGTAACGTAAGGTTTTTATAATATTAATTCATTTTTTTCGTAGGTTATGCATATAAATATATACCCTTGGTAATTAGATTGTTTTATAATTAAATACTTACACATCTGTTACCTTGGTTATTTTTAACCTATATTGAAAGTTCTAAAGGAAATTTTTAATAATAAAATATGACTTTGTTTTTTCTACAGGTTTGGGTCAGCGGATGAGGCAAACCTAAGAAACGAGCGCTGGAAAGAATAAAGTAATACTCTTGACAGCATAGGAGGAGCGATGAAAGATCCTCAAAAATGGAGGAAATATTGGAATGACAAAAGTAAGTTACAATTTTTGTAAAGCTTGTATATTTTATTTCTGTTAACGTAGAAAATATAAAACGAATTTGGTGCGTTTTTATTGCAAAAATAATTTTAGTTTAAAAAATTTCCATCTTTAAATATTATTACAAAACAATTAATTATTTTTTATATTTTCATTTTTATAGCCTTAATGTGAAGGAAAGTAAGGCGCTGATTAATGCGGCCACAGAAAAAAGCGGCGTCAACGGAACGAAGACACATAAGCCGATTACAGGGTTTGAAAAACGAGTAGAAGCGTGAATCGCCCCGGAATGCGTAAGCGGCCGAAGTTTTCATAAGCAAAACCGTATGTAAAAACAGAAGAATTAAGAAATGAAATTTATACTTATTAATTTTATTTTATAGCAACCGACTGATGAATTGGAGGAAGAGTTCCTGATAGAGGAAATAGATTTGATTGAGGGTCAAGAGAGTTCTCGTCCGGCAGCGCCCAGATAGAGAAAAAGAAGGGTATCTGGGAGAATGGATAGCGATTTTGATTCCAAATTATTAGAAATTGAAGAAAGGAGATTAAATTTGGAAGAAAAAAAATTAGATCTCGAAAAGGAAAAATTCGTGTGGCAAAAGTCCAAAGAAAAACAATAACTTAAAAGTTAAAACAACTTGAAATAAATAACAAAATAGAAATGGACCATAAATATATACAGTTAAAACAATTGGAATTAGATATAAGGAAAGAAGAATTATATTTCAAATTAATAAACGATGAATAGAAAAAAACTGTCTTTTATTAGTCTTAAATTTAAAATGAATATAAAATTATTATAAAAAATAAGCTTATCAAAAACAATTTGATACTTATGAACGTTCACTTAACATAAGCAATTCTAAAAATAGATTTATTAATGGAGGTTTGCAACAAACGTGGTCTCCCGCGAACTGTTGAAATTAACTTCGATTTCCGTGTACTACGATCTATACTCGAAAATAAAGAAAATCTCATTCATTGTTTTGAATTGATAATTAATATTTTTTTCAAGCCCCACCAAATTTTAGAGGCAGGAGCCGCCAATGCTGAATACGAAAAAACAACAGTAACAATGGTCTAATAATTTCAAATAAATGGTCAAATATAACAATGGTCTAATAATTTCAACATCAAAAACTGCAATAAATAATAGTTGCACTGAAGAAAAGATTTAAAGTTACTATAGGAAACAATAAACAATTCGTGAGCATACAAATTTCGAGAGATAGGAAATTAAAACAAATTAAAATCGATCAAAGAAATTATATCAAAAGAATAATTAAATTATTCAATTTAAAGGATGCCAAAGTAAATTCAGCTGAATTCAGTTGCAGGATATCAACAGACTTTGGTCGTAAAGACAAAAAAGAAACTGAATTTATGATTAACGTATCATATAGAGAAGCAGTAGGATCTTTAATCTTCGCAACTTGTGTTTCAAGGCCAGGCATTTCCTTTGCTGTTGGTCAAGCAAGCAAATGGCTAAACAACCTTGAAATAGCTCATTGGAATTCGGTGAAAATAATCTTTAAATATCTGAAAGGTTCAATTGTACTTCAAAAGTTTATGATGGTAATATCCAAGAATTTATTGGTAAACGGATGCTGATTATGCAGGTGATGCTGATACCAGAAAATCTACTTCAGGACATGTTTTCAAGTTAGCTGATTACTTCCCAAAAAAAATCTATTGTAGCTTTATCAACGACTGAATCTAAGTAGTGTAGGTTTAATTTCAGATATTAAGAGAGCTTTTTGGCTGAAACAACTATTAAATGACTTAAACTTTAAAATTACAAATGAAATTCCAATTAAAGTAGATAACCAGAGTGCGATCAAACTATCAAAGAATTCGGAATTTTAAGTTAAATTTTAAAGGCGAAAAAAAGGCGGCTATTTGCCAACATTCGTTTACAAAGGGTAAACCAACATTTGGAATTCATTTTTTTGAATTTATTAGAAAAAATCAAGGGTCTGAACTCAAATAAGGGTAACTCGTAAACTATTTAGTAATAGTGTAAGATCCAGCTGCAAATTTCTGCACTTATCTGTTTTTTAATTATTGTATTTTAATTGATAGTTTTAAATAGAGAAATATATTTATGCCGGGTTGCCTATAAAAAAATATGGCCGCAAGTATTTTTAAGCTAGGTGTAAGCTCTGGTAAATATATACGTTCATAACGTATCCTCTTAAGTTATATATCGTCCGCTTAGAGTGTAAACCTGCTAACTAACTTTAATGAAATTTTACAGCGCGGACAAAAAACTTCTAATAATTTATATTTGTAGCTTAGAAAACCCAAAATATAGTTGGTTTATGTTGTAATATTGTATAGTAAATACTATGGTTGCGACTACTACTACTTTCTAAGCTACAAATATAAATTATTAGAAGTTTTTTGTCCGCGCTGTAAAATTTCATTAAAGTTAGTTAGCAGGTTTATAGTAGAGGGAAATTGTCATATGATAGTGATGTAGTTGGGAAGTTGGATTTATTTGTTTTTTTTTCTTTACATATGTTAAGATAAAGCAACAAAAAAAATTTCTGCAAAATCGGTCATTTGCTGCACGAGAAAATTGCATAAATGTCCATTTTTGATGCATTTTGAGTGCATTGCTACACTATTTTTTTAATTTCTCCAGTTCTGTTGGTCGTAGAACAATAAAAAAAATTGGAAAATACTCGTAAATGAATAGACTATCGAACTGATTCGGTATAAATACTTTAAAAATGAAGCCTAACCTCAAAAAACCAAAATGTATGAAATTTTGTTTTATTTTACTAAAAATGCAATAAATAACGGGGAAGAGGTCGGATTATGATAAAAATTGGAGAAAAGATGTACTTTGATGCTATAAATACGTGGTTGAAATTGGCAGTTTTCGAAAAAAATTTAAAATTGCCGCCATTTTATGCCAAATCATCGTACGGCAAAATATTTTTTTTTAAATTGTAGGTTTTTTTATGTACTTTCTTGTGAGCATACGCAAAACTTCGTTACTTTATTTGAGAAGCCCATTTTAGGCCTTTGAAAACACTAAAAAATTTCAATTTTCAATTTTTTGCCTTTTGCTTACTATGAAAAGCTACTTGCCAACTATGAAAAAAAGGCAAAAATTTGAAAAATTTAAATTTTTTAGTGTTTTCAAAGGCCTAAAATGGGCATTTCAAATAAAGTAACGAAGTATTGCGTACGCTCACAAGAAAGTACATAAAAAAACCTAATATTTAAAAAAAAATATTTTACCGTACGATGATTTGGCATAAAATGGCGGGAATTTTAATTTTTTTTTCGAAAACTGCCAATTTTTGCGGTAAAAAGCGATTTTTTTTTGAAATTTCAACCTCTTATTTATAGCATCAAAGTACATCTATTCTCCAATTTTTATCAAAATCCGACCTTTTCGCCGTTATTTATTGCATTTTTAGTAAAATAAAACAAAATTTCATACATTTTGGTTTTTTGAGGTTAGGCTTCATTTTTAAAGTATTTATACCGAATCAGTTCGATAGTCTATTCATTTACGAGTATTTTCCAATTTTTTTTATTGTTCTACGACCAACAGAACTGGAGAAATTAAAAAAATAGTGTAGCAATGCACTCAAAATGCATCAAAAAAGGACATTTATGCAATTTTCTCGTGCAGCACAGGACCGATTTTGCAGACATTTTTTTTTCGCTTTATCTTAACATATGTAAAGAAAAAAAATCAAAAAAATCCAACTTCGCAACTACATCATAACTTCGCTTTTTTTTTGTTTAATTTCCCTCTACTATTACACTCTAAGCGGACGATAGTTACATCTTCACCTGAAAACAGTTTGCCATTTTCCTAAAAATCTACCTCATCATTTTTTCCGTCTGTTGCAAACAACTCAAAGACACAAGTTCCCACAATTTGTGCTTATCTCAGCAAATATTCTTTATCGCACCGCAACTTGTTCCCACAGACTAAAGAAACCAGACACCTAATAAAAAGAATCAAATCATGTTGCCCGTTAGATCGTACGTTAATTATTTTTCAAGTTTAGTTTTCATTAAAAACTCGGTCGTAACGGCACGATACAAGTACCTAAATTTTGTTTGACTAAATTTAATTAATTAATCAATAAAAAATCCTTCTTTTGTTTCAAGTGTTTGTTTTATTCTGATAATTTATTGTTTTTTATTTTATTCCGCGTTCGAAAAGATTATAAAAATCGATCATGGTCGCTTGAAACGCTGTATCATCGTTAGTTTTGCTCCGATTTACTTTTTGGCACAATACTCTCGACATGTACATTCCGAAAAAAAATAAAAAAAACGCGTATAACTCTGTAATAATTAAATAGGAACGACTAGTCTAGAAAAATGTGTTTCCAAGTATACCAAAAAAATATTTCAAATGCACAATTCCTTTTTCGTAAAAACTCAATTTAGTATTTTATTTTGATAAAACACCCAACAGAACTCTTGGTTTATTAATTTATGCAATGATCTGGAAATCAATACAATTTTAAAAATGGCAGTAATCCTATCTACATCTGAAAATAAGAACTTCATCTGATATGATGATTACATAGAACATAAAATTGAGTTATGGCCCAGCTGAATTACTAAAGGCTGATTTTCTAACTAAACCATTATCGAGATCAAAGAGGACTTGGAATGATTTCTTCAAAATTAATCAATTGCAGGGTCATGTTGGAAAGAATTAATGCGCATTTTCTGAAAATTGGGTTAATATTCTTTTCGAAAGAGATAATGTGAATTTCATTTCAATAGTAAGCCATACACTAAGAGTTTTTTCGTTCGAAAAAGCTGTCGGTTGGCGCGTTAAAAAAACTGCCACTTTGCGTTGCGTGCTTGACAAAGCTCTTTGTTCATACAGTACAAAAGTTGGGTGTTTTCAATGATGCAGGTTGCGTGCGCAATTGACTTATTCAGCAACACGCTTCCATTGCTGAATAAGTCAATTGCGCACGCAACTTGCATCATTGAAAACACCCGTTATTTAGTCGGATTGCGTGGCAGTTACAGTGCTTTTGAAAAACAACAACAAAATGTATATATTTGACTCGGCGTGTGGAGTGGCAGTTTTTTCATTGTTCCACGCCATAAACCAGGAAAACTCAGTAGTATAAAGAGAGTGAATTTATACCAGTATAAAATTTCTGTGTCGTTAAAATGACGGACTGAGAACATGTACAACAAGAGACTGACACTAGAAATGTTACACATTATCAACATTCCGAGTTATCATCGTATTAACTATAAAGCCGACACTGAGAATGTAGCGCACGCATACAGGCACCTCATTTACAAAGCAAAAAAGAAGATATAATGTTCAGTTGTTGAAAATGTACTTTGGCGGTGAATTTTAATATTACTTGTTATTTTCAAAAAAATTTTTTTATATTTATATTTTTATTTTTGATTATTTTAATGTCCTAGTTAACTTGTTTTTAAACGTAAGTGTTTAAAGCGTGTCTGATATTTTTAAGTTTTTAATTTTTGTGCTATGTTTTTAGATTTTTTGAGGGAATAGACAGGCTGATGATGGTCTACGAAGTAGGCCGAAATATTCTATAAATAAATTATACACAAACAAGACCTCAAGCTCGATTAATTTATAAATTTAATTATTATACCTAAAGGTCGAATAATATTACTATACTAATGACGGAAAATTTAAATGCTGCAGTAGTTTGTGCGATGAAGTTTGCCCTTCTAATTATAAAGCTATGAAACTTATTGGCTCTCGCAGTAATATTAGCCGTGTTCCTTTTCTACTTTTAAGTACTCCGGAGTAAAAAATTAATGGAACGCAAAATTTGTCGATTTGAGTAAAACGTATGAATTCTCTGTGAGAGCAGGAGTAGTTCCAAGTAAATACGAGTAAAAAAGAGTAGAAAAGGAACACGGCTATTATCATAGTGCAGATTGAAGTACAATTTGTTGTCTAAGACAATACTTAGATCATCAGCGTAGACGAGATGTGAAATATTGACTCGGAGATGAAGTTATTAAAAAGAAGAGGGCCTAGGTGACCACCCTGAGGAACGCCGGGAGTTACTTCAATTCCGTTGGACAGAAATCCTTGAAATCTCACAACTTGTTTTCTTTCGTAAAGATATGATTTTATCCACGCCAGGGTAGGGCCAGAGATCAGAGATTCGAAATTTGAATAGTTTTGCAATTAAAATGCGGTGGTCCACTCGTTCAAAGGCCTTTCTGAAGTCCGTATAGATAATTTTATGGCCGCTCTCCATGGCACAACATAGTTCGGAGATTAGAACCATAATATTTCAGGTGGTCGAACACACTTTTCTGTACCCATGTTGTTGTTCGTTAAGGTATGCGTCGATTAAAGGGGCAATCATGTCGGAGACCGAAATGAACTATCAGCCTGAGTATAATATATTTTACAGATATTCCTACCTCTACATTTTAGATTACGATTTTTAGAATTATTAATTTTGTCTGCCATTTTCATAAACACCTAAACAACCATCAACACACACTACACTCCAAATGATACGCCACTTTTGTAATTTTTCCATGTGTGCATAGATCAAAAGAAAAACCGTAAAATTGAGTATCAAATGGAATGCAGAAAAAATTGGCGTGCGATGTTGACCATACACGATGGCAAAAAACTGCCAGATTGCGTGGCGCGACAATTGGCGTGGGGAAAAACTCTTAGTGTATGGCTTACTAATAAATAGAAGTCTCGTCAAATTCAAAAGAGTAAACGGTAAAAGTAAATTAAAGTTAAGTAAGTTTTATTTTAAAAATAAATAAACTCCATTCAAACCAAAGTTTAAGCAACGGTAGAGAATTCCGTTATCAGTCTCTTTGTCAGTTTTTTAAATTTAACAACTGTTATACAGGGTGTATTGCATAAAGTTACAAAGCGGCCGGCTGTGGATAGGTTTTCGATAGACGAACAAAAAATCGTACGGTGTGCGGGGGGGGCTGACGTAACGGTTTAGCCGCTAGGGGGTTTTGAAGTTATTTTTTTAGAGTTTTACATATCACCATGTATTTTTGTACACGAGTTTTTGTTCGTCTATTCAAAAGCTATCCACAGCCGGCCGTTTTGTAACTTTATGCATTACACCCTGTATATAGACTGGGAGCTGGACGGAATTGAGTGTGCAAAATGTTAGGACTGCCTTTTCTCATGATTAAAAGGTAATAATAGCTAGATGAATGAAATAATACCAAAAATAATTACCCTAACCTATTAGTATTTTTTGGAAACGATTAACGCTGTAGAATGTTTTTAAAAATACCTAAAACTTCAAGTATCGATATCTCAAAAACGAACCGAGATATCGAAAAAAATTATTTTACATTTTCGTCTTATTTTGGGGTGTTTTATCGAAATTAATAATTAAAATATCGGTGCCCCAGAAATCCTAGCTGTGATATAACTAGAAACCATTGGGAAATACTTCGAAAAGTCAATGGGCGCATCCAGCGCACTCAGCCGCTGAGCAGCGGCTAAGTGCTGAGCTTGTTGGATGGATAGCTGAACTAAGCAGCTTAGCTCAGCGGCTGGCAAATTTCTCAGCGTAAAAATTTTATTCTAAAGGGCGCTCCACATTCACGCGAGACATTCACGCGAGAATCTCCTAGAGATTCTCTGCGAGAACTTCTTTTGGGTACACACTCTCACAAAGTTCTTAAATAGTTCTCACTACAGTTCTCGCGTTCGATGACGATGGACGCAGAAGTAACCGCTGCGACAAGTTTATTGTTATGCGCATTCGCATATTATAATTATGCGTATGCTAAAGAGAAAAAAGTTATTAAAAAGAAGTGGTGAAAAAGAAGATGGTGGATGACAAGTATTCATCGTAATAGAACAAGGTAAGTACTTTTTGAACGACTATGTAGGTATTTTATATTTTTTATGTCTCATGATTATTTAAAAAAAATCCTTTATCACGTTAAGATTTTTTAATGCATCAACCAAAAATGATCAACACTTTATAATAATCATGCTAATGAAATAACTTTCTCTTTTTACAGCCTAACTATGGATCAGCAGTTACATGAATTAGTGGCCGAACCATCAAATGAATTTAAAAAGTTTACTCGAATGTCTTCGGTGGATTTTGAATATTTATTGAATAAAGTGTCAACACAGATTTCTAAGCAAAATACTCAATTAAGGGAATCCATTCCAGCTCGGACACGTCTTGCAGTAACATTACGATACTTGGCCACAGGAGATGACTACCAAAGTCTTCATTTTTTATTTAAAATATCCCCACAAGTTATTTCGCAGATAATACCAGAAGTTTGTCAAGCCCTAAATGAAGCATTAAAGGAACATATAAAGGTATGTGTGAATGGCTGTTGCCACCTGTAAAAAAATACAATATGACATTTTATGATTTTGTATTAAAAAACCTATTAAAATTAAAAGTAGGTATTAAAACAATAATTTTTAAATGATACAAGTTAAATTTTACCAACGGATGCCCACTTACGACCAAATTACATTTTTTTAAGTGTCAAATCTAGTATCAAACAAATTGTTTTATTTATCACACAATTGTAAGGCTTCAATGATGATATTAGATGCAGCCCGGTTATTTTCCTGAACAAGTGAATTTGGCGAAATTGAACCTTCATAGGTTACAGTACCTATTTCTGCACTAGTGTTTGAATCAGGAATGTGAATAACTGGTGGGTAAATGACGTCATTCGACTGAATATTAATATTTGAATTTGGTGAGTTATGAATGATCGGTTCGGAATGTGAGGATGACGAGGTTCCAGGTGTCTGTTGATATTGATCGTGAGATGACTTGCGTAATAGAATAAATTGACTGGCATGTTGTGACTGTGGTGACGGTGTTGGTACTGGTGTGTAATGAATGATCGGTTCGGACTTCGGAATGTGAGGATGACGAGGTTCCAGGTGTCTGTTGATATTGATCGTGAGATGACTTGCGTGATAGAATAAATTGACTGGCATGTTGTGACTGTGGTGACGGTGTTGGTACTGGTGTGTAATGAATGATCGGTTCGGAATGTGAGGATGACGAGGTTCCAGGTCTCTGTTGATATTGATCGTGAGATGACTTGCGTGATAGAATAAATTGACTGGCATGTTGTGACTGTGGTGACGGTGTTGGTACTGGTGATGAGAATTCAGAATCTACTGCATATTGCATATACATGCCATCTATATCATGCATAAATCTTAATCTTTTTTCTTCTGGTAATTTTCTCAATTTTGTAGCCAAAAGCTTTGCATACAAGTCACAATCATCGTCTTCTTTTGGAATTGGTGGAGGTGTATTTCTTTTAACAGTTGCATTAAACGTAGACAAGGCTTCCTTCATAATTTTTTCTGCGTGAAACACTTCGGTGGGGTGTTTTCGCCGACGAATTGTTGATGCATTTGTATTGACTGTATGACTTTGATCATCAGCTTGCGGATTTTGATTAGTTTGATATTCTTCAAGTTCTTCATCTCTACTAGTAGACGGCTCCTCCTAAAATAGAAATAAATTAAAATGATTATTTTTATTGTTGCAGTTACCATCGTGCCCCGAAGAATGGCTACAAATCGAAAAAGACTTTGCATTGAAATTCCCGCGCGCTGTGGGATCAATAGATGGCAAACATATTGTTTTAGAATGTCCCATTAATTCCGGATCGGAATATTATAATTATAAAAGAACATTCAGTATAGTTTTGATGGCGTTGGTTGATAGTCACTACAATTTTATTTTCGCAGACATAGGCTGTCAAGGCAGAATTAGTGATGGCGGAGTTTTTACTAACACAGTGTTATGGTCAAAAATGCAGACAAATGACTTAAATTTACCACAACCACATCCGCTGCCTGGTTCAAACATCGACGTGCCATACATTTTTTTGGGAGACGGCGCTTTTGCCCTTTCGGAAAACATTATGAAACCCTATTCTGGAAATCACAACTTGGGATCCCCAAAACGAAAGTTTAATCAGATTTTGTCTGGAGCACGAGTAGTAGTTGAAAATACTTTCGGCATTTTGGTAACAAAATTTAGAATTTTCAAGAAACCAATAAATTTACAACCCGAAAAAGCCGCCTTGATAACGTTGACATGCATACTCTTACACAATTTCTTGAGACGAAGCACTACATCATCACACATCTATACACCTTCCGGAACTATAGATACTTATGACAATAATAATTTATTAATAGAGCCCGGCTCTTGGAGAGGAGAAATGGAGAGCACCTGTGCTATTCGAAATCCGCGACATATTCCACGGCGAGCGGCTCATCACGCAACAGAAATAAGAGATGAATTCGCTAAATATTTCAGTAGATAGGTTATGTACTGGTTGTCAATAGACATAAGTTGATTGTACTAACTAATAAAGGAAAACTTGCTGTATCGTCGAATAATGTAATATGTAATAATAATTATAAGTAATAAAAGTTGCTGCTTACCGTATTTATTGTTTTCTTACATTTCGTAGTATCCCCAAAAAAAGAGTCTATTATGTCGTATGCGAACCATATCGGCTTGTAAACATCGTCGACACCTGCTCCAGAGTTTTCTGATTTCTTAACTTTGTTTCTGTACCCTCTGTAGCTTGCAAATAACGATGTTTTTTTGTTTTTTAACTCACCAATGGGTATTCCCATCAGTTCACTTAGACGACACCACGCATCATGGTTTTTTAGTTTATTTTTGTAGTCTTTTAAATTTGTATTCCATAGCACGGGTTCCGCTTGGAAATATTCCAAAAATTTCAACTCAAGTTCGTTTGTCCAAGTTACGCTCATATTGACGCCACAAGGTACACAATTACGTCCGTTCAAGTCGGCGGCGCGCGCGCTACTGAGAAACATGCGAGTGTGGAGTCAATACACGTTCTCGCCTGTTCTCAAGTTCTCAAGCTCCTTTGTCTCGCGCCAAAAAACCGACAAAAAGTGGAGAAAAGCTGGAGAACAACGCGAGAACTTGAGAAATCGCTTCCACATTCACGTTTCTCGCATGTTTCTCGCGTTCTCGCGAGATTCTCTTGAGAATGTGGAGCGCCCTTAAGTAGCTCAGCGGTAGTAAATTGACGTTATATAAAATAGGAAAAAATTTAATTGTCAAAATAAATTTTAACTGAGCTATCTTTCACATCTAGCCGACACACAGCGCTGAGTTACTTTTTACGCTGTGCTGTTCAGCTAAGCGGCTTTTCCGCTGAGTGCGCTGGATGCGCCCAATATCTCGAAAAATAAGCGTGATATCGAAAAATTTTATTGTATTTTAGTGTATTGTATTGTATTCTTATTCTGTGGTGCTTCATCAAAATCCGCCGTCAAAAAGCGGGACACAGAAGACGTAGAGGTACCAATCAAAAAAGAGGAGGTAAAAATAATTGGACCCAAAAATGGGCCGGCAACATTCGAATTATTCATCTTTGAGCTATTCTCAACTGAAATCTGTTGACGGGATGCGATCCTCATATTTTGCACACTCAATCCCGTCCAGCGCCTGCACTAATAAACATTTTTGAAATTATGTTCGAAAGTTTCATTTCAACACTGTGCACATAGCAAAATTAGCCCTTTATCATTGTGCATGATGCATTTTGCAAGATTTTCTTCTCATATTTTTTTCAATTGCACTATGTATTTTTTAAATATAGACAAAATTTCTAACAGCCATTGATAGAACACTTAAGAGAGCTTGTCGTTAATAGGGCAAGTATTATAAGAACAACAACATTTTAGAGTTCCATAAATAGTATTTTTGAAGAAGTTTCACTTAAATATCCAAATGTTCACTTTCACGCAGTATTTAAGGCAGTTATCGTAGAAACAGTGGCATTACGTAACATTAAAAGGAAAAAAAAATAAATATGATCAAATAAAAAAAAATACATTCCGATATATCAAACTAATTTTCTGTTTAAATATAATTTTATAAATTGAATTGATTATGTTAGATTTCGTTTTTAAAAAAAAAGTATTGAATTAATTTGCATACTATATTTTAATTTTGTTTCCATAAAATATTTAGGTTATACACTTACCTTCCAATGAGATAATTTTTAAAAAACATTTAAACAACATGACTCTATATATATTTAATATTTGTCCTTACATTCACTTAAATAGAAATAAGTAAAATAAATATTGTAGCATGTAACATAATCAATATAAAGTTAACTACACCGCCAAGATACATATATGTATATATTTATATTTAAGGCCATTAAGAAATTCGGTAGTTTTATTTTATTTTCTTAAAATATTGTTATGATGCATTAAAAATGTAAGAATTGTATTTCTGTAAATTATAAGTAAAGTAATAATATATTAACTGGTTAAGGTGGAAGTATTTCTAATTATATTGTATGTAACAACAGTTTTGTATCTATTAATTTTTATTCATTAAATTAATTATTAATCTTTATTCATTAAATTATTCGTTATTTATTCAAATTTTAACCTAAACTGAATTGTGCATTCGATTATATGGCTAAACATAGCGCCGGTTAGATTTGATTTAAGAATTAATACTTTTCGCTCTTATGTATGTACAGCGACCTACACCCATTTTTATTCTCTTATAAAAATATAATTGTAAGGCATTCTATTATTTTCCGAAAGTAGATTTCAAAAAGAACTATAATATAAGTAAAGACTGTTTAAAATTTAAGCCTAGAAATTGAATAAAGCAATTTAAAACGGCTTGTAAAAAAGAGCAAGAATCTCGACTTGGAAAATTTAATGTACGAACACTAGTATCCTCAGAGACCTTTGAAAATTGTGTTATCCAAAAACAAACGGATGAATCGGTAATAATAGCCGTGTTCCTTTTCTGCAAGTTTTTACTCGTATTTACTTGGAACTACCCCTGCTCTCACATAGATTTATATAGGTTTTACTCACAACGACAAATTTTGCGTTCCTTTTATTTTTTACTCCGGAGTACCCCGGAGTAGAAAAGGAACACAGCTAATGTTAAAAGGGAAATTGAAGAATTAGTATCATGGGTACCATCTGCTAGATTTCTCGGTTAGAAATCAGGAAAATAAAGTGTGTGGGGTGGAATCGCAGCGGTTTGAAGTTTTTTTAGTGTTTTGCATATCACCCTGTATTTTTGTAACCCTAAATTTTTTTTCTGATTTTTGTTTGAAATTTGGTTGAATAGGTATTATCAGCCAAAAATAAATTATTATCGACCCTTGAGGTAGTAAAACTCCTAGATTAAAGTTGAATTTGGAAAAAGATCGAAATTTTTTTGGCATCTAAAGGAGAATGCAAATTTTCTTACCCACCTCCAATAATAATTATGAAATATAAAAAAAAGTTATTTGGCTCTTGTTCTTGTATAACAGACGTGTACAGTACTGATTGTATAACTCAGAACGGACAAAAATTTGGAACTAGGCGCCATAGTACTTATATTTAGCTCAAAAAGAGCTATCCAACGACGTATTACACATAGCTATAGGAGGTGGGTACCAAAATTTGCATTCTCCTTTAGATGGAAAATGGCTTCCAAGTCGAAGGAAACTTTGATACCGTGAGGCAGGAATTGAGAATGTGAGTTAAAATAGGCAATAGAAGAGGTATGGGCATTTTTAAGAAACGGCGAAATGTAAGGCTTTCGTCAGACAAGTTGGCGGGATATTCATTTTTCGTAAATTCCATTTTCGAAAAAAAACGATTTGCAGTTGAAAATTTAACCAAGTTGAAATTACACAACTTTTCTTTTATAATATAAAAATTAAGTTTTGAATCTGATGCCTGAAAAAGGGTTTTTTCCATTCATAACAAGGCGCCTACAAGTTGTCATCCTAAAAATCCGATTACCCAAATATAGTGCAAAGAAAGTAATATATAAACTTTGAAGCACTATATCTCCGTACATATTGACTTTACAAAAAAAAATTCTAAAGAAGAAAGTTAAATCACTAATTTATCTACAAAAAAGATTATATATATATTTGTCTTAAAATGCATAGTTTCTGAGAAATAGAATTAAACGCGTTTCCCTTCACTGTAAGTTTAGCAAGAGGGTGGGGATGACGCCATTTTGGATTTAAGCTTATAAAAATATATAAAATCATTTGGTAAAAAAAATCGCGTGCGGTATTTTTCGCAAAGGAAAAGTACCTATTTATTGAACTAATAGTGCCAGGATAGTTGAGGAGTGGGCGAACAAAACGGCACATGTCCATGGTTGACCGTTTTAAGTTTTTTGACTGAACCGTGTTCATTACACTAAACTACAACTAATTTCAATTTCAGACACTTCAAAAACACATGCATGTCATACTTGTTTGATAGCAAAATGAAGGTTTCCTTGCAAAAAGGAAAATGTCCTACGAATATTTATATTTTTTAACCATTCGTCAATGTGGATTTTCAAAAGGGAATTTTTTCTCTTAGTTTATTAAACATTTTTAAAATATTTTTTTTGGTTCTGAATGAGTTCAAATAGTAGCACAACCTGACATAATCATAAATAGTTGATGTGATGAGTTCAGAGACATAAACAGTTTTTTGCGTTTTCTGAACAATTTTCAAAATTGGACATGTGCCGTTTTGTTCGCGCACTCCTCAGTTGTCCATATGATAGTTGTCCATTTCACCAAAGTGAAATTTTTTTAGTTCAGATTTTTTTTTGTTTTGTAAATGGAAGTCGAGAAAGTGTTTTTAGAGCGAAAATTCGTGTAAAGTCCGAATATTTAGTAGTATGTACGAAGTGAGCAGTTTTTAGGTTAGATCTTTTCCTTGAGAGCGATATCTTTGGCGGTGAAAATGGCGGAGAGTTTGTGAAATTAAGGAAGTTGGAAAAAAAGTAACGTAGTGATTTTGAGATGTCATTCTTCTTTTGACAGAAGTCGAAATAGTAGTTTCTTTGCTTTGGTAGTGGCGAAAGTCAAATCAGATTTTATTGAGTAACATGAAACGCGACCTTCTTTTTTTTGTGTTATATTTTTTACTTCGCTGGCAGAAGTGGACACACTGGTGGTGAGCCGTGTAATTAAGTACCTTGGCCGCATATAACGCGGAAACTGCGATACGGTGACGGCAACCAGTCAATTCAGGTTTTGAGGAACGAGGAGAAAAGAAATTCTTTTAGGGTTATGTCCGATTGAGACATTTCAATTTGTTTTGGATGAACTTTTGATTTGGTAATGATGTCCAGACATTTATTTTAGGATGAATTGTTGATCTAGTAATGCTGCCGCGATTTCTTTCTTAGAGGATGAATTTCTGAATTAATAACAAAATCGGAATTTTTTTTTGAAAAAACAGAACACATGAAACCAATGCTGGAGAAGTTTCTGAATTGAAAAAAAAAACAAAAAGTCAGGAGAGGAAGGAAATGCGACCCCGATCGACGACGGCGTATTAAGGACCTAATAACCACCAACTATCTCATTTAACTAAGCGGCTATAGGTTATTTTAGATTTTAATTATTTTCCAATTTTTTTGCGTCCTAGGTTAAGACTAAATGTTCATTTTCAGTCGCATGTACCGGCCAAGAATTTAAGTCCAATTTTACAGGTTTTGAGTTCAAAACGGTAATCAGGACGAAACGCACAAAGAAAAGTAATACATAGACCAAGATTAAACATACGGTGGACATATGACAGAAATTTTTTTTATATAGCGTTTTCAAGACATTTTTTTTGAATTATTTATATTTGATACATAAACTTCTCGCTTGAAATCTAAATATTGATAATGACTGAAAGGTTATATTGCTTTAAAGATATTAATTTTGAATTTATAGTTGATACGTCTTAAATCTGAATATTGTTGATTGAATTTTTTTGTACGTACGGTTAATGTTCAGTTTAAGGTGTAAATTTAAGCAACAAAATATGGTAAATTTAACCAGCGAGTTCTTATTTTAAAAAAAATTATTAATGCCCGATTTCTTCACCTCTGTGAGCTTTATACCTCTGCTAGCTTTATCCATAGTATATCTAGAGAAATTGGTTTTCTTCACTTTTGCTATCGTTGTGTTAAGACTTATCGGGGGGTTAAAGTTAACTGGCCAATTTTGAGGGTTTATCTCTTGGTTAGTGTCAAAATATTTGTTGTTGACATATTTTTAAATATTTAATTATATTAAAAATGGACGCATTTATAAATGTTAATGTTTTCTCGACCGATGAGAGCGAAGAGGAAAATTTAATGGAAAATATTACATTAAAATTAGAAAAAATACATTTTCATTCATAAATTAGAACATTAATTTAAGTATTAAGTATTAAGTAGGCGGAAGTATTTGCCTGTATCCCAATTACAATTTAAATATATTTAAATTATTTCCACGTTTGACGTCAAAAAAAACCGCCAAATTATAATTTTGCGTTTTTTTAACGAGACTTGCGCAAAAGCCAAACATATCTCAGCAATTTGCAGAGATGCCATATGAATGGTAGGTTAACTATCTGTGGAATACGTAACTTTGGATTCGTGTGAAGAAAACCGTCCCACATTTAATCGAAGTTTATCTTTATTCGAAAGTTAGAAAACCCGTGGATAAGTTTAAAGTGAAGAAATCGGGCATAAATCGGATTTCTAACTTTTAGTCTTGAAGTCAGAATAGCTATTACCAATCTTTTAGGGTTACCTCTGTCTCCTATTTTTTTTTATACCTTAAGTCCGGATATTTTCAAATAGATTTGTTTTATTACTTTAAAACCTAATGTTATACTTTCAGTTAGTCTATTTACTATTAAGTTCATTTGCTAATACTTGTTTCTTAAATTTCCGAAGTTAAGCTGTTGATTTTTGATTTACCTTTGATTCCTATGATGTAAGTTTTTCCCGCTTTGAGCCTGAATATTTGAAATTCAGAGTATTGTTCAGTATAGTATTTGTAACGGTCGGCCTGTAAATTAAATTCAAACCCCTGAAAAATAAATCCAAAACCATAAAGATTGCATGTCAGTTTGATTTTATCCATTCAAAATTAGCTCCATTCAAATATACCAAACAACGAAAAAAAAATAAACCGTTTACACATTTTACAAATTTTAAATATTCTTGCAAAAGTAAACTTTTGCCTAAGTACACCCCTGCCCACATAATCTGTATCTACTCCATCCTATATCTTATTGCTCACATACACATGGATTTTGCGCAACAAGAATTGGCGGCGGCGAACGCCCAGCCAATCACCTCGCATGATTCAAGTGAAGCCGGCACGATTCTCGGAATTTCAAATTCTTGTGAGTGTAATGGAGTGGATTTACATGGGAGAATGAAGGAACACCGATTATCAATCCCTTTGG
Source organism: Thereva nobilitata (assembly GCA_963855945.1). Taxonomy (NCBI): domain Eukaryota; kingdom Metazoa; phylum Arthropoda; class Insecta; order Diptera; family Therevidae; genus Thereva; species Thereva nobilitata. The sequence goes on from OY979696.1 coordinate 84,560,260, forward strand.
TTGTTCCCTTCCGTGTGAATTCCTTCATTTCATTTCCCATCCTCTATTTTCCAAGGACACGACCATATAAGGGAATAAACGCTGTTCCTTTGGGTTTTTTTTCTGTCCTCACCCCCCAACACTCATGCGTCGATGGACAATGCTGAGACGTTGGCGTCGGTTTTGATTTTCATTCGGGAGTCGGAGTTGTGACGAGAAAGGTGGTGAACGTTCCGTAGTGTTGACCGGGAAAAGCCTAAATAAAATAAAAAGAAAAAGAAAGCCGATAGGATAAATCTTTACGGATTGCTAATCGTACTTAATATTTAAAAAGAAAAACAAAAAAATAATAATAATAAGGAAAGTTTTTTTGAAAAAAAAAGAAACGGGAAAACGTGGATGCACCGGAGAGAGCCGAGAAACGCGGGCGGAAAAAAAAAGAAAAAAAGAAGTGGGTGCCGAAGGGACCTGCCGGTTAAATATCCGAGTACAATGCAATAAAACGCGGGTTTTTTTATTTTATTTAAATCCGGGTAAGAAAAAAAAGTAAAGAAAATTTTTATCGTAAACCACCCGCAGATAACCAAAAGAAGAAAAAAAACGGTGCTCCTAAAATAAGAAAGAGAAAGAAAAATAAAATCTGGATGAGTTTTTTTTGAAAATTTAGAACAAAATGTAAATTGAAACAACCAGAAAAAAAAAGTTCTTTGCTAGTGCGTAACCAAGTATAAAATAATACAGTTTTTTTTAAAGAAATAAGAAAAAAAAAGAGAATGTAAAATTGAAACAACCAGAAAAAAAAGTTCTTTGCTAGTGCGTAACCAAGTATAAAATAATACAGTTTTTTTTTAAAGAAATAAGAAAAAAAAGAGAATGTAAAATTGAAATAACCAAAAAAAAAAAAGAGTCAACTTCGCATAATCGATTTGCCCTTACACATAGGTAAATACTAATAGTGCCTGGTAAGACCCAGAAATTTGCAATATAACTGATTTTGCGTGGTTTGGTGTCGTTTATCTAAATGAATAGGGCGGCGACGTGCATCCTATGGTTATATTCAAAGGAAAAGTGTGTAAATAAATAGGTGAAAAGCAAAAAAAAACAAAAAAAAAACCCACAGAAATTTTGTTGTAATACACGAGAAAAAAAGGTCAATGTTTGTGCGTGTGGTGACTGCGTGACATGTGTTAGGTTGATACACATAAAATTTATATATATACTATTAAAACCAAGAAACCATCAAACATTTAAATAATGGAAAGAAAAAAAAGAAATTTAATTTTTATTATACGTAAGTTTTTTTTCTAATAATAAGTAATATTACAAAACATAAATATATATATATACGAGAAAATTAAGATTAATATGGAAAAGTAAAAGAGGCTTTGGCGAAATTTGATTTTTATTATACGTAAGTTTTTTTCTAATAATAAGTAATATTACAAAACATAAATATATATATATATGTATATATACGAGAAAATTAAGATTAATATGGAAAAGTAAAAGAGGCGTTGGCGAAATTTGATGAGAAATGTAAATGTATAGTTAAGTATGTATGTGCCTATTACTGTCGGTGTATTATGCACCAAGAAAAAAACGAGGAATAATATATATATATATATAAAAAATTTATTAACCGTAAAAAGACCAAAATTTTTTTTCTTTTCCCGAAGAATTTTATGGTTTTTTTTTCTCTCTCTTGTTTTTTTGAGATTCAACTAGGAATGGACGAGTAGAACCCACTGTAAGTGTGGCGCTATTAGGGGAGGTTTTGGTTCTCCAATATGGTGAGTACCCCATGATTTTTTTCAGATCCCCCTTTATCCCATAAGTCCGTAAGCATGGCTGCTTGACTTCGCTACCCCCCCCCCGTGTATGGCCACCCGGTCCTATACAGTCCCTGTCTCGGCGATTAATCATATTTTTTTTTTGACACGCGAAGTTTAGTATGTCTTAAGTACATATCAAGTAACTGTCTTTAATGACGAGCCCCTGCACGACGAACCCCCCCCCACGGCGAGCTAGCCGCAGCACCGCCAGGCGTGTCCTTATTTCTAGTGCAGAGGGTGCGTATTTTCGCGAGATAGGTTTTCAATTGCATCCCTGGTTAATATCAGCTGTTCAGCACAGGCCGTCAGCCGTCTTTAGCATTTATTTTCAATTTATATTATTTGTACTGTCAGGCTAGTTTTAGGTAAAGAATTAACTTAGCTTAGCCCAAAAATCTTTTTGACAGTTATAATTATGGCGCAACGCGTCATTGGCATATTCTGTCCTGCTTTATTTAAATTTACTTTAAATATTTATTATGACAGTTACAGATATGGCGCCTCGAGTGTCATATGTGTATTCTGCCTCGTTCAGTTTAGCTTATTTTTATATTGACAGTTACATATTTCTAGCTTTTTATACCTTAGGACCGATTATTAAGAATTGATTTAGTTTGGATTTTATATCGGATCTCGTAACTTGTCTAAGTTAACTCGAATTATGTACAATTAATTGTTTTGGAATTTGATCCTCATAAAAGAAAAAAAAGAGGGGTTTTGTAAGAATAATGTTAGAGTTAGTAAGCGTAGGATTTTTTTTCTTTTTCTTGTGTGAGGTACTGGATCCATAGGTACTGCGGCCATTCATTTGGCCTATTGTACTACACCCCTATATCTCATATTTTTAGGCCAGACCTGTTGAACAAGTTCAGCAGTCTGCCTAGTGGCTTGTCACTTAGACTTGAATAATCGAGCAGGGACTCTTCGAATAAAGAAACCCTGCTCCTCGCTATTGCGGGGCACTCACAGAGGACGTGGAGAGCAGACTCACCCTCCTCCAGGCAAAGCCTGCAGGTGGGGTCTGTTGAGACGTGACAAGTCCAAAGGAAATAAGACTTATAAATTAATTAATTTAAAATGACAGGAAGGCAAAGCAACCTACATATGGCAGTTCCAGTACTATAAAAATTATAATGAAAGTGTATCCAAAGCTCGCCTACTAGTACATTAGAGCGAGCTTGTGCAAAGTAAACAGTATAAAAGGCGAATTTCGACATAAAAAAATCATTCTTTACCTGAACGTGGGCATAACCATAGAGGTAAGGAATCGTACACCATAGGGCTTAGATACAGGTTGGGATCCACCAAACTGTCCGCACAGATTAATTATACAATCATCAAGAAAACGCGTTCATATTATTCACTCGAATAATTCTTATCATTGTTTAGGGTTTTACTTATGTTAAATAGTGTCTTTATTTCTTTACAATTCATCAACTGAAATAACATTAATATTCATACCAATTCTACCCGATAAACACAAATAGTGATTATCTGTAAAAAGAGAAGTCACACGCAAAAACAGGGTCCTCCGCTTTTCCTATCCTCCATAAGTGGTAATTTAGGGCGCAGTGTCCGGTAATCAAGCCAACAAGTGTCCTGACATCGTTTCTACTGCGCCCTAACAATTCCTTGGCCGTGCTAGGAGACGGCCCAGGAAGGAACCGCTTAGAGTTGGCCAGTCCAGGCGCGGACCTCCAGCGTTCAGTATGTTTCATCAAAGTCCGATCGGCTAGGACCCTTCGCAGTAAGCTGGTAGGTACTCCGATGGCCGGCTCTGGACCGATGAATGCAATATCAGAGCCCTGTTTAGCTTTGAAGCCCCGATGTCCCAGGACCCAGGCAAGGGTAACTTGATTGAGAACGCCCAGCTCACCATGAGCACGTTGGCAGTCCCAAACTAATTACTAAAACACAAGGAAATTACGAAACAGCTATCGCACTCTTACGAGAAGCATATGGCAATAGCGATAAAATGGTCGATCGTACTCTGAAACAAATGATGGTTCTTCCAGCCGAGCATTCTCGTCATGATATATCCTGACTTAGTTGTCTCTACAACACAGTTAAGCCTCGTTCACACGGTGACACTGATGACGTGGCATTTAATTTCGCGACGTGAATGTTGCAAAAGTGTCATCGTCTGAACTATTGAATATCGCGACGTCTCGACGTTGTGACACTAATGCCGCATTTTAAAATTTTTTGATATTTTTTGATACGCGACCCTAACGATGCCGTGGCACTTGCACCAAATGTCTTGGCGCCAGTGGCAGTATTTGACGTCTGATTCAGAATTCAACACATTATTATAAGTTTTGGGGCTATTTTGTTTATATCAGATGTGAAACATGAGTTCATTTGAAAAAGTTATATTTTTGGAATGTTACCAGCAATACCCATGTCTATGGGATAAGTCCATTCCAGAATATAAAGACAGAAATAAATGGGATGAAGCGGAAGTTGCGCTTCTGAAAATTTCTAAATTAGAAAACGCGAAAGCATTAAGGTAAAAAATTCGACCAATTCGAGGCACATACAACAATGAATACCGCAAGGTAAAAATATTGAATGTCGCAAAACTATGAGTGGGTCATGTGAACACTTAGTGCCGGGACAGCAAATGTCGAGCACTGTCATGACGTTAAATGCCATGACATCAGTGTCACCGTGTGAAAGAGGCTTTATTGCCAGTTCGAGGTCTTTACCCGGGGGCCAGACGATCAATTTGTCCGCAGTTGCAATTTGCAATTTTGAATGTCAAAGTTTTATTGGCAGGAATTTCATTGCATTGCAATTTCATTCTGACAAGAACCGTGCAGGAGATAGTTGTAAATCCAACCAAACTATTTTGTAAATCTGACTGGATAAGACTGAATTGGGAAAAATAGTGATATAAAATCAAAAAGAAGTGCTGTAACGGTCGGCCTTAATTAGAGAAAAAAATATATTCCTACTCTCCCCAAACAATTGCATATCAGCATTTGAAGTTAACCGCGTCTCCATACAATAATCTTAACATAATTTCTCAGCCCACCAAAAACATTTTTTTTAATAATTATTCATAATTTCCATACAAAAACTTTTGCTAAAATACGCACGCCTCTGCGCATATTATTTCTTGCCTATGCCATTCTACCGCATAACTCACATACACATAAGTTTTCGCGCAACAAAATTGCCGGCGGCGAACGCCCAGCCAATCGGCTCGCATGATTTAAGTGAAGCCAGAACGATTCTCGGAATTTTTATTCTTGTCCATGTAATGGAATGGATTTACACGGGAGAACGAAGGAACACCGATTATCAATCCCTTTGGTTGTTCCCTTCCGTGTGAATTCCTCCATCCCATTACCCCAACCTCAAGTTTCAAGGTCTCGGCCCATATAAGGGAATAAACGCTTTCAATAGCGATATATTTTTTGCCCTCACCTCCCCAACCATGCGTGAAGGGATAATTTTTGGCTTGGCTTCGGTTTTAAAAATTCATTCGGGAAGTAGAATTCTAAGAGGTCGGTCGATTTCGTGAGGAGAGGCGATTTAAATTAGAGTTTTTCTTTTTTTGTGGTCGGAAAATGAAAGAAAAAGTTTGTTTTTATGCGATACGAATTAAAAGAAAAAAAAGGAAAATGATACGTAAAATATAATAAGAAAAGAAAAAGTTAAAAAGTTTTTTTTTTCTTGGCCCAAACCTGAAACGAAAAGTTTTTTTTTACAATGACAAATTGAAAATCTGTTCCAAATAAAGTGAACCAAGAAAAAGTTATTAATTTATATAAAAAAAATAAAAGTTTTTCTAAACATGAATCATGTAAAGTTTTTTACAATAACAAATTGAAATTCCGTTCCAAATAAAGTGAACCAAGAAAAAGTTATTAATTTATATAAAAAAATAAAAGTTTTTCTAAACATGAATCATGTAAAGTTTTTTTTTAGTGCTAATTGTTTAAAAAACTCGGTAATAAATATAAATTATCCCATTTTTTGTAAATGTAAATAATCTTTTTCCAACAGGTTGGCGGAAAATGCGACGAAGGCATTAATTTGTTGTGGCGCGAATTAATCAGACTGAATTGGGAAAAATAGTGATATAAAATCAAAAAGAAGTGCTAATTATTTAAAAAACTCGATAATAAATATAAATTATCCAAGGAGAAATGTCAAATAATAATTTAGTCTTCAGTCTTATCCAGTCAGATTTACAAAATAGTTTGGTTAGATTTACAACTATCTCCTCTCTCCTACCATTTTGTTTTAAAAATTTCCGAACTTCTTGCATATGCAATCATTGCATTTACAATATGGTAGGAAATATTGCAGCAGGGGCTAGACGATCAATTTTAGTACTGCAATGCAATATTGCAAGTGAAAAATTGATCGTCTGGCCCCGGGTTAGCTGCTCTCGGTACCCCTACGTCACATTATTCCATTATGCTAAAAAGGGTCTTACTTAAGTGTATGCCCCCAGATTTACGAATTGATTTTCATCGCTACGGTACTGATGTTGAAGCAATTGCGAAAAATATTACCGTTGAGCAAATTGAAGCTCCATCAAACGAAAGTACTTGCTCCCAAAGCAGTGTGAGTGACCAGCAGTTTTCTCCGATATTAAAATTCTTAACGAGAGTAATAGAAGCGTTGGAAATGTCAAGTGAGTCGCGAAGTGCACGCACACAGACGTAAAATTCCAATAAATTATTAAAGACGGCCACCGGTTTAATCGCCCCATGCGATTCTCGAGTGGTCTGTTGTTTTTGTAAAATTGCACAGCATTTATCGGAAAATTGTGATGCAGATATAACCCTATCGGAAAGAAAGGAAAAATTAAGGCAGAAATGTTTTAAATGTACGAAACGCGGACATAATTAAAAAGTATGTCGTAACGAACGCTTCGTTGTAATAGATGTGGTGGTAAGCATTGCACACCTACTTATGTGTAACCCGAATTTCACTAAAAGACTAGGTGTGTGCAGTTCGAGTGGTAAACAAGCTGACAATTTGGGGGGAGGGGAGTTACGTACCTCACAAAGTCCTTGAAAACTCGTCCAAAGAACAAACTGCAAACGACAACCTCAACTCAAGAATTCCAGCTAAACCCGCGAATGGGTTCGGATTCATACTAAGTTATTTTTAAGATTCTTATAAAATTTATGTAGAAACGTTTTGCAAACAGAAGTACACAAAACATAACACAAACAAAAAAAACATATTCTATCACACCAGTAGCAGATAAGCTGGAGTCAGTCAGTTACGCCGGTCGCAAAGAGGCTGAATACACCAAGCAGAGTTAAAATATCTAAATAAAATAATTGAAATATTTTAATTTATTTATTATTTCTTTAGTTATACTTTTCTTATATAAAATAATTGAATTGAAAAATAAGTCGTTCCTTTTTTTCTTATTGTGGGATCGGCCATTTCACTTGGCTTCTATCAGGCCGAAACGTGTGAAAAGATTTTGCAGAAAGGGGAAAACCGCAAAAATGGAATCGCTCATTCTATAGAAAAGGAATCAAAATTTATAAGGAGAGCGCGCGTGAAATTCTGATAAAAAGTAGAACGGTGTTGATGAATTTGCAGCAAATTTTACAAATCTACTGTAATAATCAGTTTGTGCTTTCTTGAAAACAAAACAGAATTTCGGAAGAAAATAGAATTTTGTTTTGATGATTTTGCAAATACGATAGAGTGTAGAATTTCTGGTGGTTAACTTTACGTGGATTGATGTAAACGCAAAGCCCACGTGTCAAATCCCGTTAGGATACAGACGATTTCTTCAAGTGAATAGGGAAAAGAAACGCCCAGAACGCAAGTGAGAAGAAGACGCCGTTGCAAATCCCGTTCGATGTGCTGTTATTTCTTGTTGGATAAGTATCATGCTGCTATTAATTCGTAAAGAAATTAAAAAGTTTCAATGGAGAATCTAATAGAGAAATATATTAATGAATTGTTAAAGCACAATTTGAGTGATAAAAAGTGGATCAAGTTGTTAAATAGCCTTTAAAGCCGATAGTTAATAGTGTAGTACGAAATAAAAGAATTGTTTAAAGTGGAGAAAATGGTGGTTTAATTTAATTAAACAAGAGAACTTCAAGTGTCAGCGAAGAGCTGGTGACCTGCACCCCAAATCTAAGGGTAAGTACGCCCAGTCCTTGAGCCGTAGGCAGTGAGATATACGGCCTGAAAACCATGCGGAAGCAGGATATTTGCAGCAAGGTCGCCCGTTGGGCCGTGATGCTTGATGAGTTCCAGCGCAACGTACGCCACCCCCACGGAACTGCGATGCAGCACGTCGATGCATTAAGCCGCCGCACACACGGGTATTTGAGTGATTTGGCCGGCCAAAATTCAATTTCCTAAAATTCAAAGCAAGTAGATAAAAGAAGGGTACTCATGTAGCTAATAGTTCAAAGAAACGTAAACAATACTTCATTGTTTCTTTTTCGGAACTACCATGCGGGACGGTCAGTCCAAACTTGATCGTTCATTTGAGTGCATGTATAAATGTTTGGGTGTTCGCTGCGCAAACAAAAGTTTTGATTACATTTCTATATTTGTTACCAAATTAAATAAAGTGAAAGCTATGGATTGCGATAAAGCAGGTAAATGTGTATACTTTTTATATTTTTCTCGTAATAATAGCTCAGAAATCTATTTAATACAATTTTTCTAGCAAGTGCTGTTTTAAAAGTATTATTTTTTATATTTATTTTATATTTTAGCAATTTTGTTATATTTCCCGGCATTTCCCGATATTGATTTTAGTCATTTCGAATACCCTGTGTTTTAGTCTGAACAATACATGTAAAATGTTATCCGGTTTTATCCGATATTTGAAAATATAGCTTAATGAAGCCTACTGGAAAATAAACACCAAAAATATCGATTTCTTATTTATTGCTATAAATTGTCACTTTTTTGTTCTAGGGTCGTCAAACGTCCGAGTTATGACTCGAAAACACTTGTTTAGTATTATGATGGCAGAAAATTTAAATAATATTAATGAAAAGTTACAGTTTTTGGAAAGATACGTTCTAAAATTTGGCCCATTTTCTGACGAGGATATTAAATAAATTAAGCAAGATTTATCACGTTTCAAGTCGGAAATTAAAAGGAGATGGACTGATTCTCACTATAAAGAAGATTCTTTTCTGAAAAACAATGACACATTGCTAGAAGGCACATTTGTTATACCAAAAGTCGCCATCCGAACAGGACGACCATATAAATGTTTTTCAGAGTTAAGTGAAAGAAGTAAACGAAGAAAAACGGAAGATTTACGCAAACACACTGAGTTACAAGTGCTCACATATGCTACACAATCAAAACTAGGTGAAACTGGAAAGAGAGATGCTTCATCAGTGCTAAAAGAAATACTGACATCGCCAAAACGAGCTACAAAATACAAAAAGGCATTTAGCAAAACAACACAACAGGCTACGCATTCTCAGTTGACTCCAATACAAGCTTTGTCTATGTTTGTTGAAGCTGATTTGTCTAGAAGACAATATGAAATAATACGGAATACAAATAAAAAGTTATATCCTTGATATAGTGTCATACAGAAATCAAAACAGGAGTGCTACCCAAATAAAGAATCATATCGGGTAACCGAAACATGTGTCGAAATAAAATTACAGAGCTTAATGGACCATACTGCTACAAGATTATTGACTCACATGGAAGAGGTGTTACCGCTCGATGATGAAGAAAGAAGGTCATTACTTTTAATGTGCAAATGGGGTTGCGATGGAGCACTACAAGCTCAATTTAAACAAAAATTTGAGTGTGATTCTGATTCCGACGCGAATTTATTTCAAAGTTCTTTTGTGCCTCTGCGACTTATTTGCTCCACTAATAATAAGTTGTTGTGGCAGAATCCAACTCCTTCCTCACCACGTTATTGTCGGCCCATTAAAATTCGCTTTATCAAAGAAACCAAAGATGTAACAAATGAAGAAATAAATTATGTTAAAAATGCCGCAAATGATTTGCAGAAGACCGAAGTAAAATTAGGAGAAAAAACATAATTGGTGAAGCACTCTATGATGCTTACCATGGTAGATGGAAAGGTGTGTAATGCTGTCACTAACACAACATCAACAATGAGATGTTATATCTGTGGTTTGACTTCCAAGGATTTTAATTGCCTAACAAAAAAAGGAGCTGTTAAACCGGAAGCGCTTGACTTTGGACTGTCGATTTTACACGCACGAATTCGTTTTTTCGAATCAATTCTGCATCTCGCTTATAAGTTACCTGTAAAAAAATGGCAACTAAGAACTGAGAATGACAAAACAACAGCTAAACAGAAAAAGCTTGATATACAAGAAGAATTCAGGGTCAAGATGGGTCTGATTGTAGACGTTCCAAAACCAAATTTCGGAAACACGAACGATGGCAACACCAGCAGAAGATTTTTTGCAGATCATGAATTGTCTGCTGAAATTACGGGAATTGATGTAAATTTTCTATACCGCCTTAAAGTAATTTTAGAAGCATTGTCGAGTGGACACAAGATCGACACAGAAAAATTTTCTATTTATGCCAAGGAAACAGCAGAGCAGTATGTTGCGCTTTACCCATGGCATCCCATGACGCCAACATTGCACAAAATTCTGATGCATGGATCTGAAATTATAGATAAAGCATTGCTTCCGATTGGTCAATTATCAGAAGAAGCTGCGGAAGCACGTAATAAACATATACGTTTGTATCGCCAGAATTTCGCAAGAAAATTCTCTCGAGAAGCCTGTAACATGGATGTTATAAATAGGCTACTCCTTAGTTCTGATCCGCTATTAACAGGAATGCGACCCATTCCAAAAAAGAAAACCAAACCTTTTATGAAGGAAACGATAGGTTTGTTACTTTCGGCTGAGCCTGACATCGTACATGATGATGATGAGTCATCATCAGATACGATGTCAGGCTATGGTTCTTCAGATGAAGAACCGTGGTCTTCTTCTAGTTAAACAAATTATGGTGATTTCTCTAAGACGTTGTAATTATATGTATTCATTAATTAATAAAATAAGTATTTTAACAATAAAAATGTTTTTTTTTCATGTAAATGCATAAAAATCAACTGAAATGATAAAAATCCACCTATGAGCACTATTATCATTGATTAAAGTTAAGAAAAAGTTTTGGCCAGCCAAATCGCTCAAATACCCCTGTGTGCGCCGTCCAGTCGCTCTGCCAATTCAGGATGGGATCTTGGAGCAAACCAGAGATGCTCAACGGAAGGATGAATACTGCCAGCTATTCATGGCGATACTAAAAGAGAAGTCCTACGATGACTTCGTGATCCAGAGTGACGTTCTAGGCAAATTTTGTGATGGGAAATACTTGCTAGTCGTTCCTAAATGAATACAAAGATAGATCCTGCGGAGTATCTACAATAAAGGACACAAATTCCAGGAAAGTTATCCCCGCCGCTCAACAAGAATATTTTATAACAAAGCTGGAGAAGAAGGTGGAAGAAACTAGATCTAGCTGCGTGCCTTGTATATTATCAAAGAGGAAAGCTGGTAAGCAGGAGGGTTTTCTAAATCCTATTGAAAAGGAAGAGCTGCCATTACAAACTTTTCACCTCGATTACCTTGGCCAGTTGCCTTCAACAGCAAAGAACTATAAACATTTGTTGGTGATCGTTGACGGTTTTACAAAATTCCAAGCAGACCAAGCAAACAAACAAATTTCTGTCATAACTATTCAAGAAATTTTTTTTATCTTCTATCGTGTGTCCCACAAAAAGCAATGACTCCGTTTTTGGGCAATGCTTGAATTGTCCAGGGAGGAAAGCGCTCTCATTGATGCTTCTTGTTTTTATGAATGGATTGATTTTATACGCCCGGTGGATAAATTAAACCTGACGGGGAATCTGGCAGAAAACTGGAGAATATTCTCACAGAATTATGAAATATTCATCACGGCCATTGAATTGGAGAAACAGCCGGCAAAGGTTAAAATAGCGGTCTTTCTAAAAGCATTTGGGAGCGACGGTGTTGAAGTTTACAACAGCTTCAACTTATCAGAAGAGGAAAAATCTGTGCTGGAATCGGCACAGAAATAACTAGAAAACAGAGCATCGAAATGAATAGATATGGAGTGAAAGATGACAGTTTGTCCAACCGATTCAGCAGAATCAGCTTGTTACATGGGGAGTAATCGGAGTATTTACACCAACAACCTGGCCAAAAGTCCAAAACACAAAATATTGTAAAACTCAATGCAACTATCTTTTTCTAACAGCCAAATACCTGGTGTGCAAAAACCCGCTCCTTTCGCGCCGTTCCTCTTACCACGAGCACAGGTAGCCGCAACTCAGTCTTGCACGCGTCTATTGTGTGTTCGATAATTCAATTATTATTGACACAAATTATATCCTCTGTTTTTTACGTGTAGTGTGTGTAATAATTAAATATGATGGATATGGAAGGCGAAGGTATGTACTTTAATAATAATTACATCATATTTAATTTATATACTGTAACGGTCGGGTATTTCGCGCGGATGCCTATTCCCCCCATCTCCCGGAAATTTCAAAAAATTTGAGAATAAAAACACCTTGTGACCGGAATCAAAATAAAATTTCAATGAAGTAGGCGACGACAGAGAAAACAAAATTGGTGGAGGAAATAACTAAATTCTGACAGTCTGGATTTAATCACGATTATAGATAGTCTGGCCTTATGATTTTGAAAAGTAGAGTCAAGTCTTAGGCGGCCATTACACGTTCATGTAAGCGGCAATCAATTCCACCAGTCATGATTAATGGAAATCAAAATATACGGAGGATTACGTCAGTCATCACCTTAGACGCAGGCGCGGATTCAGTCGGGGGGGGGGGGTCACGGGGGTCATGACCCCTCCAAAAGGAGTGTCGCGGCCAGACAATTGAGAGGCCCTGTGCAAAAATTCAGCGAGAGGCCCCAGGCAATCCAAAATTTTTTTTCGCTCGCGGATTGTCCTGCGCAAAGGTCCGTCTCCGTGACAGAATTATGACCCATATGCTGATTTGTGTGGCTCATACTCATTTGTGTGGCCCATTCGATGAAGTAAAAATGCAAATAATGAATTCAAATGATTTTTAATGCCAAAACAATTTTTCGACCGCGAGGCACCAAACACGCGGGGCCCTGTGCAGTTGCACATATGCCAGCAGCGGCACTGCCAAAAGCGCTCGCTGTTTAAAAAACAAAATTGACCCAACTCAAAAAACAAAAACAAAAAATAACCAGACGCCCAAAACCGACCCAACTTTTTTGCAAATTAAAAAAAACATAACCTTAAAAAATGACCTTCAAGGTCAACAACAGATTGATCTATACTCTTTCTATATGTTTTGATTTGCAAACTCTGAAGTTAGCTGCACTCACAAGAAAATGCGCGTCTTCCTCAAAAACACATTAGGGCACGTTTTTGTAGGGCACGTTTGTTTTTAATCCACCAGAAAACTCGGCTAGTTTTGTTCCTTTTGTTAATTTTGTTTTTGTATTTTTTAGGAGTAGAAATTTTTTTCCGCCACTTTTAATTCCGTGACCCCCCAAAAACAAAATTCTAGATCCGCGCCTGCTTAGACGTTAGGTTTTCCGTCAGTCGTAGGCAAAACTGTGGCAAAACTGTCAGCAGAACCTATCGTGTAATGGGCGCCTTTTAAGCCGGGATCCCAATGCATCCGCACCGTTCCGATCCGCTAAGCTGTCAAAGTTAAATTTCGAAGTTCTCTTAGAACTTATATGGTAGTTCGGAAAGGTGGTACTTACGGATCGGAACGGAACGGAAAAGTTGATTAACTTTCAACTTTTTCGGAAATGTACGGAAAGCATAACCTCAAAAGTGGTGATTGTGTTGTGACTGCAGGAAAAATAAAATGGATTTAGAACAATTCATTGAAGACATTAAAAAAAAACCGGAACTTTATAATAAACAAAACAAAAATTATATGAACTGTAATGAAAAAGAGAAAATATGGAAGGAGTTAGATAAGACATACCAAATAGGGGGTAAGTTTTAAGAATGCTTTGAATAACAAGCAGTTAAGCAAACATATACTTTTATAGCGAAAAAAAATGGAATTCCTCAGTAATAAGTTTGGAACCGGATACGCAAGATTCGGTCTTGTTTCCTAGTAGCACAGTAAGTAGCACACCAGTAGCACGTAAAAGGGGACGTGAAACAGAAGACCATTTAAACAAGGCTTTTCTTCAAACATTGTCTGTTTTTTCGGAAAAACTTAAAGACACGGAAGATGATGAAGACAGTTTATTTCTAAAATGCATTGAAAAAAAAATGAAGAAAATGAGCGAGGAAGAAAAATCGCAAGCTGTCAAGAATAGTCACGATGTATAAAGAATAATAAAAATATGTATATTTTATTTTCACTTATATAAAGATCTAATTTTTATTCCATAACCTATTCCTAATTAGACGATATTGAAAGGGAACAGCCCCTTCATTAATAAAATAATCTGCCAATTTATCACGCTGATTGAATGCAGCACGTGTGGCATTGTTAGGCGCCCATTACACGATAGGTTTTGCTGTCAGTTTTTCCACAGTTTTGCCTACGACTGACGGAAAACCTAACGTCTAAGGTGATGATGACTGACGTAATCCTCCGTATATTTTGTTTTCCATTAATCATGACTGGGGGAATTGATTGCCGCTTGCATGAATGTGTAATGGCCGTCTTAGATCCAAGTCGAGCTGCCGGGAGATTTTGGACTTCTTGTCGCCACTCACCCTCACATATAGTATGCTCACTGTCTTCTCGATCTATAAAGTTTGGCGGGATGTACCTACTATCAGTGTCGTTGAGCTTTATAAAGTTATGCAATGCGACTGCAGCTAGTACCACTCGTTCAGCATTTTCCGGGTGCAAGTTTACTGTATTTTTCAAAATTCTCCAGCGAGAAACTAAAATTCCGAAACTGTTTTCGATGATCCTGCGAGCTCTGGACAGCCGATAATTAAATATTTCTTTGCGTTCAGACAAAGCTTTTCCTGGGTATGGTCTCATCAAGTTTGTTCGCAGTGGAAATGCCGCATCGCCAACAAAGAAATATGGACATATCCTACTGCTGTCTGTTGGTCTCTTTTGGAATAGGTAATTTTTTCTCCAATAACTGCTTTCCAAAGTTGGACTCTCGTAAGATACCTTTGAAAAAAGTATCATATATATATATATATATATATATATATATATATGTATGTAATTTAAAATCCATATTTTCTACTTACCACCATAACTTTGGCTTCCATATGCACCTACACAAATATCGGTGAAGGTGTAATTAGCGTCGCATACAGCCAACAACACAATACTGAAGGTCTTCTTATAATTGAAGAAGCTGGAACCACTATTGGGCGGCGCTTGAATATTAATGTGCTTTCCATCGATAGCACCTATGCAGTGAGGCATATCCCATTTTTCTTCAAATTCTTTAGCAATTAATTCATAATCGACAGAGTTTGGCTTCGATACGTATATAGAAAGAACATTCCACAGGACATCGCAAGTTTCTAAAATAATGCGTCTTACTGTTGTTTTCCCCATTTTATAGCTCGAAGCCAAAAACCTTGGACTGACTCCTTGAGACAAATATCTAAATTATATATTCATAAATAAAAAAGGTTTCTTATCTTCAATGAAATGTGCTTACGACAAAGTAAGAGCAAGTCTGCACTCAAAATGTATAGGCCGACGTATAGACTTTTTTGTTAAATCCCTTTCCACTAAATTAACGAGAAGTTCATACACTTTTGTGGTCATACGGGTGTGCTGGAAGAACACCTCGGGATCCATTTGCTTCATTGGCAAAAGGCTTGCATTAAAAAAACCCAATCTATTTCTTGTCAGATTATTTGGACGAACCCACCACCGTCTCTTGCTTCTTTGTCTCTTTTTTATTTTTTCATATTCCCGGTATAATTTATATAGTTCACAAAATAATTCAAAGTATTTGAGCAGCTTACTTCTGTCCATTTTGAACGTCACTTACAGACAGAATTGTCAAATTTCGGAAGCATTGGAACTAGCATTACCAACGGAACGGTGCGGAATAGACAGATCGGAACGGTGCGGATGCATTGGGATCCCGGCTTTAGAGTGGACAAAGTATAGTCTGGCGATATTCGTAAAAGTGATGCTTAGACAGTCTAGACTGGCCCAAAATGCAAAAAAAATTTTATTTTTATCTCTTCTTCTAGTATGTGTTGAAACACTTCAAAACATGATGTCTGTAAAAATTTGAGTTCAATTTGTGCATATTAATAGGTCGCGCAAGATATTTGTTTATTGAAATGAAATAAAAAAAAACGATCAAGTTTTAAATTGGCATAACTTTCACCATTTCAAATAAAAAAAGCTCTAGTTTGCGTTAAATTGAAGGGGATTTAGTGTGTTATGAGAAACCAACGGCGAAGAAGAAATTAGACGTAATATCTGAAGACATGGCCTTGGCCTTGGACAGGACAAACGCGAGTGATAGAAATGCGGCCTTGGTGCAACGGTACGAAGTTTAGATCATAAAATTGAAGAAAGTACGCTCAGCCGGCAAACCATCCAAAGGAGACGAAAGGAAATAAGAGAAAAAGTTTCCTGTGAAAATATGAAGGATTTCCCAGCCGAAAATGTAATGACCTTACACTGGGATGGTAAATTATTACCAGACCTAACAGGAAAAGAGATGGTTGACAGACTGCCAATATTAGTATCCGTAAAAGACGTCGAAGAACTTTTAGCAGTTCCTAAATTACAGTCCGGCTCAGGCATCGCACAAGCAGAAGCGATATACAAAACAGTCGATGATTGGGACCTAACAGCTCACATTAAAACATTGTCATTTGACACCACTATTGTCAATACGGGTATGTTATTATGTTTCTATCATTTTTCTAGTAATTATTCTTTCGTTCTCAAAAAATCGACTTTCATTAATAAGTGGATACATTTTACGTCGAAACGGCACATGCGTTCTCCTTGAGCAGAAACCAGACCGAGATTTGTTACTTCTAGCCTGCCGGCACCACATACACGAGCTCATTCTGCGGAACGTCTTTGAAAAAAGCTGGGATATATCAACAACTGCACCTAATGTTGAGTTATTCACAGATTTCCAAAAGATTTGGAAAACTCTTGATACGACAAAATATTCATCAGGCATGACTGATAAAGTAATTTCAAAAGCTCTGAAACCAATAAAACAAGACCTTCTTACTTTTCTTTTCAAACATCAAAAGGTAAATCTTTTTCATAATTATTTATAAAAATAATTGTTTTTTTATTCCTGTATTTTAATACATAGTGTGATTATTTCCCAGGAATTCTGTTAGAGGCACGACTATAAGGAGCTGCTGGATTTAACTATATTGTTTCTGGGAGAATCACCTTCTGAAAAAAACTACCACTTCCGAGCGCCCGGTGCAATGAGCCACGCGCGATGGATGTCGAAAGGCGTGTACTCGATGAAAATGTACCTTCTGAGAGATCAACTCGAATTGACGGAATATACGTAAAAGTATGGTTCACAGCGCCATCTGCGATTACCAGTCCGTACAACGACATAACTCTGATTCGTCAATTGATAGATTACAAAAAGTTCGATAACTTGGTTGCTTCTGCAGCTCTTTCCAAATTAGCCAATCACCTCTATTACTTATCCGATGAAGCAGTTGGATTAGCGTTATTTGCTCAAAAAGGTTGTCAACCACAATGATCCTGTGAAAAAACTAATTATCAATGTCAATTCGAAACGCGAATTAAATTTATGGAAAAAGCGTGGAATCGATGAACTTGTTTCGCAACACACAATGAGACTTTTTGAAAGATTCAATATAAATTCTGATTTTCTGAACACTGATCCTTTGTCGTGGGAATCCAATTGTTATTACCAAGAGATGCGGCGTTACTTATCATGTTTGAAAGTCGTGAGTGACACTGATGAAAGAGCTGTTGCATTAGTTACAAAATTCAATTCGTCTATTACAAGAAATGAGGAGCAAAATCAATTTCTTTTCAAAGTAGTTGCTGAGTATCGAAAACAGCATCCGAACACAAACAAATCAACTTTATAATCATATGAAGCGATAATGATGATAGCAATACGAAGAATTAAAAACGTGTATTTGATAAAACAGCTGTAAAAATGACTCCAATCTCTTAATTTAACTCAATTTTTTTTCAAAATAATTTTGAAAGTTTGGAGAACCGATATTTTGTATAAAAACGATGCAAAAAAACTAGTATTTCTTAATAAAAAATTGTTAATTTCAAAAAACATTAAAAATTTCATAATTTAATGGACAAAAAAATCCCTGTTGTTTACTAGTATGTCGTAAAATATCTTTGTGTAAACTTTTTTAGAAGGTTTTTTAATCCCCTTCAATTTAACGCAAACTAGAGCTTTTTTTATTTGAAATAGTGAAAGTTATGCCAATTTAAAACTTGATCGTTTTTTTTTATTTCATTTCAATAAACAAATATCTTGCGCGACCTATTAATATGCACAAATTGAACTCAAATTTTTACAGACATCATGTTTTGAAGTCTTTCAACACATACTAGAAGAAGAGATAAAAATAAAGACTTTTTTGCGCTTTGGGCCAGTCTATTAGACACCTTGTAGTGATCCTTGCAAAAAAACACCAGGTCGTGTATTTCTTTGTGGGCTGTCGCAAGCATTTTATAAATGTGTGATGGGAAATTGAAGCTGAATTGCTTTAGCAGCTGTTCTCAAGAGATTTTTCACGGATATTCCGTAAGCTATTGTTCATCATATTAATTCACTTTTGCGTACATTATTCATATAACTAAATAACATTTTTGGTTAGATTTTTTTTTTTGAACTCAATATACAGGAAGCTGCCTGTCGGGCGTTTGATCGTGTTACAACTTTATAAGGGTTCGTTGTCGTACAACCTCGATTTGGCCAAAACGACGTTGTTCCTTCCTTTTCCTGAGTAATCTTGTTTACTACCGAGTCCAGTGTGTACCCCCATACACCTAATCACATACAACACGTAAGACATTCTTGTTGTTAAGTTGTTGTTGTTACAACATAGTTGCATAAAACCTGTATAGTAATAAGACGATTGAAAATAATATATTTGTTTGAATTTGGAATTATTACTTTGTCCGCCTTCTTACTAATCATGCAGCGCTAACTTTATTTGATTCTTCCAGGATGGTTGGAGAGATTTTCTCTTGTCGTTGTGTCGATTTAATTACAGGTTCTCCGTATCGGTAAGAGTCAGCGATGGAGCTCAGTGTGGAGCTATCGTGAGAGTGGAATGACATGAAAAAATCTCACATGGACATATAGGTAAGTGGTGAACCATGTAGATATCGGACGGGTCACACCCCCACGACCCCTAGCTGGCTAGCGTTAACTGTGTGACCGGCATAACACCCCCCTAACGGTTATTTCGGCGGATTAGGGAGGATGAGTGTTTTTTCAGAATTTTTTTTTGTCTGCAATTACTTCCATGGTCAGGTTCTTCAGGGCTGCTGATGATGGAAGCATGAACAAACATAATGGCGCCCAAAACTGATACATCAGCAAATAAGCGCCATTGTGAAGTTACAATACCCAGATATACGATTTTTTATTATTGAAAAAAATAATAAAAAAATACCCTTTTTGTGGTACAAATATTTAAACAAAGGTGTTTTTCTTCCGGGCACTTCCGAGTAGTTAACTCTTATTTTAATTAAAGTTCAGGTCTTCCGAAAGGTTATGTCTTCGACAAATACAAATGAAATTAAAAAACACACACCATCTGAGGCCTTGGCTATTTTCGTTGAAGGAGATTTTAGTAGAAGACAATGGGAAATTCTACATAACGCAAATAAAAATATATATCCTTGCTACTCCCTAATAAAAAATGCAAAAAAAAAGATTGCTATCCAAACGAACAATCTATGAGAGTGACTGAAACATGCCCGGAAACGAAATTTCAAGATTTGCTCAACCATACATCTTCACGGTTGTGTATGTATTTGGAGCCAGTTATAGAAACTATCTCAGGCGAAAAAAAAGGCAAATTTACAACTTATAATAAAATGGGGCTGTGATGGATCACAGCAATCACAATACAAACAGAAGTTTGAGAATAATACCGATACTGATGTAAATATATTCCAGAGCTCACTTGTACCATTACGTTTGCTCTCAGATACTAATGGACAAAGAAGAATTATATGACAGAATCCAGTGCCTTCCTCTCCTAGATTCTGCCGACCAATCCGGACGTTTCATAAGCACTTCAGGCTTTATAGGCAGAACTTCTCCCGCAAATTTGACAGGGTCAAATGTAATAGGGACATATTAAACAGGCTTTTGTTTACGTCTGACCCACTGTTAAGCAGCAATTGAAAGTCGAAAGCAACAGCGTAAGAAAAGCAAGCCATTCTGCTCGGTAACTATAAGTCTTCTTCTCCCTGAAAAGGACAATCAACAAATGGAATTCTGAGGAAGAGGATGATGAAAGCGAATCAGACTTTGATGGTTGATTTATTTTAGTTAAAGGCACTTTTTTCATTGTTTTATACAAATAAACATTATAAAATTACTGTTATGTAAAAATTCCCAGAAGAGAAAATTGCACTGTAAAAAATCCCAGAAGGGAAAATTTCTTAAAAATTAACATTCCTAAAATATACTTATCCATTTTTACATACGTCGGTAAATTTTCCATGGTAAACGGCCCTGAACCAAAGTTTCAAGACGAAACTTGAGCCACCCCAAATGATAATTTTCGCGCAACTTGCCATGCGCCGCGTGAGAAGCGCGCTGTAAGCAAGTTGCACAGGTGCCAGGCTAATAAAGTTCAAGGGGTCGTTTCCCCGGCGATTGGAGTTTTTCCTTGTCACCACCGGCGGGTGGAAATTTAAAAAAGTTGAGTGTTGTTTGACCCGTCACCACCAGCGGGTGGTTTTACGCGAAAGAGTGTTGTTCTACCGCTTTTTATTATAATTAATTTTGTTTTTTCGGCCACGGCGACGATGCGACGGTCGGCGGGTGTTTCGATGTTTTAGTGTTTTAGTGTTTTACTGTTTACAGTTTTAAACGGGTTTGAAAAGTGATTCATATTGTTGTAAACATAGATAGTAATTAATGAAAACATTTAGTAAATGAAGGATATTGCTTTTTGATTGATAACAATAATAAATTTAGTATATACACATATGTATCATGTTATTTATTATATAATTATATAATATATGTGAAAGTGAAAAGAAAAGGTGTTAAGTTTTATTTATGTTACAATTGGCACAGCCGGTAGGATAGATGTAGGTTTGATGAAACTTATGGGATATGCTGCAGGAATACCAGCAGTTGGAGATATCACGGCATGTATATTGCTTTCAAGAAAAGTTAAGAGTATTGCTACAGTGGGTGTGACTCATTTGAATGAATTGAAAATGTTGACTCAGGGACCGGATTCGAACATAGGATTTTACCAAGAGTTTATTAAGAAGATAATCCCACAATATTTTCTAGATTTTATTAATTTAGGAGTTGTAGAGAGTATTTTTAAAGAGTTAGTTCATGCTTTGCTAGGACTTAATGTGTATAATGTGGCTTTTTCAATTTTTAATATTTTAGTTTCTATTTTTGATTCTTTTAAGTCTAAGTCTAGTTTCTATATAAAGATTCATTTATCAAATTAGTTGTACGGTTATTTAATTGTTCAAATTCTAATGTTGAGACACAAGGTGATGAAGAATTTAGTATTTTAGAAGTTTTTCGTCAATTAATTGTATTATTATCAGGGGGATTTGCTGTTGGGACTTTATTTGATGTTGGTAGTTTGAGTTATTCTTTGTGGGATTTGTTTAATTGGAGAGGTAAACAAGTTTTAGGAGCTACAAATTGTTTGTTCGTGTTTACTAAACATTTTTTCCAAGCTATTGGATATTTAGTTAAGTATTTTACATTTCAAGATGATCCTAATTTAGTTTTAGCTCAGCAGTATTTAGGTGATAAAGTGAAGTTGAATGAATTTGTTAAACAAGCTAATTATTATTTGAATGTGTTTAATTGTGCTGATTTAAAGAAAGCAGAAATTCGAGCCGTAACATTACAGATGATTTTGGATGCTTATAAAATTAAGCAACTTTTAATAGTTGCACCATCGAGTGAGACAACTAAGTTATTACAATTGTGTGACTCAGTGATAAAGAAAAGTAATAATGAACAAGCTTTGTTTCGTTTGAATGTAGTGAGAAGAGAACCAATGATGTTATTTATGGCTGGTGATACGGGTATAGGGAAATCTTATATTCAAAGTGCTTTATCTTCTGCTTATATTCGCTCTGTGGGTATAAGACCTGATAATCCAGATTTTGTTTATTATATTAAAGGAGATGCTAAATATTGGAATGGTCATAATGGTAATAAAATCGTGTATTGGTATGATGAAGTGTTCAATCTTAACTCAGCAGAGCATCATGAAGCAATAATAAGCCAAGTTTATTCTTTAAAAACATCAGCACCTTATAATATTCCACGTGCAGAAGTAGGGAATAAGGATGAATGGTTTAATGGTCAATTTGTGGGTATGAATAGTAATGTTCCAGTACCACAATCTGATGTTTTTGTACGGAGAGAAGCATTTTTCCGGCGCTTTGATATTATGGTTGAGGTTTTAATTAAATGTGAGTTTAAACAAGCCCCTTGTTAAATGTTCCACTAAAACCTTACATCCAGGACATCGTTTCCTCCAACGCTTCGAACGCACTCTTCACTTAATCTTCCTAATTACCGTTGGATTTTGGATTATCGCTGGCTAAGCGATGCTGCCTCTGTATTAGTCTCTCTCTACTGTTAACCTCCGACTAGGAGATATCTACAAGTCCGGCTACGACAAGTTTCTAGAACTCGACTAAACTCTAGTGATATAAAAGCTTAACGTAATTCACTGTTAAAGAGTTATAAAATCTATTTTTTTTCTAAAAGTTTAAGATAAGTTAAAAGTGTATTATAATAAGTGTAATCTTGTTACAATAAAAGCTCATTGTGCCTACTTAAAAGTCGCGTAGTTACTCAAGTTATTAAATTCTAACACCCCTTATTTTGGATTAGCGGAGAAAATAATTGAAAAACATGCTAGAGGGAAGGAGATTTGTGAAAATTTTGAACATTTGGAATTTATATTGTATAAAGTTGAGAATGGTGTGAAAGTTAATGTTACTAATCCGTTAAGTTTCATAGAGTTTTTGGAGAAGTTTCATAGGAAAGCTATGCAGTTATACAAGCGTGAAACAGAGAATGTATCAAAAAGATATACTATGTTATGTCATGCTTGTGCTACTGATCCTAATGTTCGTAATCCTTTTGATTTATAGAGTGTTGACTTAATCGTTAGCGGCGGCGCACGGAATTTTTTTGGGTGTTGGTTAAAAGCGGGCGTGATTTTGAAAATAAAGATAAATCTGTATAAATAAAAAGAGCTTTTTTAGCGCCATAATCTAAGAAAAAGTTATAGATGTTTGTTAAGAGATTGTAGTTACCAAAAACGTTTGCTAACAAATTTGAATTAAAGTTAAAGTGATTTTGGAAAATAAAGATAAATCAGTATAAATAAAAAGAGCTTTTTTAGCAACATAATCTAAGAAAAAGTTATAGATGTTTGTTCAGAGATTTTAGTTACCAAAAACGTTTGCTAAAAAGTTTGAATTAAAGTTAATGTGATTTCGAAAAAAAATACCTTTGTATAAATTACAGGAGGTTTTTGCCAGAAGAATTTTAAGAAAGAATTATGGATTTTTGATTGCAAAAAGAAAGGAATATAACAAGTTGTTACATAAAAATATAACCAAAACAACAACAACAACAAAAACCATAAGACTCGCACCAAACAGACGAAAAATCCAACATCTTATCGCAAAGGTAACGGATTACGTCTGGGAGTGAGAATCTTCCCTATGTACAAAACGGTTAAAATTGTCCCCATGAGATACTAATTCTCGTCGCGGTTTCACGGTTAACGCTGAAACCGCGAAAAAGCCACCGCGGTCTTTGTTTTAGGGGAACGTGAGTGATCCTGACCTTGACCGCGGTGTGGGAACCGTTTTCCAGGTTGGATTTTGAAGATCCACGGCTTGCGGGCGGTGTAAAAGATTAAAAAAGTTGAGTGTTGTTTAAACTAGCGGACTCGGCGGTTGATTGTGTTTGGCTCGTGGAGGTTAACAAATGTTATAATAATAATTCCTGTGAAAACTATATGTTATATGTGTAAATCAAAGGTTATAATAGGGGAAAGTGTGTATGAAAGAGCCAGTTTTAAAAACCAACGGAAAACTATATGTTTCTTTTATTACCGATAAATGAAAATGCCTTCATGTAGTTTTATATTTATTAGCAAAGATAAATTATCAAAATAAAAATAAGAAATTTACTAGAAAAGCAATTTTTTTTTCACTTTAAAAAAAAGTAGAAATCGGCTCTTTCATAGCCGTCTGTTGATGAAAGAGCCATGTCGTGCTATGAAAGAGCCGACTACTAGCATTTGGGATAAAAATAGCATGTAATAAAAAAAAAGCATCTTCTAAATTATAATATGTCTCGATTCTATAACATCTGATAAAAAACAAAGATAATCTTCAAATCTGCAGTCTTAAAAACTAATAAAAAATTAATAAGGATATGGTTTAAAAACATTTTTGACAAAAATATTTAATGGCCCCCTTTATGCCACAAGATTCATGAGACCACCCATAACATATCTTGCATTTGTACCATTCTTCCTTGATTTCGGAATAATAACCATTACAAACTACACACTTGTTACTTTTCTGCGAAATTTCCTGCTGGCGTTTATCCCTTAATTGTGATAGAACCATGTCATCTTCTGAATGAGTTAATGAACTATCGTCATGCAATGAAATATTAACACTTGCATCGCTTGAATCATCACTTTCGTTTTCTTTAGTTTTTGGTTTTTTGTTAAGCTTTTTAATATTTGTTTTACTTGTAATTTTCTTAATTTTTTTCTTGTTTGTTTTTGAATTATGTTCTCATGCTTCTATTTTAATTTTTTCGGGGCTATCCGTGATTATAGTAGATGACATTTTACGGCTTTTCCGTTGCAAATTCTTTCTAGGAGCTGATTTTACAAACGGTTTTATAGCTTCTGGAGTGACAATATGTTGCTGGGAAGTACTGCTTTGGGCTGTTGATAGTCGCAACTTTTCCGATGCTGTGCTATTTAATACCTCACTGTCCATCCACCCTGATGTATGAGCTAAACCAAGGGCTCCAATGGGACCATTAGTTAGCATGTGTTCTTTGAAATTTACTCTCGGAAAAATTAATACCGGTGGAATAGTAGCACCCGCAGCATTAACAAAAAAGAGTGTGGTGACAAGCTGACCACGCTCAGCTGATGTTACATGTCCAATTTGTTTTAACCCCCGTTGAGCAATTATTTTGGGAGGATTAGTAACGGTACTACAACCAGTTTCATCCGCATTGAATATCATGTGTCCTCTTGAATTTTTGTAAAAATACGCTTGTTACCAATATTTGGACGATGAACATATGACTCCTCGCTTGAGGTCTTACATTTTTTAATTATTTTTGCTAAATAGGCCCTTGATATACCAAACACAATCGCAGTTTTATTAATTGATTGTTTATGATCTATAACGTCTTTTACTGCATCTTCAATAACAGACGCTGACGGCCTATTTCGCGTTTTCTTTGTAGCTTCTAATGACATTTTGCTTATATTCTGAAATCATAAAGAGTAAAAAAAGATTTGCAGACTTCTTCAAAATTGTAATTTGCTTTGAAAGAGCCATGGGTTCGTGCCATGAAAGAGCCGGCTCTTTCAATACACCATAGCCTGGCTCTTTCAAAACAATTTCTGTTTACACACAAAACCTAAAAATTCATGACTTACTGCTCAGTTATATTTTTAATCACAAACGTTAATTAAAGCTTTGTATGTACCTATTAATGTAGTAAAATCGTTTCTGCACTTGGTGAACTACTTTTCCTGTAAACACTCTCCGAACCAACACAATAAAACTTACTTTTTCGCCACAAATTTTTTGATGTGGTGCTGTAACGACATCAATGCCACTAGAACTGCCAATCGCGGGTGAGACGCCGCTGTTTAGGGTTGTCATTGCAGGGTTAAAAGTTTCTATTGATAAGTATATTCAGAAATAGGTGAAAATGATTTCAGCTCTTTCAAAACCTGGCTCTTTCATACACATTTACCCCTAATAGTTCCGGTGAAAACTTTGAGAAGCTTGTAATTCCTGTAAAAATTTATGTTATATGCGTAAATCAAATGTTATAATAATAGTTCCTGTGAAAACTTTATATAAGTCTTGTAAAATTTCGAGTCAAATCACAGGTTTGTGTTTGTATTAAAAATCACTGATCATTTCTTCGTAGACCCTTACATAATTACACCTCTACGTTTATAAGTAATTGAAATTGTGAAAAACCATATTTAAAATACAAAAAAAAAATATATTTAAGAAAAATAAAAAATTGTTTTGGTGAAAACGTGAAGAGTTCCAAAAACATTACCTAACATTACTCTGATTGTTTAATTATACATATCTACATTGATACATATCAAAAAATAATTTTGGCCAGGTTTTTGGTATAAATACTCCTACGTGCGGCGGCAAGAAAAATTAATATGGGGCCAAACCATAATTGGGACAGCTGTAACGCGAAGGCTAAGTTTATCAAAAATAAATTTTTTTTGGGACAATCAGAGCGCTCAGAAGTTGACTGAGAATCCAGTATTCCACAACCGGAGCAAACACTTTGATGTTAGGTCTCACAAAATAAGGGAGCTTAACGAGGACAATATCATTAAATTAGAATACGTGCAGTCATCGGAGATGGTAGCAGACATCCTAACGAAATCTCTCCAAGCATCCAAAAACCAAAAGACCTTGGGTCTTCTAGATTACGGGGCAAGACAAGAAGTGTTACCATTGAGTGAAGGTTTTGTTAGCAGTGGCAACACTCCTGCTATTGAACCACACACAGATTAGATTTAGTTTTTCATTCTGCAACAGTTTCTAGAAGACACATGAAAAGGCTTGTTAAATCTGAAATAAGAAAATTGTGTGATAATGCTCAAAATAATGAGGAAAACAATGCAGTTAATTCAGATTGTACATTTGAAGAGAACAGTTCATGTAACGATATTGCCGAATTTTCAAACATTCTGGATGCTGAGCCTCCTGCAGAAACAGAATGTGAAAATATTGTTGAAAAAAACGTCCTTTAATAGAAAAATTTAAATCTTGGGCTGTTAACTATAGAATTAAACGTGATGCATGTGACCATTTGCTCCATATTTTAGCTGAAGAGGGACTGCATGTTCCGAAAAGCATGAAGAGTTTTTCGCAAAAGAAATAGCTCCTTTTGAAATAAGTAACGTTTCAAACGGCCAATATTATCATTTTGGCATTCAAAACGCTTTGAAATTATTAAAACTTGAAATAATACAACCAAAGTATAAACTTCTTATTGATATTTGTGCCGATGGTTTGCCCCTATTCAAAAGCTCGTCAATGACATTGTGGCCTATATTAGGCAGTCTTCCGAACAACAGGCAAATATCTCCATTTGTAATTGCCATTTTCAGAGGCGCCTCAAAACCAGGAAGTGTAAAGGAATTTTTGATTAAATTTGTTGAAGAAATGTTACACTTGAAAAGCGAAGGAGTTTTGATCAATGGAAAATTATTCGAAATCGACATAAGAGTTTTTACATGCGACAGTCCAGCTAGAGCATTTTTAACCGGAACAGTTGGTCACACACCCGCAAATGGGTGTCCGAAATGTACGCAGAAGGGGAAAAACATAATAAAACTTTAGCATACAGCATCATTTCGGGAGAATTGAGAACAGATAATGATTTTACAAGCAGAAATGATGTTTTGCACCACTCGGAAATTTTTCAGAATGACATCCATCCATTGGAACGATTGAATATTAGAATGGTATCTCAATTTCCGCTGGATGTTATGTATCTAATCGACCTGGGAGTTACCAAAAAAATTGTAATATTAATTCTAAGTGGAAAACATAAGAAAACAATGTTAAGTGCTGATAAAAAAAAGAACTGAACCGAAGGTTGATTTCAGTACGAAAATTCGTACCAGCTGAGTTTTGCAGGAAGCCGAGAACTGTAGAAGAACATCATCGATGGAAAGCATCCGAGTTCAGACAACTTTTATTATATACAAGCATTGTTGTATTAAAAGATATAATCAATGAAGATCAGTGGCGTAGCGTGAGTATCAGCCGCCCGGGGCGGAAGAAAATTTTGCCGCCCTCTTATTAACTTCCCAGTTTATAGGGAAGTTATTGTAATCGGTCCGAAAATCGAAATAGTAATTTTCAACGTACATATTTTCATTTTTCAAGGTCCCAATATCATTTTAAGCAAGAATTTTCATAAAATTCTGTCGAGTCATTCTTTTGTTTAAACGAAGTAAGTGATTTTTATACCTGCACGATTTCGCGCGAACCAACAATGATACCGACTGGTCTCGGTCGTAGCGTATTACCGAAGTTATAATCTATGAAAATCTAAAGATTTTTGTTTAGACTACGTAACTGATTTTTGTAACTGCACGATATCGCGCGACCCAAAAATGATGAGTTGCCGATCGACGCGTATTACCGAAGTTATAATCTGAAAATATTTTCATAAAAATCGGTGGAGCCGATGAACGAAGTTCGTGATTTTTGTACCTGCCCAATATCGCGCGTACCAAATATGATACCGACTCCGTTGAGGTGCCGATCGGCGCGTATTAATGAAAACATGCTCTGAAAAAAATTTCATAACATGCGGTCAAGCCTTTTTTTTGTTTAAATGGAAAGACTTGCGCTAAGGGTCACAAGCACCTTAAATTGATTAGTTTTTCTATTATCTAATAAACTCGTTGGAATAAAATTCGTTTTTTTCTGGATTCAGCAGAGCGATAGGACGGTTTTTTGTCAACTTCCTCTCCTTATTTTGGATCGCCTTTCTGAGTTTTTGCAATACCTCACAAAAGCGTGCAGCTGAGATTGTGGTCCCACGGGGCAGGAGCGAGTGGAGTCTCCATAGTAGCTGCAGCCTGACTGTCGGATCGATCGATGCATGGGCATAGACATTTTGCAGTGCTGCCACTACACGCGAATTCCCTGAGACTAGCAGACTTCTCCCGCCAACGACACGGATTTAAAAAAATAGTGGAACTTACTTTTGAGACGACCCTCGTACAATATTGAACACTATTCTTTATATTATAGAAATCATTCTTGTTGAATATTAGTCATAAATAATCCAACCACAAATTAAAATACGGGGAATCCCTGCTAGTCAGTACAGACGGTGCTGCCAGTCGCTACAATGAGCAAAACGTCATTATTACATTCATTTAAAGAAAGGAGATTCCCCATTTTCATCACAGTATAATTAATGAAAAATTCCGTGCTCATTTCGTTTGGTCCGAATCGTAGGTGCGACAAAAATAATATTTACGAGATATCTATTATTATCATTCATTGTGAAATTTTGCCGCCCCCTAAAGGTGCCGCCCGGGGCGGACCGCCCCTGCCGCCCCTACTACGCTACGCCACTGAATGAAGATTTATACTACCATATCCTTTTATTACGGCTCATATAGACTGATTTCTTGTCCAGCAAATTGTAAATCAAATTTAAATTGTGTACAGGAAATGTTAAAAAAATTTGTGCAGGATTTTGCAATATTATATGGTGAGGAAAAAGTTAGCTATAATGTACATTGTTGTTGCACTTGACTGAATCTGTACAGATGTATGGCAATGTAGACAATTTTTCATCATATAAATACGAAAATTATATGCAAATATTGAAGAAAGACTGCAGAAAACCAACTGAAATTCTTGTAACGGTTGGCCTAAACTTTAAAAAAAAACCGTGACCAGTTGGTCAGAGAGAAAATTTTTTATTCAAACCCTCCCCAAACATCCGCATATTAATATTAAATTAACCTCATCTCCATACGATTACCCTAAAATAATTTTCTCACCCCACAATTTTTTCCATGCAGTAATTATTCATGATTTCCATACAAAAACTTTTTTTCAAATTACGCACGCCTCTGCTCATATTATTTCGTGCCTACGCTATTCTACAGCATAATGCCCGCACACATGAATTTTCGCGCAACAAATTGCCGGCGGCGAACGTCCAGCCAATCACCTTGCGGAATGCACATGAGGCCGAGTACGTTTCGCGGAATTACACTTTTGTCCATTTAATGGAATGATTTTACACGGGGAAAATGGAGGAACGCGGATTGACCGAATTCCTTTGTTTGTTCCCTTTCGCGTATATTCCTTCATCCCATTACCCCCACCCTTAATTAACGCTCATGACGCGGCCCAAGCCGGACCAAATAAGGAGATTTCAACGGTTTTTACCGTTATGCGTTCTGCGCCGGTGTGAGTGGCATTTTTTGTTAAGCCGCACTGTGCCTGCATGGTGAAAAAGGGAGCGTTTTTGAGGGCAGTCGGCGAATAAATGTTGTTGAGGGCAGTCGGCGAAGAGATATGAAGAACGAGAGTTGGATATAAAGAAAAAATAAAGGTTTTGTTAAGGAAGATTAAAAAGGAAAAAAAAAATGTTAACACCAAACAAATTGAGAAAGTAAAAAAAAATATATAATAATAAAAAAGTTTTGTTTTTTAAGGAAAATTAAAATAAAAAAATTAAAAGTGTTAACAACCAGAATTGACGAAAAATAAAGAGTTTTTTTTTGAAAATCAAAATGAAAAATTAAAATTAACAAAAAAGAATTGATGAAAATAAAAGTTTTGTTAAGAAAATTAAAATTAAAAATTAAAAGTGTTAATAACCACAAAGGAATTGATGAAAATAAAAAGTTTCTTTTGAAAATTAAAGTTTTCTTTACAAAAAAAAAAGGGTTATAGATTAAAAAGTTAAAAAGAAAAAAAAATATAAAGAAAAATTCTAAGTTAATTAAAAGAAAAAGTTATACATAGTTAAAAAGTAAATGAAGAGAAAAGTAACGTAAGATTCTAAGTTGAACAAAAGAGTTATGGTAGTAAAGAAGAAGACAAATAAGGAAAGATTCTAAGGTAAATCAAAAAAAAAGAAAAAAAAAACAAAAACATAAAATATGAATACATAAACTAAAGAAATTTTATCTAAGAAAAAAAAAATTTTTTAACTTAAAAGAAGAATAAAGGTTTTTTTTGAAAAATAAGATAATAAAATGTGAATTTAGTGAGTAGTAAGAAATTATATGATACAAAGATACAAAAAAAAAAAATTTTGTACTTAATTATACGCAAATAATAACATGAGAAATCAAGAAAAAATTTAATGGCGGAGGTGAGTTTTTTTGTTGAAGAGAAATTGTTTAAAATACAAAATTTGGTTTAAAAAGAAAAAAAATGAAAATAAAAGTTCGTTACAATAAAACTCAAGGAATACATAACAACAATGCAAATAAATTTTTTTTTATTATATATATATATATATGTACAATTTAAGATAAATGAGTTAATTTAAGAGGAGAAAGGAAAACATATAAAAACAGCCATTATTTTTTGTTCTTTCTAAAGAAAAACTTATATTATTGTAAGAAAAAAAAAGTAAACAAGAAGAAAAGTAAAAGGAAGAAAAAATGATAAAAGGCACCAGTCGTAAATAAAATAAATGTAAAGTTAATTCAATATTATTTAGTAAATTTGCAAGGAGGGTATTTGTTTGTTAATATGAAAGGCAATGATGTGAAATCAGAAAAGGAGGAGAAAGAAATCTAAATAACTCCATTATTAGAGATTAATTTTGAAAAAAAAAGAAAAACAAAAAAAAAGAAAGAAAAGGGAAGAAGAAAGAAAAAAAGGAAGCAAAAACAGTTCTTTTTACCCTTGGTTTTTTCTTGCTATATATTTTTTGATTATACTATTAGTCCAATTATTACTAATATTAGGCATCCTTAAAAGGCTTCTACTGGTAGCTACGGGATTTGAAAAAAAATAAAACAAAACCAGGTTTTTAGTTTTTTTTAATAAAAATGGAAAAAAAGATTTTATACAAAACCTTCTTTCATTGGTAAATAGTTTCTCTCAATTTTGTTTTTTCAGTTTTTTTGTGTTCTTTAAATAATGGCTCGTGAGTAGACGCAGAGTAGGTATGGACTTCTAGGGGAGGTTTTGGTCCTCCAAACATGGTGATTACCCTTTAGTTTTTCAGCACCCCTGACCCCGCATTAGGAGGCATGGCTGCGTGACGTTGCACCCCGCACTTTTCCCTCTCTAATGGCACCCCAGGTTTTTTTGTTGGTTTTACTCGCGGGATTCAATTTATGCTCGACACGCGTAAGTAATTAGATTTGGATGGTCAACCCATCAAGTAACTGTCTTTAATGACGAGCCCCTGCACACCGAACCCCCCCCCCCCAACGGGGAGCTAGCCGCAGCACCGCCAGGCGTGTCCGTGTGATAGTGCAGTGGGTGGTTCGAAAATAGTCCGCGATAGTTTCCTTGTTCGTATTAGTAGCATATTTCAAATAATTTTTATTTGTACTGTCTGTTGACCCATAGTTTATTCGATTTTGCTTATATGACAGTTACAAATAGGACGCCAGTGGTGTTCCGTGCGTATTGTGCTCACTTCGGAAATTCAATTCTTTCAAGATACATAATTTTTTTTGATGACAGTACATTCTCCAGCAATTACATAACAGAATGATAGAAAGGAGTTTAGTTGATGAAAAATCAGAAAATAAGTCTGGACTTTACAAATCTTCAGATAAAACATTCTCTATAACCTGTCCTCCAATATTTAAAAGCTATTATTTTGATTTATTTTTTCTTTCTTAACACCCCCCAAATAATTTTTGCTACATAAGAGGCATGATACCGATCAAAGTTGTCGGTTTTTGTTCTGAGGAAGGAGTTAACTACGTGATTGGTTTCCGATTCCTGGAAACCAAAAACTTTTTTGAAATTCCTGTCGACTCAAAAACGACTCTAGGTATAACTTGTGTAGAAGAGATTAATGAGACTCCAGAAAAGTTCAAAATAGAAGAGATATTATGCAAAATTTTCTGTATACCCAATGGAAATTCCCTTGTTTTATTGTAGTACCAATTTTACACCATTGTGATCAATAATCATAATACTATTAATTTTTATATTATTATTCAGGAAAATGGAAAATTCATTGAAAAAGTCCCACTTTAAAACAACGCCATACACAGCAACGCCCCTTTCTACGAGTAAATTCAATATAGGTAAACAATTTCAATGTTGGCTTTAAATCACTAATTAATTTGGTTAATTATTATTGTAGCTGCGAGCACAGAAAACAAAAATGCAGAAAACAAAAATGAAGAGTTACTTCAAAAAAACAATGAATTAAATAATGAAGTAAAGGAATTGAAAGAAATGGTGTGCTACCAGAATATAATATTAGAAAAAATGTCGACAAAACTTTTTCCTGCCCCCGACTTTGACAACGCCCGCATATTACAGACTGAGAACATGTACAACAAGAGACTGACACTAGAAATGTTACACATTATCAACATTCCGAGTTATCATCGTATTAACTATAAAGCCGACACTGAGAATGTAGCGCACGCATACAGGCACCTCATTTACAAAGCAAAAAAGAAGATATAATGTTCAGTTGTTGAAAATGTAATTTGGCGGTGAATTTTAATATTACTTGTTATTTTCAAAAAAAAAAAATTTTTTTTTATATATTTTTATATTTATATTTATATTTTTATTTTTGATTATTTTAATGTCCTAGTTAACTTGTTTTTAAACGTAAGTGTTTAAAGCGTGTCTGATATTTTTAAGTTTTTAATTTTTGTGCTATGTTTTTAGATTTTTTGAGGGAATAGATAGGCTGATGATGGTCTACGAAGTAGGCCGAAATATTCTATAAATAAATTATACACAAACAAGACCTCAAGCTCGATTAATTTATAAATTTAATTATTATACCTAAAGGTCGAATAATATTACTATACTTATACTTTTTCCTGTTCGACATAATTACGACTTCTTTCCTTTAAAATCAATTAAAGAGCTCGAGAACTCTGAAGAGTTCTTAAAAAATGAAAACAAGGAAGATGTGGTAAGTTTCTCATTTATTTCGTTCTATATTATTTTATGTTATTTATAAAATTAATCTAATTTTTTTGCAGGTCGAGTATATAAAACAATTTATAGGGAAGGCGAAAATACCGCAAGTTTTTGGGCAAATATTCGACCAAGATATAATATTGAAATTTAATTGGGATGGTCGAAAAAATCGAATTCCCTTAAAAAAATATACATTATTTAATACTCATTTTTTTGGTAAGTTTATTATTTCATATTATGAATTTAACATTTTTCGGCATATATAAATAATCGCTGTCTTACAGAAGCAGTAAAAAGTAATGAGTTTGGTTTTAGCCAATTTGAGCAGGCTGTAACGGTCGGCCTGTAAATTAAATTCCAACCCCTGAAAAATAAATCCAAAACCATAAAGATTGCATGTCAGTTTGATTTTATCCATTCAAAATTAGCTCCATTCAAATATACCAAACAACGAAAAAAAAATAAACCGTTTACACATTTTACAAATTTTAAATATTCTTGCAAAAGTAAACTTTTGCCTAAGTACACCCCTGCCCACATAATCTGTATCTACTCCATCCTATATCTTATTGCTCACATACACATGGATTTTGCGCAACAAGAATTGGCGGCGGCGAACGCCCAGCCAATCACCTCGCATGATTCAAGTGAAGCCGGCACGATTCTCGGAATTTCAAATTCTTGTGAGTGTAATGGAGTGGATTTACACGGGAGAATGAAGGAACACCGATTATCAATCCCTTTGGTTGTTCCCTTCCGTGTGAATTCCTTCATTTCATTTCCCCATCCTCTATTTTCCAAGGACACGACCATATAAGGGAATAAACGCTGTTCGATAGCGACTTCCTTTGGGTTTTTTTCTGTCCTCACCCCCCAACACTCATGCGTCGATGGACAATGCTGAGACGTTGGCGTCGGTTTTGATTTTCATTCGGGAGTCGGAGTTGTGACGAGAAAGGTGGTGAACGTTCCGTAGTGTTGACCGGGAAAAGCCTAAATAAAATAAAAAGAAAAAGAAAGCCAATAGGATAAATCTTTACGGATTGCTAATCGTACTTAATATTTAAAAAGAAAAACAAAAAAATAATAATAATAAGGAAAGTTTTTTTGAAAAAAAAAGAAACGGGAAAACGTGGATGCACCGGAGAGAGCCGAGAAACGCGGGCGGAAAAAAAAGAAAAAAAGAAGTGGGTGCCGAAGGGACCTGCCGGTTAAATATCCGAGTACAATGCAATAAAACGCGGGTTTTTTTATTTTATTTAAATCCGGGTAAGAAAAAAAAGTAAAGAAAATTTTTATCGTAAACCACCTGCAGATAACCAAAAGAAGAAAAAAACGGTGCTCCTAAAATAAGAAAGAGAAAGAAAAATAAAATCTGGATGAGTTTTTTTTTTTGAAAATTTGGAACAAAATGTAAAATTGAAACAACCAGAAAAAAAAAGTTCTTTGCTAGTGCGTAACCAAGTATAAAATAATACAGTTTTTTTTAAAGAATTAAGAAAAACAAGAAAATGTAAAATTGAAACAACCAGAAAAAAAAAGTTCTTTGCTAGTGCGTAACCAAGTATAAAATAATACAGTTTTTTTAAAGAATTAAGAAAAAAAAGAAAATGTAAAATTGAAACAACCAGAAAAAAAAGTTCTTTGCTAGTGCGTAACCAAGTATAAAATAATACAGTTTTTTTAAAGAATTAAGAAAAAAAAGAAAATGTAAAATTGAAACAACCAGAAAAAAAAAGTTCTTTGCTAGTGCGTAACCAAGTATAAAATAATACAGTTTTTTTAAAGAATTAAGAAAAAAAAGAAAATGTAAAATTGAAACAACCAGAAAAAAAAGTTCTTTGCTAGTGCGTAACCAAGTATAAAATAATACAGTTTTTTTAAAGAATTAAAAAAAAAAAGAAAATGTAAAATTGAAACAACCAGAAAAAAAAGTTCTTTGCTAGTGCGTAACCAAGTATAAAATAATACAGTTTTTTTAAAGAATTAAGAAAAAAAACAAAATGTAAATTGAAACAACCAGAAAAAAAAAGTTCTTTGCTAGTGCGTAACCAAGTATAAAATAATACAGTTTTTTTAAAGAAATAAGAAAAAAAAGAGAATGTAAAATTGAAATAACCAAAAAACAAAAAAAAAAGAGTCAACTTCGCATAATCGATTTACCCTTACACATAGGTAAATACTAATAGTGCCTGGTAAGACCCAGAAATTTGCAATATAACTGATTTTGCGTGGTTTGGTGTCGTTTATCTAAATGAATAGGGCGGCGACGTGCATCCTATGGTTATATTCAAAGGAAAAGTGTGTAAATAAATAGGTAAAAAGCAAAAAAAAAAAAACAAAAAAAAAAACCCACAGAAATTTTGTTGTAATACACGAGAAAAAAAGGTCAATGTTTGTGCGTGTGGTGACTGCGTGACATGTGTTAGGTAGATACGCATAAAATATAAAATTTATATATATACTATTAAAACCAAGAAACCATCAAACATTTAAATAATGGAAAGAAAAAAAAGAAATTTGATTTTTATTATACCTAAGTTTTTTTCTAATAATAAGTAATATTACAAAACATAAATATATATATATATATATATACGAGAAAATTAAGATTAATATGGAAAAGTAAAAGAGGCTTTGGCGAAATTTGATTTTTATTATACGTAAGTTTTTTTCTAATAATAAGTAATATTACAAAACATAAATATATATATATATATATATACGAGAAAATTAAGATTAATATGGAAAAGTAAAAGAGGCGTTGGCGAAATTTGATGAGAAATGTAAATGTATAGTTAAGTATGTATGTGCCTATTACTGTCGGTGTATTATGCACCAAGAAGAAAACGAGGAATAATATATATATATATATATATAAAAAATTTATTAACCGTAAAAAGACCAAAATTTTTTTTCTTTTCCCGAACAATTTTATGGTTTTTTTCTCTCTCTTGTTTTTTTGAGATTCAACTAGGAATGGACGAGTAGAACCCATTGTAAGTGTGGCGCTATTAGGGGCGGTTTTGGTCCTCCAATATTGTGAGTACCCCATGATTTTTTTTCAGATCCCCCTTTATCCCATAAGTCCGTAAGCATGGCTGCTTGACTTCGCTACCCCCCTCTCGTATGGCCACCCGGTCCTATATAGTCCCTGTCTCGGCGATTAATCATATATTTTTTTTTTTGACACGCGAAGTTTAGTATGTCTTAAGTACATATCAAGTAACTGTCTTTAATGACGAGCCCCTGCACGACGAACTCCCCCAACGGCGAGCTAGCCGCAGCACCGCCAGGCGTGTCCTTATTTCTAGTGCAGAGGGTGCGTATTTTCGCGAGATAGGTTTTCAATTGCATCCCTGGTTAATATCAGCTGTTCAGTACAGGCCGTCAGCCGTCTTTAGCATTTATTTTCAATTTATATTATTTGTACTGTCAGGCTAGTTTTAGGTAAAGAATTAACTTAGCTTAGCCCAAAAATCTTTTTGACAGTTATAATTATGGCGCAACGCGTCATTGGCATATTCTGTCCTCCTTTATTTAAATTTAGTTTAAATATTTATTATGACAGTTACAGATATGGCGCCTCGAGTGTCATATGTGGATTCTGCCTCGTTCAGTTTAGCTTATTTTTATATTGACAGTTACAAGGCAATTAAAACAGCCGTCGCTTTGGAAAAAGGAAAACTTTACAGAAAAACATACAAATTAAAAACAACAAAATGAATACAAATAATATAATATATTAAAATAATGTTAAACTCAATTAGAAATTATGTTGAATTAAATTAAAAATTATGCTGAATTAAATTAAAAATTATATTGAATTAAATTAAAAATTATGTTGAATTAAATTAAAAATAATGTTGAATTAAATTAAAAATAGTGTTGAATTAAAAATATTTGAAAGACGTAAATACATTTTTTTCTTATGCAATATTTTTCCAGAAATTTTTGAAAACTAAAAAGGAGGCCTCCATTTCATATCACCTTGGAACTAAAGACGAGATCTCCAATTTCAGTCTACAGCTAGTTTTAAGGGAGTACTCCAACTCAACTCCATTGAGAAGTCTATAGGAGTACTCTCTTTAGACTTTTTTGGAGGTCAGAAGGAGCCCTCTCCTCCAATGACATCCTAATGTTAAAATCATGGCAAAGGGAGACATTTCGGAGGTATTAATACCTCTCGTAGGAGGCATCCTACATTACTCGCGGAGGCCTCTTTTTCCTGCTGGGCAGTTATAGAAACTATCTCAGACGAAAAAAAGACAAATTTACAACTTATAATAAAATGGGGCTGTTCTGTGATGGATCACAGCAATCACAATACAAACAGAAGTTTGAAAATAATACCCATACTGACGCAAATAAAATGTTTGTGCCTTAAGCAACTAATTATTAATTTGAATCCAGTCTACTTTTCGCGTCCGATAAATTCGTGTCTCCAGTCGTAGTTGTCTTAAAATTTATTTAAACGTTATTTTTCCATAAAGTAAAGTAAAAATAAACTAAAGTTAAATAAAAGTTTTTTATATTTAAAGGAAGTTGTGTTATTGTTTTATTTTAGCATTCCTTTTTTTGAATTCATGAACGTCGCTACTTTGAATGTTAGTCGCAACATTAAAGCAGTTAAATATAATCTTACATATATCGAGCAAAGAGTGTTTTATTTATTATTCCCATCAAAAACAAACCGAAACCAGATGAATTAAATGTTTATGGAGAGTTTCATATCGAAATTACGCCAAATTGAAGACAACAAAGTAAGATTAATGTTGCAGAGAGATATACTATAAACAATCTCATCGATGATGCTTTAATGGGAGTTGGAAAATATTCTACATCATCAAACTGTTCTTATGCAGAAACTATGCACTCTCCAGTTTGAACTGTTTTTTTACCAAAACCCATGTTGTAGCTTATGCAGTTTTGTTATCCCTTCAAAAACCCCAGATAATATGAACGTAACGTAAAATCCCTTATTTAATCCAATTATTCCAAAGGTCCCTTAATATTTATAGGAATTATAAATATTAAAGGAAGTTAAATACTAGTTCTTTGAAACTGTGCTAAGAAATGGGAAGAAAGTTAAATAATAGTTCGTAGAAACTGTGCTAAGAAATATAAAGAATTGTAGATTAAAGTAAAAATAAATAATTTTTGTGGTTAAAAGTTTCAATAAAACAGTTACGGACGATTTAAGAAAAAATAAAGTATTGTGTACGTTAACCAAAAGAAAAAAAAATTGTTAACAAGGATTTAGGAGGATAGCCAGGACAAAGGAACAAGGTTAGTAACCACTTTCTAAAATATAAACATTACACCACCATTCAAAATTTCGACATTCATATGTCACGGCATGTCTGGACAAAGCAGACCGGAACCCAACCACATTCCGTAACCCGAACGACGACACGCCACCCATAGGCGTCCAGCAGCCCATCACGCAATCTCCTTGATCCTCAACCCCATTTCCAAAGGTCCCAGCATCTGCCTCTACCATAAAATTTCCTTTATGTCCACAGAGAACCACATTTCCAAGGCACATAGCATTTTAAAGGATCATGGCCACTTTACATTATCCCATGCTTTCGAAGGAAATTCTCAATCAAACACGATACGGCATCCGTTCCAGCCTATAATTAAAACCAAAAAATTAACAAAGGCAAGCAATTTCGACTACAAGTGGCAAATTCTAAAGGAAATCGTCTATCGAAATCGATACGACTTTTCCTTTTTAATAAATCCAAAAATCTTTGTGGCCACAAATTGCATTCATAAATGATATGTTCCGGCATGGAACACGGGTACCTGAGCGTAGAACCAAAGGTCGGTCGAGCACAAAATGACAAAACAACCATATGCTATGAATTGTCCTAAAACTGTTGAAAACCAGATATAGAATTAAGAATCAAGTAAAATTTAAAGAATACCGGTGAAAACATCGACCAGAAGTCACTATTACTATTTGCAAGCTCTGACAACCAGAATGACCAACGTAATACCGGAGACAAACTTGCGGTATCGCAATTGCAATTTCACTTAAACCGCAAGTGTGTCTCTGTATACTGAAAAGAAATCACGGTGTAAACTTGGTATACAGAACATTGAAACTCAATATCTCAATTGAGAAAAATATCATGGTATAGCCTAAGTATACCCAAGATTTTAACCAGAAAATAGTTTGAACATAAACCAAAATGGTACTTTAGAACCGATTTTTAATTTTTAATTTGGCAGCACTGCCCGTATGAATCTGTCAGAATTCAAAATTTCAAATTTCACTTTTATTTTTAATATTAATTAATCATAATTATATTTCTATTCATATTTCACAGCAGCACAAAATTTTTTTTCGTTTTGCAATAATCTGACAGATAAATCACAACCTAAACAACTCAGTATACTAATGCAAGTGTGTCTTCACATTTTTATATTGCAATGCAATATGACAAAACTGCAATATCTCGATCTCAATTGCTATACCACAAGTGTGTCTTCGGTATAAGAAATAAAACAAAAACACTTAACGAGTTATGAAATTGTGCATTGAATAAACACTTTAAACCTGCTAGTTCCACTTGGATTTGGCGTATTTTATACTAGGCTAAGTATTCAAAACTTGACTAAATCGCCTTAAAAAACTTCGGCAATTCTTGTAAATGACATGGTAATTTTTCACATTAAACTTGGGCATTTTTACGAAGCAAAGTATATTTCACCTAAGGCTAGGGCAAATTATTACATATAGTATTGTCTATGCCCATACATATAAGGAAATCTGTGAATTGAAATCAGCGCAAACCGTTTTCCCTGTTTCGTAAGTTTACGCAAGCATTCATCAGTTTAACGCGTTATTATTCGAATTATTATTTTCAAAGCCTTTGTAAAGATTGCAGTGAAAAATTTTCGTGATTTTATAAAAGAGTGATAAGAGTTATTTAAGTGTATCGATTCTAAGCCATTGTAAGTATAAGTTACACCACAAAAATATTTCTCACAAAATTCTCGCTCTGAAGATCCAGCCAACAAAATAATTTTATGTAATATGATATAAGAAAAATATTTCTTAAGAAATTCTCGTTAGAGACAAAACAATTTTATGTCATGCGATATTATCGCAAAGTTCTAGGAAATCTGCCCCCACAATTTTGCACATTGCACTTATAATAATTTGACCGTAAGGTAGCCGGCCCTAAGCATTTTTTGTATGACTAAAATCAGTTCTATTTTAACTGTTAATAAATACGGAGGTCTCTTCATCTATTAAAAATATTAAATTTGTCTTTATTATTTTTTTATGACATAATTTATTAAATTTTATTAACTTATACTTTGATAAATATTGTATATTGAAGTTTCATTGCAAGCTATATTTTACAGAGACCGTAAAATATTCCTGAACTAAAAAGATATTGAATTAACAGCAAAGGTTAGTAAAAACAAACGAATTATCAGAATTTTATTTTACATTAAATTTTTATGTTATTTTTTGTAGCAGTTATGGCTACTTGTATTAGCAAACGTATTTTTCAAAATGCGCAAATTCTACTCAGTCAGCTTAAGGCGAAGGTCCAATGCCGACAGCGCGTTATACGCGGCAGGGGCTTCATGCGCGTTGACGTCCGTTGAAGGTTCATTCATAGCGTCAGGACGTCAAAAAGGTTGCTTTGATTTAAATTCATGTGTGGATTTTTGTCTTTATAAAGTTTTAATTTCGACAGTTTGACAATTTTCAACGCCTGCCAACGCGCGAAAAGTTGAAAGTTGGTCGACTTTTGCCGTCGCTTGACACCGCAAAGTCGTGAATGGGACAGCTCGATTTGAATTACACACAATCAAATATCGACGTCAAAGCGCGTCAACACTTTGACGCCCGTAAACGCGAATAAAGTCGTGATTGGGCCACCGCCTTTAAAGTTTTTCATGGTTGCAACAAAAGTAGTTTTTACACTTGTTGTAAATACAATTGTCAACAGATTTTTCAAAATATTTCGGCTTTCAAGAAGCATCAAGTTCACGCATCCAAAACAATTACCAGCAAAAGTCCCTCTATAAAAAAAGGTTTTCAGTGCGAAAAGCAAAGTACTATAGAAGAATGTGATACTTTTCAAGCGGTGCCGATTACTTGAGAAGAAATTAAAAATACATTAGTGGACGATGATAAACATGTTACTGATGTAAAAGAACTCTTTAGCCGTTTTTTAAAGTTTGTACTTTGTTTACACAACAATAATAATTTCACAAGACAGGACGTTATCAATATCCAAATGAATATAAATTAACTATTTATTTTACCAATTTTACAATGTTGCGAATTGTTTTATAGGTTTAAATCGATTACATCGACAAGTATCCTTAGTCTGGCAAAGGCGTTTCTTTTATGCAATGAGAGAATTTCTGCCATATATCGTTATTTAAAGAACGAATCAAGGACACCACAGCAAAAAACTTGCTAGAAGAATTTATCAAAAATAAGGATACGCTTGATACAGGTAAATTTAGTCTTGTTAAAGCACATCTTTCATTTTCTTTCCTTAGATAATATAAACAATATTTATTTTCAATTGATTAATGCGGTTTTGGTGCCGGCTTCAAAGTTCATTGACGGAAAACGAATCAAATACAGCATCAAAGATTCTCAGTCGGCATTTACTTTATTGGCAATGCAACCTGGCGACATCGATGATATCTTGACAGAAAAACGGCGCCGGAATTAGGCGATCGGAGCAAGAAAACAAAGAAGAAGTAAAGGAAGTGACAATAAAAAAGGCGCCTAGCAGCGCAAAATAACGCTTTGCAATTGCAACGGAATCAGCAAACAGCGGAACTCAGGTGCGGAACGCAAAAAAATATCCACCGGCAGGGCCACAACACAGGGAAACAAATCGCAGTGCATAGGAAGAAGCGGTAAAGATATCGTTCCAGCCTCAACCACTAACACCGCCAACAGGACCACGTGCGCACTACCCAGGAAGCAGAAGGACGGCAGAAGAAACACATTTCGGAACCTTAGTTAAGTGTAGTTAATTTTAGCAACGTAAAGTACACAAAAAAACCAATTTCTAAAAACATTCATTTTTAAATTTTTTAGGGAAAACGGCACAACGGAATAAGGCGGGAACCAAAAAAGCAAAGAAACCGAACATAACGGGACATACAAAGGAATATAACAGTAGATAGTAGTAAGATTAAAAGAAAGGAAAAAACTGTAAGTACAATTTAATTACTTGTACCGGACCTTGCATGGTTAAATAGCCGCAAATAACGGCACCCCTACTATAAACTCCAAAACAATAAAATGAACTCCAGTGAATTCCAAATACCAACATTACCAATGACGAAATTCTCGACAACGATGATGGCTGGACCATGGTCCTTAAAAAAAAAGAATCCAGTTCCGGCAGTTTCGACAGTTCCAGCTCCCAATAAGGATAACTTAAGCCGCCAAAACCGTTTTTCGTCGCTTAGTAATGAGGACGAAGTCAACAGAAACAACGCAACCAAGGGACATACAGCCCCCACCAATGGAAATGATAAATTTAATTTTAATTTTAAGTCACCTTATTCAAATAACAATACTAATATTAACTTTAAGAATCCTAACAAATACTTTGATACCAACACTACTTTTAAGACAACAAAAACCAAACAACATTTCGATTTTAATAATTTCAGTTTTGATCATAACACCAGAAATAAGGGTTTCTGCCCCCGCATTGTTATCCCCGACGTCAATCTCAAAAATCTTACCCGGACGATTCTCGGCATCTACCCGGAGGCCGAATTTAAAATGGCAAGGACCAGCTGGGGCGCCTGCAAAGTCTTCTTTAAAAAAAAGGATCACCAA
Organism: Thereva nobilitata; assembly: GCA_963855945.1. Taxonomy (NCBI): domain Eukaryota; kingdom Metazoa; phylum Arthropoda; class Insecta; order Diptera; family Therevidae; genus Thereva; species Thereva nobilitata. Next base: position 84,604,079 of record OY979696.1, read on the forward strand.
AGGGTTTTTTTTCTCAAACTAAAGGAAAGGAAGGTGGTGTCCCATACTTTTAATCACCCTGAAGACAGACTCCAAACTCTCATTCTCCGTGGTATCGACTCGGCCTTTAAACCCGAGCAGATACACAATTTTCTTAAAAGTACATACCCCTCGCTTCCAGTACACAGCGTCCAATCTTACACCACCCCTCACTCGAGAAAAAATAAATTGCCCCTTAACCTGTTCTCGGTTCAATTCCCTGCGGACACTGATATCGCTAAGGTGTCCCTAATCAAAATTATAATGTACCAAAGGGTTTCCTGGGAGAAGGTAATGAGGAGCGAAGCCGTGCAGTGTAAAAATTGCCAATTGCATGGCCACGTTGCCGCGAACTGTAGCAGGGAATTTCGATGCGTAAAGTACGACGGAACCCATCCCCCAGGCAAAGTGAACTGCACTAGACCAGACGACACAGCCCCGTACTGTGTCAAGTGTAAAACCGTCGGCCACCCGGCCAGCTTCAGGGGATGCTCGGTACACCTCCGGCGCGAAGCAAGCAAGACGAAATATAACAGCCACAAGTCACCGGAAGTCAATCTCGAAAACGACAGTGTCCCCTCCCTTAGAAAAACTCCAGCCCAGGCTACAATGGACAATACCATTCCCAATCCTTTGCTGACTGCCTAAAGCAGCCACAACAGGCACCAAGCGATGCCCAATACGTCCACGAATTTATTAAGCCAGAGCCTATTCTAGGAATTCCACTTAACATCTTAATGCAAAAAATCAGAAGCCACATACCACTATATAAGGACGCAAGGGACCGGGAGGAAAAGGGATTGGTCATCCTCGGGTTTTACTTCAGTCTCTGCGGGGACGGATACTAGGACCCTGAGGTGCGCCACCCTTAACGCCTGTTCCCTTGTGGCTTCAAGTCGGAAATGGTCTCTTAGAGACATTCTCCAAAAACAGCAATATGAACTATTGTGTCTACAAGAGACACACCTCCATCCAAAAGCTAAATTAAGCATGCCCGGCTATAAAGTATATAGGGACAACTCCCACCAGAGCACCGCCCTTCTCTGTTGCAATAAATTTATCTCACGTCAAATTTTCCCCACTCTTCCCTTCACCTGTGTGGCTGTGGAACTCCTGCTCCAAAATCAATCCGATAGGCCGTGCGTATTTCTGATCGTGTCCCTCTATCTCCCAACCGATGTCAACTCCCCGAACTTTAACACCCTTATGCATTATCTTAACGGACTAGAAGCCAATTATGATGGCATCCTTATAGCTGGCTGCAACGCTTTCACTAACAAAAACGGAAAGCTCCTCAGGGAATGGGGTACTCGTAACCCGCTTTCGGACTTCTTCCGGGTCATTGGTCCGAGAGGCCCCACGTTTCCCCGCTCCTCAAGCTGTATAGATTTATTTTTGGTATCCCATCAACTCTCCGGCAATATAGACATCCTTGACTGCTCCACCTTTTCCACCTTCTCTGATCACTATATGGTTGTACTTGAATTCGGACTTTCGGCCCTCAGACCCGCCATCACCTCCGTGCCCATGTTTCGCTCCCTCAAAAACGTAGATTGGGAACTATTCGGAACCCAACTCTCCAACTCTCTCGCCTCCTCCCCACTCTCCCCCAGGGCTAACCTCAATAATAGTGATATCGATTCGGCCATCCAACTACTTAACTCCAATTTCGCATCCCTCCTCGACCGGGAAGCACCTCTTAAACCCCTCAGGTTCCTCGACAGGCTCCCCGCCGACATCCAAAGCCTCTTCAGGACCCGCAAAAAATGGAGGAGCAACCTCAAAAGAAGGCTGGAGAGGAATCTATACCGACATAACCCCCGTTCTCTGGAAGTAGCCAACAGAATCGAGCTGCTAAACCGAATAGTAGAGGCCAGAGTGTCACACTTCCTAAACTCCTCCTTCCAAGCAAAACTCAGGGCAATGAAGCCGGGGCCCTCTCTCTACAAGGAAATAAACAGAATCATAGGACGTAAGCGCCCATTACCGCTCGGTGGTCTTATCTCCGGCCCCTTTTCTCCCCCGCGGACATTGCCGAGACATTCGCCTCCCACTACGAAGACACGTACAATCAATCAGGCAACCAGTCTACAATTCGGCTAACAGAGAACTCGTCTCCCGGACAGTGGAAGCCCTCCAGCTCCATCAACACCTCCCATCCTTCAATTTCGATCAAACTGACTCATGTAACGATGACCTACCAGCCCCCTTCATCACCTCCACAACTCTTGACGACATCATTCTCTCCCTCAATGGAAAAAATCGGCCGGCTTCGATAACTTCTCAAACCATATCATTAAAAAAAACTACCCTTTCACTTCTAACAATACTCAATAACTGCATCAACAACTGCTACTTCCCTCCGGCATGGAAGGCCTCCAAGCTGATCCCCATACCGCTGACCAGGCCAATCTCGTCATTCTCCAACCTCGGGAAAATTCTTGAGCGGGCCATGTCACTGGACCTGGACCACCACTGCCTTCAGCATAACATAATCCCACAAGAGCAGTTCGGCTTTAAAGCGCGAAAACAACAGATAAGTGAGCCGCGCCGCGAAGGCCGAAAACAAGCAAACGCGAACTGTCATTCATAATTTGTGAAGACAATCAGCTGCCCATCGAGGCGAATTAAGGGCAGCAAGGCCAGATTGAAGGGACAAATATCCCTTACGCGAAAAATTTACAATTTTAATAATTTCAATTTGCCCAATGAGTGGGAAAGAGAAAAGGGATGTAGAAAGGGATGCAATATCCTTAAAGGATGTCGATAAGGAAATTTTATAAATCCTGCCGCATCGACGTTATGGCAACTGCAATAAATTAGCAATTATAAAATAATTAGACATTTAAAAATATGGAAGACGGCAATTTTGTACGCTATTAATAATTATGCATCAAATAAAACAAATGGTTTTGTTGAGTAAAAGTAGCCTCAACTCTACTACAGCGCAACTTTACATCTACTTGATCATCTTAACCTCTACTACTTTTCCTGCCTGCCAAAACTTGCATCTCCATTCGGTCTTACAAAAAGTTCTGTACAGACGTAGAAGGACAGCTCCTCATTTTTTTCTGTTAGTTATCAAGGGTATTTTAAAACATCAGATTTTTGATTAATGTTATAAAGGTGCGAGTTAGTGTTCTAATAGAAATAATAAATTGTAAGGATTAATAAGCTCTCGAAAAGTTGTGTTTTAAAAGCCCGTTGCCTTTCCACAGTCCCAGCATAATCTTACGTGAATTAAATTATCTCAGGTGCTCAGTGCTCATACAACAGGTTTCGTTTGAAAAGGAATTTTATGAGAAACCATAATTTATGGATGGAGAAGAGCATCGATAGTGCAAATCATGAATTCGCTGCCAAATCGACGTAAGTTGTAACGAAGCATTTGTTTCGTGATTTCTTTATTATGGTAGCACGTAATTTGATTCGACCACATTGATAGTTTGGTTCGACTAATATTGGTAGCACGTAATGGCAGTTTCATTTATTTTGACAGGTTGTGGTGACATAGAAATTTAGCCGAAAGTGAAAGTGCTGTCGTCCAATTATTAAAGATAATAATAAGTATTTAAAATTATTGTTGTCCTTAAAAAAAAATTTTATTAATAAAAATTTTGATTCTAAAGTAAAATGTAAGCTTGTTATTTTTGGAAAAAAAATAGGTTATTTTGAAATATATGGGATACTAAAAGGAAGTTTTTTACAAGGGAAGAAAATAAACAAGGATTAGTTATAAATAAAGAACAATTGTCATATATGATTACATTTATGAAGAAAAACAATGACTTAGCCAAAGGAAGATTAAAAAATTTACAGGCCCGCAGAACCTCTAATTCATTGTGGACACAGCTTACAGAGGATCTAAATGAAAAGGGTCCACCAATTAAACAAAACCACGAATGGAAAAAGGTACATCCATATACAGGGTGTCCAGCGAACCTTGAAACCTTGAAAACCTGGAAAAAGCCTGGAATTTTGAAAACCTTGAAAAAACCTGGAAAAAGCCTGGAATTTTTTCAGAAACCTTGAAAATTTTAATTTTGTTTAATTTTTCTTATAAAGTTTTTCTCAAAATTTTTCATAATTGGTTTTCAAATTTAACCGCTCTTTTTTCGCAAAAACTAACGTTGGTAATCTACGATGAAATTATTTTCGTAACAAAGCTGGCAATCCGAAGTTGGCAGCAGTGGAATTGTTTCCTGGAAACCAATCTAATGTAAACACAACGCGTATTCAAATGGTGTTTTGTAAACTGGGGCCAATTCGCGCATTTCGACATTCGACGAAAAATTCGCCAAGAATCAAAACGACAAAATGTACAACAATTTTATTTTTATTCCCGCGTATTTCGACAAAAGTTTTGTCGAAATATAATAGATATCCGCTGCAAGCATTAGCCGCCGTAAAGTTATTACTTCTTGTTGTGTGAACTGTCAAAAAATGCAAAGCAACACGTGTGAGATGCTCTTAGCATTAGTTTAGCTTAATTTTGACAACATTGTAATCGCAAAACAATTAAATAGCAAACATCCTAGTTAACATCGAGTTAATTAGAATGAGTGATTATGCATTAAACTTTAATCTGTGTGAAAATTTCGTAAACTTGTGATCAAAAAATATTAATTTTAATCTAAGTCTCTGGAGCATGTGAAATATTTAAGCTCATGGTTTTTGCTAGCTTATTTTTAGTTGATTTACCTAAATTAATTAAACTTTGTTTAGCTCGATTACCATGATCTTGTGTTATTTGTATTTGTATTTGTACTTTAAAATTACAACAACAACAACAACGGCATAATGTGGAAATATATTTTGTTAATGAGAGAAAATGAAAACAAAAAACAATCAATAGAGAGGAAACTACGGGATTTTTCAAATCCACTTTCTATGTGTGAAAACAAGTACGGTATAGATTATAAAATATAGTAATGCAAATTGAATCTTATTTTTTGTTCTTCTTTTAACTTTTATAACAGATTTGTAATACGATTCAGGTTAACAAAAGAGGCTTTCACATATGTCCTCAAACAACTAGACCTTTCAGAAGGTATAAGGTCAACATATATACCTCCTGTTTTAAGATTAGCTATAACGCTAACCGTTTTAGCTTCTGGAGGGTATCAAGGTGTTGTGAGCAACGATTTTATTTGCCCTGTTTCAAAAAGTACAGTATCTTCGGTGCTTGATGAAGTTCTATTTAACGCTGAAGAATGTATTTGCAACAAGTGGATAAAGCTCTCAAAAAATAATGAAAGTTGCAAACAGCATTTTTTCCAAAAATATAATATTCCAGGAGGTAAAATGGGCGATTATGCTGATTGATATTAGTCTAATAGGTTTATTAGTTGTAGGATGCATCGACGGCACCCATATAACGCTTTTAAGGCCTGCAATAAATGAACATATGTTCTATAACCGTAAAGGGACACATAGTTTGAATGCCATGATCGTAAGTATAACGAAGTAAGGTAAAAATCTTTAAATATTTAACTTCAATTTCTTGGAGATTTGCGACAATAATTTAAGGGTATTAGCGCTAAATGCTAAATATGGAGGAGCTGCACATGATAGCTTTGTATGGAAAGAATCGGATGAAAGACGTTTCTATAAAGATCTAAATATATCGGATTCACAAGCTTTTCTTCTGGGTATACTATTTCAGACCGTGAAAATTAATGACAAAAAAAAATCAGTTAAGATTATAACTTCCAGGTGACAGTGGCTACCCTATAGAACCTTGGTTGATAGTGCCATATAGATTCCCTAAAGACGCTTCAGAATTAAAATTTAATGAATTACATGCAAAAGCACGAAGCACCGTAGAGAGATGCATAGGTCTTTTAAAAAGTTAGGAATTAATCTTTGTATTTTTGTTATGATTTTTAAATTTTTTTACTTTAGTGGTTTGGCGAATCTTGTTGCTGGAACGGAAACCCCGATATACTCCAGAAAAGATGGTGAGGATTGCAAATGTTTGCACAGCTTTGCACAACATACGGCTGCATTATAGGATTGACAATCCTATCATTACTGTGTATAATGAAGAGGAATCTCTAAATGCAGAAGGGATTCACATATCTGACAGCATTATTAAAAAAAAGGGAGAACTTATTCGCAATCGTATAAAGCATTGTATGCTTCAAAAATAAAATTTATGTTAAATATATTACATATCATATGAGGAGCTGGCGAACAAAACGGTCTAATTACATTTATCGTTTTCGTTCAAAATTACCAAAAAGTATGCTGAAATACAGTCAGAAGTTCGTTCTTTCGATCAAAACGATATAACTTTACTGTAATTATATCGTTTTGATCGAAAGTACGAACTTCTGACTCTATTTCAACATACTTTTTGGACATTTTGAACGAAAACGACAAATGTAATTAGATCGTTTTGTTCGCCAGCTCCTCATATATAACTTGTATTATTATAATAAGTGTTCGCTACGAATATAGTATTTGGAACTTCATTTAATTTACTTAATAAATTTACAAAACAAATTAACATTTTTCTTTAAATTTTTTTTTTTATTTTATAGCATTAATATTTGGGAGTATATCCGCAAGGTTCAAGGTAGTCTATTTCTTTCTTTTAACACCTCAATTTCCAATATTTTAACCTCTAGTTCGCGTTTTCTTAAACGAGTATTTTCAATATTTTCTCCTTTCATTATGGTAATTTTTTCCTTTTCGATGGAATTCCTTTCTTCTAAAACAGCAACAAGTTTATTTTGACTCTTTTGAATACCTTCAAGCTTTTCGATACACATTTCATGGAATTTTTTTAATTCATCTAACTCGTCTTTTATATATTTTTCACTGATAGAAAGAGGTCTTTCCCGTGATCGTATATACGTTTGCTCTGCTGTAGCGATTTCTGGCTGATCATTTGCGAGAGTAGTAGCATTTTCTGCATTTCGTTCAGATTGATGTGGGTTTTCTGTGTCCTCACAAAATTCAAACAATATATCTTGCACGTCCAAATCAGTATCTTTTGAGTTAGACACTCCAAAAGTTTTCGCATTTAGTACGCCCGTTACTGAGGCCTCTAGACCCGCAGCTTCGATCGTAACTTCATCTAAGGGCGACAAATACGCTTCTTCAAAAGGTCCGCCTCCAGTTTTGCACAGATTTTTCTTGTTGTTTATAAGTTTCCTTTTTGTGTTATATTTTATATCCCGCCAAACCTACGATTGAATCGTTCATCACTTTAAAATAAAAATATAGACTTTAATGAAGTACTTTATTCCATGCCGTTGGGTTTTTCGAAGGTGGTCCATTCCTATTTAGTTTTTCCGTTAGTTGTTGCCAGAGCAATTTTTTTTTGTTTCTTCCGCATGCATCATTTACCGGAGCATTTTTCGCTATGTTGGGGTGGTTTTTCATGAATTCAATTAAAATTTCCTTTTGCCGTTTATTTGATTGCTGGTTACTATTGAATATTGTAGAAATTAAACCTAATGCTTTATGCTAATTAATGAATTACTTACACTCTTTGTTGTTCCATGATTTTCTTAATTTATTTTGGTAACACATAAAAAAACAAATGGTCCCGTCCTTATTGCGATAGTCCACGACATTTACTAACTATCGATTATAGGCTGCATTCGAAAATTCAGGCAGCTATGCAGAATTGGGAGTAGTGCAGATAGGCTGCAGGGCATACATGCCCGGCTGCAACGGTTTGATATCTTGAATGATGTGCTGCCAATTCTGCGCAGCTGGCTGCATTTTCGAATGCAGCCTTCAGTTTGATATTGACATTGGGATCGTTTTACATGTAATTGTTTATTTTTATTTAAGTTTTTTTATTTCTTCTTTTTGAAACACACGAAAATAAAATTTTTTTTGTTTTTTTTGATATATCGACAGAAAATTTCGCGTCGAACTGTTTTTGTCGAATTATTCTCGACAAAATTAAATATGTCGAATTCCGCGGCCATAAAACGACAACAAATTAGACAAAATTGAATTTGTCGAAATGCGCGAATTGGCCCCAGATCTCATTCCAACGTATTGTTGATATCAGTGTGTTTTTCGTGTAAATGAGATAAAAATGCCGAGCACAACTCGGTACCAAAGTTCTTACCAACTGACTTTTCCTTGGGTAGCACCTGACCCAAAATGTGACACAAACGCTTTTTGCACTTTGTGCACGAAGGTTATCAATCTCACTCGTATGGGAAAAAGTGCAATAACAAGTCATGCGGGAGGCCAACATCACAGAGATAAAGTTGCATCTCTCCAAAATTGTGTCCCATTGGAAACGTTTGTGCACAGTTCTGTTAAAGACATTGCTAAAAAAGATGCAAACGTGGCATCTATTGAAGGTAAGCAACTAACAATGCGCAATTTCGTTAGAGAAAAAATTTAAAACGTTCAATCATTTAATTATTTTTACTTTTGATTTTTGTAATTTCGACAAATTTTTGTAATTTCGATTTATTACATTTGATTTGATTATAGGAACACCGAGTACAAGTGGTACCAACAGTAACTCAAATGAGTTACAGCTGGCGCCATATCAAGGAATCAAGTCACCAACAAGGCTGGAAAGAACGGGCAAGCAAGCGGCGATGGCGAAGTATTTGCTGACCGAAGAAAAAACCAGGGCCGAAATTTTGATGTGTCTTCTTCTTATTGATGCCCACATATCTATTCGGGCCACTGGCAAATGCGTGAAAATGTTTCCACTGATGTTCCACGACAGTGAGATAGCAACTTCGGTTCAGTTGCAGAAATCTAAGATCTGTTACAGCCTTGTTTTTGGCATTGGTCAACATTTTCAACGCAAAGTTTTTAATATAGGTAACAATCAAATCTTAAAATAATCAATTTAATTCACATTTTTTCAAAATCAAGTTCATATTTTTTTTAAAGTTTCAGCATCTGACGTTTTTGTTGCTCAATTCGATGAAAGCATGAACACTGTAACCCGACGAACTCAAATGGACATCCACATCAAATTTTGGAACAAATCAACTTCATTGGTGACTTCACGTTACTTCGACTCAGCGTTTTTAGAACGCACAAAAGCAGCAAATTTGATGCTGGTCTCAAAAATTCCTTCGGCGATCAGTTCAGAAAATGTCTGCAGTTATCTATGGATGGGCCAAACGTGAATCTCAAGGTTTTAAAGGACTTAAACAAGGAATTGGAAGATTCAGATGATAAACGTCAGCTTTTGAACATTGGTAGCTGCGGCTTGCACGTTGTACATGGCGCTATGAAAACAGGATTCAAAAAAACTGATTGGAACATAGACAAGTTTTTAAAGGCTGCTCACTATTTGTTCTACAACTCGTCAGCACAAAAATCAGTGTTTACAAACTGCACTGGATCTGATGTTTTTCCTCTTCCATTTTGTGGGACCAGGTGGGTGGAAAATGCGAGAGTTGCCGAGAGGGCGCTTGATGTCGTTGATGATCTTCGAACGTACGTGGAAAAACTCAGGACGACAGAAAGTGATGACAAACCAAAATCGAAGAACTTCGACACTGTAGCTGAACATGTCGACGATAAATTGCTCGCTCCTAAACTGGCGTTTTTCGTTTCTGTCGCACGTACCTTGGAGCCCTTCTTGACAGAATTTCAGAGTGATCTACCACTGGCACCATTTCTACACACTGAACTGTTCGAATTGATGCAAAAATTCATGAAGCGAGTTGTCAAACCTGACGTTCTAAAAAACGCGAAATCGATGATTCGAATCGATATGAAAGATTCAAAAAATCTTGTGAGTACGAAAAATTTCGAAATGGACTTTGCTACAAGACATGCCCTAAAACAGTGGAGAAACATCCCCGAGAAAGATGTTGTTTGTCTGCATGAGAAGATGCGAACATGTCTTGTAGCTTTGATAGCAAAACTTCAGGAGAGGTCACCGCTCAAATACCCACTTACACTTGCGATTTCTTGTCTTGATCCAGCGGTAGCCCTTAGCGATAAGGATCATCAAAGGTTATCAAAATGTCTGGGACTGGTGGTTTCAAATGGCTGGATGTCAGGAATGAAAGCCGATCGAGCGAAAGAAGAATTCATTCATCTTTACAATCAAGCTGAGTTTCAAGAGAAGCTGAAGACTTTCGACAGGAAGGAAGACCGTTTGGACAAGTTTTTGATGGATGCTGTTAAGTTGTCATCGAGAGGATGTGAAAACTTCGTGCAGTTTGTGCAACGCATTCTGATTATGTCGCATGGAAATGCGACTGTTGAGCGAGGTTTTTCTGTCAACTCAGAATGTGTTGTTGAAAATCAAACCGAGAGAAGTTTAGTTGCTCAGCGTCACATCTACGATGCGATTCAAGATGCTGGTGGAATCGAGGAGGTCAAAATCGATAAAAGTCTCATTCTATGCGCAACGCTCATTCTTTATACAAAAGTGACCTCGACGAGAAAAAAAAAGAAGCGGATAAAGAAAATCAAGAGCAACAGTCTAAGAAAAGGAAACAAACCGAAATTAAACAATTGGAAGCCAAACGAGCGAAAATGTTAGCTGAGGCAGCTCACCTTTCGTCAGAAATTGAACAACTCCAAGCATGAGTTCTTATGTTTTATATTGTCCTTTATTTGATGTTGAAAATGTTTAGTTTAATCGATATTAAAATATTTGTTTATTTTATCATAGATTTGTATAAAGTGACAATAAAGTTATGATAAAAGTTATATCTATTTGAAAAGCCAAAATAATATGTGTTTACATTATTTTTCACTGTAAAAAAACCTTGAAAATCAAATTTTTTTACCTTGAAAACCTGGAAAAAGCCTTGAATTTGAAATTCAAGTTCCGCTGGACACCCTGATAATATATACTTTTTTGTTTGTACATATAATAGTTATAATTTATTTTGGAATTGTAGACTTGGAGTGATATGAAGTATAAAGTTAAAAATAAATTATCGTTTAATAAGAGAAGTAAATGCAAAACTGGTGGAGGACCATATAAAGAAAAAAAAATATCGGAATTTGAGGAAGATATAATTAATTGTGCTGGTTTACAAGCTGCTGTGGAAGGTTTAAAGAATGTTCAAACATTTGGAGCTACACCTTTATCAGTTAATATGTCTACAGAAGACAATAGATTTAATAATGAATCCAACGTTCATCGAATTATTGAATATATAGCAACTTGCGATGTCATTGAGGGAAATATAAATAATGTTGATAACAGTAATGTTGAAGAAGGGAGTTCTGGTCCAGGAAAAAAAAGGAAGATCTAATGGAAAAATATCTTTACGAAACGGAAGGAATAAATAATAATATAAAAGCCCTAATTGATTTAGTGAAAAACTTAGAAAAATATTCAAAGCGAAGGTATGAAGAAGACGAAAAAGTGTTAAAATTAAAAAAGAGGAAACTAGAGGTATATGAAAAGAAAGCACAAGAATCTCTACGGCTAAAAAAGGAAGTCATACAAGTTAAAATAGAAAAAAATTGATCGAAAAGACTAGAACTTGAAGGACGATAATTAAGGGTAAATTCTTTCAATTGAAGCCTGAAGCTGAATTCTGCAGTGATGAGTTTTTGAATTTACCCTAATTCAAAATTGATTGATTTTTTAAATACGAAATATCTTATTTCTTATCATAAAAGGTCATGAAGACTGTTTACTTTTAGTTTATTTTTATAATATGTTTGTTTTTTTATGCTCTTTATTCTTTTGGAAAGAAATAAACCAATATTCTTTTATTTATATAATTTTTGTTTTTTTATTCATCATATTATAAATTATTGCTAATGTTATCTCTAATAACTTGTGCTCTTCTTTGCATGTCTCCATTTAATATCGTTGAAGAAGTTAAATCTGCTTGCGAACTATCATTTTCGTTTAACATTTGCATAGTACCTTCATTAGGGTGGTCCTTATTTTTCAACCTCGTAATTTTTTACTGCGCATCCTACAGTTCTGTTCCTTTATATAAAAAACGGAAATGGTTCAAATTTGGAATCGATCGGTTAATATTAACAGGTGCCGCATTGAGGTTAAACCTGGAGCGGGCGCGCCTCTCAGTACAAAAATAGCGCGCTGAGGCATTAGTGCTGCATTCCCTAGGCAGAGATATTTTTGTAATTAAATACTACATAATCAGTCAAAATCTTTATTTTATTACTCCTTTACAATACAAAAATAAAAGAGTAAGCATTAATAAATGAACAATTATAAGAGATGGAGTTGTACTCTTCTTCAATATAATCGCAGACATTGTCATATAAACATCGGATATGGCTGGCGATTTACGACTAAATAGAATAAACGAGTATCCCCCCCCCCCCCACCCGTAGGAAATGGAGTGAAGCCTCCTAAAGGGAGGTATAAGAGAGTTTAGAATTGTATAAGGATTCTTGCAGTAGCTGAAGTTTGTTTACGTAGGTTTATGCTTCATGAAAATAAGCTGCTCTTTCTCTACGAGTTTTAAGTCGCCTGGAAGTAGGGATTAACAAATTTCAACGAAACTTGTGTTGTTTGTTTCTTATGTACTAGGTATCTGTAGTGTCAAGTGTTAATACTGTAATTTAGCAAAATGCCGCGACGAAACATTTTTCTTGTTGGTACAATAAACAATCAAATTACGGGTAGTAAATTACCATCAAAAGGAGACGTTTTAATAAAGTGACCATCTATACTTCTTTCGGAAGTATTATACTCCTTTCGAAGCGTTTATACTTCCTAAACTATCCATACTCCCCAAATACTCCTTTGAAATAATATACTCCTGAAATACTCCTTTAGGGTGGGTGCCAAGTTACAATTCCGAAATTCGAAATTTGAAATCTAAAACTGAAATGCGCTTTTCATACAAATTGACGTTTGAATTGTAACTTCGGAATTTATGATATTGGCAATACTGAAAAATTGAGAAAATATAATCTATTCCATTTTTAATCTATTACATTTTTATTTCTATCGTCAAATGTCATTCTGTCTGAATTGAAATGTTTTGATCGGTTTTTTTAGTTGAGGAGGTTTTTAATTCTCGCAGATTGTTTTAGCTAACCAAGTAAAAAAACAATTTTATTATGGATACACAAAAAAATATTGAGTTTCATTAATTTTATTTTAGCCATGGCTACGAAAGCAAAGCGAGGAAAAAATACTTTCAGTGCCAAATTAAAACAGGAATTCCCACATATTATATCCCAAAATAGTGACGATACAATTGTTAAATGTATTATGTGCAATGTGCACTTCAATATTACGTTTTCAGGTAGAGCTTCCATAACTAAACATAATGAGTCTAAATCGCATAAATCTGCATTAAATGCAGCAACTACATCAAAAAGTTTAATTAATTTTATAACACCGACATGGGGCACTAGTCAAAAAAATATTGCTATTGCTGAAGGTACATTTGCTTACCACGCAAATCGACATAGCCATAGTTTCCGAAGCATGGATTGCACAACGACAATAATTCAAAAACTATTTGGAAAGAAATTTATGTGCAAAAGAACAAAATGCGATGCAATTATTCGAAATGTCTTTTATAACTTTTCAAAAACATTATTAATGAAAGATTTGGACAATGCCAAATATGTAACAATTCTATCAGATGCATCTAATCATAATGAAGTAAAACTATATCCAATTGTAATCCGATATTTTGATTTTGACAACGGAATACAAAATAAAATATTGGACATTAGTGAATTAGAAGGTGAAACATCGGAAATTCTTTCAAATCACATTTTTAAAATAGTCAAAAATAATAATATAACTGAAAAAGTAATTGGTCTAATGGCAGACAACACAAACACGAATTTCGGTGGAAAATATCGAAATGGAGAAAATAATGTATTCAAAAGACTTATGAAATTGATGGATAAGAAGGTTATAGGAATCGGTTGCAATGCTCATGTCATATCAAACACGATCAATACAGCCTCGAGTTTATTAAGCGTTGATGTTGAGATTATAATTCCTCAGATTTATTTATATTTCCATAGATATACCGTAAGAGTGACTCAATTAAAAGACTTCTGTGAGGAGGCATCGATTGAATATAAGAAAATGCTGGGATTTTCGAAAACTCGATGGCTAGCATTGCTTCCAGCAATCGATAGAGTCTTAAAGTTATTTAATGCTTTAAAATCATACTTTCTCAGTATTGACAGATGCCCAAAGTTATTATATAATTTTTTTCAAAATGAATCTGCTGAACTTTTCCTTTTTTTTGTTCATAGCCAGGCTAATATTTTTCATGAAAAAATAAAACAAATTGAAAAATCGGATATATGTGTTGCAGAAGTAACAGCTATTATGAAGGATCTAGAAGATACATTACAAGAACGATTTGATTCAGATTTCATCCCGTTGTTTTGTAGAAACGAATTGAAAAAATTAGAATCGTGTAATCCTGGGTTAAGTAGACGGTTTCTACATGAAACAAAACAATTTTATAAAAATTGTTTGGATTATCTACAGGAATGGACGAAATTTGAAATAAATAATTTTGAGTGGGTTTTGCTGAAAAAACATATAAATTGGGATCTGGTAATCGAATCAATTATATTTTTAAATGATTTTATAACTTTTAGAATTGATGACAACAAATTATTTGATGATATTCGTCATGTAAATAATTTTTGCACGGAATATAAAATAAAACAGTGGAATGATTCCAACACCAATGCATCAGAAAGGTGGGTTGAGATATTTAAGTTTTTCAAAAGTTTGGCTATTTCTTGCGAAAATTTAAAAATAGTGGTGGGATTTGCATTGTGCCTTCCTGGTACCAATGCAAATGTTGAACGGATATTTTCCATTATCACAGATTTGTGGTCACCAGAAAAGGCAAGGCTAGGCATTGAAGGACTCAAAGCTAGAATTGTATGCAAAGTAAATTTACAATATAAATGCGAAGACTTTATAAACGTATTAATAGAAAATGAAGACTTACAAAAAGAAATTGGATCCACCCGCAAATACAATATAGAGCTTCAATAATAATTTGCAATATTTTTTAATTTTGATATTATTTTTATTTATTTATTTTTTGTTATTTTACACATTTTATGTTACTTATTAAAGGTGAAATGAATTGTTTTGTTTATGTTACATAATAAAGACCAAATGGATTGTTTTGTTTTAATTTTTTATTTTATTTTTTTTTCCTTTTTTTGATTTTACATTTTTAATCCCCCCCCCTCACGTATATACTCCTCAGACGAAAAGAATAAATGGTCACCTTAGTTTTAAGAGTACTTTATTACAATATGCGAATGGTGAAGTTGACGTTGTCAGAAAGCATTTCCCTTGTAATGGACGAATGTTTGCTGTTTTGGAAAAAGGCGCGAATTCCTACCCGAGATCGCAGCCATTGTTTAAAACAACTGAAAAAATTGTACGAAGAGTTAAGATATCTTGAAAAGAGTAAGACCAGAAGTAGTGATTTATGCAGGAAACGAGAGCAAGAATATAAAGAAAATTTAGGGGATTTGTTCGATATTGCACGTACAAATGCCATGGATATGATGAAGATTGATGAAGACAAACATTTTTTACAATTGCAAAGACAAAAAGGTCGTCCAGGAAGTATGATTGCCAAAGATATGAAGTTGTCGGCCATTGAAGAAAGGAAAGCCGCCCGTGAGAAGAAAGAAGCTGAAAGAAGAGAAAAACAATGCGTTGAAACGCATTCAAAAAAAGGTATGTATCTTCAAAACTATCTTTTTTCCATTTTTGTCGCTTAGTTTTGTAAACCAGTACTACTAAAGTATGGTTTATAATAACTCTTTCAAGTTTCGCCAATCGTGTACCTTCTCGCTCAAAAAGAAGACACTTGATTGGCCAAAATCTAAAAGATTACGGCCACCGTCCTTATTACAAACCATGTTTAACTCTGAAATGAAGATTTTTTTTTTCTGCAGCGCAAGTTGCTGGTACGTCTAGTTCCGAGGAGGTAGAAAATGAAGGGATAGAAAATGTAGCAATGGAAACAGAGAACACAACTTCTGCGACCCCAGGACCGTCAACAATTAAAAGAGCTAGGAAAGAAATAGTAACACCCCGACTTTCAGCAGCTCTGGATATGTAAGTGTAAAATAAGCGACAGGGATGCTGTTCACTTGTTGACAGCCTGCATAGAGGACATTTCTCTAAATCCTCAAGAGTTCGTTGTAAATCGAAACTCTATCAGAAAAGCTCGACAAACATTTCGTAAAACATCGGCTTTGAAAATAAAATCAAAATTTGTTGAGTTAGATTTGGAATTTGCAGTAATTCACTGGGACTCAAAATTACTTCCAGATATAACTGGTAAAAAAAAAGTTGATCGCCTTCCTGTTATTGCAACGGCCCCCAATATTGAACAAGTTCTTGGAGTACCTGAACTTTCAGCGGGAACGGGGTATGAGGTATCTTCCGCAGTATACGATACCCTAGAAGATTGGTTGCTGCTACAGAAAGTTCAAGCGTTTGCTTTTGACACCACGGCGTCTAATACTGGACGATTAAATGGTGCATGTGTTCTTTTAGAACAAAAATTGGGCCGACATTTTTTATTTTTACCATGCAGGCATCATATTTTTGAAATTATTCTACAGGGAGTATTTACGGCAGCAAAGTTTCCTCCTTCATAAGGACCGGAAATAGCGTTATTTAAAAGACTCAAAAATTATTGGATAAACATTGACCAAGAAAACGTGTCAACGTGGACAACGGATCCGGACGTCCATGCAATTTTAAATGATTCGAAAGATCAAATATTACTTTTCGCAGAGAGTAAGTTACGGGACGACTTTCCTAGAGATGACTACAAGGAGTTTTTAGAACTCATCGTGATATTTTTAGGAGGAATCCCGGCAGGAGGAATTAAGTTTCGACACCCCGGTGCATACCATTTGGCTAGATGGATGGCAAAGGCAATTTATTGTCTAAAAATATGGCTTTTTAGAAATCAAGTTAATTTACATGCGAATGAGCAAACAGCACTAAAAAAAATTTGCTGCTTCATTGTCAAGTGCTATTTCCAAGCATGGTTTTCCGCACCGAACGCAACAGAAGCTCCATTAAATGACATTATGTTGTTAAAAAGACTGAACGCCTACAAAACACACGATGAGGACATAGCTAATGCGGCATTAAAAAAGTTTATAAACCATTTGTGGTACCTTAATGACGAATGCGCAGCTTTTTCGCTTTTTGATGACCGAATGGACTTAGAGACAAAACGAAAAATGTCTAAAATAATTATTCAAAGAAACCAAGAAAGTAAGAAGGATAGAGAAACAGCAGAAGAAGGAGGAGAAGAACCAAGAAAAAAAAATGCATTTAAAATTGGAAGATGTTCCAAGTTTCCTTTCTAAGGACCTCCCAACAGAATTAGTTTCAACCAATTCGTTAAAGCTTTTTGAAAGGTTCGGCCTGTCCACTGAATTTCTACTAACTGACACTATTTACTGGAAGGACAATCAAGAATACAGAAAAGCAAAGAGAATAATAGAATCTCTAAAAGTTGTAAATGATACTGCAGAACGCGGAGTGAAACTTATGGAAGATTTTAACAACAAAATAACAAAAAATGAAGAACAGAAACAATTTTTACTACAAGTACGTCAAGGATATTTTTTTCCTTAAATACTTTCAAGTACTTAGATAATAAAATGTATTATATTTCTCTCTTAACTCTTTTTCAGACAGTACAAGATTATCGCCAAAAGTATCCTGGGCACAGCCGAAAAAGTCTGAATAAACCGTATAATTAAAATTTATATAAAAAACTGCACTTTTAACAGCTAAACTCACGTTGGCCTATAACTTTAGGGCTATGTGATATAATTAATAAAATACTTCATTTAATCAAATAAAATGTATTCTCATATTTGATGAAATATTCATTATTTACAATTAATTTATTTACTTGTACTACTTTAAAAAAATATTTGAAAAGAAAAACCGCAATTTATTATTTTTTCAAACTTCGGGCCCCATGCGGCACGTGTTAATATTATCAGATTGATTTAAAATTTTTACCATTATACTTTCTTATCAAAAGGAACGAAAATGGAGGGTGCTTAAAAAGGAAAACCGATTTTTTTTCACCCTTTATAATAAGGACCACCCTAACCTTCATTAACCTCAATTTGTCTTCCAATAAAGTTATAACGTTTCTAAAAGTTTTAGAAACAGTTGTTTGTGCCATTGCAAGGAACTTGTTGCTACCGACATTTACTTCGTAGCTTCCGCTAGCAAGTAAATTTAAAGTAGCAGCAAGTTGTATTATTGGAGGAACACAATTTGTTCTTTTTGTTTCAACATCTTGTAACGGTCGGCCTTAATTAGAAAAAAAAATATATTCCTACTCTCCCCAAACAATTGATCAGCATTTGAAATTAACCGCGTCTCCATACAATAATCTTAACATAATTTCTCAGCCCACCAAAAACATTTTTTCTAATAATTATTCATAATTTCCATACAAAAACTTTTGCTAAAATACGCACGCCTCTGCGCATATTATCTCTTGCCTATCCCATTCTACCGCATAACTCACATACACTTAAGTTTTCGCGCAACAAAATTGCCGGCGGCGAACGCCCAGCCAATCGGCTCGCATGATTTAAGTGAAGCCAGAACGATTCTCGGAATTTCTATTTCTTGTAAATGTAATGGAATGGATTTACACGGGAGAATGAAGGAACACCGATTATCAATCCCTTTGGTTGTTCCCTTCCGTGTGAATTCCTTCATTTCATTTCCCCATCCTCTATTTTTCCAAGGACACGACCATATAAGGGAATAACGCTGTTCGATAGCGATTTCCTTTGGTCTTTTTCTGCCCTCACCCCCCCAACACTGTTGCGCCAAGGGCTAATTTCTGGCTTGGCGTCGGATTGAGATTCATTCGGGAAGTAATCTTTGAGGTGGACGGTCGTTTTTGTTTTTCGTGAATTTCGGCAAGTGGTTTTTGAAACGAAGAGGTCGGAAATTAGGTTCTGAAGCGCAGTGAAGTAAATCGATTAAAAGAAAGAAATAATTCAGTAAATTGATCATAAAAAAAAAGGAAAAAAAAAATTACAGAGTGAGACACGGGACTGCAAAAAAAAGAAAAAAGGAAAAAAAGTGGAAAAGAAAAAAAAAGTTTGTTCAATAAGAAAATTAACGTAAACCTAAGTGAGTTAAAGTAGAATGAGAAAGAAAAAAAAAGCTTATTAAATAAAAAAATTAAATAAAAACAAAACACAAAATAATTTCAACGTAAATTATCCCAAAAGAAAAAGTTAATTGTAAGTTTTTTTTGAAAAATAAATAATAAGTTTAAAAAAAAAAAAAAAGAAAAAAAAAAAAAAAAAACAAAAATAGGAAGGAGTTGAAGGAAGATGGAAGAAAAGCAGTGGAAAAGTTGTTTTGCGTAATTATTAACGTAAGAATTAACCAAAAGAAAAATTGAACATGAATTTTTTTTGAATATTAAATGATAAATAGTTTTCAAAGAAAAAAGAAAAGAATTGAAGGAAAAGGAAGGAAACGAGGAAAATTTAATATGAAGATGGAAGAAGAGCAGTGGAAAAGTTTTTTTAAGCGAAATTATTAACTTAAAATTTAAATAAGAAAGAAGTCTAAATGTAAGTTTTTTTATATTAAGTGATAAATAATTTTAAAGGAAAAAAAAAATTTAAATCTAAATGAAGAACCTGATGTGAAAAGGGTGTCTTCTGCAAGAAAGAAAAGATAGCTGACGAAAAATTTAAATAGAAGGAAACATGTAATAAGGAGGAAGTTTTTTTTGCACAATGAAGGAAAAAAAAAATTTAAAACTAATACAAAAAAAAAGAAAACAGATAATTTTTGACTGAAATAAAAAAAAAAAAAAAGGATATTTCATTTAATATATACCACCAATAGTTATAAACAAGATTTTTTTTTTTTGCAACCCAAATAAAGTAAATTAATATTCTCTTATCCGAACCAAAAACTAAAGAAAATAACCATTATAAGGAAACAAACACATGAAAATTGTTATTATAATATTGGAACATTGATTTGTTGAACAGAGTTTTTTTTTGTTTTTTTTTGTTATAATATTAATGTTCAACATTAAAGATGGTTTTTTTTTTGTTTTTGACAATTTTGGAAACTTGTACAAAACCATATAATTTTTTTGGATACGAATTCGAATGATTCTTTTTAAAAGAGTCCGTATATTTTAATTTTTTTACTCTCTCACCTTGATTTTGAATAATATAAAAGAGAAAAAAAAGGAAAAGGTATAAATAAAGATCCATTTGTCTTGTAATTTTTTTTCTCTGTTTTTTTTTCTTTTTTTTGCCGAATTAATTGTTAACCGGCAAGGTGTTTTGTTTGGGAGAAGGTAATTGAAGTAATTACTTTCGTGGGATTATCGTTGTATAATCATTTTGGAGGTTTCTTCTCGCAATTTTTTTGGTTTTTTTTTGTTTTGGCATTGCTAATGATGGGGGAGTACGAGTAGACGCCGAGTAGAGGTGACGCTCTAGGGGAGGTTTTGATCCTCCAAATGGTAAGTACCCCATAAATTTTTTTCAGATCCCCCCGGCATCCCTAAATCAGTAAGCATGGCTGCTTGAAATCTAGCCCCCCCCTCTCGTATGGCTACCCCCACTAGTATTTTTTTTTGTTTGTTCTATCTCGGTGACTAACGTTATTTAGAGTTTGTTTCTTTGTACGACACGCGAAAGTTTTTTTTTCAGTACATATGTTTTTATGTAAAGTAACTGTCTCTGATGACGAGCCCCTACGCCACGAACCCCCCCAACGGCGAGCTAGCCGCAGCACCGCCAGGCGTGTCCTTGTTTCTGGTGTAAAGGGTTCAGTGATTGTTTCGCGAGATAGGTTTTTACCATTTCTCTCTTTGTTCAGCTCAGCTGCTCAGCAAAGGCCTTCAGCCTTCTGGACTTCTTCCAATTTTTTTTGCTCTTTTCAAATTTTATTATTTGTAATGTCATAGCTTCTTGGACTCTTGACCATTTAGTTTATCTTTATATATATATATATATATATATATATATATATATATATATATATATATATATATATGTGATGACAGTTACAAATATGGCGCCCAGCGGTGTCATATGCGTACTGTACATTGTATAGTCATGTCGCGATTAGATTTAGTTTATTTTATATGACAGTTACAATCTATTGTTCTTAATATCATTAAAAAACAATTTTTGTTTACTCTAAAAAACCTCATAAATCTGAAACAATTTTTGAATAAAACCATGAACGACATTTATGGCAAAAAATCTTACTGTTCTGTTGGCAAATCAAAAATGTTGCTGCTATCTCTCAGATTTTTGCGTGAGACTTTATTTAATAATTTAGCCGCTTTTAGTCGCTTGAGTCCTCAAAAAATATCATCTTTACCAATTTATTTTCAACTGCAACAAAACCACAAATACGCTTTCACGAAAATGACAGATCAATTTTTAGTTTTTTATATTACAACAGTTGGTAGCACAAGTTTACACTCGTCTCAATTTTCATGCTACCAAATTACATTTGTTTCGACTTCAGCTTAACTCGAAATAAATTGGTCGAATCAACTTCCGTGCTGCCACTCCAGGACTATAAAGAAGGCACATCAACAGGCCGCGGGCACTTGCGTTTTTTACATCGAGCTGAAGACCATAGGAAGTAAAAGTAATGCCCTTTTGGGCCATTTTTACAAGAAATGTGGTTCTGGTTCGTTCGGTTTCTCATGGTGATGGTGCTAACATTTTAACAGCGTTGGATTTTTATTTCTTCGATCATTTTCAGATTTATATGTCGAATTTATTTTAAGAGGAATTCAAAATTATTAAGTGAATTTTATAATAATATTTTTTTCTTGGGTTTTATTTAATTAATAGTCATATTAAATATTTTTTTGTTTTATTTTTTTTTTGAATTAAACTGTAGTAGATTTGTTGGAATTTTTCAAGATATATTTGGATTTAATATAGAAATTTGTGAAGAGAAAGCCACGTTCCTTTTTTTTTGTATTAGAGACTTTTTATTGCTTTTCCGCTACACTTCCTTGTGGAATCCACCAATTGGCCATAGCGCTGAATTTTTAATATTGTTGGTGGTTCCTCAACAAACAATTTGAGCAGCATTTATTTTTTAGTATGTCAAATCATAGTAATTATATTTTTGAAAATAGAGTAAAATATTAATATAGTAAGTAAATGAAACATATACTGAAGATTGTAAATACCATGTCTTATTATTTGTTTTTTAAATAAAGGAGAGTGATGTGGCGGCAACAACTCGATAAAATCTGCCTCCACCGTGATAAGACAAATAGATCACAGCGCCGTTATCACAGGCTGAAATGTTCAAGATGAGAAAAATGTGAACAGTGATATCAAGTCAGTTGTTGCCGGCACGTCCGATCGCTCCGTTAAAAACGAAACGTGTTTTTTGATTTATTGAACAATCAAGTAAAATCCGTAACCCTCGTGTTGTATATCACACCAAACCAAAAAAAAAAACAAAAAAAGAGACTCGCAAATGAACGAAAACTCAATGCCTTAAGAGGTATCGGGTTACGTCTGGAAGTAAATCTTCCCTAGGTGCGGAACTCTTGATCTGTTCCCGTGAGACGGTAATTCTCCGGAGTTCGCGTTTTCTAAAAACGCTGACACCGCGAAAAGCCACCGCGGTCGGTGTTTTGGATAGCGCGGGTTATCTTAACCTTGACCGCGGCGTGGGAACCGTTTTCCCTGTTTTGTTTTTCAAGATCCCCGACTCGGCGGCGGAAAAATGAAAAAAATGCGTGTTGTTTTTACCTGAACCCGCGGTGGACGGTTTTTCTTTGACAAAGCGTGTACTCTCGAATGCGAGCGGGCGGATTTTGCTTAATGAACAGTAAAAGGTCTTCGGGCAACTCAAGATTAGACCGGGAGGTGTTTGTTATATTTAATGTGAAATTTTAGTTACGTAAAATTAATAAAGATAGTCAAATTTGATCATTGATTTGTGAAACTTTGGTTACGTAAAATTAATAAACATAGTCGACATTTGATAATTGTTCTGTGAAATTTTGGTTACGTAAAATTAATAAACATAGTCGACATTTGATAATTGATCTGTGAACTTTTGGCTAAGTAAAGTTAATAAAAATATTGCCGATATCAGATGTTTGTTTCATACAGATCAGTTAAGTAAAATTAATAAATTTCGTCGAAAGTTGAGATCCGATTCACGGAGATCTCCAAGATTTGGTTGTTGGAACCACAACAGAATTAAGACAGAACGGGCTATTGAGAAAAAGGAACAATATATAACAGTTAAAAATATATATATATAACACTCGTAACAAAAAATCGTAGAGAGACCCACACGTTGATGTTGTTGGTGAAAAATTTCAATTTTCATCATATTAAAAGCTCTTCAGCACTGCTTTAAATTAATGTATGTGCTAAATTCAAACTATCCAATTGGAACCATTGCAGTTTGGGTTTTTGTACAAACATTTTTATTTTCCATTGAAGAAACAATAGAAGAATTCCCCGTTGTAGAAACTTTTATAACAGATGTCCAAAACAAGTTAAAACAAAAATGAATGTTTATAATAATCAGAGATGTGATTTATTTGAAATACATGTATTTGAAATGCAAATACAAAATGCAAAATGCCTATTTTTATTTTGCATTTGAAATACTTTTTTTCAACTTGTATTTTCTATTTTATTTGAAATACTTTATATAAATATTTAGTATTTGTAAAATACAAAATGGTTTTGTTAAATTTTTTAATTCATATTTCCTATTTTTCATACTTCAACTGAAAATTACTTTATTTACGAACGCACCTATCCTTAATGCTGCCAACATTGCAGTTCGAGTTTGATTTACAATGTCGGCATTATTGTGTATGTCAATGTAAAACGAAACAACCAATGGTAAATGTGATCGCCGTGCGGTTACAGATGGAAGAAGAAAAGTCATACACATTCACATTATATAAATATTGTATATTAGATACATATTACATTAAAAATCGTTTACAAAGATTTCATAATTCTTTTCTGTCGTTCTCGTCCATCTATTTACATGTTCTTTCTATTTACGTCACTTTCATACAGACTGTGCACCGTCGCGAATACCAAGCTTTGTTAGTAACAGAATTGTGCGCCATTGAATAAAATTAATAATATTATTAAGCTGTGGTATTTTCATTTTAAGCGAGATAGCTCCGACTGGTCTGAGTTGATTATTTTCTTTTCAACATTCAACTTTCTGAATTTGCTCAATTTTCTTCAATTGCTAGATGGAAAAAGATAAAATGTAAGTGTGACATAATTTTCATAAGTTCTTTTTATCTAAGCATCAATTATTTAAACATCGTAATAAAGTTATTTCTAGTAATCTAACTTAAAATAAAATTCAACCGTTATAGATCACCGTTAGTTGAACAGAATATCGCATTGTTCGTCCACATTCCGTGTTTTTATTTAATTTACGGTGTTTACGTTTTTATTGTCAATAATACCTTTACCAAAAATAAATCCGTACGATAAGTTAGTATTTACTGGTCCTGAGTGATATAAAACCTTTTATCTTTTTTTAAGAACAACATTCCATTAATATTAAAACACTGCTTCAAAGGCATTAGAAATGAGCCTTGAAGCGACACAAATATATCCGCAACTTGCTATAAGTGTTCGAAAACACTAAAAGAAAGTTTGAATGCTACAACAAACTTTTCGAACTATTTAAAAGTAAGTAAAACTAAGATCTAGCGTTTACTGTGTGACCGGCATAACACCCCCTAACGGTTATCTCGGAGGGTTAGGGAGGGTGAGGGAGGGTGAGGTTTTCAGATTCTTTTATGTTTGCGATTGCTACCATGATCAGTTCTTCAAAGGTGCTGATGAAGGAAGCATGACCAAGTATGATGGCAGCCAACCTTGCTGTTACCAGCAAGGAGCTCTATTGGGCCGGTACAACTCAGCTGTTCCTAAAATTGCATTAGAAATCAATTTTTGTGCAATTCAGTTTTTGCAAGTTTAAATAGTAAAAAAGAAACAGTTGTTGATAAAATTGCCAGTGAGTTTAATTAATAAAAAGGAATCAGCTGTTGCTAAAAGGCCATTAGAAAGCAATCTCTGTGCACATTAACAAGGGAATTGATGTAATGGTACATCAATTCCCAAAGGCAAGTTCTCTCTTAATAAATAAAGAAACTATATATTTGTAGGAGTCAACGTCTGAAATGGTCGAACCACCCTACGCTAACTCCATAAATATAACAACATGTAACATGATGGGCCGCAAGAAACAAACAAGAAGGAATGTGCAAACGTCGAAATTTTTACAAATGCAGTGGGATGCACCAGACAGTGGAAAGAGATGAGAGTCTCTTCTATGATAGCTAGATAAACCAATTTAGATGTAAAAAATTTTTGTATATAAGAAATAATTAGATTAAATAAACCCTCAGTCTTGTTACAGTCAACAAAGAGTTTGCCTTCAATTCATTCTACGTTCTGGTGCTCTACCAGGAGGTAGTCTATTGTCAGAAAGTAAAGGTACTGAACCTTTGCTTAAACTCATCAAATGTTCTAGCAAAAGACTAGAATACTTGAACTGCTACAAGGTATTATCAGCAAGAAGTAGGTACAGAACCTTTGCTTTCACTCACCTCAAGTGTTCTAGTAAAGCACTAGAACACTTTCTTGTCCAAGTAAAGGTACTGTACCTTTTCTCGAAGCCTTGATCAAGTACCAACATCCAGGCAGAGAAAGGATTTTGTCGCGATACAAAATAACATTTAATCCAGACAAATTTCTAAGAACTGAACAAAAACCACCTAAAGAAAAAAAACCCCCCTTTTTAAAATTGAGTAATCAATAAAAACTCCAATATTCAAAAACCTAAAACCCTTTTCTATTTTAAAAAATGTTGTGTAAATAAAAATGCACGGGCCCGGTAAATGCCCCGTGCGAAAGAAATTAAAACCTTCGTCAGCAAATTGCGCAAGCTTCGGGGCAATGAAAAGAAAAGCCGACGGGTGCGCTTTTCCGGCCGGCGTCCTCAGCCTTGGGTGAAAGACCAGCAGCTGACTTTGGCCCCAAGGTTGATGGCCCGGAAGAAATCCGCAACGACGGGTTTTCTTCAAGAAAAGTTTTTGAAGCGAAGATCGATCAACGGATTGATCGAAGAGTTGGGTTTTAACTTTCGTCGATAGCGGGCGGTTTTGGTTATTGAGTCGGTGATCGTTAGTGTTTAATAAGTAATTGTAGAACTCTTACATTTAATTAATGCATATTAGTTTTGGTGTTTACTAAGTTAGTGCATAATATGTAATTGTAGAACTCTTGCTGCACTTTAAAGAATGTATATAATTTGTTTACTTTATTTGTGAATTAATTAATTGTAGAACTCTGGTTCCTCCTTAAAGAATTTATATAGTTAATTTGTTGATCAATTACTTTGTGAAGGATTTATAGTTTGGTGTTTACCTAATTTTGTGTGAAGGATATTTAAGTTTGGAACTGTTTAATCATAGAAATGTTTTTAAAGTTTTGCGGAAATTTTATTTAATAATAAAATTAATTAGTAATAAAATAATTGTCGGACATAGTTGTTGTTGTTGGTGAGTCATTTGAAAAACAATTCAAACAAAAGTTTTGCGGAAATTTTATTTAATAATAAAATTAATTAATAATAAAATAATTGTTGGACATAGTTGTTGGTGTTGGTAAGTCATTTGACAAGCAATTCAACCAAAAGGTAAGGGTGAACAAGGTACCTAACTATTACTCAAAAGGAGACGAAGAGAGACATAACAAAAATAATCCAAAATAAATTAAAAAATCTTTTTTAATCACATAAAAAAAAAACCGCCACAAGCAACTCCATGCGAAGGTTTAAAAATCTTATCTACAGGTGTCAGGTTCCGTCTGAAACCTGCCCATACATTTTCCCAGCCAAAATGCACAATTGCATTTTGCGTATTGCGACTCCCAATTCCAATGCAAAGAAAAACGCAAAAAATCGCCCAAGACTTATCTTATTAGACTGGAGAGTCAAATTTCTTCTGGGATCTTTCCGGAGAGAAAATGCATAATTGCATACTTTGGTAAAGACTTGATTTCTTTCGATGAGCTTGTTGTATACAAAAAATGCACGGGGCCGGTAAATGACCCGTGCAAAATATAAAAGGTTCCAAGTGCAACCTGAAACCGCCGAGAAACCGGCCAGGAAAACTTCGCGCAATTTGTCTTGCGAAAGAAATAAAATTCTCGTAAGCAAATTGCGCAAGTTTCGGAGTACTTGGAGAAAAGCCGACGGATGCGTTTTTCCGGCCGGCGCCCTCAGCCTTGGGTGAAAGACCAGCAGCTGACTTTTGCCCCAAGGTTAATGGCCCGGAAGAAATTCGCAACGGCGGATTTTCACAAAAAAAGCTTTTGAAGTCAAGACCGATGAATTATTGATTTTTTGAAGAGAGTCTTACGGGAATCACGGACGCGATCGGTAGTAAACATTGAAATTAATTGCGGACTTGAACGGCGGGTGTCAGTTTTGAAAAGAATATGAGGAGTGTAGAATCAAAGTCCGCTATTTGCAAAAATCAAAAAATTTCAGCTGGCAATGCCATTTATTTCATATGGTATTTAGGGAGCCTTTGCATCCAAAATACGTCGCAATATCGTTTAAATTTATATAGATTTTTAATGTCAAAAACTAAGTGTAGTTTCAAAAGGCTCTTTTTAAACTTTTGTTGAGTCTGCAAAGTCCGCTCTTTTGCATTTTCTCAGTTCGCTTAACATCATACATTCAATTTCTCCCACAAATACTGACTATCTTATTTTTTCCCTAAAATGCAAGATGTGAGCAAATAATTCTGATAGAAAAAATATAAGGAACTTCGCACACATCAGCCTACTCTCTCCCGACTCCTTTGTTTTTGCCTTTAGTAAGACATGTTTTGCAAACATTTTTCTCCCCAGTATGCTGGTAGATTTCAACTTTGAACACTTGCATGTGCGCTTTGCCGATCCGCATGGCAAGGTGCAATTCTCTGTTCAAACTTTGAACACATATTTAAAGTCTCGTGCCACACATTGCAATCAAACAAGTGTTCAAGTCTTTGAAGCTATATCTGGTCAGGGCCGGCGGTTGGGGTTGTCCGAGTGGGTAGTTGGCTGAAATATGTACCCACCATGTCCACTTAGGAACTGCGTGAGGTCGTTACTTACTTCCCCACGCTTCGTCCCTATATACAGCTCGCAGCTCAAAAAATTTTTACCTACTCGGAATTTTTCGAGTGGGTAGAACTACCTACTGAACCCACATCTACCGCCGGCCCTGTATCTGGCGGCGGCTCAAGAGAAGGGTACCCAAAATAAGAATACAATGTAATTAGTGTATACTGAGTAGAGTGAGTTTGTATTTCCCCCACATTTATGAAAATTGTTTGGGGTATGAAAGACGCAAATAAGTTTTTAAGAAGTACGGGTTAAAAGAATACGCAGTTTTAGCGGGCTTTACTTCGTTTAGTTGAACTAAATCTTGCGTGATTGAAGGTAGTTCTTGTGATTTTGCGTTTTGGAAAAGGTCCTTTGCAAATAAAATTACTGATAACTTATAATTTGATAAAAATGCAATTTTTAGATGGAAGGGAAAAGGATAACAGAATGCAGGGAAAGAAAAGGAAGAAAAAAGGTAACAGATAAGTCAAAGTGGAGGAGGGAACAAATTAAAATCCTACGGTAAGATTATAAATATATTTATAGTAAAATATATTCTTACAAAACAATTATGACTTTTTAGTTATTCAGCACATCAACCCCCTTCAATGCCGCAATGCTGCCATAATACAAATTCATTTAAGTGTACCAAACTAACAACAAGTGATATTAAGAAATTTTATAATAACTTTTATACACATAAAACAAAAATTTCACAAGATGCATTTATGTATCTTAAAATTTACCAAACAGAGTCAGCCTCAAAGAAGCAAAACTCAAAGGAAAACCGTGACTATAAAATATTTTGTGCCTAAAGGACAAGAAATGGTTCGTGTTTGTTGCAAAACTTTCCTTGGTATTCTTAACATTAGTAAAGATAGAATACAACTTTTAAGTCGAAAATTTTATAAAACTAGACAAATGCCTACAGAAACCAGAGGGGGTGATAGGAAGTCTAAAATATACGCAAATAAAAGGCAAGCTGTTAAAACATTCATAGAATCTTTACATGCTGTCGAGTCACATTATTCCCGAGGAAAATCTGAAAGATTATATATGGCTAGTGATGTAAATATACACAAACTATGGAAAATATATAACAATAATTGCGAGAATGAGACTCTCAAAGTAAAATATCATTATTTTCGAGAAATTTTTGTTACTGATTATAATATAAGTTTCTGTTCACCTGCAACGGATGCATGTTAAACATGCATTAAATTAAAATTAAACATACAAGCAAATACAGGAACAAAGAAAATTGAAAACATGACCACGATGCGTGTTCATCGATTGAAATATAGATCATTTTACGAAAGATTACGTACAGCAACCGACAATAATTTCAAGATAAGCATGGATTGTCAAAAAAATTTGGCATTGCCTAAACTACCAGACCAATCTGCTTATTTCACTAGGCAATTATATTTATACAACTTTACAATTTGTGAAGGAACATCACGATCACATCAAACCAAAGAGAATGTTTTTATATACACATGGTTAGAATGTGAATATCCACGTGCATCTGAGCAAATTGCGTCGGCTTTATATTTTCATCTTCGTAATGCTAATCTCAAAGATTACATAAACATTGAGATTTTCGCTGACGGATGTCCTGCGCAAAATAAAAACTCAACAATAATTGGAATGCTTTCAAAGTGGCTGCATTCAGATGCTCCACATAATATAAAATCTATTGAAATGATATTTCCAATAGTAGGACATTCGTTCCTTCCTCCAGATCGTATCTTTGGAAACATAGAGAAAAAAATTAAGAAAAAAGAAACAATCATCAGCGCAGAAGAATACCATGAAATATTTAATGAATATGGCACGATTCGAAGATTAGGGGAAGATGTGAAGGTGAACAATTGGAAGGCCATGAACGAAATTATAAAGCCACCAGCACAATGGCACTTTAAATTTTTGATATCTAAAAGAATTAATATCAAAAAATTACCAAAAGGTGACATAATAGTAAAAGGTGAAGTGCCATATAAGTCGGATATGAACGCATATCGATCATTGTTAAGAAGGGGTAAAAAAATGTCTTCATTACAATTAAATGAAATTGAGAAAGGGGTACCACTAAAGGCTGCAAAAATTAATGACCTTAACAAATTGTTAATAAATCATTTTGGAGTTGAATGGAGAAACCAAGAGGAATTAATATTATATAAGAATATTGTGCAAAATGAATTATTTGAAGTTGAAGAAAATTCGTCCGAAGAAATTTGTGTCTTCGAAGAAGATTCAACATTGAAAATATAATGATAATCACGCCATTTTCGTCAAGAAGAGACGGTTTCATTTTTTATTATATTTTTATATTTTGTTATATGTTATTCTGAAAGAATTTTATGTTTTGTTATAATAAATTTTTGTTTTATAAATAAATTGTTTGGTTTCAAAATCCGTTTCTTTTAACAATGGTAGTTTCAAAACTCGTTATTTTTATTGTTTAGTTGCAAAACACTTTCTTTTTAAATTTACAGTTTAAAAAAATATAGGTAAATGACGTGTTTTAGGAAATTTTTTTTGTGATTAAACTGCTATATCTATAGGCAATCGAATATAATTGGTCTTTTTGAAAAATCTTCAAAGTGAAAAAAATTACAAGTTTTTCGTGTTTCACTCAAAACCACTTAACATGCGAATAGCGGGCTTTGATTCTACACTCCTCATATAAAAATTAGAACGTAGTTAATTAAAATTAAAATAGAGTAACTCTAATTCTGATAAAACAACATTTAAATTGTGCACGACCAATAAAGTTATTGCGGTTTGAAAAAAGATAATTACGTGTGTAACTTAAAGCTTAAATTGTGATATAACTGAGAATATGAAAAGTAGAAAGTAGTTAACCAAGATTAAAATAGAATAACTTAAGGTTTGAATTGTGCATTAACGATAAAGTGTTAATTTGATATTTAAGTTGTACAACTGATAGTAATAAAAAAGAAAAGAAGGAAAGACTATCATTTATGTGTTAAACTAATGGTGATACCTTTTACTATTATCCGCATACTTAACCAGGATTTACTGAATTAGCAAAGTGACGGAAGACAAACATAGACTCAATTATACCCGGGACAGACTAGCACCATTAATGACGAATATGACGTCAGAATGACGTAGACTCCATTTTACTTCCATATCTTTTATATGGGTCTACGTCATTCTGACGTCATATTCGTCATTAATGGTGCTAGTCTGTCCCGGGTATTAATAAGGTAAGCGAAAAAGATATATACGCAATATAACAAGCTGCACTTTTTGCGGCGTGAGAACAGTTTTTCCCCCGGTTGACAAACGGCCGGCCGGTGGCGGTGAATTTTTGAATCTAGAAGTGTGGCTTTAACCTTGACCACGGCCGGGTGGTTTATTTTAAAATAAAATTAAGGTGTTGTTGAAACTGTCTCCCCGGCGGGCGGATATAAGTAGTTTTTTGTCGTAACCACCATCGCGCGGCTGTTAACAAAATTAAGGGTGGTTCTAACTATCACCACCGGCGGCTGGTTTTTTAAAGCGGCCGATTAATTGTTTAATTAAAAAAAAAGTGGTTCTAACTGTCACCACCGGCGGGTGGTTTTATGACGCGGCGGTTAATTTTTGTTAGTTTTTAATAAAGGAAGTGTTGTTCTAACCACGGAACCCGGCGGGCGGAGAGTAAGAAGAGTGTGTTTGAATTATGCTAAATTTTGATTAAAAAGTGATCGCTGATGTTAGAGGCGACTTTTGGTAGTAATAATTTATGATAACGGAAGAAAATGATTTGTGTATCGAAACTGCTAAATTTTGAAATAAAAGAGTGTGTTCGAATTACTCAAGGGTTTTTGTTAAAATAAGTGATCGCTGATAGTAAGGCGAATAAAATAATACGGACGCAAGTGAGGTGTCTCAATTAAATAAAGGTTAGTAAAAGTTGTAAAGAAAATATATTACAACAGAGAGCCCAAAGATAATCAGAAGCAACGACACAAATAAAAATATCAGGTGCCAACTGATCATTGCACTTAATAGTATAGTAAAGTTTGCTTTTAGTTTTAAGTTCAGTTACAGATTTGTACTCGTAAAAGACGGTTTAATTTTATTAATAAAATTGTTAAAGTCACAGTCCAACCAGACAATTTTTCTCACAAAATTTATTCAAATGGTAACAAATTTCTTTCCAAAATTTAGTACAGATGTTATGATGTGCCAACATAGTTGACCATCACAACAATGTATTTCCTTATAGGAATACATTTTGCTACTTTGTAGCACAATTAACAATTTTGGTTTGCTAAAGTGCAAACTAATCATTTCTAATGGCTTCATTAGATAAATATTTGTTCGCACAAATATTTTTCTCAATATCATTTTATGATATTCAAGCCTCACAA
Organism: Thereva nobilitata; assembly: GCA_963855945.1. Taxonomy (NCBI): domain Eukaryota; kingdom Metazoa; phylum Arthropoda; class Insecta; order Diptera; family Therevidae; genus Thereva; species Thereva nobilitata. Next base: position 84,636,652 of record OY979696.1, read on the forward strand.
AATGACAATGTAAGCATTTTCGCATAAACAAAACTTCCAAACATAAAACTTTTGCGCCTAGGAAATGATACCAAAGCGCTACATTTCAACCATGCAGATTTGTTTTCCAACGTGACAAATGTTTTTCTCACAACGTAGTATGACACCCGAAACCCCCAAGATGATAATTAAGCATTTCGCATGACGCAAAATCTGCAAGCAAAAAGCTTTTGCGCCCTTGGATACCCCAAGCGCTACCTTTAACCACGCAGAAGCCAAGACGAAATTGCTGATAAGCAATTTTGTTTATCTGCGCGAAATCCAGAGCTAAGGTCAGATCTCCAAATGGAACAGTCGGTTCCTCTAGTGCGCTAATAATTGTCTTTTCTTTGCGCTAGTAATTAAATATCTTTTTTACAAGTTATTGTAAAGTTTAAATTGTTTACAAGTTATTGTAAAGTTTTTCCTATTGTTAAGAATTTAATAAAATGTGTTTTTATTAGAAGTGAATTTCTTATTTCGTATACCGTGCGACGAGACGCCGGGAATTGCGTAATTTTTTTGGATTCATTTCAGGTACATCTGACCCAACGGACTCCTTGGCCCCTCTTCTCCGCCAGGAAAGCGGGGGGTGAAGAATACAACACAGAATAGAATAACGCCATTTCTATTCACCGATATACGTTGTGTAAAAACAACAAAACGCATCACCAACATTTCCGGCTGGCATTTTTCTTCGATCGTGGGGAAAACTTGGAGGCGAACGTCTCTCTGCGATAGAAAGCCATCAGGCTCACATCACTTCATCTCCGATGTCTGGAGTCAAATTTTGTATACCGAAAAATATAATCATATCTTGCTGTGATCTATTATCCTTATTCAATATAGTTATGATTTATCAGAGAGTTAGTTAATTCATACCCCATTAATGTGTTGTGTTATTATGTGTTATAATACCTGAGTTGGAATCATCAAATTCAGGGCCAAGGTATGGTAGAAATTAGTATTGGATCTTTGGGAAAAGGGTTAGTTGAGAAGAACAATGAAGTGTGTAGTTTGTGAATGTAGGAATAATACGAAATTTCCGCGAGGAAAATCTTTTTTTGGGGAAGTGGGGAATTAAAATATTTCCTAAACTCATATATTACATATTTTCATTCATAATTATGAAATCACTGCGCTAAATACTCTAAATAATATAAATTTTGTTTGCTTGGATTTCTTCTTAACTAACAAAACGCAAAATTCAAGGGGATCAGCTGATTAAAATGCGTAGTGGCGGCCCTTCCTGCAGTTCTATATTCGAAGATTCGCTGCTCAATATATGTTTTACCCTTCTGGCAACACTGTTTTACTTTTATTATTGTGTGGAATGGGATATGAGATGAATCATCCTAAAGCGTCTTTGTTCGAGTTTTAGGGTTTTGTCTGACTCATTCCTTTGTGGTTTCTTAATAGGAATAGACGTGCCTTTTAAAGAATATAAAACATTAAAGTTAAAATAAAAAGAAGATTTAGTTTGAATACAAAATTTATTTTATTATTTCCATAACCTAATTTCCAATAGAAACAAATAATTTTTTTCGGGATTTGAACGTTAACCCAGATGAACCTACCGACCCATACATGGGTTTTGACAGATAAAAAATTCTAACCTCAATATTTGAGTTATTTAAAGCAAGTTACGCATACTTTTAGAAACTTTAGTGGATAATTATTAATTATAGTGGCAAAGTTTTTTTTGTAAGTGAAAAAGTTTGAATTGGAAATTGTAAAACATGTCCTCAAAAATGTAAGTTATAATACATTATTGTTATTATCCTAAAAATACAGAAGTACCAATAAAAAATAAGAAACATTATAATATTTATAATGCAAACAAAATTATAATAATTTTAATTGTTTTCACTTTTTTTGGCCGCACATTCCATGAACCCATAGATGAACCTGTCGGCGGAACCATAATACATAGGAATTTTTGAGTAAATAAACTTGTTTTTGTTATTTCAGATCAAAACCTTTATCGTTGCACGAAATTTTGAACGAGTTAGAAAATGGTAATGATCCGGTCCCAGAATGCATCATATTCGAACCACCATATAACGCGAATGCTGCTGTTACTGATGAAGATTCTGGAGAAGAAGATAATGTTACCATACACAACTTACCAGGTTCTATCTTACGTGCACCTGCAGAGGCTAATTATGGCAATTGCACTAGTTCTGAATCGGAGAGTGAAGATGATATTCCTTTGGATAGTTTGCAAAGGAGATCTCGCATTGAACATCCAATTCAACAGCCGAGGCCATCTACAACTACCGTACTTGAAGATACCCTAATTCGTCCTACATCTGTGCAAAATAAAACCTACCAATGGCGGAATCGACACAGATCAAATGAGTTTCCTAGTTTCCAACATTTGAAAGGTCCCAAAAACAAGTGACGTTCTCCAATAAACTATTTTGAGCAATTATTCAATTATAAAGAATTCTGTACGCTTCTCAGAAAAATAAACCAGGCAATGTAACTACGAGTGAAATGAAATGCTTCACTGGAATACTACTTTATAGTGGATATGTATGTTTACCAAGACGTCGTATGTATTAGGGAAACTCGTCTGATTGTAAATTTTCTCTTGTCAATCGATATCTATCTCGTGACAGATTTACATATTTCATGAACCATTTGCACTGTTGTGACAACTCTTTGATTCAGACCCAAAGTGATAAATTCGCTAAGATGAGGCCTTTATTTATTTTACTGAATGCTGTTTTCCAAGAAAATGCACCTGTTGAAGAGGTGCATAATATCGACGAGGCTATGATTCCTTACTACGGCGGTCACAGTTGTAAGCAGTTTATAAGGGGTAAGCCGATTACATGGGGATATAAGTATTGGGTTGGGGCCACACGCCTAGGATATGTAATTTGGTTTGACCCTTACCAAGGTCAGTCCGCACATACCATCTATTTATAAGAAATTTGGACTAGGTGGTAGTGACATATTACAGTATGCCAATGTTCTTCAAACGATGTACCCAACAATGTTTTTCATCTTTTCTTCGATAATTATTTCACCTCTATCCCTCTTTTACACGAACTAAAAAACAGGAACTTGAAGGCAACTGGCACAGTTCGTGAAAATCGTATCTCAAAGTGTCCATTGCCATCCAACCAGGATTTCAAGAAAACTGATAGTGGTAGCTTTGCTTTCAAGGCAAGTTTGGAGGAACAGATACTTGTCTGCAAGTGGAATGACAACAGTGTTGTTACAGTTGCTTCTAATGCGGAGTCGTTTGAGCCATTACAAAACACGAGACGTTTCTCTCAACATCTAAAAAGATATATAAATATTGACCAACCGCACGTTGTCAAAATATACAATGAAAATATGGGAGGGGTTGATCGTTCCGATCAGAATATAAGCCTGTACAGAAGCTGCATCAGAGGCAAAAAATGGTACTTTCCTTTATTCTGTCATAGTATTGATATGGCACTGCATAATTCATGGCAAATGTATCGTCTTGATGGTGGAGAACTTGATGACCTCGGTTTTCGCAGGTCTGTTACAAGAGCCTTATTAGAAACTTACAGAGGATGTGGAAAACGCGGACCTTGTCCTGTACCAAAAAGCCACCTTGAAGATTCAAGATACGATCAATTGGGTCATATAGTAAACTATGTTAGTAAGATTCTAAAGTTCAAATAATGTAAAAAAAACTGTAATTATATTTGCGTGAAGTGTAACATACATTTACATCCAAAAGAATGTTTTTTTAATTACCATACAGCATAAAATTTTCACAAAGACTAACATTATAAAAAGTTAAATTAATACATTTGTTTCAATAAAAAGTGTTTTATTTATGTTTCCATATATTGTTCATAGCACCCATTGAATGCCGACCGACCGTATATGGGATATCATTTCCCAGCTTTTCCGGAGGTGACTAATTTTTTTTATTATTTTTCCTGAGATACTGGGGCTATATTAAAGCATATATCAAAAAATCTCAACTTTCTAGGGAAAAAATAGTTTCAGGCTTATCTGGGTTAAAGGTCCAAACACTTGAAAAATTTAGACGTCAAAGATTTGAACGTTAAAGGTCCAAACACGATAACAGATGAAAACACTTTTCAACGTTAAAGTGAAAAAATTTAAACAAGGAAAAGGGCAAAATTTGAATTTTGGAAATTTTTGAAAAAATAATATTCCACGTTTAAGGTTAAAATTTTAATCATTTTCGCATATATTATAAATCCCATACGATATTAAATCTTGGAATATAAATCCCTTGCTTTTCGCCATAATGTCGCGATCCTAGTTCATACGATTTTGCAAGTGCCCGTGTTTTAGGAACTGCAGGTGCACGGACGTGTGAACTTGCTAAGCGTGTGAACTGATTTAAACTATATCCATACACCCAAGGGTTGATGGGAATTATTAATTAAACTAAAGTTCAGTTTTTACATTATTCTCGATCGCGTCGGTTAAGTCCGGTCTCTCCAGTTTCCTTTCGATTTCAACTATTAAGGAACATACAATTTTAAAGTTCATAAGTTATACTAAATAAAATTCATAAGTTATACTAATAAGTGAAATTTGTGAACAGTCAAATAATAAAAACTAAAAAACTCACCAATATCCCAAATGGTAATTCCTATTAGGTAACAAATTGATGTTTCGATATCACGTTACGTTTTGTAATAAAGCACTTTTAAAAGCTCAGATTTGCAATGTACAGACTAAAGGTCCGTTTATATCTACAGACATCGAGTGTACCAGACACGCACCACGCCAGACACCGACAGACGCCGTTTATTCACATCTAGCGTGCCGTATCAAACGACAGACACTAGTTATATTTTTGTTGAAAATGTTCCAACGCTTCTCAGTGGAAGATTTATCCAAGAAAAAATGTCTGCACGGTTCCTGTGCTCTATTCATACTTCCCGGCAGCCACGCACAGCCACGTACAGATTTTCTTTAGATGGCCTTGATCAAGGCCTTCTCAAGTACGGGCCTGGAAGTATAGTTTTTGTTTGTGTTTGTGGTAGACCCATTATCTGTCAGATCAAGAAGAAATTATATGGAGCGAGGTAAAATTTCGCGATATTTTGGCGTAAAAAGTCACAAAATAATATATTTATCACTTTTTACTGCAACTGGATTACCAATGAATAGTGCTTTAGTGATTTAATTAAGAAAATTTAAAAAAATTGAGTGATTAAGTGTGTTATAAGTGTGTTAAATGTGAAGGTGGCCAATTTTGTTTACATTCGCGGTGGTTTTTTCGTGTTTATTTGGGGGAAAAATGTTGAATTTGTGTAGTAATATAATAAAAAAGTGCTTTTTAAGTGATTAAAGATTATTATAGAATAGTTATTAAAAACATTAAGTGCACGTACCACCACACAACATGCATTACAATAACTTTTTCACTTTTCCTTCACATTTTTCTGCACGGCCATTAGAAATCCATTTTTGTGTAATTAAGTTTTTGCAAGTTTAATTAATAAAAAAGACTCAGCTGTTCGTAAAATTGCATTAGGAATCAATTTTTGTGTAATTAAGTTTTTGCAAGTCTAAATAGTAAAAAAGAAACAGTTGTTGACAAAATTGCCAGTGAGTTTAATTAATAAAAAGGAATCAGCTGTTGCTAAAAAGCCATTAGAAAGCAATCTCTGTGCACATTAACAAGGGACTTGATGGAACATTAAAAATGCAAGTTTTCTCTTAATAAATAAAGAAACTATATATTTGTAGGAGTCAACGTCTGAAAGGGTCGAACCACCCTACCCTAACTCCGTAAATATAGCATAAGAAAATTAATCAATGATCCCGCTTTTTTATCTAGCCTTAGTTCCTTGGAGAAAAATGTATTGTATTAAAATCGTTTAATATGAGGTGTGCTCTTTCCTGAATATTATCGTGCTTCTAAAAAATAAAAGACCCTTAAAAATTGGCGCGGTTTAAAATCGTTTAATATGAGGTGCGCTCTTTCCTAAATAATATCGCGCTTTAAAATGGGGTACGACTTTAAATTACTTAATTAAACTTTATAATTTGTGCTCGTAAAAAATCCTTAGAAAATATGGCGCGACTTCTAACTAATATCGTGCTTTTAAACCTTTGAAAAGTGGTGCGCCTTTAAATCATTAAGTTTATAATTTTGTGTTGCTAGAAGGAACTATAAAAATTCCTTCAAAATAAGGTACGCTTTTAATACAATTTAGTAATGTAAAGGCCTTAAAGCTTCTGGTGAGATTACGAAAATGTACTGTTGATTATAATTTTAAATACAACACACTTGAAAATAAATGAACAGCGCGTTTTGAATAAAGGCCCCCCTTAAAACCATATCTTTGCAACAACAAGGTCCTTAGCCGAGCCGAGTCCCTATTCAGGGCAGGTGACCTTCTCATCTCTGAAAGCACTCCCTCGTCCTCTTGTAGCCTATGCGGCAGGCTACAACACTTACCAGCATTTTTAAGGGAGAAGTCGTCAGTAGTCGACTTAGCTACTTGCCTTCATACAAAGGCTTTTCTTATTTTTTTAACTCATAAAAACAGAAGCCAGGAGAACGACGCTTACTTGTCCCCGGAGTATTGCGCGAGTTATGGATCCACAACATTTTACTTAAGTATAAGAATAGCTGAAGATAGGAATTATGCACTTTAAGATCGCATGATTTTTATCCCCAGAAAGATATTAGATACATTAAGAATTCTTAGAATATTGTCTGGAGATAATAATTATGCACTTGCATATCTAAGCACAATTCTTGTCCCCAACAAGTAAGATTCAAAATCAAAAATTGTATTAAGATTGAGCTTGGTTACGACATTAAACGAGAGTGGACGTATAATTATACTTTCGTTTTTAATTGAAAGGAAAATTATAAGTTTCAGTAAAAGAAATAACTGGCGCAGTCGGCATTAGGATTTCAAGAACGGGAAATTCGTGGCACTTTAACATTTCTATATTATTGTGTAATACGGAATTCGTATAAACAAAATTGGAACAATCGGTGTTGAAGTGTAATTTAACTTTGAGTGCCGAAATAGTAAAATAATTTCGCGGTCTAATTACGACTTTATCGTAACGCAGCTGGAACGCAGGATTATTGGTGTGAACTGAAATTAATTAAAGAAAAAGTGCTTTAAAATTCCGGTGACTGTTTAGTCTTCATCTTGAAGGACCTAAAGGAAAAAATAATCGAAAAATCTGGAAATGAAAGCTGTTGTCTTAATTATGTTGTCCAGGTAAGAATTTTGATTATTCATTCTTCCATTCTTCCTTGTGTTCCTCCTAAATTAACAAAAAAAACAAAAACAACAAGTTCAGAACGTAGTAAACAAAGTGAAAAATGAGAATTTGAGAAATTTTTTTCATATATATTCAATAGAAGTGAAATAAAAAAAAAGGTAACCAAGCTCCCGCTATAAAGATAGCGTTAAGAAATTTTTAATTATTTATAAAAAGAACAAAAATATGCGTTTAATTTTGCAACAAACAAAATCGCAATTATAAAAAAAAATATATATAATGGTTGTGCCGTGATCACCTAGATTTATTTTGGTCAAAATTCACTTTTAAAATAATTCAGCTTTTTATTAATTCCAATTACACTGCTTAAAATTATCTTTCAAATATTGAGGAAATTCAAATTTATTCTATGATTTTATTTTGGAAAAATTACTGTGCAATTATTCTAATTCATTAACTTAATATTGATAAAAATTGCCTAATGTAAACAGCCTTAATTAAATAATTGTCGATATCGTCCGAAATGTTGCCTGAATATTATATGGTTACTGCCAATGATTTTCTGAAATGCTGAGAATTGGTTCTGAGTGGCTGAATTCCTTCCTTAGTTGGATTCTCTTGGCTCGATTGGTTTGATGATTTTCCTTGAATTAATGTCGGTGGGTGGTTTTAGTTCATCCGGATAGATGGCGCTGGCCTTATGTTCATTGATGGTTTCAGCTTCTATTAAATTGATGTTCTGCACTACTTTCTCTACTTGTGAGGATATCTGTCTGATTGGAGCTGACATTAGGTGTGTTTATTTAACTATGTATAAGGGATTTGAGCTGGATGCTGCCTCGATACGACTAGCTAGGGAGTTGAGGTTTCAATGCATCGCTCAACTTGGATTGGGAATTCTTGGGTTAATTCGCCTTGCCTGGGAATGCTGTCTCGATACGACTAGCTTGGGAGTTGAGGCTTCAATGCGTCGCTCAACTTGGGTTTGGGACAATTTGATTTGAATTTGCTTGGACTAGGGTTGCTGCCTCGATACGGCTAGCTAGGAAGTTGAGGTTTCAATGCTTCGCTCAACTTGGAGTAATTGGATGAGATCACTATATATTGGGTTCCTTCAGACTCGATACGTCGTGAAGATAAAAAATGATCTGAATTTTTCGGCCAACTGCTGCGATATTTATTGCGCCCATGATAATAGGCAATTGATTGGAAGAGCAATGTGGTGGGGCATTGGAATTGGATCCACTTCGTTGTGTACGTGCCCCTTCTTGATATGTATATCAGCTGTCTTATTCTGACATTTGATGGCTGCAACATTGTATGAAAAGGGTAAGATGATGGTAATGTAATATTTTCTTGTTCTTATATAATGTGTTATATATTTTCAGGATTTTCTATAGAAGAAGGGGTAATTTGGATTTGCCGGTGAATTTTATGTAATTTTGGTGTTACCAGGTAAATTATGTTGTTTAGCTAATTGTTTGATTTGTTTACATTTTTAGATTTTCTATTATGGCTGGTGTTTGTTGTTTGCAGTTGGAATCACGGTTTTTTAGGTTGATCATGGGATTAGGTATACTTTGATTCTTTTTTGTAACAATTTTCTTTGTGGTTCTTTTTTCTTGTTATTTTAGGGTGCTGCCGCAACAATGGTATTATATGTAAGTAAAAGATATAACTCGCGCCAGTTAAGACGTTCGCTCGTAAATTACCTTTTTCAATACTCGCTGTAATTTTACGGTCGAATTATAAATATTAATATATTTAAATAAAATCTTTGTTACGATAGACGTTTCTTTTTAATTAATTAAAGTGGAAATTCATAAGCTCCCACAACAGATGCTGGATGCTTATCACAAACTAGGATGCAATATGTCGTTGAAAATTCATTTCCTACACTCCCATTTAAGTTTCTTTCCGGATAACACGGGTTTAGTAAGTGATGAGCACGGAGAACGTTTTCATCAAGAAATTGCATTATCAAGGTAGATGGGAACCAGCCATGCTTGCAGACTACTGTTGAGGCCTCCAGAGAGATACTGCGACAACTGACTACAAGAGGAAAGCCAATCGTTCCAAAAAAAAATGTTTTCCAATGTAGAACAAAAATAAATGTCACTCCTTTATACAAATTTAAATAAAATCAATAAATGCTTTTCACTACTAAATGTGACGTGATGTAACTATTTTATTTATACATTTAAAATACTATAGTTTTAAGGTGACACGAATCATAATTTCATACTGTAAACCCAGTGAAAACAAAAAATGTTTAATTTGTTGCATAGTGCAGTGAAAGATATTCTTTCTTTTATTTTTATAATTTGTGGTTCGGTCTCAAAGAATAGATCGAACAAATTAATAATTTTTTTAAAGATCTCGAGAAGAAGTGACTTGCTTTGAGTAGATTGTAAATTAACCGTTTATATTTCAGACCATGACCAATTGGCCAAAGACCCGATGTTTAGGGATACACCATCTTAAAACGAAACGAAGTATCTACAAAAAACAAGGACTTACCTGAGGTACCTGAGCTAGCAATTTTCCAGCCGGAAATAATATAAACAGCCGAAACTGCGCACGTAAACAAGATACCATGGATGACATTAAATTACGAAACTGTCAAATCTACCAAAGAAGACAACGTAAAAAATCCAAAATCACACAATTCAAGTCGAGTCTCGAAAAATACGTTTTCAACTCTAGCGCGGACAAGATCCAAAAGGGGAAACAATCTTGTCTAAAGGAACACAGGATCAATGACCGACCCAGTTATTCAAATCACCAGAAGGAATTCATAGGGCGATGGCCTGTGGAAGAGCGGGAAAACCTTCCCCCAACTTAACAAGATTTTAAACCGCTAAGAAGTGATATAAGGTTTCGCAAGATGTAACAGAACTCTCTCTCAAAATTTGAACGCTGAGCTGTTGGGTCTAACGAGGTAACGACAATTTTCATCACCACTGCGAGAAACAAATTGGTAATTGGTATCGTTAGTGAAATAATAGTATATTGTGTAACAAGATTTGAATGATGCATATTCCGCACAAGTGGAAGTTTGGCGGTCCACGAGTGCGGAATATGCCATTCAAAACGTGTTGCAGACTATACTTTTTCTACGCCTCTAATTAGTTTTTATTAATATTTTGTAAAGAAAAACGTACCTTATGTAAAGCTAATGTCAAAAATATAATGTATAAGGCACAGCAAAACGCTAAATAACATATCAGTAGGGAGCGTTCATAACCATTTTGTAATTTAATAATTTGTTTGCCGCCGCAAAATTTATTAAAAAAATGCTATTATTTTCTGCAATTTAATAATTGAATAGTTTATTTAAAGCAAAAAATTTAAAGCGGAACATCTTTGATTGTCTATTATTGAAACAATCCTTTTCTTTCTTTAATTAATAAGTCTTTTTTTATCTTTAATTAATAAATCATTTTCTTGGATTACGACGAACAGATGTCGCCAATAGTAGTCATTCCATAACAAGTGATGGAATGAATATTCCACACGGGTTGTGGAATGCTGCTAATTCCGTAACTAAAAGTAATATCAGAATGCCTGTATTCTAACAGAGGCGTAGAAAAAATTTATAACGTTTCAAAGTGTGTGACTTCCATCATTCTTTATGTGAGAAAACAATTTAATAATTATTTTAAAAAAAAAAGAATTACTTGGTGAAATAGTGACTTAAACTCAATTATTTGAGGTGATCAACACAAAATATTTTGAACATTTATCGCGCTCCTTTAGAATTTTATTCAAGCCACGTTTATTTCGTGAGCCTGGGAAATTCAAGCTCAAACCGAGTGCGTTTCGTTGGTTGTTTTTTTTTTGGCTTTCACTTTTGCTTTGATTATTATCTTTTGGAGAATATCTTTTCAGAATATCGAAGAAGAGATGCAGACTACAACAATGAGCTATCAGAACATAAGACAACATTATTATTGTCTTTGTATGAGCAACATCCATGCTTGTTTAATATTACACTTCCAGGGTATCAGAATAGGAATTTGTGCGACATCAAATAAATAATTCATCATTTTTATTCTGAGGACATTGCAGTGGTTTAAAAATGTAGAAAAAACAGTTTTTTTTATACATTTTTAAAGAACTGCAATGTCCTGAAAATAAACCACTTCTTCTTTTTTCTATTTTTTAAATCCCGATAGCTATGTGACAGTGTTGGGCATTAATCAATTCAATTTATAATCAATTATTTAATTGATTAAAAAAAAAATTAAATTAATTGCAATTTAATTGCAATTAAAACTATTAATTCCACGCTACAATTAATGTATTTGGATTTATTGGATATTGCAACTAAATCAATTACAATTAACTTGATCAATTGCTCTAAAAGACAATTAAAACTAACAATTATCCCGATTCGATATGCAATACATAGATAGACACTTCATTTTATGTGGAAAAATATTTGTGATAGGTTATCATAATGGCACTGATACCAGCTCAACCTGGAGCAGAAAAAATCTGGACTGCTCTTTTTTGCTCTCAACTGCCATGCTCTATGTTCTTTGAACCTGCTCAGGGCTATTGTTATGACTCCTTATCAGCTCGAGTCATAATAATTCATTTTTAAAAACAGATATCTCAATCAATCAATATTAATCGGTATTACGAGATCCAAATTCTAAAACAAAAAATATAAAAACAACACTCCGTTCGATTACGTTTCTTTACAAAAGTCTCCCATTTCCAAAATCCTACAAAAATTATTCCACGGGAAATCCAAATGCAACTTTGCACATTTTTCCTACACGGGAACGGCGAATTGGCCGTTGCAAGATTTTCTTGGAAATCCACGGTGATAAGCACCGTGGATCAACACAAAAATTAACGGGCAAAACGACCAGCGATCCGCATTCGAATCTTATCAGATTCGGGTGTCGGGTTTCGTCTGGGTCTTCAGCTCGGATCTTGTCTGTTCGCTGCACGTTCGGGCGGTGAAAAATGTGTTTTCTGCTGACATCAGCAGTTCTTTCTATGGGAAAAGTTCTGAGGTGTTTTTCCACGGTTGGAAAAACGGCCGGCCGGTGTCGGTGAATTTAAAAATCGAAAAGTGTTGTTCTAACTGTCACGACCGGCGGGTGTTTGGTATAACGCGGCGGTTAATTTTATTGAGTAATAAAAATAAAGAGTGTTGTCTTCTAACCACGGAACCCGGCGGGCGGATTTTTTTACGGAATATAGAGTGTTGTTAAAACCGTGAACCCAAGCGGGCGGATCGACCATTGACGATGTTAGTTAAGTTGACTTAAGGATTTTTTTGTTGTAAGAGTCACAAACGGTGGCCGTAAGCTAATTAAAGTGTTCCTTAAGAATGTGTAAATTGTGGCGGAAATTAAATAAAATTACTAAAAGCCAATAGCCAAAAAATTGTGTCCGTTTTGTGGTAAATTCGTCAAGAATTGTGACCGAGAGTAAAAAGTCAGGTAATTGGTAGTAAAATAAAACTTGAACCCTCTGAAAGAAGAAAAAATTATATAACAAATGGCGCAGCGGGTAGGATCCGAGCGAGCCTAACAATTATTGATCGAGTGCTGGATATAGGCACCTAATCCTTGAACTCAGCCTGAGCCCAGGCTGAGGGCACAAGATCAATAGAGGCGTTGACCCCGGATCCTATTCGAACAACGAACAGGGTAGAAACAACTAGAGGTGGTAGAAACCATCATACCCTGCAACGCACCCAAAGGTGCCACCGGTGGACTTTTGTGGGCTTCATCCCTGCCCAGGATAAAGTCCATTAAAGACCAACAAGGGGACGATCTAGCCACAGATGCTCCCCCACCTGGGACTAGAGGATAGTTACGACCAACTCAAGGAATCCACATCCAGGGCTCCGACGTCCAGCCCTACATTCACGAGGGCTGCATCATCACTTCAAACCCATTTTGGTCTATCATCAAATCGATTCGGGCAAGGCCAATAAGTCAGAGGCCGACGCCCCAATCTTTATTACTAAAATCGTCGCTCGGGGGTGTCCAACCACGGCGCCTCTGCTCCAGGCGGGCACGCGCTCACCCCCATATTAATTTCGCCGAAGGACTTATGCGGGCTTCATCCCTGCCCATTAGTTGATGTCGGATACCGATAACCCAATAGAACACTCCAGTACCAGCGATCCAGAAACACCAACGCTTACCACAGGCGGAATAACAGCCACCTCCACCCCAGCACAACAATCAACAGTTCCAGCTTATGAATCAACATCATCAGCTCCTCCGGTACCCGAAGGTACCCAGTCAACATCGACCACCTCAAATTTAAGGCCTCCATCGCCCAGCAGGCTACGTAGCGGGCGAATAAGACCAGGAACTAGTCAAGTAAGTCTACAAACTTATTTAGAAGATTGGTTAAAAAAGGCTAGGGAAGACGAAAAATCCTTGATCCCTCAATACGACTTCCTTAGCTCAGAAATATTATTAATCAGTATTACGAGATCCAAATTGACAGTCAAGTAAGTAAAAGTGTTCTTTGAGATTGTTGATTTTTTCTGTTCTGACACCAATTTGAGATGCTCTGCTCTGTTCTCAAATTTTGGAACAAACCCGATGTGTCTTGATTTCGGTTCGCGAATATAACATTGTTTGTTTACAAGTCGCAACAGGTGTTTGTAGGGTTCACATTTTAATTACTCGCTCACCACGTACGTTCTTGTCCTTCCGCTCCGCTGAGTAGTGAGTACAATACTTATTTGTTTGTTTAAGTCAGTTGCATTTGTATTTCTCTCACGGCAGCGTAAGTATCGCTCGCAATTAACATGTGTTCTGGTTTTCAATAAAAAAATACGCTGATTTTGTTTGTGCCATTGTTCAAAAATGACGACTATAGACAATATTGTCGAAGACAGGAATTTTTCGGTGACTATTTCGGAAATTGTTGAGTGGTTGGACTCTGAGAAATCGTCTTTGTCACATAACTTATATTACACTTTTGTTTTGGCGACACTACGCTTTTCATACAATAATAAGTTTTAATTGTTAGTTTTTAATCAAATCCATTAAAAAGATTGATAATTTATTAATCGTTAATTGTTGGACATATGAAGTACATAACTCATAACACATCCGTATATCGTACACACATACATATTCAAGTTATGGAGTAATGCTTGCTTGAAAGAAGTTTCTTTTTTCTTTCTCTTTTTAGTTAGTTAGTCGTAAACCTTTGAAGAAAGAGGTTAATAAATAAATAATGGTGTTCTAATCGTTGTGCGTTTATTATATTTTGATTACCCTGCAATAGGTTAGGGGCTCAGCGTACGTGTTGTTAAAAAGAAAAAAATAATAAAAAATCGTATCTTGTCGCGGGAGTGACGTGAAGAACGTTTTTCGAAGTCAGGCAAAATGACAACTTCCGTAAGGATTCAGCCGCTAAACGCGAAAAATGACACCTGGAAATTGCAAAAGCGTGCAATACTAATTAAGAATGATTTGTGGGCCTACGTGGATGGAAACAAACCTTGTCCTTTAGTCAAAACAGATGAAGGAGAAACAACATCTCTGCAAAAAGTAGCTCTTGAGGAATGGAAGCGCAACGACCAAAAAGCGTGTGCCGACTTTTTGTTGGCTATGACCCCCTCGGAATTAGGGCTCATCAAGGAAAAAACCACATCGAAAGAAGTATGGTTAAAATTGCAGTCAACATATCAATCGAAGGGACCAGCGAGAAAAATAACATTACTGAAGCGTGTAGCATTAGCACGCATGAAGGAAGGAGACAAAGTTAGAGAACATCTCAACGAATTTTTTGAAGCCGTAAACAAACTTAAGGAAATCTGTGTATCTGCTGAACTATTGATCATATTGTTGCTGAAACGCCTGATGTTTTAAGAGTTAAAATCTTGGAAGAGCACGAATTCCGCAGAGCCAACGAAGACCGAGAAGATTCAAAGGCTTTATTTACAAGGAAATATGATCGAAACCATAGCACGGTTCAATTTAGAGCAAATGTGCTTAATGAGAAACAAAATATAGCATCAAAAGAGCAGAGCCGTCTATTTACATGCTTTAGGTGTGCAAAGAGAGGACACTATGCGAGGAACTGTACAGCGAAAATACAAACACAAAGTGCGCGAAAAATTGAAGAAAGAGAATCGGTCTGTTCTAACCCAACGCCCGCTTTAACATTTGAAGGAAAATAGATAAAATAGTAAAGTAATATACATTATTGAAGGGAATTTAATGCTCTACAACCCTTTTGCCGGCATTTATTTTTTGGGTGCATCGTTGAAGAGTTATCCGGTCAAAAAAGCAAAAAATGTGAGGCAAAAATGTTTTATTTTCCAAAATTACAGACTTTCAAGAGCAGATATCTCGAAAACTATACAAGATATCGAAAAACTTGACTGAGTAAAACTTGTAGCAAATTTAATCAGCCTTCATTTTGTAGATAGTGGTCATCTCGCTAGGACGCATAGTTTCCGAGATATAAGCGAAAACCGTCGTCAGACTTACAAAAAAAAATCATAGTTTAGGAACCATTAGAAAAAATAGGAAACACATTCCCAAGCCAGTAAAAGATAAAGTGCTACAAAAAGACGAGATTACAGGTCTGCAGCATTCTGATGGGATAGTGGTTGGAAAATGGCTTGACAAGAGGGAAGTTTTATATTTATCTACAAAGCATGGTCTTGATATGGTCTCGACAGGAAAGAAAAACAAAAAAGGAGTACAAGGAGATGATATATCAGACCAACTTGCTTCTTACTTTACACCACTAAGAAAAACTATTAGGTGGTACCACAAAGTCGTGTTTGAATTGCTCTTGAACACATCCATGGTTAATGCTTCAATTTTATTCTGGAAACTTTCTGGTAAAAAAAAGCCAATAAAACAATTTCGCGAAAGTGTTATATTATCGATTCTAGGACACAAAGAGCAACACCCACAACCATCTTCGACCTTACCACGTACGCAGCATATTTTTGAAACTACAAAAGAAACTGACAAACGTAATAGAAAATTAAGGAGAAAATGTGGAATGTGCTACAACAGAATGGTATCCATTCATGGACGAGCCTATGCCCAGAAAAAAGCAAAAAAAGTAAATACCGTGTGCACTACATGCAATATAACGATATGTTATCCATGCTTTTCAGAAAAGCATTCTAAATAATTTTGTTACTGTTTATTGACTATGTATTTACTTAATTTTATTCTTACTAATATTATATTATTACTTACTTACATTGTACTTACTTTTATTATAATTTTTTCGTGTTATGCGCAAAGTGAAAATAAAAACATACGAGGAAAGCATTTTTTTCTACTGCTCTAAAAATAATAAAAATGAGGAGCGCCGGCAACCCTCAAGGCCCGTCAGTAAAATGTTTCCCTAAAATTATTACTGAAGTGCCGTGAGGGTCACCTGCGTCTTTCAGTGTTCTGGTTGGTTGGCCTGGGGTGAATACTCATTGCTGATTGGTTGGCAGCGAACGTGTTAAACATTATCTGTCTTTTCACACACTTCACCAAATTAACACACATGAGAGGATAACTTAAAGGAAAGTTCGACAGTTGTAATTCTTTATTTAAATACTCAATGACCAGAGAGCTCCACGACCTCTCTTTACAGTCAGTCGGTAACAGAAGGGCATTGAGACAAGTCAGTGCAGTTTACATCAAAAATGTTAAGCTTTCGGTAACGATTTTTCTATGTTTACTCCCTGCAAAACGACGCTCAAAAAGCTTCACTCAAAAGCTTCCAAGTAGTACATATTTGGTATGTTTAAAACACAGGCATTAAGTCTGCTAAATTTATACACTTTTCGCGTATTAAAAATTAACACATTTTAAACGCGTAAAAAGTGACTACATGATTTTACACGCGAAAAGCGTTTTAAAATCACACACTTGGGTTTGCAGTGTAGATGCTAAAATTCTGAAGTCGTCTTTAAACCGTATCACGAAAATTATTAAGATAAACAAAAGGTTCAGGTGTAAGCCTTCGGAAACTGATCAACAGTAAAGTAAAGTTCGCTTCATGGTACCCTCATAACATCATGGTTGACGCCGAGATCAGAAGCCAAATTGTGAGTATATTATTAATAGTAATATAAAAATTGATAATATTTTACTTTCAGCGTAACGTTATGAGGTGAATAATGAGTGTGCTAGGCAAGTGGACATCATGCTACCAATATGCTGACGGGCGACGTCGAAGGGTGCCATTTAGTTGTAGGGAGTATCTCTCTAACGTCGAAGATGCAATTTGCACCCAAGCTGAAGGGTTACAACGGCTTAGGGAGCTCGCGAATGAAATCTTCAACCATATTGATGATTTTGTTGTGTAAATAAAAATGCTTGATCGATCAGAGAGTCGGGATAAAACTTTCATACGCGACGGGAGTTTTTGTTTTGAAGTATTATTGTTATTGGAGTTAAATAGAAGTAATAACAGTTAATGTTTATATCGGAATTATTAAAAATTATGTGGTTTTAAATAGAAGTAATAATAGTTAATAATTATATCGGACTCATTAGAAATTTTGTGATGTTAAATAGAATTAATAATAGTTAATAATTATATCGGACTTATCAGAAATTGCGTGATGTTAAATAGAGTAATAATAATTAATAATTATATCGGATTTATTTAAAAATTGTGTGACATTAAACAGAAGTAATAAAAACTAATACCGGCTGCGCCAATTGTTATGTGGATATATATCTTGCAAACTCTTACCTTGTTTTCGTAATCTGATATTCTATTTTTTATCCACTTTAAGTTGTTATACAGCAATAATTCTTTATTTACACCAATAATTCTTAGCCCACTTAGTTAATTTATTGTAATAGTTTTCGAAAACTGCCAATTTTTGCCGTAAAAGGCGAAATTTTTTTTTAATTTCAACCACGTATTTATAGCATCAAAGTACAATTCTCCAATTTTTTATCAAAATCCGACCTTTTTCCCGTTATTTATTGCATTTTTAGTAAAATAAAACAAAATTTCATACATTTTGGTTTTTTGAGGTTAGGATTCATTTTTAAAGTATTTATACCGAATCAGTTCTATAGTCTATTCATTCACGAGTATTTTCCAATTTTTTTTATTGTTCTACGACCAGCAGAACTGGAGAAATTAAAAAAATAAAAAAACGGACATTTATGCAATTTTCTCGTGCAGCACAGGACCGATTTTGCAGAAATTTTTTTTTCGCATTATCTTAACATATGTAAAGAAAACAAACAAAAAAATCCAACTTCCCAACTACATCACTATCATATGACAATTTCCCTCTACTAGTAGGCAAAACTGTGGAAAAACTGACAGCAAAACCTATCGTGTAATGGGCGCCTTAGAGTTTAGACTTAAGCCCGGTATGCAGCTCAAACGGAATTAATAATTTATTTCTACAGGGAAAATTCCATGTAGATTAGTGTGGAGAAATAGTAAACAGCTGAGAAAAAGGGAACGGCTGACGGGGTTATGTGTCATTTTGGCGTGCAAGTTGTTTGAAGTAACTCGTAAGCAATTTGGTAAAAGTGTCTTTTGATTTTTTCATCTCCATCCTGCATTTTGCAACCAGTTCCTCTACTTTATTCTCCTCTTAATAACCACTTGCATTAAGTGACAGAATATGGGAATACACATTTATATGTCCGGGCACATAAATCATAACGAAACAGGTGGAGACTAATAATCAATGCCATCTACGATTCAGTAGGCATACTAGCAAAATTACCACGGAGCTGCGAGCCACAAAACGAAATTACAAAATAAATTTTTCGCTAGTGATTTCGTTTACGTTTTTTTACATACATTTTATATGGAAAATTTCTTTCCATCTGAGCTGCGTACCAGGCATTAATATTAATCACACTTAAAATTTTCGAATAAAAGAATTTGTAACGTTAGTGGAATATTTTTCTTTCCCCTTTTTTTGTGTGAAAAAAAGGTGAAAAATCTTGCTGTTTTTGCAGTAGTTTCTGATAATGCTAGTAATATGGTAAAAATGGGAAAAAATTTGTGACATGTTGTGCAACATACAATAGTCATACAGCAAATTTATTTGCAAAAGATATTATTAACAATAAATTGAACAACCAAGTTTGTAGGGACATCGTCCTACTACTTCCGGTTACTTAGCCAAGGGGACTGGAGATAAAACTTAGTCGGCCGAGGCTAAGTAAAACTAAAATAACAATAATATTTTTCGACTTGGCAGAGGAATTTGCGAGTGTCGAAAAGTTAATGAATTTGAAGAAATAGTTTGAGTTATTAAATAAATATAAATAAAGGAATAATATAATAAAGGACATTAAAAACTATAAAGTATATAAGGATAAGAAATAGTTATATCAAAAAGTGTAAACGCTATAAATAAAAGTATATTAATAACAAACATAAAATCTTGCATTCTAAAATCGTTGGCGACCAGGGCCAGCATATTGGTGACCCCGAAGAAGCAGCACAGATTTGAAAGCGGAAGATTTACCCCGAAGAAGCAGTGGAAAATTGAGAATTTTAAAGCTATTTAACCGTGGTAGCAAGCGGATGAAGATAAGTGGTCATAAATTTTACAGACACGCCACCAATAAATTTTCCTTCATGATCATTTTCACAAAATTGCAAACATTTAAAGTCCCAAGGAAACGCATGCGCGAAATTCGATCCAATTACGATTTCACAATAATAATTGCACTTCCACTTTTCTTTCAAATCAATAACTTGAGAGCCACTGTTGTACTTAAATGAAGTAAGTGCAATGCACCTGGTTTTTTGCCACTAAGGGTATATGCATTCCAAAAATGCAACGTTGACACTCCATAAAATTACCAAATGCGATCGCTCTAGACTCCCCCTCCTAATTATAGACTATGCAAACTATGTGTATGCGTAGACAATCGAATGGAGGGATTATTGGCAATTAATATATATATCGGTTCGGTGGGAGGTGGTGGCAGTCGATCAGTAAATCTAATTTTGTGAATAATAGACTATAGCTGTAAAAAAAATTATTTTTGTTTAATGTTTTCCAAGTTCTGGTAAGTTTTTTTAAATTATAAGATTGTAAATATCTATGTAATTGTTTTATAAAAAAAAATTTTTTTTGTTTTTTAGTTGAAAATGGCACAAATTTTAGTGCCGAAACGTCCAGCAAATTGTAATAAATTTTATAAAATTCAACAATATAAAGGATCACCAAGGCTCACCAGTGTTTTTATTATTAAATTATATGGATCCTACATAACCTTTATATTACTCTTGGAGTAGAGCGAGCATCTCCATCATCTCTTTTTTGCTTACCTAATTGGCTATAACTATAATGGCACAACAAGGGCTCTTCCAACAGATAAAAATACAGTTTGGCAATCATTATACCCAATCCATCTACAGGTATTTCAATATCGTCAAAAAACTTGCATTAAATGAAAACAGATTATATTTTTTAACCACGTGTAAGAAGTATAACCTCATTCCAAAATTCATAAAAGAATCGTGTAAAAACAATCGTCAATATTATTCTAATCGTTTCAACAAAAAATTAGAACACAACTTGAAATTGTTTCAATACAAATTATTAAACTTAGAAATCAATGACACACATGTAACTTTAAACCACATAAGAAATACCAAATTACAGTTCGTAGTAGTTCCTGTTGATTTATACTATTATATTATATACAATAGTAACAAATTATATCATGAGACCAAAAGAAAAAACAGAATATCAATTGATAAAAAATTACAAAATTTACGTCGTCACGCTCGCAATGATAGTATTTGCTCCCTTCTAAAAAAAACATTACCATAAATGGATAGTGAACTTAACTGACTTGCAGATCGACGAAAAAGTTTTAGTAATTTTATCTCTAGGACCGAATTTTAATTACAAATCCAATAATATTAAATATATCAAACACTTAATTTTAGAAACTTACATCAACCTTTCTGTAGCAATAGATAGAAGTAACATTGTGAACAAAGATTATATTAAACATAAAATTTCCAAATATTTCGACACTAGATTTAAAGGTTTAAAAAAAGAAAAATTATCTTACCCACAAATAGAATTATTAAAATGGATCAATATTACCAAGCAATTTGTTAAAAACCATAAAGACATATTAATAATCACTAAAGCCGATAAAGGTGCCAAAACTGTATTAATGTATAAACAAGATTATTACACTAAAGCTTGTAACGGTCGGCCTGAACCGTAAAAATAATCCGTGACCAGTTGGTCAGAGAGAGAAAATTTTTATTCAGAAACCTTCCCAAACATCCGCTTATTATATAAATTAACATCATTTTTTTACCCAAAAATAATTTTCTCACCCCGCAAATTTTTTTTATGCGTACATAGTTATTCATAAATTCCATACAAAATCTTTTTTAAATTACGCACGCCTCTGCTCGTATTAATTCGTGTCTACACCATTCTACGGCATAATGTCCACACACATCGATTTCCGCACAACAAAAATTGCCGGCGACGAAGCCCAGCCAATCACCTTGCGGGATGCACATGATGCCGAGGACGTTTCGCGGAATTACACTTTTGTCCATGTAATGGAAGGAGTTTACACGGGGAAAATGAAGGAACGCCGATTAACGGATCCCTTTGGTTGTTCCCTTTCGTGTAAATTCCTTCATCCCATTACCCCCACCCTAATTAACGCACAAGACGCGGTTCCAACAGGACCAAATAAGGCAATTTCAACGGTTTTTACCGTTATGCGTTCCGCGCATGTATGCACGGCTTCACATTGTCCCCCCCCTTACCACGAATGGGTTTGAAGGGCTAGGGATAGAGAATTGGCGTCGTTTTGCTGGGGGTCGGCGTTAATCCGTTGACCGTGAAGCGTAAAAGTAATTTGTTTTAAAAAAAAAGTAAAAGAAAATAATTCTAATAGTGAGTTAGCATTCCAAAACCAAAAAAACAAATTATAAATAATAATATAATAAATAAATAATAATATAAAGAAAGTTTTTTTTGAAAGAAAAAAAACCTCTTCAAACTTTTTTTGCGTGGAGAACCGTGAAATTATGGGCGGCCGAAAAAAAAATGGCCGATGGGCGATCCACGAGTTATGGTCCGCGAAGTTTTTTTTAATAGTTTAATTAGGGACATCACTAACAACAACAACCCCTTCTCTATAACTACCAGTGAAATAAAAAGTAATTAAAGTAAATATAAAAGAAACAAAAATATGTAAATGTTAGTTGTCGAAGAGTGGTGAATAAATTTACATATTATTTGTACGGTTTTTTTTCTGAAATTTTGGAAAAAGTTTTTGGTGGATCAATTATAAAATGAAGAATAAAAAAGAGAAAAAAAATGATGAAAAAAGAAGCTTGAGGCCATATGCCAGATATAAGTACATAAAAGGAAAACAAAATAAAACCAAAACGTTTTTTTAAAGGAAAAATTACCGCAATAAAACTAGTGTAATAATTTGTTTTCTAAGTAATCACCTTAATATATGTTATTGTGGAACCGTTTGGTTTGTTTTTACTTGTGAATTATTCAAAAGAAGTCTTTTCTGTAAATGTTTTTTTGATGGCTGTACGAGCACTCCTCAATGAAGGTGGAAAAAGAGTTTTTTTGAATAAAAATGTAAATAAAATAAAAGAAAAAAAAATTTAGAAAAAGAAAAAAAGGAAACCTGCCAAAGGGAAGAAAGTTTTTTTGTTTGTGCACCAAAAACATAAGGAAAATTAGAAATTGAAAACAAAAATTGAAAAACTAATAACGAGTGACTCTATAAATATGATACGTAGAAAATAATTAAATAAATGAAAACGCAAGGAAAAGAAAAGGATGACAAACCAGCTGGGTAAAAGTTTTATTTTTCCGCAAAATTAGTTTTCCAAAATTTTTGTCAAATAAAAGTTTTTATTGGAATTTATTTTATATTTTTTGTTGTGGTTTATATTTTTGGTGAAATTGTGAAAAATTATTCTTACCATATTTAAATGAACCTACGATTAAAAAAACAAATAAAAACAAAGCAAACAAAATAATTGAAGAAGAAAAAGAAACCAGATATAAATGAGGTTACATATTAAGAATGACTAAGTCAAAATAAGATATTTTCCTTGCAATTTTGTTTAGTAATAAATTTAAGAAAAAAAAGAAAAGCGGAAAGAAAAATGACTTGAAATTTGTTTTTTTATTCATATAATAATTAAAAATCTACAAAAAAAAAGTAAAAAGGAAAAAAAACACCGCGATTGGGGTGTGGTTTTGTTATTGTTTGTTCGGGCCCATTTTTTTGTATGCCCTGTAGGAATACGACGATTTTTTGTTAATAAATTCTGGTTTAGTTTCTTTGTAAATTTTCGGCTTTTTTTGTTGTTTTTTTTTGGGTTCTTTTGAAAATTGACAGGTAAGGATGTCCGAGTAGACCAAAAGTCTGTGAGTATGGTATCCTAGGGGAGGTTTTGGTCCTCCGGAATGGTGAGTATCCCATGAAATTTTTTTAGATCCCCCTGTATCCCGGGAATCGGTGAGCATGGCTGCTTGATGGTTTTTTTTCTTTCCTCTCATATGGCTACCCAGTCCTATATAGTCCCTGTCTCGGCGATTGATTATATATTTTTTTTGTTGTTTTGACACGCGAAGTTTAGTATGTCTTATGTACATATCAAGTAACTGTCTTTAATGACGAGCCCCTGCACAACGAACCCCCCCCCCCCAATGGCGAGCTAGCCGCAGCACCGCCAGGCGTGTCCTTATTTCTAGTGCAGAGGGTGAGTATTTCACGAGATAGGTTTTCAATTGTTTTTTTATCAGCAGTTCAGCCGAGGCCATCAGCCTGCTGGATTTCTTTCATATGTCTTTTTCCAACTTTGTTATTTGTGATGTCATAGCTTTCCTTAACCATTAACCACCTAGTTTATATGTCATATAATATATAAACTTATTTTGACAGTTACGCTTATGGCGCACGTCATTGGTATACTCTGTCCTCCTTTATTTAAATTTAGTTTATAATTTTTATTATGACAGTTACAAATATGGCGCCCAACTTGGTGTCTTATGTGTAAACTGCTCAAGAGTCTTTTTCTAAAATAAATTATAGTATATTTTATATGACAGTTACAAGCTCTTGAAATTTTAAATGACGAGAATACTTACATTAAACTCAATCGAACGGCGATTCTGAATGTAAAAAATTTCTAAAACTCATAAACAAGCCAGAGCTTATAGTAAAGAATCCAAAAATTGGAAGAATCTATTACCATGTTTATAAGCGGAGTTTCCCTCCGGATGGAAGTTTCGATCCGGAGTGGAACACCGCTTATAAACGTGGAGTGAAAATCCAGAAATTGGACTTGGACAAGAAAAAGCCGGAGTGAAACTTCACTCCTGGTTTATGGTATGCTTATAAACGCTGATTGGGAGTGAGATGATCGGAGCATAATTTTTAATTTTTTTCAGAAGGAAAAAAACTTAATGAAGAAGCAGTTGGATGCTTTATTTTGCTACATAAGTTTTTTTTTCTTTACTTATAGATTTTTTTAAACCCACTAAATTAAACATTGGGTTTATATTTGTGTTTGTTGCCATTTTAAATTTGAGCTCGGAGCTGTCATCTCAAACCAGAAAGTATTTTGAATTTTCGCTCCCATTACTCATAAACGCATCGGGAGCTTCACTTCCGATTGAAGACACTGGAGTGAAACTCCGCTTATAAACGTAGTATATATGAATCCGAAAATACACAAAGTTGACATTCCATTACGTCAGATCACACCCACTACCCCCATTTATAAACTATCTAAATACCTAAATAACGTACTATCACATGTTACTTCTAAATATGAATTCAATATTAGAAATTCATTTGATCTGGTTGATGGCGTTTCCAGCTTCTATGTCCCTGATGACCATTGTCTTTTAAGTGTTGATGTAACAGTGTTATATCCAAGCATCCCCCAGGAATTGACCATTAGATGTATTAGTGACAGGTGGGATGAGATTTATGAATTTACTGATCTTAGTTTTGACCAATTTATTGATGGTATTAAGTTATGTTTCAGGAATGTAATTTTCAGTCATAATAATGTTATTTACAAACAAATTGACGGCTCACCCATGGGTTCGAGCATTTCTAGTTCACTTGCTGACATAATCTTGCAAAAACTCGAAAAGGCGATTATTCTTGACCCGAAATTTAAAATTCTGTACTATAAAAGAAGACTGCTTATTGATTATTCCTGTTGACAGTATAAATTTACTCTTTAATGAATTTAATGGTTACCATCCAAAGATTAAGTTCACATTAGAGGTGGAAAATGACAATAGATTAAACTTTTTAGATGTGACTTTAATTAGAATTGATAACAAAATTATTACTGATTGGTATCAAAAGCCTATCGCTAGGAACGATACTTAAACTACTTCTCGTCAACAAACATTAATTATAAAATCAGTGTAATTAACGCTCTCGTTGATCGGGCCTTTTTACTTTCCGACCGGTCATTCCACCCCAAAAATTTCAAACTCATTTATACTAAATTATTAAAAAATTGTTTCCCTCCTTCCATCATCAATAAATTTATCAACAAAAGATTACATAAACTAAGATCCAGGACTATTCTAAACTCCAATGTTGATAATAACTCAAATTCTGATATTATATTTACTAAGATTCCCTATGGCAAAGATACTAATCATGTACTAAATAAAATAGTAGACAATAGCAATATGAAGATAACAAATATATCAACTTCTTCCACTTCTAATTTTTTTTACCAAACTTAAGATTGAATGTGGGGCATGCGATAGAATTTATATTGGCGAAACGTCTCAGCCATTAAAGAAGAGATTATATCAACACGACTACCATAGTAAAAACTTAAACCTTCATCACAGTGCATTAAGCCAACACACTTATGATACTGGCCACAAATTTAAATTCAATGAAACCAAAATTTTAGATTCCGAGAATTTATATAATAATAGACTTATTAAATAAACCTTTCAAAACTCTTAACAACCATACTGTTGAGAAAACGTAGCCTCAACTTTACTACAGCTCAACTTTACATCTACTACGATCAACTTTAACCTCTACTCCTTTTCCTGCCTGCACAAACATGCATCACCATTCGTTTTTCTAAAAGGGTTCTGTACGGACATGGAATGTCAGCTCCTCGTTTTTCTTGCTTCACAAGTATACCTTAAGTCAAATATAACTTTTTGTAATAACTTATAAAGGTGTAAGTTAGTTTTTGTTCTAAAAAAAGTTAATAAATTCCGATCATTAATAAGCTCAAGAACTAGTTTGGTGTATAAAAGCCCGTTGCCTTTCCACAGTTCCGGCATAAAATTAAAGACACTTAATTACTGTAGAGTACCGAGACTCTACACTTCCGCCTAACAAAGTTTCCGAACGCTCTCAACCTCGGCGGCAAATAAAGGAGAAAGCGTGTCCGGCGGTCGACGAACCAAAAATTGCAAGTCAGTCGAGTTTAGTGCGTGGTGGCTCCGAAGCATATTGTTAGTAAAACCAAGTATTAAAATAGAGTAGAAATTAATTAATAGTTAAAACAAACTGAAGTGATAAAGAATAATAAAAATAGAATAATAATAATGTTCAAAAACGCAAAATAAAGAAAATGTGATGCAACTGTAATTATTTGTGTAATGGACTGGAGGCCCTGTGGGGACTATCGCAGGCTTAACGCCGTCACAATTCCAGATAGTTACCCCATTCCCCATATTCAAAATTTTTCAATGAATCTCCGGGATCGCTCGATATTCTCCAAAATAGATCTTATAAGAGCTTACCACCAAATACCAGTGGCCGAGGGGGACGTGTTTAAGACCGCGATCACAACCTGAGTGTGCTCATTCAACACATACTGATTATAAAAACAATTTAAAATATTTAAACAATTTTATTAACAACTATCTATAAATCGATTTCAACATATTATATTTCATCCAACAACCTGCAAGCAACAATAGTCAGCAATAAAAAATTTGTTTTGCACTGATGTTGGCTCTTCTTATTTTCAATTTTGTCAATTCATTTTTCATTGTCCAGTTTACGCTCTCCTCCGCAAGGTTATTTGCACTGTAACGGTCGGCCTGAACCTTAAAAATAATCCGTGACCAGTTGGTCAGAGAGAGAAATTTTTTATTCAAAAACCTTTCCAAACATCCGCTTATCTTATAAATTAACCTCATTTTTTTCCCAAAAATAATTTTCTCACCCCGCAATTTTTTTATGCATACATAATTATTCATAAATTCCATACTAAATCTTTTTTTTAAAATTACGCACGCCTCTGCTCATATTAATTCGTGTCTACACCATTCTACGGCATAAGGCACGCACACAAAAGTTTTCACGCAACAAAATTGCCGCGGCGAACGCCCAGCCAATCACCTTGCGGAATTCTCATGATGCTAGAACGTTTCTCGGAAATGTTACTTTTGACCATGTAGTGGAATGAGTTTATACGAAAAAATGAAGGAACACCGATTATCCGATTCCCTTTGGTTGTTCCCTTTCGTGTAAATTCCCTTATCCCATTACCCCAGCCTTGATGTTCTAGGACATGACCAAATAAGGAGATGAACGCCGGTCGGTGGCTATTTCCTTGGGTTTTTCCCTGTCTTCACCCCCACGACTCATGCGTCGATGGATAATGTTGAGGAGTTGGTGTCGGAAAAAGTCAGTCGGGAAGCGGAGTTTGAACGAGTAAGTTGGCGAATAAATCTTAATGAAAAAGTTGGTTTTTGGTTCTTGCGAAGGGACGTTGTGTCCGGGTCGGATTTTAGAGACGCGCACAGAGATAGTCGCAGGAGGTTGGGTTTAAGGAGAGAAAAAAAAAGAAAAAGGGAAACTCGAAAAGAAAGTGTTTTGCTAAACCAGAAAGAACGATATACACCCAAAACAAGTTTTTTAAAAAAAAAAAAGATACAGAAAGAAAAAAAAAGAGGAAAAATATGTAAAATAGAAAGTTTTGTAATCTAATGCTAACGTAAAACCACAGTGTTCTTTGCTAACTGAAATAGGGATTGAAGAGAAAGTGTTTCTTGATAAAGGAAAAGTTTAAACAAAAATGTGAAAAAAAAGGTTTTTATTCAAATCCTAAAGTAAAACTCCAAAGTTCCTTGTTAAAGGAGATAAAAGTGGAATGAAAAGTTTTTTCAAAAAAAAAAATATATAATAATCAATAATAAACAAGGAAATATGTAAAATAAAAAAGTTTTTATCAGATCTTAAAATAAAAGTACAGTGACCATTGCTAAAGGGAAGAAAAACAAAAAATTTGAATGAAAAGTTTTTCTTGAAAAAAAAAAATAATAATAAATAATAAACAAGGAAATATGTACTATATAGAAAGTTTTTTTATCAGATTTTAAAATAAAAATACCGTGTTCCATGTTAAATGAGATCAGAGAAAACAAAAAAATTAATTAGAACTTTTTGTTGGAGGAAAACCCAAAAAAAATAGGTAAAAATGTAAACAAGTTTTTTTTCAAGGCCTAAAGTAGAAGTCAACAGTGGTTGCTTATAATGAACTAAAAGATCGAGTAAGTAACTGAAGAAAAAAAGAATAAAAAGTTTAAATAATTAGAAATTGGAAACGAAATTAATTTACTAAGAAAAGAGAAGGAAAAGAAAAACCATTTCTTTTTCCAAGGATGTTATTTCGAAAATATAATTGGCAAAGGACGAATATATGGAAAAACGAAGACCCGTTTTTTTGTGTATAGAGCTCAAAAAGATTTGGTCCTGGTCATGGTCATTTAAGGTTGGTCGATTTAACTGTTAATGACATGACCTATTAATTCTTTTTTAATATCTTATATATAATATATTTAATCTTTATCACATATTTAAATTTTATAATCCATTTAATGCCACTTCTACAAAGGTAGAGCGTATTTCTATATGACTTATAAACTATAGACTATAAGAACTTATTTTATATTTTTTTGTGGTATCAGCTAAGGAAGCGACTAACTGTTGTTGGTATACCCGTTTTTTTTTGAAACTCGTTTTCTTGGGGAGTATGAAGCTTGTGACATAAACCAAGAATACAGCATAAGAAAGATGTAGAAAGAAAATATTCTTCTCAAATAAAAAAAAACAAAAAATTGTTAATTTCACATTTTTTTTATTTTTGTACTCATTGAAAAGAAAGAAAAGAAAAACAATAATAATAAATAATTTTCATTGGTGATCAAGTTCTTGGGTTTCTTCTTTTTTTTCTCCCCCATTCTTTCCAGTTTGGATTTTCATTTCTATTATTTCGCATTGTTTTGGGATGGCGCGTGAGTAAACGCTAATTTCTAGGGGAGGTTTTGGTCCTCCAAAATGGTGAGTACCTCCTAAAAATTTTTTTTTCATATTCCCCCCGTATCCCGTGAATCGGTAAGCATGGCTGCTTGACGTCGGTTCTCCACCCCCTCTCGTATGGCTACCCAACCTTATTTAGTCCCTATCTCGACGATCCACTATATATTATTTGGTCAAATGGACGCGCGAAAGTATAGTAATTTTTTTCTTTCACGTAACTGTCTTTAATGACGAGCCCCTGCACGACGAACCCCCCCCCCCAACGGCGAGCTAGCCGCAGCACCGCCAGGCGTGTCATATTTTATGTGCAGAGGGTGAGTGATGATAGTTCGCGAGATAGGTCGTCATTATTTCATTGTTCTTATCAGCTGTTCAGCCAAGGCCATCAGCCTGCTGGACTTATTTCATAATTCCTTTACAAACTTTATTATTTGTGATGTCATAGCTTTCCCTGACAATTGACCATCTAGTTTATATTATATATATATTCTTATATATATATGACAGGTACAGATATGGCGCCTCAGCTGTCCTGTGTGTACTCTGCCCGGAGTAGTTTTAGTTTATTTTATATTATGACAGTTACAGCACTTGCTTTTGACGTTGTTCCAATCAAGACCATGAACAATAAAAAGTAATTTAAAAAAAAAGAAAAAAAAAGGAAAAAAATATATTCCAAGTTTTTATTGAAAACTATAAAAAAGTCGGATCTGACGTAGTGGAGTCTCAACTTTGTGTAAAAAAAAATAATTTTTGTTTAATGTTTTCCAAGTTCTGCTAAGCTTTTTTAAATTATAAGATTATAAATATGTAATTGTTTTATAAAAAAAAATGTTTGTTGTTTAGTTGAAAATGGCACAAATTTTAGTGCCAAAACGTCCAGCAAATTGTAATAAATTTTATAAAATTCAACAATATAAAGGATCACCAAGGCTCACCAGTGTTTTTATTTTTAATGTGAAAAGTTAATTTTGAAAATAAATTTCAAATGGTTGGTGATTTACGCTTGAACAGAGCTAGTACGCCCAATATCCTTTGTAGTGAGCGAGTAGAGGAAACTCACTACAACGATGATGAAGATAGTGGCGGTGATAATGATATTGTTCATCATTTCTTCTGGATCAAAGACTTATCGCGTTTGGTGTATAAGTTAACACCATCACCATCGTTGGCAAAATATTTCACGGCGATTTTCCTGGAATCCCCAAGTGCGCAACTGCATGTGGGTGCTGACGAAGCGTCTGCGACTTACCCACTGCAATTACCAAGAAATTAGATCATAAGTGCTTAGTAGTAAAATATTAAATAACGATAATAAGAGACTAGTGTCCAAGTAGGAATAAGAATGTGAGCCACAAGGCAGTCTTAAAGTTGCCGTCTTAAGATCGAGACGAAAAATTGTTAAATTTAAATAAAACGCGGATTTTAATTACTAAAATAAAGTTCAATAGTTTTTTATTAGAAAAGCGTTTTAAATTTCTTAACTTATAGGCAGACGTCTAAAAGTAAAAACAAAAAATATATCTGTGATAGATGTTTATTTTATTTTAATACTGAGGAAAAACTCACAGCGCACGTGCCCCACTATAGCTGAGCAGAAAATAAAGAAAATAAAAAAGCACCATTATCAACACAGGAAAAGTGCATTCAATTAAACAAACCATGCTGCCCAAACCTTTTGAGCTGAATGAAACCAGAGTTAGAGACCACTGCCACATCACAACCAAATACCATGGACCTGCACACAACAGCTGCAACGGCAACATCAATTATAATGATTGCCGAAAGATTTCAGTCATTTTCCACAATTTATCAGGATAAATTTCATAATCAAGGATGTAGCATTAACGATACCAGGAAGAGTGAACAATGAACAAAGAGCGGTATATATCATTTACCAAACACATTGAAAATAGCTGCATCAAGCAGAGATTCATCGATTCCTATAGATTTATGGATGAATCTTTGAATAAATTAGCAGGATTGCTGCCCAGAGATAAATTTAAAATAACAAAAGCTCAATGGCAAGACCTGGATGATGAAAGCTTCAAACTTCTCACGCGAGTTATATCTTTTCGTCATTTGGAGTCAAAATTCAAAGAAAATGGAAATATGACTCCAAGTGAAGTAAAGATGTTAACGATTCCCACCGAGTCAGCAAATATAAACGATCCACATAAAATGATTCTGTTTTAGCTGACTCGGTGAGAATCATAAAGAATAAAAAAAAGCAAAGCCAAAGCTTTGAAGCAATGAAACATGTTAATACAATGTTTCCATCGCACTTGAAATCCGCAGTTTTTAATAAAACGATTTCACGAAATCCAAATGTGTTTACATCGCATCAAGCAGTTTTCGCTTTTGTCATAACAAAATATTAAAAACGTTTCAAGAAATTAAAATGAAAATAAAATTAAATTTTTTCTATTTTCACTATTTTCTGACTATTTCACTATTTTCTGACATTGTAAGGACTGCAAAGTAATTCAAAAACGTATAGCACTGTCAAAAAATTATGACAACCGACAAATTTTCCATGCTGAGTGTTATGCCCCAGTTACACGAATGACAAAAAATGACAATTGTCATAATCTCTGGTCATAATTAATGGCATTGTTGTTGTTTATTTTTTATGACAGAAATAATGACACAAATTATGACCGTGTATGACGATAATGACAAATTATGACAGAAAAAATGGCAAGTGTGTAATTCGTGTAACAGCACCATTATGGTGAATTGACACGAATGACACGCTTGTCATTTTTTTGGTCATTAATTGTCATAATCGTTTACACGATCATAATTTGTGTCATTATTTCTGTCATGAAAAATGGCAAAAATTATTGTCATAAAAAGCTTATACTACTATAACTATTATACTACTATGACTATAATATACCGGCAACACACCCCCGCAGTTTATTTTCATATCCTTTATGATCATTTTTATTTATCTTAACAAGGCAAATCTCATATAGGCAAGTCTAAATATTTAACACTCGTAAAAATGCAAAAAGGAAGGGAATTTGTGTTCAACTTATTTTTAAACAAGGCGAAAGAGTATAAATTTGTTAAAAAGATGAATAATTATATCAATTTACCTCACAGGATATTATCATGAAGTGCGGTAGTGTTATTTCAAAGGGGTTTACACTCAAATCAGCACCTAAACCTGGCTATTCAAAACAAACAGGACCATGAATTAATCAAGTGTCTGCAAATGCTCAATACACTAGACACCAATTCTTTTCCAAACAAACAGGGCCATAAAGTAATAAAACAGTTGCGACTGTTGGAGACAAAAGAGCCGACTCTGTTTTGAATCCCTGACTGACTGACGAGCACACAGCTTCCTTTATATATTTCTTACACATAATAAATGTCGACTCTGTTTTGAATCCCTCTTAAAGGAGTATGCACACATATCAGTGCCGTGCTCGGGACTTCGCAGATCCGTGTTCCGTCAAGGGCTCCGAAAAATATCGGTGCGCAAATTTTATATGAACTCGTTCACACATGTCCGTGCTCGGGCCGGAGTAAAAATCTTACGTCCCGGGAACGGCCGTGGTATGTGCGGATACTCCTTTAAGAGGGATTCAAAACAGAGTCGACATTTATTATGTGTAAGAAATATATAAAGGAAGCTGTGTGTTCGTCAGTCAAAAACAAAGAGAACATATTCTTATGTAAAGCCCAGTCCTTGGCTCGTATCAAGCCGACCAATGGAAATCACGAGATAACAATTCAGTCTTGTTTTAACATCCATGTAAAAAATATTGCAAGTGTGAAGTGAAAATTAAAAGTAAATTTAACTACATATTTTATTTTTTTTACGTCAAGTGGAAGAAATGGATTGGTAAGTAAAATTGACCAAGTTTTAAATTTCAATAAAGTGAAATATAACAATATGGGATCACTATGGTTTTCAGTGAACTTAGCAGAGATGCTAATGATAGTGGCAAGTCGGGTCGGAAACGAAAACTGGAGAAAAAATGGACTGCTGCAGAAGACAGAGTACTGGTTGAAGCCATCGAAGAAAAGGAGGAAATCTGGAATTCTTACTCGCCGTTATACAAGAATCGCGATTTAAAAATTACAAGTTGGATGGATATTGCAGAAAAATCAAATCACAGTGTGGCTGATGCGAAAAATCGTTGGAATACCATAAAATCAAGATATAACGTAATTTAAAATCATTTATTACATTATGATACAGTTTCACATTAATTTCATTTTTTCAGGCAGAGCGGAATAAGGTGTTGACCTGCAAGAGCGGGCAAAGCGGGTACACATATCAATCAACATTTGAACTATACAAGGCACTAGATTTTTTGTCCAAAGTTTCAAGCAGACCACCGGGAGGAACAGCAACCAATTTGGTAAGTTACTAATTACTATTGCAAATAAAGTTATACTGCCACGGAACATCTCCCTCTTTTATGAAGTATTCTGCGAATTCACAGCGAATTTCCTTTGCTCTATTACTTCGGCGTCCTTCATTTCGAATGGATTGCAATGGGCGCAGCATTTCCTTTTCTGTTATTTCTCTACGCCAATTTCCTTCTGTAACTGAACCATCCGGGTTTACTTCGTCGAAATCATTAGGTGTAGTATATAGAGATTTACGTTTCATTAGAAAATTGTGGAGCGTGCAAATTGCAAGCACTATTTTAATAACCTTTTCGGGATCCATTTCAATGGGTTTTCTTAAAATGCGAAAACGAGCTGCACAAATCCCAAAAACATTTTCTACTATACGTCTGGCTCTAGACAATCTGTAACTGAAGATTCGTTCCTGTGTGCTTTGGTCTCTGAAGTTGAAAGGCTTCATAATATATGTTTTTAATGGGAATGCGTCGTCGGCCACCATAACATACGGAACTGGAGCAATTCTTCCAGGTAGAGGTTTGGGTGGCGGTAAATTTAATTCATTGTTTTCCAGCGCATTTGATAGAGAGCAGCGAGAATACACTCCTCCATCTGATTCTCTACCCTTAGCTCCTATGTCGACGAAAGTGAAATTGTACTGGCCATCCGCAAGTGCCATGAGAACCACACTATTCTTCTTTTTATAGTTGAAATATTCACTTCCACACTTCGCCGGAGCTATAATGTCGACGTGCTTCCCGTCAATTGCTCCGAAACAATTTGGAAAATTCCACCGTTCCTTGAAAACCTTTTCAATGCGTTTCCATTCCTCTTCCGTTTTTGGTATCTAAAATAAAAAGAAATGGAGTTAAAATAATAAAATTTTCATATTTCAGGTCAAGGAAACCGAAATGCATGGCACGATTGAAAATCCATTTTCATCGCCATCTCCATCGTGTACTTCGGAGGCATCAACGAGTTCAAATTTGTTTGCAACCTTTGATGAAAATGAGGACAATTTAACTCCAACGCCATCCAAAAAACCAAAACGCATACAATCACTACCACTAACCCCCCCACAAAATCTACAACGCACCGCTGTCCTAAGTGAGATTTCAGGCTTCCTCAAAAGCCAGCAACAAACTGCAGCGAAAGATCGATGGAAAAATTTTTTTTCCGAATACATTTATTACGAATTGGATAGATATGAATACGACGATGCTCAAAAGTACGTACATACATATGTATATTGTACATATATTACTTACTTATATAATTTATATAAGTTGTTTTTTGTCATTGTATTCACATGATCTTCCCTAATATGGTTTTTTATAATTTATTATTATAGTTTGAAACATCTTTTAACCAAGGTGTGCATGGAATTTCAACCAGCACAGAAGATTTATGAGATTGTCGATACATCATCAGTTCGGTTCCAAGTTGTGGCACACGATGAGTACGAAAAAGAAACAGTTCAGACCACTGCACAGCAATCATCATATACACAATATGATGCATCTGGAGAAGGCAACGAGGACGAAAAAAGTATTTTGAATTAAATTTCTTGTGTTTACATAGCTAAGCTAATTAATAAGAAATATATGTGAATTTTTTTACGGAGTGAAGTTTAATAAATTTTTTCTAAATAAATATAAATTGTAATTTGGCTCACCTTTAGAAATTCCTCCTTCAATGTCGAGTGTATAGCCGCACAAACTTCAGGCACAATCTTACTAATAGATGCTTTCGACCTCTTGAACAAAAACATTAAGCTACTGAAACTGTCCCCGGTCGCAAGAAATCTAAGCGTTATCGCAAGACGTTCTCCGGAAGAAATTGGCTGACGCATGTTTGAGGTTTGCTTTTCGATTAATGGGGCCACTCGATCTAGGAGGAAATCGAAATCATCGGAAGACATCCTTAAAAAATTTTTAAACAGCTCTGGATCATTTCGCCGGAGTTGCAATCGCAATGTCCCATAAAACCCACTTTCTAAAAACATAGGACGCACCCATTGCGATTTATGTTTTCTTCTCCTTTTATTGTTCTTTGCATAAAATGTCTCTTCTTCCTCCTCCTCTTCAATCAATAGCACAGCAGCAAAACATCCTGCAACTAATTGTTTGTCCGCTTCCATGCTAATTTTTTTTAATTTTTATTTAATTTGACCTGTTCTTCATACACTACACAATTAAATTCAACTCTGTCATAATTTGTCTTTCATACAAATTCAGCTCTTGCCATTATTTATGGCAACTTGCAATAAATTAATGACATTTTATAATAGAGCTTTTCACATGTCATTATTTGAGTCGTGTGGACAGCAATGCCATTAATTATGACCAGAAATTGTGACCATTGTCATTTTTTGTCATTCGTGTAACCGCCGCATAATTCAAAAACGTATAGCACTGTCAAAAAATTATGACAACCGACAAATTTTCCATGCTGAGTGTTATTGCTGAATTGGCTGAATAGTAATTAGCTAGAAAATCTCGTTGAAATCTCCACCGTAGGGCGATTTCATTTTATATGCAAAACACGAGATTTCATATAGGATTTCGTTCGAAATCTGAATTTTTGCCGAAATCGGGGGATTTCAAGTGCGATGGAAACATGGTATAAGAGACAATTTTAAAATCAGTCTCGCCGGATTTTTAAGACGAGGTAGTAATTTAAAGTTTGTTTATTCTCAAGAATAATTTGATTTTATTAATAAAGTGTTTTGTTTATTCAATAGAATAAATTTGTTTTAATTTAAATTATTAAATTTTAATAATAAATTTCCAAAGAAATATTATTGGCGCAGTCGGTGAAATCCATTTCTAAAGAAAGAGGATTCAGTGTTCGAACCGAATTAAAGTGAAAATTAAACTTAGTAATTTGGTGGTGTAAAAACAAAGCAAGTGAAAGAAAATTGATTTCATAAAAATCGATATAAAGGTGAAAGAGATTTTATTAAGAAGTGATATCTAACAAAAAGTTTTGTGTGCAATGACTACAATGGACCAGCTAATAGCCCAAGTAAAATTGTTGACCCAAAAATTGACCGATCAAGAAGCTCAGATAAACACTATGAGTAGAACGAAATTTGAACTATCCCCTGATCAAATTATCAGGAATTTCAATGAGATTATGCCATTTTCTGGAGAGGATTCCTACAAATTAAAATCATTCCTGAAAGCAGTGGAAGACACTGAGGCACTTTGCGGAGACAACAATAATCAACTGAAGCAGTACGGTTTAAAGAGGCTCATAAACAGCAAAATTATTTGAAAAGCGAAACATACCATCCTGGAAATTCCGGATCACAGGAGGAATTGGGCAACTGTAATGCCGACTCTGATGATGAGATTTAGGCCAAAGAAATATTATTCGCGCAAAGGAGTTTTTTCATATGTGTTCATCGATGGATGGGATAAATTGGAGTGTAATAGTTTACCCAATATGGAGCATTTTTATAATAAAATGATTGACGAATCGATAACAGAAAAATACTACGAACATGCGCAAAAAGTGTGGGAAAAATTTAACATTAAAAGCGTGGGAGAGTATTAAGATTTGTATTTAAAAACGGATGTTCTTCTGCTAGCGGATATTTTTACAAATTTTAGAGCTATGGCACTCGAGACTTACAAACTTGACCCTGCACACATCTTCACACTGCCTGGATATACATGGGCTGCGATGCTGTATTACACGGGAGTGCGCTTAGAAAGGATAATGGATGTTGATATTCTTTTATATATTGAAAAATCTTGCCGAGGTGGAATTAGCGAATGCTGCTGCAGATATAGTGAAGCCAACAATAAATATATGGAAAACTTTAAACAGATGAAAAAATAAAATATCTGATGTACTATGATGTGAATAATTTATATGAATGGGCCATGTCACAACATCTTCTAACCCGAAATTTTAAATGGATAGATAATGTTGCACTGAGAAAAAAGTAGGTCGTAACTACAACTATTTCCATCTTTAAAAAGTGAAATAGTTGCAACAGTTATTGGGGCCTATTCTGTCAGTAAAATTTTATCATTTTATGTTATGTTATGCCATAAAATAACAGGATTCTCTAAAATCCTATTCTGTCCGACAAATTTTATTTTATTTTATCGATTGTAACATAAAATATTTCCTGTTGCGCTTCATAACATAAAATAATCTAAGCAGCACATTTTACAAGTATTTTAACCCATTTTATGAAAATAACAGACGGGAATTGACATTTGCGAGAAAATAGTTTTCATTGAGTTTTGAGTTAAATTAAAAATTAATATGCCCAACGCATTACGAAAATTGTATTTTGTCAGATACTTTAATTTGCGCTTTGATTTTGTTTGTTTTCATTCATAATTTTATTTGTTTTCATTTTCAACCGCTCAGCTGTTCAAAACGTAATAGAACCCATAGCGGATTGTACTAAATATTTTATGTTATCTGTTCATAAAAGACTTCATAAAATAATTTTTAGAAAGTATGACAGAATACTAATTTTTAAAATATTTTATTTTTATTTTATGAAGAAGAAATTTTATCATCATAAAATAACATAAAATATTATTTTATGAAAAATTACAGAATAGGGCCCATTATCTTAGTAAAATTTACTATAAAATAAAAAAAAAATAGTTCCTTGAAACATTTCAGAATAGTTGGCTATACTATGGACAATATTAAAGTACTACTAATGTTCTTAGTGATACTTCTAACTATATTTAAATGTAGTCACTAGAACTCCTAGTTATCAGTAACAATAACGAATAACTTTGTTTTTTTACTACATTTAGTGTAAGCTATTTTTTATAGGAAGGCTCATATATAACCATATACGAAATTTTTTCCCTCATTCAATTTATTATATATGATCAAATGTACTAATATATGACTATATACATATGATCGTGTATATTTTTTTCAGCTTTTATTATATAATCATGTATAATCATATATGATAATATATAATCGTATATGTTTATATATAATAATAGACGATCTGGGCACACTTTGTGTCCACACGATTGAAGAGACTTCTCATGAGAGAATTCTGTTAATAAGTTTGATATAATGAAATGATAAAAAAAATATTATTTTGAATATTTAGTTATAATCATTTCTTAACACTTCTTAAAAGAAATGATTTTATTGAGTAACCGTTAATAATAACATTAAAACGAAAACAATTTTAATAATCCAAGAAAAATACGATTCTTAAAATACAAGCTCATTGGCGAAAGTAAGGAACCAAAAAAAAATAACAGAAGAGTTCGAAGTACGACAAGCTCTTAGACAAGGGATGGACTAGCCCCAATACTTTTTAACCTGGCCCTAGAATGGGTGAAAGGAAAACGTGAGTCTAGAGAAGTCAATAGTCAATAGTGTCTGTACAATTACTTGGATATGCGGGAAGGTACTTTTTGGCAGCAAAAGAAGTTGTTGTCGAATTTAAAGATGCAGACATAAAACATGACTTAAGTGTTATGCATATTAATGTATTTAACAGATGTTATTGAAATTTACTAAATTATTATTTACTCACTGTGCACAAAGCAAACTTCGCAATTCGATATTTTAAAGGAAGCATATAACCAAAATATTTTACATTCACCGGAAACATTTAAATAGAAAATATAGTTAACTTAAAACTAGCAATATTTAAATTGACCTTTCGAAATGTAAAAAAGCGTGGGGCCGCTAGCAAAAAGTTGCGGTGTTAATTAATAAAATAAGACTATAGGTAACGAGCCCCACGCTTTTTTACATTTCGAAAGGTAGGTTGTTTCCATATACTGGCTGGAGCAATAAAAACTTTACATTCAAAATTATTTTTTACTTTTTAGTTCATTTTAAAATAAAAGCGTATTTTTTAGTTTTCTTAAACTATATTTTTTTTGAAACGAATTTCCAATTTTTAACGGATTACCTGGTTAGAGATAAGAGCGAAACTTTCTCTTTGTTCCTAAATTAAAGGTTCATGCAAGAGATATCTAAATAGGATTTGTTTCCACTAAGACAATCACAATTTGTTCCGGTTCAAATTCATTTTTGTCCTATTCAAAAAGTTCATTAAAGTTTAAAGTCTGACTCATACAAAACATGAATTGAGACACTAAATGGTAATGTGTTAGAAATAAAACGAAAATTTGGTAGAAATGCATTTTATGTATTATTTATTCTTAATTATGTGTTTCAGGTTATACATATACGTTGATGATAGAACTGTAATCAGATTCCTTCCATGATGCACCAACAACACCATCTGCACGCCCACGCGGATACGCCTGTTACGATGCCGCCGACCTGGGAGCCGTTGGCTACGGTTGGATCGACGGTTCCTCACTACACCTCAGACACTTGCCAGGAACACGCCACCTATGAGCCTGCACCACATCCCCTCGGTGCGTATTGTGCCATTTGTTAATAATATAAATATTATAAAACAATAATGACATTGTTTAAGTTCATACAACTTCATAATAAAGTACTAATTCTTTGTATTGAATATTTGGTGGCCCTAAAAAGGGCCGATTGTTTTCTTGTTTGAAAATTATTAACACCTATTTTTTCGATTTACGTATACCTGGCATTTTCTTTTAGGTATTAGTCATTAGTTCTAGGTAGCATGCCGCAGTGGTCCTGCTAGCTTGACATCAAGCTGGCTGAACCATTACAATTAAAAAAAAATAATTAATTATTTATTTCAGTCAAATTAATAGCAATTAATTAGTAATAAATTATGGTGCATTGTATTATTGAAAATTCGACGTTTTACTTGGTTCTGCTGAAATGGTCCGGCCAGCTTGATGTCAAGGTAGCAGAAACGCCGTAACTTTTTAAAAAATATAGCAATTAATTTTTTATTTCGGTAATTAATTAGCAATTAAAAAGCACTAAATTTTGGTATAAATTTTATTTGGTTCTGCTAATTTGGTCCGGTCACCTTGATGGAGTTCATTTCCTTTATATAATTCCAATTCCCGTTTCAATATAAGCCACTTGGACAGTCTCGTTGTAGCTTCAGAAGAAGATCGATTCATATTGTTCATGTGTTATTCAAATTAAAATAGTTGTCGGATTCAAAGTTGCGTTTCATTTCCTATTATCAAGTTTTTATTCTAATAATTGTAAAAAAGCTTACAATTTACAATGTACGTTATATTTCTGGTATATTCTCGGAAGCGAATGTACGTTATCTTCAAAGCCTAACATTCTTTTGTCGCCTAAAATTCCTAGTAAACATCTTTTGTTTACATCGTGCTATTAGCAGCCCCATATCTTTCATAATCCCAAGTGCTCAGTTAGGCCGCATTCCCATGGGCTGCATGCCGCACGACAAAAGCTCTTAATTTCCCCAGAAAAATATATCTGTCTGGACACACGTTTTGTCTCTCACACAGCGTTGCTGCAAAAGTCGTGTTTACGCGGCAAAATCATGGAACTGTCAAATTGTCTATGGTTCACATGGTTGATTTTGCAGGTAAAAAAAAAGTGTTCGCTATTAAAGTGCAAAAATATACATTTAAAATCGAAAATATATATTTAAAAATTAAAATGGACACGCTCAATAATAATGAAAAATTTGTTATATTGTGTAAGTACGTTGCAATTTTGCAAGGAAGCAATTTTTTATAAATATTACATTCTTTTAGCGAATGAAGTTGTTAAGGTGCCGGTAGGTGTTACATCACCACCAAGTAGAATTAAAGAAGTCCACCACCAAGTAGTCAAAGAAGCCCGGATTCAGACTGGCAACTGATTAGTCTTGTGGAACAATATCCATGTCTATGGGACATTGTAATGCCATCAGACACAGCACGCGACAAGTAACAAAAGAAAACATTAATTAGCCGTCTTGCACTAAACGTCAACAGATGTACAAAAGTATGCAATCTGACGCCGCCGGACGTGTGAAAAGTTTTCAAGTTCATGGTTGCGCGCGAAAACAATAATAAGTTTTCAAGTTCATTGCGCGCGAAAAATAAACAAAAAAGTCAAGTGCATCCGACTGACCGGTAATATGAACCCTTTAATGTAGGAAATGTACCCTGTATGTATGAACCCTTTAATGTAGGAAATAATGCATAATATAAATTAATAAACAACAAGAATTTATTTGCACATAATTGGGAAATTTTAGAAATCAGAAAAATTTTGGTTTTGAGGTTTTTGGAGAGGCAAGATCTCTGGCCATTGGTCGATGTATGCCTAGAATGTAAAATTTAGGATAAGAACTTGCATAAATACTCGAGTATCAAAAATAAAGACACAGTTAATAATTCAAATCTAAGCATTGATTACTAAAATTAAAAAAACCTTTCCTGAGTTCACTCTGCCTGCGCGGAAGAACTCTTGAAAGAGGAAAAACCCTGCGGACTCTTCCGCACTTAATCTAACAAATAATAAAAGACTAGCCAAATCAAAAAAAAACTTCGTAAAATTAAATTCAAATATAAAATCAAAGTTATCAACAAAAAAACTTTACATGGCGACCCTGCCTCCCGGACAACTGGACCAGCAATTCCCTCATCAATTCATAAGGAAGAGAATGTGCCCTCGCCGTATCACCGGAACCAGCAAGCTGACAAAAGAAGAATATATCCCAGAAGCAGCCAAAGAAGAAATTCAAAACATCCTCCAAAAATCTGACGAACACAAGAAGATACCAGCAAATAAAATTCTGAAATGCACACCCCAGAATGCATCACGTGCCCAAGTAGCAATTTTGGAAATACTTCTTAAGTATCAGTTTCCAGAAGAATGAAAACGATGTAAATTTCTGTTTTTTTCGTACATATGTACAGTACATATTCAATATATGAATGAATTATGCTTTGTTATACATTGAATAAACTTTATTAATTTGTTACATGTTTCCTTTAGATTAAACAATATTTATTGATTGTTAAGCGATCCTTCTAGCATAAAACAATCAAATGTCCTCGAATCTCCACTGATGCTTATGAGAGAGTCTCCACTTGCAAGATACAATAATATAATAAGAACAATAATATAAAGAGAACAATAATATAATAAAAATTGCATGCCTTCTAGTTAATTCAGTCTTACCCTAATGTAAGCGACAATCTTTCTGCCACAGTTATAGGTACAGGTACCACGTGCTGTTTCAATATTTTTGGAGCAATTATACATAACAAACTCTCAAACGAGCTGGGGGTCATTCGTACAAAATTTCTGAACCTGCTATCACTATTTAATTTCATTTCGTTTACGAGATGGTGATAAATGCTTGTGTATGGTCTGGTTTTCACTAGCTCGTTTATCCAAAAACGCCTTTTCTTAAATTTTCGCCTTTTTTGACTTTTTTTGTTATTATTAATTATTAGCACTATAGCACTGGCTAACATTAATTTTTTTTTAGTCAATTTCTTTTCTAAACATTTTATTCATCCTTTCACAACGCTTGTAAATTTTGTCTAGTCACGCCGGCACCTGCATCCCCCCTCTCCAGGCCTTCAAAGTTAGACGCTCCGGCCGACACGACCGGCTTGCACGGTCGTTCATTTTGCCCCAGATAGTCAAAAATTAAAAAACAAAAAATTTACTTAAATTTAAACATATTTAGCCCATTGTTATAGGAACAAATTATAAAATTGAGCAATATTATAAAAATGGCGGACAGTTGAAAAAAAAGGTCATTTTTTCGACACTTTTTTCGGCCATTTTTTGATTATAACTTTGAAAAAAAAAAAATAAAAAAAGTAAATCTATAACAATGTAGGTATTGTTTATAAAAATATGTGTACAAAGTTTCAGAAAAAAATAATGAGCCGTTTTCCTGTAAAGCTCCGAGCGAGCAACAAAAATTGGAATTTCCAGAAATCGACTTGAAAGTCGGAGGTGCAATTAGGCTCGAAAAAAATGGATTTTTTTTTCAGGAAAAAGTATATTTTTTCATGGAAAAAGTGGAAAGTAAATCAAAAATACCTACCTCCATATATTTCATTCATCCTTTCAAGGCCACATATCCGAACGCTATTCACAAGCGCTTCATAGCTCGCGCCTGCTCGTCTTTTAAATTGAGAAATATGTACGTGATTCGAAAAATCAGGTGTTCGGTTTTTCTTAATTTTAAACGGTTTAATAAAAATAAAGTTTCAAAATGCATAGACCATTTCAAACTAGACGTTTCAATGGTTAAATGAGCACTTATTGAATATCAAAATTCGAAAAAAAACATCAATAAAGTTGTCCGTGCAAGATAAGGGGATTTTTTTCGAAAAATGTTAATTTCTGGGAAACTATCCGTTTTCCAAACAAAAAAAAAATCATGCTTATTTAACGCAACACAAGGTATACTATTACAAATTTTCATGTAAATTGAATTATTTTTACGGGAGAAAAAAATAAAAACTGAAAAATCAATTTTCCGCCATTTTCTTCGAAAATTTGAGGTTATGTCAAAATATGTTAAATACAAAAGTTTTAGATCTTTTTATTATCTACAACTTTTGTATTAAACATTTTCCACTAGGAGGTCATGTTTCACCGCAAATCGCAAAAAATCGTTTTCAACCCCTAAATAGCATCCCCACTTTACCATTTCCCTTT
Source organism: Thereva nobilitata (assembly GCA_963855945.1). Lineage (NCBI taxonomy): Eukaryota > Metazoa > Arthropoda > Insecta > Diptera > Therevidae > Thereva > Thereva nobilitata. Next base: position 84,681,156 of record OY979696.1, read on the forward strand.
TTTTCGAGTTTAAATTTTTTTTTGTTTTAGTTATGACCTTAACGACATTTCATTGCCGGTCCCTCCCTGCTATTAATTTATTTTTTTTCCTCATTTAAATCCGCTTTGGCACTAGCCTATTAGCAGATTCCGTTGAAACAGTTGGCAATGTAGAAAACTTTTCGGCCTATCGCTTTGAAAATTATTTGCAGAAATTAAAAAATACTGTCGGCAACCAAACAAAGTTCTTGAACAACTAAATAACAGAATAGTTGAAGAAAACAGATGCACTTATACTGACCATGTTTACAATAGAAAGTTATCAAAATACAAGAGTAAGGTAACATCAAAACCAATTTACTGCAACTATAGTTGTGACATGCGATTCACCACCGGATAATTACTGCTACATACATCCACTAGTACCTTTTAAAATTTTGGGATTTACATCAGACACCGAAGGAGAAGATTGCATCGTGGGATTAGAATTCCCTAATATTTCTTCATATTTCGAAGAGCCATATGATTCTTTTGTGACTCTAGGTATTTCTTTCATAAAAGAGACCTGTCCGGAAGAAAAAAATATTAAAATGGCCAATGTCGTATGCAAAGCAATGTGTTTACCCGTAAATGATGGTTTCGTACTTATTCCAATATTGCACCATTGTACTTGCTAAATATACTTATGATATATTTATATGCCATGTTTCGTATACTTAACACAATTTATTAATAGATACAACAATAAATTTAATATGGAACCCGCCAACAAAAAGTTCAAATCAGCAGTTAGTTATGAAGCAACACCAGTTTTTAGGTGCAACGCAATTATAGGGAAATCGCTTTTGAGTTCTACAGGAAATATGAATAAGGAAAACGAAGGTAATGACTCGAAATTACGAGCTGTTTTATTACATTTATGAACTATTTCGCTTTAGATCCTTCAAAAATTGATTTAAATGAAGTCCTAGTGCTGCTAAGAGAACAATCAAATGAAATAAAAAGTTTAAAAGAAATGATGGCCAAACAAAATGTTATACTTGAAAAAATGTCTTCGAAGATATTTCCAATGCAGACCAAAATTGACATACTTCCAATAAAAACTATTACTGAGTTAGAAAACCTAGATGCAACCGTAGAAAATTTCGCGGAATACGAGTTGGTGAGTTTAATGCACATAATTAGGAATTATTCAAAACTAATATTATTATTTCTTTAGATAACCCACATTCAACAGTTATTTGGAAAGGCACCAATATCTGAATCTTTTGATTTACTCTTTACCAAGGAGATACTATTAAAAGTATCATGGAGTGGATCCAAAACAAAATTGTCGGTGAAAAATTTAAAACTGTTTAAAAATATTATATTTGGTAAGTCTTAATAAACAATAATCGAAAATGCGTTTTTAATAGGTATTACCTTTAGAAGCGGTAAAATCTACATCTTTTGGCTTTCAGGACTACGAAAACGAAATGAAAAAGGGCTTTAGGCTTGCCAAAAATCGTTTCTACAAAGAAACGTACAACCTTAAAAAGACTCGGACATAAAAATGTTTTTGAGGATGAGAAAACTTTCCTTAAATCTTAAAAAGTTTGGTAGAATATGCCAATTTATTTTCTTGATGTACCTCATTATATTTTAATTTTGCAATAAAGTTCCTATATTTTTTTTCTTGAATAAAAGAGGCTGTTCATTTATGTTTAACTTTTGAATAAAAGATGTTTTTTTATGTTTAAGACTGTTTATTAAGAATGTTTATAAATAATAAATATACATATATTTAGACATCATTTTCCTTGTAAACATATTTTTAGTTTTCCATCCAGGTATGATAACCAAATGGTTCAAATTGTTAAGATTTTCTCTATTGATTCTTTCGGAATAGTAAGAAAAAAAATAGTTTGATTAAATTTTATTATTGCCATATCCTTATATTTGTCTCCGAGGAGCCAATGCGGAAAAGCTTTTCTGCAATGTAAATCTTCCATATTGCTTATAATAGAAGCATAAAGGCTCTTACGATTGTCTTCCAAAAAATCACTTGAGAAGAAAGCCGCAAAAGCTCAAAATCTGCTTCTTTCCAATGACATGCCTATGTTAAAAAGATATTGGATGGGATACAGAGCGGAAGTGATTCCAAGCTTCGAAAGATAGCTTCTTCATGGCTTCTTCTATGATTCCAGTTCCCGCTGGGAAGTTACACCAAAGAATACTATCTTATATTATTCTATATATTATATCTATTATAGTATTCTTTGGTTATAAGATGGATGCGTTCTCAAAAGAAAAACTAACTGAGTGGGACTTGTCTAATTATATTGATATATTCCAACATAAGTGTGTGACAGTGCCTATTTTTTTCAATTTCTGTGGTGAATAAATCATAATTATTGAATTACTTTTTATTGCTCGTGATATCTGATTGATTGTATTTTTCAAATATGATTTTCTAAAGTTAAATATTTTTTATATGTGGTCAAAATTGAGATAATTGTATATTTTTACTACATATAATAATAATAAATTTATATACTAAGTTCAAATGCTTATAGAGAACGAAATCGACAAAGAAACTTTCTTGGCTTTACCGAAAGAAACAGCGACTGAGTTAATACCAACAATAGGTCCACTTTTTAGATTTTGGAAGAAAAGGGAAGCGTTTTTGGCTTCAATTGAGGTAAGTTTTTACATTATTTTATTTTCTGTATTGCTTATATTCTTTAAATAAATAAAATTATTGAGATTAACAAGAGTTGAAACAGTGTTTATTGTTTGGGTGTTAGTGCGCGGTGTACGATTTATTAATAATGCATAACCACATTGCTGTGCTCGTATAGTCGAACTAAGAAAAGAATACTTCAGAACTTTGTTTAGCGGTCCCGCTTTGGCGCCATTGCGTATGCCCTAAATAAAAAATCATGTGATTGATTGGAACAGGTAGAGGGGACTTGCTGGACAAAGGATCAAAATATTATTTTCTTAGTCTGAGAAATAAACACCGTATCAAATTAATTTCCTTTACACGTTTTCCTAAGCTGTACACTTCTATAATTTATTTTATGAATTTATTATAATAGCATCAAGGCGAATTAGATGTACCTGTCAGTGAGGTATCGGATGAAACAGAAAGCGTTCAGAAACCTACTGTTAGTTCATCGAATGTAGTAAGTATTGAATTTTGGAGTTGCGCATGGCAACATTGTTGCACATACATTTTTTTGTTTGAAATGCTGTTCTAATTCTTCTTCTTTTTTTATTACTTTTATAAGCTGTCATTTATCTGAACTTGTGCACTTCTTGCTTTATCTTTATTCTTAATAAATCGTTCTGTATCCGAAACATCGTTGGCCTTTTATTAACAGTAAGTAATTAATTGCGTATAAACATTTTCAGACAATTTTGCAAGCTAATTATTTTTAACATAATGAAAGACAAGTACGATAAAGTATTAAATTGATACTGTATTTATCAATTACATTTTTTAGACTTAGTAATAGTTTTTCTGACTCTTCTTCATTTTCATATGAACTTCTGGAAAAAGTATAAAAAATTAATCATATTGTTTATTATAGAGCACATGTTTTAAGAAAAAAATTAAGATTCATATATTATCTATAGAATTGAAACGAATTCGACAATAGTGTCCGTCCAAGAGCAGTTTTTTCTTGGACGGACACTATTGTCGAAGAAGGCTTTGTAAACAGCGAACAGGTCTGATCTAGTTTTGGAAATAGTTAACCATCATTTGAATATAGGCAACGGGTAAATGTTTTTAATTATTTTTGTCACAAATTTGATCATTCATTATTTATCATATATTAAAAATATAATGAAATGAGGATTTTAATATCCACAGGTAGAGTGGTATGTGTTCGCATCCCATTTATTACAATTTTTTAAATGTAATGTTTGAAAACTTTTTATTTCTAACATGGATTGTTTTGATAATTTCTATTATTTTTTTCTGAATAAACAGAAACCAGCTTCATATCTTATGCAAATGACATCGTGTCACTATTTCCATTTGAAATAGCTTCTGCATATTATACACCTGCGAAAGATAACCGCCCTGCAAGTGGAAAGTTGTTTTATACATACCATAACCTGAAAAAAAAAATTAAGGAACCATTTAAAAGTCACCACGGCTACGTCTAGTGTAGATACATTACAATCTCATGTGGAAGATTCTGGTAATCAATCGAAAGAATTATTACTAAGTTATGTATCCTATTATGTAAAATCCCACAACACAAAAACTAGTTATGTTATATGTAGAGTTTCACGAGATGCAACACTAGTGTTGCAACTCTCGCACTGTCGTCTTGCGAGATAAGACAACACGCGAGACAACGGCTTCTTTCCCCAAGCGAGAGTAGCGCGACAGTGAAAAAAAGCCTAGTCTCGCAGAGACAATACTATCGAATGCGAGACTGTCGCGCTCTCGTCAGAAAATCGTCAGAAAATCAGAACGATTGTTAGAAATTTTAAAAAATATTTGCAATTTAAATAATATTTCATTTCTTAAACCCGTCTTAGACGTTAAAACCCGATGGAATAGTACGTTTGAGATGTTACAATGGGCACTAAACTTAGAACCGCGGTAGCTATGTTTTGTGAATCCACTGAAGTTCTAAAATCAATTAAACTTACTGACCGGGATTGGCAAATTGTAGATCATCTTTTGAATTTTTTAAAGCCATTTAAACAGTTGACGGATATTCTGTCGGGTGAAAAATATGTAACTTTACCTCAGGCTGTCATGGGCTTTAATATATTATTAGACAGAGTAGACAATATTATCAGTAGGTTAGACGATAAGCTGGATAGGAGCGAAATAGATGAAACTCTGTTATTAGCGTTTCAATCTTGTAGAGACAAACTTGTTAAACATTATCGTAATTGTAATTGGGTTTATAGCGCTTCGCTTATTTTAGATCCGCGACACAAAGTTTCCACATTTGATACGACTGCGTGGGGGAAAAATTTAAAACAAAAGAGCGTGCAATTATTTGAGAAAATGTTTAAAGAAATATATGATGCAAAATTTGTAAACTGCGAAAGTGTCAATATTAATAGAGGGTCAAGTGAATGTTCACGCGCTAACGAAAACAATTCCATAGATTTTGATATCCGATGTTTCTTTGGGCAGGAAGATGATTATGGAACGTGGAAAGATCTGCCTATTTAGATTCGCCGCGTGCTCATCGAGGAACCGACATTCTGGAATGGTGGCGTGATCATGAGACAACTTATCCTTTACTCGCACAGCTAGCAAAGAATATTCTATCTATCATGGCCACATCGGTTCTTGTAGAGCGATTGTTTTCGAGAGCCGGGAACATAATCACAGACCGTCGGATGCGACTGAAAGATGATGCCGCCCGTGCGCTTTTGTGTATAAATACGTGGATGAAAACAATAATTGTAAAAGAAATTTGTGGAATAGAGAGAGAGTTTGTTAATAAAAATAATTAATAATAGAAATGTAACCTTTTATTCATGATTAAATTCCTTTATTCCATTTTCACAGGCAAAAACAAGGGTGAGTGAGGGCGGGAGTGCAACACTGACTCTCGCGAGAGTAACGCGATATTAACGCGAGACAACATTAAAATATCACTGTTGCACTGGGGTGCGTGACAAGACAACATCAGTCTCGCTCTCGCACTGCGAGATCGAGACTGCGGCCGACTGTTGTCTTGTCGCGCTCCCGTGAAACTCTAGTTATATGTGTTAAATCTAAAAGTTGCAAGTTGATTTAAGGGAAAGTTTTTAAAAATAAATAAAGAGAAATTTTTTCATATTCATAAGTGTTGAGACTGGACGATTCATATTGATTAAAAATTTAAAGTTTTTTTTTTCTCAATAAATAGACACGAATATATATTCGCATGTGTTGATTCCAATTGGTTTTGCTGAACGAATAAAAAGGCAAGTTCTTAATAAATACATAAATAAAAATACATAGCCACTGGACACAAACTCTGAATGGTTCCTGGTGAATCATTAAATCAAAAAGTAAACAAAAGGAAAGAACATAGCAATACCCATAATTATTATATTTTACGGAGGAACCTCCCAGGCGGATTTAAATTCTTGGAACAGATAAGGTGCATTTGTTTGATCCAATCTTTAGTGCAATTATGAATGATCAAATTGGATGAAGTTGCAACTGTTGTATACACAAAATGCACGGGGCCGGTAAATGACCCGTGCAGAACATTAAAATATAAAAAGGTTCCAAGTGTAACCCGAAACCGCCAAGAAATTGGCAGAGGAAAACTTCGCGCAATTTGCCTTGCGAAATAAATAAAAATAACGTAAGGAAATTGCGCAAGTTCGGGGCACTTGGAGAAAAGCCGACGGATGCGCTTTCCCGGCCGGCGACCTCAGCCTTGGGGCAAGCACCAGCAGGTGACTCTTGCACCAAGGTTGAAGGCCCGGAAGAAAATTCGTAGTCGGCGGATTTTTGAAAAATGTTTTGTCGATGGTTCTGACGATCGATCGACTGATTGATCGCAGAGTGTTGTTTAACCTTTAATCAACGGCGGACGGTGTTTCTCCCAAAAAGTGTGGTAATTTAACTTTCAAAAACGACGGTCGCGTTTGTCTTTGGAATTGTCTTTACCAGGTTTGGTGGTTTTTTAAACAAGCTTTTACTCGTGACAGGCGGAATCGAGTGGTGATTCGTGAACAGTAGAACCGGTCGTATATAATTAATGAAAAATGCAAAATAAAATCAATAATAAGTGCACGAAAAAATTGCTAGTTAAATAAGTAAATAAATAAGAATAGCCTTCAAGTGCCAATGTAAAGTTCACTGAACAGTTTGTTACGTACAGTACACGAAAGAATTGCTAGTTAAAAAATAAATAATTAAGTGTAGTCTCAAAGTACTGATGTAAGGTACACTGAATAGTTTGTAACGTGAAGTGCACGAAAAAATTGTTAGTTAAAAATAAAAATAAAAATAATAAAATATATAATCAGTTAAATATTATAACTATAATTAAAATAAAAAAAATAAATAATTAAGTGCAATCTCCAAGTGCTAGTATAAAGTACACTGAACAATTTGTCAAAAAAAGTGTACGAAGGGATTGTTAATTAACAAATAGACAATTAAGTTCAATCTCGAAGTGTATATATAAAGCAAGGGATTGTTAATTAGCAAATAGACAATTAAGTTCAATCTCGAAGTGTAAACATAGAGCTTACTGGATAGTTATTTGATAGCCAATAATAATAAAGCCCAAAATGAAAGAGAGTTATTTTGTTTGAATACTCGGAAACGTTAAGAGGTATCGGTAAGTACCGAGAAAAAGTTTATAATAAAAATAAAAATATAACACAACAGATGAATTTCAACAGATATCATGATGCTCAAGAGGGCTTTCTGCTTCAAGTTGCTCCTGCAAGTTCCTGCACTTATGAATGTCAGTTAGTCTAGAAAATTTACTCGAGGAGTCCAGTCGCGATTTTAAATATTAAAGTAAAATCTAATTTGCATATAAATAAATTTACTCAAACAATTGAGAGTGTTTTAGTGCAATCATTTGTTGAATGTGGAAGAAGACCCACAATCTGAGTGTTACGTAAAAATTCCATAACCAAAACAACAACAACAAAAACCAAAAGACTCGCACCGAGCGAAATAGACGAAAATCCAACACCTTATCGCAAAGGTATCGGATTACGTCTATCTTCCCTAGGTGCGAAACTTTAATTTGATTTTGGTCCTCATGAGACGGTAATTGTCGTCGCGGTTTCACGGCATCAAAAAACGGTGACACCGCGAAAAAGCCACCGCGGCCGGTGTTGTAGGAAAACGTGTATTTTTCTAACCTTGACCGCGGTGTGGGAACCGTTTTCCCTGTTTTAAAGACCCACGGCTCGGCGGTTGGCGGAAAATGTTAAAATAGAGTGTTGTTTTAACTACGGGCGCGGCTGGACATATCTAAAGGACGGTTGTTAATCAATTTAAAAGAAGTTTGTTTAAAAGATTAAAGGACGTTTGTCTAAAAACGAAGGAAGTTGGTTAACAATAATAAATAAAAAAAAAATATAAAACAAGATTTGGATTAATAACAAAAAGCTCAGGAAGTTTGAAGAAAATTGGAAAAAGCCGATTAAAGGTAAGATACCCAAGACATAACCACTACAAACCACCAACTTGGTATTTAACAACACTATCGGTGCCAACCGCTGTTGCGACCAACGGTCAAGCCCAGTCATGTTTTATCAATAAAGAAGTAAATATCGACCCGTCTCGTTTCATTTAAAAAGAATACCACATGGCGACGAGGAAAATTAGAAAAATAAACGAATTAAATTAGTTTTGCACTAAAAAATCTGCCGTGGACAGTAAAATGACAAAATTAGATGAGTAAAAAATAAAAAATCTGCCGTGATAAGAAAACCAGTGCTATAAGTAGAAATTAAGGAGGTGGTTTTAACTGAAAAGAAAATTACAGTAAAGTTGGAGGCGCAAAGTTATAAAAAATAAAATGATTGAGGCAGCTGCCGTGAAACAAAAGCCGCATTTAAAATTAAAAACAACAATTTATGGGACTGGAAAAGAAAAAACTTAAATCGGAAATTAAACTACCTCGTGGGAGACCGCCAAAAACCCGCATAGTAGCGGTAACTAAAACTGCAAGTATGGACTTTGTTATGTAAAAATTCCACAACCAAAATATAAAAATAAAAAAAAATATAAAAATAAAAAAGAAATATGAAAATAAAAAAAAAATTATGGCATGTTTATTTAAAAGATTTGTAATTTTTTATTAAACTAAAATTAAATTTACTTTTTAAGAGGTTATGTTATTAAAATTGAGTCTGTTACTTTGAAAAACGCAATTCTGATACCGAACTCGTAATCAGCGACCCCGAAAACCCCCGAGTGAGATGTTTTGGTATCGTTTACTAAAGTTTTTGACTCTTTGGAGAGGTTATGTTAACCATATTGAGTCCGCCATTTTGAAAATCGCACTTTTGACACCGGATTCGTAATAAGCGACCCCGAAAACCCCCGAGTATAAAATTTGAGATCATTTAAAACACTTTTTGACTTTTGGCCAACTTTTTTGGATTTGGTCCCACTGTGCCATGAGACGGTAATTGTCGTCGCGGTTTCACGGCATTAAAAAACGGTGACACCGCGAAAAAGCCACCGCGGCCGGTGTTTTAGGAGAACGTGTGTTTTTTTCTAACCTTGACCCCCGCGTGGGAATGTGAACCGTTTTTCCCTGTTTTGAAGATCCACGGCTCGGCGGTGGCGGAAAATTTAAAAATGTAGAGTGTTGTTTAACTAGCGAAAGCGGCGGTCGGTTTTAGGATTCTAGGGGGTTTGATAAATAGAACGCATAGTTCCGCAATAACATAAATATTATGTGTTAAAGTTTGTTAATAAATAGAAGGAACAGTTTCTGCATTAATATTGTAACGGACGCCCTATGTGAATTAAGCCACCCAAAAAGGGAAAATATGAGTCCTGACCTCCACTAGAGATTTCCTTCCTTTAGGTACTACCTAAAAATAATATTAAGCAATAAAGCAGTTCATAAAATTTCCAATTCCCCAAAATTGAAAAACAAAAATACTTTTTGCCTTTGCATACATAGGGTAAAAGAAGGAATATTCTTGGGTGGAGAAGATAAGTACATTACCTAGACTGTAATTGACATACATATATGCTTTAACCTTCATTTGAATATAATTATCTTACCTATAATGACTTAAATATATATAAATAGTTAGCCTTATCGTGAATATAATTACCGAAGATAACCTGAAAGTAAATATATATAAAGGGTTAACCTTATCTTGAATAAAATTACCTAACCTAAACGGAAATAACGAAACATATGTGGTTAACTTTTATTTGAATATAATTATCTTACCTATAATGAAATAAATATATATATATATAAAGTTAATCTTATCGTGAATATAATTACCAAACATAACCTGAAAATAAATATATATAAAGGGTTAACCTTATCCTGAATATAATTACCTAACCTAAGTTGAAAAATATATATAAATAGTTAACCTTATCTTGAAAATAATTACCTAACCTAAGTTGAAAAATATATATAAATAGTTAATCTTATCGCGAAAATAATTACCTAACCTAAACAGAAATAACTAAACATATATGGTTAACCTTTATTTGAATATAATTATCTTACCTAGAATGAAACAAATATATATAAATGGTTAACCTTATCTTGAATATAAGTATCTTACATATAATGAAATAAACATACATATATAGTTAACTTTACCTTGAATATAGGGCCCTAACCTAGGTAGAAATAAATAGGCATATATGGGTAACCTTAATTTGAATACAATTACCTAACCTAACCCGAAATAGTTATACAATAATTAGGTATCCTTTACTTTAATAGAAATTCGTAACCGAACCTGAAATAAATATATATGTACAGTTAACCCTAACTTTAATATAAATTCCTAACCTAAATTGAAATAAATACATAATACATAATTAACCGGAGCTGACACAAATATGATGAGTTACAAACCGGGACCGAAATAAATACTGATGCTGGCGTAAGACACCCTTGTCGGTGTGGCCCTCGAAATCAGGATGCCCTAACCAAGGTAAGTGACTCCCTACCATTTTTGTTTGATATTGTGTAGCCAAATACAATGACCCGGTGACCAGGGACCACCCTTTCTCTCTTTCCTTCCCTTTATTTTGTCCCTCTCGTTGGCCCTGGACGTTGTTCCACCCCCTTATCGCCCTTACTTAATTTTTTTGTTGTATAGGCACGAATCTTCTTGTTTTTTTTTAAACTGTCACCCCTTCAGCACCCATGTACCGCGGACCCCTCCCCATCCGGCGAGCTAGTTGGCGCATCGCTAGTCGTGCCGACAACCGGTGCATTGCATGCTTTTCTTCTGCGATATTTCCCAGGCGGTCGAACCGCCCGAGCCACGTTCTTCGATCCCCTTTCCCAATAACTTTTGTAATGGTAGTCTTTTGGCCTTTATGGCAATTTCCCGTCTTCGTGCCTCGGCACAAATTTTCCCAGACAGTTACAATATAGACCGGAATCGGTTGTGTGTTGCTGAATAAGTCAAATGCGCACGCAATCTGCATTACTGAAAGTGCCCAATTGTTTTCGATACACACTTCGTCTTTCGTTTTTACAAAAATTAAACGTACCTTGACGAGGTGGATGCAACTTCTTCGCTACTTTCGCGACATGCCGTTTGCTCCAGTGCAACTGCTGCATCTTTTTTATATTTCGTATTCAGTGCAGTGAAACTTTGGTAGCAAGAAGAATGATATCCTTGACTCGGCAACACATTTTCCGGTAGCACTATATTCGAAAATTTTAAGTTATTTTCTATGCGAATTTTCAAAATATAAGAGCATTTGGCAAGTTTTTCATAAGTAAAGTCAAGAATTTTTGGATTTTTCTTGTTACAAAACACACAGATTTTATTTGACATATTTATTGATAATGTAGGAATTCAAAATACAGGCACATACACGTGAATACTCGGTATAACAGCGAAAGTGAAAGAAATGCATAGAGGGATTTCAAGGCCTATTGTGAAAAGTTTGCTATATTGTTCAGCTCCACTATATTACCTATATGTCGATAAAGTAAAATCCGATCTTACTCTAAATTTCTTTTTTAAGTTTCTGTTAACGAAATTGAGAATAGTTAAATTTTAAGTTTATATTAAAAAATTAAGGTTACATAAATTTATATTTAAAAATAAACATACGTCTACTATTGAACTGATATCGATATTTTTATTCTGCAAGCAAATTTACTAAAATATCAATATTTAGCTACATAAGAAGAGATTTATAGCAATCATAGCCAAATATATAAACAATTACTATATATTTTTAGTTATTTTACATGTACAGAAATCTAATAAAAATTGTATGTATGTACAGACTGTAAAGAATGAATGCTAAAAGTCCGTTGCACCAAAAGCACGCACTGTATGACGCTCTCCAGTTTTAATTTCAGAGCGCTGTAAGAACTCCTTTGGTCCGTGTTCAAGCCGTAAGAACTTTTTGTTTATATTATTTATAGTTCAAACTTACCTCTCAGCTAAATTTGAAGTTGAATAATATTTGACAATACCCTTGTGAAATATTACATTGTTAAGAGGCTGTAAGAACTATTTTGTCCCGCTTCCAAGGTGTAAGAAATGTTTTTTCATACATTATTTGTTAAAAACTAATTAACAAATTAATTTCATGGTGAATAAAATTTGCCAAAATCTCTGATTTACTTTTCCATCTTCCACCAGGTGTTGTCCCACCATCCAGGTGTAAGAAATGACTTTTTAATATGGTAAGAACGTACTCGATCGAATATACAAGGTTTCCCGATGAATAAAATTGGACACCAATTTTTGTCGCGAGCTCCCGGTCTAATATAAATATAATGCGTTAAAGTTTGATAAATAGAGCGAATAGTTCCGCAATAATATAAATATTATGTGTTAAAGTTTGTTAATAAATAGAATAAATAGTGTTACAACAAACGGAATAATCAGTCTCAATATTTATTTTATAACCTGAAAAAAGGGTTTTGTGCTGAACTTGGTTAATACATGGAATAAATAGTATCTGCATGAACGTGAGTATTATAACAAAAAAAGGGGGTTTGTGTTGAACTTGTTAATAAATGGATTAGATGGTTTCCGCCTCAACTGCAGTGAATTAAATAAAAAGTTTATAGAAAGAATAAATTACGAAGATTCAAGAAAAAAGAATATAACAACTTTCTAACAAAAGCCGATCCACTTATATTAGATGGAAATATTTCCGAGCACTGGAAAAAATTCAAGCAGAGTTTTGGATACACTTTCCTTTCTGAAGTAAAATTCTAAATATAATCAGTATAAAACAAAAGTAGAATGTAATCAGTGTAATTATAAAACACAGAGAAATATTAGCCGTGTTCCTTTTCTGCTCTTTTTTACTCGTATTTACTTGGAACTACTCCTGCTCTCACAGAGCATTCATAGGTTTTATTCAAATCGACAAATTTTGCGTTCCTTTAATTTTTTATTCCCGAGTAGAAAAGGAACACGGCTATTAAAAACGTATGTGCAGAATTTTAAGAACCATTATGGAAATGCACTTGTAATCTTCGAGGGTTATCCAGATGATTTGACAAACAGCTTAAAAAATTGTGAATGTCTTCGTAGACAGAAGAAAAGCGTGGGTCAAGAAATAAACTTTGATTTAAATACTCGTTTAACAGTGGCACAAGAATTTTTTTTATCAAATTGTAAAAATAAACAGAGATTAATTCATTTACTTTGACGTGCTCTTGTAGAATCAGATTGTTCAACTTACTGGTCAAAGACTTCAGAGCTGTCTTTGATTCGGGATTTGTTGAGAAAAGACTTCAATTCTGTCTTTTAGAATGCTAATTCAAAACTTTAGCAGATTCTTGTGATGGAAGAAAGCCTCAATACCAGCTTTGATTGAAATTGCTCCTTTTTAAAAACCTCAGAACAGATTTGGTTTTTTGGAACTTTGTTTACTTTGTAATGATGTTTTGTTTTCCATTTTTTTGTTCCATTTGGCGGTGTTATTTTTTTTGAAGCGTTTGGTTTGTGTCGTGTATTCGAATCTGTGGGATTTGACGTGGATGTCTTCAGGTATTATTTTGAATATTGGTTGGTATTATTTAATATTTCTTTGATTTATTTTAGAATCGATGTCTGAGGGCTGAACAGGGTGATACAGTTTCTTGCATTATAAGCAAGGCAAAAACAAATTATTAAAAACTTTCAATGATAAGCCAGATCTTGTATATCTTATGGATATTTTTGATAAGGTGAATGCTGATAAAGAAGTGATCGTTAATAACGGGTGCAAAATTATATCTTTGGTGTATTACAAAAAAGACACCGGTTCATTGAACAACCATCGTTATCAGCAATTCGTGAGATGTTCAGCGAGAGCAACATTCCAACTCCACAATATTCCGCCAACTGAAGGAGCAGCGACACAGCACATATATAGATCGTATTTACAGTTACAAAAATGGATAGGAAATGATTGTGATGCTACTACGTGGGGCTGGAAAGTCGTGGATGGAATGTTGCTACCGCACTACACAGACGAGGCCCTCATTCCGTCTAATGTTTAAAAAAAAATTCGTGCCGTTGCGAGAGGTGCTGCAAGTCCAAAGTTTGCAGTTGCAAGAAGTACCAACTTAAATGTAGCATCGTATGTTTAAATGTAGCATCGAATGCAAATTGCAACTTGTTGCAATTTTGAAATTACGCGCGAGTTACATACCCTACATAAATTACTTTACATTTTTTTTCATTTATTTCCTAAGAATTTAGTCAGGGACATTTCCATCAGAAATTGTCATATTAGCAAAATTGTAAACTTATTCAAGGTAAACGCTTTTGATTTAGATCACCTCATTCACCCAAAAAATCTCAGGTTTCAGTATAGACAATTTCCTTCAGAAATTGTGAAATGATAAATTCTTTCTCACCAGTAAGACTTATAAAATTTTGTAAGAAGTCACTCTAGTTTGGATTATTAAACGAGTCGGTCACGCTTTCGATTATTGTTTTAATATAAATACTTTTCACATTTAAAATCAAAGTAGTGTTTTTATTTATTATATTTTTTTTTATGTTTCCAAGTTAATGGAAACTTAACTCGCGTGCAAAACATTGATGAGGACTCTGATACATTCATTGATGCAGAAGAAGCAATTGCGCAAGATGACGATGAAATTTGCGTTTGTGCTCGCGATAACTCTTTCGGTGTGCGTGAGAAAAGAGCAGCAAATTATACTTCACCATTATCATTCTTATCTAATATATAATTCCTATGGCGTGAAACTCGATGACGTTGTAACTCGATAACCGCTGGGTCGATTTTCATGATTCTTTTTTTGTTTTGTTCGTATTACTACTGGTTTAGGCCCGGAAAATCCACCGGAAAAGATGGCGGCTCCAAGATGGCGGCCGAATTTTTCAATTGTGTTCCCCGACCCCCGGCATGGCACCCAACACAAAATGGCGGATTACCGTTTTCTTTACAAGCCCTCGGTATGGGTATCAAATGAAAGTGTATAACAAGTATAGTATAGTAAGCTGTGTGACGTCATTTTAAATCTAATATGGCGGTCACTACAAAATCGCGGAAGACTTATAATAGAAGTTAGCGTGTGGCGTTAACGACAAGTTCCAGTGTTAATAAAATAATATAAATAGAGAGTCCCACGCTTTTTTACATTTCGAAAGGTAGGTTGTTCCCATATACGGGAATTGAACTTTGAGATTGGATTGAAACCACATTACCCAAGAATTACCTTTAGGAAAAAGAAGAATAAGATATATTTGGTGAATTTGGATTGTTTTTCTTTTAAATTAAAATTGATATTTTTACGTGAAAGTTATTTGGAAATAGGAAATTATATTTTTAATTATTTTGAAATAAAAATTGAAATTGATTGAAGGTGACTCTTTTTCTGAAATATCACGTTGTAGCCATCCACTGAGCATCCCGAATAGGCAAGGTTCAGCCCATTCAAGCTGGAGTAATAAAAACTTTTCATTCAAAATTATTTTTTACTTTTTAGTTTTAAAATAAAAACGTATTTTTTAGTTTTTTTAAACCATTGTAGTAATAAAATTTAAAGAAATATAAATCTTCAGAAAAATATTTTTGGCAACAATGCAAATGCAAAGAATATATGAAAATTAGAACTCGAAAGAGAAGAAGAAAAAAAGTATGTCAAGGTCTTTTTAAGCAGCCAGACATTTCCATGTAAAAGAACGATGTGTTGTTGTTGCCGAGAGTCATAAAAAAAACTCGAACCAGAAAAAGAACAATAGAATTAGGAAAAACCGGCAACAGCGAAACAGCGTTCTTAGGATCTGGTGATTTGAGTTGACCAATGGGATGATTTAAAAAATCGTATGATGAAATCCCTATGTAGAGTAAAAAAAACAGTTACAGTCAAGTCTCCTATAACGCTGTGTTTTTATAGCGCGATTTCCATATAACGCGGTGTGAAAAATGCGACAAGTTCTCCTATAACGCGGTCTCTTTATAACGCGTTTTTCATACAAGAACATTCCAACAACTCAAATGACTTGAAAAATGTATCTATGGCAACATTTATTCGATGTTTTAAGTTTTTGTTTGTCAATTCTAGTTATCAGGGAATTCCCCGAAAAATGGGCAAAAATAAAGCATTGTCCTCTTTTAATTTATTCTAAGATTGTCTTTAAACGTGTTCAGACGTCCAGTTTCGTTCAGTTACTAACAAACTTCTTTTCACTTCTTTAATTTACGTTATTGAAATTGTACATTAGGTAAAATTTTTTATTTGCTGCAATATTTACTTGAAAAAAATAATTACCCATAGGTTTGTAAAATGGCTGAAATAAATAAAAACGGAAAACAGTTAAAAAGGAAGTTTATATCTCTTGTGGACAAAATCGAAATTTTAAATCGTTTAAAGGATGGAGAAAAAATAACGTCTGTTGCAAGATCCTTAAATTTGAATGAATCTACAATTCGAACGATAAAGAAAAATGAGAAAAAAATAAGGAGAACTATTGCAGATGGTTGCCCATCAGGTGCGAGGCGAGCTACTCGTACCCGAGACGTTAATATGGTTAAAATGGAACGAGCTCTGATGATTTGGTTAGAAGACTGTGTATCAAAAAAGATACCTGTGTGCGGAAATCTTATTAAACAGAAAGCACTTAAAATCTATGAGCATTTTAAAAGGATTGATCATTCTCCTACAGAGCGACACAGCCATCCATTTACTGCAAGCACAGGGTGGTTACAAAAGCTAAAGAAAAGATACTCCTTGCACAACATCAAATTTCAAGGTGAACAGGCCTCAGCTGATGCTGAGGCTGCCGAAAAATTTAAAATGGAGCTCCCTCAAATTATCGATAAAGGAGGATATGCGCCAGATCAGATTTTTAATGCTGACGAGTCAGCATTGTACTGGAAAAGACTTCCACCTCGGACCTACATTTCAACAAGTGAAAAGCGGGCTTCAGGATTTAAAGCGTGTAAACAACGTGTCACTATCCATATGTGTAGCAATCTATCAGGAAGTTTGTTAATAAAACCTATGATAATAAACTGTTATTCAACTCCTCGAGCCTTCAAAAATATTAGGAAGTCTGAGTTGCCTGTATTTTGGCGAGCTAATAAAAAAGCATGGATGACCCAAGAATTATTTAAGGATTGGTTTTATAATTGCTTTATCCCGCAAGTGGAAAGCTATATGATTGAAAATAATTTGAGTTTCAAAGCATTATTGATTCTTGATAATGCTAGCAGTCATAGTAAGGAACTGAATCACCCCAATGTGAAAATTGTTTTTCTTCCTCCTAACTGCACTTCATTAATACAGCCGCTGGACCAAGGAATCATCCGAACTTTCAAAATGTACTACATTCGCCAATTTTTTCAAACCGTTTTCAACAGAATAGAAAATGGTGAAGGTAAAACTCTTCTTCAAGTATGGAAAGAATTTTCTATTTTAGATTGCATTCGAACAGTCTCATAAAGTTGTGCAGAAATTAAACCGTCAACACTTAATGCATGTTGGAGGCCACTTTTACCTCAAATGGTTCAAAAAGGAAATGATATTTCATCTCCACTTACAGAAATACTAAACATTGCTTCTGATTTGGGCCCCGAAGGTTTTGCAGATATAAACCATGAAGATATAGAAGAACTACTTCGGGAAGAGAGTTTAAATGAGGAGGAATTGGTGGAATTTATTAATGAGTCTAACTCTAATGCACTTGAGGATGAAAATACGGAAAACGAATTATTTTCAAACTTTAGTTATGATTTAAAAAAAAGGGCTGGATTTGGCTAAAGAATTAGAACGTCACTTAACTGAAAATGATCCTTCAACGATACGCAGTGCAAAATTTAAAAGAGAATTTCAAAATTGCTTGGCTCCATATAAAGAGGTTTTGGGGGAACTACAAAATAAAACTACATTTAAAAATCAAGAAGAAAATTTGCAAAGTGAAGATGATTTCCGTCCAATTAGAAAAAAAAGGGCTCGACTACAAATATTTGACAGTGATGACGAATAATAAAACAATATAATATGTATCAAATTAAGTTTTTTGCTGGAAACAAGATTTTAAGTTTATAATTTTATTATATGAACGATGTATTATATTCATTAAACCTAAATTTAAATATATAAAAATTGACATATTCATTGTCATTTCCATTATAAAATTTTAGTTATTAACCGTATCAGTCACAACTTGTTACTTTGAGAATGCAGTTTTTATATAGGTCTGATTTATATAGAATTTATTTATTTTTGAGATTCCATATAACGCGGTACGAATCATTTAATTTGCATTAATTCTGAGTTTCTTATAAAGCGGTTTCCATAGAACGCGGAGGTAGTTTCCATATAACGCGGTATAGATTATTCTGGTTTGTCTTATTTCTACGTTTCTCAAAGCACGGTTTTCATTAAAAACATATCCTGATTTGAATTAATTTTAAGTTTCTCATAGCACGGTTTCCATATAACGCGGTACGAACTGATCGCGTTATAGGAGACTTGACTGTATTATGTTTCAGTATCCAACGCTTAAGGATATTTGAAAGAAAAAGTTAGTTTTGATTTAAAATTCGTTAGTGTCGGTCGCGTGGTAGAGAGATAATTAAGTAATTAGTATTGTCGCGAATTTCGGAGAACATATTATTAATATTAGAACAATTATTTGAGAACTGTGTAAAAAGTGAACCTGACAAGAATATTAGTAGTGACAATAAAATAAATATTGTGTCGCATTATTGTGTTCCTTTATGTAGTATTTAGAAAAAATTGACTATAATTTGACGGAAGAGAAATAGTTCCCTCCTACACTATATATTTTATTTTCTACTGCAGTCACAAGGACAATCACTGAAAGTTTTTGCAGTCGATCTGATAAAGCCATGCTTCTCCCACGCACAGCTGTATGTGGGTGTTGAAGAGTTGGTAAAGCCGAAAATCTTCACATCTTAGTTCCAAATACCAGAACATTAAATAAAAGCTCTTTGAAAAAATACCGCAACATCTGTTGCATTTCTGATTATAAGCTGGATATTTTTTTTGCCGCTTTTGTTCGTCTCAAGCCGAAATGAAAAAAACAAAGAGGAAATGTTGTAATGTATTTATTCGATTTTTTTAGGTGCACCAAATTGTGCATTTTTGGGCTGCACTGTGGGTGCCAAATTTTCAAATCTGATAACTTTTTTTGCGCTTTTTTTGGGAAAAACAATTTGGAGGGGAGGAGGGCGCCATGATCAAAGTTCTGCACAGGGAGTCTAATCCACGGAATAGCTAAACCTATGCGACGATTCTGAATATGTTTGGCTAAGTGTCTGTTTTGCACGTAGTATACAATTTTTCATCATCGAATCTTAAAAAAGTTGTAAGATACTCTAAATTGTTTTAAGTATCCAAACTCAATTGTTGCAGTTTTCTTTTTCTTCATTATACCTTTTTCCTACCGCGGAATGTGCACACATAATTTTTTTTTATTGAAAGGCGTTGCAGCGCACGAGTTATGGTATCAAGCATAAACCACGACGGAAATGATAAAAAATCACTCGAAGACAACGTGATTTTTGCTAATACCATACAAACCATGAATAAATTAAAAATAAGCATTTAACCTCGATACCTTTTAAATATTTCCCAACACGATTAAGAAAAATTGCATTGATAAACAATTAAATTTTAAATCGAAATATTAAAATTTTCCATAAGAAACGAAAATGCAGAAATCAGCATTTCCGTTCACATAAGGTTAATATTCTGGAAGCTCAAAGGTCGGATATTCAAAAGGTATCGAATCAACATTAATAAAATTAGGAAATCAGTCTTAAGACCACCGGGAAACAAGAACGACTCTGAAGAGATCGTCCGGGTATTTGATATCTTGTATTAAAGCTTTGAGTGTAATTAAGGTGTTAAAGAAATTGTTAATTTACCAAGTTTGATTATAAATAAAATCTAGTGAAACTCAGTTCGTTCTATTTTTTTTTTCTTTATTTTACCTATAATTACAATCGAACTAAAACTGGCGCAGTCGGAAGGATCCTAAATCCGAAGATTTTGGGATCCAGTGATCGGAACTTACTAATTGTGAAAATAATTGCGTAATAATAAACCAGTTGTGCTCCAAGTAACTTTTTCCACTTAATCTAAGGTTACTGTGGACAGAAGTGATAAATAAAGGTGATAGTGTAGTCACAGCAAGATTTTATGAGGAGCAGCAGAAGAACGGCTTTCGACAATAACCGACAACTTGGACTAAACATGGAAGGACAAGACATCCAAAATTTGCAAATGATTGTCGAACAAAATCAAAGGGAGTTAGAAGCGATGCGGCAACAGTTACAGGCTCAACCAGAACGGAACAACAATAATCTTCTTCATCAATTTCATCTTACGGCGGACCAAATTTTAAACAAGTTCCAGCACATAAAGACATTTACCGGAAGGGATGATTACAGCCTTCAGGAATTCATCCATACAGTGGAGAACGTGACAGCATTATGTGGTAACAACGTCCCCCTTATGCAACATGGACTTCACATGATTGTAAAGGAGAAACTCCAAGGCGATGCGAGACGATGTATTCAACGACTTGGTGAAAATCTAACATGGGAGCAGGTAAAAGCTGAACTGAAAGTTGAATTTCGACCCAGAAAGAGTTACAAGAAGCTGTTCGACGAATGCCGTAGTATTAAGGTAAACAATTTAAAAGAATTATTTAGTATAATAAGATCGATCAATTATCAGTTAAATGAGTTATATGAGTTTGACGAAAATAAACCTACTAATTATAGCCCAGAGAATAACGATAAGAACTTAGTAGATATAGTGAAGGATATGTTGACTGGCAGTTATAGAGTGAATGTTAGGCACAATATGACTTTAAACGAGATATTTAATACATTCGATAACTTAGGATTATTAGAAGAAGGTGACGTGATTCATTATATTAATCGAAAAGGCAACAGAGACTCCAAGGCCGTAAACGGACACCGTAAGGACTTTAGACGTGACGATAACAGACCTAACAACTCACAAAATGATATTAGAAATTTCGGGAATCAACATATTAATTATAGAAACAATTCGGGATTTTATAGACAAAATGAAGAGCAAGAAATATGCAACTTTGAAACGAGTAATATTAATAATATAAACTTAGATCACTTAAATGTAGAAGAGAGACAAAGTATATGCAAAATACTAAACGATTACGAGGAATTATTCTATAAAGAAGGAGACAAGCTGAGTTTTACCCACGAGGTACAGCATGAGATTGTCACTACGACCGACAGTCCAATCTATTCAAAAATTTACCGATATCCTCGCATTCATGAGCGAGAAATAGAACGACAAATTAAAGAAATGTTAGAGCAAAATATAATAACACCCAGTAACTCTCCTTATAACAGTCCATTATGGATAGTTCCTAAGAAATTGGATAGTTCCTAAGAAATTGGAATTTATTCATGGTTTGTATGGTATTAGCAAAAATCACGTTGTCTTCGAGTGATTTTTTATCATTTCCGTCGTGGTTTATGCTTGATATCATAACTCACGCGTGTTTTTGGCTAGTTTTTCATATAACAGAAGTAATAATATTTGTGAAATCATTTGGTCAAACAACGTCATTTATGTAATAAAAATTGATTCGAAACTAAAGCAGAAATTACTACAGTGCGAAAAGTGTGTAGTGGCCGCTCACCAAGTAAACATTCTATGTAAAAGATGAAATTGCACATGATCCGTGTTGTTAAGACGTCAGTAACAATTTTTCTATCGAACAGTAAGTATTGAACAACAATATGTCTCAATTTCACAGACATTTAATGAAGTAAAAAGGCTTGGGAATTAAAAAAATTTTTTCTTCGCTGTAGACGGTCGTACGGTTAATTTTTTTATTTTTGAATTAGTAAAAAAATATTATCTTTTATTAAATAGTAGTTTAGTGTCGAAAAATAATGAAATAAAAAAATTTGCAACATTTTGTCTTTTTTGCGGTGGCATTTTTTGTATATAAAATTTAAAAATTCAAATTTTTAATAATTGCGCATGATAGTACAACTCTTAACGAAGAAATAGAGCTTCGGAAAAATGCTCTACGATGTCGGAGAGCTGTACAGGAACAATTTTACGAAAACGCTTTTTTTTGCAAGGATCGAAATTTCACGAATATTTTTAAAAATTTCGCGCTAAAAAAAAGTGAATTTTCAGATAGCCAAAAGCAATATTTTTACCAAGTAAAAAGTTTCTAGGTTGCTTTAATAAAAAGTAAAAAATAAATGAAAAAACGCGATTTTTAACGTTTTTTTTGCGTTTTTCTCTATGTATGCTAGAAGTCAATCATTCATTTTCATCATAGAGCCCTGGGAACGCAGGGATTGACGTACGTTCTTTCACGTCTATTCTAGTTCCGGCTTAAGAGCCCAGGCCCGTCAGACCTACGTCATTTTCTTAAAGCTGATATTTCGTATATACATAGTGTGATACGTAGTCAAGAGCTGAGAATGGGCCCTTTTGTAAATAGAGGGGTTGGGGGGTAAAAAAGGGGTTAAAATTGAAAAAAATGTCTGTCGCTGCGTATGTAGGTTCTGCTAGGGCTAAATAATCGTTAAATACTACTGGCAGAAATTTTTGACCATTTGGACCCTCCCCAGCCACCCCTAGCTGAAGTTGCCGTTTCACCCCTCACACCCCAGCAAATGCATTTTTTCTTTCATTCCATTCACTTCATTTCTTTCATTTCTTTCATTTCATTCCACGCACATTATGGAAGCTGGTAAAAAGCGATTTATTAATATGGAAAACAAAATTATGACAATTTATTCATTTCAGCGAAGAACTAGTAGATTTTGGGAGGATGAAGTCCCCAATTATACAGACCTGCAGTTTAAAAATAATTTTCGTACAAGCAGGACAACATTCGATTTTATTGTAAAATCTGTAATACGGATGTAAAGGCATAACACGAACTTCAGAAAAGCAATACCAATAGAAAAACGCGTCGCTGTAGCATTATATGCTATTGGTTCTTCCAGCGAATACAGAACAGTCGCAAGTTTATTTGGAGTTGGTAGGACAACAGCGGGAGAACTTGTTACAGAGTCCTGTGAAGCGATATGGAACTAATTGCAGCCGGAATTTCTCAACACTTTTTCCCCAAGCCAAGAAATACTAGAAGAAATAGTACAATTGTTGAAAATAAATGGGGGTTTCCTCAATGTTTTGGAGCAATAGGTGAAGTTCATTAAATTTAGAAATTCATTCATAATGATAACAATTTTTTTTTAGATGGGTGTCACATTGAGGTACAGCCACCTAAGGAATTTGCTGTAGATTACTACAACTATAAAGGATGGCACTCTGTAGTTCTGCTGGATTCTGCAGATTATCGCTACAGATTTAGTTACATAAATGTAGGTGCAGCAGGAAGAAACAATGACTCCTACATCTACGAGCAATCACTTTTGAAAAAGCAGATGGAGGAAAACTGTATTTTTATAAGGAATTCAAAAGAAATTTCTGGAATTTCAGTTCCTGTATTGCTCTTAGGTTATTCAGCGTTTAAAATGTCGCCGCATTTAGGAAAACCCTATCCATTTTCCTTAGAATTAAGCGAAGAGTAGATTTTATTTAATAAAAACCTATCTCGCTCCAGACGAGTGATTGAAAATGCTTTTGGACATTTAAAAGCAAGATTTAGGAAAATTGGGAAAGGGTTTGAAACTGTTGGCAAATCCATATTCAAAAATTGTTCGTTGCTCAATATATGTTTTACCCTTCTGGCAACACTGTTTTTACTTTTATTATTGAGTGGAATGGGATATGGAATGAGTCATCCTAAAGCGTCTTTGTTCGAGTTTTAGGGTTTTATCTGATTCATTCCTTTATGGTTTCTTAAAAGGAATAGGCGTGCCTTTCAAAGAATATAAAATATTAAAGTTAAAATTAAAGAAGATTTAGTTTGAATACAAAATTGATTTTATTATTTCCATAACCTAATTCCCAATAGAAACAACCATTAAAAATGCGAGCAAAATCATTAAAGCTAGCTGTGTACTACATAACATATGTAACAACTTAAATGATTCGATACAAGAAAGTTGGTTATAGGAAATGCGTCAAGAAAGTAATAGTGTAAAGAAATTGTGTAAACAGTTTAGAAAATTAAAATATGGTAGCATTCAAAGTAGCAAAGCACGGTAGTTAGAAGTAGTGCTTCTGGCAACGTCGCTACTTCAGTTGCGTAGACAGTGAATTGGAAACCATTAGTCCGTGAGTGACTAGCAAGCGAACAGAGTGAGTAATTCACTGAGCCATAGATTTATCTGAAAGTTTTTTTTGCGTAGTTACAAAGGAACTGGAAAGCAGACACATGGAAGGCATTGCTTTTAAATTCTCTATGTGTCTGCTCAGAGGACAGATCAATAAATTAGTGATTGAAAAATAGATTTCGCGACTCGGTGTCGAATTGGTGATGTGGTGACAAGCCGCCGGTTCCATTCGATGAATCCTCTCAACACTTAGCCGTGTGTGCGAGGCTTACGCCGGTTCCCCAGAAGGTGTGTGTGGCGAGTCTCGTGGTCCCGCTGCTGTGTTGACCATGGGCAACAATAAATTAATCTTTGTGTTTCGGTCCGAAACACTCATTTTAATAGTAATGCTAAAAAGAAAAAAAAAGAGAATTAATTAAAACATAAAAATATAAAATAAACATAACCTGATAATTCCGCTGCAATTGTGGTGACCGCGTACAAACTTAATTACTAAGTTTTACGCAGTCACACAACATATTCCGAAATGGCAAACACGATCAATAACGATCGTGTCGGAACATCGCATCGATCACCAAACTCAAAGTTCAGTGATCTAGCCGCCTTCCGTTCCGTCCCTATCGTCCCTATAGAGAGAAGCCAATTTCCGGCAACTTCGATCTGCACTTCTCTCGTGTAACGCTACGGCTCCTAACCACAAGAAACCCCACGCGCTAAAAGTAAATTCGTGGATGATATATATATATATATATGTATATTATCATTAAGACTAATAATAATAAAATACATTGTGATACCGTGTACTAATAGTTATCATAACAGAATTATACACAACTTTTAATAACAGAAATTACTCTTTTTTTCATTTAATACCCCGTGCTGTGAAAGGTATCTATATTGGTGACCCCGATCAAGGTACGCAGTTCGAATCGAAACTGTTCAACGAAGTTGCCAAATTACTCGGCACTCATCGAATCCGGACAACCGCCTACCATCCGCAAGCAAACGGGATGGTCGAACGGTTCCACAGGCAACTAAAAGCAGCCTTAATGGCAAGGGACAACACTACTCATTGGAGTGAAGACTTGCCCTTTGTCATGTTAGGCATACGCACGGCAATTAAGACCGATTTACAATGCTCACCATCCGAGCTTGTATACGGTCAGAATCTGAGACTTCCCAATTCGATTTCTATCACAACCGATGAAAATCCAATTGAAGAATCAGAATTCCTCTCTCGCCTTCGTTCTCATATGCAGAACATTAAGGCAATACATCCTCGGCAACCCGTCCAAAAGGATGCCTACGTGCCAGAAGCCCTGGAGAACGCCGACTACGTTTTCATACGAGTCGACCGAGTTCGAAAACCTTTCGAACCTCCATATGAGGGTCCATACGAAGTAATCAAACGATTACGAAAACACTTCGTCGTCAAATTGAACGGCACAACCAAGTCCATATCGATTGACCGCGTACAAACTTAATTACTAAGTTTTACGCAAAGTCACACAACATATTCCGAAATGGCAAACACGATCAATAACGATCGTGTCGGAACATCGCATCGATCACCAAACTCAAAGTTCAGTGATCTAGCCGCTTTCCGTTCCGTCCCTATCGTCCCTATAGAGAGAAGCCAATTTCCGGCATCTTCGATCTGCACTTCTCTCGTGTAACGCTACGGCTCCTAACCACAAGAAACCCCACGCGCTAAAAGTAAATTTGTGGATGATATATATATATATGTATATTATCATTAAGACTAATAATAATAAAATACATTGTGATACCGTGTACTAATAGTTATCTTAACAGAATTATACACAACTTTTAATAACAGAAATTACTCTTTTTTTCATTTAATACCCCGTGCTGTGAAAGGTATCTATACAATCAATTAAAATAATCATCCTTGGTATTAATTCTATAGAACCTAAATATAAAAGAAAAATATTTAGTCGATAAACAAACAAGAAAGCTAATAATGACAATTTCATAACAATTCCACAACAAAAAAAAACACTAATAAGAGCATAACAAACATTGAACATAAATGTAAACAAACATAAGAAATAAGTTAACACACAACATAAAATAAATCACTAAATTTAAATTGATATAAATATACTCACCATAAACAATTTAATTATAATAATTCTTTAAAAAAACACTACCAAAAAAAAGAAAAACCGAAATTAAAAAACACTTA
This sequence comes from Thereva nobilitata, assembly GCA_963855945.1. Classification (NCBI taxonomy): domain Eukaryota; kingdom Metazoa; phylum Arthropoda; class Insecta; order Diptera; family Therevidae; genus Thereva; species Thereva nobilitata. Next base: position 84,707,729 of record OY979696.1, read on the forward strand.
GTAAAAACCGAAGTAAAACACTGCACTAGTAACCAAGAAATTACACAAATGTCAAAATACTCTTGTCAGAATAAACAGCTGACCAGAGTACTAAAATTTGAAATAATTCAAAATAAACCAACGACATAACTCGTCGCCATATTTTTGATACTTAGCCCAGTTAAAATTTAGACCAAATTTGTGGTCTCTATTGTATGGTGGGGAACAGCCGGGGAAATATAAACCCGAAGCTAGCACAGTGCGGGGCTTTTTTTCAGTACGATTCAGAGCGGTGGCATTGCCCACAGACGAGCTTCAAAGTTTCAACATTACGAATCTTATTCAAGTAAGTGGCATTGACCACCATTAGCATAGGGTTAGATAGAAGACGCGTATTTACCGGCTTCTTTTTGTTAGGTTAGCATAGGGGAAATAAAAATAAAAAATAATAATAATTTTTTTTAACAAATTTGGGAGATAAATTACTTATTCAATTGAAGAATTGAATAGGTAATTTTGAGGAAATTTTTTATTATACTTGAGCGCAATTGCCTCAAGTCGAATAATTAATTTTTCATAAACTTTCTACTAACTAGCCGGGGAATTTGCCCCAGTAAAATATTTGGATAAATATTTAAACCTTTTTAAGAGATAAAAATTGAAATTTTAAATATAAAAGACTTTATTTTGATTTAGTCAAATTTTGCATTTATCTTAGATAAATTTAAGGAATAAAAAAAAGCAATAAGCAATAAATGAATTTATACCGAACCATACAATTTTTTATTTAAAAAACCTGTGACCTGATCCGCATTGTTTTTATAGTTCATATCGGCAACGGTCAAGTGACACCGTTACACTTTGCGTTCAACTTTGGTGTTTCATTTAATTATATATTTATATTTTTATTTATCCTTCTTATAATTCAGAAGTGGGATAGAAATCCATTTAATATATGCGACTCGTTCACTGGCAACCTGTGGGGTTCTTCCCCCCTTTTGTATTATGATATTTTTTTTTAAATCGAACAATCTTTTTTTTGATCTTAGATCATTGTGGATTATATATTTTTTTTTTGTATATTTGTTTCTTTTTTAGTTTTTTATTATCAGGAAATAGTGAGATTTTTTTTCGTCAGTTTTGATTAAAAAGTTACGGTGGGTAGACACAAGCATAAAAGACAATGTAGAGAGCTAGATACTACTGGTAGTGAAAGTGAAAGTGAGTTAAATTATCAAAGACGGTCGAAGAGAGACCATAAACGGAAAGAGAGACAGAAATCGGAATCAATGGATAAGCTCACAGATGCTATTACTGCATTAGTAGAGAGAACAGATATTAGGAATCAGGGTCCTGCTGTACCAGAATTTAATCCTGAAGATTAAAACCAATCGGCGCGTAAGTGGGTTCACAAAATCGACGAGCTTCGAGAAATTTTTAAGCGGACTGAAGAAGCGACTATGTATTTTGCTTTAGCAAAATTTAAGGGGCTTGCGCTAATTTGGTATAAGGGGCTTCCCAGTTTAGGGTTCTCTTGGGAATAATGGAAAATTAAAATTCAAGAAGCTTTTCCATCGAAGAGAGATTTTCATGAACAACTCGTGGAAATGATAGGACGCAAGAAACGTTTGGACGAAACGTATTGTAAATACTATCATGCAAAACTAGTAATGATTCATGCATGTGGTCTTATGGGCGAGGACGCGGGATCGTGCATTATAGGAGGTATAGACGACCGTATTGTTAAGACTACGGCGCAGGCAGGAAGATATAAGACCCCAGAACAATTATATAATTATTTGAGTCAACTTAACGGACATGAAAATTATTATTAAAGACAACAGACAAACAATAAAAATACCATATTTAGGAGATTCAATCACACTAACACCTCTAGGCAGGACAAAGACAAGGTACGCGCAGTCGACAAAAATATTGTTTGCTATAAATGCGGAAAACTTGGTTATTTTGCAAATGGTCAAAAATTTCTGCCACTAGTACTTAACGGTTATTTAGCCCTACTAGAACGTACACACGCAACGACAGACATTTTATTCAATTTAAACCCCTGTTTTACTCCCCAACTAGAGTTTCTCCTAGCTAGAGTTTTAAGAGTTAGGAGGAAAGTGTGGAATCAGTCTATCGTGTGATAAGGAGTAGCCAAGTTGTAGTCAAGCCGGTCAAGTCGATAGTTTTTTGAAATTAATATAATTGCTTAATTGAATATTTTTTTTTGAATTTAATAAATAGTTTGTTTTGAATTTAATGCGAATACAATAATTTGAATTTTAATGCGAATAACTTGAATATATGTACTTGTAAATTAAATAAAAGATATTTTTTATTAGACAATCCTGAATAAAGATCCCTCATATGTATATGGCCAGAAAGGAAGCCATGGAAATAGTCCAATCTCTTAAAGCCCTACTGTTTCAAACATTTTTTTTGTGACACTTAAAGAAATATTTTTAATTAACTCAAACAAAGATACTGAAATTAGAAAATATTTTGATTAATTAGAAAAATCATTCGGCGAGTTTGATTGAGACTACAGATTAATCTCAAATTTCTAAAAACGAATAACTTATATACAGAAACCTTCGGTCTTTGAAGTGGACTCGGAAATCTCCCAATCTCGGTCCAAAGGCCTTCCTAATATTTCAAATAAGACCTACACTGGTGTAACAATTTCAAACAACTTGTAGCCAGACGCCATACCAAGATAGATTCCAGTTTTTGAGGCATTTGTGACTTTGCGATTGCTGAACCTGAAAGTTAGGTTAGAGCGGAACTGTGCCTAGACCGTGAACAGAGCTCCGGTGTGCCGGACAGTAGGATATTTTTTTGTCTGAGCGGCGCACAGTGGTAGGAGTAAACGATTTAGCGAAACTTTATGTACAAAAAAAATATGTCGACAATACAATGTAATGTGCACTAAACACTACCTTAATGTGTACTCGTTATAGTATATATTCCAAAATTGTTTTTTGTTACAGCGGCTTGCAAAAAATCCGCTCAAAACTCGTTTTATTGTTTCGAACAAAAGAACAATGAACAATGGCCGGTTGATGTGTACCTTTTGAAGTGATCTGTCGTGCTGGTTATTAAATATTTTGTGATTTTTGCAATGGATTCAAGTGAAGCAGGTAAGGACCTTAATATTATTGTAAATTAAACATGGTTTAATGTATCAATTATTGTGACATATATACAGTTAAGTAAATTGTTATTTTATTTCGAAAATATAATGTTTAAAGGAATGTTATGGATTGCCAAATTTTTGATTGGTGTTTATTGGTTAAATTTGCTATGTATACATATTGAGTATTATATTTGGTATAATTTACAAATAATTTCAAGTGCGTCTATCTGCAACTTTTTATATATATTTCTTTGTTTTAGTGCTGGAACGTGGAATTTCGAGAAATCGATTATTTCAAGTTTGGAAAGAAGGAACTGATGTATGTTCGAAAAATGAACGAGTAATTAAATTTGTTCAAGATAACATCAACATGGATACATCCGATCTGTGTGAAGATGACATTCGAAAAACATTGGCAAATTTTTGTAGTCAACTACGTCAAAAATGGCTGAAGTGTCATAGAAATGAAAAAAAATTTAGAAAGCAGCATGATGCATGGTTACGTGGAAATATTACCTTTGGTAGCTTGCCCGGGTCCACAAAATCAGCTGGAAGACCAAAGAAACGCTTTGAAGACTGCATTGATGCAGTCAAACGAAGAAAAGTCCGACATCTGGTTGAATCTAACAGTTCAGAAGAACTATGTTTGGCTTCTAGAATGAGTGTTCGGTTAAAAGGTCAACGAGATGCTGCGGAAATTATAAAACAGGTGTCTTCCTTTTCGCCAAAAAGAGCTACTAAGTTGAAAAAGAGCTTTGTGGAAGTGCGACGCCCGATCCCAATGACTGGTGATGAAGCTTTGGCGTTGTTTGTCGACAACAAAATGACTAAGAGGCAATACACTGCTATAAGAAGAAATGCAAAAATTCGTAACGCTAATATTTATCCATCTTATGATACCATTCTCGCTGCAAAAAAACAGTGTTATCCTAATAATATCAATGTGACAGAGACATCAGCAGAAGTTAATCTTCAGGATCTTGTGAATCACACAATAAAGAGGCTCATTGTGGTACAGCATGAAGTGTTGGCTCAGATTGATGCTACTAATCTTACAATCATTTTCAAATGGGGAGCTGACGGGGCAGCTGGCCACAGCAGATATAAGCAACGATTTGAAAATGAGGATGACGATGATTCCTTCTTATTTTCTGTGTCACTTGTGCCTCTACGGCTAACAGGCGAGACATATGATTACATTGATAAAATAGTTTGGCAAAACCCAACAACATCATCAACAAAATATTGTCGCCCAATAAAAATTATTTTTAAGAAAGAATCTGAAAATTTTGTTAAAAATGAAATCAATCGATTGCAAAGTCAAATAAATGATCTTGACCCTTACCAAATAGATATCAACGGAAAACTGATGACGTGTAAGTCTGTTTTTAAATTAACAATGATCGATGGAAAAATATGTAGTTGGTTAGCAGATTCTTCGGCTCAATGTTGTCATATTTGCGGTGCTAAACCAAAACAAATGAATAATATAAATGAGGTAATGCAAAGACCTGTAAATGAAAGTAGTTTATCCTTTGGAATATCCAGTCTCCATGCATACATCAAGATTTTGGAATGTATATTACATATTTCCTACCGACTAGATGTCAAAAAATGGCAAATAAGGAAAACGGACAAAGAAATAGTTGAAGCTAGAAAAAAGGAAATACAAGAAAAATTTAGAAAAGAAATGGGTCTTTTAATAGACATACCGAAACCTGGTTTTGGTTCATCTAATGATGGAAATACGGCGAGGCGGGTTCTTATGAGTCCATCATTAACATCTCGAATTACTGGAGTTGATGAACGTCTAATTTATAGATTTAGCGTCATCATGAGAACTATAGTTTCCGGGCATGAAATCAACTCCAACCATTTTGAAAAGTTCTGCATAGAGACAGCACAACTGTATGCTGACACGTATCATTGGTACTATATGCCTCAAAGCATACATAAAATTTTAATACATTCGGGAAAATTAATTAACGACGCCATTTTACGTATAGGGCAAATGTCGGAGGAGGCACAAGAGGCCAGAAACAAAGATGCCAAACAATTTAGAGAGTTTCATTCTCGGAAGTTCAGTAGAACTGAAACAATGGAAGATATGATGCATATGCTTCTAATAACATCAGACCCGGTCATCACTAGTCACAGACAAAAAACCTGTAAGAATAGCCATCCTTTGCCTATAGAGGTTCTAAATATGCTCAAGAACCCTAATCTTGGCACAACATCTCAGACCAGTGACAGTGACAGTGATACTGAAAATGAGTAGAAGTAGATATCGTCGCCACTTTGTTTCTTTATTTGTTATTTAATTAATAAAAGATTCCACTTTATATATCATCAATTATTTATCATTTTAATTATGCAATATACCTATATTCACAACACAGGTCAATATACTTAGAAGGGGTTAAATGCTTATAAAATTAATGTATCTCGCCACCACCAACAGGATTAATGCCGTGATGGTGTATAATTATTTTATTTGAACATTGTCCATCTAAATTTAATAAATGACGATTGCTATTTATAAAGAAAACATTAAGTTCGTTCAGATTTTGATTTCCGACCACTGTGCGGCGCCCCGAATGGCAGTAGCGGAATTGGAAGACGGTGTGAAGGCTCCAGAATTTGGCGTCCAAAATTTCTATGAGGACCGACTTCACCCCCCCGCCCCTGTTGTGTAAGTAAAAATGCACGGGGCCGGTAAATGGCCCGTGCAAAAGACTAAACAAGAACAACATGAAATTAGCGCAATTTGCCTTGCGAAAGAAATTAAAACCCTCGTAAGCAAATTGCGCAAGTTTCGGGGCCGGGGCCGACGGGTGCGTTTTTCCGGCCGGCGCCCTCAGCCTTGGGTGAAAGTTCAGCAGCTGACTTTTGCACCAAGGTCGATGGCCCGGTAGAAATCCTCAACGGCGGATTTTCTTGGTAAAAGCTTTTCAAGCTGAGATCGATGATCGATCACACAGCGAGTTGGAATTTAAATTTCACACGCGACGGACGGTTCTTTTTGAGTTTCTAGCAAAAGAGGGTTTGATCGTAACTTTTATCCGTGGCGGTATTGATTGTTTGGTTGGTGATCTTAATAAAGTAAAATCGTTAGTAAATATAACCGTGCTAAAGAAAGGTATTAATTAATACTAGTGTCATTGTGTTAGAAAACAATTACTTATTATTGAATTTTGTTTGTTATTGAATCTAATCGTCCTTGTTAAGAATCAATTCATTCATTCTAAGTGTCGGAATAGCGACACCTACTGCTGATTAGAGGCACTATACGTACTACTACTCTCTCCGGTGTATCTTTCGTATAAGTGTAAAAAGTTGTCGTTCGTTGTCGTTTTGATGTTATGGAGTTAAAAGGAGTTCTGGACGACGCGCCGTTGAAACAGGCCGACATTAAAACCACCAATAAATAACATAGATAAATATTTTCAGTTATAAATTAATAAAACAGCAAAGTAATTTCTAAACATTGTATTGTCTTTTATTTCGAAGTTATTTGCTACAAAGAATCTTAAATCTAGCCAAATAGAATCTAACACTAAGATTTAAAAAATAATAGCTACACTGGAAATTCCCACTAAGTATATCAACACTTTGTTGCAACATAAAATTCTTGCACCCTTGCATTTTCTAATCTCATATTTTATCCACCGGCATATCCAGCGTAAACACTTGCCATGCCGAGTGGAAATCACTTTAAGTCTAATATTTGTCAGTTCAGCATTTTTTTATCTTGTATTATAAGCCAGTGTAGCTACGAATTGTTCAGGAGGAAAAATAAAGTTCAGTTTCAATTTGGAAACCACCGCATCAAGAGTTTGATTTCCTTTCTCGTCTCCAAGTAAATTTCGCTTTTTTCCTTAAGGACAAGTTAACCTTTGGGTAAAAGCCATTCAGTTTTTTGGTCGTGAGTGAAGTGCCTTTTGAAAGCCATTCAGTTGTTTTGGCCACAAGTAAAGTGCCCTTTTAAATAATATAAACTAATCGATGCACGAGTTCTAGTACTCGGGGCATTTCATTTCAGAAATAAAATAAATTAATAACCGGTGGACGAGTCCAGGTACTCGGCGCACCCTCATCACGCAACCCAGGTACAAGCACCTAGGGCTTAACAATAATAATAAAAGTGTAATAAGTAATTAATAACAGTGAATTTAGGTACATAGCACCTCAAATTTCACAAAACGCGTCCGTCCGGGTACACGAACCAAGGACTCCATCAACCTTATCATTGCGCGTTACAGTCCAGGTACAGGAACCTAGGACTCCGTCGGAATAAAAGAATTCCAGACGTTAACAGTCCTAATTTCGATTGTTAAGAATTAAAACTATTCGTGTAATAGAAACTAGTTAATTAATGCCATTGTGTTAGAAAACAGTTATTGAATTTAACGAAAACATTTTACTCCATACGGAAGCTGATTGCGTAAAATAAAAACGTTTAATACAGACTAAGTAAAAACTAAATTGAGCACATCTGTTTTATTTGAGTGAGAAAAGTTGATTGTTCGAAGAATTATCGGTAAGTACGGAGGAGAAAAATAAAAATATATATAAATCAATTGGCGCAGTTTAGTACATTTTTTGAGAAGAGAAGTTTTATTTAACACCCCCCCCCCCTCCAGCGAAGGTTTAGTTTGGATCAAGGTGGCAGGTTAAATTGTCATTTACATTTCAGCATAAATTTTTCTTTGTTATTATAACTGTTTTTATTGCTATAACAAAATTTTATGCTTGTAGGCCATTTAGTAGTAAGGGATAAATAAATCGTATAACCACCAGCAAATGTACAAGGGAAAAGGGAATTATAATAAAGGAAGTGAGTGTGGATTACTATCATCCAGAGAAAATTATAACAAACTATACGGGGGGATCGAGCTCGATACCACGAGTTAGGAGAAGAAAATTAAATATCCTGAAATGCATAATTATATTCTTTTGATTGAACTAAATTCATACGTTAGTTTATAAGACTGGAAATTACTATTTCAACTTGAAATCGTACATGCATTTTTTTTCTTTTCTCCTTTTTTTTTACCTGGTAGTAGTATTAAATGTAGTACATTTCATGTAGGGACCTAACCAGTACCAGTAAACGCCCCATGACGGATTAGTTACCCAAGTTGATTTTCGATGAAAAATTAATAATTGACATACATTCGCGTTATGAAGCAATTAATAAAATCAGCAAAATTTCTCAACGTGAATGTCCGGTCAACAATTGCATCAAGTGTCAATGAACGACCTCAATATTAGAACAGACAACGACTGATGACCCGGAACAACCATCGACGACCAGGAGGTGTCGAGTGACCAAATCTGAGGACGGCGGTCACTCAAAATTATAAGCTTGCGTCGTGTGATACAACCGCCCTCCGTACATTGTTATTATTCTTGTTTGTTTGTTGTCAATTTTCCGTGTTTTTTGTAATTCAAGTATCACTTAATTTCTTTGTATTGTTGTTTAATAGTTTTTGTTTGGAATAAACATTTTCGTGTACTTGTGTTTTTCAATAAATCCCGTGCTTTTGCGTGAACAATTTTTGGTTTTTCGAGCCGGATTCGCGTGTCGCGAAGTGTAAAAAAAATGAAGTTCAAGTTTAGTAAAACCACTCACCAGAAGTCAGCGATAGAAGGAAGTGATCAACCCCCAACCACATCATCATCGATCAACTGCAACCATCCCAACATGGTAAGTGAGATTTTTATAGCTAAGTGTTGTACTAGAAGTTAAAAAAAAGAAACAAGTTCAGTTCTGTAAATAAACTCAAAGTATATAGACCGAATGTGTTTCAGTCATTAACAAAGGTTATGGGCCTAGTCCCATGCGGTTTTGAAAATTTTTAAATTAAAAGTAAAAGAAAAAATAATATTTTAATTTCTTTTTGAGCGATCGAGTCCATCATGATTTCGTCTCTATACAAGATAGAAAAGCTGGATGATGACAACTATGATAGCTGGAAGATGAAGTCTGTCTTAATTCGTAGTGTTCGGGGATGATCAATCCTACTCAACCCTACATTTTCACCCAATGTAACTCACTGAAAAATAAAAACACTATGCTGTCAAAATCTGCCACAAAGTGACAACAGTCAACGATCAAGATGACAACTTACAAAATAAAACAAAAAGAAAACGAACAACAAGATCGAGAATCGAATAAGCTCACCATGAAAGGAAACATCCCGGTCCACAAGAAGATGTGGGTCAATGACCGATCCTCACACACCAACTACAATAGGAAGGCGATAGGGCATTGACCTCAACAGGAGCGGGAAAGTTCTTTCCTCCAAATTGAAGGAAAACCGCTAAGGAGAGCTAATAAAAGGAAGACGGAAAAACTGGACAGGGCTCTTGTCCAAGTAACATCCACACGCAAGACGGCTGGAGAATTTCGAAGCGTTACAAATCAAAATCGAAGTCAGAAATCAAGGAAGTTAACTGTAACGGTCGGCCTTACCTTTAAATTAATCCGTGACTAGTTGATCAAGGAAATATTCGGGCCCTCCCATATATCTGCATATTGGCGTTAAAATTATCTTGCCATCACGCAATTACCCCCAAAATAATTTTCTCACCCCACATTTTTATTCATGGGAATAATCAAATTTCCATACAAAACTTCCTTTAAATTACGCACGCCTCTGTTGTCTTGGTCTCTTGCCCACACCATTTCGTATCATATTACACCCACACATGGGCGCCATCCCTAACAAATTGCGTTTGGTAGCGGCCCAGCCAATGAACGTAAGCGCGTTCACCATGGGAAGCACAGTCAAGGAGAGAAAAAATGTCTTTTATCCTATGTGTGAGTGCTGCGGCTAAGCAGAAAATGGAGTAAATGAAAATTACCCATTCCTTTTGATTTTTCCTTTTAGCCTTCTCCTCCATTACATTATCTCCACCTCGGTAAAAATGAAAACCGGACCAAATAAGGAGATTGGATTTTTACCGTTATACGTTCTGCGCCGGTGTGAGTGGCATTTTTGTTAAGCCGCACTGTGCCTGCATGGTGAGAAAGGAAGCGTTTTTCGAGGCAGTCAGTGAATAAATCTTGAACAGAAAGGTCAACAAATGGATTTGATAGCGAGCGGCCGGCATAAACGAATACGGTCCTTAAGATAAGATTTTTTTTGGGAAATGTTTTCTCGTTGCGCGTGGTTGGGATACTAGAAAACTTAATAATCGAGGAAGCGTTGGAGAACCTAAAAAAAAAAGAAAAACGGAAAAAAAGAAAACTAAAAGTAAGAGTTTTCCTATGAACCAGAAGGAAAAGAAAAAAGCCAAAAAGTTCTTTTTTTTCTAAAATGCAAATCAAAAAAAACAAAGTTTATTTAAGATGAAAATAAAAAGGTTTTAAATCAAATCAAATGAAGTAATAACCACAGTGCACCTTGTTAACTAAACTAAAAAGAAAAAAAACCACATTAATTTTTTTAAAAACAAAACCTATAATAATAAAATAAAACAAAGAACAAAGAAGAAAAAGGAGCTTTTTGGTGTTTTGAGTTTTGTTGAGAACCATTTGTTTTTTTCGTTTTCTGTCGTTTTCCCCTTGCTGAGGAATAAAATTTTTCTTGGTACATTGTTTCCTAGGTGAATAATAAGAGATGGAAGAGTAGACGGCGCACTGAGCGTGGCGCCCCTGGGGATATTTTTCCCCCCGGAATGGTTAGTGCCCCCATAAATTAATTTTCAGATCCCCCGCACCCCTGCACCAGTAAGCATGGCTGCTTCACGTCGTTTCAACCCCCTCTCATATGGCTACCCCACCCTTTTTAGTCCCTATCTCGGCGATCCAAGTTATATTAGTTTGTCATGGACACGCGATAGTATAGTTTTTTTTTATCACGTAACTGTCTCTAATGACGAGCCCCTGCACAACGAACCCCCCCAACGGCGAGCTAGCCGCAGCACCGCCAGGCGTGTCTTATGTCAAGTGCAGAGGGTGAGTGATGATAGTTCACGAGATAGGCCTTCAGTTTTTTCATTGTTCTTATCAGCTCTTCAGCCAAGGCCTTCAGCCTGCTGGACTTCTTTCATAATTCCTTTACAAACTTTATTATTTGTGATGTCATAGCTTTCCTTGACAATTGACCATCTAGTTTATATTTTATATAAATATTCTTATATATATGACAGTTACAGATAAGGCGCCTCAGGTGTCATGTGTGTACTCTGCCTTGGGTAGTTTTAGTTTAATTTTTATATTATGACAGTTACAAATATGGCGCCCAACGTGGTGTCTTATGTGTAAACTGCATGAGAGTCTTTTTCTAAAATAAATTATAGTATATTTTATATGACAGTTACATAACATTGAATTTTTTTGATGAACTACAGCAAACCGCTATCGGATATTCAACATGGTCCTTCGAGCCGGATCGGCGATCTAAATATAAGGAGAATTTGTGCAAAAGCAAGTGCGTAAAAAAGTGACGAGAAAGTGAATTTTTCATCGGAAACAAAGTTAAGATGGAAAGAGGGGAACAAGATTAGCACCCCACACCCTTTGCACTTTTGGATGCAATCAAGCGCTAAAATTGCACCTGAAGGGTCAGAAACGATTCTATATGCAGAATAAAGTTTATGTGATAATAAAATAAAAAAATTCTAGTCAATATTAATTACTAAACTATCGAAAAATCCGAAAAAATAGCAAAAAATGCACTGGGCACGAAAAAATAATCTGATGGACACGAAATATCTCCAAAATCGACATCAAATCATTAATTCTGATGGCCTAAGACGTTTTTAATGAACAAAAAGCCCGATTCGTTAAAAACGCAACTTGATACCTTGGAAACTCTTTACCTTGCGCAAAGGTTTTAGCGAGATTGTTCTTTTAAAATTTACAACTCCTGAGCTCTAGCACTTAGCAACGCTGATCATTAGGGACTATGATGCAAATATCAGCGGACATAATTTATTGGTGCAACTTGCTTCGAGCGCAGGATGTCAGCCCTGTCAGTGCACATAGTGTTTTGCTATTGCAATTTGTTCTGCGCCATGGGCGTAAAGGATTAAGTTAATGCATGAGACTTTGTTGCATCTGCTGGGTAATTTATGTGATTCTTGTACCATGATAAAGATTTCTAGTTAGTGAGTTGGGTATATAAATCCGTGTTCTGGAGACTGAGAATCACAAAAGTTTCGTTACAGAGTCTTACTAGACAAGCATCATCGCAATGGAAAATCGCCGCCAGAGATTCTTAACAGACGATCAGCTTAGGACCATGGCGAAATACATAGCTGTCAATCGCTTCATTGAAAGGGACCTTCTTCAAATCATAGAGCGGGAAATACGGCGAGCACGAGCAAATATGGTGAGAGAAACGCTAAACGAAGTAGAAGGAGCAAACCACGGTGCAGATAGGACCAGCCAAGCGGCAGCGTGCAGCAGGGAGCAGCCCGCAGGAGAAACGTACCGGACGAGGAGGATGATAAGTCTCAGGTGTTGCTGAATACGAACCAGGCGGCAGCGTGCAGCAGGGAGCAGCCCGCAGCAAACATGTCGGACGAGGACGAGGGGGAGCGGGCCACAGCTACTCGCACAACAAAGAGGCGTCAGCGGACGGAGATCTGTTAAGTAAAATATCACAACAAAAAAAAAACAATAACAACAAAAAGCAAAAGACCCGCACCGAACGAAACAGACGAAAATCCAACACCTTATCGCAGAGGTATCGGATTACGTCTGGAAGTGAGAATCTTCCCTAGGTGCGAAACTTAATTTTCTTTGTCCCCGTGAGATAGTAATTCTCGACACGGTTTCACGGTTAACGCTGAAACCGCGAAAAAGCCACCGCGGTCTTTGTTTTAGGAGAACGTAAGTGATCTTGACCTTGACGCGGTGTGGGAACCGTTATCCATGTTTGATTTTTAAGATCCACGGCTCAGCGGTGGTGAAAATTAAAAAATAAGGAGAGTGTTGTTTAATCCATGATCGCGAGCGGGCGGATTTTTCTATAATTAGAGTGTTGATTAACCCACATCCGTGAGCGGGCGTCCCCAAGAGTTTTTAAAGAAAGTTAAGAGTTTTTAAAAAAGTTTACCTGGTTGTTTTTAAATGAAAAGATTTAATTAAAAGTTTTTAAAATAATTATTAATGTAACAGAAAGGCCAGTGTTATTCTCAGTTCATCGGGCTGACTTAAATAAACATATCTAATTAAGTGCCTTGGACACATTGCCCCATCACAATGCCGAACTCAGAACATCTTTAATGTCATATTAACAGCTGAGGCCCATTGTGAAAACATTAACGAAAATAAGTCAATGCGGTCAAGTATTCGAGCACACACCTGTCGGTGCAAGTCACTTGATACATTGCGAAAAGTGACATAACCACCAGGTGTGAGACTCGGCCAGGTAAACAACCTCAGTATATAACGGGCGAACGAATCAATATTGAGTGAGTCTCGAGTAAGCGTAAATGAAGCAAAGTTTTACTTTTTTATTGAGAACACCACGACAAAGTCTACACTTCACAACAAGGTGAAATTAATCAGCTACCACGACATATTTTGGTGTCAGGAGTCAAAATTAGAGAAAGTCGCGGAAAAAGTTAAAATTTTTATATCGCCGACAAAGAGCGTGAGAGAGTATTCATTTCCTCTCGTGAGTTTTGATTTGTTTTATTATCACTTTGTAATTCGGAGTGACTTTTTCATCAAAAAAATTCTTTTTGTTCATCTGTAAATTGGAGAAGGATACTCGAAAAGTCATTGTTAAGGCCAGTCTATCAACCAAAATCTTGCAACACCAACACTCCAGCAACACCAGTCAGAGGTCCAGCTGTGAGATGAACGCTCCGGGCCACTTTTAGCAGCAATCAGCGGTACCGAAAGCTGTTGCTTTCAATCAACAGAATTTGCATTACTTGATAATAGTTTCAGTTGCTTACTTTTGCTTGTCTTGTATACTCTGGGTCAGAGACCAGATCTCGGCCTGTATTCACTTACTTTTTGTAGTCTTTACATTGTCCCCAGTGGACCTAAATATAATCATTATAACGTAGCTTTTTGTGTTTTAATTATCAACAGTCATCTTTAAACTATTGAAAATTAATTATTCGCAAAATTATGTTTTTATCTTTATGGTAATAAGACAGAAAGAAGATTTATGTGGAAAAGGGACAACAATAATATTTTCCAATTTAGAGCAAAATTTGGAAGATTACTCCAGTATTTCCAAGGATTTTGGAATTTCCCTGATGGACACTTTTTCGCTCTATAAAAGTGCGACACCAGTCATCGACATTACTCGATACGCTTAACGCTGAGAGAGAACGTAAGAGTAAAAGCAAGGAAATCCACGTGGCGAAAAGAATAATCAAGGAAAATCAGGTGAACAAAGAGAAAGTATAAAGGTAATCAGTTTTTTAATTACAAGTTGGCATACATATGTTATGTAGAAAATTTGAGCATCTCTCAAATTTAGATAAAATTTAAATCCCTAAATCTCAAATCTCTAAATCTTGTATTTAAATCCTTAAATCTTAAATCTCTAAATCTTGTAAACCCAAAAGCCTTGAACTCAGGGAAATAAAAATGCACGGCCGGTAAATGACCCGTGCAAAATATTAATAACGAAACATGAAACCGCCAAGAAGTTGGCAAAAGAAAACTTCGCGCAATTTGTCTTGCCCGTAAGCAAATTGCGCAAGTTCCGCCAGCACTGGAAAGAAAAGCCGTCGGGTGCGTTTTTCCGGCCGGCGCACAGTGGTTCCAAGCGACCCAATGCCCGCTCAAAACCCCAAAAATAAAAGTCGGAATATCGATGTTTTTGGATCGGTTTCTTGTAGAGGATTGTTGGGGGTATTCAGATCGCACAGGCTGGGGTGAAAATATTCTATACCTGTTTTCTTACGGCCAGTCGAAAAGTGCCTCTCGGAGAAACACGCGCGCGACGCTTCGCTGTCTAATTTCAAAGTGCTCCACAAAATAGTGCATATCTTTATAAGCAAGTGTCCGATTTCAATTTTCCAAAATGGAAAATGTTAATAAAGGTATGTAGAAACATTTTGTATAGTTTAATGTTCAAAAATGTTTGTTGTTATTTATGAAACGTTATGCTAACGTTAGTCGTGATTTTCATATTTTTTCGCTTTTTTCAAAATACATTTTTAGAGAAACAAAAAAAATGCAAGCACATTCAAACGCTGAAATTAGCAGGGACATGTTCGTGGAACTATCTATTAATGAAAAGCACAAAAATTGGGTGCTCAAAATTGCCCCATTTGAAAATAATAATAATTTTAGTGTAAAATGCACGTTATCGCGCACGTTACGCACTGTGACTAATATATACAACTTTTCAAATTTCAACAGGACATACATCAACCAAATTATTTGGAAACGGAGACAAATAATATTGGAGGCAATGAAAGATGAATGGAGCTCAACATTTGAGAAACAAGTTGAAGCTCTTGAAAAAAAGTCAGCGAAACTGAAGGTTATCCTTTCAGAATGTCAATCGATGGAAAGACATTTTTAAGGCATCTTGTATCGCAAAGAAAGAAAAAATGGGAGGGTAGCCGTAGGTTTCTGGAGCGCTTTAATGCCAATAATAAAGAATGGCTTGAGAAGGACGTAATTATGACGGTTTGTCTATTTTTCTATTTCTTATATGATTGAAATGTTTTATTTTAATGTATTTTCCACTTTCAAGCTGACGTTATTGTGATTTGTTTTAGAATGATTTCAAGAGCAAGGATGCAGCAGCTCCAGGTTCCAGCAGTTTCATCTTCAGGATATGAAGCCAACAAAGGTGGTAGACCCTCTGTAGACTTTTCATCATGCAGCGAACAGAGTAAGCGCCGAAAAGTCAATGAACTTCGGAGGTCAACAAGTACAAGTGCATTGATATTCGCAACGCAAATGAATCTTCGCGCTTCCGGGTCCAACGCTGCAGCAAACGTCCTTAAAAATATTACAACTTCTCCAACGCGAGCCGCTCGATATCAGTCAGCAGTCGCAGAATCTTCTAAGCCAGTACTTGCAGAAATCAGTGCAGATAAGGCGTTGAACTTAATAATAACCGGTAAAATGACGAAAGAAACATACAATTTACTCAGGGAAATGACGAATGAAAACAGACACGACTCGGTTTATCCGAGCTATCATAAAATATTAGCTGCTAAATCTCGTTGTTACCCACCGGAGGGTTCAATAACCATAACGGAAATAAGCGCGGAAGTATCATTGCAAGCTCTACTCGATCATACCACAGCTCGATTGCTTCAACTGCAATCTACTGTCGTTAAGACGCTCGAAACCTCCTTCAAAACTAATACTATGGGACTAATTGTCAAGTGGGGATGTGATGGTTCATCGTCGCAGCAATATAAACAAAAATTTAATGACAGCGATAGCTCGGACGCTCACGTATTTTTTACGTCCGTAGTTCCGCTGCAATTGCTAGCTACAGACGGAAAATCTGACATTGTCGTTTGGAAAAACCCAAGGCCTTCTTCACCCCGTTACTGCAGACCGCTGAGATTGCAATTTTAGAAAGAAACCGTGCAGTCAACCGTTGACGAAAAAAATTACGTTGATAAACAAATAGGATCTCTCGTCACATTCACTACAGTAATAGAGAATAGTAACATTGATGTACAATATGAACTATCGTTTACAATGATAGATGGAAAGGTCAGAAATGCTATTACTGACACAAAATCAGCGCAAAGGTGTTATTTATGTAATTTGACGTCGAAAAACTTCAACAACTTGCAATTGGTTCAACAAACAGAATGTGACAGCTCTAAATTGAATTTTGGTATTTCTTCCTTACACGCGTGGATAAGGTTTATGGAATGGATGCTTCATATAGCATATAAATTAAATGACGGAGAGAGTAAATGGCAGGCACGATCAGTCGATGAAAAGAAGGCAGTAAGTGATCGTAAAGAAGAAATCCAAAAGCAATTTAAAGCTGCTTTAGGTTTGAATATTGATATGCCTAAGCAAGGATTTGGCAGTACGAATGACGGAAATACAGCTCGACGTTTTTTCGAGGACGTTGCCTTACAGCAAAAATGTTGAACTTGGACGAGCAATTCATAGCAAGTTGCAAAGTAATTTTGCAGACAATGTCGAGCGGTTTTGCTGTGAATCTCGACAGGTTCAGGATTTATTGCTTAGACGTCGCGAAACGATATGTCGATCTGTATTCCTGGTACCCGATGCCAATATCGGTACATGTCGTTTTGATTCATGGTTACGCAATAATAGAAGCGGGTGCCTTGCCAATCGGACAGCTTTCCGAGGACGCTCAAGAAGCAAGAAATAAAGACATTCGTCGGTACCGTGAAAATGTTGCTAGGAAATGTACGCGAGAGAAAACTATGTTCGACGTTTTTCATCGGCTTCTTGCATCCTCGGACCCGGTCATAACAAATTTTCAAAAATTGAAAATCAAAAATAGTGCTCCATTACCCTCTGAGGTAATATAGATCTTCTACTACCAATGGAAGTCAATGTTGAAAATATTAGTTTACCGTACACAGAAACTGCGACATCTGCCGTGGATCCATCACAGATCGATTACGATTTTTAATGAACGTTTTTAATGAAAAAGGAATTTTAATTTATAATTAATGTAACTGTTACATTTAACATTCATATATGTATTAGAATAAACATTTACAATTTCTATAAAATTTGTCTTCATTTCGGAATTTTATGTCATTAATTTAATATGAAATTCGTAATCATCGACCCGAAAACCCAACGGTGCAAATTTGGGGACCGATAAAGTAATTATTTTTCCAAAATGTCCGACATTATGGGTTCACCATTTTGAATTTCATAATTTTGATATCGAATTCACAATCAGCGACCCCGAAAACCAAATAGTGGAAATTTTCGGACCGGTAACATCATTATTTTTTCAAAATGTCCGCCATTTTGGGTCCGCCATTTTGAATTTCATAATTTTGATATTGAATTTGTAATTAGCGACCCCAAAAACCCAATAGTGGAAATTTTCGGACCGATAACGTAATTATTTTCTCAAAATGTCCGCCATTTTCGGACCGCCATTTTGAATTTTATAATTTTGATATCGAATTCGAAATCAGCGACCCTAAAAACCCAACAGTGATTTTTTCAAATTTTTATTTTTACTTTTTCGGCTTTTGAGCGGGCATTGTGTCGCTTGGAACCACTGTGCGGCGCCCTCAACCTTGGGTGAAAGACCAGCAGCTGACTTTTGCAACAAGGTTGATGGCCCGGAAGAAATCCGCAACGGTGGATTTTCTTGAGAGAAAGCTTTTCAAGGGCAGATCGATCGATTGACCGATCAAACGAAGTATTGTTTGAATCATGATCCGTGGCGGGTGTTTTCAAAAAATAATAAGAGTCTGAACTTAACTTTTACGCGCGGCGGGAGTTTCTGGTTTTTGAGTAAAAAGAAAATTTTTGTTTTGAACATTCGTGGATAACGGGCGGTTTCTGGTGAATTGAAAAAGAGATTCTATCTGTGTGGGTCCTCCCGAGAAAATACGGAACCGGAGTTTGGTGTTAATCGATAGTTCAGTGTTAGTTAATCGTTGATAATATTTAATTATAAAACTCTTATTTTATGGATTAATTTAGTTCAGTGTTAATGAACCGTTGAAGATATTTAATTATAAAACTCTTGTGCTATATTAAAGAATTTATATAGTTATTTCATATTAAAGAATTTAATAATATAACTTGGTGTTGTTTACTCTTTAATGGAGACTTGAAACGAAAAGGTACGTAACCGGTAGAACTCTATTTTCATATTAAAAAATTATATAATTTGGTGTTGATTAATCACTGAAGGATCATTGATATCAAAAGAAATATAACACATATTAGTACCTAAAATGAAGCCTTGTCAAAATATACATTAACCATTAACGTATGAAGCAAAAACATATTAGTGTGTCAGTACGTTAATAATTGTTTTCAACCATATCTGCAGCCGACGCAATTAGTAAAAAAAAGTATGTGAAATTTAATGGTGAATTTGATTAAGATAAAATTGTTTAATATTAATTTTTATAAAAGGAAAAAAAATTTTGCTGCAATTGGAAATTTATTATTGTGGAGAAATTGTATGTGGAGAATTTTTATAAATATAGGAAAAACGGAATAGTTGTTTCAATTGGAAATACATTTTTTTTTTGTGTTTGTGTTTTTTGTTTTCATGTTAATTGCTTAGCGGTTCTTCTTAGTTGTTACATTCAGCGATTATTGACTTTTGAACTGGATCACGGGACAAAATACCAGTTGCCGTATTTTAATACCGCTACACCTGGCCACCCATCGTACAAACAGTATTAAATTAAGCATGGCAAAGAAAATATTAAATTCAATAAAAACGCAACACTAAAATATATAAAACAATCAAAAAGAAGTGCAATAAAATTAGTTTAAAACAAGAACTAAAAGCCATCTTTTTACTTTGTTTTTTTTTTGTGACAATAAAATTGCATGGTGCATCCCGCATAGGTGTTTCTATTTAGCAATATAAAAATGAAAGTGGAATTCGAGTTATTCTAATTCCTAACACAACTTCACCTAGAAGTTCACAATGTTGCAGTCGTTTTGAATGATTGAGATAAATTTCAAATAAGATGCAATTTTGTGAATTATCCATAACAGCTTTACTTACAAGTTTTTACTTGTGTTGTGAACCGGATTCTAAGAATTATTTTCGTAGGAGTCCGCTTTCCAGCAACGGTCTGGGAAAATTCTGCAGTTTTCGCCTTTTTGAAAACTGCGGGTCTCGGGGAAAATTATTTACATTTAATGAAAGAAATACCATTTACTTATGACAGTATATCTACGAAATTACTACAAATGTTTTAAAAAATGACGCCCAGTTCGTTATTATTGCATTTGATACATATACGTCCCCTTAAATTAAGGATCAAGAGCATGAGCTGCGAGGTACAAAAAGAGGGCGCAAAATTGAAATTCGCGGACCATCTATGCCTTCAGATTTTGCTGCTGAATTTAGAAATAAAACCTTTAAAGAAGACCTTGTTGAATATCTATTAGTCATTTGGGAGCGCAAAGAAATGGCTAGTTATCTACAGCTAATTTTCCTGCCCGCGCTATTCCACTAGTTTTTTACCAGTGTTCTGTTTTTAATCATATTTTTCAGTCTCGATCGCTTGATTTACCCGATAACTTTAATTTAAAAATATCTCTCTTGGAAAAATTACGCCATGGGAAAGCTTGATGCCCAAAAGTCATCGTCCTCTAAAACAACGGCACAATCTAGCCCAGCTCTCACCAGAGCGACTTCCTCGAAACAATCGAATAATAATAACCATTTAGTTGCCTCCAGCCAGAAATCTCGATCCTGTTCCATCTGCTCTACAGACAGTTTCGATTTGTTAGAGAGGAAGTTGGAGAGAAATTTGTCGCTTATGATTGCTGAAAAATTCTCAGAATTTGAAGAGCGGTTTATGTTGCGATTCAATCATACCATGATCTCAGTCAACGCCGACATGGCCAAATTACACTCTGAATTGAATAATCTAAAATCAGAGCTCCAAGCCGCTCGTCAGGAAATTGATGACCTCAACAGGCAAAATCGGCTGACTGATGCCATAATCTCTGGGATTCCGTGCGTGCCTGACGAGCAGTCGCAGCAACTTCTAGAATCTGTCTCCGCAGCTATCGGACATAATCTATCGCCATTCTCCTGCGCATTTCGTACTAAATCATCGTTGACCAAAATAAAACCGCTAATAGTGAAATTCCCATCAGCTGCTGAGCACAGATCCTTCCTGGACAAATTTAAGAGGAATGGTAAACTGAAATTAAATCAGATCTCCCCAGGGTTTTCGTCGGATAGCAGAGTGCATGCGTTCGAGAGTCTCTCAAAGCCCCAACAAGGTATTTTACGCAAAGCTCTGAGGCTGCGTAAAGAGAATCTGCTGCTGTCTGCCTTCACCAGAAGAGGCCTTGTGTAACGGTCGGCCTTAATTTAAAAAAAAAATAATTCGAGACCAGTTGGTCAAGAAAAATATTCCAACTCGCCAAACATTTGCATATCAGCATTTGAAATTTCCATACAATAATCCCACCAAAATTTTTCACACCACAATTTTTTTAGCCATGCACTAAGTATTCATAATGTACATACAAAACTTTTGCTAAAATGCGCACGTCTCTGCGCATATTATTTCTTGCCTCTCCCATTCTACAGCATAATGCCCGCACACACAAATTTTCGCGCAACCAAATTGCCGGCGGCGAACGCCCAGCCAATCACCTTGCATAATTCAAGTGAAGCCAGAACGATTCTCGAAATTTTTATTCTTGTCCATGTAATGGAATGTATTTACACGGGAGAATGAAGGAACACCGATTATCAATCCCTTTGGTTGTTCCCTTCCGTGTGAATTCCTCCATTTCATTACCCCACCCGTGATATTCAAGGACATGACCAAATAAGGAGATTACGCCTGTCGATGGCTATTTCCTTGGGTTTTTCCCTGTCCTCACCCCCCCCCCCCCCAACACTCATGCGTGAAGGGATAAGTTTTAAGAGTTGGCGTCGTTTTTAAGATTCATTCGGGAAGTGATTTTTGAACAGGAAGGTCGGTCGCGGTTGTTGGTTGCTCCAAGCTGTAAGCCATCTTGGTCGCCCAGTTTTTTTTAAATAAAATAATGTAGTCAAATCAGTCGCTAAGAATGTTGAACAAAAAAAGAAAGGGAAAATAAGAGGAAGTTTTGCTTGTGAAATAAAAATAAATTAACTTAAAGAAAATTGATGTGCTGTATGAAAAGAAAATCAACGGCCAGAAGGGAATAAAGTTTTCTTTTTTTGCTGGAATAGATTTTAAAAGAAAAAGAAAAAAAACAAATAATAATAACCTAATTGAAATAAAACAAAAAAAAAATATAAATGAAGCAAACTCAACTGTGACAAAGTTTTTTTTGAAAATAAGGTTAATAATGTAATTAAGAAAGAAAGAAAACAAAGATAAAAGCTTATTATAAGTAGAAGAAAGAGCGGAAAATTGAGGAAAAAATAATATGTGAAAGAGTGCGTTTCTTTAATATTGTTAATAACGTAAAAGGTGAAGAAGTTTTTTTAAAACAAAAAAAAAATATATAATAACAGAATAGCTTATTATAAGTAGAAGAAAGAGAGGAAAATTGAGAAAAAAAAAATATGTGAAAGAGTGCTTTTCTTTAATATTGTTAATAACGTAAAAGGTGAAGAAGTTTTTTTAAAACAAACTAAAACAAGTTTTTTTTCAAAAATAAATTAACATAACGATTTTTTTTTGCAAACAAAATAAATTAAAATAAACAGTGTTAGTTAACACAGACTAACCTTAAATAGAAAAAAAAAGTAAGAAGGAAACGGATGCGTATCCCGAGGAGTGCTGAAACACCAATAACTTAAGTATACTTTTTTTGTACAAACAAAAGAGAGAAAAATATAATGAAAAGAAAAAATGTATAGGATTGTTCTCGAGGATTAAATATCAATTGAGCCCAAATAAATTTTTCTAAATAATTAAAAATAAATACCAAGAAAAAGTTAACAAATTATTATATAAATATTTTCCAATATACATATATACACATGAAGAACAAAATATTGAGCCCAAATAAATTTTTCTAAATAAATATAAATAAATAACAAGATAAATTAACAAATTATTATATAAATATTTTCCTATATGCATATATACACATGAAGAATAAAATATTGAAGCCAAATAAATTTCCATAAATAAATAACAAGAGGAAAGAACAACTAATTATCGCATAAATGTATTCTCAAATGTGAAAAAAAAGGAATAAAAGAAAAAAAAACAAGGAAAAGTCATGTTGAAATAAATTGTTTTTGTGGATCAACACAAACCTACCTCTTGAAATAAATAACTTGCTTTTTTTGAAATAAACTATACACTAAATATTTAAATAGATGATTTCTTTTTCTGATTAACTAAATATATATACTTGAAAATAAATAATTTCTGCTTGGGGGGTAACCTGAAACAAAAAAAATAAATACCGCAATTGGTCAGATAAATAAGGATTTTTTTTGAAGGGAGGGGGAAAATGAAATTAAATAAGAAGAAGAAATATAATTTTTTTCTCTTATGCTTTATTCGGAGTGTATAATTGTTCTTTTTTTTGTCCTCGAATCGAACTGATGGCTAGTGAGTAGACCCACAGGTAGCTGTGGCGCTCGCGCGGGGGGGAGGTTTTGTTCCTCCGGAATGGTAAGTACCCCATAATTCTTTTGTTTCAGATCCCCCTGTATCCCATGAAGCAGTAAGCATGGCTGCTGGACATCATTGACCCCTCTCGTATGGCTACCCCACTTATTAACCCTATCTCGGCGTATAACTTTATTTGGTTGTTCTTGTATGACACGCGGAAGTTTTTTTGTATATTTACCAATATATATAGTGTAACTGTCTTTAATGACGAGCCCCTGCACGACGAAGCCCCCAACGGCGAGCTAGCCGCAGCACCGCCAGGCGTGTCCCATTTTAGGTGCAGAGGGAAATGTCGGATATTGCGCGAGATAGGTTGTCAATTTTCTTGTTAACATCAGCTGTTCAGCAAAGGCCGTCACCCTTCTGAACCTCTTTTCTTACATTTTTTTATATTTGTAATGTCATGGTAGTTTTCTTGCTCATTAGGTTGAGATGTATATTTTATATGACAGTTACATATAATGGCGCCAACGCGACATGTATGTACCCTGCCTTGATTAGATTAGGTTATTTTATACTGACAGTTACACTTGTATTATATTTGTATGAAGACTGGAGATCCTCCATTAAACATGACCAGCATTAACGGGCTGAATCCAATAATTGGCGCTGAGGAAAATTTTGCGGACGGCAATACTTAAATATTTAATAATGTTCTTTCTCTTTTCTGTTTTTCTTTTGTTATGTAAAATCTCACAACAAAAAAAAACAATAACAACAAGAAGTAAAAGACTCGCACCGAATGAAACAGGCGAAAACCCAACACCTTATCAGCAGAGGTATCGGGCTACGTCTGGAAGTGAAATCTTCCCTCGGTGCGAAGTTCTTGATTGTTTTTGTTCCCGTGAGACGGTAATTTTCGTCGCGGTTTCACGGTTTCCAAAAACGACGACACCGCGGTCTGTGTTTAGGATAACGTGAGTTATTCTAACCTTGACCGCGGCGTGGGAACCGTTTTTCCGGGTTTTGGCCATAAAACCACGGCTTGGCGGCGGTGGAAAATTTTAAAAATAAGGAGTGTTTTTTAACCCACGATCGCGAGCGGTGGTTAATTATAATAGTGTGTTGCCTTAAATCTAAAGAACGACGGGCGGTTTTTGCTCTTTCAGAACAAAAGAAGGATTTTGTGAATTATTAATTAAAAATATAGTTTCAAAAGAAATGTGATGAAATCATAAATCAGTACATGCCCTAAAAATATTTGAGTAGGTTAAGTTCAGTAAAACAAATTACAAAATTACACGCAATGTGTGTGAAAGAAAGATAAAAAATGTGCGGGAAGTGACTGGAATGTGCATTGGAAATATTTTGACAGTTCTCGGTTGAATGGCATTAAAGTCGCGTTTTTAATCCGGGAAGTGAATATTTACGTTTTTATTTAGTGTTGTTATTTACAATTTTAATTTAGTGGAGGACAATAACAAAGTGGAATATGCCATAATGAAAACTAGTGATAATCGGTCAGTTAAATGGAATGTGCATTGGAAATATTTTGACAGTTCTCGGTTGAATGGCATTAAAGTCGCGTTGTTAATCCGGGAAGTGAATATTTACGTTTTTATTTAGTGTTGTTATTTACAATTTTAATTTAGTGGAGGACAATAACAAAGTGGAATATGCCATAATGAAAACTAGTGATAATCGGTCAGTTAAATGGAATGTGCATTGGAAATATTTTGACAGTTCTCGGTTGAATGGCATTAAAGTCGCGTTTTTAATCCGGGAAGTGAATATTTACGTTTTTATTTAGTGTTGTTATTTACAATTTTAATTTAGTGGAGGACAATAACAAAGTGGAATATGCCATAATGAAAACTAGTGATAATCGGTCAGTTAAATGGAATGTGCATTGGAAATATTTTGACAGTTCTCGGTTGAATGGCATTAAAGTCGCGTTTTTAATCCGGGAAGTGAATATTTACGTTTTTATTTAGTGTTGTTATTTACAATTTTAATTTAGTGGAGGACAATAACAAAGTGGAATATGCCATAATGAAAACTAGTGATAATCGGTCAGTTAAATGGAATGTGCATTGGAAATATTTTGACAGTTCTCGGTTGAATGGCATTAAAGTCGCGTTTTTAATCCGGGAAGTGAATATTTACGTTTTTATTTAGTGTTGTTATTTACAATTTTAATTTAGTGGAGGACAATAACAAAGTGGAATATGCCATAATGAAAACTAGTGATAATCGGTCAGTTAAATGGAATGTGCATTGGAAATATTTTGACAGTTCTCGGTTGAATGGCATTAAAGTCGCGTTTTTAATCCGGGAAGTGAATATTTACGTTTTTATTTAGTGTTGTTATTTACAATTTTAATTTAGTGGAGGACAATAACAAAGTGGAATATGCCATAATGAAAACTAGTGATAATCGGTCAGTTAAATGGAATGTGCATTGGAAATATTTTGACAGTTCTCGGTTGAATGGCATTAAAGTCGCGTTTTTAATCCGGGAAGTGAATATTTACGTTTTTATTTAGTGTTGTTATTTACAATTTTAATTTAGTGGAGGACAATAACAAAGTGGAATATGCCATAATGAAAACTAGTGATAATCGGTCAGTTAAATGGAATGTGCATTGGAAATATTTTGACAGTTCTCGGTTGAATGGCATTAAAGTCGCGTTTTTAATCCGGGAAGTGAATATTTACGTTTTTATTTAGTGTTGTTATTTACAATTTTAATTTAGTGGAGGACAATAATAAAGTGGAATATGCCATAATGAAAACTAGTGATAATCGGTCAGTTAAATGGAATGTGCATTGGAAATATTTTGACAGTTCTCGGTTGAATGGCATTAAAGTCGCGTTTTTAATCCGGGAAGTGAATATTTACGTTTTTATTTAGTGTTGTTATTTACAATTTTAATTTAGTGGAGGACAATAACAAAGTGGAATATGCCATAATGAAAACTAGTGATAATCGGTCAGTTAAATGGAATGTGCATTGGAAATATTTTGACAGTTCTCGGTTGAATGGCATTAAAGTCGCGTTTTTAATCCGGGAAGTGAATATTTACGTTTTTATTTAGTGTTGTTATTTACAATTTTAATTTAGTGGAGGACAATAACAAAGTGGAATATGCCATAATGAAAACTAGTGATAATCGGTCAGTTAAATGGAATGTGCATTGGAAATATTTTGACAGTTCTCGGTTGAATGGCATTAAAGTCGCGTTTTTAATCCGGGAAGTGAATATTTACGTTTTTATTTAGTGTTGTTATTTACAATTTTAATTTAGTGGAGGACAATAACAAAGTGGAATATGCCATAATGAAAACTAGTGATAATCGGTCAGTTAAATGGAATGTGCATTGGAAATATTTTGACAGTTCTCGTTTGAATGGCATTAAAGTCGCGTTTTTAATCCGGGAAGTGAATATTTACGTTTTTATTTAGTGTTGTTATTTACAATTTTAATTTAGTGGAGGACAATAACAAAGTGGAATATGCCATAATGAAAACTAGTGATAATCGGTCAGTTAAATGGAATGTGCATTGGAAATATTTTGACAGTTCTCGGTTGAATGGCATTAAAGTCGCGTTTTTAATCCGGGAAGTGAATATTTACGTTTTTATTTAGTGTTGTTATTTACAATTTTAATTTAGTAGAGGACAATAACAAAGTGGAATATGCCATAATGAAAACTAGTGATAATCGGTCAGTTAAATGGAATGTGCATTGGAAATATTTTGACAGTTCTCGGTTGAATGGCATTAAAGTCGCCATAATGAAAACTAGTGTATGTAAAACTAGAATATGCCATAATGAAAACTAGTGTATGTAAAACTAGAATATGCCATAATGAAAACTAGTGATAATCGGTCAGTTAAATGGAATGTGCATTGGAAATATTTTGACAGTTCTCGGTTGAATGGCATTAAAGTCGCCATAATGAAAACTAGTGTATGTAAAACTAGAATATGCCATAATGAAAACTAGTGTATGTAAAACTAGAATATGCCATAATGAAAACTAGTGATAATCGGTCAGTTAAATGGAATGTGCATTGGAAATATTTTGACAGTTCTCGGTTGAATGGCATTAAAGTCGCGTTTTTAATCCGGGAAGTGAATATTTACGTTTTTATTTAGTGTTGTTATTTACAATTTTAATTTAGTGGAGGACAATAACAAAGTGGAATATGCCATAATGAAAACTAGTGATAATCGGTCAGTTAAATGTGCGAGTAGATACATAAAATCAACATAATTATCTCATCATAGCTTTCATTTTGTTGATAAAGCAAAGATTCCTGGTTGATATGGCTGAAAGGCCGGATACCATTTAAGTGACCCTTTTGGGGACGTTAACTCAAGGAGTTAGTCAAACACGAAAAACAACAACAACAACAACAATTTAGTGGAGGTAAAATCAAAGGTTTGGTATTCTTGGTTTTTTCACGCAATTTCAAATTCTAATGCCTTCAACTTTTTTGAGGTTAAGACAAAATTAACCCAACAGGGAAAAAATTGCAAGACTCCCGCTTTTTTTAACGAACAATACAAGTGGATATCCATACCTAATATTGTGTACCAACACGAAATTTACGCATACATACAATCCGTGCATACCTAATTTACACGTGCTCTGTTCTAGTGTTTCTTCCATTTGAATGTAAACATTCCAATAGCGGAATCAAGGAACATCTTCTGTTTCTTTCATACTCTTGTGTTTTTTGCATGAAATGTATATCCATCGCGCGTTTGTTAATATTTTTTTGGACTTTTTGCATAATTTTATTGCTAATCTCTTCTTTCATATCTTTAACTCTTTTACTTGTCCTTGAGCTCTGCCTAATCACTCTTGTTATTATTGCTCGCTGGTTAAGCATTGTTGCTGCTCCTCTCCGTTAAAGTTATCTCATCAAGGGACCACCACAGCCATTTGGAACCGCTCAAACCGTTTCTGGACAACCAGGGCCTAATACGAGTATGAGGACGCTTGGATAGATCAGATCTTACTTATGACATGAAACATCCGATGATAATACCAAAAGGTTCGCGTCTAGCATGGTTGGTAATGGACTTTTCGCACCGAGTCAATCAACATGGCGGTATTCAGCTGATGATGCAGCATATCCGTCAAAATTCTTGGATTTTGCGCTTACGTGATGGATTGAAAAGATATACACAGACCTGCATTGAATGTGTACGTCAAAGGCAAATAAATCAGGAACAGATAATGGCAGACCTGCCTGCGGACAGGGTAATTCCCGGCCCAAAGGCGTTTGTATCAGCAGGAGTGGATCACGCTGGACCGTTTCAAGTAAGACATTTTGATAAGGAAAATAATGTAATCGCGCAACATAAATGCTGGACCGTAGTGTTTGTGTGCATGAAAACGAGAGCAGTTCATTTAGATCTGGTGACGGACTTATCATTAGCTTCTTTCGTGGCATGTTTCGAGCGTTTCGTAGCCAGGCGGGCACGGTGCGTTAGATTGTTTAGTGACAATGGAACTTCTTTCATTGGAACTGAAAGACTGATTGGTAAGGCGTACAAAAAGTGGCTAATGGATGGGACTGTAGATAGCATTGCGAATGAGGGCACAGGTTGGAAATTTATGACTCCTGCCGCCCCACATCAGGGTGGCATATATGAAGCAGCGGTGAAGTCTATGAAATTTCACCTCAAACGCGTTGTTGGTGCAAGAGTAATGGAATACCAACAGTTCACGAACCTTTTGTGCCAGATCGAAGGAGTGCTTAATTCCCGTCCGCTTACACCATTGACGGACGACCCGCAGGACTTACAAGCATTGACCCCTGGGCATTTTTTAGTGTCGGAACCGCTCGTAGCATTGCCGCCGTTTGAGTTTGCAAATGAGAGTAATCTGCAAGGGAAAAGGCTTTGTAACGATAGGCAAAAAATATTTAAGGAGTGTTGGCACCGCTGGAAGAATAATGTGAATATTTGGCTACGCTACAAGAAAGAAAGAAGTGGCGTCGAGAGCGCGAAAATGTTAAAGTCGGACAGTTAGTGCTCTTAAAAGATGAGAACTTGCCACCAGCCAGCTGGACAATGGGTAGGATTAGAGAGGTATTTCCAGATAGTAAAGGATTTGTGTGGAGTGTTACCGTGGAAACTGCAGCGACAGTCTTGAAACGCCCGGTACAGAAAATCTGCGTCTTACCGGTGGAGTGCGCCATCAATGAGGATACTTCCGTAGCGTTACGGACGTTACTCGGGCCGTAACGTGTTAGGAATTGTGTCTCCCGACACCGGGGACTGTATGAAACGCTACGGATTTGCCAATAATTATATTTTTGTGAATCGGGATGCCCACCGCCATCTGGCGGCATTTTTTCTAATAAATAGATATGTTTGTTTTTGATCATAGGAGGCGGGTGTGTGGCGCCTGTCAGTGTGGAAAATAAATGGCGAAGTAAATGGTGGAGTTTTTTATCTTCGGATTTTCTCCGCCAAAAAATAAACCTTGCGTTTTATTTAGTAGTGTCGTTCCCTGAGTTATCGAAATGTATTATACAAGGAGAAAGTACCTATGCCCTTACATCTTTTATTTACGAAGTGAAAACTCTAACTGGAATGGTTCAAGGAGCAGCCGCTACAGCCGGCAGGAGAATATTAGAACCAAGATGGGACCAGATCAAGCCTCAACTAATTAAATGCTTTGGAGTACTCGAGGACTATGTTCGGATTGCATCCTAAAATTACCTTTTAAGATGGTAATTTTTTTAATGCTAAAAAAAGAACTAATTAATTAACGATGCGACTACCCATCGAGAGCTTTGAAGAGAAGCAGGTAGCTCCGGGTCCTCTTCGGATATTAATGGAGCCCGTTGAGGATGGCGGATTGGGAGAGGTTGATTGGGAGGCTCTCCAGCCAGTGTTCGACGAGATCGACGAACTCTTGGCGGAGATCGAGGCAGCACCACCGGGTGGACCTGAGGGAGATGGCGCGGTGGAGGCAGTGGGCGAAGCTGGAGAAGAAGATGCGAGGGAGCCAGTGTTCGAAGCTGAAGGGGTGGACGAGGACCCCCAGAGTGAGGCTCTAGAGGTAGAGAGCCAACCTTAAGTTTTTACTAGTTGTTTCATTATTTAGATTTTAATTACATATAATATTCAGAGTAGGTCCCTTTTTTTCTATGTTACCTTGCTTGTTATGGTTATAGTCATTATTATTATATTTTTATTATTAAACGTATTTTACTAAATTTTCCCGTGTTTTTTTTTTATATGTTTTATGTTTTTGTTTTGTTCTATTTTTTTTGGTTCTCAGAGTTCTGCGTCCTCTATGAACAGTTTTTGGTTGTTGTTATGTATTACCCGATTCATGTTTCTGATCTTGACCGTTGTTATATATATTTTTTTTTATTTATGGGATTTTTATATAACAACTCCTTGGGGGCACCGATAAGAACAAGGCGTCGACGTGAAACAAAGTTTTGTTTTGGCTGATCTAGCACTTATGGTGCGAGATTAGCCTTCGAGTTTAGTTCGAGTGTTATTGGCATTAGCAATTGTGAACCCAGTGAAGGATGAGTAAGTAAGTATTTTCTACTACTTTTGGGTATATATTTTGTTGTTTCTTTTTCTTATTATATTATTATATAATTTTTTTTTCTATTCCAGCTTATCACGTGCAGAGTTGGTGCGTCGGGAGGCGCATCACCAGAGGGAGATCGCCTTCCACAAAAAGGAATTGGCCCGGGCCCAGAAGGCCCTGGCTAATTTGAATGCGGGGAGCGGTTCCGGGAATCGAGAGCGCCAACCCCAGAGGAGACCGCCAGGAGGCGCAACCAGCTCGCGGTCTGGGGACGACGAGTCGCGTGCCGTCCATCCCCAGAGGAGACCGCCAGGAGGCGCAACCAGCTCGCGGTCTGGGGACAACGAGACTCCGCGTGCCGTCCATCCCCCCTCGGGGCCTGGAATCCCATTGCGGACCATCAAGCACTAGTTAGCACCGGGGGGCCGTCAGAAAAACCCCCCATCTTGAGTCCTTCGCCCCGTCGGCAGAGTTCACCCCGGATGACGTCCGCCATATAAAGGTTAAAGAGGACTAAATCCGGGGTTCCTCTCTTTCTTTTTACATAAAAAAATTGTGAACTTATCAATAAATAGGTTGTTTTAAAAAAAAAAATTTTTTTGTGTAGGTTGTTGTTATTTCAGTTTTTCAGGTTTTCTTTTCCTCTGTAGGTTTTGGTTTCTGTTTGGTTTATTTACTTTTTCAGGTTTAATTAGGCTAGGGGTTAAGTGAATTTTAAAAAGACACAAATTATTTTTCGTAAACACCCTGTATTTTAGTGGAAAGTGGGGATAGACCCCCTATCTAGAACAATTTTTTCTCCAAATACATGCAGGAATCACATATTAGCCACGTAGTAAACACTATTTTATGATAACACTTACCGTTTAAGATGTATTTGCAAAACACTGATATTTTGACCCTAAAACCCCTTAAAAGCGGGTTTATTGGGGTAGAAAATCGGTAGACTTTCGTTATTTCGCTTTTTTCTGCTTAATTTATCTGCACTACATGGGGAATCGTGGAATCACTTCGATATTGCAGTCAAGGAGGACGAAAGCGGCTTCGGTTTGGGATACCGATGACATAATAGTTTGTGTAGTTCATTGTTATTCGAGAGTCTACAAAAAGACGAAGGGTTTTAGAGCGGTTTTAATCACGGTAGGTAATTTATTTGTCGTACTTTCTTTTGTTTGATTTCAATCCTTGTAAATAGACGCATACCTAATGTGTAAACTTACACGTTTTGATGAATACTCTTTTATATTTCTTTAAAATAGTATTTCGTAGTTCTACGGATATGAGGTTAATGAAATGTGGGAGTGCGAATTTTATCAGCAAATTCAAATGGATGAACACATTCAAACTTTGAGAAACCATCCTCTGCTAGCGAATTCACCTTTAAATCCACGAGATGCTTTTTATGGTGGCAGAACTGGAAATGCTTATATGCGTTATGATTGTTAACCTGGTGAAAAAATCAAATACATAGATGTATGCTCACTGTATCCATGGGTTTGTAAATACGGAAACTTTCCGAACACAAGCTGTATGTTGGAAGGAAAGCGTGCTCCAAGATTGATATTGAAAAAATAGATGGTTTGATTAAATGCAGAATTTTACCACCCGAAGGACTATATCATCCTGTTCTGCCTATTAAACAAAACAACAAATTAATGTTCCCATTACGCCATACTTGCAGTGATGAAAAAAACCAACAGCCCGAATGTTCACATACTGATGAGGAAAGAGCTCTAGTTGGAACATGGGTAATTGATGAGGTTAAAACAGCTCTACGTAAAGGATACATACTACTATAAATCTACGAAATTTGGCGCTATAAAATTGAGCAATGACAATTTATCCCGTGTAGGAGGGTTGTTTACAGACATGATGAATAAATTTATTAAATTGAAACAACAGGCTTCAGGTTGGCCAAGCAAATGTGGAACAGAAGACGAAAAGGCTCGATATGTTGAAGAATTTCTAGAAAATAAAGGCGTTAAACTGGAATATTCAGAGATTACTAAAAACAGGATTAAGATCATTGGCCAAGTGTTACATACAGAATTTATAAGGGTCGAAAACGACGAAATCCTTAGATAAATTCTCATATCCCTTCATACAGGGAGCCTTTACATGAAATTCACACTTAATGAATTTAACGGAATATGAGGTCCCTGCGAACAACAAATCCTAAACGGAAAATTATTATCTAATTTCCATTTTCAAATGTACAAAATTCCTTAACGGAGAAATATTCAATGTACAAAAACATTCCCAGATGCAACCTGATCCCGCGCGCATTTTGTGGAAAAACTTCCACCGTGAGATTTGCAAGGTATGCACAAGTTCAAACTTTTCTGGCGATCCTGACCTTGACCGCGTGGCATGAGATCCATGTTTTTTGTTGGGAGAGCCACGGCTCGGCGGCGGTAAAATTTTTTGAAACAGTTGAGTGTTGTTTTAGCCATAATCGACTGCGGGCGGTTGTTATAAAATTAGAGAGTAGTTTGTTTTTGTTATCCATGACCGGCGCGGAGATCCGTTTAAGAAAAGTTTTTGAGGAAAACTTCAAATAAAGTAAAAGTTAATAACTATAACAAAAGTTTTAAGAAAAGTTAGTAGATAAAGTATAATAAAAGTTTTAAGAAAAGTTATAACAACAGTTTTAAGAGGCGCTGTAAGAAAAGTTTTAACGAACATTTCAATTAAAGTAAACGTTATATGAAGAAACTTAAAGAGAACCTGAAAAGGGGAAGAGTTTTAATTAAATCGAACATTTTGTGAAGGAAGAAGAGATTTCTAATTAATCAAAGGATTTGTGGAGCAGGAAGTATACGACTAAGATAAAAGGTTAGTAAAGGCAATTGGTGTAACAAGGCCACACTTAGGGATTTGAAAAGTTACTTAACACAAGCTCATTGTGGACTCCTTCTGGCGAAAGTTTGGACAGCGAGAAAACCAGCCGAAAACATGTATAGTTAAATACTTCAGCAGGATTGTACGATCTGATAATGAATCCTTCGATTGAAGTACATCCTCTACCTATCAATGACGAAACTCTTATAGTTAACTGGAATTATAGAGATGAACCTGCAGAATCTTTGGGTACTGTTAAAGGATAACTAAAATCACAGGAAGTTAATTATGAAATTTACTATTATTATGATTCATGAAATTTCTCGAATTTGTAGTTATGGTTAATTAGGAATTTATAATAATGCAAGTTTTTGTCTGACCTCTTGGGGAGAATTATAGCATCAATCGGTAGAGAGAGGAACCTAGTGATTGTATAAATTTTTTTTTTGAAATTTAGTTGTGTGTGTTTGAGTTTACACTAATGGTGCGCATAATACTGACTCCGGGGAAAAAGTTGCATTAAGTTATTGCAAAACCACTATACATCCTCGTGGTATTGAATGAAATGCTTACTGCCGTCGGTGAAGTGATCTTAAATATTCCATTAGATAGTGTACCGGCACAATGGAGCTCCTTGCTGGTGACAGCAAGGCTACTGCCATCATGCTTGGGTAGACATAAAAATTTTGAAAGACAACCATCCTCCCTAGTTCCGAAATAGTGATAGGGGGTGATTAGCCGGTCACACGGTATACGCTAGCTCGACGGTAGGGGTCGTGGGGTGTGTGACCGGAACGCTACATATATGATTCACCACTTACCTATTAGTCAAAAGGGAGATTTCTTCATACCGTTCTTGTCCTAGGTTAGCCAAATGTATTCATCGCTGGAAGTTCCCAACGACCTGGTGGACCTGTAAATGTTCAACGCGACTTCGAGAGAACCCTAGAGAGAAAACACAACCCAACCATCCTGGATAAATTACCCACTTAGGCTGTCATGCCTAATAATACTCGTGGAGTTAAAGAAATTGACAACAAATATATTATATAGTAATTACAGCCCAAGACAATATAATTAATTAACAACAAAATGAAGGTAAGTTTGAATTAACTATTAGATAAGTGTAAATAAAAAAAAGTACCCTTACAATATAGGTAATGTGGATGCAACCAACTATTACCACAAAATAACAACTTCCATACAATAACGGAAAGGAAAAAAACAAATCGTCGCTCTGGTACCAGTCGAGGATTCCTGTTCTTCTTACAACACACAAATGCATAAAATAATACTTAAATGATATAAAGCAATTTACGGCAATATTATTATTACTATTAGCGTGTAATATATAATATACGAAAAAATGTAAAGAAATGTAAGTAGTACCGGTATAAATGAATAATTTAATAGTTTTTTTTTTCTTTGTTTTGTTAAATAATTAGTGTATACTGAGTAAATAATTGGAGGGAATATTAATACAATTAAAATTTGAAATATAAATTATGTGGCTACCAAAAACTATGGTATCATACCAAACCAACAAAAAAACGAAATTACTTAACTTTTCCCCAACGGATAAACTGTATAAAGCTTACAACAACTTCAGGGGTCCGTCAAGTTTACTGTTAGTTTTCGTTCTTCTAGTTCTGCTATTAAGTTCGCCCTCGACTTTACATTAGATTCTGTTCTTATATTTCCTGCACCAGATTTTATAACCTCAAAGGAGCGTACCCAAATAGGTTCCGTTCACCGCATACGTTTTTTTTCGCGCTGCTGGAGTAGACGTATTAGCTGGATAACACGAGCTATTATGGTGACACTTTATTGGTAAAAAGGTTTGCCTTTAAAAGTAAGTAACACTACATATTAGCACAATAGCATCAAGTAGCACTACATATTAGCACAATATGTTGACATCAAGTTGTTCTTGATTTCCTCCAAATTATACAGCTAGCATGTAAAAGTCACTCTCTGTAGCCTCGGTTATAATAGATGCTAAGAAATGTTCCCTTTTATTGGCGATTTTCTGTAAAATCACTGATTAGACCTGCAAATTCCTGTTGAAAGCTTCCAATACTGCAGGAAAATTTTCACAAAAAAACAGAAATTGAAGATACTACCCTATTTAATTGATTGCTTGTAATAGTAGCCTTATCGAACGGAAGCTCTTTTAATAACACTTGTAAGGCTTCGGATAATGCATTGCTAACTTCCTTCCTATATGGTGGCTGCTGGAGGAGTTTCGCAATCTGAGTCCTAACTGGATGTTTCAAGGGTCCTGCCTAATTTGACCTCCCGTCATGGACATTGGCGATATTTTCTTATTTCCCAGTTTTTCTTTACTATGTGCTCCTGTTTTAACTGCGGATACTCTTAAACTTGCAGACTTCAGCTTTCTAGTTTTATAGCTTATTTCGTTTTTATTTGTAAATGGGAAAAACTGCACATGTTCCCACAACCGCAACATTCGTTAACTCTCTCTCTAAAAATTCCACTTTTTTTTCCAGCTCCAAAACTATTTTTCTTCGACTACTTGAATTTAAAAAAGTTTTCCCCAAATTTTTTTTGTGAAGTAATTTTATTCATGAAGCCTGAAATTTCCGATAGATGGCGGACCATCAAAAGGGGGAAACTTTCGGTAAATAACCGACCGTTACAAATTTTCGGAAACTGTTTTAGGTGTTTGAATTTGCAAATATTCCCGGCCTTTTCTTAATTTCAACATTTTATTTCTAATGTTTTCGGCGGGGCTATGCCCATCATCATCATCCTCATACCCCATAACATTATAAATATCAGCATCAGTATGTATTAGTGATCTATCATTTTCTTCATATTCTCTGTTTCTGGATGTATGCGTTGATCGGTTTTTATGTCTAACAAGGCTCTCTGCACAAGTGAATGTCTTGTTACATACCATGCACTCAAACATAGTGATTGTAAGATACTGCACGATATCGAACGAGGTAAGTATTTATATAACAGTGCATCAAAATTGGTGCGCCAAAACCGGTGCACCAAAACCGGTGCGCCAAAACCGGTGCACCAAAACCGGTGCGCCAAAACCGGTGCGCCAAAACCGGTGCACCAAAATTGGTGCGCCAAAATTGGTGCGTCAAAATTGGTGCGCTAAAACCGGTACACCAAAGGCTGCACACCAAACTGGACAACTGAAATTTTCAAAATCTCCAAGATTAAACTGGCTTATCCAGTGACATATCAACTTGAGGACTACCAGGGCAACTCCAATAAAGGAGGATTCTATGAAAAGGAATTGCAGAAATCTGAACATCCTGAACTCTATCTTGTTGAAAAATATTGAAAAAGAGTGGAGATAAAGTTTATCTTAAATGGCTTGGTTTCTCACCAGAACATAATTCTTGGATAAATGCTAAAGATGTATTATAAGTTAAATAAAAAGCATTTTTTTTTAAAAACATATTAAAACTTTGTTTTATTTATTTATTAATATTTCATACAAATTTTGAGGTAAAATGATTTTTATTATTATAAAATTTCCTTTTCAGAGAGCTGCCTCCAAATTTGAAGAAGCTTCCTTTGCAGTTTCAATTTCCGAGCTTCTCTGCGACATATTTTTATCTGCCTCTTTACTTCGGAGGCGATAACTTGAAAGCGGCCCAGCTTTTCGTCATACTGCCTCTTTTCGTTCAATATATGCAGGCGCCGCCTCTCAATGCTGCTCCCAGGTTCCCTATTTCGCAGCCGCTTCCTCTCTGCTTTAAGCTTCCTAGCTTCATCGCGCAATCTTTTGCTGCGCATTTTTGGGGCCTACAACAACGCCTCTGACTCGCAGCAGGGTCTCCTCATGCCGCCTCTCCTCTTCCATCACATGTAGGCGGTCCACCTCCAACTGGTTGAGTGCTGCTCCATTTGCCATATTCAGCATTGTGTTAATCTTTAAATAAAATAAAATTATATAATTTTCATTCAAATAAAAATAATATAATAGCAGCTATACTTACAGTTGCTTGTTGTGCTTCTTGCGACATCTTCAGAATTTTGTGATGAAGGGTTTGAAGGACTCTTTTCTTTTATAGTGCTAAATGTTCGCGGTACCTAGTAGTTTCACATGTTCAAATTGTTTATACCCACTCGCGGTGGTCCAGCAGGAAAGGTCCTCATAAACAAAAAATGCGCTCAGCTGCAATTGTTGCGTAATTTCCCTTTTCAATTTTTTTCCAATTTTATCGAAACTCGATTTTCTTAACGATAGCAAAATTCTCCACTTCAACCCTTAAAACGAATTTTTTCTTCTAAATTTCAAACCTAAAGTAAATTTTTAAAACCCGCGATAATATGCCATATGTGTGCAGCCGCCATGTCAATTGCAATTTCAAGTCTCAAATTTCCGCTAGTGATTTTTTTTTGCCGGTGAGCCGCAGCACCCCGAGGACTCTTTATTGGAAACATCCAACTCCCGGCATATATATTTGTTTACATTAAAGATCTGATAGGGATCTCAACCCTTGATGTGTATTTTGCTTAAGGCTAAGAACATAGTGAAGAGGAGAGCAAAGCAGCGATGGAGGCAAAGAGCAAAGCGGCGAAATCAAATAAGAGAATTCCTATTAACACGCGCATAGTGGAGCATACAGCAGCGAGGTTATATCGCTCTTATAGTCGAGCAGAGCGACGCGTTCAAAGCAATTTGATTTCTCTGCTTTCATCGTTGCCTGAAAGTTGTGTAAAATGGATGTTGAGACATTAATAACCAGTGTTTTTGTAAAAAATCCATTATGGGATCAAAAAGATCCTCAGCATCACAATCGTTTTGTGCTAGACAAATTATGGGATGCTGTGGCTGATCAAATTAAATCAACAAGTAAGTATTTTTTATGCATTTGTTATATTTTTACTGAAAAATATATAAATAGCATTTCGAGTTTTAAGTAAAACAAAACAACTTACAAAATGTTCAATTCATATTTTATTTTGACATATAAACATCTTATATGTTTCCCTAACAAAATTGGCAGTATCAGTTGCCCTATTATTTCCTCGCACTCCGTCGACATTTTCACAGTGGGAGATGCATTTTTCATTTTCTTTGTTAATTTCTTCCATGTCAATTATTATGTTGTGTAAAATACATATACATTTAATAATCTTATCCGCTAAATTTGGAGATGTTTCTATGGGTTTCCAAAGAATACGAAACTTGGCATTAATTATACCAAATGCACATTCAACAACACGTCTTGCTCGTGAAAGTCGCATATTAAAATATTCTTTCTCGGCATCCAAATTCCTTCTATTAAAAGGTTTTATTAGGTTATTTAGTAATGGATAGGCTTCATCTCCGATAAAAATGTAAGGTACAACTATTGCAGTAGATGGTAGTACAGTATCTGGAGGAATATTTAGACATTTGGTTTCCATTAAATGAAACGGCGATGAAGAGCGGAACGTACCACCGTCACTGCTTGCCATATCCACCAACATCAATTATAATGAATTTATAATTTGCATCAGCAACAGCTTGAAGAACTATAGAAAAAAAGTTTTTATAATTGTAGTACATAGTTCCAGAGTGAGGGGGGCATTTCATTCGAATATGTTTGCCATCAATTGCACCCAGGCAATTAGGAAAATTCCACTTTTCGTAAAATTCTTTGGCAATTTGCTTAAACATATTTTCTGTGGGAACTTCCATATGAATTGGTTGCAATATTTCCCAAATAGCTTCTACTGTTTCTCGCACAATTAATGACACAGTTGTCGCACCCATTCGAAAAGTGAAGCTGAGACTTTTAAAGGATGATCCTGTGGCCATATACCTAAAAAATAAAATAAATAATGTCATTACTCAGATAATCTCCAATTTAGTGTGTGTCTGTTTTTTTTAGGAAACGGTGTAAGAGCAAAATGGAAAACTCTGCGAGACACGTTCCGGAAAGAGCTGAGAAAAATGCCAGTCAAACGATCTGGAGATGGGGCATCTCAATCTACTTGGAAGTCGTCTTGGCAATATTTTGATAGTCTATCTTTTTTGAAAGACCAGTTCACTCCCCGCTCAAGTACCGGAAATTTGCCCGATGTTGAAGGTGGCAATATTGTGGATGAAGATACCAACTTTCAGTTAGCTGAATCAAATCTGGAGGACTTGGATTATTCCGTTAATGTTGATTTACCATTGGTAAACAGTGAAAAAGAGAAAAGAACTGAACCAACTTCCACACCTGCTCGCAAACAACTCAAGCGAAAACAACAATGTGAAGATAGTACCGCGACCGCCCTTATCAGAATAGAAGAGAATAAATTAAGAATTTTGGAAAATCAGCATAATAAGTCCTCCGATGAAGATGAAAGCTTTTTTGAAAGTCTTCTACCACATGTACGCACACTCACACCACAAAATAAAATGTTATTAAGAATTAAAATGCAAGAAGTCGTTTATAACTTTGTTTATGGACATCAGCAGACAAATCAACATATGAGCGCTCCAAGGGCTCCTAGTGCTCCAAATATATGCATTGAATATCAAAGTAATACGACACAATTTACACACTTGTCCACAAGTACACAAGACTACTCCAATCCTACATCAGTGTCATCTTATCTAAGTAATTTTTCGGATGAAACTAGGGCTGTCAATGAACATGTTTGAACTTGTTTGAACAATTGTTAGAATGTTTGAACTTGTTTGAACTGTTCATGAACTTTGAACTGTTCAAAGTTCAAAAAGTTCAAACTGTTCAACGTTCAAACTGTTCAAACAGTTCAAAGTTCAAAAAGTTCAAACTGTTCAAAGTTCAATCTGTTCAAAGTTCAAATAGTTTGACTGTTTTAAATATTTGAGGGACAAAAGCATGTTACAATAAATGCTTAAATTTAGTTTAATAACAAAATAGAATTCATTTGTATTATTTATAAATTATTTATTCAGGATAAAATAAA
This sequence comes from Thereva nobilitata, assembly GCA_963855945.1. Taxonomy (NCBI): domain Eukaryota; kingdom Metazoa; phylum Arthropoda; class Insecta; order Diptera; family Therevidae; genus Thereva; species Thereva nobilitata. The sequence continues at coordinate 84,748,382 of OY979696.1, forward strand.
AAATTATCAACATTTAATTAATCTCGTATAATCAAAATGAATAACGTAAAAATAATTTTCTTAATCATCTACAAATCACGTTAAAAAAAACTTAACATTGAACTGCTTGAACATTGAACTGTTTGAACATTCAACTGTTTGAACATTCAACTGTTTGAACATTTTGAACAGTTCAAACTTCTGAACCGTTCAAACATTTCGAACTTTGAACTGTTCAAAGTTTATGAACATCCGATTGAAATTTGTCCAATTTTTTACCAATTTATGTGGAATTTTTTCCAAAATATAATCGAACGTTGCAATACTCATACGAAAATAGGATTGGAACTTTTCTGGATGTTCGCGGAGTGTCATATACAAATGATGAAATTCACCATGTATATGTCTACTTTTATTTATTTTGTGAGCATTGCACCTTCTAGTGTATTTATTTTTATTTTTTAGTAAATACCAAAATTTTAGTGAAGAGTTTTCTGTTAGCAAAAAATTAAAATCCATTATAATTTTGTGAACTTTCTGCTCGATTTTAAACGCGTCACTATGTGTTAGACACTCTTTTATAAGCGCGACGTTCTTTCTCCGCCTTCATCGCTACTTTCCTCTCTTCTTCACTATGTTCTTAGCCTAAGGCTCCTTGGCGCGCGATCGGTAAAAATAGCATTCGTGAAAAGAGAGTGACCCGTGCTTGAGTTAATTTATGTGCTTTCATGACATATGGGCATGAAGGATATGTGTGAGGTCAATTTGGTTGAAAAATTTATGAGGCAAGGAATGCAATTTGATGCTTGGATTTGAGTTTTGGCGGCTGGGAATGAAAATTCATGTCTAGATCAGAATGGTAATTTCCTTTCACGCTTGCCCCTTATAAGTATATCACTTGCACATGTTTTGAGTGGCGTGATTTTAGGTGAAACAAGGATATTTTATTTCTTAGGGGAAAAACATTTGAAATGTAATTTGAATATTTTTGCATGGTGGGATATTTTATTTCTTAGGAGAGTTGGTTAAAAAAAATGAAATGGGGTCTTGAGTCTCTGGGATCTTTGAAGCTGGGATATGGATTTAAGTCTCTCGGGCCCTTGCGCAAGCCTAGCAGGGATGCAAACCAAAACTCGAGGGTAATGTCCTGAATAGCAAGGCCCCGCTCAAAGCACAGCGATGTTCAAAACTGAAGATTCAATCACCCGCATAAACTCATCCACGACACTCAGCGAAGTTCAACCTAATTCCCCAAGCTCATCCGAGGCACATGCAAGTTCAATCGAATTCCGCAGGCACATTGAAGTTCAAAAGCTAATCCGGCGCTAAAGTTCATTCGAGGCACATGCAAGTTCAATCAAATTCCTCAAGCTCATCCGAGGCACATGCAAGTTCAGCCATGGCACAGCAAGTTCAAAAGCTCAGCCAGCACGAAAGCTCATCCGAGGCACACCCAAGATCCACATCCACACCCAAGACAACAACCGATGACGTCACTGCGCCAGGAGCGCCATAGCACTACTACTAATATAAATCAATTACTAATGAAAACATAAAAAAAAATCCTCATAAGATTAAGAATTCCATTTAAAACCAAAGAAAAAATTTACTAATTTGTGTTGATAAATTATTTGGTTTTTGCCCGGTTCTGTAGTGCAAATTTAAATGGGTCTGCAGTTAAGTCGAAGTTCTCGCGGAAAGGCGCTTCTTAACACTAATGGTTACATGAATAACCAACTAAATTCCCGACAGAAAAGGTAATCCTGAGTTAATATCTCGGGCCGAGTTTGAAGTGGCATTACAGAACCGACCAATAGCAGTTTCTAAGAATGAAAAAATGTTCATCGATGTTCGGGGAAAAATTATAATAGTAACTACACCTAATGTATATTTCAGTTTATCTAGAATGGTTCTGGAGGAAGCTGCGGCCATATTATATTTAACAAAAGCGGCGTTGGACCTTCTCTTTCAGCTGCGAAAGTTGCTGCTGAAACACATCAAATTACGTCCAAAAGAAAAAGATGCTGGGTAAAAACATGGCGAGAAACAAGACCTGAACCTGGAAGCATTCAATTTTTATTGAGTGAATACAGATTGTCATTCGACAGCGAACGGTTCAAAAGGTTTTTGAGAATGGATGAAATGTGTTTCCGAAGATTATATTGCCTTTTGTACAAACAGACATATCAAGGGTAGACACAAATATGACGTTGTAGATATCGGTTGAAGAAAAGTTAGCTGTAGTTTTTCGGTTTCTGGCCACTGGAGAAACATTCAAAGAATTAGACGAAAACACAAAATTGTCGTAACGCTTTATTAACAAAGCTGTAATAGAAGTGTGTGAGTCCATTTACCGAAATGGAAGAGATGTATTTTTAAAGGTATGCGATAATATTATCGGATCCGTTATTAACAATACATGTGATTCAGACACTAATTCGGGAGTATCTCCTTGAGGCATATTTAGAAGCAAATGAAACAAGTGATGGACAACAAAATATTAATAACCAGTATATGAAGGATTGATTTGCTGCACAAAGAAATTTTTAAGCAACGAGAGTGATCCATCAATAATTGATATAAAGAAAAATTGGCCTTGCATGTTCAACTAATATTGTTCCAAACAACACTTGGCGGAATTGATAAATTAGACACAGACGTAACACATCTTCTACAGAATTTCGAAAATTTTTTAAGATTGATTATTCTAAATCTATTTGCAATGTGACTGAGGAAAGTTATGAAAGCGACGTAAATATAATCCAGACTATTTTTAAATATTTTAAAGAAGACTCCCATTTTTTATTTCAAAAGTCCAAGGTACAGTAACATTATATTTACATATATATTTAAACATATCATTGATAATTATTTTAATTTAGATGGGCATAAATCTTGATGATGTTTTTGCTGCGGCACCAACCAATGCTGCTGGGATTGGCATAATAAGTAAGCAATTACAAACTTTTTTGTTAGTTTGCTGTAGGTCTGATATTGACTATATGTTTATGACAGAATTACTAAAATGATGTCTTTTCAGACGTTTCACTGAAGTCCAAAATTGCATATGTGATAATTGGAAAAGAAGTTGTAAACTCACACGAACACATTAATTGTTTTAATCTTTTACTACAAGTTATTTGACATTTTTATAATTTTAATATTATGTATCCTAAGGAAATGACTCAGTCCTTAGAATTCTTTGTAATAAGAATTCTTTGTTCATAATTGTGCGCGGATAAAAAAAAACATTAAACAATATCGCAAAAGTACAAAACCTTTTGAAAAACATTCAAGGTTTATAAGTTAAAAATACCTTTTATTTATAATAATATTTTTTTTTAAAATTAAGCAAAGGGTGTAATATCATTACAAGTGTAGTATTTTTGCAAAAAAAAAATAAAACATTTAATTGCAGTGTGTTGATAAAAATTTTGAAATAACTGAATTTTCATTCAAAAACCTTCCCAAACATCCGCTTATCATATAAATTAACCTCATTTTTTTTTACCCAAAAATAATTTTCTCACCCCGCAATTTTTTTGGCATACATAATTATTCATAAATTCCATACTGAATCTTTTTTTAAATTACGCACGCCTCTGCTCATATTAATTCGTGTCTACACCATTCTACGGCATAAGGCACGCACACAAAAGTTTTCACGCAACAAAATTGCCGGCGGCGAACGCCCAGCCAATCACCTTGCATAATTCAAGTGAAGCCAGAGCGATTCTCGAAATTTTTATTCTTGTCCATGTAATGGAATGTATTTACACGGGAGAATGAAGGAACCCCGATTATCAATCCCTTTGGTTGTTCCCTTTCGTGTGAATTCCTCCATTTCATTTCCCCACCCTCGATGTTCAAGGACATGGCCAAATAAGGAGATAACGCCTGTCGATGGCTATTTCCTTGGGTTTTTCCCTGTCCTCACCCCCGAACACTCATGCGTCGATGGATAAGTTTTGGAGTTGGCGTCGATTATTCAGTAATTCGGGAAGTAGCATTCAGAAAGGTCGGTCGTTTTGGTCGGAAAATGGATTTTCATAGTGAGGGTCGATAAATAAAAATCGCGAAGAACAGGTCGAAGAAAGATTTTTATTAAAATCAAAAATTTTAATTGCGAAAAAAAACAAAAAGGAAAAGAAAAACGGGGAAAGAAAAGGAAATAAGGAGTTAAGTCCGACAAGTCGAGTACGAGATATATTTCTTTTGTACGTGTAGTAAGAGTAATAGATATAAAAATACCCGTGACATAGGTGCTCGCGTTATTTAAATGTTCGAAAACACCAGAGTGTTGCTATTATTAAGTGATAGTTAATAAAAAAGTTGAGAATGGCCCTCATTTTGAATGGCCAACAACCGCCATGCTGTCTAACCCAGTGGAAATTATGTTTTGTAGAGTTTTATTAAAGTGAGAGAAAATAAGAATTCGTAATTACAGAAAAATGATAAAAGGAAAATTTGTTAAGGAAGAGTTAAGGGGTTATATCTATGTGAAAAAAAATTTTTTTCGATTTTTTTTTTATTGGCTAAAAGTATGCCGAAACATCCCTAGAATTGGAATAAAAAAAAGTCCAAATACTAATATACTTCAGATAATTTTTGAGAATTAATTTTCTGAAGCAACTCCAACGCTCGAAAAACGTAAAATTTGCTATTTTCAGCGGTTCTTGATTTTTTGAATTCGGCGGTCGTAAATTAAATTATTACTTATCGATCATAGATAATGGACTTCTAAATTGAAGTATAGATGTCACTGTATACTATATAGCACATATTATACACTCTTTAGGCCCCCATCCCCATGTAGGAAATAATTGAAATTTCACAGATCTACAACGTTTTAAAACTTCAAACGCGTTTTTCTCGAAACCATGTTTGTGAAATCGGCCGGACACCAAACTCCGTCAGTTTTCATCCGATTGACTTGAAATTTTAACTGTAGCTTCTTAATATGATTATCTAGTGAAGTACACACGATTTTTGCGATTGGTTAACAAGAAAAAAAATTATAAACAATTTAAATCGATTTTTTTCGTCAAAAAAACTATTTTTTTTTTAAACCGCCGCCATTTTGCGAAAAAAAATTCTAAAAATATAATCGTTGGTACTTCACTAGCAAAACTCATGAAGATAATGAAAAAAAATTTTTTATTGTTCGAGATGCTAATTGGGCTTCGTAATGTGTCCGGCCGCGGAACACCTTTTGAAAATACTACATACGTTACCATGATCTACAGCCGCCATTTTGTTTTAAATTTCGTATAAAAAATTTTTTTTGTACTCTTGAAGAGTTGCCTTATCGATTGGTATATTATTTGTAACACCTTTTTCACAAAATCAATGCAAAAAAAAATCCTGAAAAAAGCTTTGATTTTTGACCGTCACATAGATATAACCCCTTAAATAACTAAAGAATTTATTGTTTTTTTTGTTAGTAAACAAGTGAAAAGAAAAGCAGACTTCGTAATTACATAAAAAGGTTTAAAGAAATGAGAAAAAAAAGGAATTTTTTTTGGTTAGGAAAAAGTTAAATTAAATCAAGAAAATTTTTGGTTCAAAGAGTGTGAATGGGCGAAAACAAAAAAAAAGAAAATTTAATAATACAAGGCTGGTTTGAAAGAGACGGGTAAGAAAAAAAAACGAAGGATGAAGAAAGTCTAAGAGGAAGGAGAATATAAAAATTTATTCCTATTCGTATAAAGTATGTACAAAAAAAAATAAAAGATTTTTGTATAAGAAGAAAAATAATAAAAAAAGAAAAATTTTATTATTATTATCCATATAAGGTATGTACATAAAATAAAAGATTTTGTTGTCTAAGAAGAAAAAAAATATAATAAAAAGACTATTATTATTATTCATATAAAGTATGTACATAAACTAAAAGATATTTTTGTCTAAGAAAAAAAATAAGACCAATATTTAAATAAAATTCTCATCATATTATTCTTTCTACACAAAACAAAAGGGAAAAAGATTTTTCTTGTAGCTTGTTTCTTTCCTCGAGTTGTTGTTGGTTTTTTTTCTCTTGAATATTGAAGTGTTTTAGGTGGCGATGAACGAGTAGACCCACCGGTAGTTGTGGCACTCAGGGGGAGGTTCTGCCCTCCAGAATGGTGAGTACCCCCAAAGGTTAATTTTCAGATTCCCCCTGTATCCCAAGAGGCAGTAAGCATGGCTGCTTGACTTCGCTACCCCCTCTCGTGTGGCTGCCCCACCCTTTTAACCCCTATCTCGACGATCCCATATATATATTTTTATTTGGTCCTTTGGACACGCGAAAGTATAGTAGTTTTCATACCACGTAACTGTCCCTAGTGACGAGCCCCTGCACAACGAACCCCCCAACGGTGGGTGTTTGTGTGTGGTGTAAGGCCGTACAGTCCTGCAAACAGCCTTTTGATGCCCGTCACATGGCCGAGGACTATGTTTCAATCACGGTCGGTGTTCGCTCGTTGTAAGGCCATCTTTAATTTTTACTCGGACACTGCAACCATGGCTCCTAACGCCATTTCGATCATTGGAAGAAAACACTGCACACAGCAGATTCAACAAATCACACAGTAGAGCACGTATGACTGTTGCGAGGACGATTGGAGCGCTAAAATCCCCTTTTCCGGAGTCTTCTGAGAGCAAGGCAGCTACACTATAGTGTTATGATACTTATTCCATAACTGCATGCATACCTCATATAGCATAATCGTCATAAATTTCCAATCTTCAAGTCCTTTTCACTTGTTAAAAACTCTTTAAAACCTCAAAAAAATATTAGAGTCATCATAAATTCATAAAATTTACGATGACCATTCTCTTTTGCACAAAGTCACATGTTTTTTATTTTTTCAAACCAAAACCATATCAATTTTCACTAATGATTTTTGCTGATAACACACGGCGTCCCGAGTGATCGTTCTAGTAAAGAATAAAAGTGGAGTTTAGAACCAACCACTGTTAGAGGTGGACGTGCAGGTCAGTATCGGGTCAACGATTTAAAAGTTTGAAATAATTGTTTCATTTGTATTTTTCTTAAACCCTCTTTAAGAGACGTTTGTTTTTCACATAAGGTACAACAGAGGAAGGCTCTAAGCCCCCCGCAATCACTGCTCTCCACGGAAGGCACGGTGATTGGCGAGACACGACACTTGTGCAGCGGTAAAATAGTGCTAAAAATTTAAATCAACTTAATAACAAAATTTTACAACCTTTTACATCCAACAAATATTAAAATTAATTTAAAAACAGAAGTGAGTGAGTAATTGAAAAAAAAACAAAATAGTGAGAAACACAGATTGTGATGTATGCCCACGGGAAAGAATTATCAACCACCTTACTTGATAATGCATATAAAAACTGTCCCAGACGCATACATGGCAACCCTATAACGCAAGAATGTTTTGGGGAAAAAAGAAGAAGAGAGTTAGTTGGAAAGTGAAAATCGTTCCGCTAAGACGCACAGTCTTCGAGCTTAATAAATTTATAATAAAGTATTCCGACTAAGTAAATTCTGTTTTATTTAATTCCTTTGTTTCGTATCCGTCCGTAATTAGGGTCGTAATACCCAAATTGACAAATTCGGAAGTGGGATATACCCGATTATACGTGTAACGGTCGGCCTGAAAAATAAATCCAAGCCCCTGAAAAATAAATCCAAACCCATAAAGATCGCATGTCAGTTTGATTTTATCCATTCAAAATTAGCTCCATTCAAATATATCAAACAACCAAAAAAAATAAACCGTTTGCACATCTGATAAATTTTAAAATTTCATGCAAAATCTTTTGCCTAGGTACACCCCTGCCCATATGTTCTGTAGCTCCCTCATCCGATATCGTATGGCTAACACACACATGGATTTTACGCAACAAGAATTGCCGGCGGCGAACGCCCAGCCAATCACCTTGCAGAATTCAAGTGAAGCCAGAACGATTCTCGGAATTTTTATTCTTGGCCATGTAATGGAATGTATTTACACGGGAGAATGAAGGAACACCGATTATCAATCCCTTTGGTTGTTCCCTTCGTGTGAATTCCTCCATTTCATTTCCCCACCCTTGATATTCAAGGACATGACCAAATAAGGAGATAACGCCTGTCGATGGCTATTTCCTTGGGTTTTTCCCTGTCCTCACCCCCCCAACACACATGCGTGAAGGGATAAGTTTTAAGAGTTGGCGTCGTTTTTAAGTGGGATTCGGAAAATAGCGCTCGAACAGGACGGTCCCTTACGCGCACTGAATTAGGTTATTTTCTTTTGTTTCGAGTTTCGTGGCTAAAGTACAATTAATGGTCGAGAAAGTAAAAAAAGAAAGATATGTTTGGGGCCACGCGATAGTTTTAAAGGTCTCAAGACAGTGAAAATTCCCATTTTTTGTGGAAAAAAACGTAAAATGGGTCGGTGAACGGACGTGTCCGAGATGGGACCGAGTGAACGAATTGAGGAGAAAGAAAAAATTAGAGGGAATGATAGAAACCGGAGTTTTTTTTATAAAGAAACAAACAAAGGAGAAGTTAGTTTAAATAATTTAAAAACAGAAATAGTTTTCATAAAAAGAAGAGGTAAAATCTGAAAAAAAGTGCTTCTAAATAAAACAAACAGTGGTTCTTCTTATAAAATAAAAACGAAGGAATAAAAAGGTTAAATAAAAATATATTGGTTCTCTAAAGAAAATAACAACCTGAAAAAGTCTTTGTATTAAAATAAAAAGTTGTTTTAACGGAAATAGAAAAAAAAAAGGTTTCTTTAATCAAGGTAAAACATGGAAAAGTGCTTTTAAATAAAAAAAAATTATTTATAAAAAGTTGTTTTTTTTATAAAATGAAAAAAAAAAACAAATGAAAAGTTGTTATAAAAATAATGAAACAGAAAAGTGTCTCCAAATAAAATAAAGAAAAAAAAATTGATGCAAAAATTGTTATAAATAATGAAACAGAAAAGTGGCTTTAAATAAAAATAAAAACAAAAAAACATTAAAAGTTGTGTTAAAATAACATGAAAAGTTTTTCTTTGATAAATATAAAAAGTTGTTTTAAATAGAATGAACCAGAAAGTTTTTTTGGTTAAATAAAAAGAAAAAATGGAGTTTTTTTTAGAATAGAACTAGAAGGAAAGTTTTTTTTGAATAAAGCGAACCAGAAAGGAACCGTTTAAAACGTAAGCAATTGTTAAACAAATTTATAATTTTCCTATACAAAAAAGAAAAAAAAACAACAAATTAAATTTATTTTTATGATCAGAAAGAGGATAAATATTAAAATAAATTAAATATTAAGATAAATAAGTTATGAACCGAAAGAAAAAGATAAATATTAAATTAACTCAAATTTTTTTATTTTTTTTTATTAACAGAAAGAGAAAATACATATTAAAATAAATAAGTTTTACGAACAAAAAAAAAATATTAAGATAAAATCAGTAGTACAATAAATAAGTTTTTAAAAAAAAAAATATTAAGATATAATAAATATTACAATAAATAAGTTATGAACAGAAAAAGATAAAAATATTAAGATATAATAAATATTACAATAAATAAGTTATGATCGAAAAAAAATAAATATTGAAATAGAAAAAAAAGAGAAGGGAAAATGTTTCGCTTTACATAACTAAACCCAAGAAAAAAAATTTTTTTTTAAATATTAAGAGAACGAAAGTATATAAATAAACCAAGAGAAAAAAAAGAAAAAAAATATTAACAAGGAGACCATTGGTAAAGTAAATAAATGTTTTCTTTGTATCTTCCCACTCACAGAAGCATATTTTTTTTCTCCCGTAAAATTAAAATATAGATTTGGTTTATAAAGAAAAGATTTGTAGCACAGTTTTTTTTTGTTTCTTTAAATTTGGAACAGGAAAAGGGGAGTACCGAACATGTACTTGCATTAGTAGATGCATTTTTTTTTGTTGTTTTCTTTTTTTTGGTTTTTGTTCTTCTCTCGATTTTTTTGTGTCGTTTCGATTTGCACTTCCGGTCGATGATGACTTGTGAGTAGACCCACCGGTAGGTGTGGCGCTCTAGGGGAGGTTTTGCCCTCCGAAATGGTGAGTATCCCTTAAATTATTTTTCAGATCCCCTCATAGCCCCGAATCAGAACACATGGCTGCGTGATGTCGCCCCCCCCTCCTCTCTCTGTTTCCCCTCTCTACTGGCACCCTATATATATAAACATTGTTATTGCAAATATATTATTATGTTTCCTCGCGGTATATAATTTTCTTTCCTGTCTGACACGCGAATGTAGTATTAGATTTTGGATGGTTAACCCATCAAGTAACTGTCTTTAATGACGAGCAGCACCGCAGCACCGCCAGGCGTGTCCGTGTGTTAGTGCAGAGGGTGGTTCGAAAATATTCCGCGATAGTTTTTTTTATTGGTAGCATATTTCCAATAATTTTTTTTATTTGTACTGTCGGTTGACCCATATGGTATTCAAGTTTTACATTTATGACAGTTACAAATTATGGCGCCCAACGGTGTCATACGGGTGCTGTACGTATATTTCTTGGTTAGTTAATTAAATTTTTTTTTGGACAGTTACATATAAATGGCGCCCAACGCGTCATGTATGTACCCTGCCTTGATTAGATTAGGTTATTTTATATTGACAGTTACATACGATAAGTGCGTCCCTCCCCGTGCATATCGTCGTTATATGAATTTCCAACGACGCGACGTGCAATATTAAATTACCTAAATTTTCAACGCCGTATAATAATTTCGTGAATTTCGGCAGTCGTGGAAAATTGTAACCCAGAGACGCTGGAAGTGTTGTGTATTTGTACAATTGGAAACCTTCTAAGCAGTTACATTCCCAAATATCGTAAGTGTGTGTGTGTGTGTAGACATCGTTAACAATGCAGTCGTGCTCCGTCAAGGCCTTCTCAAGTACAGGCCTGGAAGCAGAGTTTGTGTTTTTAATAGACCCATTATCTGTCACTGTCACTGTATTTATACGACGCGAAGTCAGAGTTCGCGCTATTTTTGCAGTAGATAACTTGATCATTAAGAATATGAAATCTATTATTGCTATCATTTAAGCCAATATTATTTTTATTTTTATTTTTATTTTTATTTGTTTCCAAATTCTTATTCTCGTTAATAATTTTGATAAGGTTAATGCCTCGGAGTCGTCTCGACCGGCCTCCGCTCCTAATGACACCGGTGGTAGATCTTCTGTTAGTAATAAGTTTTGTGCCCCAATAATTGTTCCGGAAGCAAACGTGAGGAGCATTAATGAACATATGTTTTCTGATTACCCCGATAGCTCTCATAAAATTGTTACCACCCGCATGGGAACGGCCAAATTATTTATTAGGAACCCTGAGGTACATCAGGTTGTTTTCAATAAAATGAAAAAGGCAGGCTTTCCTTGTCATACTTATACGCCTAAACAACTTAGATACACTACGTTGCTTCTCAAGGGAATCTGCCCGGAATACTCCTGCGAAGAAGTCAGAGCTGACCTTAATAGAAATTATCCTCATCTAAAAGTTGTGGGGGTAAAAAGGTACCAAGAGAAATCAGAATTTTTATCTGGCTGGCACATTGTGCAGTTTCCCCCGGGAATTGATATGTTCGATATTGGTAAGGCCAAAAGAATTTTGGCACAGGTTGTTAGGTGGGAAAAGCTTAGGAAAAGGGGTGCCCCTCAATGTAGAAATTGTTAGAAATTCGGACATGCAGCAGTAAACTGCAACTATGAATTTAAATGTGCTAAATGCAATAATAAGCATGCTCCTAAGGAGTGCCTCAAACCTGAAAGCGAGAATCCATATTGTGTTAATTGCAACACTATTGGACACCCGGCCTACTATCGGGGATGTCCGGCTTTTGTCAAATACAATCAAAATTCTAATAAAAAAGGAAATATTGGGAATTCTAATAGGGAAAAGGAATATAACTATGTTAAAGAATCCTTTCCGGGATTGGGAAAGGGTAACCAAGACTCACCCCCGAGGACCTCTCAAAAACGCTCTTTTGCCGATGCGGTTAAAGATAGCTCAAAAACCAGTGATAATGACTTACTTGACTAGTAAAAAGTCGTAAAATGTCGTATTTTATTACTTTTTACCGCTCATGGAGTACCAGTGATTAGTTATAGTGATCTAAGTGATTAAATTAAAAAAAAATAGTGATTAGGGCCGTATCCGTGCGTATAAATAACATGGGTATTTCGACCGCGATTTTCTCTGATAAAATGGCTACCTGGTTAAAAGCCGATTTCTATCATCTGAAGTCTCAAAATTGAACAAAATTGCGAGTGAAAATTAAAAAACTAAAAACGAAATATCAAAGATATTCATGTGCGCGGATATATCCAGGCCGATGAATACGGCCCTTTTAAGTGTTGTTTGTACTCATAGTGCAAAAATAATTTATTTTGAATCCAAAAATAAAAACTGTTTTTTATATCTAATTTTTGCGTTTAAAGGTAAAAACTTTTTTTACCTTAAATTTCCATTTTATCAAAATTTAATTTACTTTTGCAATGTAAGCATGTTAGCCAGCAACATTGGAATTTCTCAGCATCGAGCCAGACGTAACCTGAGTCGCCCGGCCATGAGAAAATACGCGGCGCGGCTAGGTTACACGGATTCCGTGGGAATCGGCAGATGCTCAGAAATTCTAATGTTACACAAAATACAAAAAAGTTTAGTTAAGCATTTTGTTTTATATAAAAGAAATTAATGAACAAATAAATGACACAGTTGTTAATTAGACAGCCAGCGCTTTAAATCTTTTTCCAATTGTCCTGTGTTTGGGTGTTAGCACAACCAACAAATCTAGACAAGACAATCGTTGTCAAGGTGCAACACCTTGTCAACATTTTTTAAGTAAACTTTGTCAAGGTGTAACACCTTGACAATTCATCCACCGGGAAGTAAAAGAACTTCTCGTATTAAACAAGTGTGTTAAGGTGATCATTTTTCAGAGATTGAACAAATTGTTACGGCGCAGCAGCGCGTAACAGAGGTCGTCGAACCCAACAATAAAATATGGGTATGAAACGCCCTACATAACAATCACAACACAACACATAAACATAAACAAATAAAAAAAATTAATAAATAATTAAAATATTAACAAAAATATTAAAAAATATACAAGAAATAACAAAATTCCACGTACCAATTTTTTGATGACATGTAGAACTGTCAGTTTTATCGAAAGCTCAAAGCTGGGGCACGATCGGAGAAAGCTGTTTTGTTCTAAAAATAAAAAGTATAACACTTGAAAACAAGTATAACAGCTTTCTCCCCCCAAGCTTTGAACTTTCGATCGATGCGCCTGGACTATAAAGTTCAAAGCATCAGGACAGAGCTTCTCATTCCGTCCAGTTTTTAATAAGCATTTTGCAACGCGATTTACAAGTTTCAGACAGGCATCGACCGTCGTTAAGAATAGGCAAAGTCCATTCAGTTAAAATAAATTAATTATAGACTGGCAAAGACCGTCTTTTACTAAAAATAATTTAACCATTTATTTTCTTTCAGAGTTTAGACAGGTAGTTACTGTCTTGTGATTTCTTTGGCAGGCTTTACTCGCCAAGATAGAGCTTTAGATAACCGATCGGTTCCACCATCGGTTCGGGGGTTAGTTTAGATTATATGTTGGTTTGGGCATCGGACCAGGGAATTAATTTCCACAATTGAAAAGAATTTGTATATTCTTACGTGTCAACAAGGAATTTCAAAGGTTGCAATTACCTTGAACTTCCTGGGACACTAATAAATTAGATAGAAAAAAAAATATAAACAATTGAAATAGGGATTTTTGAAGGTAAAAACATACCTCAAACATCCCTAAAAGGTCTACGAAAATAATTGTTGAAGGGTCCAAACACAGGTGAATTTGAGATCACCTTTGAGTGGAACCATATATGTATATATAAAGCTCGCGGAAGGTTCTTCTGCAAATTTAAGTGGTTGTTAAGGCCCACATTAATATTATTAACATCACAGCGATAGTGGCCAAATTCAAGCTCAAAGAGCTAACGTATCTTGCAAGAAGCAAATATTATACGGCACTATTTGCGGTGATAAAGTGCAAGTGTTGGCAGTCACGTCAGGTTTAACCGGCGTAATTTCAAGGGAAATTTTTCCATACGCAGAATAGAACCTCCGAGCTTTTTGTGTAAAAAATCTTTGGACATTTAATTGATGTTTTTATTCCAGAATCATCCGGATTAATATAAGATAATTTTAAGAAATTTGACCTTCAGTCAATTTTAATTTTTACCTTTTTTTTTCTCATTGTTTATTTTGAAGCTTTAACGTAGATTTAACATTAAGATAGATTTAATTAGCGATTATAACATTTAGGAGAAATTATATTTGAATTTTAAACCACTCCTGTGTTTGAATTAGCGACCTATCCGATTTTTTACAGTTTTCTAACAGATGCAAAATAAAATTTTTATTTACGGCGTCTCGCGCCGTAACACAAATCAAGCACAAATGAATCCAATTGTTTTGGAAAATTACTTTTAATCGTTTCGCTGGCGCAGCTGTTTATTTAAGGTACATGGATTACCAGTGGTGTTGAGTTATTTAGTGAGGTAGCGTTTGAATAAAAAAATAGAGCGATTAAGTGTATTAATTGTTAAGATGATCAATTTGTTTACATGCGCGGTGCTTTTTTCGTGTTTATTTAGGAAAAAATTGTTGAATTTTTCATGTTGTGTGATTTTAAGAAAAATATTATGGAATAATTATTAAAAATATAAGTGTAGAAACTCCGGTAAAAAGATTAACTCATACGTATGCGTGCGGGAATATCGTGCTGAGAACCCACAGTATTATACAAGTGTTGACAGCCGTGATTAAAATAAGTTTTTCTGTGAAAATAAGCAATCGAGAAATCTTAAATATTATCGTGCCGGTAATAAAATGATAAAAGTGAAGTTACAAAAACTAAGAGTGTCCGAATTAAAATTGATCTTAAACGAACATGAATTAGCTACTACTGGTTGCAAGACCGATTTAATTGCGAGAATCATACACCACTTAGAAACATGTCTTTGAAAGATATGAAAGTCAACGAGGAGTACTCTTGGCTCGCTATTCAATTACCAGCTACATTTTCTGGTTAGATAATAACTGCATTTCTGCCGTCTATCAATAATAATCTTGACTTGCTATCCAATTAAGATCTGACGATTTCATAATAATAAACATTGGCCTTTCCACTTCCGCGGGGCCGCAGGTGGGCGTGCGCTACTAGTTATGCTGCAGTCGTCGTCACTGCTGCACTCCACTTTCCACTTTCGCCGCGCTGCAGGTAAACGTGCCACGACCCATAATAATTGCAGGGATGGCCTTGACCTACACAAGTAATTTATGCGTCTGGTGTAGATTCTAAGGTCAACCACTTAACATAATTACAGGTGATTGATGACCTTGAGCTACATTCCACAGAGCCACCGGTAGTGAACTAGTTCCCACCCTAAACCCACCCCATACCTCTGACGAGGTCGAAATGGAGCGAGAAGAAGAGATCCAGAATATTCCGAAGCGTCCCCAACCGGTCCAACAACCGTCACAATCTCCGATTGAAGCACTCGCCGCCCAAAATGACAATACAGAAACGTCACTTCAGATGTTAGCTAGTCAGCTAACAACACTTACGCGACTGTTGAACTATTAGCACAACGACTACTCGACTAGGGGATCCATCAACAGTTCCAATAGCAGCAAGTTCACAAGATTCTCGGAATAATAATGTCCAACGTGAAGAGTTAAATTCTACTCCGTGCGTTCCACCAGGACGAAACACATCACCGGAAATTACAGTGATACCAATCGCGAATTCAACAACAAATACAACTAATTGTTCAAGCGGTGTGACGTTCAACGCCAGCACTTTTGCCCAAGTTAGAGACATAACCGAAGTCTTACCGGTCTTTGATCCGTCTTCAAAAACTTCGTCGAACGCTAGGCAGTTCGCAAACGGCGATAATAGGCTGAATGACGTATACCAATGGGATGAAAATGTGTTACTATTTGCAGTGCAGGCAAAATTGAAAGGTCCGGCAAAGATTAGATTAAGCAAGCTTTTGGAGCCAGAATTTACCATTACAAAATCTCGAGCATATTCCCAACTCGGATACATTATGTGAACCGAATTAAATCCAAGGAAATTCTACATAGCAAAAATTAACGGTTAGCCTTATCACCCGCAACCCAACGGGTTATAGTTGGTCATCTGACTCTGAAACAAAAGTGAAGTGTCTCATTTTGGAAGGTGAAAGTGATACCCAACACAGCGCAACACCTCAACTTTATTGATATCAGCTCCACACAACCCAACACAGGAAATTCAGGTAATTTCAATAAAAAACACAAGCCGACTTCGAAAAATTTATTATTGAAAAAGGTTGAAGTAGAATCAAGTTCCCATGTGATACATGTAACGGTCGGCCTTAATTTGCCTTCAACATTTGGAATTCCCATACAATAATCCCACCAAAATTTCTCAGCCCACCAATTTTTTTCCATGCAATAATTACACTAGTTTACAGTACATCTGTTGCCGGGAAAATTTTTGCTGTTTCTGACTACATATGGTATGCTAAGTAAAAATATATAAGTAGAATTTTTTGATCAGCTCTAGTTTATGAATTATAACGAGGGATGTTTTTTTTAGAAAAAATACTCTCACCGTACTAAAATATTTTATTTAAAAAAACTACAAACTGCATTGCACGCAGAATACTCCCACCTATCTAAAACTGTGAAAGTGAAGGTTCTACCCTACCAACTTCCAGAGATATGAGCCATCAAAGACAAAATTTTGCTTTTTTTAACAAAAATATCAACTTCAACTGCCTTTTTCCTCAAAAATACATAGTTAGTCAATATTTTTTTTTCCAAAATTGGAAAGCATGGACAATTTCCTATAAATAATGTTGAGACGATTTTTGTGTTACGGCCTTTATTTTTGAAGATATTAGCAAATTTTGATGTTAAAGTTAGCTTTATTTGGTACTTTTCGTCATAAGCTTATGTGAAAATTGTACCAAATGAAACCAATAAAACTCGAGCTGATACAATAAAACTGAGTGTAGATTCGAAATCAGTGACCTCAAATTAGTAAAAAAACATTAAAATATTTTATGCAACAAAAAAAAAGTTTGATTTTGTAAACTAGTGTTATTCATAATTTCCATACAAAAACTTTTGCTCAAATACGCACGCCTCTGCGCATATTATTTCTTGCCTATCCCAATTCTACGGCATAATGCACGCACACAAAAGTTTTCGCGCAACAAAATTGCCGGCGGCGAACGCCCAGCCAATCACCTCGCATGATTCAAGTGAAGCCCGAACGATTCTCGGAATTCTTATTCTTGCCCATGTAATGGAATGGATTTACACGGGAGAATGAAGGAACACCGATTATCAATGCCTTTGGTTGTTCCCTTCCGCGTGAATTCCTTCATTTCATTTCCCCATCCTCTATTTTCCAAGGACACGACCATATAAGGGAATAAACGCTGTTCGATAGCGATTTCCTTTGGGTTTTTTTTCTGCCCTCACCCCCCAACACTGATGCGCCAAGGGCTAAGTTTTGAGTTGGCGTCAGTTTGGGATGGCATTCGGCAAGTAGCATACAGAAAGGTCGGTCGTTTTGGTCGGAAAATGGATTTTCATAGTGAGGGTCGATAAATAAAAATCGCGAAGAACAGGTCGAAGAAAGGTTTTTATTAAAATCAAAAATTTTAATTGCGAAAAAAAAACAAGAAGAAAAAAAAATTTAATAAAAAAGACTTTATTATTATTATTCATATAAAGTATGTATCTAAAATAAAAGATCTTACTTTGTCTAAGAAGAGAAAATATATAATGGAAAAATTTTATTTTTATTATCCATATAAGGTATGTACATAAAATAAAAGATTTTGTTGTCTAAGAAGAAAAAAAAATATAATAAAAAGACTTTATTATTATTATTCATATAAAGTATGTACATAAACTAAAAGATATTTTTGTCTAAGAAGAAAAAAAATAAGACCTATATTTAAATAAAATTCTCATCATATTATTCTTTCTACACAAAACAAAAGGGAAAAAGATTTTTCTTGTAGCTTGTTTCTTTCCTCGAGTTGTTGTTGGTTTTTTTTTCTCTTGAATATTGAAGTTTTTTAGGTGGCGATGAACGAGTAGACCCACCGGTAGTTGTGGCACTCAGGGGGAGGTTCTGCCCTCCAGAATGGTGAGCACCCCCAAAGGTTAATTTTCAGATTCCCCCTGTATCCCAAGAGGCAGTAAGCATGGCTGCTTGACTTCGCTACCCCCCTCTCGTGTGGCTGCCCCACCCTTTTAACCCCTATCTCGACGATCCCATATATATATTTTTATTTGGTCCTTTGGACACGCGAAAGTATAGTAGTTTTCATACCACGTAACTGTCCCTAGTGACGACCCCCTGCACAACGAACCCCGCAACGGCGAGCTAGCCGCAGCAACGCCAGGCGTGTCCTTGTATAGGTGCAGAGGGTGGTTCCGGGATTCCGCGAGATAGTTTCTATTGTTCAATTTTTAACAACCTTTCGATAATTTATTCGTACTGTCATGGTAGCTCCCCTTGACCAATTTTGTATACTCGGTCTTCATTTTTAAATTTAGTTTTTTTGACAGTTACAAATATGACGCCCAACGGGGTGTCTTATGTGTATGCTGCTCGATATTCTTCGTATAAATTAAATTATAGTATATTTTTTTTATGACAGTTACAGTATCGTCTGATTTATTATAGGGGAACCCAATGGCATTAGGGTGTGTGAAAATATCTCTATATAGATGTATATTAAAAAGAATTTTTTTTAATGACTTTATATACAAATAAATGGGGAATAATATTAAGCGTATATTCGTGGGTGTTTGTGTGTGGTGTAAGGCCGTACAGTCCTGCAAACAGCCTTTTGATGCCCGTCACATGGCCGAGGACTATGTTTCAATCACGGTCGGTGTTCGCCCGTTGTAAGGCCATCTTTAATTTTTACTCGGACACTGCAACCATGGCTCCTAACGCCATTTCGATCATTGGAAGAAAACACTGCACAGAGCAGATTCAACAAATCACACAATAGAGCACGAATGACTGTTGCGAGGACGATTGGAGCGCTAAAATCCCCTTTTCCGGTGTCTTCTGAGAGCAAGGCAGCTGCACTATAGTGTTATGATACTTATCCCATAACTACATGCATACCTCATATAGCATAATCGTCATAAATTTCCAATTCTTCAAGTCCTTTTCATTTGTTAAAAACTCTTTAAAACCTCACAAAAATATTAGTCATCATAAATTCATAAAATTAACGATGACCATTCTCTTTTGCACAAAGTCACATGTTCTTTATTTTTTCAAACCAAAGCCATATCAATTTTCACTAATGATTTTTGCTGATACCACACGGCGTCCCAAGTGATCGTTCTAGTAAAGAATAAAAGTGGAGTTTAGAACCAACCACTGTTAGAGGTGGACGTGCGGGTCAGTATCGGGTCAACGATTTAAAAGTTTGAAAATTGTTTCATTTGTATTTTTCTTAAACCCTCTTTAAGAGACCTTTGTTTTTCACATAAGGTACAACAGAGGAAGGCTCTAAGCCCCCCCCGCAATCACTGCTCTCCACGGAAGGCACGGTGATTGGCGAGACACGACACTTGTGCAGTGGTAAAATAGTGCTAAAAATTTAAATCAACTTAATAACAAAATTTTACAACCTTTTAGATCGAACAAATATTAAAATTAATTTAAAAACAGAAGTGAGTAATTGAAAAAAAAACAAATAGCGAGAAACACAGATTGTGATGTATGCCCACGGGAAAGAATTGTCAACCAATCATAACGCAAATATAAAAACTGTGTCATACGCATAACATGGCAACCCTATAACGCAAGAATGTTTTGGGGAAAAAAGAAGAAGAGTTAGTTGGAAAGTGAAAATCGTTCCGCTAAGACTCACAGTCTTCGAGCTTAATAAATTTATAATAAAGTATTCCGACTAAGTAAATTCTGTTTTATTTAATTCCTTTGTTTCGTATCCGTCCGTAATTAGGGTCGTAATACCCAAATTGACAAATTCAGAAGTGCGATATACCCGATTATACGATAAGTGCGTCCGTCCCCGTGCATATCGTCGTTATATGAATTTCCAACGCCGTGCAATATTAAATTACCTAAATTTTCAACGCCGTATAATAATTTCGTGAATTTCGGCATTCGAGGGTAAATTATAGGAAATTCGAGGTTTGCAAATTGTGGAACTCCAAAGAAGTGCGATCGTGGAAAATTGTAACCCAGAGACGCTGGAAGTGTTGTGTATTTGTACAATTGGAAACCTTCTAAGCAGTTACACTGCCAAATATCGTAAGTGTGTGTGTGTGTGTGTAGACATCGTTATCAATGCAGTCGTGCTCCGTCAAGGCCTTCTCAAGTACAGGCCTGGAAGCAGAGTTTGTGTTTGTAATAGACCCATTATCTGTCACTGTCACTGAATTTATACGACGCGAAGTAAGAGTTCGCGCTGTTTTTGCAGTAACTTTATCATTAAGAATATGAAATCTATTATTGCTATCATTTAAGCCAATATTATTTTTATTTGTTTCCAAATTCTTATTCTCGTTAATAATTTTGATAAGGTTAATGCCTCGGAGTCGTCTCGACCGGCCTCCGCTCCTAATGACACCGGTGGTAGATCTTCTGTTAGTAATAAGTTTTGTGCCCCAATAATTGTTCCGGAAGCAAACGTGAGGAGCATTAATGAACATATGTTCTCTGATTACCCCGATAGCTCTCATAAAATTGTTACCACCCGCATGGGAACGGCCAAATTATTTATTAGGAACCCTGAGGTACATCAGGTTGTTTTCAGTAAAATGAAAAAGGCAGGCTTTCCTTGTCATACTTATACTCCTAAACAACTTAGATACACTACGTTGCTCCTCAAGGCAATCTGCTCGGAATACTCCTGCGAAGAAGTCAGAGCTGACCTTAATTATCCTCATCTAAAAGTTGTGGGGGTAAAAAGGTACCAAGAGAAATCAGAATTTTTATCTGGCTGGCACATTGTGCAGTTTCCCCCGGGAATTGATATGTTCGATATTGGTAAGGCCAAAAGAATTTTGGCACAGGTTGTTAGGTGGGAAAAGCTTAGGAAAAGGGGTGCCCCTCAATGTAGAAATTGTTAGAAATTCGGACATGCAGCAGTAAACTGCAACTATGAATTTAAATGTGCTAAATGCAATAATAAGCATGCTCCTAAGGAGTGCCTCAAACCTGAAAGCGAGAATCCATATTGTGTTAATTGCAACACTATTGGACACCCGGCCTACTATCGGGGATGTCCGGCTTTTGTCAAATACAATCAAAATTCTAATAAAAAAGGAAATATTGGGAATTCTAATAGGGAAAAGGAATATAACTATGTTAAAGAATCCTTTCCGGGATTGGGAAAGGGTAACCAAGACTCACCCCCGAGGACCTCTCAAAAACGCTCTTTTGCCGATGCGGTTAAAGATAGCTCAAAAACCAGTGATAATGACTTACTTGACTAGTAAAAAGTCGTAAAATATCGTATTTTATTACTTTTTACTGCTCATGGAGTACCAGTGATTAGTTATAGTGATCTAAGTGGTTAAATTAAAAAAAAAAGTGATTAGGGCCGTATCCGCGCATATAAATAACATGGATATTTCGACCGCGATTTTCTCGGATAAAATGGCTACCTAGTTAAAAGCCGATTTCTATCATCTGAAGTCTCAAAATTGAACAAAATTGCGAGTGAAAATTAAAAAAATAAAAACGAAATATCAAAGATATTCATGTGCGCGGATATATCCAGGCCGATGAATACGGCCCTTTTAAGTGTTGTTTGTACTCATAGTGCAAAAATAATTTATTTTGAATCCAAAAATAAAAACTGTTTTTTATATCTAATTTTTGCGTTTAAAGGTAAAAACTTTTTTTACGAGTCCGACTTGGGAATCTGTAGCGAACAGACGTATTCTCTGAAAAGTGTCGGAAACATTAAATGGTAAAAATCTTAAGTTTTAATTTTTAAAGAAGATTAAAATTGAAATGATTAAATAATTAAATAATATTGATTATTTAATTGAGTATATTTTTGTTTTTCTGAGTTTGTGTTTTTGTGTTGTGAATTCGGAAGGAAGAAGAAGAAGAAGAGAAGAAAGCCGTAAAGTGGAAACAAGGGAGTATAATTTTTAATTTTTAATTTTTAATTTTTAAAATAGTGTCGAGGAAAGAGGAAACAGTCGAAGTGTTGCATAAAAATCCCATGACTTGAACAACAACAACAAAGAACCAAACGACTCGTACAAAACAGACGAAAAATCCAACGCCTTATCGCAAAGGTATCGGATTTCGTCTGGGAGTGAGAATCTTTTAGGTACAAAACGGTAAAGTTGTTCCCAGGGGATAACGGTTCCCGTCGCGGTTTTCACGATTCACGCTGAAACCGCGATAAAGCCACTGCGGTCTCTGACAACTGAGTATCTTGACCTTGACCGCAGTGTGGGAACCGTTCCCCGTGGTCTTTGTTTTGGTTGAAGATCCACGGCTCGGCGGCGGTGACAATTTTCGCAAAAAGTTGAGTTGTTTTTTAAACTTTTCCGGCGGCAGACGTTTCTGAGTTGTTCTTAACCTTTTTCCGGCGGCGGACGGAATTTTTATTTAATCAGTGTGTTGTTCGGGATTTCACAACTGGCGGGTGCATATTGTTGTATTTGGTCTGGCCCTAATCACGGCCACGTACGGTAGTTTCTAAATTTTGACGATCGATATCGTGTAAAAATTATAAGTCGATTTAGAGGAAAGTTTTTAGAAGATAAAAGTAATTAAAGATAAATTTTGACGATCGATATTGTGTAACAAATACAAGTTGATTTAGTGGAAAGTTCTTGAAAGAAAGCTTTGAAATAATTAAAGATAAATTTTGACGATCGATATTGTGTAAAAATTATAAGTCGATTTAGAGGAAAGTTTTTAAAAGACAGTTTTAAAAGAAATTAAAGATGAATTTAAAAGTAATTAAAGGTAAATTTTGACAATTGATATTGTTTAACAATTACAAGTTGGTTTAGTGGAAAGTTCTTGAAAGAAAGTTTTGAAATAATTCAAGATAAATTTTGACAATTGATATTGTGTAACAAATACAAGTTGATTTAGTGGAAAGTTCTTGAAAGAAAGCTTTGAAATAATTAAAGATAAATTTTGACGATCGATATTGTGTAAAAATTATAAGTCGATTTAGAGGAAAGTTTTTAAAAGACAGTTTTAAAAGAAATTAAAGATAAATTTAAAAGTAATTAAAGGTAAATTTTGACAATTGATATTGTGTAACAAATACAAGTTGATTTAGTGGAAAGTTCTTGAAAGAAAGCTTTGAAATAATTAAAGATAAATTTTGACGATCGATATTGTGTAAAAATTATAAGTCGATTTAGAGGAAAGTTTTTAAAAGACAGTTTTAAAAGAAATTAAAGATAAATTTAAAAGTAATTAAAGTTGTTTTTTCTCAGTAAACCGACACGAATATAAATAAGTACTTACTCAAAATTACATGGTCTCAGGACATATACCCTGATTGGCTCCTGGCGAATCGTTGAATCAACAAGTAAGTAAAAGCTAGTAAAGAAAAAAATATTCGTAGAGTACCCCATGCGTGGTTATAGGGGTGAGGGTATAAGGTACGGGCCCGTGCTCACTCGCGGCCATCTGTAGAGCTAGGAGGAATACTAGCGTCCACATTTTTCGCTGTAACGAGATGATAAATAGGAGATTAGTTTTCGTTTGCTTGTAGCCAGATGGACTAATAAGAATAGTGGATATTTTGTCCGAATACCATCCGTCTAAGTCGATGCTTTATACTAAAGCACAGTTAGGCGTTAGTAAGTAGGGCTGGCTTTAGTGGCTTAAAGTTACGTTTTATTTTCATAAAACGGCTTCAAGCGATTATTATGGACGGTAACCAATCTCCTATTTATTTTGATGGTGGTGTTCACTGCGCTTGGGACTGCTACTACGGTGTAGGGTCCAACCCAGATTTGGGACAATTTGTGTTTCCGGGCTTCGTTGCGCAAGAGGACCTTGTCGCCTACGTGGAGAGATAGTGGTCGGACGTTCCCGTCATAATATGCTTTAGAGCGCGTCTTGCTAGCTAGCAAGTTTCTCCTTGCTAGAGCGTAAGACTTTTGCAGCTTGTACCGCAATTGGTGATAATAACTTTCGTTATTATAAAGTGGCTCCGGGTTGCGTTTTAGATTGGACGGGACGTCCGCGGTGAAACCGTAGAGGCAGTCCATAGGTGTGAATTTCGTTCCCTCGTGTACGCTATTGTTATACACGAACGCTGCCGTACGTAAGAATTGGTCCCAACCATTTGGGCTTTCATCTACAATGGTGCGTAGATACTCGATCAGGGGCCTATGGGCCCGTTCAAGTGCACCATTGGACTGGGGGTGGTAGGCTGAAGTCTGGAGCTTCTTAATCTTTAGCAGCCTACACACGCCTTTGAACAAGTCACTGAGGATCCTGTAGATTCTTTATAGGATTCGGGCGAGCCTAACAATTACTGATCGAGTGCTGGATATAGGCACCCTATCCTTGAACTCAGCCTGAGCCGAGGCTGAGGGCACAAGATCAGTAGAGGCGACGACCTCGGATCCTATAAAGAATCTACA
Source organism: Thereva nobilitata (assembly GCA_963855945.1). NCBI lineage: Eukaryota > Metazoa > Arthropoda > Insecta > Diptera > Therevidae > Thereva > Thereva nobilitata. Next base: position 84,773,071 of record OY979696.1, read on the forward strand.
CTCGGGGGTAACCATCTAGAGTGCCTCTGCTCCAGGCGAGCACGCATTTACCCCCCTAAGTTATTACATCGCGGGACTTTAGTGGGCTTCATCCCTGCCCAGGAGACGCCCTATGTCCGAGGGCCAACTAGGGGACAGCAGCTATTCCGAGACTCCCCCACCGAGGGACCACCAGCCTCCAGTAAGTGACCTAGCCACACCAGGCCCCTCAAGCCAACCAGGGCCCAACGGAACCCCAGCGAACTACCGGGGCATTCAACAAGGGAACACTTCGACACCGACAGCGACCACCTCATCAACAGAACCACCAGGTTCCCCCAGACGACTACGAAGCGGGACCCACATAGGCAAAAACGTTAGTCAAGTAAGTGTAAAAACTCTAAACGATATCCTCAAGCGAGCGCAGGAGACCGGCGAGTTTAATTTAGCTCATTTGGAAGCCGTCGATAAACAAATCGAACGTGCTGGTAAAGAGCGAAAAGTTAAATTAGTAGCTTATAAAGAGGCGGCCTTGAAATTCCAACGCCACCTAGACGAATTTAAAGGCAATCTCCCTCGCCCCCTTGAGGATAAGAATTTAGATTTAGAAGTTAAGGAGGATTCAGTTGTAAGCCCCGACAAACCTAATAACGAACCGCTCGAGTCAAATAACGCCACTTTAGATCTCCTAGCGGACTGGATAGAACTGTCCAGCCGTTCCCTGTCGCTTCTAGAGGAAGAAGAAAAAACTTTTAAAACTAACCCCCTTTTTAAACCTTCATTCCTCAAAGAAGACTTAACAGCTATGGCCGACGACTATATAAAGGTCGCCAAACTAACGGCCCAGCTTGTACCCTTATTTTCTGGCGGGCAAAGCCCGACAATAGGGACAGAACTGCAGATGTTTCTGGGCTGTTGCCGTCGGGTACTCCAGTGCCTGACGGAACAAGAACAAGCGGCATTCCTGCAGATATTCCCCACTAGGCTCCGAGGAGAGGCCTACCAACTGGTAGGCACCTCCCAACCCGCCACTTTTGAGGAGGCCGAAAACCTCCTAAACAGGACATATCTTCCCAGGGAGACTTACCAGGAACTGGTAAATAAACTTATACAGTTACGCCAGTTCCCCCTGGAACCCCTCACAACCTATACTACAAGGATAAAACAACAACTAACACTGTGTGAGGAGGCGGCCACCACCAAATATGGCGCGACAGCAGCGCCGGCCGTTAAGGGCCAATTGCAAGATTTTGCAAAAAATGCCCTGCGGAGTGGGGTTACAAATCCCCACCTCTGCCAGTACCTGTTAACCTTGGGAGAGGACACACTCGACAGCCTGACTCAAAAGGCACTGGACATGGAGAAGCTTCAACAGAACTCCATGTTTGCTCCCTACCAAATGTCAGTGCCGCTCCCAACCTTCAACCCCTACGGGCAAACAGCCCCAGTACCCCAACTGGAAAATATTTACAAAATGGCTCCCACAACACCCCACCAAAACAACAACACTCAATACACCGCCCCGCCAACAGCAACAACTCCTCAAATAACAACACTCCAAAATCCGATAAACCCTCAGGTAATGTACACTACATACGCCCCACTACCAACAAACCCTCCAACTACCTCACAGGCGCCAATACAAAACGCCCCACAGATAACTAATCGGAACCCTTCTCCAAAACCTGCAAACAACCCTTTAACAAACATCACTTGCAGCTACTGTCGCAATAGAGGGCATACCTATGCAGATTGTCTGAAAAGGAAAAACACGCCTTTCTGCATAATTTGTAGGGCCAACTCACACGATGCTAGGGACTGCCGCCAACCAGCGGAGTCACCCAGGCCCCATTACAGCAATAACAACCGATATCAACAACAGGGCCCCTCATTTAACAATACTAGTCGTTACCCAAACCCAAGGTCTCAATTCCAAGGTAATAACCGTTACCCAGACCAGAGGTCACAACCAGTAGATAACCACCGTTATCCTGACCAAAGACCTCGCAATCAGGGAGTAAATCATCAACCAAACAATAGACCCATAAGTAATGTTAATTGCCCTCCAAATGACCGTCAACAACCAGCCAACTCCACCAGATCAGTGTTCAATATTAGACATAGGTGTGATTTCTGCCACAGACGTGGCCACACAGTAGACGACTGTCGTCAAAGGCAGCGTTGGCAGTCACAGCAAGCGGGAAACTCCCCGCAGTCGGACCAAGAAACCCCGGCCCGACAATAATTTCGCAAAATCCTACTACGGGGGAACCTCAAGAGCCCGCACCAAGTGTCCCACTCGTCACCCTTCCACTAGACATAAGCCTTAACGGCAAAGCCATCCTAGCAGTGGACACCGGCTCTCAGGTCAGTATACTAAAACACAAAAAACTCAAGGATCCCAACCTCATGGATCCCGCTAAAAAATGCACATTACAAACGCCATACGGCCAAGGAAAAACCCTAGGGAGCTGTCAGGGGAATATTCTTCTCAATACCCCCCTCCCATGTACATTCCAAATTGTGCAAAACATGTCGGAGATTCCCAAAGATGGTCTATTAGGATACGATTTTGTTACCCAACACTGTAACGTTGAGGGCCCAAATCAAACACTGCGATTCCCTCGAACAGAAATCAACCCGATGGAAATAGCCATTCCACTACATAGTGGAGTCCGTAAGTCGAAACCCAGAGAACAGCAGGAGCAAACCCAAACCAGGGAATTCCCCGGTGGTGTCTCCCCAATATTCTCAGAAAAGAATACTAGCTGCATAACTCAGGATGGGTCAAGGTTGGAGGACAGCCTCAACGACTTCGAAACCACCAAAGTCACAAGACATAAGGTAGCACTGGACAAACCCATCTGCCTCCCAAGTCGGTCTCAAATGGTGGTTCCTATTTCACTAGGGTTAGAGGAGGAAATGCTTTGCGAGTCATACGAGCCGAGCGAAGGGGTATTCCTAGCCAATGCCCTCTTACCATCTGGGACGAGAACAGTGTCAGTCGGCCTCCTCAATGTAAACACCCAACCGGTAGTCCTGGCGAGCCTAATTCTTACGCTGGCCCCATCAAAAGACTACAAAACCATTCAACTAGCCCCTAACAATAACCCAAGGTCTCTAACGAATGCTAAAGACGAAGAAGGGTACCTTTCAGGCTCTGAACCAGTCGGTCTCAGGAACGCCAGTGCCCCATTGTCTCCAAACGCAAGGCTTCAAGGTATGCCCAAACATGGAGCAACCCCGCAGGGTATACCAAAGGGTAAACGGGCAAAATTGAAGTTGGAAAAAAGGGAAAGGGACAGCCCCCTCTGCCAATTGAGATATCTATTCCCGGACTTCGAAGATCCGGACCCCGAGCGCCACTCGCGCCTCAAGCAACTGGACGAGGAACTCAACCTCGACCACCCCCTGACGGCCGAAGAGGAACGGTCCATCAAGGATCTCTGTTATGAATATGCCGATATCTTCCACTTAAAAGGAGACAAGCTAACCTACACGGAAGCTCTGAGGCACGAGATCCCTATGGTCTACGACCAATATATTAACCAAAAAATGTACAGACTGCCCGAAACTCAGAGGCAGGTCATAAATGACCAACTAGAAGAAATGTTGGACAACGACATTGTCCAACGAAGCAAAAGCCCTTGGAACTCACCCCTCCTTGTGGTCCCTAAGAAACCGGGCCCCGATGGTGAGAAAAAATGGCGGGTAGTGGTCGATTTCCGAAAGATCAATGAAAAGACCATAGGCGACGCGTATCCGCTTCCAAGGATCGAAGATATCCTGGACCAGCTCGGTCATTCGAGATATTTCTCTACCCTCGACTTGGCCAGTGGTTACCACCAGGTACTGGTGGAACCCCAAGACCGCCCCAAGACAGCTTTTAGCACGAATTATGGGCACTATGAATTTAAACGTATGCCGTTCGGGTTAAAAGGAGCCCCAGCTACGTTTCAGAGACTCATGAATTATGTCCTCACAGGCCTACAAGGCCTCGAATGCTTCGTGTACCTAGATGACATAGTCATCTACGGGAAGAACCTTGAGGACCATAATTCAAAGCTCCAACGGGTATTCGACCGGTTGAGGGAGAACAACCTCAAATTACAACCGGAGAAATGCCAATTCCTAAAGAAGGAAGTAGTCTATCTGGGTCATGTATGCTCCGAAGAAGGAGCCCTCCCGGACCCCAGAAAGACAGAGTGTGTCCAAAACTTCCCGGCACCCCGAACAATCAGGCAGGTACAGTCATTCTTAGGCCTAGCCAACTACTATAGAAAGTTTATTCCAGACTTTTCTAAGATAGTGCGCCCGCTAACGAATTTGTTGCGAAAGGGCGTGAAATTTTCTTGGACGCCGAAATGCCAGGAAGCATTTCAAACGGTAAAGCGTTCCTTAGTCTCCCCACCACTGCTGATCTACCCTGATTTCAATAAACCGTTCAACCTAACAACGGATGCCAGCAGTGAGGCTCTCGGAGCAGTGCTCTCCCAAGGCGACGTAGGCAAGGATCAGCCCATAGCATATGCGAGCCGCACCCTAAATAAGGCGGAACGCAACTACTCCACCGTCGAAAAAGAGTTGCTAGCCATAGTATGGGCTGTTAAAAATTTCAGGTGTTACTTAATGGGTCGAAAGTTTACGGTCTACACTGATCATAAACCACTCAAGGGCGTTTTTAACGTCAAAGACCCCACCACTCGACTCGTTAGGTTTCACCACAAATTGTCTGAATACGACTACCATATAGAGTATAAACCGGGTAAATACAACACGAATGCTGATGCTCTCAGCCGGATTCCCCAAAGAGCAGAAGAGCCCAATACCTTCACGGTGGAAGCTCTAATTCACCAACCCGGTGAGCCCCTACCCATATCTCTCGCGGAAACTGGGGCTGTGGCGCCTCCTACGGAAAGACTAAAACAATGCAACGCAGTCACAAGGGCGCAGGCACAAAAGATGGAGGACGACGACAAAATCGAACACGTCCCCAACCCAAAAGCCCTCGATAGCGACGAAGGGCCTAAGGAAATAAACCATGAAGAGATAGCCCAACTTGCAGAAGCACCCGAGGACACCTCCATCACAAAGCAACGCAAAGTTGAATTAATAACAAGCCCCGAAGAAATTCAAGTCATTTTAAAGGACTACCACGACTCCCCTTTCGGTGGACACCAGGGAATCGTCAAAACTTATAATAGAATTCGCCAAAAGTATTGGTGGAGGCGAATGTTCCGTGACATAAGTCGTTATGTCCGGAAGTGCAAAAAGTGTCAAACCATGAAGGCATCGAGACAATTCCGAATGCCCATGATAATAACAGACATCGCGGAAAAACCGTTCGACAAGGTTTATTTGGACATCGTAGGTCCACTGGAAGAAACTATTTCGGGAAACAAGTACATCCTAACCTTCCAGGATAACCTAACTAAATTCGTCGACTGGTATGCCATTCCCAATGCGGAAGCTCAAACGATAGCACAAATTTTCTTCGACGAAATCGTCACGCGCTATCGCATACCTAAACAAATAGTCACCGACCAAGGGTCGAACTTCCTCAGTGACTTGTTCAAAGGCGTGTGTAGGCTGCTAAAGATTAAGAAGCTCCAGACTTCAGCCTACCACCCCCAGTCCAACGGTGCACTTGAACGGGCCCATAGGCCCCTGATCGAATATCTACGCACCGTTGTAGATGAAAGCCCAAATGGTTGGGACCAATTCTTACGTACGGCAGCCTTCGTGTATAACAATAGCGTACACGAGGGAACGAAATTCACACCCATGGACTGCCTCTACGGTTTCACCGCGGACGTCCCGTCCAATCTAAAGCGCAACCCGGAGCCACTATATAACAACGAAAGTTATTATCACCAATTGCGGTACAAGCTGCAAAAGTCCTACGCCCTAGCAAGGAGAAACTTGCTAGCCAGCAAGACGCGCTCCAAAGCGTATTACGACGGGAACGCCCGGCCACTGTCCCTCCACGTAGGCGACAAGGTTCTCTTGCGCAACGAAGCCCGGAAACACAAATTGTCGCAAATCTGGGTCGGACCCTACACCGTGGTAGCAGTCCCAAGCGCAGTGAACACCACCATCAAAATAAATAGGAGATTGGTTACAGTCCATAATAACCGCTTGAAGCCGTTTTATGAAAATAAAACGCAACTTTAAGCCACTAAAGCCAGTCCTGCTTACTGACGCCTAACGGTGCTTTACGGATAAAGCACCGACTTAGACGGATGGTATTCCGGCAAAATACACCTGTCCACTAATCTTATTAGTTCAACTGGCTACAAGAAAACGAAAACTAATCTCCTATTTATCATCTCGTTGCAGCGCAAAATGTGGACGCTAGTGTTCCTGTTACTCATACAAATGGCCACGAGCGCACCCGGACCATTGCCCTATGCATTGCGACCATACACCTTCACCCCAATCAACGCTACGGGAGTCCTCATCGAACACGTAGGAGAAGTTTGGTTATATCACCAAACCTGGAACGTGGTAACTGAACTGGACCTACATGAATTAGAGGTGCATACCGACCTAACGGAACAGGCCGAGAAAGTGGCCCAGCAAATATGTGTAAGAAACCCAACCGAACTCTGCGCGGCCCAACAGAAGCACATACATTCCATTATTACCCACATAAAGCAACGTACAGGTACAATACGAGAATTGGTACCACGAAGCCGCCGCAACAGGTCATTATTCGACGGCATCGGACATGCCTTGCACTACCTGTTCGGGACTATGGACGCGAACGACGACCAGGAAATTTATAGTAGGTTGAATGAACTAGAGGGCAACGAGAAAGCCTTGGCCGAACTCGAAAAACGGCAAATTACCGTAGTAAATAATACTTTAAGAGAAATTCAAAAACCACTGATAGCGCTCGTGGACAGGCAAAATCAAATTACCGAACAGCTGGCAAAACTTTACAATGCGAGCGAGGACCTATATAACACCCAACTAAGGCAAGGGATAGTTACTGACATACTACTGCAGGTTTCCGAAATAGAGTCCAGACAGCAAACGCTCCTGGACATAATCCTCTCAAGCGCAGACAACAAAATTCACCCTCTTCTGATCTCGCCCGGCACATTATCCAAAATTTACCTCAAAACTAACCCGGAATGCGAAGATTGTATTCCACTTTTGCTTCAGGCAACACAGCTCCGATCACTCCTTATTCAGGACAAACTGGTAATAAAAATCACCCTACCAATTTTAAACTTGCCCAAAATGCAATACCACAAAATTATACTCTTCCCGATAAACACTGCGGCAGGACACTCATTAATCCCAGAAATTCCATACTCGCATGTAGCTTCCGAGTTCAAGGCCCAACAGTTCGTGCTATTTCACCCACAAGAGGCCAAAGCTCTACAAAGGGTGACAGGGGACCTGAGGACCAATACTTTTATAGGGCCCTTAACGGTCCCAATCGTACGTTCCGCGAATACTAAAGAATGTACCGTTAGACTCCTTTATAACCCCCTAGGAGAAAAGGTGAACTGCCCAATAAGGGCCACAGACACGCCCCAAAGTTTGATAACAAACTTAGCCCAAACAAACACCTGGCTGTACTCACTAAACCAACCCACGATGTTCCACATCTCATGTGAAAAAATTAACCACACATTAAAAGTTGCCAAGCACGGCATACTCAAAGTCAACCAGCCGTGCCAAGTACAGGTGGAGGACAAGATTCTGGTATACGACGGACGCTCAACGCGAACCACCCAGATAATAGAACCCCCGTACTTCCCTGCCTCTGACCCCATCAATCTAGCAGTACCTGCTAAAAGACCATTGAAAACAGATTCAATCCCCGGTGAGGGGATAAAACTACTAACAGGGGAAGACACTAACAAGATCATCCAGGAAGGCACCAAGCCCCTGCAGGAGATCTATTCCCAGTTAAATCACCTGACCTGGGAACGTACCCACACCCATTCAACTGTCGCCATCTCGATCAGCGGCATAATAATACTTGGCCTCATAGGGTATACGTGCTATAAATGCACTCCGTTGCTAGTGGATGCCATCCGCTCTAAATGCTCCAAAAGGCCCGGGAATGCATGTCCTCCGGACGAGAGAACAGTCTCCGAGGACCGAACGGCCCCAAGAGGGGTCCCTATGCAACCCGAGCCAGCATCCACCACAGTAACGGTCGAGACAATCCCTAGGCCCCTAATTAGATCACACACATTACCAAGGGCCCCCGCCATCCAGTTAGTGCAACCGGGAGGGGGACCTCAATAAGTATATGATAATGTAGAAATAATTTTTTTTTACCCCCCGTACCGCGCCACAAACGCCGGTACCACAACACCAATAGGTGTAAAGTTAAAATTTTTTTTTGTAACCCCCCCTTACCGCGCCCCAAGCGCCGGTACCACAATACAAACCTGAACAATTTTTTTACCCCCCGTACCGCGCCCAATGCACCAGTACCACAATACTTACATTAAATCTTAAACCCTATGAAAGAAAAAAGCAAAACCATAGGAGGCGCAAAAGAAAAAAAAAAAAAAAAAAAAAAAAAAGAGAAAAACAGAAATTAAAATAATAACTCAAAATTTATGATTTATTATTATTATAAAAAGGAACCCCGGACTTAATCCACCTTGGTTTTTACGTGGGGAGTACTTCTAATGGCCCCCCCAGGGGCCCCTGCTTGACAGGCCGCAATGGGATTCCAGGGCCCGAGGGGGGTGGAATGAACGCCGCCCGGTGATGCGCGCGGGACGGTGTCGGGGTTCCCGTGCGGTGTCGCAGCCTGCGACCTCGGGGGAACCCGAGACCGACCACGCCTGCCATGCCCGGTTTTGGCATTTAATTCTGCCAAGGCTTTCTGGGCCTGGGCCAGCCTCTCCAAGTGGTGCGCCACCGCCTTTCTGTGGTGCGCCAACTCGCGTTGATGGTGTGCCTCTCGGCGTACTAATTCTTTCCTAGTTAAACTGAAACAGAAAAAATTTTTTTTTAATTTTTACTAGCAAGGAAAAGAAAATTAAAAACTTACTCCATAAAGCTCCAAATTCTCGATTGAAAATGACCCATGTAGTAACCAAGTGCAAAACCAGAAGGGCTAATCTCGCACCATAAGTGCAAGATCAGCCAAAACTGAGATTTCCAAACGAACAAGGCGCCTTTGTTTCACGATGACGCCTTGTTCTTATCGGTACCCCCAAGGAGTTGTTGCATAAAAATCCCATGACTTGAACAACAACAACAAAGAACCAAACGACTCGTACAAAACAGACGAAAAATCCAACGCCTTATCGCAAAGGTATCGGATTTCGTCTGGGAGTGAGAATCTTTTAGGTACAAAACGGTAAAGTTGTTCCCAGGGGATAACGGTTCCCGTCGCGGTTTTCACGATTCACGCTGAAACCGCGATAAAGCCACTGCGGTCTCTGACAACTGAGTATCTTGACCTTGACCGCAGTGTGGGAACCGTTCCCCGTGGTCTTTGTTTTGGTTGAAGATCCACGGCTCGGCGGCGGTGACAATTTTCGCAAAAAGTTGAGTTGTTTTTTAAACTTTTCCGGCGGCAGACGTTTCTGAGTTGTTCTTAACCTTTTTCCGGCGGCGGACGGAATTTTTATTTAATCAGTGTGTTGTTCGGGATTTCACAACTGGCGGGTGCATATTGTTGTATTTGGTCTGGCCCTAATCACGGCCACGTACGGTAGTTTCTAAATTTTGACGATCGATATCGTGTAAAAATTATAAGTCGATTTAGAGGAAAGTTTTTAGAAGATAAAAGTAATTAAAGATAAATTTTGACGATCGATATTGTGTAACAAATACAAGTTGATTTAGTGGAAAGTTCTTGAAAGAAAGCTTTGAAATAATTAAAGATAAATTTTGACGATCGATATTGTGTAAAAATTATAAGTCGATTTAGAGGAAAGTTTTTAAAAGACAGTTTTAAAAGAAATTAAAGATGAATTTAAAAGTAATTAAAGGTAAATTTTGACAATTGATATTGTTTAACAAATACAAGTTGATTTAGTGGAAAGTTCTTGAAAGAAAGCTTTGAAATAATTAAAGTTGTTTCTCCTCAGTAAACCGACACGAATATAAATAAGTACTTACTCAAAATTACATGGTCTCAGGACATATACCCTGATTGGCTCCTGGCGAATCGTTGAATCAACAAGTAAGTAAAAGCTAGTAAAGAAAATAATATAACAGAAGAGAAAAGTGAAAAGTGGCGTAAAGATAAGAGATCTTCTCAAGTGTACGCAGCTTTCATGAGGGGAGTGGAAGGTTCATGTATTCATATTCATATCAAATGAGTTCGTGACGGTGTTCTCAATACGATATGAAGGGAGAATTCTCTTGAATATTCGGCAGATTTAGTAGATTCCCCTGGAGAGGTGACTTTTGGGAATCAGACGCAGTGCTGCCGTTTTGCAATTCCTGAGGGGAGTAAAATTCGCCTTATCAGGAGAATATTTGGGTTTTCAAGGGGGTAATAATAAAATTTATGAAGGGAAACAGTTTTTAACACAAAGCTTATTGGGAAAAGTACTAGATGACCGACAAAGGACGTGGTGCCAGTATCAAAAGAATATACTAGCAGTCCTAAAAACTACATTCCTTGTGCAAATTTTGAAATAATGAAATAAAATTTAATTTAAGGAGTAATATTTCGCTGTGAGGAGTGTGGACCGCTCGAGAGTGGCACGGGTGCTCTGATCGGAGTGGCTTCGGCAGCTCTGCCAGACGCATTATAATTAAAGAGAGCTGCTGCTAGTGGTCTGAAGATCTGAGAAAAACTAAAGAGTGTAAATACACTCCTGGGGAAAAATGTAGGGACAAGGAAAAAATAATAACAAACTATTAGCTAACGAATTTGAATTTGGGTTGAAACGGCGTTTTTATAGTATATTTCGATTTATTAATATATTAGTTTTTACTATTATTTAATATAATTAATTAATAAATTAATAAATTATTATTGCCTTGGTTAATATTGTTATATGAGTCAATAAATAGTCGGGCTTGAATATTGTGGAACGGTTCGATAAGGAAGGTAAGGAAACAGTATACTACAACATTCATTATGAGCGCAGATAACATTGTTAGGATAGATGGGGACGGGAACTGTCTGTTCGCGGCACTGACGTTCCATCTATTTGGGGTGGAACCAAACTCGCCCACCTGCAGGAGGCTGGCCAGGGAACTAAGAACGGCAGTCGTGAAATATATCCGGGAGAATATAAACATCTTCCGAGACAATATAGCAGCAGGAATCGAGATTGAACAGGCAGGGGGCCCAACAGAAGATATTAACCACAGGATACAGCATTTCCTGGAAAATTTGAACCAGGAAGGAACCTGGGCGGGTGAAGAGACACTAGAAGCAGTGACAAGGATGTATCAGATAGGAATTGACATACAAGGACCCAGAATCCGTGGCCAAATCGAATTTGGGATTGGCAGAGACATCAGGTACAAGCTGTGGTACAACGGAACCCACTACAATGCTATCGTATCGAAAATGAGCGGTAACGAAAGAACAATAGGAGGAGAAGTTCCAGAGCCAAACACTGATGCGTCAAACTTCCGTCTAAGAAGAACAGAAGTAGAGCCTACACCAGAGGCAATAAATACACAAAAGGGGACGTCTCTCAGAATAGGAACCTTTAATGTACGCGGGTGTAATACAGCGGACAAAAGAAACAAAATTGACAAAAAGTTGGAAGAGATTGACCTATCCATAGTGGGGATCCAAGAAACACACATGAGTGTCAACCGATGTGAAACAGATAACTATATATGGTATCTCAGCGGACTATGCGGAAAAAGAAATGGAGTAGGAATCCTCATTAAAAAAAATCATGGAATCAGAATCCAACGGTTTATGGCAATATCGGAAAGAGTTTGCGCAGCTGCAACTAAAACTCAAAGCCTAGGAACAGTAATTATCATATCAGTACACATCCCGCCAAACATAAGGAACCCAAAATGCATAGAAACCTATGGAGACATCAGCAGAATAACTGACAGGTTCACAAGAACAACGGAGTTAATAATAATAGGAGATTTCAATGGCCATATAGGCAAAGACCGAAGCGGGGAAATCAAGAAGAATATAATAGGTACTAACCTAGAACATGCAGAAACAAACGAGAAAGGGCTTGCTCTGTTAAACTTCGCTTTGCAACATGATATGGTAATAGAATCGACATTTGGTCGTAGATCGGCTAAAGTAACATGGGAAGGGAAAAACAAGAAATCGCAGTTGGATCACATAATGGTACGGAAGTTAAAGGGAGAGAGAGGCTTATCAGTCAAACATGTGAAAGCAAAATCTATAGAGGGAACAATCTCGGACCATAAAATAGTATGGGGCGAAATGGAAATAATCAGAGACTGCTTTCCAAAAGGTCATACCAGAAGCAAAAAAGCAAGGAATCAGGAAACATATGACAACAGGAGATGGAACCTGGATATATTGAAGACGAAGAAAGGCGCAAAGGACTATGAGGAAGAAATACAGAGGCAAGTAAGGAAAAAAGAGAATCCCAACCCCATAGAGAAGCAAACAGCGGAGATAAAATGGCAAGAACTACCAGGGTGCATCAAGGAAGCAGCCGAAAAGACACTAAAGAAGAAAGCGGCCCTAACTCCGAGGAGAAGGAGAGCGTTAGCTAAGTTAAAACAAGCACTATTTAGAAGAAATAGGGACAAGGAAAACCCATTATGGAGGGAGAGAGTGAAGGACGCCGCGAGGGCAATGAGAAATGAAACACAAAGGTGGAAAACGGAAAAATGCAAGGAGTTTTTCGACAATCTGGGGGAATATGAATTTGGAACTCGGCTAAACAAAACCTACAAATTCTTTAGAGAAAATAAGAAGAAGAAGGGGAATAAGGTAACCCACTACATTCCAATTAGGGAATGGGAAAAAGAACTGGAAATGTCGGAAGGAATTGATGTTGCCCTGATAGAGGAAAAGGATCATTGGCCACTGGGAGAACCCCCCAGCATGGAAGAGATTACGGAAGTAATACAAGGAACCAGATCAGGAACAGCGCCTGGAACAGATCAGATATCCACAGAACTTATCAAGGCTTTACCAGCGGAAGGAATAGAGCAATTGGTGAAAATAATCCAAGAGATATGGATACACAATGCCCCACCGGAAGAATGGCTACAAACAATCCAGTTCCCTATACCAAAGAAACCACACCCCAAAGGCACAAAGGACTATAGGAGAATAACGCTCTGCCAAGTAGGATACCGAATATACGCCAAATTACTGATGAAAAAGAAAGACCAATTCATAACAGAGATAGGAACTTACCAAGCGGCATTCCTAAAGAATAGATCTACAGATGATCACATGCTGGTGATAAGGCGCATACAGGAAGAGGAATGGAGGGCAGGAAACAAACTGATTATAATAAGCTTAGACTTAGAGAAAGCTTTTGATAGAGTAGAACTAGGAGTGGCAGCTAAAATTCTAAAGGCAAAAGGAATTCCGGCGTATTTGATAAACAGAATTATAAAAACCTGCCTCTGGGAAAAAACATCCTTAAAATGGTTTGGTCAAACAACAAGGGAATTAAGGAAAAAGCGAGGAGTAAAACAAGGATGCCCCATGTCCCCAAGTATGTTCAATTTGGTACTAAATGAGGTATTGGAAACTATAGCGGATATATTTCCCAGGATAAAATTAAAGCAGGACGAAGAAATAAGGCTCCCTCTAATCCTGGTGTATGCGGATTATATCATTTTGGCAGATAATGATATGGAGGTATTGGAGGAGGTTATAAAGGAACTTATAGAACTCTTGGAGTCGGTAGGTCTCAACATAAACTGGAGCAAGTCAGAAACAATGATAAGACACCCAGGGGCGGAAAGGGGGAGCATGGGAACTCTAAGGATGGCAGGAAAAGAGGTAAAGATTGTAAAGGAGATTAAGTACTTGGGGACGTACCTGACCAGCGGGCTGTGCAGAAACGAAACCATTAACAAGAGATGTAGACAAGGATTAAGAGCTGGAACAATGGTGGCGAGATTCGTGGAGGATCATAAAATACCGTGGAGCTTAGCAAAGCAAATGTATCGAGCGGTAGTAGTACCAACAATGACATACGGACTAAAGGTGGCTGCTATAACCAAGGCGAATAGGAACAAACTAAGAAGATATGAAAAAACGATTGCCAAGCAAATAATGCAAGCAGCAAAAGGAAAACCACCAAGGGTAAAAGTAAAAGATTTTCTAGACGGCCGAAGTATTACCAAGAAAATAACGGTGTACAGGATAGCCTACTGGGGCCACATCCAACGAAGGAGAGGAAATCACTTACTCAAGGCAGCATTAAAGTATCACAGAAGCAAGAAAAAGGTAGGAAGACCCATATACACGTGGAAAGATTCCCTGGAACAGGATTTTAGAAAGTACTCCAGAAACAAGGAGGAGTGGACAACATTGGCAACAAGTAAAAAAGATTTAAAAAAAGCAGCTGAGGAACTATATGAATTGACTGAATCAGAATCGGACACGTCGGGAATTTCGACAACAAGCCTATAACTATGTCCCAACTGGACAGAGAGGGGAAAAATGAATTTTGCACGAATTAGAATATATATGTATATGTATGTGTGTATGTATGCATAAGGATGTATGTATATGTATGTGTATGTGTATGTATTTTATAAAAAAAAAAAAAAAAAAAAAAAAAAAAAAAAAAAAAATTTGAATTTTGCATGAAAATGACAACAGAAAATATTTAAATATTCATATTTAGCATTAAAGTAGTATAGCTCATAGCTATATCCTTATTATACACCTTTCTAGTACAGACTCGCAGTGGACACACCTTGTCTGTCTCCATTTTCCCCATTCCCGGTAGTTTGCATGCCAAGAATGTGGAGCACCTGGCCGCTTCATTCCAGGTTAACTTGCGGTTGCTTGGCCACATTCTTTGAACATTGAACATTGAACATTAAAGGTAAAAACTTTTTTTACCTTAAATTTCCATTTTATCAAAATTTAATTTACTTTTGCAATGTAAGCATGTTAGCCAGCAACATTGGAATTTCTCAGCATCGAACCAGACGTAACCTGAGTCGCCCGGCCATGAGAAAATACGCGGCGCGGCTAGGTTACACGGATTCCATGGGAATCGGCAGATGCTCAGAAATTCTAATGTTACACAAAATACAAAAAAGTTTAGTTAAGCATTTTGTTTTATATAAAAGAAATTAATGAACAAATAAATGACACAGTTGTTAATTAGACAGCCAGCGCTTTAAATCTTTTTCCAATTGTCCTGTGTTTGGGTGTTGGCACAACCAACAAATCTAGACAAGACAATCGTTGTCAAGGTGCAACACCTTGTCAACATTTTTTAAGTAAACTTTGTCAGGGTGTAACACCTTGACAATTCATCCACCGGGAAGTAAAAGAACTTCTCGTATTAAACAAGTGTGTTAAGGTGATCATTTTTCAGAGATTAAACAAATTGTTACGGCGCAGCAGCGCGTAACAGAGGCCGTCGAACCCAACAATAAAATATGGGCATGAAACGCCGTACATAATAATCACAACACAACACATAAACATAAACAAATAAAAAAAATAATAAATAATTAAAATATTAACAAAAATATTAAAAAATATACAAGAAATAACAAAATTCCACGTACCAATTTTTTGATGACATGTAGAACTGTCAGTTTTATCGAAAGCTCAAAGCTGGGGCACGATCGGAGAAAGCTGTTTTGTTCTAAAAATAAAAAGTATAACACTTGAAAACAAGTATAACAGCTTTCTCCCCCCAAGCTTTGAACTTTCGATCGATGCGCCTAGACTATAAAGTTCAAAGCATCAGGACAGAGCTTCTCATTCCGTCCAGTTTTTAATAAGCATTTTGCAACGCGATTTACAAGTTTCAGACAGGCATCGACCGTCGTTAAGAATAGGCAAAGTCCATTCAGTTAAAATAAATTAATTATAGACTGGCAAAGACCGTCTTTTACTAAAAATAATTTAACCATTTATTTTCTTTCAGAGTTTAGACAGGTAGTTACTGTCTTGTGATTTCTTTGGCAGGCTTTAGTCGCCAAGATAGGGCTTTAGATAACCGATCGGTTCCACCATCGGTTCGGGGGTTAGTTTAGATTATATGTTGGTTTGGGCATCGGACCAGGGAATTAATTTCCACAATTGAAAAGAATTTGTATATTCTTACGTGTCAACAAGGAATTTCAAAGGTTGCAATTACCTTGAACTTCCTGGGGCACTAATAAATTAGATAGAAAAAAAATATAAACAATTGAAATAGGGATTTTTGAAGGTAAAAACATACCTCAAACATCCCTAAAAGGTCTACGAAAATAATTGTTGAAGGGTCCAAACACAGGTGAATTTGAGATCACCTTTGAGTGGAACCATATATGTATATATAAAGCTCGCGGAAGGTTCTTCTGCAAATTTAAGTGGTTGTTAAGGCCCACATTAATATTATTAACATCACAGCGATAGTGGCCAAATTCAAGCTCAAAGAGCTAACGTATCTTGCAAGAAGCAAATATTATACGGCACTATTTGCGGTGATAAAGTGCCAAGTGTTGGCAGTCACGTCAGGTTTAACCGGCGTAATTTCAAGGGAAATTTTTCCATACGCAGAATAGAACCTCCGAGCTTTTTGTGTAAAAAATCTTTGGACATTTAATTGATGTTTTTATTCCAGAATCATCCGGATTAATATAAGATAATTTTAAGAAATTTGACCTTCAGTCAATTTTAATTTTTACCTTTTTTTTTCTCATTGTTTATTTTGAAGCTTTAACGTAGATTTAACATTAAGATAGATTTAATTAGCGATTATAACATTTAGGAGAAATTATATATGAATTTTAAACCACTCCTGTGTTTGAATTAGCGACCTATCCGATTTTTTAGTTTTCTAACAGATGCAAAATAAAATTTGTATTTACGGCGTCTCGCGCCGTAACACAAATCAAGCACAAATGAATCCAATTGTTTTGGAAAATTACTTTTAATCGTTTCGCTGGCGCAGCTGTTTATTTAAGGTACATGGATTACCAGTGGTGTTGAGTTATTTAGTGAGGTAGCGTTTGAATAAAAAAATAGAGCGATTAAGTGTATTAATTGTTAAGATGATCAATTTGTTTACATGCGCGGTGCTTTTTTCGTGTTTATTTAGGAAAAAATTGTTGAATTTTTCATGTTGTGTGATTTTAAGAAGAATATTGTGGAATAATTATTAAAAATATAAGTGTAGAAACTTCGGTAAAAAGATTAACTCATACGTATGCGTGCGGGAATATCGTGCTGAGAACCCACAGTATTATACAAGTGTTGACAGCCGTGATTAAAATAAGTTTTTCTGTGAAAATAAGCAATCGAGATTAAATATTATCGTGCCGGTAATAAAATGGTAAAAGTGAAGTTACAAAAACTAAGAGTGTCCGAATTAAAATTGATCTTAAACGAACATGAATTAGCTACTACTGGTTGCAAGACCGATTTAATTGCGAGAATGATACACCACTTAGAAACATGTCTTTGAAAGATATGAAAGTCTACGAGGAGTACTCTTGGCACGCTATTCAATTACCAGCTACATTTTCTGGTTAGATAATAACTGCATTTCTGCCGTCTATCAATAATAATCTTGACTTGCTATCCAATTAAGATCTGACGATTTCATAATAATAAACATTGGCCTTTCCACTTCCGCGGAGCCGCAGGTGGGCGTGCACTACTAGTTCTGCTGCAGTCGTCGTCGTCGTCACTGCTGCACTCCACTTTCCACTTTCGCCGCGCTGCAGGTAAACGTGCCACGACCCATAATAATTGCAGGGATGGTCTTGACCTACACAAGTAATTTATGCGTCTGGTGTAGATTCTAAGGTCAACCACTTAACATAATTACAGGTGATTGATGCCCTTGACCCACATTCCACAGAGCCACCGGTAGTGAACTAGTTCCCACCCTAAACCCACCCCATACCTCTAACGAGGTCGAAATGGAGCGAGAAGAAGAGATCCAGAATATTCCGAGGCGTCCCCAACCGGTCCAACAACCGTCACAATCTCCGATTCAAGCACTCGCCGCCGAAAATGACAATACAGAAACGTCACTTCAGATGTTAGCTAGTCAGCTAACAACACTTACGCGACTGTTGAACTATTAGCACAACGACTAGTCGACTAGGGGATCCATCAACAGTTCCAATAGCAGCAAGTTCACAAGATTCTCGGAATAATAATGTCCAACGTGAAGAGTTAAATTCTACTCCGTGCGTTCCACCAGGACGAAACACATCACCGGAAATTACAGTGATACCAATCGCGAATTCAACAACAAATACAACTAATTGTTCAAGCGGTGTGACGTTCAACGCCAGCACTTTTGCCCAAGTTAGAGACATAACCGAAGTCTTACCGGTCTTTGATCCGTCTGCAAAAACTTCGTCGAACGCTAGGCAGTTCGTAAACGGCGATAATAGGCTGAATGACGTATACCAATGGGATGAAAATGTGTTACTATTTGCAGTGCAGGCAAAATTGAAAGGTCCGGCAAAGATTAGATTAAGCAAGCTTTTGGAGCCAGAATTTACCATTACAAAATCTCGAGCATATTCCCAACTCGGATACATTATGTGAACCGAATTAAATCCAAGGAAATTCTACATAGCAAAAATTAACGGTTAGCCTTATCACCCGCAACCCAACGGGTTATAGTTGGTCATCTGACTCTGAAACAAAAGTGAAGTGTCTCATTTTGGAAGGTGAAAGTGATACCCAACACAGCGCAACACCTCAACTTTATTGATATCAGCTCAATACAACCCAACACAGGAAATTCAGGTAATTTCAATAAAAAACACAAGCCGACTTCGAAAAATTTATTATTGAAAAAGGTTGAAGTAGAATCAAGTTCCCATGTGATACAAGATAGTATTCATACAGAATGTTTAGTAAAAAGTGTGTCACATATAAAATGCGTAGCAGCCCAACACTAATCAAAATAAAAAAACATCAAACAAGATGTTGCGAAATTGATATCTGACGATGAATTCATCGATAATCATCTGATTGTTCAGTTTTGGATGCTGTGGACCTTTGGCTATCTATAAAACTTTCAGAAAAATTCGAAATCGAATTACGGTGAAAAATTAAAATCACGAAAAGATATGGAACTGAATAAATACGCTCTAGTGGCTTATTATTTACAACCTATACACGACGATGATAAATTGACTAATGCACCCAAGCTAAAAATTAACATTTTCTTATTTAATAAACTTGATGCTACTGAATTAGAAGAATGAAATAGTTTTAAAAGAAGAACCTCATTTTTCAAAAAATTATTCGAAAAAGGTGTAACAAAGCCATTCGTTTTTCAGAATATGGCTGCGATGTATCATCTGACTCTTTCTCATTTCGCCATAAAGCTATTGCAGATTCCAGCTTCATCTGTGCAAATAGAAAGATTTTTCTCATGTTGGTCATACGTTCATTCTTTCGAAAGGTGAAGAAAAAATTTGTACGTTTATTATTCTTTAAGAATTTCAAATATATCTTAAATTTACGAGTATGTTACTTACCCTGAATGAAAATAATAAAAATGACATTTTCTGATGAATTAAAATAGTTGAACAAACATTTTTCATTTATATTTACATAGGCAAAAAATTATTGTCTAAGTCAAATTGTTTACACGTAGAGAATGATATAGTGTATATCACGTATCTTAAGTCGAACAACGCTGGTTGTTACCCCTTAAGCCCGGTATGCAAGGCTCAAGAAATTTCTATGCCTATCTTAAACCTATGTAAAAAAAATGGTCAAGAAATCGCTCAGAAATATTTTCTGTACCTATTTCTGTAACCTAGCATACGATTCAAGAAATTCACGCCAAAAATATCTTGTTTTTTAGTGACACGCAGATGTCGCTTTTGATAAAATTTTAGTTATTCCTCCAGAAATAAGTGTAGATTCATTTATTTCTTGAAGGAATTTTAACGGTTCATGAGTACATGACATGTCAGCTGTTTTTTGAAATTGAAAGCAACTTTCCGCAATACTAAAAATAACATTTTATTAATTTTTATTATTATTTTTTTAATTCTTTTTTAATTCCTTATTAATTAAAACAATTTCATTAATTCCAAACAATCATAAAACAATTTATGTAATGTTCGCAATGAAAAAAATGAATTGTCAAAATTTCTGAACAGTTGTCATTTTTTCTTAGGATATAAATGCAAAGGTTTTCTTGAGCAAATTCCTTGAGCCTAGCATACCGGGCTTAAAGCTAAGTATGCTGTTCCTAAGTACGGCGGTCAAGAAAAACTTCCCCATATAAACTTTATGTAAAAAAACGCTTAAGTAATCGGTCAAGAAATGCTCTAGGAATTTTTGCTCAAGAAATTTCTAGTACTATTCTTTTCTATTCTAGAAAAGTGCTAGTACTATTCTGACACGTAGATGGAGCCTTTTTCTGATGCGGTAAAGAAAAAATTGGGAAGACAATTTTTTCTTGACCGAAATTGACATTTCGTTTGTGACGGAAAATAGATTTGGCCGCGCGAAGTGTTTTCATTATTTTTTTTATAGTTTTTATAGAGCTCAATATAATTAAAGGACAGTTTAAGTGATTATTCATTATTTAAGTGTTGTTTTAAAATACGTTTCTGAGGGCGCCGGCCGGAAAAACGCACCCGTCGGCTTTTCTTTCCAGTGCTGGCGGAACTTGCGCAATTTGCTTACGGGCTTCTTATTCCTTTCGCAAGACCAATTGCGCGAAGTTTTCCTTTGTCAATTTCTTGGCGGTTTCATGTTACAACATGGACATGGTGTTGGAAAATTTTAAGGTTTTGCACGGGTCATTTACCGGCCCCGTGCATTTTTATTTACACAACATTCCTTGCCCCCCCCCCCCAAGTTGAGTGGGCGATTCTCTTATCTTCGTTTTGGGTGATGAAGAAAATTGTTTTTGTTTTTATGCTTGCTATTTTGTCTATTATGTTTTGCATGGTACCTGGGGTTTTGTATGTCGACTTTTGTTTTTGACTTTTGTTTTGAGGCAAGTGGCAGAAATGTTTTGGTTTGCCGCGAGAGAAAAAAAATTTTTACTCGGTGTTGTGTATCCCCTAGGGTTCCTTTGGTGAGTACCTTTTTCTTTTATTTTTGTTTGTTCATGTTTTTTGCTGATCTTGTATTTTTTATAGGTGTCTCCTAAGTACTATTGCGTTGGGTGATCATCACTATCACTCATTCTCGTTTGGATTTTTGACAAGATTACTTATGGAGTAAGTACTCTCATATATTTTTATTTGTGGTTTTGTTTTTAATTATTATTATTATTATAATTGATTTTCAGTTTCGGACGCTTGAGGGAGGTGGTTGATGAGGCGGTTCAGCTGCTAAGGGACCTGGAGCGCGTTCAAAAACCTTATCATGGTTAACCATGGTTAACTATGGTAAACTTTTGTCGTTCAAAAACTCCGTGGTTAACTACAACATAACCACGAGCATAACTTTTAGGCGTTCAAAAACTCCCGTGGTTAACCATGGTGTAGTTAAATTTTAACCCTGCTCGCGGGCATGGTTAGCGATAGTTAAGAAGAAGAAGAATGAAAACAACTCTCTGACAGTTGTTTGATTGTTAAACGGATGTAAACAAAGCGAGTAAAATAAATAAATAAATAAAAAAGCGTATAAAAATGAACAGATACGAAATAATCGAACCAAATAATGGTGACTTTTGGATGGAAAATGGTAATATATCAAATTAAAATGTTTTATTATTAGACAAAATATTAAAAAGAAAAATAATTGCAGGGCCGATCAAAGCATTAGAGGAAGCGGATATAATAATACATGAAGGTCCTGAAGCTGCGGGATCTTCCCAAATAAATGCAGTGTATGAAGGTAAATTGTAAAATATTATCTTTTTTATTGTAATTACATAATTTTTTAATTAGGTTATAGGAATTCATGGACCGCAAACGAGGAAAAATGTTTACTATCAATTTATAAGGAACAGAAACATTTATTTGATGGAACCTCATGCAAAAATGACCGCGCTTGGAACATCATTCAGGAGAAAATGGAGAACAACGGGTTTTCCCAAAAAAGTGCTCTTCAGTGCAAAAATAAATTCAATAATTTGAAGAAAAAATATAAAAGAGTGAAGGACAATAACAACAAGTCCGGTGCAGCGAGGGCCACTTTTGAGCACCAAGAGTGGTTTGAGGAAACATTCGGCAGGGACCACGATATTGTTCCAATCGCTTACGCCGAATCCAGTACATTCACCCAGCTTGCTTCGTCCAGCAGTTTACTGGTGGATGATTCCCAAGAGGATTCGTCAAATTTACCTAAAAAGCGTAAGCGGTTACAAACAGAACAATTCGTTAGTTTATTGGAAGATATTTCCAAGGGTACAAAAAAATATCGCGCGCAACGACTGCAGGAAAAATCGAAAGAAAAAGAGGAAAAAATCCAATTTCAGCGAGAATGCGTAGCAGCATTAAACAATGCTACTGAGGTTTTCCAGACAACAATGGAAAAACTCATCGAAAAATTATAATTACATATATTTATAATTAATATTTATTTAAATTATTTTAATTTAATTTTTGGTTTTAGATAATAAGTAAGAAAATGAATTTGTTAGTTTTAATTTTTATTTAAATGATGAATATGAATATCTGCAATAAAAGAAATGAATTTATAATGTATACAATTTAATACATGTGTAGTTCAGCCGCCATTAAATCTCGAAGAGCATTCCCTGTCGCATTATTTACATTTCTAATTGGGTTGTTATTGGTTTCATTGGTAGTGGCAGCATGGCTCCCTTCTGTTATGTAGGTATCTTGTAACTCATCAGGGAATAACAAGCAAATGTTGTGCAAACAGCAACAAGCCATCACTGTAGCTGGAATTGCGTCCACTCTGTTCATATCAACATATTTCAACCTCCTCCACCTTCCAAATAAAAGTGCGAAACTTCTTTCAACGACTTGCCTCGCAGTGCTGTGGCACTTGTTGAAATTTTTCTGCTGGTCAGATAAGTTTCCAT
Organism: Thereva nobilitata; assembly: GCA_963855945.1. NCBI lineage: Eukaryota > Metazoa > Arthropoda > Insecta > Diptera > Therevidae > Thereva > Thereva nobilitata. The sequence continues at coordinate 84,796,149 of OY979696.1, forward strand.
TGTCCATATATGGTGGGATGCACCACCGTTTAATCGGATAAGCTTTATCGCCTAAACATGTGATCTGTCGATTCTTCCGCTTTCTTGTATATAACAGAATTTTGAAATATCCGGGCATCATGAACGGAACTCGGATACCCCACCGAACAATCCAGAAATTGCATTCTATGGTTGCAAATGGCTTGTAGTGTCACCAAATGGAATTTCTTCCTATTTGTGTAGCAATGGGCCTGCTCCTTTGGCGCCTTTATCGCCACGTAAGTGCCATCTACGGCGCCTATACAATTTTTTATCTTTGAGATTAATTCAAATTGCTGCCTGGTTGTTGCAATCTCCGTTTGTGTCGGCCATTTCATTATTTGAGCCCGAGTAAAAATAAATGATGGCCTTAGAACGGGCAAATGCCGACTGTTATTGAAACATAGTCCTCGGCCATCTGGCGGTTAACAGAAGGCTCGTTGCAGGACAGTACGGCCGTACAGAGGGCGATTGACGGTGAAACAACGGCCTTACAGTTCCAATAACGGCCATACGACGGTGGTACGGCGGCCGTATGGTTGCTATTACGGGTATACGACGGTGCTACAGTGGCAGCATCGTGGATATTCGCCCTCCTATAAGAAAATATATTTCACTGCAATTAAATGTTTGATTTTTTTTCGGTTGTTTTTTTTCAAGCCGTTAAATAACAAAATTTCCCACTAAAATATAAATCAGCACGCACCACACACTTCACGTACAACAAACCGACGACTGGCGAGCTCGTTTCTCTTGTGCATCGATATCTTTAAGTAGGATAAATCGAAAGAACCATTGTACATAATGAAAATGATGAAGTTCCCATAAAACACATTCAACAATACATTTGGTGCAGATTATTTTTTTTACCTCAAATTTCCCGTCGAATGCCCGTTTCTACAGCTCAGTACTTGGGCTTTTAAATCTTTTGGTCAAATTTGGCCGTCGTAAGGCCGTATGTGCTCCCATTAAAAATGGTTAAAAACTCTACGGCCATCATATGCCCCTTAAAAAGCCAAGCGGCCGGTGTTCGCCCTTTATAAGGCCGTTTTTTATTTTTACTCGGGAGATGAAAGCTTATTAATAGCATTAACGGTGCGGAAAAAAGCGTATGATAAACTTGATTTGGGCATGTCGAACCTTTCACTCACAGACCTAAAATTCCAGGAAAGCAACATGTAAAATATCATTTTTTTGCAGAAATAACGTTATACCTGTAACATTCCTGGTTTGCTAAAAGCCAAATTACCGTAAGTAGTTGCTTTTCGGTATCAATCATTGGTCGCCCCACCTCTCTAATTTCAAAATTTCTAACAACTTTAGCTAATAGAAACTCGAACGCCTGCCTCGTCAAACGGAAATGTTGTTGAAACTCTGTGTTGTTGTGGTTTCTAACAACTCTTTCTATGAACCCCGAAATACGATTAGGTTCGTTTTTGAAATGTGCACTTGCAAGAACCGCCGTATATAACAATTCATCATCGCTGTCCGAGTCTCCGCTTGATTCTGACATGTTATCCTCCGTAATATAAATGAATGAAACTTAATTAACTACATGTAAATTAATATACATCCATTGGCGAAGTTACCGTATTTAAAGCACTATTCAGGGAACTATGAAAATGTTTTCCTAAAGTAGCCACAATCAACAACAATTTTTTTTTCTATCTATTATTATATATAATCAAAATCTTTCTTTGCTTCAATTATTTAAAAACCAAACTTTGTAATATTATTTTCTCTTCATGTATAAATTTTGACGTTTTTCTTCTTCTTCTTTACTTGTAGTTAACTACGGTGCGTTCAAAAACCTCTGTGGTTAAACATAAACTACCGTGGTTAAGTGAAGTGACACATCATAACCACAGCTTACCTCGTGGTTAACCATAGTAAAGTTTTTGAACGCGCTCCAGATGGCCGGGGTTCAGTCTATTCGGATGCTCCTGTTATGTACTTAGGGCCAAGGCTCTTCCACCAGCGGAGGTTGTCTCAGGCCTTGTTTCCGCTGCCATTCGATGGCCCATCGTGTACAGGATTGCCCCGTCCAGAGGGGACCCCGACGACGACGCCGTGTTCGGGGTAGGCGCTCTCGGTCGCATGGAGATTCTCTCATCGCGGGACGTGGTTCTTCCCTTTTGGTTGGAGGAGAGGACCCTATCCAGGGAGCTACCCCAGACGCCGATGTGACCAGCGTAGGGCAGGTTGATGAGGGGGGGGGGGGGGTGGAAGCGTCTCCTCCTTCGTCACCGCCCTAGAGTGAGAAAAAGTGGAAAAGTGAGGAAGGAAGTTATACTCGTTTTTCTGCTCCAATAAAAAGATGTCTTTCCTTTGAATTTGTGTTCTTTTTTCTTTTTCTCTTTGATTTCGGTTTTTTTTTGACCCCTTGACGAAATTTTTTTTTGTGTTTTATAGTTGGGATTTCAATAATGGCAATTATTAACAACAGCAAAAATTTTGCAGGTTTTTCGTTCGTTCGGGGGTGATAAGAGGACATAAACAGCTTGCTGATGTAAAAGTTCAAGAAGTAGTTGACCAGATAGAAAGAATATATCACATTATAGTCGGACAAAGACTGAAGCTCTGTTCTTACCACCTGAAATAACGTTACCAAAAATGTATGAATAATATTGCGAGGAATGCGAGAATTCAGTGAGCTTTGGGTGTATTCAGTATTGCATGTTTTCCTGCCGGCATGCCAAGACAATCTTGCAGTCGTGCGAAGTAGGCCGCAATCACTGCAAAAAATGCAGAGCAGGGAACAGATTTGAGACATATGACAAAGAAGAGACTGACGGTTACAAATTCAAATGAAAATGGCGAAAGAATTTTTAAATAAGTACGTAAAAAATTTGCTTTGCGATTTAATAACTGCGGAAATTGGGGACCCGCAAAGAAATTCCTTTAATGTATTACCGAGATTAAGGAAGAAAAGAATTTTGAATGCGGTATTAATAAAAAAGGAATTAAAACGCCTGAAAAGTGGGGTAGCCAAAGTAGAAAACTACTTGAAAGTAATTAGAAAGATGTCGGAGGATTGTTTCTATGAGCACTTCCGAATGCGCCGAGGAACGTTTAATGTAAGTCAGAGACGTACCTACTTTTTAATTAGTGGTTAACATTGATAACTTTCAGAGGTTGGTGGAAATGGTTAAAAGTAAGTTACCAAAACAACATTTGGGCCGTCCTCAAATGCCCTTCGAAAAGGCTATGTACATCACTTTGTTGACTCTTAGTAATCAAAACACTTATAGAGAAATGGGCGACCGTTTTGGCATATCAAAGGCTACAGCATATAAAACAGTTTTGAACACGTGTAGCGCGATTGTCCTTATGCACAAGAATGTTATTATTTGGCCAAATTCTACTGAATTGGTATCAGTTATTGAGGATTTCAATAAAATACGTGGTCCTCTCAGTTTCCCAAACGTGATTGGCTGTTTAGATGGCTCTCACATTCGAATTCCAGCACCAATAAGAGACGCAAGCAGCTACTTCAACAGGAAATCGTTTCATTCAATAATACTCCAAGTAAAATACACTTATATCATCAATATCTGTAATGTTTTTTACAAATTTTTTTAGGCGGTTTGTGATAGGAAATTATTGTTCCGCGATGTCTTTTTTGGTTGGCCTGGTAGGAGTCATGATGCGTCAGTTTGGCGTAACAGTCCATTGCAGAAGGCATTAAAAACAAAAACGCTTGACATACCAATTAACAGCCATCTTTTGGGAGACAGTGCCTACCCATTGGAAACGTATTTAATGGTTCCTTACAGGGATAATGGCTTTCTCACTGCCGAAAAGAAAAAATTTAATTACAAACTAAGCTCAACGAGAGTATGTATTGAGCAAGCTTTTGGGATGATGAAACAAAAGTTTCGAATTTTAAATTATTTGAATATTAAGAATGTATTTCACGCGAAGTATTATGTATTATCTTGTGTTTGCTTACATAATTTTATTATAATGGATACTGGAAATCCCATTCATTCGTTCCGAATAAACGAAGCAACAAATAATGAAGACGACCATGAGTCCTTTGTTGAAGAAGAGGCCAAGGAGGCACATTTGAAACGCAATGAAATTGCGAATAGTTTCAATGAAAAATAAACTTTATTTTCAAAACATAACAAAAACATAAAGTGATTTTCTTTTAATTGCAAAATGAATATTACTTTACTTTAAAAATAATTTTGTTTTTCCTGTACAAACAGGACTTTCTTTTTCAGTAGTCTTGGCTTGTTAATATTGTCTTCATCAATAATCTCATTTCACGCATTTCTTGAACTCTTTGCGTTTCGATATCCAACTTTTTGTTTTCAAGATCTAAATATTCTTTATGACGCCGCTCTTCTATAGCATTCTGCTCTTTAAGGTACTCTAAGATCTCATCTTTCTTCTCCTTTTTCGGTTTCTTTGGTTGAAGGGAAGTGGTTTCCTCATTCGTGTTCTCGATGTCTTCCAAGTTGGGGTTTTCACTATCTTTTTCTAAATACGATGAAAATGTTAATCCTGAAGGAGGAACTATGTGGTGACTGCATCCAAAAACCTCATCAAAAATGTTAAAATACTCCCAATTTGTGCGGCCTCGACCAGTGTCTCCATTTCGTTTTTTTATACGTTTGTATGAAGTAAACAAATTATTCCACTTTCGAATCAAATCCTCCGTTTGGAAAGGAAAATCGGAATCCGTTGATTTTATTTTGCGCAAAATGTCATTCCATATAACACTACGTTTACGTTTCCCCTCTCGAAATTGCTTTTCATATTTTACCCTTATGGTAAGCAAGCATTTTATTCTTTGTGGACTCCAAAATTTTTCTTGATTTCCTTCTTCGTCCTCGCTTTCTAATATCCTGAAACGTTTTCTTTAAACAAATATTCCACATAATTTATCATTTTTACCGTAAAAGATCACTTTCAATTTCTTTATCCATTTTATTTAACGTTAAATTAATACACAGCAGCCTTCAATAACTATTAGAATACAAAATAATTATTTTTAAAATTTCCTTTGTTACCTTCTAATTGACAGCAACTGATTTTTGCCAACTGCAAAATATGCCCGCATGCTAAGCAATAATGCCTTGCATGATAAATTTGGAAACATATGATCAAAGCATGATTGCAATAATTTACAACTTATGTGCGCATGCTGCGCATTTTATGCATTATTGAATAGGCCCTTTGCATCGTATAAAAAAATATTCTATGGAAATTTCAATTTGAAAACTAAGACCCTGAAAAAGGATACGTGTAACATTTGTGATAGTTTGAAGATTCAGATAGAAAATGAAAGGGATCCGGACAAAAAAGATAACTTGAAGAAAAAACATGATAAGCATATAGAGGAAGCTGAAAACGCACAAACGCGAAGAAGAAAAGACTTCAAAATAGCCAAAGAAAATGAAGAATATGAATGTCTCACCTTTGATCTACAGAAGACCTTGCCTCTCCCACGGATTCCAACAAATATTGTTTTTTATAAGCGCCAGTTATGGGTTTATAATGCAGGAGTACACAGTGGTAAAGAAGATCGGGGATACTGCTACGTATGGGCAGAAGGTGTTGCAGTGTTATGAATGGGTAAACCATTCATCACGTAAACCATTCATCACGTAAACCATTCATCACGTAAACCATTCAGCATCGCATCTCATGGAAAGTCATCAATACCATACCTTACCCTGAAAAAAGTAACACGCTAGCACAACCATTTAATGTGCACGCGTTTCCGTTAACCACCAATAAATTTTCCTTCATGATTATTTTCACAAATTGCAAACACCTAAAGTCCAAAGGAAACGCATGCGAGAAATTCGATACAATTAACATTTCACAATAATAATAATTGCAAGCACCACTTTTCTTCAAATCAATGTGCACTGCGTTCACCTTGGCCTTGAGAGCCACCGTTATACTTAAATGAAGTAAGTGCAATGCACCTGGTTTTTTTTGCTATGTGTATAACAGTTAATTATGCACTTGCTCGCTCTAGCTCCCTAGGGGTATGCATTCCAATAATGCAACGATGACACTCCACAAAATCCCCAAATGCGATCGCTCTAGACCCCCCCCCTAATTATAGACTATGCATACCATGTGTGTGGATTGTTGGCAAGTAATACAAATATCGGTTCGGTGGAAGGTAGTCGGAGAATCAGTGACTCTAATGTTGTGATTAGCATAAAGGTGTGTTTTAAAGGAATCGAAGTATGATCAATTAATTAAATAAAATTACCTTTAAAAGTGTAAAGTTAAGCGTATTTTTGCGAATGAATTCAATTAAATAAATAGAGTCACTTTAAAGAGTAAAATTAATTATATCTAAACTATTCAAAGTGTAAAATTTATTATGTAATTATAAAAACCATGGAAACGTAAGCTACGTAGCCGACTGAAATTATCATCGCCGTGCCGTTATCACAGCGATCTGTGATAAAGAGATTTGTACAAACAATCAGTCTTCACTCGATCGTTATCGACACCACCTCGCCTAAGAATTGTACATCGGAAAAAGAATTTGTAACCTAGAATATACAATAAAAGAATCGTTGTACCCGTTACGAAAAGATTGCGTTTTTTGTTTTTTAAAAGCCGTGATTGTGTAAACCGCGGAATCCCATAAATTTATATTGTTACATCCCAGAATACCGACAGCTCCCCATTTTCTTAAATTTTCTCACGTCGCTAAGCTCAAATTTCATAAAAACCCTTAGCGACAATCATTTTAATTCCAGTCTTAAATTCAATTCTAAAAATTAAAATAAACCGTTGCATTCTGAGATAAAGCTTGAGCAAATGTCGGGATTCGAATTACAAAAACGTCTGTCCTCACTCGCATGAGCCTTATTATGGTTGTCACTTTCGGTGACAAATCGCTAAGTGAGACAAAAATGCTAACTGAAATTTCTCACCTCGTTGAATTTACTGTCCATAATATGGAAAGTGACAATGACAGCGACATTTCTGCCTATGTTGAGGTGACAACCACAATAAGGCTAAAGAGCATTTTTGTCTCACTTCGTCATTTGTCACCGAAAGTGACAACCATAATAAGGCTGAGTAAAAAATCTCGTTAAGAATCTTAGAGTTAGTCTAAATTAAGCTTTTATCCGTGACGGTTTTTAAATAAATTCTAATTAATAAAAAGCGTTTTATTTGTTGTTAATTTTTATAAAACTTTTTAGGTGAGTTCCGAAGATAACTAAACTATATAGTTTGGTGTTAATTAATCGTTAAAGGATATTTGAGATGAAAAGGTACGTATTTTCTCGGGAAGACCCACACAAAAAAACTCTCTTCTCAATTGATCCAAACCGCCCGTTATCCACCAATGTTCAAACAAAACTCTCAGATCAAATCCATCGATCGGTCTCGGCTTCCACTTATTTCAAGAAATTTTCGCCGTTGCGGATTTCTACCAGGCCATCAACCTTGGGGGTTGTAACGGTCGGCCTGAAAAATAAATCCAAGCCGCTGAAAAATAAATCCAAACCCGTAAAGATCGCATGTCAGTTTGATTTTATCCATTCAAAATTAGCTCCATTCAAATATATCAAACAACCAAAAAAAATAAATCGTTTGCACATCTGATAAATTTTAAAATTTCATGCAATAATTAAATTTTGCCTAAATACACCCCTGCCCATATGTTTTGCATCTGCCCCATCAAATATCGTATTGCTCACACACACATGGATTTTACGCAACAAGAATTGCCGGCGGCGAACGCCCAGCCAATCACCTTGCAGAATTCAAGTGAAGCCAGAACGATTCTCGGAATTTTTATTCTTGTCTATGTAATGGAATGGATTTACACGGGAGAATGAAGGAACACCGATTATCAATCCCTTTGGTTGTTCCCGTCCGTGTAAATTCCTTCATCTCATTACCCCACCCGTAATTTTCAAGGTCAAGACCATATAAGGAAATGACGCCGGTCGATAGCGATTTCCTTGGGTTTTTTTCCTGCCTTCACCCCCCCCCCCCCACACTCATGCGCCGAGGGCTAAGTTTTGAGTTGGCGTCGGTTGTCGAAGAGTCTGAGTAGGATTTTCAAACCAGCAAGTCGGTGAATAGGTTCTGAAGCGTTCGGTCAAGAGAAAAAAGTTGAAATAAATGTGGTCTAAATTAAATCAAATTGAGAAATGCATAGCTAGAGTCGAAAGAATTTGTCTAATAAAATTAAGTCCAAAGAAAATCTAAGTGAGCTAGAGTAACATGAAAAAAAAAGAATTTGTTAAATAAAAATTAACAAAAAAAAAAATAAGATTGAAGAGTGAAATACGGAGAAAAGCAAAAGAATTTGTTTAATAAAATTAAGTCAAAGAAAATCTAAGTGAACTAGAGTAAAAATGAAAAAAAAGAATTTGTTAAGTAAAAATTAACCAAAAATCAATAATAAAATTGAAGAGTGAAATACAAAAACAAAAGGGGAGAAAACTTTGGAAAAGAAATTGCGTCATAAAATTAAATCAAGGAAAAATCTAGGCGAACTAGAGAAAAATGGAAAAGAAGTTGCCAAATAGAATTAAATCAAAAAAATAAGTAGAATTAAGAAGTGAATTATCGAAAACAAAAGGAAAAAAAACAAACAATATAACTTTTTTGTGGGAATGAACACCAAATGCAACAAACGTTAATTAGCCTTTATTAAGTAAGTAAAATAATGTATAATTGATGTAGAAAATAGCAACGAAAAAAAAACAAAAAAAAGGTAATAAAAGATTAACAAAAGATTTATTAAATGGTCAATGGTCATAATTTTTTTTGTTATTGGAAAAGACCAATCTGGAAATAAATATAACAATTTTTTTTTGAAACATATATTCAATGAACTAAATATCTCTTTTTTTTCCAACTCTTAATTAAACCAAGATTTCAGAAAATGAATAAGCCTAGATTTTTTTTAAACAAATATTATATAACAGCAATTTTTTTTACGCAGTATTATATGAACTTAAGGTTTATTTTATTTATTAAATAAGAAAAAGAAAAAAAAATATAAAAAAGAAAGAAGAAAAAACAAAGAAAAACAAACATTATATAAACTGAATTTTTTTTTTGAGAACACAAACATTAAAATGAACAAGATATTTCTTTTTTTTGGGAAACAAAAAAACAAGGAGGAGGAAAAATAAATATTAATTAAAAATTTTTTTGTAACTTAAATATTAAATAAACAAATTATCTCTTAGAAAAAACCAAGTTTCCGGGGTCTCGAAATTTTTTGTTGGGAAAGTTCTGGGCTATGCATTTTCAGGATTAGGATGTTATTCCTGGGTTTTATTTTTGCGGTTTGTTTTCTCTCTCGTTGATTTTTCCGATAATGGTTCGTGAGTAGATCCACCAGCAGGTGTGGATCTCTAGGGGAGGTTTTGCCCTCCGAAATGGTGAGTACCCCTTAAATTATTTTTTCAGATCCCCTCATAGCCCCCGAATCAGAAGCATGGCTGCTTAACGCCGATTCATCCCCCCCCCCTCTCGTATGGCTACCCAACCCTACCTCGGCGAATAACTTTAATTAGCTATGTTTTTGTACGACACGCGGAACTTTCGGTATTTATATATATAAAGTAACTGTCTTTAATAACGAGCCCCTGCACCACGAACCCTCCCAACGGCGAGCTAGCCGCAGCACCGCCAGGCGTGTCATTCGTTTGTGCAGAGTGTGAGTGGTAATAGTTCGCGAGATAGGTCTTCATTTTTTTTGTTATTATCAGCAGTTCAGCCTAGGCCTTCAGCTTGCTGGACTTCTTTCATAATTCCTTTACCAACTTTATTATTTGTGATGTCATAGCTTTCCTTGACCATGACCGTCTAGTTTATATTTTGTATATATATATGTTCTTATATATATGACAGGTACAGATATGGCGCTTCAGGTATCCTGTGTGTACTCTGCCTTGAGTAGTGTAAAAATATTTTTTATTTTTATGACAGTTACAGGCTGTGATGTTTATGTTACATCATGTTATGAAATATCGAGTACTTACTATTAATTATTAACAATAGTTAATAATATCATTTGAAAACAAACAAAATTTTACGTTACAACAAACAAAAACAATTAAAAGCAAAACGTACATATGTACCAAAGGTATAAAGGCACCTTGGCCAGACAGTAGTGCCATATGAAACGGCGCCAGTGGTTGTGTGCCATACAGTGTTACCATGCGGTCATCTGTCGCCGCATTATGAGAATACAGTGGTGAAATTTTATTTTAGACCTTTTGAATTCATGCTAGGTTTACCTGAGTAGCAGGTGTTATGTTCGTAACATAACACTTCCCCACATAAGCGAAATCTCATAAATTTACAGAAATCTTAACAGAAATCTCATAAATTTAATGGGAATTCTCAAGAACTCATTCTCAAGAATATCTAAGTACGCAACATTATTTCGAACTCAAATTACACTTGAGTTAAATAAATTATTGTCCAGACAGATTATGCTGGCCGAAAACACTTGCGTTTCAGCCCAAAAGTGCTGAAACAGCGATGTGTATATTTACGCCCAAAGATAAGGAACCCGAACGGATCAAGTTGCACTTGCACTGATACGATTTTCATGGGAATATCTGGGTACGAAACTCAGAAAGACAAAAAGCGATGGGCACTCGTAACAAGTTGTTGTAATCACCCCCATTAAATTCATTGTTGTAAGCAATGCACACACCCAGGAATGCCAGCCAAGCGTCTATCTAAACACACTCTCAATATTCAATTTCAAAGAAAAGCAATTAAGCTAAATCGCATCCGTTAAAAAGTTTTTCTTCTTATTAAAAGTCTGCTCGCTCATATTTCAAAAATCCTTATCAGCTAAAAACTGCCGCGCTTGCATTCCTGAGTGTGTGGATCGCGGCAAATAATCAACAAAAACTGAAGAGTAAAAGCAGTTTTCGTTGAGTCGCTGGTCGTTCTAGATCATTAAATCCGTACTGTTAACTAAATCTCTCTAAGTTTACATATTTCAAATTAAAGTCAATAAAAGTAGTTTTAATTGAATTACGAGTGGTGTTTTCCTTAAATAAGTTTTAAAAGTTACGGAAAAGGGGTCGAAAGACCAAGAGTTTTTACTTTTTCTCCCCAAACAGGACCGGAGGCACAACAGACACTCAACAAAGTCTCCTGAGTCAAACGGTCGTGTTTTAACTCGCACCTCAAAAATATATTTATTCTTTTGAACAAAAAAATGTACAACGCGGCTTAGATACTCTTCTCATAAAGAGTATTCGTTTTTTTTATTTAATAATGTAGACGCGATTTTTTTTAAATTCCATATCTTAACTCTCGTATCTCTTATATTTTTTTTTCTTCTTTTCTTTTGTCAAACTTAAACAAGTGTAAATTAAAAATTGAGAATCGGTTTCGCAACTAATAAATTAAAGTGACGATAATTAAAGTGCTTTCTTTAAAATCTTACCTGCGACCCCTTCTTCTCCTCCGGGAAAGCACGAGGGGCCACACAACACAGGCTATAGTGGTTGTAACTCTTTTCCCATATAAAAAATAACTGGAAATCCAAGACCCTCGTAAGTACAGGCCTGGAAGCAGCCAGGCCAACTAATACTAACATAGCTGAAAAGTGGCCAAAAATTTCTGACAGTTGTGGAATTAACATGGCCGAAGCCATAAGAAGCAATTTTTTAACATTGTTTTTGCACTAAAAAGTGGTAAAATATTGTATATTTTCACTTTTTGGTGCACATGGATTATCAGTGATTAGTGCTTTAGTGATTTAATAAAAAAAATTAAAATGAAGTGAGTGGTTAAGTGTATTTTAAGAGTGTTAATTGATTAGGTGACCATTTTTGTTTACATTCGCGGTGGTTTTTTCGTGTTAATTTAGGGAAAAAATGTTGAACTTGTGTAGTAACATAATAAAAATTGCTTTTTAAGTGATTAAAGATTATTATAGGATAGTTATTAAAAACATAAGTGCAGAAAAATGTGAAGGAAAAGTGAAAAAGTTATTGTTATTCATGTTGTGTGGTAGTACTTGCACTTATGGTTTTAATAACTCTTCTAGAATAATTTTTAACTACTTTAAATTCACTTTTAATTCCATTACTACACAAATTCAACACTTTTTCCCTAAATTAACAAAAAAAACTACCGCGATTGTAAACAAAAATGGTCACCTAATCAATTAACACTCTTAAAATACACTTAACCACTAATTTTTTTTTAATTTATGGACTCAGATCACTAAATAACTTATCACTGATAATCCGTGTGCACTAAAAAGTGATAAAATACAATATTTTACCACTTTTTATTCCAAAAGCAAAGTTAAAAAATTGCTTCGTACGGCTTCGGCCATGTTAATTCCACAACTGTCAGACGATTTTGGCCGCGCACAGACACAACCAAAAAGTCTGCTTCCAGGCCTGTACTTACGAGGGTCTTGGGAAATCTCATGGTTATGTACGAGAAAAAGAAGGGAAGTGTATGTGTATATGTATGTATACGTGTGTGAGTGTTTTGCTAATGTTGCATCATGTTGTGAAATAAAAGTGTTAATAGGATATCAATTTTTAACAAAGTCAATAATACTATTTGTAAACAGAAAAATTTATGCAAGAAAAACAAAAGTATTTATTTAAAAGAAAAAAATTCAGATTATATATTTAGTGAATCCAAAAATAAAGTAACGGGAACTCAGAATTGAAGAAAAGCTAGAAGTGCAACACCCAATTGCATATGATCGTGATCGTAAACACAAGAACCCTCGAAATGAGAAAAAGAAAGATAAAACAGATGACCGTTGATCCGCTGATCCGCTTCATTTTTATTAACCTGAAATATAAAAAATAATTTACACAATCTTTTACTTGGCGCCAAAGTAATTTCCTACATGTATAAATTGCTAAACATAAATTTGATATACTAAAGCCAGATTCATTCAATGCTTTATAAAAAATCCCTGGACGTTTTTAATGAACAAAAAATCCGATTCGTTAAAAACGCAACTTGTTACCTTGGAACCTCTTTACCTTGAGCAAAGGCTTTAACGAGATTGTTCTTTTAAAATTTACAAGGCGTAAAGAATCATGTTAATGAACGAGACTTGGTTGCATCTGCTGGGTAATTTATGTGATTCTTGTACCATGATAAAGATTTCTTGAAAATCTAGTTATTGAGTTGGGTATATAAATCCGTGTTCTGGAGACTGAGAATCACAAAAGTTTCGTTACAGAGTCTTACGCATCATCGCAATGGAAAATCGCCGCCAGAGGATTTTAACAGAGAATCAGCTGAGGACGTTACTTAAATACGTAGCCGTCAATCGCTTCATTGAAAGGGACCTCCTTCAAATAATAGAGCGGGAAATAGGACGAGTACGGACAAATACGGTGAGAGAAATGCTGAACGAGGTAGATAGAGGAAACCACGGTGCGGATAGGACCAGCCAGGCGGCAGCGTGCAGCAGGGAGCAGCCCGCAGCAAACGGGCCGGACGAGGAGGATGATAAGTCTGAGGTGTTGCTGGGTACGAACCAGGCGGCAGCATGCAGCAGGGAGCAGCCCACAGCAAACGTGCCGGACGAGGGGGAGCGGGCCACAGCTACTCGCACAACAAAGAGGAGTCGACGGACGGAGATGGAGCTGTTAGGAGGAGGAGATTATTCCTGGGCTTTTTATTCCTGTCGCAAGACAAATTGCGCGAAGTTTTCCTTTGCCGCTTTCTTGGCGGTTTCATGTTTCATTTGGAACATATTCATGTTTCAATGTTTTGCACGGGTCATTTGCCGGCCCCGTTGATGCAAGTTCGTGAAGTCATGGAAGAGATGTCCTGGATAGTCCGGGATTTGATGGCTAGTATTGCTTCCGTCGAGATGTTATTGTTGGCCCCTGACCCTGCCGTTCCAGAATCTGCGGGTCCCTTCAGGCCCTGTCTGCGTTGCAGGTCCCGGGCTCATCGGGTACAACAGTGTCCGGTGAAAAGAGGATCCAGGATACGACGCCGTCATCGAAGGGTCCAAAGCCACGAGACGGGCCAAGAGGTAGAGGGTAATTCCCTTGTACCACAAGCAGACTCAGAGGAGGGAAGTGCTGGGCTGTTGGATGAAGACGGGCGTACGAGCGTTGCTCTTTCTTTACTACTGTTGAATAACCCTTATAAGGCAGATGTTTTGGTTTTTTTTAAATAAAGTGACAAATTTTATATTATTTTTTGCGTTCTTTTCTTTTTTTTTTTAGTGTTCCTTTTGCTTTTCAGATCTTTGGTTCGCCGTGCTCAATTTGTGAGCTTGGGGTTGTTCTTTTTGCAGGGTTTTTGTTCGTTCGGGGGTGATTAGATTTCCCTTGACGAGTTTTCTTTGTTTGATAGGTATTTAGCCTGGGTTCTTTAGAGTTGTCTATTACGGCTCTGTCATGCTTTGGCGGTCCTCACTATTTATATAGTTGTCCGGCCGAGTCAATGGCAAGCCGGACCTTTGTTAGTTGGGACGGCTTATTGGAAGTTACTTGTAAGGGTAAGTATTAATTAAAAATTTCAAAAGGAGGAAGGAAAGAAAAAAAAATTTGTTTGGTCTTATTTCATCAGTTTTATTTCTTTTTCTTCTTTATTTTGAGTTCTTCATTGATGGGTTTAAATTATTTTGAGGGACTGGACCCTAGGCAAGGTGTGCGTGCGCTTTATGTTTTTTTTGTCCGGTGGTTGATGTGAGGTGTTGCGCCTACACTAATTGGTGGGAGGCAGAACTATGCGGCAATAATCAGCAGTTATTGCAATATGGACTATCGATGGTTTTTAAGGAAAAGATTCATGTCGAGGCAAAAAGGTGCGTTGAAAGACCAGGAGGGACCCGAACGTGAGAAAGTGTGAAACAGGAGTTGAAAATCCATTTTAGACCAAGGAAGAGTTACAGGAAGTTAATAGACGAAGGACGTAATGTTAAGGTTAGTCATTTAAGAGAACTTTTTAGTATAATTAAATCGATTAATTTTCAATTGAACGAGCTTTATGAATTTGATGATACTAAGCCCAGAAATTATAGTCCGGATAATAATGACAAAAAGTTAGTCGATTTAATTAAGGACATGATAAATGGTAGTTAAAGAACAAATATATCTAGAAGTATGACATTAATTCAAGTTTATAATATTTTTGATGAACTAGAACTACTAGATGAGTACGATGTAATACATTGCAAATACAGAAAAAATTATAATAATAAAGAAATCAAACGCAATGGTGCATTTAGAAAGGAAAAGCATAGAAATCAGTGTTCGGATTGCATCCTAAAATTACATTTATAAGTTTTTGTCTTCTTAAAAAATATTTTTCCAGACTTGTCCAGAATTCTACATAAAATTAAATATCTTTGCGTTATCTTTTAAAGAATCAAATTTCGTCTGGCTTCTCCTGCCAGAACAATTTTTTTTGTATATTATGATGTTTTCTTTTGTTACTCAAAGCATGTAAAATGTGGGAAATGCAATTTTTCGGTTCAGCAACTTCAAAATGAGAATTAGGGCAAACGCATTTATATTTACATTTATATTTTATTTAATGTATTTTGTCTCCAAATTATGTATGACATTAATTCAAGTTTATAATATTTTTGATGAACTAGAACTACTAGATGAGTACGATGTAATACATTGCAAATACAGAAAAAATTATAATAATAAAGAAATCAAACGCAATGGTGCATTTAGAAAGGAAAAGCATAGAAATCAGTGTTCGGATTGCATCCTAAAATTACATTTATAAGTTTTTGTCTTCTTAAAAAATATTTTTCCAGACTTGTCCAGAATTCTACATAAAATTAAATATCTTTGCGTTATCTTTTAAAGAATCAAATTTCGTCTGGCTTCTCCTGCCAGAACAATTTTTTTTGTATATTATGATGTTTTCTTTTGTTACTCAAAGCATGTAAAATGTGGGAAATGCAATTTTTCGGTTCAGCAACTTCAAAATGAGAATTAGGGCAAACGCATTTATATTTACATTTATATTTTATTTAATGTATTTTGTCTCCAAATTAAATAGGGGAAATTTTAATGTTTTTATTTTTTGTATTAAAAAGGCACTATAAAAGCCGCAGAATAATAATAAATTAGTCAGTTACTTTTCAAAGAGTGTTTTGATTAAACTAAAAGCCTTTCTCAGTGCAGTGAGTCTGCTGCACAACAAAAAACCCCAAAAAGTAATTGTGAAACGCCACAATAATTCAATCAGATAATACGAAACAATAATTCAAATTATCGGGAAAATAATAATGGTTCAAGCCAATTTAAGAATTCTGATTACAGAAATGATAGAATAAATTCGGGACAATTTAGACATTATGGAAATTCGCGACAAGCCAGAAATTTTAATTATAATAACAATAATTCAGCACAATCTAGAAATCCCAATTATAATAACAATAATTCAGGATAATTTAGATAAAACGGACACTCAAAACAATACAAAAATAGTTACAACTCTTCACAAACCAGACAAAGACAATATAATTACAACAATCAGTCTCAACCCATGGAAATTGAAAATGTTCAAGAGCAAGACGTAAATTTTACAAACGAGACTCGGGATGTAAATTATTACCAATAACAACTTTAACCATTGATAACCAAAAAATTAAATGCCTCATAGATACTGGGTCGGTTGCAAGCATTATTAAACCAAATTACTTAAGAAATTTCCGTGAGGAAACATTAGTGGAACCTCGATTCTTTATTACTATAAACGGAGTGAGTAAAGTAACAACTAAAATAACGACTCCTATACATACGTAGAGAATTTAATATCTCAGGTACCTTCTGTTGGAAGGTTTCGAGTCTACTTGTCTGTAAACGGAATTAAAATACTCTTCGAAAATAATGATTACCCCTTTCATAGTAAATGAAATATGTAGTTTAAAACCCCAAAAATTTGAAAGTACAAATTTAGACCATTTAAATCACGAGAAAAAACGATTGACTACTAAACTCTTAGAACAATACAAAGTGTAGTAACCAAAATTAAAATAAGTAAATCCTAAATTGTAATAATAAAATTTGGTCAAATGTCCGAGAATAAATGGCAACTATGTAAAATAATATTCTAAAATATTATTTTGCAGACAAAGCAATTAGGCAACAGTAAGAAAAGGCAAAAGCCAAACATTATGTGTAAAAATTATCCCGTTCCCTTCACGTTAACCTGTTGTTGGTGAAATCAGGTGAGTACAAGTTTGGTCTTTATTTATATTTTTTATATTGAATGATAATATTTTCTATTGTGGTATGGTGATTGAGTTCGAGTGGATTTAATGGTTGAAGTTTAAATTCAACCAATTTATTTATCTTATTATATAATTTTCTTTGAAGTTTATCCTTATTATATATTTTTATCTGAAGTAAAAATTTGAAATTAAAATTCCCTTTGTGTTCTCTTTGAATTATATTGGTATTACTGTAACGGTCGGCCTGTAAATTAAATTCAAACCCCTGAAAAATAAATCCAAACCCATAAAGATTGCATGTCAGTTTGATTTTATCCATTCAAAATTAGCTCCATTCAAATATACCAAAAAACGAAAAACATAAACCGGTTGCACATCTTACAAATTTTAAATATTCTTGCAAAAGTAAACTTTTGCCTAAGTACACCCCTGCCCACATAATCTGTATCTACTCCATCCTATATCTTATTGCTCACATACACATGGATTTTGCGCAACAAGAATTGGCGGCGGCGAACGCCCAGCCAATCACCTCGCATGATTCAAGCGAAGCCAGAACGATTCTCGAAATTTCAAATTCTTGTGAGTGTAATGGAGTGGATTTACACGGGAGAATGAAGGAACACCGATTATCAATCCCTTTGGTTGTTCCCTTCCGTGTGAATTCCTCCATCCCATTACCCCATCCTCTATTCTCAAGGACATGACCTAATAAGGAGATAACGCCAGTCGATGGCTATTTCCTTGAGGTTTTCCCTGTCCTCACCCCCCATACTCATGCGTCGATGGATAGTTTTGAGTTGGCGTCGTTTTTAGTCTTGATTCGGGAAGTAGCGGTCGAACAGGACGGTCTAATTAGATGTGCACGCGGTTGGTCGCTCAGTAAATTTGTGAGAAACAATTGTAAAATTACCTGCATTTGAATGGCGATATCGGCGTCTATAGAAAAAATGTAAAGTCAATTTGCTAATCGATCATAAAATACGAATCGATTAAAAGTAATGTGAACGCGCTGTAATAAAAGAGAAAAAAAAATTTTCGGGAGTCAGTAGTTTTTATGGAGACCCGGAGAGTCCTCGGTGGCGTAATGTGGGTGGAAGAGAACCAGTGGCTTTGATTTTATTATCATCTTATTGTAGTGTTTTTTTTTTCATCATTGCGGTAAAATTTTTGTTACCGAGCTTTTGGTTGAATTGTGTGAAAATAACCGAGTGTAAGCAGTGTGCGTCCATAAATCTGATTTTGTTGAAACAGCGCAGGAAGGAGAAAAAAATGGTGAAGGAAATGGTTCAGTGTTTCATTCCGTAATTGCTTTTGTTAACTTATAATAACGTAAAACGCAAAAGAAAAAAAAAAGAGAGGAAGGGAGAAAGAAAAAAAAAACTCAAGTTTACCCCGAAGGCCTAATTATTAATATTTTAACGTCATATGCAAATTTTTTTCAAAAAGAATCAAAAAAAACGAAATTAAAGTAAAAAAAAAATAATAAAAATAAAAACAGAACCACTAGTACTTCCATAAATTTTACCATGTTTCTAGCAAGGGACACTTTTCTTATGGTTCAACTGGCCAAGGGAAGCAATACTTATTAATAAAATTTTTTCCTCTGTCGAAACTAAGTTCAAGTTATAGTAGCAACAACAATGTATGGATATGGGAGTAAAAACCCGAAAACGCGCCTAAAGTAAATTTTGAAAGAAAAAAAAAGAGGAAGGATTTATAAAAACTATAAAACCCATATACACGGGGGATAAATTCCAGAAAAACAAAACCTTAAATAAAAATATATGTAAATGAATAATAATAAAAACGAGAAAAAAAAACTCGTGAAAGAAAAAAAAACAAAAAACCGTAACAGCCGTGTAGGTTACATTAAAATTCAACAGGAGAAGGAGTATGTAAGAAAATAAAGTTTTTATTATAAATGTCCGAAAAGGAAAAAGAAAATTATTTGACTAAATAAACCATTTTTGTGTATTTTGAATATATTAGAAAAAGAAAAAAAAAACAAAAAGAAAAATTATTTAACTAATTAAAATATTGGTTTTGTGTATTATAAATGAATTATGAAGAAAACAAAAGAAACAAATATTTAACTAAGTAAACTATTTTTTTATTACACATGAATTAATATAGAAAACAAAAAGGGAGCGAATATTTAAATAAATAAACAATGTTTTACTATTATTAAATTAAGAAAAAGGCGAAGGAACACATAGTTAAGATAAATGAATGTTCTCATTACAAATGGAAAAAAAGTAAAAAGAAAAAAAAACAAATACTTAAATAAATACAAATTTTTTTTGAAGGCATGGTTAAATAAATATAAATTTTTTTTATAAATCGGGAAGAATTTTATATGTAAGGGTTGGATTTTTTTTGTCCTTCTGGATCTTTTTTTTCAGTTTTTTTTCCTCTCTCTTATAATTTTTTTGTTGTTTTTGTCTTCGATTTGATGGCTTGCGAATAAATCAACGGGTAGCAGAGGAGCCCCCGGGGAGGTTTTGTTCCTCCACGATGGTGAGTACCGCATAATTTTTTTCAGAACCCCCTGTATCCCTGAAGCAGAAAGCATGGCTGCTTAACGTCATTACCCCCCCCCCCTCTCATATGGCTACCCCACTAGTATTTTTTTTTTCTATCTCGGTGAATAACGTTATTTAGAGTTTGCTTTTTTTTTGTACGACACGCGAAAATGACGAGCCCCTACACCACGAACCCCCCAAACGGTAGCCGCAGCACTGCCAGGCGTGTCCATATTTCTGGTGTAGAGGGTGAGTGATGGTAGTTCGCGAGATAGGTTTCCATTTTTTTTATTATTATTATCAGCAGTTCAGCCACGGCCATCAGCCTGCTGGACTTCTTTCATAATTCCTTATCAATTTTTTTGTAATGTCATAGCTTTCCTTAACCACTGCCTCTCTAGTTTATATTTGATATATATATAATTCTTATATATGTATAGGACAGTTACAGACATGGCACCTAGGTATCATGTGTGCATTCTGCATTGGGTAGTTTTATTTAATTATCTAGTTTGATTTTTATTATGACAGTTACATTACTCTAAAAACAAACTTAGTGAATTGTATTTGTGAACTTAAAAGGAAATGAATAAATTGAATTATTTTTAAAAAAGAGTTAAGCATTTTAAGTTTGTGTTACATCCTTATTTTTGTTGACCACTGAGCATTGGGATTGTGGGGCTGCGTGCCGGGAAATCACAAAACAAAGCGAAATAAGTTATCCGAATTTTATACAACCACGTTGTGTTGTTGTTGCACTGACCTAAATTCAAGGCGGGAAAGCAATAAAAGTTCGGACTCAAGGGCAACACAGCGATGTTCTTAGAATGTGACCTAGTTATTGAGTATATATTTTGTCAGTTACAGATTGTGTAAAAAATCGGGATGGTGAAATCGTTACAGTAGAATGATGAAATAGTTAGTTTTGTTGCGTGGTTTTGAAAACCGAAATAGTCAGTCTTAACGTGATTCTTAAAGCGAATATAGCGAGTTTAGTTACCAATGGCTTTGTGACGCGTGTGGCTTTGCCTCCTATTTACCGTTTTTTTATTTTTGGCAGTTATCATTGTCATACTTACTGACATTAAAGCGCTTTAAAAATATATAGGGAAAAAACGGTAAATAGGAGGCAATATTTTTTTAAAAAAATCTAGGTTACAAACATATACATTATATGTAAATTTCGTGAAAAAAAGTTGTGCAGTTTGGCAATTATTGCATTTTTGAAGTGTTAGAGCTTTACAGTTAAAAAAAAGATAACGGTGCATGAGTGTCAAATTTTTTTTTCAAAAATAAATTGTCCAAATCAAAATATACTATGTGTCCAAATTTCATCAATATTGGTGAAATAATATAGGAATTATTAACTGTTGAATTATTGGAATTACGGCACTTTACAGTAAGGTTACCGCGTAACGGGACTTGAGCGACACTTTTTATTAAGGTAGTTGGATTCTACATATTTAACTGTACTTTGCCTGAAAATTTCATCAAAATCGGAGGTGGGGGAATTATTCTGGATATTTACGGAACTTGTTTATGTAACAGGATTTCGAAACAATGGTTTTATTAGTACTCATGATCATCTTCAACTATGGACGAAAAGGAGTACGCATGCAATAAAGTAATTAAATGTTCATTGCGAAATGGTGTGCGCAAAAAAACGTAATTAAAGGTCAAATGTCGCAAAAATCGGTTGCAAATATTTCGTAAACGGTAAGTGTTATTGCAAAATAGTCAATGCTTCTCTACAAAAAAGCTTTTTACACTTTTTTCTCTACGAGTGACCGTTCGGAAGATATCGCGATTTTAATCATTTTTCATTAAAAAATTCTGGCCTGCTAGGGGTTAGGTCACATCCAGGGCGCGGCACACCATCCGTTTTAGTAATTATTAGGTGTATACTTCAATTTAAAAAGATTATGCTTCTATTTCTCTCCTTAGGTAACACTTTAGTTCAGGCACACTGGAAGCATTTTATCCTACTGTAAATAATGCATTAACATTAATTGAATCGGTTATTTTGAAAAGGGCTTAAGTCCACTTATATAAATTTTTCAGTAGGTATAAAAAACTATATTTTCTTGTAGGGTGGCATTAATAACCTCATTTACCGTTCAATAGACACCTACTTAGATTATAATTCTGTTATATTAATGACAAATATAAATTAGCCGGAATAGAAATAGAGCTCATTTTGAAGCCTGGACTTAAGTCCTTTTCAAAATTTACGTGAATATATTAAACAAAGTAGCCCATTTAAAACGCGGGGTATGACGTTCGGAACGCTCTACGTATCGAGACGACTTGTACTTTATGTTTTTTCCAGAGAGGGTTCCAGAGCTCTAAAATGGTCGGAACACCCCTAAAATCTCCAAAACCCCCATTTTTTAGGGGTTTTTCTCAAAAATGCACTGGAATGTGCAAATTGTGCCGAAAATTAGCAAATTTAGGGCGTCTATAAAAACTCATAGAGCTCATAGTGTATGGTAACGGGGAAAAGAAGGGTGTGTAATGGCCCAGCCTCATTACACCGACCACCAATCATTCTAAGATATAATGATCTACACGATCACCAGAAAACCCATTCAAAGCTTCCCTAATTTTCTTTCATTCAAATTATCTTGACCATACCCAATAAATATTTCATATTTCATGTAATTCAATACAAAGCCTTGACCATTTTTTACCCTGAACTTCACGTTCTTAAAAGTTACATAACAATAACAATAACAAACCCATAGATTTCACATGACCACATGAGTCAACCACAGCGGGTACGGCCATAGACCCTTGTCACCGACCCAAGACAAAAACACTGCAGCAAGAGTGCTGACGATGAATTATGCGCGAGTTAATTACCTCTGGCCAACTTTCGTGTACTTGCACACTCGAATCGCTTGAGATTGCGACATCTGGGAAATGTCGAATTTTCAATGCGGGGTGAACATTCTGGTGCTCCAAAAATAGTTCATCACTAGGAAATATAAATGCAGACCTTTCTTTCCCATATATGTACGTAGATAATTACGAAAGGCAACTCCCACTTAGGGATTGCCCAATCACCCTCGAGGAAAACTGAAACAAATAAGCGAAACGCTGATTTTGGTTTTCCTTAAAGAAACTTCCAACATTATTGGAAATGATTGGAAATAACCGATCATTTTTGGATGGTGGGGAGGCCCCTATTAATAGATCTGTTTGGATGTCCAAAGACAGACTCAGATAAGCAAGAAGTATACACCAGGTTTCTCGAGACCGTCAGTCCGTGAAAATTACTAAAATTTTATTAAGTATTTAGACACAAGGTTGTATTAAGGAAATAAAAAGAAAGAAAACAAAATAAACGGGAACCTCAGGAAAGAACTTTTTATTTTTATTTATTTAAACTTGGGAGTAGGTCCACCATTAGCTGGTGTAACGAGCGGCGCTCCGCTCATTACCTTTTACTCACCCTTTTCATACCTAAAAAACAAACCCACACATGCCATAATGATACCACGCATGCAAGCATGCCATCGTCGACAATGATGACCTTTTCGGTCCTTTTCAAGTGCGTTCTTTTTGCACTGCACAAGCCTAAATTTACCTAAAGGCACGCTTTGACAGGAAACAAATTCGGAAACTCGATATGAGTTTCCGCCAGATCCAATATTCTCTAAAGTTCTCCAAAAGATTCCCACATGCATGCCACTGATGACCTCTTCAAGTACATATATTCAATAATTTCTAAAAATCCACTAAAAGGCACGCTCTGGCAGGAAACCAATTCGGAAACTCGATATGAGTTTCCGCCAGATCCAACAATTCTTCAAAATATTTGCCATCGGTAATAATGACACAAGTCAATGATTTCCACATGTCGACAGCCTTGAAAGGCCAATTTGCTTCGCGCACACTCTTCCCCCAGGGAACAGCCACAACGCCCGATCACTTGAATGATCCAAGCTTCCCCATGTTTTCCAAAAGCTTCCCTCGCTCTTACTGAGTTTTTCGACTGCATTCATCGCGAGCTTGGAAAAGCTCCCTTGATACCCAACTCAAATCGATATCGGTCTGGAGGCCTACAAAAGGTGAGAACCAATAATAATTAAATAAAAAGATAGTAAAGAACCCAAGATTAAAAGACAAGAGACAAGAATAACAAGTAGAAAGTGAAATGTAAAATAAGAGAAATAATAATAAAAATGTTCAAAAGATTAACTGAGAGGATAATAAGTGATAATTAAATAAAGGATAATAGTTAAATAAAAGGATAACGTGTTTGATTTACTAAACGCAACAAGAAAACAAGGGGCAGGTGTACTTCCCGTTAATTCGAAAGCACTCCCTTGTTGCTGTCGTGCGATAGACAACCGAATTGGAAAAGCACGACACTGGACAACAGGAGGAGAACTTTAAAGGAACTTTACAGGAGCAGATGCATTAGAACAAAGGGTCCGGCCATCCCCCAAAAGGCGCCACTGGGGATCCTGTGTGGAAAGGACCACACAACAGGTGAAAACCACCCTTAAATTGACATAAAGATGGAAAATCCTGGAATTTTTTTTCACTTTTTTATGTGAACGCTGATCCCGAAATTGACCTATTTTTTCACTCTTTTCGGGTGAAAACTACCCCTAATAGTCCCATTCAAAACCGAAGGCGGGGGGGGAGTGTCGAAACATAACATCGTTAAGAAAATCGAACACCACATGCTTTTTTGATCGCTGATCACGAAAATTGTTGTCCCACGATCCTTAAATATGGGCGTCAACCATAAATATGCAAAAAACTCCCCTTTTTAAGGGTTTTTTTTCGCGATAATTTCAATAATAATCAAAAATAGTCCAATGAAATACACTTTTTTCAGTATTTATTTCCGAAAGTGGTTGATTTATACCAAATCACGCCAAATCTTATTATAAGGGGAATCGTAACAGAACTCATGAAATTGTGAAATGTTAAACTGCATTTTCTTATCTCTACACTGTTAAAAATAAAAAAGTGGAGCCAACACTGCCATGTAGTTGGGCAATATGTATTTACCTCAAAATAATTCGTATTCTTTCAAATACGCTTCCGTTGGGACAACGGAATGGAAAAAATGTATTCCGTTGAATCAACTACGCGGCACAGTTGGCCATACTATCTCGTATATTCGAATCGAAAGTATCTCAGTTGAGAGTAAGGAATGCTACATTGTTTAAAAAATATCAAATATTTGATTCAAAGACATTACAAATATTATTCTGAAAACTGCTAAATTGTTTAAATGAAATTTTTAAGTTGGAGCGATTACACGATAACATTTGAAATAACTGCATGATGATTGTCATAAACTATTATGAATTTAAAATAAATCAATCTGCTAAGTTCAAACAAGTGAAATATATTTGAGGTGTTGAAATTTTACTATTGATTTAAAAAATTTCATACAATTAACTCAATATTATATTTACTCCGATGCAACTAATAGTAAACTAAGTCAATATAATTTCAAATTTTAAACAATTAAATGATGTCTTTGGAATAACTACATGACTATTGTCATAAACTATTATACATTTAAAATAGCCAATCTGCTAAGGTCGAATAATTTATCTATATTTGAGGTGTTACAATTATATCATGGGTTTAATAAATGAAATTAATAAAAAATGTGCATTTGGATATAATTAATTGTTTTTATAAATGGATAATAGAAAATAATGTTCTAAAAATGCATTTTGAATTTATTTAAAATATCTGATTAATTAAAGGTATTTCATAATATGTTGTGACACCCATATAAAATAAATCTAACAATAACATGTACATATGTATTTGTATATTACATACGTCTAGTTCTATCTGCAATTCGTTCATGTATCATTTTCCTTAATACAGTACTGATTAAAATATTAAGACCACCTACTATTCGACATAAAACTCTGACTTCAAATGACTATTACTTTTTAAGCTATAGGTGTATTTAAGAAAAAAAACACTCAAAATTTAGCTGGTATCATAAAGTATTATTAGTAAAAAAAATTTAGTAATAAAATGAACAGTAAATTCAGTAGAAAAAAAATAAACTTCGCTATTGATTAAAATATTAAGACCACCCCCATGAATAATTGCAATACTTTAAAAAAATTTATATGAGAAAGTACTTCTAAGTATTGAGTTATTCCATTACTAAGTAAGAACGAAACATCCTCTAGTCTAGAGTTCATTCGTATTACTTCTGGCACCGTTGATTATGACTATTACCGTTATTTTTGGGGTGGACTTTGATATGTTCTTCATTGCTGCGAAAAATGGGTAGATCATATCGATGTACGAGATAGTATCGTGGTACGATGTTAGGATACAAGCTAAATTTTGAGGTTTTATTTCTTAAATACATCTACAGTTTAAAAAGTTATAGTAATTTGAAGTCAGAGTTTTATGAAAATAGTAGGTGGTCTTAATATTTTAATCAGTACTGTACATACAACATTCATCCATAATAACATATTCTTAATATTTACTTGGCGACAGTTACCATGAATGGAAATTACTGGGAATTTCATTATTAGTGGATATTCCCTTTTGTCTATTTTAACGGGACAAACATGAAGTTCCCGTTTTAAAATTTTTTAGTGTTATCCCTATTTTGGTTTTCTTTTGAGGAAGAAAGAGAGAATTTCTATTTGGATGTGCTCGTTTATGACAGCAATAAACCTTCTTTTGTCACCATTATCCCTTTGTCGGACAGAGATGCAACCCTTGCAACCCTTATGTGAACGGAAATTTTTATTGCTGCTTTTGTTTTAAAAAAGTGA
Source organism: Thereva nobilitata (assembly GCA_963855945.1). Classification (NCBI taxonomy): domain Eukaryota; kingdom Metazoa; phylum Arthropoda; class Insecta; order Diptera; family Therevidae; genus Thereva; species Thereva nobilitata. Next base: position 84,822,662 of record OY979696.1, read on the forward strand.
GGTTTTGTCTTTTGTGTATATTTTGTATACATTATATAAGTAGTTCTGAGTTATATGTAACGGTCGGCCTTAATTTAAAAGAATAATTCGAGACCAGTTGGTCAAGAAAAATATTCCAGCTCTCGCCAAACATTTGCATATCAGCATTTGAAATTTCCATACAATAATAACACCAAAATTTCTCAGCCCACCATTTTTTTATCCATGCAATAATTCTTCATAATTTCCATACCAAAACTTTTGCTAAAATACGCACGCCTCTGCGCATATTATTTCTTGCCTATCCCATTCTACAGCATAATGCCCGCACACATAAATTTTCGCGCAACAAAATTGCCGGCGGCGAACGCCCAGCCAATCACCTGGCATAATTCAAGTGAAGCCAGAGCGATTCTCGAAATATTTATTCTTGTCCATGTAATGGAATGTATTTACACGGGAGAATGAAGGAACACCGATTATCAATCCCTTTGGTTGTTCCCTTCCGTGTGAATTCCTCCATTTTTCATTACCCCACCCGGTCAAGGACATGACCAAATAAGGAGATAAAGCCTGTCGATGGCTATTTCCTTGGGTTTTCCCTGTCCTCACCCCCACACTCATGCGTCGTTGGATAGGTTTTGAGTTGGCGTCGTTTTTGGAGTCAGTCGGAGGATGGTTGTTGAAGAGTAGAGATCGGAAAAGAATTTTCTAGCCGGTATTCTTTGCTTGTGAAAGTTTTTTAAAAAAAAGTACTTCGGTGGTTCTTGTGATTGTTGCTTAAAGTTACAAATGGCGTGAAGGAACATCTTCCAGTTTCATTTTACATTTTCATGCCAGTTTTTTTTTGGGGAGAGCGATATTTAGACCATTAGGGATCTTTTTCGTTCTCAAGTGAGCCCCATCTTCGATTTTTTTAAAGAAGAGGGAACAGGAGAGGAGAAAAAAAACTACCTCGATCCCAGATGGAGATTGATTCCGAAATTAAAACCAAAAAAAGAAAAGAAAAAAGAAGAATATATCAAACTCCAGGCGTCCGATAGTGAAAAAGGAAAAATTAAATGTTTTGCTTGTTTTTTTTTAAAAAAAAAAATACCGAAAGGAAAAGTGAAGAGGAAAATGTATGTTATTGATTTTGATTTTTAGTATAAAAAGGAAAATTAAAGTTTGGTTGTGTTTTTAAAATACAGAAAGTAAAAGTGAAAAATGTTCTTTTGTGTGTGAATAGAGATGTTTTTAGTAGTTCTCCTTTCTGTTTGTGGCAAATAGTTTAAACCAATATAAAGTCATTAATAGTCCAAAAAAAAACAAAAAAGGTGAATATGACACCCACCGAAAAAAAAAATTAATATAAGTGACTAAAAGTAAACCTTAGCCACCGCCACACACACAGGTATAGTAACGATAGATACCGTAAGAAAAAAAAACAATATTTTACTTAACTATAATTTTTATGCGAAAACAAAAAAAAAACAATATATTATTAAATATAATTTTTTTTTGAAAACAAAAACAATATATTACTTAAATAATTCTTTTCGAGAGAAGACGAATTAATACTTAAATAACATTTTGTTCAGTGAAAACCAAAAACAATCTATTACTAAATAGAATTTATAATGAGAAAAACAAAAACAATATATTACTTAACTATAACTTTTTTATGCGAAAAACAAAAACAATATATTATTAAATATAATTTTTTTTCGAAACCAGAAACAATATATTACTTAAATAAATTTTTTGAGGGAAGACGAAATAATACTTAAAATAGCATTTTGTTCTGAGGAAAACAAAAAACAATTACTTAAATATAATTGGTTTGGAAAAACACAAAAACAGGATATTACTTAAATAACTTTTTTTAAGTAGAAACCAAAAACAATATATTACAGAAATAATTTTTTTTAATGAAAAAAAAAAACAAACAAAACATTAGTGCTTACCTATAATCCCTGTTATTAAAGAAGAAACATATTACAAAATAAATAATTCTTGCGCTGAAATTTTTTTTCCTTTTGGGGCCTTTCTTTGAGGATTTTTTTTTTGTCTTCTTCTCATTATTTTTTTGAATGTCGACGTGATTTATAGAGGGATGGATGAGTAGACACAGAGGAGGTGTGGAGCTCTAGGTGAGGTTTTGGTCCTCCAACATGGTAAGTACCCCATAAGTTTTTTTCAGATCCCCCTGTATCCCTGAATCAGTAAGCATGGCTGCCGGACGTCGTTACCCCCCCCCCCTCTCCAACCAACCTTATTTAGTCCCTATCTCGGCGACTCACTATATATTTTTTTTTGTTGTTTTGACACGCGAAAGCTTAGTATACCTTTATGTACATACCAAGTAACTGTCTCTAATGACGAGCCCCTGCACAACGAACCCCCCCCCAACGGCGAACTAGCCGCAGCACCGCCAGGCGTGTCATATTTTATGTGCAGAGGGTGAGTAATGATATTTCGCGAGATAGGTTATTACCATTGCTTTCTTCGTTATTATCAGCTGTTCAGCAAAGGCCATCAGCCTTCTGGACCTTTTATTATATTTGTCTTTCAAACTTTATTATTTATAATGTCATGCTAGTTTTTTTTTGACCATTAGGTTGATATGTATATTTCTTGACAGTTACAAATATGGCGCCCAACGCGTCATTCGTATACTCTGTCCTCCTTTATTTTAAATTTAGTTAAATTTTTCTTGACAGTTACATATAGGCTGCGTTCAAGTTACGCAGCTGACTGCAAAGCTGCGCATTTATGCGTTCAAAATATGAAAACCGCTGCAAAAATAATGCATTGAATTGTTCAAGCTGTCATGAAAAGCATTTAAATGCTGGCAGCGCCAGCATGCGATGTAAACTGAATGCAATTCAGGTCAAATGTCATTTCAATTAAGTTTTTTGGTTTGAAATTTCAGTCAACATGGAAGACGATTTGGATCTGGAGTAAGTATTAATAAATATTGTTCTATTGTACATTTAAATATTTTTTAGAGAATTATTGTCAAGTATCGGGGAAGGGAGTGCAGAATTATATAGTTCTCAGCAACTTAACGTGGAAGGAAGAAAAGAGCCTTGGACAAGTGAAGAGATTAAGGTTCTTATTAATGTTAGACTGAGCTTTGAGGAACATTTCAAAAAAGGCGAAAAAAGCCGTAACACGTTGTGGAGTATGGTGCATAGGAAAATTATGGAAAAGAATGCGTTATTTAAACCGACGGTGCAGGACATAAAGCGGAAGTTTAACAATATGTTAATAACATATAGAAGAATCAAAAGCAGAAATAAGAAAAGTGGTAGAGGTGCTGCTTCTTGGAAATACTTCGAAGTATTTGACAAGGTGTACGGAAGCAGGCACGACATCATAGCCCCTCAAAATATTGTTTTTGACTCCCTCCATTCGGAAAGCGATGTCAATCAAGAATTGAACACAAATCTTACCGATAACGAAGGTGAAATTACATCACCATCAACACCAAGAGTTGAAGGAAACCAGTTACAATCCCATTCAAAAAGAAGAAATCCAAGTGAAGCAATGACGGATTTTTTAAATTATTGGAAAAAAGAGGATGAAAAGGAAAATGAAAGACATACTGAAAGGCTAGAAATGGAACGAGAACGAAATGAAATTGAGAAGGAAAAGAACAAGATTGAAAAGGAAAAAACGGAATGTTTAAAAGAAATTAAGAACATTTTGTTGAAAATGTGTAAATAGAAGCAGTTTCTTTCATATATGTTATTTACTTTTTTGATTTTTACTGTCAATGGAATTAATTGTTGTGTTTTAGAAGAATGAATTTATTTTGTTTTGTTTTAGAAATTGTTTTTATTAAACTTTTATGTGTTACAAAATTTCTGTTAAATAATTTCTTTTCGCTCGGCCCTTTGCAGTTTCATCAGACTGACTTTCGTGGACATCAATGACAAACTCTTCTATAGTTAGAGAATTCTCGTCCTCCCAATAATCTGTAGAATTTGTATCCATGATTATATTATGTAACACTAAACTTGCAATCACATAATATTTGGCATGATCAATCTTATTAACATTTAGAAATTTTAGTCTGCGAAACCGTGACATCAAAATCCCAAAACTTTGTTCAATGACTACTCGAGTGGAAGAAAGTTTTTTATTGAAATTTCGTTTTCTTGCACTCATATTCCCATAATCTTTGTATGGTACCATTAAGTAATTTTTTAACGGGTAAGCTGAATCACCCAACAAATGATATTGTTCAGGTAAATGTATTTCACCATTTTCAAGACTATTTCCAATAGCGGAGTGATGCCAAACATTTGCGTCATGACTTCTGCCAGGCCACCCAATAAAAGCGCTGGTAAACTTATACTCGCTGTCGCATGTAGCCTAGCATATAAGAATCAAAAAAACTCAAAGCTTATCTTAATTTATGAAGTATTTACCTGCAGAATACATGAATAATACCCCTTTCTATTAAAGTAACTATGAGGTTGAATTTTAGGTTTTGGAATGGATATATGAATTCCATCAATACAAGAAACTACATTCGGGAAACTTCCTGGCCCACGTAGTCTATTAAATTTCTGTACTACACGCTCAAGTTCGCTTCCTTCGGGCCACTTAAGGTATTCTTTAGAAAATGAAGAGAGGATTTTACATATATGTAGCACCATATTATAGGCAGAACCCTTTGCTACACCAAACCGGTCTCCTATTTGCCGGTAACTGTCCGAATTTGCTAATGCCCACAATGTCATCAGGAGTGCTAATTTAGGAGAAAGTTGAATCCGTCTCTTTGTCCAAGCTGGAGTGGACGCTATTTTTTTTCCAGTATCTACAATATATAGGTATATATTTAAATGTGGATATATTTAATTTTGTTATAATGCAGATTACCTCGAAACTTGTTCTTGATAACCTAAAATGACTACGAAAAGTATCATTGTCGTAGAGGTCCACAATGTCTACATAGTTGGGTATTTTCGTTATATTTCTCTCTATTGATTTTAAAAAACGCAGCAAGAGTATTTTCTTTCCTTGTCGGCGTTTTTTACGACGAATTGTCAAAATATTACCACGTTGTAAATTATCATCACTTTTCTCAATAATGTTAAATATTAAATCTAAACACTGGAGAAACATTTCTCTACTTGCCTGCTGATGACAGAACATACGGCATTCGCATACTGCATACAACTGTTCACAGAGGCTGCCTTCAATGCTCTGCATTCGAATGCTGATGACAATCAGCTGCTGCATTCAATTTGCAGTCAGCTGCGTAACTTGAACGCAGCCATATATGCATTTTTGTTTTGAAAAAAAACGCAAGTTTTTGTCTTACATGAGAACGCGTCTATTTTCAGTTAAAGTTTCGAAGTGAACTAAGACTAATCTCTGCTGTGATTAAAAGGTTAGCGTGAATATTGTGTCCGGTACAGTGCTCAGTGCAGTAATTTATTAACTTGTGAAGAAATATTTTTAGTACAAACTAAACCGAATTTAAAACTTTTTGAAAGTGTTTATAAATAATAACGATGGCTGATGATCGAGTTGTAGAGATCCTACTCAAGTGGAATTTTAAAGAGTTAGTTCATAGTTGCAAAGGTCATTATAATAATATTAATGATGATTTCATAATCATGAATATATTTTTACATTTGTGGATATTATTAATTTTATTAATGTGGTTTTAGAACAACAAATTGATTTTGAGGCCCTCATTGCTTTGGATGAAGGAAGCATTCGGGATTTGATACCACTTGTAGGGCCTAGATCGAAATTCCTTGCAAAGTGGAGAGCAGAATTTTTAGTGGATCAAAAAATTAATTCTTCTAGTACTGAGGTAAGATGTTGCTTTTTTAACAAAATTATACTGCAATTTTTTCATTGGCTATGTTTGTTGTAATTAGACTTTAAATTTATATTTATTATATTGTTAATATTCATTGTGGTTTATTATATGTTTTTTTCCAGAAAAATCAACCGTCTGGCAAAAATATAAGTGGGAATCCTACGATACAGAACTTGGACAGCAGTGATAGTTCTGAGTGTGAACAAGAGACGTCGCTTGAAGCTGTACATCATCAAGATTCTCCGGTATTTCACGTTATGTTTATACGATTTGATGAAAATATTAATGTACATTTGACTTTTGTAGTTCCAGAAAGTTGACAGCCAAAGTGCATCAAAAAGAAAATTTTTATTAAGAGAAAGCGAGTATCGCAAACGATTGAAGAAGATTGATTGGCCTTATCTGCCAGTTTTACTACAGAGCCATATACAGGGACAAGATCTGATAAAAGAGTACAAAAGGAAGAATTTTTTGCCAAATAAATCCAGTATCAATCTATGTAAGCTCATCTGCGACGATCTTATAACCTCATCTGAAAGGTATTTCAAATTTATTTTTTTGTTCAATGTTAATACATCTTCATTTTTAATATTTTTTAACTGTTTCTTTTTCATAGCACGTTAAAGAATTCAGACTTCAGTGACCTGACAGATGAAATTCTGTCGATATTTCCAACGGAAAAACTGGAAACCTATTTTATCGCCCCTATTCCTAAGACCTATTCCTAATAACCAAAACAACGAAGATTTTTTTGAAGTCAAAAAACATTCGCAAGCAACAACAAAAACCAGGCACGCAATACTTTTGAAGGAAGAAGGGACCGCGTGATTGTTCATCCAACATGGATTATTCAAATTAAAGACCGAGTATGATGAAGACAAGCCTCACGTGTCTAAAATTCTTTAAATAATTGAAGAACATAATGAAAACAACCAGTAAATATTTTTATTTTAATTTTATAATTAATTATATTCTTAACATTTTGACATAACTGCGCCCAACATTCGAATTTTTTTAGTTTTTAAACTGTATTTATTTTATTTTGAATTATTATTTTTAAGTTTTATGTGAACGAATCATTTTATTTATTTTATTTGTATTCATCGAAGCTTGATTAAATAATTACCATGGCATATTTATATTTATATTGTGCCCACGGATTTTTTGAAATAAATGTCTTGTTTAGCCATATTAAATTAAAGCATTATTCATATATTAATAGTCCAGCAAAATGTAAACAGCCCAGTTGTTATCGGATTTTTAATAATAGTTACAGCTTTAAAAAACATTTGAGAACAAAGCATTCTCCTATTTGTATTAATGAACCAAAGGAGGAATATTTGACAGATCCATTAGTCGATGAGTCTATAATAGACAAAAATAACTTACCTAACTGTAGCAATAGTAACCACGACGTAGAGGAAAATACTATCGAATCTGACTTACAAAATAATTTTATTGATATCGTCGCTGAAAGTACGGAAAAAAATAGAGAATCCATGAGTAATGCTGCTTTAACATTTCTTGCTAAACTATATTCCAATCCAAATATCCCTAAAACGTTAATTCAGAATATCGTAGAAGATACAACTTTACAACTGTTGTTGCACAGCGCGAAAATTTTTTTTCCAATAAAAATCATTTGAATTCATTTTTTGTATTTTTACTTCATTAAATGGGCCACATAAATGATTATGGGCACACAAATCAGCATATGGGGCATAATTCTGTCTCTGGGACGGGTCTTTATGAAGGGAAATCCGCGATCGAAGCGAGCGAAAAGATTTTTTGGACTCTCTGTGGCCCCTCGCTGAATTTTTGCACAGGGCCCCCAATTGTCTGTCCGCGGCACTGTTTACACATTGATCCTGATAATCCCAACGAATTAACAAACCATGATAATTGAAAAAGTGGACTCTGAGTTAGGATATGCCGAAATCTGACGAAGTTGAAGTAGTAAATAAGTTTGATATAATTTTACACATGATTTACCCTAATGAAATATTAGAAATGGTAAATAATGGGGTGGACCTTTTAAACAATATAGTTTTACACCTCTTGAAGAGAATTTTATTCAATTGTCACAACTGAAAGGCACCGTCGACGGCATTCCTTGTGTAGTGGAATTTGGAACTGCAAAAGCCCAGGAAAACTTGCAACCAAGAAGTGAAAAAGCATTTAATTGTGTTATGAACCGGTTCCCCAACTTTCAATGTATTCCCATATTCATAAAACGAAACCAATTTCATCTTAAAAAGTAACATTCCATACATATATTATTATTTCCTAAAATAATAAATTCACATGGGTGTCATATATTTTTTTAACTCGTGTAAAGGAAATGCTGATTCTTCATTAATATATATATGTACATATATATTTTTAATCCAATAGACAAAGGAAATTGTAACGGTCGGCCTTAATTTGCATATCAGCATTTGAAATTTCCATACAATAATCCCACCAAAATTTCTCAGCCCACCAATTTTTTTTCATGCAATAATTATTCATAATTCCCATACAAAAACTTTTGGTAAAATACGCACGCCTCTGCGCATATTATTTCTTGCCTATCCCATTCTACGGCATATTGCACGAGTTTTAAGTTCGACTTCAATAAAAACACTTTTCTTATTATTTTATAAGATTTTTGAAGTTTATTCATTGACGAAAGAATTTATTACATTTACGACCGACTCCACTTCTAATCTGAACAAGACTAATTATTAGGTACTTTTCTTATTACTAGATGCTATGTAGGTGCTAGGAGAAAAATGTTTTGCTCCTCATGTTGCATGGGAACGGAAATGTCCCAGACGATGTCGTGTCGTTATCTCCTGTGATTCGTGAGAATTGCAGAATAGTCAAAATATGATTAGAGTCTTGTTGCGGTGTAATGCCGTAACTCCTCCCCTCTAAGATTGGGCCGAAGGAAATGAGGACCAAAGGTGTGAAGGACTTTGGCTGGTGGCTGGTGCCGGACTCGTAGTCGTGTTGATGATGATTTCAGGATTATTTCCTTGCGAAGTTCTTTTCCATCTAAATATATGGTTCCCATGTTTAGTTGCTCCGTAGATGATGAGGAAGATGACTAAAACTCCTGTCAAGATGTACATGTATGAATTTGAGCTTCTGGTTTGTTTGTCGAGCAGGTGAATTATTTTAGTATTCTCCATTGTCCAATTGTGTAGTTTGTTGAATGTAAGCTTCTCGCTGGTCTCTGAACGGTTAATTTTGTTATATAGGGTTGAAACAATTTGTGCTGAATCCCAGAAAGTGGCGGATGTACTCGTGTATTGGATATTGTTGATTTCTATTGAGCAATTGATGAAGTGGATGAGAGATAGTCCCTTTATCGTCTGCATATTTGTGTCGCATGTTGAGTTCGTGGTTATTTCCTTTTTTGAAATCACCAGTAGGAAGTTGGGCTCCATTAGTAATATTTCCTCTTCTTCCACGTCTCGTTCAGCTATCTCACAATGGGCTGGTTGGTTTTCAAGATTTTGGTGACACATTGATCTAAATCATTTGCCCTTAGTGTCCTTTGATGGCAGTACCTGGTTTGCTCTATTGTTGGGCATGGCTCATCAACATACTGATACTTGTACTCACTTAGGAGTAGGAATGGAGAGGATAGTTTGATGAAGTAGGTATTATTTATTGGTAGTTCTTTTAGGTGGTAGAAGGAAAAAATCTCGGGATGAAAAATTGGAATATTTACAACGAATATTATGTTTGTGGCGTTATAATAGGCCTGTAATTGTAGAAGTTCGTATATATTTTCGTTTGATATGATTTCAATTTTCTGTTTTCTAAAGATTTCTCTAATATAACCGAGCTCTTCGGGGTGAAGAATGTGTTTAGATATTAAATTTATTTTGGCTAGAACCATTGCTTCCGATATCTCTTTAAGGTGTTCATTCAACATGTCAATATCATAGCTTAATTGGTTGGAATATTGATGAAAATGTAACATTTCTTCGAGTTTATTTATTTGGCCTGCTATTTTATTTTGAAAATTACTAATGTATTTACCTACATTTGATTGCTGGTCGTTAATGTGCTGTGAGATATTATTGAATCGTTCAATCATCCTTTCGTTAATTTCTATTTGTTTGATCGTTTCATTGTTTAAGTTATGCTGATTGAACTTTAGAGCTTCTATTTGTTTATTTATTTCAACGCCGTCTTCATTGTCCATATTGCCCGTTATTGTTTTTATTATTGTACCTAATCCGTTTATGATTCCTCGTTTCCCTCTATAGTTTGGTTTGATCGATATCAGACTATTTTCTAACATGGTATATCTTTTCATTAGTGTTGCGATTATTGAAGAATATCTATTGTCTATATTCATTTTCTGATTAAGAGAATCTATGTTCCTGTATATGATCCCTACATTAACTTCATACTGAGTTAGGTTTACGATATGTATTAATTTAGAGTGTTCTAGTATTATTCTACCATTTTCCAGCTTTAGAGGTAATAGACCCTGATTGTTACTTAGGTCGTGTATCTCTAGTTTTTGCGTCGTGGGGGCCTGGATGAACCTGAAATTTACGTTTGTTTTTAATTTTTGCTTTATGAACTTTACGTTTATTAGTGTTTATGGTAATCTTAGAATTATTTACTACTCTATGTTCTAGAAACCTTGGTGCTAATTTGTTTCTCCTATCATCTAATTCGTAGATTTTTTCGTCGATATTGAATTCTGGGGGGTCTTTACGTTTTTCGTTAAGCTTAGCAATAACTTTTTCTTTATGGCCTAAACTACGTTGGTGTATTAGCTTCGTTAATAATTTGTACTGTTCAATATGTTCTCTTAAATAATCTTCTTCCGTGTTCGGGTTCTGTGCCGTGGGAAAAGGGTTTGGTCCACTGTAATGACCGTTTAATAACTCAAAAGGAGTTAATTTAGTGGTGGAATGAATTGAGTTATTATATGTGAGTATGGCTTCGTCCATGATTTCACTAATTGGTTTTTTATTATCTTCGCAGTAGATTATTCTAATTAATTCAGTTAAAGTAGAATGGAGCCTTTCGACAGGCGAATTACCTGTAGAGCTTTTTGCGCATGTGGTGTGGAGGACTACTTCGTAGTTACTAAGGAAGTTTTTAAATAGACTGGATAGAAATTCGGCACCGTTGTCGGTTACAATTTTCTTGGGTACACCGTGATGCGAGAAATAGTGTTTAAGACATTTAATTAGATTGACGCTATTTCTCCCTGCTAATAAATAAGCACTAGCGAATTTGCTAAATTTGTCGATAATGGTTAGAAAGTTTTCTTTGTGTACTGAATATATGTCTAAGTGAAGGATTTCAAGGGGCTTGTGGGGGGTCTCAGTGACCTGAAATTTTAGCGGTTGTCTGTTTCGCTCATATTTGTATTTTTGACAGATTTCGCAGTTATTTATTATTCGCGTTATTGCATTCTTCATGTCGGGGAAATAAATGTCGCGTTTCAAATGTCCCAATGTTTCCGATATTCCTCTATGATTAGACCTCTTGTGGTAATCTCTTATAAGTTTTTCCTGCTGATCTACTTCCGTTATGTCCTTTAACAATTTAGTACATCTAACAATTTTATATCTATTGTTGCTGAAGTGATTAGAGTAAACATATTGAATTTTTTTAAATGTGTCGTCGTCTGATAATATTCCGATCAGTTTATTAGGTTGTATATAGTTATGAAATATTTCTAATATGGTTTTATCATCATTTAAATTATTTTGCTTCACAGTATACCTGCGTTTATTACCGAATAGAATAGTAAAAGTCGTTTGTGGTCTAGCTAAATTTTCTGTCTTTTCTAATATTAGTTGTATTGAAAATTCGTTGAGTGGCCTCTCTGAGATAGGGATGCCATCATCTAGATTCTCCTGTGCTGAGTGGATGGTTGAGGTATTTGGTATTGACTCGAGGTCATCGACGTTGTTTTCTAATGATACTGTGTCTAATATATCGTTATTTCTTGATATGGGTTCGTTTATGTTTAATTCGATTCGAGACAATGCATCTGCATTTGTGTTCTGTTTACCTTTTTTATAAAATATTTCGAAATTAAATTCTTCCAATTTTAATCTCCATCGAATTAACTTGGAGTTTGGTTCTTTGAGGGAGAATAACCACGTGAGAGGTTTGTGATCCGTTACGATCTTAAATTTTCTGCCGAACAAATAAGGACGAAAATACTTGGTGGCCCATACAATGGCCAGAAGTTCTTTTTCGATGACGCTGTAATTTTCTTCCGATTTTGTTAATGTACGACTAGCGTAGCATATGGGCCTATCGGACCCTATTGGTCCTTGCGAAAGGACGGCTCCCAGCGCTATGTTACTAGCGTCTGTGGTTAGCACGAACGGCTTTGCAAAGTCAGGATATTGTAAGAGGGGACTATTCGTCAGTATATCTTTGCAGTTTCTGAAGCACTCGATATATCTAGCGTCAATTTTAACACCTTTATCTTTCCGTAAACATTCTGTCATGGGTTTCGTAATTTTTGAAAAATCTTTGATAAACTTCCTATAATAGCCCGAAAGGCCGAGAAAGGATTTAATTTGTCTGGCGGTCTTCGGCAGTGGAAATGATTTTATAGCCTGTATTTTTTCTGGATTGGGCTTTACGCCATCTGGGGTAACAATATGCCCGAGAAAACTAACTTCCCTCTTAAGAAATTCTGATTTGTCCAATTGGACTTTCAAATTAGCTTGCCTTAGCTTTTTGAAAACAGCTGTTAAGTTTTCGATATGCTCTTGAAGTGACGTTGAATAGACGATGATATCGTCCATATATACGAGGCATGTTTTTCCCTGTAGTTCGTGAAGAACATTATCCATAACTCGTTGGAACGTGGCAGGGGCGTTCTTTAGGCCGAAAGGCATGCGAACGTACTCGTAGTGGCCGTTGTTTACATTAAAGGCAGTTTTGGGAATATCCTTGGGTCTTACCTCGATCTGATGAAACCCTGAGGCGAGATCGAGTGTACTGAAGTACTGACATTTCCCGAGTTTATCGAGGATCTCTGAAATGTTTGGAAGAGGGTACTTATCATCGATAGTTTTTTCATTTAGTTTGCGGTAGTCCACAACTAACCGCCATTTTTTTGTACCACTTGCATCAGCCTTTTTCGGTACGATCCATATTGGGGATGACCATGGAGAGAAGCTTGGTCTTATTATCCCTTGTTCTAGGAGTTTACTAATTTGCGTCCGAATTTCTTGCCTATGTATCTCTGGATATCTATAGGATTTCGTGTGGATGGGGATCTCATCTTTCGTATTGATCTGATGAGTTATTTGATTAGTGAAGGAAAGATTTTCACCTTCCTTAAAAAAAATGTCTTCGAATTGTTTGCACAATTTTTGTATTGCATCTTTCTCCTCATTGTTCAAATGATTAATGCGTATCGAGTTTCTTATGTCGGGTACCATTTGCAAAACGTTGGAATTAGAAATATCGAAATTATGTATTTCTAAGAATTGGCTCGAATTTAGTGGATGCACTTTAATAGGTTGCTCTAAGAAAAGGATCACTTGAGCATTAGTGGGGTTTAATACTTCCATGACGGAATACCAATTATGAGCTTGGTATATTCCTTCAGGTAATATCAAATTATCGTTGATCATTATTGGTTTAACGTATATGCTGCCATTTTTGACGTCGACTGGTAAGTTAACGACCATTTTACTGTATGGAGGGACAACATATAGTTTGGACGTGAAATTCGGTTTATAAATTAGGGGAATTGTTACTTCATCGGTTGATAAAGTGGATGTTTTAAAGTCTAATCTAATTCCCAATTGTTTCATCATTTGTAGCCCAATAAGTCCATCAAAATAATTGTGAAACTTAAATAAGAGGAATTGCAATTTTTCCTTAGTTTTAAATTCCTGAAGCCCGTTGAGAGTAATTTGCTTATTTAGTAAATGCGTTTTAAAAACGGTTTTTATCTCGATTGGCTTTATAGTCTGTATGTAAGAAGAATTGACGAGATCTTCTCTAATAAATGACATGTTGCTGCCGGTATCCATTAGGAATTTCAAAGAGGTATTATTGCCACATTTTATGTGTATGTATGGTAAAAGAAAAGATTGATGACTATTAAGCTCTAAATATCCGATTTGTTCTCCGAGGCTACTAAGGGAAAATTCTGATCATCAATTTCGTAGGTTGGATTTATTTGATTCCAACTATCTAAGTTTGGGTGATAGTTCGTTGGATAGAGGGCGTTTTCTTGTTCTTCCATGTATTCTCCGGATAGTTCTGATTGGAAAGGATCTGTTATTTCGTTGCAAAGTTCAACATTAAATAATTCTTCGGAGGTGAATCTGGGTGAATTGTTTTGTCGAGAGAAGTTATTTGGTCGTTGAGAAAACTTTGTTCTGTTTATACCAGTGTTTGCACTTAAAGTATCCATAGGTTCTGGGTAAGTATTAACATTTGGGGGTCTTGGTTGAATACTTAAGTTGCGATTAAAAATATGAGGTTGAAAGTTTTGAGTTGATTGGGGTTTAAAATCTGGAGGTTTGTAAGAATGTGTTATTTTATTGCGTTGGGATAAATTTCTAAATCTGTCCTCCTCCGGAGGTGAAAATTGTTTATAAAGGGGCCTTTGTTGGTAGTAATTTGACCTTGAAGAAGAATTGAATTGTGGTCTTTGTTGATTACCTTTATTATTCGTGTTTTTATAATTAGAGTCCTTAAAAAAAATAGAATTTTTTACGTAGTAACTATTTTGCTCTTGTAAGCAGAAATTCAATGCCTCTGATAGTTTAGTTGGCCGCATTGCTCTTATCGTCGATCCCAATGGTTCTCTGATACCTGCTAGAAATGTGTTCAAACACATCTCTTCATATAAGGATTGTTTGGATGAAATTACGTTTACATCATTTTCGTGTACTTTAATATGGTTGACCATGGTAGACAAAATGTCGATAATTTTTGAATAAAACCTTTCAACCGTGTCTTGATTCTGTCGTAATAAATGGAGGTCGCGAATCAAACTTGTTTCGTTTCTTTTATCACTATAATGAACGATGAGGTTATTTTTAATACTATCCCATGAAACCGCCGTTCCATACATATTCAATACCTCGTTGGCATCGCCTACGATTTTGTTTCTTATAGCCCTAAAAATTAATTTCGCGTAACTACTTCCGGAAATGTTAATCATAGCACTTAAAATCTCTTCTACATTGCTTATAAAATCGTAAAGTGTTCTAGGATTCCCGTCAAAGGTCGGCAGATCTTTCACCGCGTCCGGGATCCTGAGGCTATCAAAAATCCCCTTTACATCAACTGAACTTGGATTTGTCATCATCGGCGAACTATATTCGGCGTTTCCTACTTTAAAATTCACTGGTTTTATTTCACTTAAATCAATATCCGAACCAATTAATTTTTTGTTAGCCCTGATTTCGTTTTTATCTTCAATTTCTAGTAAATTTAATTCACTTAAATCGGAATCAATGGTTTTTTCACCAGCTATATTTTAATTTTCAATTTTGAGTTTCACTAATTTATAATTTGAAAAATCACCGTAAGAATCAATTGAGTCTGTTCTTTCTTTAAAAGTAGAGTTATCTTTAGAAAAATTACCGTAATCCGCGGTACTATTCTCTAATTTATTTAATTCCAATTCTTTATCACTTTGATTATTATAAAAAGTATTTTTAAATGGAAATTTGAAAGGTTTAGATTTGGAGGATTTGGGCATAGGGAAAAATGAGTTTTAAATACCAATAAATATACTTACCATGCCAAAACAATAAAATTTAGTATCTGCATTCCTCGGTTAGAATCCACTGATGTCGATGGCTGCTTGGTATGTTGCCTAGGTTCCGGCTGAAGAATAAAAATCCAACAATCGATATTCCTTCGATTGTGCCGATATTGGATTGACGAACGAATGTATTTATCAGGAAACCACTGTTAATTAATACACTCACGTACTGAATTCCTTTTTGAAATCCCACTCGACTGCGCCAGTTTTAAGTTCGACTTCAATAAAAACACTTTTCTTATTATTTTATAAGATTTTTGAAGTTTATTCATTAACGAAAGAATTTATTACATTTACGACCGACTCCACTTCTAATCTGAACAAGACTAATTATTAGGTACTTTTCTTATTACTAGATGCCATTTATAGTCCATGGAAATGGTACTTTAACATTGCAAAAATGCAGGACAAGATTTTTTTCTTGGGTTGTATAGGGGGGGTCGGTGTTAGCTTAAATTTGAGTTTTCGAGTTCCCCAGCCCCCCCATTTGGCCGCCATCTTGGAAAAGGTGTGCAAATGGTTTTTCCACTATATCTCCGTAACAGTACATCTTACAGAAAATTTATAAACAGACTTTTTGTTTAGAATTAAATTATCTACAATTTATTCTTTAAGTGTTTTGTCGTAAATTGAAGAATTAAGAAGTTATAAGCCTTAGAACACAAAAATTAGTCACAATATTTTCTTTTAAAGGCTATAACTTTTTTTCCTTCAATTTTAACAAAAAAAATAATAACAAGTTTTTTGTAGAGGGTTTCATAACGAATAATTTCCATTCATTCTTTTTTTAATTTTGTTCACTACGAAGGGTTCACAGCGCCCCGAAGGTATCGAAGTGACAGATTTTCTGAATAATTTTTTACGATTTTACCTCCTCCTCTCCCTAGAATTTCTCAAAAACAGGTAGCAAGTAATAATAATGTATGAATGACTTTCCGTTTGAAGAAATGCCGATGTTTGAGTAATGCAATAAAATTATTTATTACGGTTTTTTATTATTGTTATGGTATGTTTTACAAGGTACGAGATGGTTTAAAATGAAATTCTTTGAATAATAACATGTATCAGTTTCTCCAATTTTTGAAAATAATTTGTGTTAGGGCTGCAAAAAATAGTGCTTCATTCAGTTATGCTAATTATCTAGCAAAATACGGACGTATTCATTTTGTGGGAAAATTTTGAATTATTTTAGTGTAATTTCAAAATTGTAATTTCAGTTTGATCTTAGTAAAATTTTCAATTTTATAAAAGTGTACGTGTTATTCAGTTGTGCTATCTACCAAAATTGAAAATATTAATTAAATTAAAAAACCGTAATAAATAATTTTATTGCATTACTCAAACATCGGCATTTCTTAGAACGTAAAGTCATTCATTCATCACACAAATTATTTTCAAAAAGTGGAAAAACCATTTGCACACCTTTTCCAAGATGGCGGCCAAATGGGGGGGCTGGGGAACTCGAAAACTCAAATTTAAGCTAACACCGACCCCCCCTACACAACCCAAGAAAAAAATCTTGTCCTGCATTTTTGCAATGTTAAAGTACCATTTCCATGGACTATTAGGTGCTAGGAGAAAAATGTTTTGCTCCTCATGTTGCATGGGAACGGAAATGTCCCAGACGATGTCGTGTCGTTATCTCCTGTGATTCGTGAGAATTGCAGAATAGTCAAAATATGATTAGAGTCTTGTTGCGGTGTAATGCCGTAACTCACGCACACAAAAGTTTTCGCGCAACAAAATTGCCGGCGGCGAACGCCCAGCCAATCACCTTGCATGATTCAAGTGAAGCCAGAACGATTCTCGGAATTTTCATTCTTGCCCATGGAATGGAATGGATTTACACGGGAGAATGAAGGAACACCGATTATCAATCCCTTTGGTTGTTCCCTTCCGTGTGAATTCCTCCATTTCATTTCCCCAGCCGTGATATTCAAGGACATGACCAAATAAGGAGATAACGCCTTCGATGGCTATTTCCTTGGGTGTTTCCCTGTCCTCACCCCCCAACACTCATGCGTGGATGGAAAATGTTGAGACGAGGTTGGTCGGGATTTGGATGCGCACGGGAGAGGTTGTCCTGATCGTTCCGAAAGAAAAAAAAGTGATTTTAAGTGGCCTTATGCTAAAATAAAATCTAACTATAAAGTTTCCGGGATTAATTTTTGAATTGCGGAAAAAAATATGTAAAGGCATACGGATTAAGGAAGTAAATAAAGAGTTTTTTTTCAAATAAAAAAAAAGAGAGATTAAAACATAAAGGTTTTACTAACTAAAAAGAGAAAGTGTTCTGAATAAAGTAAAGCAAATAAAATAAAGTTTCGATAAAATAAAAAGTGTTTTGTACTAAACATAATAATATGAAAAGTTTTCTATTTAAATTAAATGAGATAAAATGTGTTAAAATAAGATAGAAAAAAAGGAAAAAACCAAGTTTCCATGCCGCACACGTTGTTTTTATATGAAAAGTTTCTATTTAAATTAAATGAGAAAAAAAAATGTGTTAAAGTAAGATAAAAAGGAAAAGACCAAGTTTTTATACAACGGCAAGTTTTCTTTGTACAATAAAAGAAAAAAAAAGGAGTTCATTAAACTAAATCAAAAAAAAAAATAATGATAAAAGAAAAATTTTGTTTGTCCTAAATAAGATATAAAAAGAAAAAAAAATATAAATCCTGGCGAAATACAGATCCACAATCCACTTTTGTAAGGAAGGGAAGGAAAGAAGGTAGACGAAACAAAACAATATTAAAAATAAATAGATTTTTATTAAATAAGCAAATAAGCTCAAAATAATGAGAATAAATATTTTTTTAAACCAATGACAAAACAAAGAATATTGGAAATAAATAGATTTTTTTTAGTCAGTACATTTTTTCCCTTCACTCGGGTTCTTTTTTGGTTTCTTCTTCTTTTTTTGTATGCCCCGGGTTGATGTGATGGCTTGTGAGTGAAACACATCGAGGGATGTGGTGCTCTAGGGGAGGTTCTGGTCCTCCAAATATGGTGAGTACCCCTTAAATTATTTTTCAGATCCCCTCATAGCCCCGAATCAGAACGCATGGCTGCGTGACGTCGCCCCCCTCTCTACTGGCACCCTATATAGATAAACATTTTTATTGCAAATATATTGTTATATTTCCTCGCGGTATATAATTTTCTTTCCTGTCGGACACGCGAATGTAGTATTAGATTTTGGATGGCTAACCCATCAAGTAACTGTCTTCAATGACGAGCCCCTGCACACCGACCCCCCCCCAACGGCGAGCTAGCCGCAGCACCGCCAGGCGTGTCCGTGTGTTAGTGCAGAGGGTGGTTCGTAAATATTCCGCGAGATAGTTTTTTTTCTTATTGGTAGCATATTTCAATATTTTTTTTATTTGTACTGTCGGTTGACCCATATGGTATTCAAGTTGTACATTTATGACAGTTACAAATTATGGTGCCCAACGGTGTCATATGCGTGCTGTACGTATATTTCCTGGTTAGTTAATTAATAAATTTTTTTTTGGACAGTTACATATAAATGGCGCCCAACGTGGTGTCTTAGGTGTATGCTGCTCGAGATTCTTCTTCCAAATTAAATTATAGTATATTTTTTTATGACAGTTACATATGTTACGTTCAAGTGTATATTTGTTTTCTAAAAATATTTTAATAACGGAGTAGGCGCAGACTACCAAAGACGCAAAGCAGTGAAAGACGTATTTGATCATTTTAAACAAAGTTATTTTTATATTTGTGCTATAAAAATTTTGCTGGTAATTAATTAATAATTGAATTTTTATTAAAATATTAATTTTTGTTAAAGTTTTTGGTTTCCAGCATAGGTCGGGGGTGCGATTTGTCTCCAAGAAAAAAATGGAGGTTAAAACCCTTCTGCAGCATACAACGTATTCCCAAAGAAAGATAGCAGCACTTAGTGAAGTTTCTAAAGCCGGAACTATAATAGACGTGAAAGAACGTACGTCAATCCCTGCGTTGCCAGGGCTCTATGATGAGAATTAATGATTGACTATAATAAACGTACATCACATGTACTTGTTTTCGTTAATGTTTCGTTAAACGTAGTATTACGCCGTCTTATGGGATCTGGATCCCAGTTGACGGCGTTGTGATGTCAAAATCGTAGCAAATTCAAACAATGTTTACTGCGATTATTATGGTCGATTGTACTTCACGGTTTACGATGACAGATACGTACGTCTACATTCGTTAAAAACGTACGTCGATCTACGTCTGTTATAGTTTAGGCTTAAGACAGCAGTAAATAAAATAAAAATGAATTTGGATCAAAATCAGCCACTTTCTCCTAAAAGAAAAGACAAGTGTGGGAGAAAACGCATTACGACAACACGAACGGACAGCAAGATTCGAGACATCTGTTTGAAAAACAGAAAGAAAAGTGCTGCAATCTTAACTCGGTTGGTTCAAGACTCCGGTATATCAGTTTCTAAAAGAACTGTGCAGCGGAGGTTGGCAGAGGAGGGCTTGACAGGTCGTCGTCCTGCTAAAAAACCTCGTTTGACTGCAACGATGAAGAAAAAGTGACTTACCTGGGCTCGTGAAAATCGCCAGAAGACTATTGAGGATTGGAATAACGTCAGTCTTTATTTTTACTGCTATTTTACATAATTTAAAAACATACTTTCCATTTTGTCAGGTGTGTTTCTCGGATGAATCAACATTTGGTGTGGTCTGTCATAAGCGCTAAAGGGGCTGGGCCCCTCTACATTGTAGAGGGAACCATGAAACAAGACCAATACAGGCAAGTTCTACAAAATCGCCTGTTACCGCAACTTGAGGAATGGTTCCCTGATGGTGAGGAATTCATGTTTATGCATGATTCAGCGCCATGCCATAAAGCTAGAAGCGTTGCCAAATTTTTGGCGGATCACAACATTCCCGTTTTACCTTGGCCTGGCAATTCTCCTGACATGAACCCTATTGAAAATTTGTGGGAGATTACCAAGGCGGAAATTGCCAAAGAGATAATAACCACCAAGGAAAAACTGACGGAAAAGTTAATAAATGTTTGGCATCACAACCCCAAAATAAAAGAAAGTGCCAAACGGTGCATCGAAAGCATGCCCAAGCGCATAAAAGCACTCATTAAGGCAAAAGGAAATATTACTAAGTACTGATGAGTACTTTAAAACTGAACTCTTATTGCTTTTGTTTGTTATTTAATTTTATTTTGTTCTTTTATTGCTTCGTGAATAAACTATTTAATATTATTAATTCGTTTTATAATAAAAATCTGTAATTTTAGACAAATACTTCGCGAATACGAATTTTTCGTGACTGTCCCTAATAATTTGGCAACCCACTGTATATATTTTTAATCCAATAGACAAAGGAAATGCTGACTTTAATTTCAATTTGTATATTATACATACATATATTTCACTTTGACTAGAGACAGAGGAAACGCCCGATAAAATTTCAGACAAGCTTCCCCATAGAATTCAATTCAAATCTTTTACTGCGTCGGCATTTTCGAGACAAACAAAGATATCATATTACATATTGCATCGCACACAGAAAACCCTTATCAGCATAATTCCTCGTGAATATCAAGTACTTTGAACAATCCAAGAAAAAAGGTAAATCAGTTGGGTGCTTACGATCGCGGCGGCCGGAGTCGGTTAAAACCTTAAAATCGAAATTTAAATAATGAAGTTTTTTTTAAATAATGAAGTTAATTAAATGATGAAGTTAATTAAATAACGAAGATTTTTTGATTATTATAAAGTTATACATATAAATATAAAACTTACACTTGACGCAACTAAAAAGTGTTGCAAATTATAATGAAGTTAATTAAGTAATGAAGTTAATTAAATAATGAAGTAGTTTGCATTTATTTAACAACCTTTGAAATTTTGAAGAAGACAGATGATACTTCCCTTTTTTGGGAAAATATAAATACCAAGAAAAGGAGAAATTCAACTTTAACTATTAGACCGGCAGTGATCGGGTTTTGGATATAAGTTAAACATAACTTAAACTACCTAATTCCATAATTACACTGAAAAATAATGGTATTTTCTTTTGTTGGTGTAACTTTAAAGGGAGGATACGTTTTTCAGAGTTTTCGGCTATTTGCAATGCAAAAATTCAAATTTCAAAAATCAAACTTACGCTAAGTTTTAGCATATCCAATAACGAACAAAAAATGTCCAACAAACTTTTTGCGTAGAAGCCTTCGCTAAGAGGTATTTATCAAGAAAGGTCAAAAAAGAGGGAATTTACTGTGCATTTTTCAGTTTTTGGACTCCCATAAATTTTCCAGGCGTTTTCATGTTTGCGCACACCCTAGATATTGTCGGGGATGTCATTTCTGTTAGTGAGAGACGAGCCTCGAGACCAAGAAGGTCAAAATTAAATTGTGAATAAATAAAAGTATTGTAAAGAAGTTGTTGTGAAAATAAAGTTGTAATTCTAAAATTGAATTCCTAAAAGGTGAAGTGAAGAGATTTTTCCATTTAAAAAACCAGAGTATTCAATAAAAACAAAGCAAAAAGGGCCAGTGTTCATCTCGCGAAAGTGAATGCACGACACGGTCCTGTAACGGCAAAATCAAAGGTGAGCCGTTACAAGAGAAAGCAGCTATTGATTCGAATACTTTTATGATGATGAGAGAATTAATGCCAGAATATGACAGTGGCACAAATGTGAAAACGTGGATAACACAATTAAAAGATATTGGAAATATATACGCTGTTGATAAATCCATGTTACGTGCGTTGATGTTATGCAAATTAAAAGGGAAAGGTTGTATTCCAAACCAAATTTCGGAAGATATTGACAAATTGGAGAGAGAAATGAGAAAACTTTTCGGAACGAAGGACAGTATAATGAATTTAAGAAAAAAGTTTGAGGCCCGAAAATGGAGAACACACGAGAAATTCGCCTCTTTTTATGTTGTATACAAAAAATGCACGGGCCGTTAAATGACCCGTGAAAATGTAAGAAATGGGTTTATGAAGGTTTGTACATGGCAACTCTTTTCTCGTTCTTTTTTTGTCCTCTGCCTTAGATTTGAAAATGGTGAAAGCATGTGTCAATTTATGAGTCATAAACCTCGTTCGTAGAGGAATTTTATGCTCTTTTGAGTAAAGTAAATAGTTTAGCTATTCATGTAAAAGCCTGTCTGGCTAATTTCTTTGTCCGATTCCTTTGTTTGATTATTAGTCATTATGTATTCCTTTGTTTAAGATTATGAAAATGCATGTTTGGTGGTAGGGGTAGCATGTTAATGCGTAGAATGGTTTGAAATAGTCATTCGAGCAAGGGTTTTTGTAAGAATTATATCTTTACGATTTACGAAGTAAAAAAACAAAAAAAAAACAGTAGAAGGCAAAATATCTTGAAAAAAAAGAATTAAATAGTGATTAAATTATATAATCAAATTATATAATATAAATTATATAATATAAATTATTGTTAGAAGTTGAACTTTGTCTGGTCCTGGCAACACTAATGTTCACTTGTTGCGGTTAATAAAATTACATCTAAGCACTCGTATTTGAATGCTTTGAGAACACAGTTAGCTTTGAGTTTGTGTTTTACGTTTTTCATTTATTCAGTTGTTTGTTTCTTGAGAACAGAGATATACATATAGTTTCAGAGTTTGATATAAATAAAAGGTTTAATTAAACGTGTGGTCGATTGTTTTTATTAATCAAAAGTCCAAAAGGTTATGGGCCCAGAAAAGGAGACCATGGCTGGTCAAATAAGTCGACTCATAAAAATGAATGAGAAATGTGCAGCCGTAAACGCAAAAACGGCTGCACAGAATTTAAAAACAGCCAAATATCTGGCCATGGCGGCAGTAAATTGTAAAGAGATAATGGCTGGAGCGAAGGCCATGGTGGACACCTTGGAAAAGGTGAGCAAAGATAATTTGGAGACGGAGAGGCTCAGATTGAGAGCGTTAGAGGTAAGAAATCAAAATACAAATATTACTGGTTCATTAGATGGTAGAGGTATAAAGAGAAAATTAGATAATTTTGAAAAGAATACAGAAGTTTTAGAAGCTAAAAGGACAAATGTAGAGGTCATGAATAAAGCTGGACCACAGAACTGTAGCAACTCGAACGAACAGGTAGAGTCAATGAATAAGGTTGAGCATGAATTATTAGGCGCGAAATTAAATATTAAAAGAGACTATAAATTAAAGAAAGATTCTAATTTTGACATTTGGGTAGATTATTTAAAATCTGAATTAATGAGTAATGGTTTACTAGATGTGATAGAATCTAGTCCAGAAAGTAGTCAAAATTGGTCAGAGTCAATAATTATTAAAAGGAAAAATTGGGTTAGAGATATAATAATTAATAGGCTAGATGAAAAGTATCATAAAAAAATAATAAATATTAGAGAACCAATAGAGATTCTAAAGAGATTAAGAAGTTCTAGAAGATGTGAAGTTAACGTTACTCATACGTCTGTAAGAACACGCTTATATGCTATTAGAATGAAGAAGGATGAATCGGTAAATGATTTCAGTGATAGATTTGATGCTATAGTTAGAGAGTATGAAGCATGCGAAGAAGTCATAGAGTTGACAGACCAAGAAATGCGCTCAGCATTTTACCAAGCTGTATCGTCAGTTATTCCTGAAATACGTAACGCAGATTTGCTTAAAAAACAAACAATTGGACAAGAAATGACTTTAGATGAAATAAAATCTTATATTTTACAGTTAGAGGCAGAGAAAAAAATAGAGGAGGAGCCAAAGGCGTACAGAGTGTACGAAATGAAAAACACCAAGTGCCACAGGTGCAACCAACATGGGCACTGGATGCGAGAATGTCCCCTGGCAGTAAAGAACCAATGGTTCTGCTACTACTGTCAGGATGTGGTGTACCATAAAGGCGATGACTGCTTCAACGTTGGTAGGGGCAGAAATAGGTATGTAAATAAAAATTTTAGAGGCAAACATTTTAAAAGAAATAAAAACCAATATCATTCCAATGCGAATGTGAAAACAAAAATTTTCAAAAATAATAATAAGAAATTTATAAAGAAAAATTTTAAGAAAATTAATAATTTTAGAGGACTAGAGGATAGGAGAGAACAGCCCATTAGAGGAAGAGGAGTAGATAGAGGTGAAGAGCCTAGAGTTCGCCGTGCGAATAGAGAGGAGTCAGGTAAGAATCATTTAGATAATTATATTAGTTTTATTGCTGATTCGGGAGCGACGGATCATATAGTTCATGACAGTATGATCCTAAGTAATTTTAAGAAATGCGAGAATAAAACAATTAAGAGTGCGAATAAAAATGAGATAGCGGATATAGTTATAGACGGAAAAGGGGATTTGCTCGAATATACGGATTCAGCCAAAAATAATGCAATTAAATTATTAAACGTATTTACTGCAAAAGATGTATCAGAAAATCTTTTATCATTGCGAAAGTTAGCAGATTCAGGTCTAAGTATTTATCTGGATGACACAGTTTTGAGAGTATACGATCGAGTAAAGGAAAATTGTTAGATTGGGAGGGAGAGATTGAAAGTAATAGGAGTTCAGAGCTTGCGATTGGGAGGGAGATAGAAAAGAATCTCATGACTCAAGTAGTAGAAAAGATTCCAGATTTAGAGGATAAAGAGGTAGAGAAGAAAATAGAAAATTGGGATTGTAGTTTAGTTAATAGAAATGTAGTAATGATAGATGATTTAGAATCAGTTCAGAATTTAAAAGAAATATTTATAAGTAATCCTTTAGAGAATAATAAGAGGTTTACAGAAGAAATAGTAAAAATTGGCTTGGAAAATGATCTGCATGAGCCATGTTTATATACTTGGAGGAAAGAAGGCAAAATGGCTATACTAGTGATATATGTAGATGACATTTTAACCGCCAGCAATGACAAAGAAAAACTAGAATCACCTGAGTAAAGCATTCGAGATGAAAGATCTTGGAGAGCCCAAGAGTTTTCTAGGTATTACTATCCAGAGAAACAAGGAGGAAAAATGTATCATAATTAATCAGTCAAAATACACTGAAAGTATCTTAGAGAGGTTTAATATGAAAGAGTGCAATCCACAAAATACTCCCATGGTAACTCGACAGGTAGAGAATAGGAACAAAAGAAGAAAGATAGATGAAATAGAGTTAAATATTGAATCTGGAAAGACACAAATTAAAAAGGTACCATATAGAGAGGCAATAGGAAGTTTGATGTACTTGGCAAATGGAACACGACCAGATATAGCATTTGCAGTCAACTATTTATCAAGAAGACAGTTGGATCCAACTGAAGATGATTGGAAAGATGTAAAAATAATATTTAGATATTTAAAAGGAACTACATATCAATTCAGGATTGAAATATACAACAAAAACTGATAGTTTAGAGGCCTATACCGATGCAAGTTTTAGAGATCATGGCGATTCAACGTCGACAGGAGGATATGTGATAAAATTATTTGGAGATGTGATTGCATGGAGAAGCCATAAACAGTCTTACGTCACATTGTCGACGTGTCAAGCAGAATACCTGGCTATGAGCGATGCCTGTCAGGAATTAATTTCGCTAGATAAAGCTGTGAGATTTGGGATAGGAAAAACTTTGTTTCCTGTCATAGTTTGGTGTGATAATAAGTCGGCAGGAGACTGCACCAAGAAAGATGGTAGTCATAAACTTAAAATGTTTGATGACAATGTAGAGGAAATAAATAAAAGGTTGTTAGAGAGGGAAAATAGTGGAACTAGAAGGCATATGGCCGAAACACATGGGGATTTTGTAAAACAGTGTGTTGAGGAGAATAGAGTTAATGTTAAGTGGGTAGCAACTAAAGAGAATATAGCGGATATTATGACTAAACCATTACCGTTAGAGGCACATATGTTTCTTAAAAGTAAAATGTTAAATTAATTCTAATAGATATTTTGTATTGTTTCAGAGAGATATTAGAGACAAAGGGAGAGACGAGACCGACAAAGGGAGGGAGTGTTAGAAGTTGAACTTTGTCTGGTCCTGGCAACACTAATGTTCACTTGTTGCGGTTAATAAAATGACATCTAAGCACTCGTATTTGAATGCTTTGAGAACACAGTTAGCTTTGAGTTTGTGTTTTACGTTTTTCATTTATTCAGTTGTTTGTTTCTTGAGAACAGAGAAATACATATAGTTTCAGAGTTTGATATAAATAAAAGGTTTAATTAAACGTGTGGTCGATTGTTTTTATTAATCAAAAGTCCAAAAATTATCAATAGACTTTTGTAGTGTGAAGTGTGTGAAGAAAAAAAAACTGAACACTAAAGGTGAGTTATCTCACTGGGCATAATTTTCCTGCATGAGTCTAGTTTAGTAGTAAAAATGTATTATTTGGTGTAGGGTATAGTTTGTATCACCCTGTAGCTTTGTTTTGTGCGATAAGTGTCCTGAAAAATAGTGTTCACGCCATGCTCCTGGGAGACCTATGTTAGTGTTTGCCTTTTGTCTGTGTGTTGATGGTTTTCTCCACATATGATGACTAAGGAATTGTTGGTTAATAGGCACTTGTGATGGTGTGCTCCTTGTGCCTCTGTGTGGATGGTTTTCTCCACATGCAAAGCTAAACAGGAGTAATGGCATGTGATAAAGGTGAAGCACTTATCGTGCATGGTTGTGCATGGGCGTTTGTTTTGTGAGGACCCTTTGTCGATGTATTTTGGGTTTTTATAAAATACCGGGAAGGAAAGGGCTCACACTATGTTTTCTTTTATAGGAACCTGACAGCAGGCAGTCAGCCCAAAATACGCCTAGGACAACGGCGATGTATAATTTAAAGATGTTTATAATTTAAAAATAGAGTAAAGGGAAAAAAAATAAAAATTCAAGTTTTTTTCTGTTTTATATATTATTGTTTTACAAAAAATATAAAAGGTTCCAAGTGCAACCTGAAGCCGCCAAAGGAAATTGGCAACAAGAATTTAGCGCAATTTGTCTTGCGAAAGAAATTAAAACTTTCGTAAGCAAATTGCGCAAGTTTCGGGGCACTGAAAAGAAAAGCCGACGGGTGCGTTTTTCCGGCCGGCGCCCTCAACCTTGGGTAAAAGACCAGCAGCTGACTTTTGCCCCGGGGTTGATGGCCCGGAAGAAATTCGCAACGGCGAATTTTCATAAAAAAAAGCTTTTCAAGCAGAGATTGATCGATTGATCGATCAAGTAGAGTCTGAACTGAACTTTCGCGCGCGGTGGGCGTTTTGATTTTGTTCAAACGGAGTGTTGTTTTAACGGTCAGTCATTAATTAAATAAAAGAAAGGAAACAGTTTTTAAAAAAAATCTATGTTGTGTAAATTTTGAGACGAGTTCTAGTAGTTGTTAAAAAATCTATGTGGTGTAAATTTTGAGACGTTAGTTAAATAAAAGAAAGAAAACAGTTTTTAAAAATCTATGTTGTGTAAATTTTGAGACGAGTTCTAGTAGTTGTTAAAAAATCTATGTGGTGTAAATTTTGAGACGTTAGTTAAATAAAAGAAAGAAAACAGTTTTTAAAAATCTATGTTGTGTAAATTTTGAGACGAGTTCTAGTAGTTGTTAAAAAATCTATGTGGTGTAAATTTTGAGACGTTAGTTAAATAAAAGAAAGAAAACAGTTTTTAAAAATCTATGTTGTGTAAATTTTGAGACGAGTTCTAGTAGTTGTTAAAAAATCTATGTGGTGTAAATTTTGAGACGTTAGTTAAATAAAAGAAAGAAAACAGTTTTTAAAAATCTATGTTGTGTAAATTTTGAGACGAGTTCTAGTAGTTGTTAAAAAATCTATGTGGTGTAAATTTTGAGACGTTAGTTAAATAAAAGAAAGAAAACAGTTTTTAAAAATCTATGTTGTGTAAATTTTGAGACGAGTTCTAGTAGTTGTTAAAAAATCTATGTGGTGTAAATTTTGAGACGTTAGTTAAATAAAAGAAAGAAAACAGTTTTTAAAAATCTATGTTGTGTAAATTTTGAGACGAGTTCTAGTAGTTGTTAAAAAATCTATGTGGTGTAAATTTTGAGACGTTAGTTAAATAAAAGAAAGAAAACAGTTTTTAAAAATCTATGTTGTGTAAATTTTGAGACGAGTTCTAGTAGTTGTTAAAAAATCTATGTGGTGTAAATTTTGAGACGTTAGTTAAATAAAAGAAAGAAAACAGTTTTTAAAAATCTATGTTGTGTAAATTTTGAGACGAGTTCTAGTAGTTGTTAAAAAATCTATGTGGTGTAAATTTTGAGACGTTAATTAAATAAAAGAAAGGAAACAGTTTTTAAAAAAATCTATGTTGTGTAAATTTTGAGACGAGTTCTAGTAGTTGTTAAAATATCTATGTGGTGTAAATTTTGAGACGTTAGTTAAATAAAAGAAAGAAAACAGTTTTTAAAAATCTATGTTGTGTAAATTTTGAGACGAGTCCTAACAATTGACAATTAACAAAAGGAAAGGAAACAAACCGTTTGGAGAAATAAACCTAAATTGAAATATAACAATTATAATGATAAGATAATTCTGGCAAATGATTTACTTTTGGACGAAGCTGATTTAATAGAATATCTAATAGATGGAATTAACGATGAATCGCTTTGGCGCCAAGCTTACATGCAGTGCTATACGTCAAAAGCACAGCTATTACAGGCCGTCTCAAAAATAAGTTTTCAGAAGAAACCACAGTGGCGTGAAGTCACAAGCAAGGTGCAGACGGCGGGGAGCAGCGGTGAGATACGATGTTACAATTGTAACTGTGTGGGTCATATGGCAAAAGAGTGTAGAAAGGGCAAACGAGAGATAGGGGCATGTCACGTCTGTGCTAAAATGGGACATCCTGCTGCAGTCTGCCCGGACAGGAAGAAACCAAAACCAATAGAACTACACAACATTGAGATGGAAGACGACGAAGTAAATGTTGTAAGAATATTTAATTTTAAATGAAATTTGTGTGCAAACGATTCCACCCTCCAAGTTGAACAGCTTTTGTTCGAAACTTTTTTCACGAAAACCTACTCTTCAGGAAATATCGGCCAGTTACCGGAATTTTACCGCACCCTGTATAAAAAAGGTAATTGAGGTAATTTGAAGAATTGTATATTTAGTCTTCAGATTCAATTTAAACCGAAAAGACCCCCGGGAAACGTGAAAAATAAAAGAAATCCTTTGAAGTGAAAACTTGTTCTTTTTCTTATTATCTGAAGATAATTAATTAAAAACCTTTAATACAGCTAAAAGCTAAATAACTCGAGTAATATATTTGCAGTTGAATATAAAGGCCTCGATTCCCAGATCCGGTAAATCGGAAGTGAGTGCGGATTTGACACTTTGCGATTCTCAAATCCGCAGTCCCGGTTTGAATGCGGATTTGATTACCGAAAAAATTCAGAGTGAAGACTCACGCGATTATGAAATACGCGCTGTCGGATTTGCTTAGGCAAATTTGATGTTTCAAATCCGTATAAAAATTATCGCGGATGACACTTTTGGAGTGCAGAAATGTCAAAGTTGGTTTTTGAGTTTAGTGAGAAGATTTAAATTAGGGGTTAGTTAAATAATTTTAATTAAATAAAAAGCTGTGTAATAGTGTGAAGAAACAAATTCAACTTGGATTAAGTTATCAGTTAAGTGATTTTCTTGCTTTATTTAAGAAAAGTTTTAAAATAATTGTGTGTTTTAGCAAGATAAGCAAGGGTTAATAGTTGCAGCCAAATTAATTGCAAGGTGGAAAAGTGAGGGGTTAATTTTAAGGGAGAAAGGGAGGTTATGTTTTAAGGGAGAAAAGTTTTAATTCAGTTTCATTTCAGTTTTAAAGAAATTAAGAGTCATTTAAGTGGCCAATTAAGCTGTGACCATAGGACATAAAGTCATTAGCCATACAGATGTAGCTTTATTTTGAAAATTATAAATAAAAGAAACAAACATACAAATAAAAATGAGATTTGCAATAATAATGTATATTTGTTAAGAAATTGGTTTTATTTACTAAAGGTCACACTGGCAATGACTTTTCAAATTACATTTTCCCGCGCATTTGACACGTCAAATTCGCAAGTTAGTTTTTCTTAAAACTTTGAGAAGATCGTGGTGTTTTTCAAACAAAAAATAACATTTTAAAAGTTTAGTGCGAAAGAAAGCGATAATGGATAGTATCGCGTGGTATACTTTGGCGGTACAATTTCAAGAGGATGAAGAAGCCCAACCAGAAAGAGTAACCCGAAGAATAATAAGAGCAAAATATCAAAGCCTTATGGATATGTCTGATTTCGAGTAAGAAAATTTAATTTTATACAATTTACTTAATACATAAATTTCCATATTTAAGGTTTAAAAAAATTTTTAGATTAAATAAAATGGCATTTGAATACATAATGAAAGAATTGAAAGATAGTGTTTCACCAACAGTGCTGGCAAGTTCAATAACATTGGAGCGAAAATTAGCGGCCTGCTTGAGATTCTTCGCGGAAGGTGGATACCAGCGTGGAGCAGCCCAAGACCACCATGTGGCAATTGCCCAACCAACATTATCTAAGCATATGCAGGTGATGTTGGATTTGATGGAGGCAAAATTGTGTCCCAAATGGATAAAGCTTGCTATGTCAGAGGAAGAGAAGCAAGAAGCAAAGCGTAGTTTATACGAGAAGAGTAGAATACCAGGCGTGAAAATGTGTGTAGATGGGACACACATAAAAATATTTAAACCTTACCCAAACCCACACCTTTTTTACAACAGAAAAGGATTTTTTTAAACGCCTTTAGGATCAGCACTAAAACAATTGGCGTTATAAGTTTAATTTTTAATAAACTCGCAGAAATGTTGCAACCATTCAGCCCCAACAATTGTCCTACGGTCACAGCTTAATGTAACTTTAATGACGCTAACCTTCTTAAAACTGAAATGAATTGAATGATATATTTTTATAACAAATAATAAAAGTTAAATAGCTTATATAGATTAAAAATTTTAAAACTTTTCTTACAGAACATTCCTAAGTTAGAAACTTCAAAAACCAACTTTGACATTTCAGAAATGTCAAAGAATCAGCTGATTAGTTTCGGAGTCTTAAATCCGAAGTTTAATATGGCAGTGCTCCCGGAGGATGTAAGAATCGCTCAACAACCGTGAAGTGAGTCTCAACTGCGGAGGAAGTATCCGAAATGCCGCATCTGGGAATCGAGGCCAAAATAAATACGTTCATCGCTAAAATCGACCTGTGGATCAGCAAAATCGCAAGAAAGAGCTTTTCTGTGTTTGATACGCTGAATCCAATTATTGACGGAAGTTATGTATAAGCCCGACCCAACTAAGTGGCAGGAAATTTTAGATAAATATTCAGAAAATAAACTCTTAATCTTTGCATCAAGACAAAACAAAAATCTCACATTTCATTCAATGCAAATGTGACATTTTTGCTTTGCAATATAAATTCAGTTCTCGGAATTCTTATCGTAATTGTGAAATTATCTGCACTTCATGGTGACCAAGGATAACCTATCGCCTGATCAAAATTACTTATATTAAATCGAAGCACAGATTAAAAACTAAGGAAAAGGTTTAATTAGTCTTAAGATTCATTTTTAACCAACAAGACCCTCTAAAGAGTGGTCCTTAACTCCGAAGAGTATATGTGACCTGGTCTATGAAAAGAATGCTTACGTGCGAAAATAAGTTATCGAGAAAACAGCTTTTAAACGAAAACGAAAAATTTTTTTGTGCAGTAAGTCGGATTGAGATGGGGTTTTTTGCATTCACTTCGTTAACTCGTTTAGAAACTTTGTGCCATATTTTGGTGTTGCACTTTTTTGAAATTGCATTGCTGCATCGAAAAGTGCATTCTTTAAGTGCATCTTTATGTAGATAAATCTTGCAACTTGATTTTGACGCACTTCCATATAACCGATCAACTTCAAATTTTGCAAATATGGCACAAAGTTTCTAGACGAGTTAACGAAGTGAATGCAAAAAACCCCATCTCAATCCGACTTACTGCACAAAAAATTTAAGGTTGACTGCTAAATTTCCTCGACTATAATGGAAGTGCGCTCCCATAGCAGTGTTTATTAATCTTCCTTCTATTTTATTTAGGATATATTTATATGTGGGACTTTCAGATGAAGCAACTAGCAATTAAGATGAAAACTAACCCTTAAAATTCTGCCTAATTTAAAGTTGAAATTCGGTTGAATACGGCCGTAAAAAATTCAGCCAAATACGGCCGTAAAAAATTCGGCCGAATCTGCTGCAGTGTGAGACCAGCCTAGTTGTTCCCTTTTCTCCGCGTTGCCTGGTGTCTAACTATATTCAAGGGCGTCAAGTGTTGTTTCTGCTCAGAATATTATCGTAGTTAATCGTGTTAAGTTGAATTTATTGCGCCGGCCGTCTTTTTTGTTATCACTTTAATATAATCGTTTCTGTTGGTGTTGTACAGAAAAATGAGTGTTGAGGAGGAGTTTAGTGCGGTTTACAGTCATTATTTCCCTGAAAACAATGAAGACAATGACGGGTCTGATGATGATGTTAGTTCGAATGGCGATATTGATGAACTACATTTGCTTCAGGCAGAAGATGATATGGAACAGAGTTTCGTTAGGATGGATTTATCTGCTGTCGATGAAAAGGAAGAGGAAGAGGAAAGATTGTTGTAATAACAAATGCCAAACAGTTATACCAAGAAAAATGATCGAGAAGACGAGAAACAATTGCTTAGAGTTAGCTAAGAATGAACTCGATTTAGTGATACTAAGTCATATCGAAGCCGGAATGATGTGTAATGAAGAATTAGAAGGTGTGTATTCGAAGCTTGCCGGACGGAAGAAATATGGACAGAGAAAGGATAGAGAAGTTATGAGGCATAAGATCGATTTTACCTTCTACAACGTACCTGTTTGTCGTGCGTTTTTCCTCTTTGTACATGCATGTGGGCAGATCCGTTACCAACACTTAGTACATCATTTTCAAGCACACGGTGCAACAATACGAGTACATGGACTAGCGAATAAACCATCTACAAATCCGAAAGCGTTAAAACCAAGCTGTTAAATTCATCGAGTATACAGCCGATCTATTAGCTCTTCCATTGCCGGGACGACTTCCAAAATTTAAGGACTATCGCGTCATGAAATTGCCATCGAAAGAGACAAAGTCCTCCATTTATCGAAAATACATTGCTTCCCTCAATGATGACGAACCGAAGATAAGTAATCGCAGTTTTCGACGCATATGGGCCAAGTACATACTCTACGTTACAGTAATGAAACCGGCGGATGATCTCTGCGATATCTGTCGTGGTAAGTAGGTCATTTTTTGCTTATTCCAAGTTTGTATCAAACGCGGACTCTGCCTTTGATATTGCGTTTGATATCTGATGTTGAATTGAGTCTTCTTTTTCAATAGGAAACACGCTATCGATTGCGCAAGTCAAAAACGTTCCTGACGTTGAACGAGAACAGATGCTAAATCAATTTATCAATCATCTCCACAAAGCCCAAATTCAACGAGAGTACTATCAAAGTTGGTGTGGAAATACTGAATATACGGCAACGGTTCTGTCGTTCGATTTCGCCCAAACAGTTCATTACCCTGTTAGTCCACAACAACCAGGTACGGCTTACTTCAAAGCAACGAAAAAGTGCGCAGTCTTTGAAATTACGGATGAAAAACAAAAATTACAGTATAATTACTTGATTGACGAAAAAGATGACGTGGGCAAAGGACCGAATTGCGTTGTGAGCATCTTGCACTATCACCTGCAAACCTATAAATACATCGAAAATTTGGTTCTTTTCTGCGAAGAATAATGTTCTGCTATCATATCTGCAATGGCGAGTTGCTGCAGGACTGAACAAAGCGATTTTATTCAATTTCCTCCTTACGGATCATACGAAGTTCGCGCCGGATCGTTACTTCGGTATTTTCAAGGCTAAGTATGCCGTTAGCAACATAGACACGTATGAAGATTTACTGCAGTGCGTTGTGGAATCGTCACATGGAGGTTATAATAAAGCTGTATCGGCCGAGAAAGTTGTTTGGTATGAATGGCACAGCTACCTTAAACAATTCTATAAGTCATTGGTTGGCATAACACAATTTCACCACTTTATAATTTGTAATTTGGACTGTGTAAAAATGAAGAAATTTGCAGACAGTGAGGACGTGGAGTCCTTTCATCTTCTATTAAAACCTATCGATCGTCAAATGCCAGAAATTATAGCCAGTTGGTTTATCTTTGGAGCGTCAGTGGTATATTTATCAGAATCTTCGCAGCTTAGTTTCGGATATAAGTAAAGCAGATATTGTGGCTCCATTACCAAAACAGGAGTTGGTATCGAAGAAACGTGAGGCTGCATCATCAAAAAAGGAGTTGGTATCGAAGAAACATATGCTTCCATTACCGAAGAAAGAGTTAGCATCACAGAAACGAAAGGCGAATGTTAGTGGATATGTTCTCGAACCAGACGTGGAGCAAGGTCCATCTTCCTTACAACCAACACATGAAAAGGTCTCAAGAAAGACGACGACGAAGAAAAATACAAAAAGTACTTAGCAATGTTTTTCTAGCATATAATAATGTTTTTTGCATCTTTAAAATGTTTTTTTATCTTTTATCATTAAAATCAGTTTTTTTCGTTTTTGTACTCTGCTTTCTCTTCATTTTTAGTCAACTTTTCCACAAATTATGACTTTCTGGTTTTCACCATGTAAAAGAGCGTCTCAAACTCTATTCGAATCGGCAAAAAAGTGGAAAATGATTTTTTGACACCTAAGCATTCTTTTCATAGACCAGGGGGTCAATTCTGGTTCGATGTAGTGAAAACGTGAAAAAAAAGTTTACACTTGACGTTTTACACATCTTTTTCACTTTTTCACTGCACTGAACCTGAAAAAGCGATTCTCGTTGCATTCTTGAAAAGTTAATGCTGAATCAAGGCTGAATTGATTTTTAAACTGTCAAGTGTCAGTTTATCAAATTAAATCTAATATTTTTTGATAAAAGTTTTCACGACTACTTTGCACATTTGCACGCATTTTTTAGACGTGTAAAGTTTTTGACAGTTATAACCACGTTTGCACGATATAAAGAATCGCAAACAACGGTGCAAACGGGTCAACTGTTTACACGTTTTCACTATACCGAACCAGAATTGACCCCCAGGTCACATATATAAAATAATTTATTTTTTCTTAATTAATGTTTTTTTTAAAAAATTTTTTTTATTTATAAAAAGAAGGAATAAAATATAACTCGAACAGTGTGCTGTGAAAGCTGTGTTCCGAAAGATAACCCAGTATATAGGACAGTGCTAATGACGTCATTAATTTTTGCACTAGGGTACGATCTTCCTACAAACTTACAGCACCAATCAATATGCCAATGGTTAATAATGCTCCAAGATTGAAGAAATCCTCAGTAGAGACTCCCCTCACTTTCAGCGATATGTCAGAATTAGAGCAAGCCATCAAATATCAAAAACAAAGGGAGGCTCAAAGTCAATTTGAGCGAATCAACGCACATGATATCCACCATTACTCAATAACTTACCTTTTAATAGGAATAGGCCTGATCGTAAAGCTGGTATACTTTTGGAGGACACGACAGAGGAGAACGGAATTTCAGACGGAATTTCTAGATTTATGGAAACCTGCCGGTACAAATGAACGCACGCGCAAATCAATTGCGCTAATTAAGCGATTTATGCATAAGAATATTTGCACCTAGATGTAAGTTATAATTAAATTGATTAATTAGTACTTGTCTATATTTCAACCCGTTCGGTAGTTAAATTAAAAGTTGTTGTTAGAAAAAAGCTGTTTTTTCATTAATTTTCCTAAATATTTCTTTGTTCCCGGAACAACATTGATCCGGACGAGATGTGGTTTCAACAGGATGGAGCTACATATCATACGACGACGGCAACCATCGACTTATTGAAATC
Source organism: Thereva nobilitata (assembly GCA_963855945.1). Taxonomy (NCBI): domain Eukaryota; kingdom Metazoa; phylum Arthropoda; class Insecta; order Diptera; family Therevidae; genus Thereva; species Thereva nobilitata. The sequence continues at coordinate 84,859,151 of OY979696.1, forward strand.
AAAATTTGACGATAAGTTGATTTCGAGAAATAGACCTATCAATTGGCCTCCAAGGTCGTACGATTTAACAGCTATCGATTATTTCGTGTGGGGTTAGTGAAGTAGCTGGTTTATATTAATAAAGCAGCAACAATTGACGCCTGGAAGGCCAACATTGTTCGCGTGACAGGCGCCCAGCAGTACTCGAAAAAATAACCCAAAATTGGACGTCCAGAATGTGCTTCGTCAAGAATAGCTGCGGTGGCCTGTTCAGGCATTCATTCACCCAGGTAAATAATTGACATACATTCGCGTTATGAAGCAATTAATAAAATCAGCAGAATTGCTCAACGCGAATGCCCGGTCAACAATTGCATCAAGTGTGAATGAACGACCTAAATATTACAACAGGCAACGACCAGATGACCCACCCGGAACAACCATCGACGACCAGGAGGTGTCGAGTGACAAAAATGGGAGAACGGCGGTCACTCTGAAAAAGTTTGGTGCGTCGTGCAATACAACCGTGTCCCGTCCCGTGTGAATGATTTATCGTATTGTAATTTGATTGAAAATTTAATGTAACGTTAGAATCCGTCTATATAAAATTTGTGAATCTGTGTAAAGATTTTCCTTTTGTCGTCAATATAAGTATATCTTATAATTTTTGCAATATGGTGTTTTATTTTAATCTCGTGTTTTTATTTTTGCGTGAACAGGCCATATACGCGAAATCATTTTCAAATTGTAATGTCATAAATTGATCTTTCGAATAATAAAAAATTATTGATAAAATTTTAATTTTTTGTGTTATTTTTCACAATTTTAAGTTCTATCGGGCTTCAAAAACACCCTTTATGTAACGTCTGAAGTTCAATTAGCAGACATTCTTACGAAACCTCTTGCAAGGGTTAAGTTGGAGCGATTTTGATACCTTGTGCCTTAGTTTTGGATAATTAATATTAGTTCACAAAGTGGAAGTGTTAAGAATATAATATATTGTGAAGTAAATGAACGCCCCACTCTCCTTTGTTTGTAAAGTTACTTGGAAAAATACGGTTAGACAAACCTTGCACTTCGTTGTTATCTTTTTACTACTTTTTTTCCACCGCCTCAGCGGTATCCCTTTTTTTTCGTTATTAGAATAGTACGAACTATCATTCCTGAAAATTTGCGCTGCATTCAAATGAGTAAAATTTTCATTTTTACGCTTTTTTCAAAAATTTAAGGATGCTCACCCCTCCGCCCCCGTTCAGCCATATCGGTAATTTTTTCCTTGGGAAGACCTAAACTAACATTTTGCAAATTTCCAGCTACATTCAAATGGGTATGTTGTCGAGGCCACTAGCTCTTAGTCTAAAAGAATTAAGACAGCTAGATATAAGTCAACCAACATTACACTATTGTAAATTGATAATCAGTCTGCTATTGTTCAGAATTAGCAACTTAATTTCTGAACTCAATAGAAAGGTGCCGGAAGGGTGTGATTCAATAAAAGATAAATTTCCAATACTCGAATTTCGGTAGATGTCTGGCGAATAGCCCCTGATGTTGCTTTGATTCTTCGGAAATTGCTGCTGATTCTGCTGCAAGTTTGCTGCTTTGCTGCGTTGCTTTCCGTTTTTCTTCCGGCTCGATTTTGTACAAGTTTGTCCCTCTGGTTTGTAATTGCTACAAATAAATTTTGCTGATTAAATGAAACTGGGACAGATCTCCATACGATGTTAGGATTGCCGACTCACTACGTCGTCGGTTGGTTTTAGGAATTTGTTAGGAAAGACTTCAATACAGTCTTTTAGAATGCTAACTCAATACGTTTAGCAGATTCTTTAGGATGAAAGAAAGCCTCAATACAGCTTTTGATTGGAATTGCTTCTAAAAATCTCAATACGATTTTATATCTTATAGCTCAATTCACTAGTAAGATCGAAAGCAATCTGATTTGGATATTTATTTCACTTCGAACAATAGCCTTTAATGGGCAAGGCAGTATTGCCCTTTTACATAATTTCAGCTGTTCTCTTTTCCACTTGTGACTGTCAAATGGGTTTATCAACTTGGTAAGTATGTTTTTAACTCAGTTGCTAGTTTATTTACTATTTTTAGTTAATATTTTAGTTTCCTTTGGAGGATTTGGTGGGAGACTCGAAAGGCGGAGTTCAGTTTTCAATGTTGTTAGGTAAGTACCTTTGTGGAACTTGTTTTTACATTTCATTAATTATTTTCATCTTCTAGATGTGCGATTTTGCCGACGGGATTTTAATGTTTTACCTTTTAGTGCCTAGAAGTTTTTTCGTGGAGTCTTGTGTGTTTACATTATTAGTTTTTATTAATAAAATTTGTTCTTTCAGCAACGTTTGCTGGACTGAAACACGTTTACGGAGGATTTTTGGTGGTTAAATTTAGTATCTTTTGTTTTATACATATTTTGGTGTTCATAATATTAAAGTTAGTGCTAAGTGATTAGTGTCAACATTGCCTTTTAATAAATAATGTGGAGACAAGCCTAGGTGTTTCTTTTTTTATTGTGGTTTTCTGGTTTTCTCTTTCGGGGACGCAACAGCCATCCCTATGCTAAACAGTACTCATGAAGGGAAAATTACAAAGGGAAACGTGGTTCCACAGAAAAAACGTTACTATAAATATGAATGCTCTCATAGAAAATGTATTGAACAATATTTTTCGCGTCTGCCGCGTTACGTGTCTGCCACGTTGAATGTCGGTTGATATGAATCGACCTTAACGCGGCGTTGACATCGCCTCGAAAACAAGTTTTTTCATGAACTCGTTTTCGGAAAACGAGTGAAGTGGTTACATCGCCTTTTGCTTGTTTTCCGATGACAGATGAAATTAGACGCAAAAAATGGCATCTGAACAGTTTATGTTGATGTGTTTTAATAAAAACAAAATAATAAAACAAATAAAGACAATTAGGTTGTGGCGGCAACGATCGAGCAAGTTTCTGATCGCACAAAGACTCCAAAAGCCGTTATCAGGCACGATCAAGTGTTAAGAAATATTATCAGAGAAGGGAGAAAAAGCAGTCTCGTCTCGATCGTTGCTGGCACCTCACCGTAAGAAGAATAAATATTCTGGTATTTGAAAAACGTGAAATAAAAGTATAAAAAGTTTTAAGTAAAAAAGTAATGCGTTGTTGTTGTATTAAATGAACTTAACCTTTTCGGCTTATTAAATCCACGCATACCAAGCTTATCTTGTTCGTCTACCTTCGAACTTTCGAGTTCCAAAAAATTTTCCAATTCCGTATGACGGGGCTTTTAGTGTCAGCGGCTTCCCACCTATTACAATTAATAGAAGTGTAAAAATAAAAGCTTATAATGTTTTAATGTAGTAAAAAAAACTTTGAATGTAAAAGAAAATTGATTGCTTAGGGTTTAGTTTCACAACTTTAATGAAAGTGGAAAAAGTAAGTAAAAGATAAAACAAGAAAGACCTTTTTTTATTATTGTAGTAAATAAAAGTAGTTGGACCCGTAATACTGATATAATAGAAAGACAATACACCACAACTTAAAGTTTGATCCGAAGTTAAAAGCAAATATAACAAATTATAAATTTATATATTTAGACGTTGGTGGTTATGGTAGTGAAGCATTTTCGCTTAAAGCACTCTTGGAAAATCCTTTTTTCAAGATAATCTGCCGTTTCCGAATGATGTGTCTGTAGGAGCTGACAAGAAACCCATATTTTTTGGTAGCTGATGATGCTTTCCTATTATATAAACACATAATGAAACTATTCGTTCCAAAAAGAGGAAAACAATTAGCAGAAGATGAAGTAATCTTTAATTATAGACCTTCGGTAAATCGTTCCCCCCAGTCAATAGAATTTGAAGAATTCTTAAAAACTTAAATTTGACAAAATTGGCTGGTGAGAACGATCCCGTCAGCATTCCTCCGATTTCTTAAATCAAACAAAACAGGAAATGCTTACAAAAGCATTTCCTGCAAAAAATTCAATTCCGATTTCCAAAAAAACAGGAAATGCTTATAAAAGCATTTCCTGCTAATAAAATTCATAATCCAATTTTATTGCTTAGGACAGCAATAAAAAAAAGGTAATTGAAGTAATTTTAAGTATTTTATATTTTAGTCTTAAGACCGCATTAAAAGCATTAAGACGACTCTAAAGATATCGTCACGGATTTCATTATTTTTTATAAAATAAATTTAAATAATATTTAATTTGAGTGATTTTATTTAATAAATCCCACATAAATATAACTTGAGCGGCTCGGCGTTGCATCGAAAGATCATTTGAAATGTTGTGCTCCAGATTTTATGGTTTAGCACGAACCATGTTTTGGAGCCCTGATAAAGCTCAAAAAGTGATTACTGCTTGCTACATTTTCTGTACCCCAAATTTTGTGGATCGCTACGATGAAACAGGTCAATCAATAGAAGGAGAATGGCCTAAAAACTCGCTTTATTCTACTACATTCCGATGTAAACAAGGAAGGCGTCCATGTACAGCAAAGTCAATTCGTGAAAAACTTAAATTATATCTTAATTCTCCGTGTGGGTTTATCCCGTGGCAAAGAAAAGCTATGCATTTAGAATAAAAGCGCGTTAAGCCTCATAGCTCGAGGCACAGCTTATTTTTCTGTTTGTTTTATATCACTGGTTGTTTTTCAACAACTTCAGCGTGAAATACAGTACCTTCCATCTGTTTTACAGAACTAGAAACGTCGATTTAGCGAGCATTTTAGCAGCGAATTTAGTACTGCATGTGCTAAATTTTCGCGCTAAATTTTGTATGGAAATGTTATTTAAAAAAAACGCAAAATTAAAAAAAAAAAGTAAAATTAAAAAAAAAACAAATAAGAAATGTGTAAATTCATATAATAACATATGAAACATAGAAAAACAACCAAAGCGATGTTGTATTCCAACTTACTAAGGTCGACGACAAATTGAATCTTGGAATGTACGAGAAATTTAATAAGATGGAAATATTATTAGACAGATTTGAAACATTTGAAGAACTTGTCACCAGAGCTAAAAGTATAATCGGACGAGACGAAGAGCATGATAATCGCACAAAGAATACTCAAGTAAATGTTGATAATAGCGAAAGATCAAATAATACTTTTTGTAGCACTATGATGCCTGAGAACATAAATGTCATTTATTACCAAAAACTATGGGTCCATTATGATTAGAGTTGAAATTAAAATTTTAGGATTAAATAGAACCGATTCCGGCACAGACAAAGCGATAGTTAAGGGAATAACAGACGCGTTAAAAACGGACTTGGTCCTCCTTGGTACTCGACGGGAGTACAAACTGACGAGTAAAACAACATTCGAAGTATGGATTATTTTGCCTCGGAATTACCCGGCGATTCGACGTGCAATTTTTCCTTTCATAAAATATTTTTGGATGACGTCATTTCTGTCAAACAAATACTTTAGTGGGCAAATTAAATATTGCAGCAAAGATAGCATGCAAAAATGGCATCTCACCACAATATTTCATGCAAGTAAATTCTTGCTGTCTTCTGTGGTCTAGATAAGCAATTTCGTTGCAATAACATACGAAAATTCAAAAATCACTTCTCGGAGCCGTTCAACAATACAAACGGTCATAAGCCGATTTAAAAATGAAGGTCGTGTTGAAAACAAGGCAAGGTCTGGGCGTCCTGCAAAGCTTACTGTAAGGGATAAGCGAAGAATAAAACGGATGGTGGATCAGGACCCATTTGTAAGTACCCAAAAATTAAGTGCGGACCTCGAAAAATATAACGGCAACAAGGTGCATCAAGAAACCGTGAGAAGAGCTGTCATTGAAGGCAGAGTTAAGTCGCGCACACCTCGGAGAAAACCTCTAGTAAGCGCCATCAACAGAAGAAAACGTGTTGAAATCGCCAAAAAGTATGTGAATGAATCCCCGGACTTCTGGCGAAAAGTAATATCTTCCGACGAGTCTAAATACAATATTTTTGGCTCGGACGGCCGTTTGAAGGTATGGCGGAGGCAGGGCTATGCTCTTAATCCGAAATGTATGATTAAGACGGTGAAACATGCCGGTGGAGGTATTATGGTATGGGGCTGTATGTCCGCGTCGGGCGTTGGCAAGCTGGAAGTCATAGAAAGAACTATGGTCCAGTATGTCTATATGGATATTTTAAAAAGAAACCTTAAAGAAAGTGCTCAACATCTTGGGGATTTGGGCAATTTTTATTTCCAGCAAGATAACGACCCAAAAATACAAAGCGCATAATGTACGCATGTGGATAGCCTTTAACACCCCAAACTTTTTATCGACCCCTCCACAACGTCCGGATCTTAATCCTATTGAGTACCTGTGGGATAAGCTAGAAAAGGGTATCCGAAAATATGAAATTAAAACGAGGCAACAATTAAAAAACGCTTCATTGTCTGAATGGGCCAACATAGACAATTCTTTTACAAAAAAGCTTGTAAATTCCATGCACAACCGACTAAAGGCGGTTATTAAACTGAAGGGAATCCAACTAATTGAGAATACAAGTAACATAGTAGGGGTATTCACGCTTTGTTGTATTCAGTTTTGTATCGTTGTATAAGGTGTATTTGGTTACACCATTGTAAAAGAATACAACACTTTTTCATACAAAATTATTTACAAGGGTGTTGTAAATTTACTACACTAAAAAGTGTTGTATTAGGTATTGTATCATTGTATTTATATTTGACATATGTTCAAAATGGAGCGAAAAACGGTAATTTTAAATTAATTTATTTAAATCTATTTATACATTTTAAAACTTTAGAATGATTCAATTGAAGAACCAGAAGGGAATAAAAGAAGAAGGAGGCGCAACTCTAACAAAAAGTGGACCGACAAAGAAGTAGACGATTTGTTGGAATTTGTTAAGGAGAACGTCGACTTTGAGGTTATGTTCACCAAACATATTTTTGTCTATATTTAATAGAACCATGTTTGAATTGCAGAAACCGACCGCTCAAGCATACTACAAAAAATTCATCGACCAAGCTGGACTACAGACAACGTGGGATTTGGTGCGGTGGAAAGTACGGAATCTGAGGACCTCTTACCGAAAGGCAAGAGATTGGACCAATTCCACCAGAGCAGGTATTTTGGAGACGGACGGGACAACCAGTATTAAAGGTATAACAGTTACTGTAATAGTTCCCTCATGCTTCTGTAATGATTTCAGAAAAAATTAATAAAATGTGTCCTTTTTTTGAACGATTGGACAACATATTTGGAACGAAGTCCGACGCAAATATCCCTGCAGTAATAGACTCCATTTTGGGGAAGATGAATTACTGCCGGTGGAATATTTGGACGCGGATGATAACTCTCTAAGTTTAGAGTTTGAAATCAATGATTCCGTAACCAACTCCGTAACTCCGACACCTCCTCCAAGTGTTCTGCGACAATCAAATGATATTTCTCCTCCTCCGACATCTAAAAATTCCAATGCACGGACAGCTATGCAACAACTTGCTAACGCTCAAAAAACAAGACTTCAGTTCCAAAACAAAAAAATTGATTTTGAAAAAGAAAAATATGCTAAGGACTTGGACCTCAATGAAAGAAAATTTGAATTTGAAAAGCATCAGGCATTGCAGAATTTTAAGCTGGAGACAGAAAAATTAGAGATTAAAAAGAAAGAGATACAAAATGAACATGAATTAAAAATAATGGAAATACAACAAAATGAAAGACTTCGAATATACGAGTTAAACTTAAAATACAAAAATGATGAAAGTGCAAAAAATAAATAAATGAATTTCTATCAATGTGTTGAATTTTTATTATATATAAAATTACATAATGCAATTCTTTTATTTTCAGCAGCATGTCTTTCGAGTAAATCTGGAATGGTAATATCAACTTCCTCCTCCCTTTCCTCTTGTCGACATAAATATTCGTCTAATAAATGATCAGGCAGTAGAATGTTATGTAAGATGCAGCACACGTAAAACCAATCGCAGCAAAACTTATGGCTTTGTGTATTATGTATACGCATTTTAAGTTCCTTTAAACTTGGAAATTTTTCTTTCAATATACCGAAGCAATGTTCAACTCTTACACGGTATTGACTATGAACTTGATTAAATATATTGCGTTTGCTTTCAGACAAAGCAGTTGCATTTTTTCTAAAGGGGGTTATTATAGAATTCGTTAATGTGTAAGCAGAATCTGCAGCAATATATTGCGACTCAGATAGAAAGGAGGACGGATGTTGGGATAAGAGACATTTCGAAAACATTCTTTGATCGTGGACACTCCCAGGATAACCAACAGATAAATAGCGAATTCTCAGCTTATAATCGCAAACTATTTGGGCTTTTATTGAATAATTTTTTTTTCTGGACCAATACGATACTGGATCTTTGACAGGTGCTTCTGCTAATTTTATTTCCGTCCCATCTAGATATCCTACACAAAATGGGAGCTCATGTTTAGTTGAGTTTACAATACTGCGCCGTTCATTTTCGTTGGGTCACCTAATGTATTTATTTTTTAATTTAAGGATGGCTTTAAATACTCGACGTGTAATTTTTTCAATAGAGCCACCATCTCCAATTCCAAACAAAGCTGCGATTTTTTTAATTGATCCTCCTTCTCCTGACGAACCCAATCTGAATAATACAATAGACAACTGCAGATCAGGTGTAAACTGTTGAGATGATCTTACGTTGTGAAATGCTTCGTTGGGTTCGATTAAGGAAAGGATTTTCTGAAACTGTTTGAAATTTACACGCATCATCTGTTGGAAACGTCCCTCATCCAACGTTGGGAGAATACGGGAAATCCAATGTTGCGATTTAGGTATACGAGACATGGTAGTATAACGGCAAGATAAAATAAGAAAGATATCTTCGTACAGGTTTTCCAGAATGTCATCAATTTCAGATTCGTGATCTTAGAAAATTTTGATATTTATTAGGCGAAACTGATGGAAATTATAAAAATTACCAGAATCATCAATCTCGTCAATTTCCGTCCCTGCAATTTCCATTACTTCGTCAAGGATTATTTCTTTCGGACTTTTCCGCGGCATTTTGACTATCTGTCAAAACACAAATTTTCTTCTTCTTCGATTATTTACAATAGCTTGCAAAAAGGAGCGTTCACTCTTCATTGTAAATTTGTATTGTATTTTTACACTGTTTACAATGATACACTTAAGCGTGAATACCCCTAGTAATTTATTTGTTTTTAATACATAACTTAATATTAATTCAATTTCTACAACAGGTGTACGTAGACTTTTGTGGAATCATATTCATGGATTTTTTTAGTTTTTATATTTTTTTTTAATAATGAACAATGAAATTAATTTTTTTTTTGTAAAATAATAGATTGAATATTGTTTTAGTTAAATATAATTTTTTTGAAAATGTATCATTCACGCTGTATTAATATGAGCGTTTTTTTCAAAAAATTCATCGCTGTACGTCGACTTTTGTGTATGCAAGGAAAAATTGCACGTCGTCGAGAGGCAGGGTTACAGGCGATAGATTTATTATATGTCATAGGGTCAATTGCAATTCGAAAAGTCAACACAAATTTAAGTGTTGCAGCAATGTTTTTGTCATGTCACTACAACATTATCGTGATTACTTTTACGAAATTTTTGATATTTCGGTTTATTTTGTTTAAAAGTGGAGAAATATTGAAAAACCTTGTTAATTTCTGAAAATTCCTAAAAAAAAGTGTATCTAATGCATTAAAGATTGAGTGTATTAAGAAAAAAACGCAAAGGGTTATGTTCTGCAGTATAAACAAATATGTTGCGGCATTACACGAATGTTACGACAACACTGCCTACCTTGTTAACAAAATGAATACTACACTTTTTCGTGTTGACTTTTTGAACACATGACAAGTTTTTATGTTGCAATGTTACTGCAATGTTGACTTTTTGAATTGACCCATAGATTCAAATGCAAAAGCAATTGATAAACTCGATGAGACAACAATTGAAAAACATAAATATAAAGTATCCGCGATATATTAATAAATAGAATTGACCAAAACTATGATATTAAAAGAACTAGTATTCAAGATCCAATTGAAATGGTGAATAAAATTAAAGAATTGAAACGATGCGAGAGTAATTTAACTTTAATCTGTCACATTAAAACCAAAATTATACGGTATGTATATTAGCCACACAAAGAAACAGCCGGGGAATTTCGGGATAAATTTGATGATGCAATTCGATGCTATAAAGATATACCAAAAGCTCCTGAATTATCGGAGAGTGTGATGCTTTCTATAATGCAATATACAAAAGTGTCGCACGAGGCCATAATTTGGATTTCGTTGCATTTAATATGACTGGTAAAGGATTGTCTTACGATGAGTTGAAACGTTTTATTATACAGCAAGAAGCGGCATAGAAAATCACTGGGTCAACAACTGTCGAGGGTCGAGGAGCTGGTGCCCTATTAACCAAATTACTCCGGTGTTATAACTGTGATGATGTCGGATATATTGGGAAGGACTGGGCCGGTTCATGTATCTCGAACGTCGATAATCGTGCGAAACGAATTTGAATACGAAAAAATTTGTCTCGAAAAAGTTGAGCGTTCACGTAGCTCGAAAAAAAAATTTTCGTTTTCAGTAAGGAAACCACATTACTGAAACACGATTTTTTTTACTAAAATCGCTGTAAAAATATATAGTTTATTGAATGAACTGTCAATGGTTGAAAATGTTTTGCTGGAGTAATTAAGTTTCTGAGTTTGTTTTAAAGATAGTGCTCTAAATTAGACGTATGGAAATATATTAGAAATGTGGATATATTAATTTATTGGAGGATGATGAGGAAGTTGAAGATTCCAACATAAGGATAATGCGACGCTCCTTACGCGATAGTACAAATCCATTAACCTTGGCAAATAATATGTACGTATATTTTCCCAAAGCTAAAGTACAACTCATTTAAAAAGATTTTAATTTTAGTTTTGTAGCACAATTTCGATTGTCTAAACCGGCATTTCAATATATTCTGCGAGCAATTAATTTGCGAAGTGGTCAGCGACGGACGTCTATTCCTCCAATACAACGACTTGCTGCAGCTTTAATAGTTTTGGGTACAGGAGGGTACCAAAACACGGTTGGAAGCAATTTTATATGTCCAATGACAAAAGGCGCCATTTCAAAATCGTTGCATGAAGTGCTTCATAGTATAGAAAGGGTATTATGCCCTTTGTGGATTAAATTTCCCAAAGAAGAGGAAGTGCAACAAATAAAGCAATGGTTCTTTGAGAAATATGGAATTCCTGGAGGTATATTTCTATAAATATTATTATTCATAAAATATATTGAACACATAATTTAGTTGTAGGTTGCATAGATGGTACCCATTTGTACTTATTGAGACCATCACAAAACGAGCATATGTATTTCAACAGGAAACAGAAACATAGTTTGAATGCTACGATTGTAATGCATTGTGTCAATGTTTAGTTACATTTAGAATTAACAAAAACTTTTCTGTTGCAGATCTGTGATCATAAAATGAGAATACGGGCAATTAATGCAATCTATGGTGGTGCAGCCCATGATGCATTTGTTTGGGGGCAATCCGATGTCAAATCATATTTTGAAAGTCAAGAACATAGAAATATGTGGCTTTTAGGTGCATAAACAATTGTGATAAATTTATTAAAAACATTTATGACTGTTCAATACACACAGGTGATAGTGGCTACCCCTTAGAACCATGGCTGATTACACCTTATAGATCTCCAACGGATCCAGCCGAAAAGCACTTTAATGATGTCCATTCGAAAGCGCGAAGCATAGTCGAAAGATGTTTTGGACTATTGAAAGGTTTATTATATCAAATTATTAAAAATATAAAATTTCTAGTTAGATTGCGTCTCCAGGAACCTGGGGTGGTAGCACGTAAGTTGTTTCAATCGACCTCTGTTCTGAATTTTTGTATGAAGAGGTCGATTGAAACAACTTTCGTGCTACCACCCCTGGACTTTCGCTCTCCAAGAAAAAGCCGGAGTGAAACTTCGCTCCCGGTTTATGTTGTGCTTATAAACGCTGACTGAGAGTAAGATCACCGGAGCATAATTTTTAATTATCTTCAAAAGGAAAAAAACTTAGTGAAGAAGCTGAGTTGTTTTTCTTTTCTGTTCTTTTTTTCCTTTAGCTCCAAAATATATAGTTAACTAATTTTTTTTTGCAAAATTGGAAAGAATTTCCTTGAGACTTATACTGGCACCGAGAACGAACCTCAAATTGGCGGTGAACCAAATTTGGGAGTCACTGGTAACACAGTTATAAGGCTGGCACGAATTGTTCCAAGGCGTGCCAATCTCAATCTTCTTTGATAATTTTTATTCATCAATCCCTTTGGTAGCTTATCTTGGAAATGAAAGGATTTACTGCTTGGGGACCGTGCAACAAAAGCGTATCCCAAATAACAAACTGCCGGATAGAAAAATGTTGATGGAGAAGACGGTGCCAAGAACACTATGAGTGGGTGGCCAATGTGGAAGGTGTTGATATCAGTCCTGTTGTCTGGAAGGACAACAAGCCAGTTACTTCGCTTTCAACATACAGGTGCAATGCCTATTTCTAGATACGACAAGGTGACCAAACAAAGAGTCCCCATAACCTGCCCACAGATAATAAAAGATTATGATTCCCATATGGGCGGCGTGAACTTAATGGATAGTTTCTTGGGAAGACATCACCTTACAAGAAAAAGTAGAAAATGGACAAACCGCTTATTTTTTCATCTTCTCGATATGCCAATAATAAATTCCTGGCTTTTGTATAAAAAATCATTCAAACCGGCCAACGGTATTGCAAAGCCACTAAACCTGTGAATGTTCAGGCTACAGTTAGCAGACAGCCTTTGCAATATAGGCCCTCTAACGAATGGTAATAAAAGAGGCGGTCCAAGCTCTTCTTCCTTGACAGCAGAGTTTCAACTAAAAACCCACTACTTCGCCACGACAAGACCGATCATTGACAGAAGTGGGGGGATAGAAAACGATGTAAATACCCTAACTGTAAGGGTCACACCTACACCTATTGCCAAAAATATCGAGTTCGTCTATGTAACAGCGATAAGAATTGTTTTTACAAATTTCAGGGTTAATGAGAAAAAGCGGAAGATGTATGATGTGCCAAACGATGCCCGAACTATTTTGGAGACACCACGAGGAGTTATTTCTACACCACAAGTTTTAAGTATTATAAAGCAAAAACCATTGCCTAGGTAAACGGGTAAAAGTTGGTTGTTGGTAAAGAACCGAAATCAAAGATTGAATTTTGAAATCAATGAGAAAAAAACAAGGATCGAAAAATCGTAGATTCGAATTTGTTTTCAGAAGAAAAAAATAATAAAACAAAAAAAATAAAAGAAAAGAAAAATATAAAAACCAAAAACCAACAAAACACGTGCATTTAAAGTTTGTTTTACTTCATGATAAATTATTAAAATAAAAATGCGCTAAAGTTTTCTTTATTCTTATTAGTGGAGTCGGACAAGCAAAACATAAGGAATTGTTTCCAGTCTCAAAATTTTTTTTTAATATGTTAGTTACATCGTATAAGAATATTTCTACGTTTTGTCTTAGCCGAAACTTTCATTTGTGCAGTAACTTTTAATAAAGTATATAAGAATACAAATTTAAACAAATTCATATAAAGGAAGCAAATAGTATCAACTACAAATAGCAAAATAGAATATAGCGTAGCAAATATCAAAATAAAAACTTGTGAAACTGAAAATTGGAAGTTGTGGAGAAGGACCCTAAGTATCCGTGCAAGCAGCAAAAAGGAGTTTCAGTCCGAGAAACAGCCAACGTAGGATTTTCAGAAGACTACCACTGGTTCCCACGCACTAAAAAGAACAGAATTTACCGCGTATAGTATGTGCAATGAAGCTAAGACTCAATATTTTGATGTAAGTCAATTTAGAAATTGTTGGCAAAATATTTTAATTTTTCATAGGAAAAATTCGTTTAAACATATTTTTTATTTTTTTGCATAGAAAAAATTTGTAGAAACAAATTTTTATATTTCTTCATAAAAAAAAATTGTTTATTTATATTTTAATAAATAAATAACCAAGAGTGATAACAAAGAATATTAATTTTAGCAATAATATTTTAAAGGAATATATTTTTTTATAAAAATATTTTAAAGGAATATAATTTTTAACAAATAAAAATATACAGAAGGAGGAAAAAAATAGCAAAGAGTGTTATAGTAAAAATAAAAACCAAGAAATACTAAATAACAAATAATAAATTTATTTGACTACTAATTTAAATATTTTTTTTTAATATATTTTTCTTTTTATTCAATTTTTTAGATTTTTCAACATATTACTGCATTACTCCTTTCAATGTTAACTTTTATATTTTCCCAAACAAAAGTATTGGCCTCGAATCCCGTAAATCTAAACGATAGCCAACCTGTAAACGATCTCCGAGAACAAAAATAAGGAATCTCAACTCAGCATTTGGGACATAAGTGTCAAATTCGCACTAACTTCCGTTCTGCCGAATTCGGGAAACGAGGCCTTTAAGTGATTTTAAGTGATTCCCTACGATTTTAAGTGACCTCATTTCTTTTTATCTTTAATCAAATGCCCAAAATGAATCCAAATAATTTAATTCGTCCTCCTTCTCTGTCAGCGACAGCCACGGCACCAAACCCTTCGCCCCAAATACCAACAGAGCTGCTACTGCAACCTTAAATATTAATAGCCTGACAGAACAAATTACGAGAATCGCTTCGGAAGTTCTTAATAGGGAAGGGATAAACCGAATTTTAAACCCTAGTGCAGACACTAATAACAAAAGAGATCAGACGATAGATGTTACAGGAGACAGAAATCTCGCGGATCTGGATAGAATACCAGAAAGTCTGAGAAAATTTTCAGGTCAACCAAGCGAGTTCCGCTCGCGGAAAAAAAGTGTTGACAGAATCCTCATAATTTATGAGCACTTGAAAGGTACCGAAAAATATTTGGGATTTGGAGCGTCATAAGAAATAAAATTGTCGGAGAAAGCAGACATTGTCCTCGAGTCCTATAACACCCCATTAAACTGGACCAAAATATGAAAATGTCTTACCTTACATTATGCAGACAAGAGAGATCTTGGTACCTTAGAGTTCTATCAAGAAGTCTATCACTGTTTGTCGCCCAATAATAAAGTTGATAGTACCGAAGCTGGAATTTTAACAAATTCAATATCAATTCTCTATATTATAAATATTCCTTTAACTAGCAGTAAGATCTATCAAAAATTACTTTTAAGAACCATAAAAAGAAATAGCTTTGCAACAGATCTAATGTATGATATTGTATTAAAAAATAATGAAGAAATATTAGGAATAAAAAAAGAATGTCAAACATAATTATCTCTCTATATGTAATAATTTAAATACCGCTGACCTTTCGAACAACAGTTGCATCCCGAAACTACTTAAGACCGAAAAAGCCACCTGTGACATCATAAACAGCCAACATCTACCCACCATTGAGGAAATTTCACCAGGAATCATTCTACTAAACAAATTCAATGGGACAATAGATATAGAGACAACTAGGCAAACCCTCAACGGTACTTTCCTGATAAAATTCCACAACCTGACGCTAACTATTGAAGGAAAAACATTCACCTCCAAAGAAGCACGGGGAGCGCAGCGCTAGGTGTGCTAACTGCGGCGCAGTGGAGACCTCTTCCCTCTCGCAATCGACACTGGTGGTTTCGAATCCTTTTAACCACAACTAGTCTTGCGGACTCAGCCTTCAAATTTTGGATTGTTTTTTTTAATGCTGCCTTGTTATACTCTCTTACCTTCGCTGTTCGTGCTACGGGCACCGTATATAACTCCTCCAGAAAGTTACAAAAATGGCCTTGTGAAATAACAAAACTGTGTAGAGATAAAATATTTATAAAATTATTATATTTTGTTATTTGTATTTTCAGCTAATGCCGTGAAGAAATGGAACAATTTGAAGACATACTTCTCCCAACAGGATCAAAAGGTGAGAAAAGCCAGCAGAAGTGGAGTCAGCGCAGAAAAAATAGAAGCTAATATTTCAGAACAATATTTCATATCACCTTGACAGTTTTTATATCAAATCAATTTTAAAGTAATTTGTTTTTCTATTTCAAGAAATATTAGAAGTTAGCGACAATCACAATCGCGATATTACGTGTTCCTTTTTCGATACCCAGGAAGTTGGTCAAGTGGAAACATTGTCCAAAAGTCTTTGGGATGAGTGCCGGTCATCAAAGGAAGACGTCCTCCTCTAGAAAAAGTATACTAGTTTTTGGCGAGGAATTATTGAAATTAATTAAATTTTAGAAGAAAAAACCCCGACTTCCCTAGATACGTGGATACCCCCAAACTAAATCCACGACTGCAAAATAAGGTGAAGTAAAAATTTCTTCAATTTTGTACGAAATCGGCGAGGAGCAATACGAACAAGAAGAATTTAAATGATTAATTTTTATTTAGGTATTTTTTAGGTAAATATTTTTAAAAATAATTGAAAATTTTAATTATTTCTTTATTCTGTAGAATTTATTAGGTTAATATTTTGTTCTTGTTAAAAATTAATAAATTCTAACTGAATAATCTTAAAATGTTTTTTTTTTATAATATAGCGCTACAGTTCGCAAGTTTGCAGATAAATGTTGAACTGTAGTGGCACATTAAACAAGTCATAGATTTTGAAATATTCTTCCAAAGTTGTCTGTATAGTAATGGCACTTGACTGTTGTGAAGTTTTTTCTCTTCGTCATCATAATGATTCTGAACGATTCCGTTTATTTCATTATCGGATAAATTGTCGATATTGAGGTTTTTGCTCATGTTATCAGTCTTAAGGTAAATATGAAGACAGATACATTCTAGAACAACTTGTATAGCTTGTACAGGATTGGAAAAAAAAGACTTGAAATCGATCTAGTATTCCAAACGGATTTTCTACAAATCAACGATTACAGCGCTTTGGCATCCAAAATATATCGAAATGTGTACGGGCTCATACGATAATACACAGGCACACAAAAATAAAAAAATGTCAAGACCCAGAGGGTACATCCCCCTACCCCCGTTTTTGGGGTCGCTGAAACCGAATGACAATAAAAACAATTTTAACTAGCCATTTTCCCGTAACCCCCTTCTGGGAGTTTGAATGTCAATTCTCATACAAAGTCGAGTAGGGTGTGTATTCCTATGATTTCTGGGCCTCTAAGAACGAAGAAGACTACCAAAAATTAATTAGACCCCCTTCTCATACCGAGTCGAGTGGGGTGTGTATTCCTATGTTTTCTGGCCCTCTAAGAACGAAGAAGACTACCACAAATGAATTAGACCACCTCTTTTGCCCCTAGCGTCACTTTACCAGCCCCCCCCCCTACACCCCTTTATGAGGGTTGAAATGTAATTTCTCAGACAAAGTCGAGTAGGGTGTGTATTCCAAGGTTTTCTAGGCTGCTGTAAACAAAGAAGACTACCAAAAATGAATCGCTAGCGATTGGTGGATGTGGGAGTCGATGACCCATTCTAGGGTCTTAAGCACGAAAGATTTCAGTCTAAGTGGCTTATAGTCCTTCGCAGATTCGTAACCTCTTCTCCCTATGTTTGGGATGAAGACTACCCTCGCACTACGCAGCTCTTGAACATGACCACCAGCCATGGTACTACTACCTTTACAGACGAAAAAAGTTTCTGTATCGATGGTCCTGACTGCTTTAGTTTCTACTTCTACGACCTAGGAAAGGAACATCGTTTCTTAGTGCGCCACCATAGCCGTGTTGGGGTTGATATGGTATGGGAGCCATAAAGATTACAGCTTGCCATTGGCTATCCCAAGTCCTATGGTAAGCGGCGAATTGCAGCCTAGCTTCTTGGTGACGTGCAGATAATGCTGGTTTAGCGAAGACGCTTCAACGTTGGACAATGCTTTATTAACCTTTGAACCGTCCTTACTGATTCTCCTATACCAACGGACGCTGCTGACTGCCTTGATGTCAGTGTGCTATTGGATGCCTTGCGTAATAATGTTCTCCTTTTACGTTCCGTTATCGCGTATTTAACTCCACCTTGATAGTTTCGGCCATAATTTTAAGGATCCTTGCAAAAATTCCGAATAACAATGCTCCCTTCCCCTTCTTCGCGTGCAATCCTCTTGATAGGCCAATTACTATTCTTACACGCTTTTATTTGCCCAATTTAATCCACTCATAGTTTTTATCATTTACCCATTTTTCCAATTAATCCTCAGAAGAGTCAATTTAACCAATAAAATCGCTTTCTAAAAAAACAAGTGTCATGCACGCTTCAAAGTACTGATTAAAACAAAGGGGGCTAACCAGTTGTCGCAGTCCACAAAGCGCATAAAACGAAAAATAAATAAAATGTGAAAATACCGTACCGAATTCTTCCTAATAATTACTCTTAACTCAAAACATCTGTTGTTAAAAGTAAGAAAAAACCGCCCCATCTTAAAACGGTAAAGGACTAAAAAATCGAGGGGGCTATTCACTTGTCGCGCAGTGTATGTGATGTTGACAAGATGGAGTGATTGCAATAATTGATGGAACTTGAAACACACCCTATTATTTCTTCAAAGTTAACTTCAAACTGAACAGCACGAAAAGCTTGCAGTGGACCCCCCCCCCCTGTCGCGTGTAGCCGCGTATCTCAGAGCCGCTGTAGCCGCTTATGTAACGGAAGCACGTAGCCGTTCGGATACGCTTCCAGTGGACGACCAGCCTAAGTCTTGTCCTAAATGTCTTTGAGGCCAAAATAAATAAAATGTTTTTGTCACTAACATTCCTAATATTATAAAGATTACAAAAAAATATCTTTACAAGTTTATAGTAATAATTATTATAAGTCTGGAGAAAAGATTTCAATATTTTTTTATTAGATTTGTAAGTAAAGTGAGAAATGTCAATTTTTGTTCTTTCAAGTTTATTCCTAATAAAATATGAATAAATAATCTTAATGTTTTTAATTTATCCATAAGTGTACGCTCACACCAATGGTGGCAGGATAGGTGGCTCGCCAAGATAGGTGCTACGCCAAGATATACTACTGTTCACACCAGAGGATACCTGCTTGGTTAAGCTACGGTTTCCTAAGAAAGCGGTGCCGTTATCTAGCGGCCGTAATATGACGTGAAGCGGTAGACGTAATAAAACGGCCGTCCAGACATGTAAACTTAGAAAGCGGTGCCGTTTTCAAGCGGCCGCACTAACACGTGGAGAATGAATGATATATCGCTTATACACAAGAAAAGTGACACAAGTCAAATATTGCGATTTTTTACTTTTATTGTGCAGTAGGCTAAGAAAAGTATATATTTCTTTTTGGAAAAGTGACACAAGTCATTATTTCAAATCTACACCAATAGATGGCATTTGTGTCACTTCTCCATTGTGGAAGTTCAGCAAGGCGTTATCTAGAACACCGACACTTGTCAGTTGAGAATCATACCCTGAGCATTGTAGATGTCATTTTGTTTAAGAAAAGTGACACTTTTGGAGTTGCGTGTTTGTGAAGCACAAAGTGGAAGTAATTTTTTAATGAAAAACGACACTTGTCGAGATTGTGTCATTAGTGCAGAGGAAGAAGACCTTTTTCGTTGAAGAATATCGACACTTTTTGAGTTGTGCCACTTTTCAAGCAAAGTAAGTTACAAACTTTATAACAAGATTATTATTTTATGTGTACTATTTTCAGTTGTGTCCGTTTTCTACATTCGGAACATTTTAAATAATGTAATGTTTTGGAGTTATGTCATTTTTCTAGACAATTTTGATTACTGACGCCACACTTGCATTGGTTTCAGTACCTAACTATGGCAGAAAAAAATGACGTGGCCCCGGTACATAACCGTAGTAGCTTACTGGTAAAGTTGGCAAGGCAAAAATGTTCGGACCCTACTGTAGATAACACGTTATGGATAGTAAAAAATATTGAAAATAATAGTGTATTGAAGGAAGATCTTGAATGTAGTTTTTCAAACCACGGTAATTAATAATACTTTTATTTACCTACATAGGTTTTAAGTTGATCCGAAAAGTGCGACTGACTTATTTTCTTAGTAGGTACTTATAACATCATAATTTTTATGAAATTTATTGCAGGTAATGCTACAGCTTCACATAATAATATTACACCTCAATTACTGTTATCTGATAAAAAAGTAAATGAAGAGCAAAATCTTACAATTTCAACTGCTGATGGAACCTGTGATCAGCACAAGGCAACTATCACTTGTGAAATTAATAAACCTATTAACACTGAAAGTAACTACAAAAATAACTCACCTCAACGGGGTAAATATTTTAATGTAAATTGTTTCAGGTGATAATAACATAATTGATACTCAGTTAACGAGTTTAACGCATGACAATAAATCAGAAGAGGATCCATTTTCTCCATTTTCTTCGGATGATTCACTTCACGATCCGGATTACGTTAAGGAATCGTCTTCTGAATCTGAAGACATTGTTGCCCATACTCAGCTGAACCATAATAATATATTACGAGAAATAAATACCGGTTCTGCCGAAAATGGCACCGAAAAGGAGAAAAAAAAAGGCAAGAAAAGAAAATCCGATCCTTCAACTTGGCGCAAAAACTTTGCCGCAAAATGTAGAAATTCTGGAAAAGCTTACGTTTCAAGTTCGAAAAGCAAAAAGACATTTGAAGCGCGAAGATTGGGCCCACCATGTAATGAAAAATGTAGGCTCAAATGTGCCACAAAATTATCAGAAGATGATCGCCGTAACATATTCCATGATTATTGGGGTCTAGCTAACTTGGAAAAACAACGAAGTTTTCTGTTGGCTAGTATGGAACGTATTACTCCAAAATACAGATATACAAGAGAGGGCAGTAATCGTTCTATTAATAATGCGTTTTACTTATCAGTACGTGATTCAAAATTAAGAGTATGCAAGTACTTCTTTAAATCGACATTAGGAATTACAGATCGCCCAATAAGAACAGTTTTAGAAAAGCAGACACTGTTTACTGGAGGAATGATAACAAACGATATGAGGGGAAAGCACGGCCATCATTGTCACGTTGATGAAAATGTGAAAGAAGGCATACGTCGTCATATTGAATCAATTCCTAAAATAGAAAGTCACTACTGTCGTAGTGATACAGCTCGTGAGTTTATCGACGGAGGCAAAAGCCTGGCAGATCTACATCGTGATTATGCTAAACTTTGTGAAGAAAACAATGAGCCCTCTGCAAACTATTTAATGTACAGCCGAATTTTTAACACAGAACATAATTTGTCGTTTTTCACCCCTAAGAAAGACCAATGTGAAGACTGTGTAATGTTTGCAAATGCTGAGGGAAATGACAAGGAAAATTTAAGCACGAAGTATGAAGAACATCTGAATGAAAAGGAACTCTCGCGCCAAGAGAAGGAAAAAGACAAGCAAAATGTTAGTGACAACTTTATTGTAGCGGTTTATGATTTGCAGGCCGTTTTGCAATGCCCCAGGGGAGATGTTTCAACCTTTTATTACACGTCAAAGTTAAACGTGTTTAATTTTACTATGTTTGAATTAAAGACAAATTCAGTAACATGTTTTGTGTGGGATGAATCTCAAGCCAACAGAGGGGCTTGTGAGATTGGAACTTGCGTTCTTAACTTTATTGAAGATGTTAATAACAAAGCCATGACCAGTAAAACACAGACAGATTTAGTGTTTTACTCTGATAACTGCTGTGGGCAACAAAAAAATAGATTTATATTTTTAATGTATTTGTTTGCCGTACAGAAATATGATTTCATCAGATCAATTACGCATAAGTTTCTCATAAAAGGTCACAGCCAAAATGAAGGGGATGGAGTGCATTCAGTTATAGAACGCCACATCAAACGATCGTTGAAGTCCGCCCCAATTTTTGTACCCAGTCAATATGTATCACTCATAGCAACAGCCAAAAAAACGGGTCAGCCTTACCAAATCAAGGAAATGAACTACAGCAGCTTCTTTGATTTAAAAGACCTTGCGGCAAAATACGGCCCTTCCTTTCCAAAAAACACAGAAAATGAAGCTGTAAAGATTGGAGAATTTAAAATTGTTCGTGTAGAGAAAGAACATCCGCGTAGTATTTTTTATAAAACCTCGTATAGCGACGAATTATTCAGCAAAATTGAACTGAGACAATGCCGGAGCAAGGGTCAACATAACAATATTGTACTAAAAAGCCTTTATAAAAACAAAATTGGACTGGCTCAGAAAAAGAAAGAAAGTATAATGTCACTGTGCAACAAAAATGTAATCCCTAAGCAATATGCAGATTATTACAAAAATCTGTCTTAAAGCATGGTACATTAGCTATGGCAAATAAGATCATAACAACGAAAATTGTTTTTTTTTAATTTGTAATTAGTGTTTACTCAAGTATTTTGGAAAAAATAAATAATTTGAAACAGTTATGACATCTTCTGCTTTTTGTTTATTATTACCTCAATTTCTAGAAAAGTGACACATCTCAATATAACTTCCGGCCAATTTATTTTTCTTATAAAAATTAAATATAATCTATTAATACATACCCTAATAATGTTATCATAAGAATTTCATACAGGCAACACTTATTATAGCTTGCGAATTAACAAAATAAAATACCACCAATGTTTTTTCGTCTTTCCTGCAAAACTATCAATTTTGAGTTGTGACACTTTTCGTGTGCATAAGCGATATGTAGATATATACTTATATGTAGTTTGGAAGAAAATAAAATATTTAAAAATCGTGCTACAGAGGGTGCATTTGAAATTTGCACTGCAACGAAGGAATACTTTCGCCTAACCCAGTGTTGTTTGATTATATGCTAAATCGCATAAGAGATGTTTTAACTTCAAAACTATATTATAATAGACACAAAAAGCCAATATGTCCAGAAGAAAAGTTTTGTTTACTTTTTTAGTTATGTATACTATCTTTAAAAACCGTTCACCGTCAACGCTAAAAAACGTTCATTAAATTGTTTGACACCGCTGTGACGGCCGTCATTCAAATGACGGCACCGCTATTTTACGGCCAACGCTCTCTAGGGAACCAGCGCCTACTGAGTTAATAGACAACGTTTTTGTGGCGTCACCCACCGCTACTTTACGGCCGCTAGATAACGGCACCGCTTTCTTAGGAAACCGTAGCTTTAGGATATTAGAAAATGCTGCAGTTGGTCGTCGTTGCCTGAATGTATCCTAGGAAAAAACAAACACGCCTGTTCGCTTGGATAGCCACCTGGCGACTAGCCATAGCGAGGCGCGGTCGGTATGAACAACGCAGTGCTAACACGAACGTTCGTTAGCATGGATAATTCATCCTGCTACCTAGCTAGCCACTAGGCGCTTAGCGTGGCACTTATTGGTGCGAGCGTACACTAACACAATACCATTTGTAGTGATAGATTACACTGACGCAAACATAATATGTACACAATCCAAAATGTGTGCGGTTATCTTTAATGTACTATACGATATGGTTATCTTTCTAGGGTTAAAGTGATGGAGTAAACCAATGAGCTTTACGCCAGTGTTTTAATAGTAAGCAAATGTCAACGGATATTTCGAAAATTTAAATCTGATAATAGCAATCTGCAGAGAAATCTGGATAATATCCGGAAGACCATCGAATTTTGGTAGGATATGTATAGTATAATTTATTTAAGCTTTGCAAATTAGATGAAACTTTCACAGCTAATCTTTATTGCCAACAATTGGAAAGATTGAAGTATGAATGGAAACTTACGAAAAACGACCAGCAATCGACGGAAAGCAGATAATCCTTCAGTATAATAACGCAAGACCGCATATAGCATCGATAATCTGCGAAAGAATATATAAATTAAAGTTCTTACTCATCGTCCTTATCCCCATTTAGAACCTCTATAGATTTTTGGAACATTATAATTTAAGCCAAAAAAAACTCAAAATTTATTCGAATTGCAGCCACCACCGATTTATTTAATTTAATACCACAGTGCATCAGGTTTCTATGTGGCTGAAACGCGTTACTAAATAACTTAAAACACGTTTAATTTCGGTTGCACGTAGTACAATAGCAACTATTCGTCTTTTATGACAGGTTTCCACCAAACAGACAAAACAAGAAACAGAAACAAAAACTGTTTTTGCCAACAAAAATATCAATGTTTTGCAAAAATTTAACAATTTTGAAAACATTTTTGTCGGAGAATACTGTTTTTAAAAACAAAACATTGTCCCATCTCGACTGGGTACTTCAAAACAAACAAAATTTTTAAAAACAAAACTGTTTTTTGAAACTGTCTGTGTGGTGGAGACCCGGCATTTTACTCCTCAGGTTTACAGTGTTGTAAAACCAACATTTTACAAAATATATTTTTCGTACTTTCTTGAAACGCATACACATAATGCGTATTATTTGTGAGATAATAAGGATTTTTTTATTAAACATAAGCAAATATGGTTTCAACTCGATTTTTATTTATATGCCCATTATTCACATAATTGAGAAAACAAAAAAGAATTTTATACAAAAGCATACTTTTTCCTTCTTTTTTTAATTAATTTACAAAACAAATTTTACAGTGCAAAATTGGGTTGTATGCCTGATTAAAGAAAATAACTTTCATTTTTATTTATTATTATTTTAATAATTTTTTCTTTCCTTTTGATTGGATATTCTTTTTTATTTATTCCTTGTGGACGAGTTATAATTTACAATAGTAAGCTATGTTTTTTTTTTGTTTAGGACTCGTGGCTATCTAAGTTAGTATATTATAGAAAATATATCATTTTTGTATTTTAATTAAAATAAGCTTGGCTTCACGCTTACTACAAAAGAAAAATTAATCTTTTTTTGTTCTAATTTTAATAACAGTAAAATCTAATGTAGAAAAAAAGATTTGAAAAAAAAGAAATAAATAATAACCAAGAATTCAATTAAAACGGTTTGCTTTTTTTAGTTTAGTTCATATTTTTGTTTGTTTGTTGCATTAAAATTTAAAATGTTCATACATTTAAATCGAAATTAATATATAAAAATGGTAATTTCTCCTTGACAAATTACATACATATATATTTTTATGTATATTTATATACATTATAAATATATATTTAATAACCTTATTTAACAAAAAATATTATTTATACAAAATGCCAATACTCGTATATATTATGATTTTGTACATACTAAAGTACCAATATATATAAAAATTCATCGTTTTTTCTGTTTTTTGTTTAATAAAAACGATTTTTCACTAAGCTCGCATAATCAATGACTAATTTTGAATTCCAAATATTTTGGGGTTTTTTAAAAAAATATTTTTTTTTTATTTAAATTAATAATAATATAATAATAATAAATACCAAATTAACATAATTTAAGAAAGGTGAAACTACCATCACAAACGTATGCGCTTTTTTCGTATACACACGAGCATTGGCAGAAAGATAATAAAAAAAAATGTTTATTGTTCCAAAAAAAAAGAAAAACAAAGAAAAAGAAAATTATTGATAAGTCATAATTCAGAATAAAATTTACAGTCTTATACCTTAATACGAAAAATTCAACAAATTTATTGTAAAAGTGTTTAAATTCATTTTTTTTGTAATTCTATTTTCTTCTTTCTTTTTTTCATATTATTTTTTTTATATTTTCTTCTTTTTTTAGTTGCAATACATTAAAATATAAATTAAAATTAAATCCATACCTTTTTTAAATACATACATACACATTTTTTATTGTATAGCATAACAAGTATTTAGTTTAAATGATTTTCTTCTTAGTTACTCTAAGCCCTTTTTATTGTTTTTTTTTAATTTGCATACATATTTGTATATTATATTTATACATATATATTTATATATA
The DNA here is from genome assembly GCA_963855945.1 of Thereva nobilitata. Taxonomy (NCBI): domain Eukaryota; kingdom Metazoa; phylum Arthropoda; class Insecta; order Diptera; family Therevidae; genus Thereva; species Thereva nobilitata. The sequence continues at coordinate 84,885,011 of OY979696.1, forward strand.
TAAACATATCCACTTATGTTTATATATATTTATATATATACATACACGTTTATATATATTTATATAACATATATGTTTATATATATTTTTATATATAGATATATTTTAATATATATTTATATATACATATATTTTTATATATATTTATATATGCATATATGTTTATATATATTTATATATATACATTCATGTATATTTATATATACATATATATACATATATGTACATATTTATACATATATATATATTCATATAAGATAATCTTTTCGTTTATTATTTTATATTAGTTTCGCAAAGAACGACTGCGGTTGCTTCCGCCAGCAGAACCGCTACCATTTCCACTTTCTCCAGTATCACGTCTTTCACGAATATTATTATTTGAAGAAGTCTTCTGTTCTTTTGTATCACGGCCACGATTACTTCCAGAACTATGGCGATGTTCACGTGTAGCTTCTGTAATTATTTAAACAAGTTGCAATGGATATAAAGAGATATAAAAAGCAAGAAATAATAATTATAAATTATTAATATTAAAAATGGAGTTTAATTAGTTAATTTGTATGTATGAACTAGTTTGCAATAAATTATTTTCATTAATCAAGCACCTTAATCACATATAAAATAAGTGTAATTTCTTTTAATGAATATATTGTATTTTGTTCTTTAAAAAAATGATAATTAAAAATATGTTATGTGGTAATTGTGCAAAATGATAATTTAGTGAGTTTTATAGCATTTTAGTCACAATTAAAAAGAAGAAAAAATAAATGTTTTAAGATATATCCCTATAACTAATTAAAGGCTTTTATATAAATTTTTTTCTTGTTTTCAATCATTTTTAAATATAATTAGAATATATTATATATCGTAGATAACTATAATAAAATTGATAATGAAGCGGCCCAGCTTCGTTCTTAGTTTTTGTCAGTTCTCCAAATTCAATTTCATTTTCATAAGTTAAGTACAAAAAAAAGGTTCACGAGTTTGCCGATATGTTCACTTTCCGGAAATTCATTAGAGCAACTACTCAGCTCATCATATCCACGAGCGTTAGCTAAGATTGTTTTATAATTTATGGTGGATACACACTACGCGGACTTAGTCCATACGCGCTTTTGCTTTTTTTTCATATAGAGTTTTTGATGTCAAAGGCAGTACGGCCGAACAGGGCAAACAAAAGGCTGTGCTTAAAAAGGTGCATTGTACTTCCACACAATACAGGATTTTTAAATGAAAATTAATTTTTTTCTCAATGTAGATTAATCAATATTCATTAAATAATTATTTTCTTTCAGATTATTTCTTATTTTAGGTTCCAAAACTCACGATTCAGAAAATTTAAAGGCCTTTCCTCCAAAAGCGAGTGGGATTTAAGTCCGCGTAGTGAGGGCGGGCCTTAAGTTGGAATTTCACAGTCATTTGATAATTGTAAAGCTTATATTGTAAACGACGCGGTTGAGCAAGAACGCATTAAATTTGACAGTGAGATAATGACCGTGATTATGTGCAGGATCCGAACCGCTCCAAAGTGCCAAAAGGTCGCCTTCGTTTATGCGGGTTTTTTTGAACTTTTTTGGTACTTTGGACCGGTTCGGTCCCTGCACGTAGCAAAACCGACACCTTTTACTTTTTATGAACCGTGCAGCGTCACATCCACATGTAAAATCAAGTAATGTGAAATGTTATTTTTTTCCTCCGAACACTACTGCAATGAACCAGACTTTAGATCAAGGGATTATTACGAGTTTCAAGGGCTTTTAACGCAAGTTAACAATTTGTCATCTTCAGAATCAACTGTTAAAATAAATGTACTAGATGCCGTAAATTGGATTATATCATCTTGGAATCTTGTAACAGAAAGTACCATATGCAATAATTGCTTTAACAAATGTGGCTTCAAAAAAGTGATTCACCAATAGATTTTGCTCATTTTAATCCTGAGATGATTTACCCCTTTTCTACTTTAGAAATTTGAATAATCTCATAATAGATGGAATATTACAAGATGGATAATTATGTCGACATAGATGTTGAAACTTATACAGAAAATGTGTGGAGCGAAGCTATCGAACCTGGTATTACAAATTGTAATGAAGATAATAATTGTGAGGAGGATAATGAAGTAAATTTGAATGAAGAAATTATTATTAAATCTCATTATCAAGATGCATACAATATGTGTCTTCGAATGAAAGCCTTTACACTAGAAAAGGGTGATAATGAGGCTTTAAGAAGTATTTATAATCTTCAACAACATTTTGAAACTATTATTTCATCTGGAAAGTGTACAGTACAAACTACAATTGAAATTTTTTTTCATTTATTGAAATCTTTTTTATATTAAAAACTGAAGCATGAAAATGTGATAATTTGTGCTATATAATCGTACAATGAACGTATTTTTTTTATTTGTTGTAAATAAATGTATTTTACCCGAAATTGAATCTTTTCCTTACTATTAGCTCTGCCAAAGGGACACCTCTTCAGAATGGGCACAATTTTTTGCACCGTGGAGTGTCCCTTATAGAGAGGTTTCACTGTATTTCAAAATAGTTTTCAACCGATATTTTTCTAGCTTATCTTATCAGTAAAATTATTAAACAAAGCATTACGGAAGTGACTATACTTGAATTATAAATGAGTTTTTTCTATAATAATATATCAATGCAATAGGCTATTTTTTGTTTGTTTGTTTGATAACCAGCAATATCCAATTCACCAGTAATTGAGTTAATTGATCGAAACAGAAATGTGTGAAAGAGCGTCGTCTTATCAAAAATAAAAATGCACCCGCTAGAGCTCTGTTACAGTGATGAATGTATTCATAATCAACCGTACCAGTCACCAAGTTTATTGCACCAATTTTTAAAGCACCAATTTTGCTCCATTTAGTCTAAAAATGTGTGAGTCCACTGTGCTTCAATTGGACTATTCTGTTCGGACCTGTAGCGGGCTGCATTTGGAAAAGCAGAATTTTTACGCAGGGGTATCGTGCCTGTTTCGGGGTGCCTTGAATGCGTTTTGACGTTGTGCGGGTCTGTTTCAGGCTAAGAACGAGCGAGTTTGATTTTTAGTCAGGATGGGATATAAATTCAAACCTATAAAAGCTCGTTTACATCTCAAAACGCAAATTGAAGCTCCTTTATCGCACAGAAATTTGTATGTATTTCTCTCTGTCTGGAATTCACGTTCGTGACTCAGAGAGTAAAGCATACAAATGTCTGTGCTATAAAAGAGCATTTGGGATGTATTTTTCTGTCTCAATTAAGGAGAGTTTAAGACCCTTAAACGTCCCTAAACTCTCCTTAATTGAGGCAGAGGAATATATATGCATGCGTTAAGCGTTTATATAGAAATTATCCACAACTGAGATAAACTTGCAGTTAGCTTGAATTCAGCCTTGAATGCAAATTGTACTCAGTACTCGATACATATAAGTACTGATATGATATGTATCATTTACAACTTTTTAAGGGTTAATTGCAGGCCTAATGCCCCCGTCGCACACTGGGACGGATTGCCCATTTACGGCGACAAAAATAAAAAAAAAATTTAAATTTTAACTGACCAAAACTAACTGGGATGCATTCTTAAATAACCACACCATAATACTACAAATAAACAATGGCGAAATAATAACATAATTAGCTGGTAACACGCGCTAAACTTCCCACTTCTGCGCACGGGCAACGCGAGAATCAATTGCGCTCGAAATATCAACGGCTTATTACGCATGTTCTGTGTTATTTTTTTGTAAGAGTCTTGACATTTTAGCATGGAGGGAGTAGCGACAGGTAATTATTTACAAAAATTTGTTAATAAATTAAAATACTGATGTAGTAAATAAGACGTTTTTCTAAGTATTAGATAAATGACTCCTACATACTGTAATTTTAAGCTATTAAAAAAAAGTACCGCATAGTACCGTTTGAAATTAAATTTTTTTAGACGCAATAAACATTAGTGATTTCAAAACATCCATAAAGTGGTCCACCTATGTCCCCCTTATTAAACAGACCCTTTTTTCTAGGTAGTCGTGACGACCATATTTTGCAAGAAAGAAAGTTGCTAAGGAATGAATTGTTTACAGTGATAAGAAATGAAAGTTTTTACAATTTTTCGCCATCCAAGTGTAACGAACAATTAGTGAAATATGTGATAGACAAGTTTTTTGTAATGAAGCCATCTGAAACTTTATTGAAACAGATACAATATCAAATTAAAGTGTTTGTGATGAAGGTTTTGTCTAAATGGCGTGAATGTAACTATACGTACAACCGTTTTAACAATAAGCACGGGAAATGGCTTAGTGCTGAACTGAAGATCCCAAATATTCCTTGAAACTCACCTAGCAGACCACAACGTGCTTCTTCGGAAAAGAGCCGAGGCAGGCCGACAAAAACATTTCAAAGCTGTTCTGATCGCAGCAAGCAAAGGAAAGTGAAGCCTCTTGTTTCACATTATTGTTCTGAAACCCTATGTTCAGCTGCAAAAACTAGTCTGGTGAAATCTGGTAAAAGAAATGTGGGAGAAGTTCTAAAACTTGCAATAAATTCAACCCCTACAAGTTTGAAAAGAATGAGAAAAGCACACGATTCATCATCTTCTCAGGAAATAAACCCATACAGTGCTGAAGAAGTTTTAGGTCTTATAGTTGACCTAAGTCTAACAAAAGAGGATTATATAACGATGCGGTTAGGAGCAAAATCAAGAGGGGCCAATATATATCCCTCATACCAGATGGTGGGACAAACAAAGAAAGAATGTTACCCGTCGAATGTAAGAGTTTCCGAAAGCGAAGCTGTAGTGCCCTTACAGAGTCTGTTAGACCACACCATCCAGTGGCGTATCTAGGGTATGGCAGACCGGGCACGTGCCCTGGGCGCCGCGCCGTGGGGGCGCCACGGCGCCGAGGTGGCGCCGTTGGGCGAAAAAAAGAATTTTGCGCCCAAAAAATTTAGGCGCAAAATTTTTGGGCGTAAAAAGTGCCCCAAAATTTTGAAGAGTCTCGACTCTGACGGACTTCTAGATTCACATACTCTAAGAAATACAGTTTCTTATTTGAAACTCGTAAAATCACTGAAAATCTCTTAAAAATTCTTACAGTTACAATTCTGACAGTTGTTCAGTTTTTTCAGAGGTTCTCAGATACTTTTTTGATATTTTCGGAGCTTAGTAGGCGGAATACTACCGCACGTTGTAAACTTTTTCTTATAATATGCACCGTAAGTTCGAATCGATTATTTGGCGCCAAAAGTGATGTTTTGCAATTAATCGGATTTGATTTTTCAGAACGAATGTTAATGTAGTTTTTCGTCGTCTTGTTTGTCAACCTAATAATTTCTTTGAGGTAAGCATTGTGTACATCGTATTTCATCAATAAATTTATATGTTTAATCATGAAGATTGTTTGTTAATGTACGTAATTTGTTTGTTAAAGTACGTGATTTATGTTTGTTTATTCACGTTTTGTAATGATACACTATAATGATAGATAATATTTACTTCATATCGTTATTATAGGGCAGAAGCATCATCAACATCAGTTCAATTTCGCCCCCAGATTTAGATCTCCACCATATATATCTTATAGGGCATTTAGGAGGAGACCATGAAACGTAACCTTGTGAAAAAAAAGGAGAGTGGTGCGGAAGGGCGGAAAAGGCGGAAGTTGGAGACAGAGGAAGCCAAAAAGTCCAGTCAGCTTTTCAAGAGTTTTTTTGAAAAGCCCGCATCCACTGCATCGTCGTCAAGTTTGCTTGAGTTTGAGGCTGGTTCACGCTCAAACGCCTCAGAAGCAAAGCATGAAGAATCAGAGAGACCTGACCATGCTAATGAAGATGACGCTGGAGATGACACTGCAAGCGTCGCGGAAGATGATGTTGGAGATGCTGGTATAGATGTCACTGGAACTGTACACGAGGAAGAGGCTGAAGATGTCAGTCCAAATGTCATTAATAGGCACGACATTGGACTTCTGGAATTCCACGCTGCTACTGGAAAAGCCCATGTGGATGATTTACTGAGAGTGGAAATTATACAGTTAGGTTCCACGTATTTTCGGAACGGTGAAGGGCCGTTTGTACCGACAAACAACCGGTCGATGAACAGATCTTGGTTCAAAAGGACACTGGCGAATGGTGAGAAGGTGACTCGGTCCTGGCTAGTTTATTCACCAGCAAAAAAGTCAGCTTTCTGCATGTGCTGTTTGCTCTTTTCTCGATCAAACCATCAATCGAGTTTGGAGCAGGAAAGCGGGTTCAATCAGTGGAAAGCACCTGAGCGAATGACTATCCATGAAGTGTCCAAGAATCATCGTGAATGTTTCTCTCAATGGAAACAAATGGAACGTAATTTGACTGATAACAGAGGAATTATCGACGTGGAGGTGCAGTCAGTGATTGAGATGGAGAAGCAGAAATGGCGTGATATCCTGAAACGACTTCTTCACTGCATCAAGTTTCTTGCGACACAGAACCTGGCTCTACGAGGACATCAAGAATCACTTCAACCAGACAATGCCTTCAACGTTGGGAATTATCTTGGACTCCTTAAACTCGTTGCCATCTTTGACCCTGTCATGCAAGCACACCTCGAAAATACGAAAAATCATCCCGGATCGACATCTTATCTTTCACCAACCATACAGAACGAGTTTATCCATTTGATGGCATCCACTGTTCATGAAAATATGCTCAAGAAAATTCGTCAAGCGAAGTACTTCGGTCTCATGTTTGATTCGACTCCTGATCAAGCACATCGTGAGCAAGTTTCAGAAGTAGTGCGATATGTGGACGTGGATTTTGAGAATAAAACTGTACGTGTTGTAGAATCCTTCCTAGGATTTATCCAGATAAGTCTGAAAGATGCTGAGAGCTTAGTTGGGACCATCTTAAGCCAGTTGGATAAAGATGGTATGGACCTGCAGGATTGCCGATCACAATGCTATGACAACGCTGCTGTGATGGCGGGACACAAAAGTGGTGTTCAACAAAGGATCATCGACAAGAACCATCTAGCAATTTTCGTGAACTGCGATAACCATTCGCTCAACTTGGTTGGTGTAAACGCAGCCAAACAGGATGTAATGATGGTGACCTTTTTTGGGACTATTCAAGCTCTTTACGTATTTTTTTCCTCGTCCACTAAACGCTGGGAAAAACTGAAAATCGCTGTGCCCACAGTTGTGAAATCGGAGTCTACAACTAGATGGAGTGCAAGGGTGGAAGCTGTGAAGCCCATAAACAAGCACCTTGACGAGATTCTTCAAGTCCTTCAAGCCATGAAGGATGGTGCCACGGAGACCGCAGACACAAGAAGTGACGCCAGGCTACTGTACAACCGTGTATTGACTCCCGAATTTTTGACTCTGCTTGGATTTTGGACCAGAGTGCTCATTCCTATTGACCGAGTCCAGAAAAGATTGCAAGATCCGACGATGAACTTCCACGATGCCGCCTTAGATCTGGAAAGTCTAAGAGATCATTTTCACAATGAAAGAGAAACGTTGGTGAGTGAAGCTCTGGAAGTTGGGCTTAGTCTCTGTCAAGAATGGGAGGTTGAGACCGAAAGACGCCAAGACGAAGAAAGAGGATGGCTGGTGAAACGTCGAGAGATGCCGGATTAACTGCAAACCAGGAAATCGAGCGAGCTATGAAGGAAACAATCGACCGCCTTCACACAGAAATGGACGAAAGATTCATTCGTTTGCACGACACTGACAGGAAGTTTGGATTCCTACTTGACGTCGGAGGGTTATGTACAAGCATCAACAGCGACATCCTGAAGACTAAGTGTGAGAACTTCGGCCAGACCTACAACTGCGATGTTGATGGTCAGCAGCTGTATGAAGAGATTTTGGACTTCAGAATGATGATCAATACCAGGACCAACATCAAATTAACACGACCTGAAGATGTTCTGCTATTCATTGTGCAATACGGAGATGAAAGCGTCTTCCCAAATCTTCGAATCGCCATCCAAATATTACTAACCATTGCAGTTTCCATTGCTAGCTGTGAAAGATCTTTTAGCAAATTGAAATTAATTTTAAACTACCTTCGAGCCTCCATGGGTCAAGATCGATTAAACGATCTTGCTTTGCTAAGCGTCGAACGTGAAGAAGTTGAGAAGGCTGATTTCAATCTCGTTATTGATGCTTTTGCAGCAACGAAGGCGAGAAAGATACTCATATAGAACGCATGCAGACCAAAGTTACCCCAAATGTTCCTAACGTTTTTAAAAATGTTCCTAAATGTTTAATAAATAAATAAACATATATATCGATAGTTATTTTGTTGTTATACTCTTTTTTGTCCAAAATTTGTTTCCATTAAAAATAATTATTATATTATACAACAGGCAAACGCCCAATTACAAAAAAATTTGTGTGATCAGATGAAAGTACAATTAATCAAAATCGATTAGTATATCGGAACGCGCAAGGTTTTTCAATGTTGGAAAGGATAAACTGTGATCATATTGATGACTATTAAAGAATAATGTTGGCAAATTGCTTAAGATGATTTAGTATGCAGTAGAAATTAAATATATGGGGGGCGGAGGGGGCGCAATTTCAACACTTGCCATGGGCGCCATTTTACTCAGTTACGCCACTGACACCATCCAAAGACTTACACAAGTGCAGTCGGCTGTAATATTGCAGTATATGAACGAAGAGGACAAAACCCTTGAAATCATTTACAAATGGGGTCTAGATGGCAGTGGGGGACACAGTATATACAAGCAGAACTTTTCCGATAATTCTTTTTATGCGGACTCCAATATAATTTTATGCGCAATTGTGCCTCTGGAATTATCTGAAAAGAATGGAGGAAACGTGAAAATATATTGGAAAAATAACAGTCCCTCTTCCACCAGATACTGCCGGCCAATTTCATTTAAATTAAAAAAAGAAAATGACAAGAATACACAAGATGAGTACAATGAAGTTGAACAACAAATAGCGCAGTTGCAGCCAACGAACATCTTCCTAGGGAATAGAACTATACAAGTTAAACACGTGCTTATCTGCACAATGTTAGACGGCAAAACAGTTAACGTATTGACGGAAACGAAAAGTACACAAACGTGTAATGTATGTAAAGCCACCCCTGTTGCTATGAACGACTTAGAAAATGTGAAGAAAAGAACCTGTGATGAAAGTACTTACAAATTCGGGATTTCTGTTTTGCACGCTTACCTGAGATGCTATGAATATCTGTTGCATATCGCATATAAATTGGACATAAAGCAATGGCAGGCCAGAGGCAAGGAAGCGCAACAGAAATTAAAAGAAAGAAAAAATAAAATAGCACAGGAATTTTACAAAGAAATGGGTCTTGTTGTAGACCAACCAAAACAAGGTGGTGGTAATAGCAATGACGGCAATACAGCACGAACATTTTTTAAAAACCCCGAAATGGTTTCCCGTATTACGGGCATAGACAGTAAATTAATCGAAAGATTTTCAAATATTTTGACTGTAATATCTTGTGGACACTACATCAATGAAAATGAATTTAGATTGTATTGTTTCAAAACTGCAGAAATAGCGACCACACTTTATGAATGGTATAAAATGAGTGCCAGTGTACATAAACTGCTGATACATGGGGCGGACATAATAAAATATCTTCCACTACCAATAGGGCAATTATCAGAAGACGTTATAGAAACAAGTCAGAAGAGCTACAAACAGCTGAGACAATACCATTCTAGAAAGACGTCAAGAATAAATACCAATGCGGACATTTTCAACTGGTTACTTGTATCATCAGACCCTATCGTGACCAGTCATAGGAAAAAACCTAAAAAACGTTGCGAAAAATTTAATGAGGTTGTGTTAGGAATGCTTAGAGTGCCCACTTTTCTTAGCACCGAAGCTACGGAAGAGGTAGCTAGCGACGTTGAAGACGATGATAACAACGACGAAGATACTGATGACGATGAGGTTGACGATGAAGACCCTTAGATTTGAAAGTGAATGTAAATTCATTTGTTGGTTTTTTACTTGTGTTTTTAACTATTATTGGATTTTTATATTGAGTATATTCATCTAATATTGGCTCATTTTATATTTTATATTTTACTTGTGTTTTTAACTATTATTGGATTTTTATATTGAGTATATTCATCTAATATTGGCTCATTTTATAATTATGTAAATCGACATATTATATCGAGGTGATAAATAAGCCAAAAAACATAAAATATCAGTGTTATTATTTTTGTCGTCGTAAATTTGCTATCTGTCCCAGTGTGCGTCGTCTTAAAAATGCACCTAGCTTTTGGCTGAATATCTGCGCAAACTCTTTGCCTTATCATACTTCTCCGAAGTTTATCCAGACTCCTGAAAACTTGCACATGTTCAGACCATAACGAAAAAATGTGACTCCAGCAATCCTTCTAGCTACCACCCAATAGCAAATACTTCTATTCTCCCCAAATCAATGGAGACGACAATCAATAAAAAGCTTAGCACTTTTCGAAAATGTCAATGACTGGCTTTTGAGTTGAATCAAGTGTTCCAACAAATTTTGACGACTTCGTCAATTGTTCGAAAACCCTTCGATAAGTCAACTATTTGATTATATTCTTAGCAACAAAGCAAAGCGAATGCAGATGTGACTTTTTAGTTATGTAGAGCGGGGTCTTTTTTTATAATCTTGAATTTTTGGAATTTTTCTTTTAGCAACGCCATCCTTTAAATATTTTGTAAGAAGTATATTTCTATATACTTTTTTCTTCTTTGTTCACTGTCTGTTGCCACTATATTTCTTCCGTACAATAATTAACCCAAAATTACATTAATCAAAGATAAATTTATTTTGGTTTTCACTCTATATTATTATTTACTTTATTTTATTTCTTCTCTTTTCATTTTATATATTTCGAATTTTCATTTTTATAAATATTTAAGTATCGGAACTTGACTAAGGGCCTGTGTGAATTCTATGACTAAAATTTAGTGTCGATAATACAGTATTTAGTCTTTTGCCGAGTAGACTAAATTTTTCGGCAGTTGACTAAATTGTTGTTATGGTTACAATTTAATATTTGAATAACTGACAGAATTTAGTCATCAAAAGAATTCACACAGCAATTCCCTACATTATCCACAAAAACTGCAAAATTTAGTTTAGTCATCAATTTAGTCACTATTCGCACAGGCCCTAAGCAATTAAATGTTCTAAAATGTCAAAACTATTATTGTTTCATAAGTAGTTGAAGTTTTTGTTAAACGTTGACATTTTTGTTAAAAAAACCAAAATTTTGACTTTGATGACTCATAACTCCTGAAGTTGATATGGTAGAACCTTCACTTTTACAGTTACAGATAGGTGGGAGTATTCTGCGTGTAGTGCTACCTTATTCATGAAAATAGGACATAGGGTTACAAAAATACAGGGTGATATGCAAAACAATTTTTGGAAGTGATGGACACGAACGTGTGGAGAAAAGCGAATACGGAATTCAATAAAGAAAATATTCTTGCTACCGTAAAACATGGTGGTGGTAATATGATGGTTTGGGGATATATGAGTACTTCTGCAGTTGGTAATTTGGAATCCATTGACACTACAATGGATAAGTATGGTTACCTACGTATATACGTATAAACAATTTAATGCCTAGTGTAGAACAAATAGGGCTCGATACAAAATCGTTTATGTTCCATCAAGCTAACAACCCTTAACACTGTTCAAAAATTGTCAAGGAATGGTGCATTTTCCTGGTTTCAAAGCAGTTGAACTCACCCCCACAGTCACCCTATTTAAATCGTATAAAGCACTTATGGGATTTATTGGATCGCCGTTTTCGAAAATATACGATAACATCCCACCAATCACTTAAAGATTCTCTAAAGGGCCCCTAATAAGCCAATAGGGGAAATAACGCCAGAAGATACATCTACGTTAGTCGACAGTATGAAAAATAGGTTACAGGCAGTTATAAAAGCAAAAGGCTGCCAAACGAAATATATTATTAGTATTATTGTATATTGATACTTATAATTAATATCAATGCAGGATTTGTGATCTGTATGTAAACTTTTTTAAAATTATTTTTGTTATAATTTATTAATTTTTTATTTTTTTAAATAATAAAAATTGTTGAATTACTATATTTTTTAGATTCTATTATGTAAATTGCTTTTACATAATAAACTAAACAAGTTTGGAGTTTCCAACTGTAAAGGTATTTGATTTTCAAGCTCATATAAATATTCTTAAACGCAGAAAAGAAAACATCGATTCGAAGATCTACTATACCTCGGCAATCCAGATTGTCCAGACTCTATTTTTGCATGTCGTTAGTGGTTGCGATACCACTAGTGCTTTATTTCGAAAAGGTAAAATAATCGCATTTAAAACATTATAAAAAATACGAAATTAACATAACAAAAAAGACGAGAAGTACATAGTGAAGCTGAATTAAACGACGATGAAGCCGACCTCATTTCGTTATTTTCCGCTGAGATGATTGTTGATGAAGATGTTGATTAATAATAGAGTAAATGGGCGGAGACGAAGAAGAAGTCAGTGAAGACGAACAATAATCAACAAAATGATATCATAACTTATAACCTAGGCCTTCAGAGGACACCATGTAAAAAACGCTCTTTGCTTCTTATTCAAAGGTGATGTGAAAACGAATCCAGCCCATTATCTTGAAAACTATAATTTCTACGTAAATTTTGTATAGGACCAAAAATAAAAAGAATTCGCTAGAAAATATTCGGTTGCAATTTTTTATAGGTTCATTTATAAAGTGACTAGGCTATTAATAACACACGTGCGGTACCAAAGCGACTGGTACAACCAAAATAATTTAGAAAAATGATCGCTCCACAAGAGTTCGTACTCAAATCGAACCAACCAAAAAGTGAGAATTTGCAAGAAACCGACTTTTATTCGTAATTCAATCCTAATGTATTCGTATATCAAATATCCTCAGTACAGATACTGATGTAATAAAGGTTCCAACAGAAAAATATAGTTCTTTTACTTTGAAAAAATTACTGAAAAAACAAAAGCACACAGAATACTATTATATTATATAGAATATAATAGACTATTTAAATTGATACAATTAACATTTTCTGAATTTTTCAACTTCACTAGACAAGTCCAATATTACTTCCACCAGCTTAAGTATTACTCGATTATGATTTAAAAATAACTGATGTTTATATTGAAGTTGTATGCTTCTTAAAATACTTAAACGAATACTTTTTATAATTTCGAGTGTTGCAAATGTTTTTTATAAATGACTTTAGAAAAAAAGTTTAGCTATCTTGCTCTACAATTTATTACAATATTAATTGATTGCCTTAAATGGTTCCTATTTCCTTTGTTGTTATCAATTCTTCCTATTTTTAATGCATCATAATACATAAAATTATAAAAGATATAAGCCACCTAATATGTGCGGTTAACACAACCGATTAATATTTCTTATCTTCTACAATGCACACATATACATTTTTTATATTGGTTTTCTTTAATATTGTATGATTTATATATACTTTTTCCTTTACATAAAATATCCTAACTCTTGATAATGAATAATGATTACTTTACAAGTGACAAATATCAAATAATCACTTACCCCGTTCTTTGGCCACTTCATTACCGTGTTGACTAACATTTCTATTTGATGAGTTATTATTAGTAGTTGATTGGGAATCCTTTTTCTTATCCTTTTCATTTTGATTGTGTTTGTCAACGTTTTGTGAATTTGCATCATTTGATTTGCCATCCTTCACAAGACGCTCTTTATGATGTTGTGCTACCTGCGCATAGCTTAGTCGTCCCCCATTTGAGCTTGGTGGAAAGTTAACGGCTTCATTTGAAATAGGTGAAACTGGCGAATTCCCTGCATTCGATGTATAATTAGTAGTATTTGCTGTATTTGAAGTGGTTACTACAGAAAGCTTTTGTTTGTTTGCTGATTGAATCTTTGAAGTGCTGCTATTATTTAAAGAATTTTTACTATTTGAATTGCTACAATGTGTGTTTGATGATGATGATGTTGATGTCGTATGCTGCTTCCCAGTAGTACAATCAGACGAAGTCATTGTAGCAACATTACAAGTTATAGGCATTGATATTTGAGCATTCACAGCGTTTTTTGATGATTGAGAAGGAGGAATCACTTCTTGATTAGATGTAGCTAGACTATCTAAACCATTAAGCAGCGACTCATCAGTCTTAGTAGCTTTATCAGCTGTATGTGTTATACACTTTATCACAGAAGGAGGGTTATTAGTTAACAGCACTTTACTGCTATTATTTTTACTTTCAGGAGAAAATGGTGGTGTTAATGCAATTGTGCCAACATCTAATACATCACCAGCAGCATTTTGCATTGTTTGCAAAATTTGTTGTGGTGGTGGCGTTGTCTCAGAGCGAATATTATTGTTATTTGCTCCATTGGTGCCATTACCAGAACTATTGCCCATTTTTTCTTTTTGTGTCGGTTTCGCTTTGGCAGTACCACGGACCACATCAGATAATCTATTTTCTATCCAATTACTTGATGTGGTTGTGGAAGATAAGGAACTTGTTGCAATATGATTTTGGGTGTGCTGTGGTTGAATAGCATTATCGGGTACTGGGTTATTTGCAATTATATCAGTCGCAGCGATTATCACCGTTGCTGAATTTGTTGTTGAAATGGCAGTATTTATTTTTGGATGCGAGTTATTAGTGTTAATTGCAGTACTATGGGAAGGTTGTGTCAATGAAGGAAAATTGGCATTTAATATAGTTTGCGCTGGATTTGTTTGTTCTAGGCCAGGTAAAGGAGGGAACGCTGAGGCTTCTAAATCAAATTGTGGCGGTTGTTGAGGCATTTGCGTGTTTTGCTGCTGCTGGCTACTTTGAGAATTATTTTGTTTTCCACTTGAAGAATTCCCTATGAAAATTAAAAATAAAATTAATGTTCTCTCTTATTGTACTTTTCTTAAATCAATTATTAATAATATTCTAGACTTCGCCTTTATCTTTAAATATAACAATAAGCAAAAGAAATATTTTGTGATAAATCAATTAATTAATAACATAATTTAAAAATCATTCTCATTCGATTTTTATCGAATACGTTTAAATACATTTTACAATAAAAATTATAGATCAGGACAGACGTTAAAAGATGGAATCTAGAATATGTAACAAAGCAAATCATATCCCATTGGATTCAAGTTAATGGCTGGCATATCAATGAGCCTTGATTTAAGGACATTCAAGACCGCCAAACGTCGACTGTTAAAGAAATAAGTGTTTCTCCACAATTCAAAAAATTACTCATCATCCAGCACATTATTCGCGAACGTAAATGTGTTAAAAACGTCAGTACTTAACCTGATTTTCAAAATTCCTTCCGACTATTTCTGTATGCGAGAATTCGAAAGGCTTTTTGAAGCTGGTGAAATTTTGAGGTTAAAAAAATCACCGAACAGTACGCTCATTCTTTAGTATTGAACCCTCTTGAAGGCTGGATATTTGCATTCCAGACAAAAAATTAATTGTTTACAATAATGTTGAGCGTGAGCAATATAGAAGTAGAAGTTACGTTAGCTTAAAGGGCCCAATTCACGAGCGCTCCATTCCACCACGCCACGCCAAAATAACAACAATTTGTATGCACACGAAATTTCGAGTGCATACAAATTGTTGTTGTTTTGGCGTGGCGTGGTCGGATGGAGCGCTCTTGTCAGGGCCCTTAAAGCACTTAGAGAGCCGTTAAAAAAACTTACTCTCCCCGTTGGTTTAGATTTCGAGGAATTCAAAATATTCCTTAATTGCCTGACAGTTTTCGCTAGCATAGATGTTGGCATAATACGTTAGACCGAAATGGTCAATATAAAATTATTTCTACTATGAATAAATTGCCGAATTCTTTTTTACTTTTTTGTAAATAACACTTCTAATATTCTGTTATGTATTACGTTTTAGAGCTTTGCTACAGCGTCCAAAAAAACATTATGGAACATTAAACTCAGGTGTAGAAGAAATCTTAATGTGTAAAATGTACCAAAAGGTGCAAATTCGACATTTACATTTTGATGTTAAAATTCAAAATCGTTATGAATAAAAGAGCTCTCGAGATGACAACTTACTTGTTCAGACAGAATATACAATTACAAGAATAACAAAGTATCATATATACAGTTAATCTTATGTGGGTTATGCTTAGGTATGGTGTAAAAATCCTCCTGAGAGTTTAAACGCTAAAATGGTTGGAAACTCGTATATAGGCAGCAATACGTCGGCACCCAAGAACACTAACGACAATTTATGGCAGGAAAATCTTTTTAGTTTGCGCGTAAAGCTACTAAGGATTGGAAAGGTTGTCATGGTCTTTCAAATATAATAACGGCTCGAAGGTATCGAGCTACAAACTTCATCTCGGACCACTATCTTGGTATGATAAGCTGGTGATATATACAAGCGTACATGCATTGCAATCAGTAGCTCCCTGAAATGCGAAGATTTTCCACTGACACATAATTGCATGGCTGCGTTCCGTCCCGGCTTTCACAGCCAGCGCAAAAATCTAAGTAACGAGTCGCATGTGTTTGTTGTGTATGCTTGTGTGTGCTATGTCGAGTGCGGTAATGCAGAAAAAGTTTCAAGTAGCCCGACATTTGCGTGGCATGGGGAACTTTCACGGAATATTTCGTCAGGTGGCATTTGAATACACACACTTCTATATTATCTGTCAACGAATGCAACGCATGTACGCTTGGATATGTCATCAGCAATACTCGGAGCACGGATAGGAAACAACGCAGAGAAGTTTTGAATCATAAAGTTGCCTGCTTTCCTATTGCCAGCGTATACCGGCGTCGATCGGCACAAAGAATGTTTCCATGCGAATAAATGAGTATGCAGGTTTTACACGACCGGACACCGAACAAACAAAACGAACAAACTGGAATTCGGCATAGAGTAACGGAGCGTCAATGAGGCACCTAAAAGGACAGATATTAGCTTCTTAGCATCGAGTATCAGCAACATAAACAGACGGCAGAACATTGCACAATGCAGGACTTAGAAAACGGATTTTTGCAAGTAATTGGGCTAGTACAAGTTCCACAAAGTTTCATTCGGACTCTCGAGCGAGAGGTTAAAGGGAATCGTTGAGTAGCGATCCAGCATTATATACATCAGCGAAGATGACGAATTTTTGAGATTGAAGCAAGTGCAAAAAAGAAATTATCAATTAAAAGCTATCATAAGTTCTAAAGGAAAGATGACTACGTTAAGAAGAACAACCTGTAGTCATCGTTTATCGCACGTTCTACAGCGTTCGTGACAGCTGACATGTAGTATCATTGCAGATTACCACATTCCACAGCCGATATTACAATTAAACAAAACTGCAGCCATTGTCATCTACGCATCACTACTCAAAATTGCAACGTGGAACGGTGGAATAAAGCGCAAGTTATAAGAGCTTTTATTGTGCTTTAATTCTAATTTAGTATTCTCGGGCGATAATATCGGTTCAATAGCACTTTACTTTATTCTGTTATTTCTTGTCGTTTTTGCTTTTATTTATATAATGAACCTTCGTCATTTCCAGTATATATGACTTCTAAACTGCTGCCCCTTTCGTGTAATGTATGACTTTTGTTACTTGATTTGGGTGTTTTATGTGAAGGTAGATGCAATTTCTGTAAAGAATAATAATTAAGACAAGAATCTTGGAAAAAAAGGGACACGTTTTTATAGCTAAGACATCTTGCTGTAACTTATTGCAATCAACGACATTTGCGAAGTATACAAATTTGTCGGGGGGTATGTGGAATAAAATTTGTATTTGCACAAAATTTAACTTGTAAATATAGCGTAAATGACTATTTTCGTACTTAGGAAATACCGACGTCAGAGATGATCTTTACAAACGTGTTTTAGTAGATAAAATATAGTTGATACACAGGAACAAATGTTATCAAATCATGCGAACCAGAAATTCTGAATGAATTGCTAAAATAATACACATAGTTCAAAATTGTAAAAGTGAATATAATCAATTCAGGTTTTAGAATGAAAGCCAGTGAATGTATTTTTACAGATTTTAAAAAAATATGTTAATGAAAAATGCTCACCGAAGTTCTATTATGAAAAATTGTGCTACAAAAGTTCAAAAATACTGTTAACATTACTACCAGTTATTTCATAATATTAAGAGGGAACTATTTTTTAAATATTTTGTTGCTGTATGACCGATTGGTACGTCTTATAAACTTAGTAGCAGAGGAATCTAGAACGAGTAGGAATTGGTATTGTTGATTACAGTTTTTGGCCTTAATATTAATTCCAATAGTTCTCAGCTCAAGTTCCTTATAAGAAAATTTAGAAGCTATTCTAACTTGCGCGACTGGCTGTTTACTATTATGTTGAAAGATTATTACGGACTAGAAAGGTTTTCATGGATAACCACTTCCGCAATTATAACCAATGTAATATTAGGTGTTATTTTGCTCAAATATATTTTAATCAGATTTTTTTTTCTAAGTTTTTAAAATAGCAATTTTAGTCCCATAAACCAAAATCAGACAGAGATTACATGAACTGTAAAATAATTAATATCTAGCCAATTTAAAAAATTCCAAATTCCGTTTGTTACAACTGTGGAAGCAGGCGCAGTCAACTATAGAGACTATATAAAATCTCAAAAATCAGTGGAGTTTCAATTTCAGTAAATTTGTATATTTGGTATATTTGAAAGAGAGAAAAACACTTAATAGTTCTGAAAAAATCAATTGCCAACGAACTTACCGACCAATTGCAGATGAAGCATCAAGCAGCTTATTACTTAGCCGGTTAGACTTCATCAAATATTATAGTTAAATGAAAAGTCATTCATTGGTCAAAAACTCTGGTCAACTAATTTTAGGTATGTATAACAGTAAAATTTCGGGAAGCGTTTCTACAATCTTTATAGCAGATTCTAACATAACAACGTCCGCTATGATTGAATGAACATGAAGTCAAATGTGATGCCAATTCATATAAATACAAAAGTTTAAACCAGTTTTAAGTTAGAAAATAAAATCAACTAAAATTAATGAATAAAATTAGTTTTTTTTCTTAAACTTTTAAAAGTAGACATGTCAGGCGAAGTCTAGCAATGAATATAAAACGCTACACAACAAAACTAACAACTCATTATTGATTTAACAATGAAAAAGTATAAAAAAAATCAAGCTGCATTTTACGTAATGCGAACGAAATTTTAAAAACAATTAAACTTACCCGAATGATGATGAGTATATGTGTGGTGATTGTGATGATGGCCAGCGGACGAAGTAAAATTTGGCGGATGGGAATTAGAAACGGAAGAAGGTACTTTATTATTATTAGTCACGCCATTACTAACATTATTAATTGCGCTATTTTGTATAGTGGACTGATTTGTTGGACCAGAAGAAGATGCAGAAACCGAGGAGTGATTTTGTGCAGAATTCATTCCACCAGATGATCGTGTATTATTACTCATACTAGAGTAGTTACTATCGTCATCTCTTCTTCGTCGGCGATATCTTGGCTGCCATTGTTCTTTCAGTGGATTAGATGAGCTACGGTGGTGAGATTGTGCATTACTAGATTCTTCTTGACATCCAGAATTTCCATCGCCACTAGCAATGTTAGAAGAATCATTATGCTGATGCTGGTGATGAGAGTATGATGCTGAAGGCATATGGTGTGTTTGATGGTGTTGCGCTTGATGATGATGACCTGAGCTTCCGCTAGTGTGATGCTGATGATGGTGGGAAGTGCCACCTGTGTTCCCATATGCGTTTGTTTTATCAGACTTAGGCCCAGTTGAAGCTCCTGTTGATTGAGATCCTGAATGCGATATAATTGGTTGCGCTTTAATATTGGAAGCCTGATGATAATGACGGTGATTTCCTGAAGTTTGTTGATTATTAGTTTGACTGTGCTGCTGTTGCATAGAGTGTTGATCAACTGATGATAACATATTGTTCATATTTGCACTTTGGCTGTTCACAATATTAACAGAGCTGCTAGTGTTGTTATTTTGATTGCTCCGGTGATCGTGAGATTGATTCGAGCTATTTCGCTGTTTACTTCGAATACTGTGACTACTACTTGTGTTACTACGGTGACCACTGTTATTGTAGCGTGTTGATTGTGGTTTAGTTGAAAACGGGACTTGGGGAGCTAATCCGTTAGCCGAAAAAACACTACTCAATTCATAAAAGTTCTGACTGTGGGTTGGAGCGGCTGCTGCTGCGGCTGCAGCAGCCGCAGCTGGCCAAGGAGACATAATACCGGGATAGAATTGTTGTTGCTGAAAGGGCTAATTTTAAATTCCAGTCAGATAAAAGATTGAATAATTTTAGCTTAATACTTACAAACATATGCACTTGACCATTATATGGCACAGCTCCTTGAGATAGTGTTGCACCATTTGTAGCATAAACAAAACGTTGTTGTGTTGTGTATGCAACAGCAGCGGCAGGATCAAAAACTGCTGGCGGTGGCGTTACCCGATACCCATTTTTAAGGGGCAATTGGACCGGCGCCAACGGAAGCCTATTCATTGGTTTTGCTTTAATTCTAGCCATAATTGGTTTACCCTTTATTTAATATGAAAGTTACGATCTTTTCAAAAAAATATATTTAAGAAATAACTTTACCTGAAATTCCTTAACTTCTTCTCTAAGATATTTAAAAGCCTTTTGGGCATCTTCATCAGATTCAAATGTAATATACCACGAATTATTGTGAGCAAATTCACAAGATATCACTCTTGGACAATTTTCTCCATTAAAAATATTCTGAAAATTAAAACAAATATTTAATTATAACTACAGTTAGAACGACACATGATCCAATAAATTTCTATGATTTAAATTATTATATGTATACTTATTACATAGTTGCAATAATTAGTACGCGTTTCTACATTATAGGACAAAGTATTATGCCGGGTTTTCATTAGTAAAATTAGTGATAAGAGTATACTGGGCGAGTACTAACTATCCTGTGAACTCGCCTAATGAAAACGTAAGGGATAGAGGAGAGTACTTGGTTATAGTAGAATAGAGTGGGATAGCACCGTGGTTTCGGTTGGTAAAGTTACTCTACCACTTGCCGTCAGCTTAAAAGTACGCCAGTTACTCACCACTAATTCTACTAATGAAAACCCGGTATTAATGTTTTTCTTTTAATTTTGTGAAAGGCTAGTGCTCAATGCGGTCAAGCCCTTTAGTACTGTCGATGGTTCTATAATTTTGAGTGCCGGACAGCAAACTCTAGTCTGAAATTTAGTCGAGAGAACGTGAAAGAACTGTCAAAGCCAACACGCGGTTATATTCCACCAGTCTCATCAACTACTACTGCGACTGAATGCTGACTTCAGTGATCAAATACGAGATGGCTTCCTCGCTTATTATGCTTATGGTGGCAAGAGAAAGGGCAGATAATTTCTGTGAAGAGGGAAGACAAGAAATAAGTAATGTTTTGTAGGTGCGAGAAAATGGATAGGCGTAGAACCATTCCGGGAAGTGGATTCAAACCACAGACCTCGAGGACGGTAGTCGATCGCTTTAAACCCTAGGTTACCAAGCACGATGTTCCATAATACACTTCCGTACCGCTTTCTTCTGATACGGTAACCTGTTTTTTTATATGGTAGCTCACCTCAGGAAGTAACTGGAGTTTGTTAAATTCGTGATTTATAGTCATGTTATGGCTGTTTTTTTGTTTTGTTCTGTCAATTATTCACTTTCAGAGCAATCCGGCTTGCTAAAGGTAGATCAATCAGTCCAGTAATTAAAGCAAATAAAAATGCTTACCACTTTTTTTTGTTAAAAATTTTGTGTAAATTTATTACTTCCAATTTAAGTTCACATAAAATATAGGTTAGAGTTAAAAAAAATTTTTGGGCAAGGAAGGCGTGCGGGGACATTCCGCGCGCTTCCCTCGCCTTTTTTTGGGCTCGTGCTCCCAGAACCATAGTCGCTCGTAGTCCCCCTACATTCGGCCTCAAATGCTTGTTTGACATCTTACGCTTGGCATTGTCGGCGAATTGATCTTTCGCGAAATGAATGTGCATGATTGAAGCTTTTATTTTGAGATGAATGAAGCTTTTATTTTGGAGAGTAGCAATGATACAATTTTGCCAAAACTTTTATATTCCTACAGTGATTCAAAAGCCATTCCTACACGAGGAACAGTGAAATTTGCCAATGCTTGCTAAGCCTTGACAAACGTGTGGATCCGGCATTACACAGTGCAAAGTAGTCGTGAAAACTTTTATCAAAAATAACTTGAACTCTACAACGACCCGGAAATACGTCATCTATTTGAACGAGAATTCTCCCAATAACACCGGGAGGTAAAGAGAAACCTCCGACGTGATAAAAGGCAGCAGATAAACGAGCTCGCAGAAAAATCGGAAAACGCGCAAACACAAGCAACAGTAAGGTACCAAATTACTTAACAGCTCTCGACTAAAAGGCTGCGGATGGAAGGTTACTGTGCAACGACAAGGTGGAGAGATCTCAGCTCTCGACTAAGGGTGAAGACACAAAGAAAGCAGGTTTCTGTTTTCAGATTTCCCGCAGGCGGATACCTGCGTCGATTAACGCCGATCTGCGCTGGTTCATGGCCATTACAAAAGCAAGTAAAAGCTGGTACAATTACCAGCCACCATGTCTAGCTCATTGGATGATGACTTATTTCTTTTCGAAAGTTCGGCTTTAAATTTTAAAAATAAAGTTACAAGTATTCATGCTATAAATCGTGATCATCATTTGCTTATACAGCTAAAGAATGTCAAAAATACATTTTTCCAATATACCAGAATGTGTTAAATAAAGTAGAACAGCCTCTTTTACTAGAAGAGGGACTAGTTGTGATTATCAGATAATTTAATTATTGTTTTGTTATATATAAAAATATTCCAATCAAACTTAGCCTGACTGAAGCTGCGCGAAAAGAATTCTAGATTCATTCCGGTAAACTTGTCGGCGCCGGCAACCCGCGCCAATAAGAGCGTTCCTGCGTTTACTATGAACATTAGGGTGGCCCTTACTTTTAAAAGTCGGAAATTTATACATCCTGAAATGGTGCTCTACAATGAAAAAAAAATTCTCCAAAAAATTCCATCTCAATTGTTTGAAGTTTACCCGGGCCGAAAACGCGGTAAAATTTGTTATTTTATGAGAAAACTTTTATTAATCAACATTTTTGATTTGCTTCAATTTTTTTTACGCAGTCCTATACAAAATAAGCGGACACGTATTTTTTCTTTTTTTTCGGTCAATATTTTTTAAAAAAAGGAGGGGTTTACGTCACTCGCCGATTATGCCCTTTTTCAAATCGCTATTACTCCGGTTCTATTCATGGTCTCGAGTTAAATGAGATATCATTTTAAAGGTAATGAAGAGATCTTTATTTATGCATTAATAGTTGTAAAAAATGTTTCAATTTAGTATTTGTTATTAACAATTAAAAATTTGAAAATCCGTTTACTATGCGTTCGCGTTTTTTAAAAAATTTAAAAAAATATTACTGCCCACGTTTTCGGCAATTCGTCCCACTGTGCGGCCGTTTAACTCTAACGTTAAGGCACTTTTTTTGTATGGTTGCGAAACATGGAAAGTCAGCCAATTCATCACAAGGCGCCTACAAGTTTTCATCAAAGATGCCTACGGCGAAGGGATAGACGAATTAGATATACCTTGCGACGCGAAAACGAGAATTAGCTAAACAGGAACCCGTCGAGCTGGAAGACCGGGAACAACGTGGAGGAGAAACTTATTAGCGGCCGTAACAACTGGGAGATACTGGACGGACCTGAGAGCTGTCCCTTAAAACAGAGTCCGCTGGAGGGCAACTGTTTCCGCTATGTCCCAAGAGGGATTAAAGGAGAATACGTAAGTAAGTAATCTGGATGCGAAGGATGAGTCACGCTCTGGTCGTCCTATCATGGAAAAAGCTGATGAAATTGTTAAAAAAAGTTCACTAAAATTGGCACGTGAGCAGTGTCGATATTGGTATGTAGCTAGGCATTAATCACAAAACTGTTTTGAGCTGAACCTTTTACACAAAGCTGGATACAAAAAAAACTCAATGTATGAGAGTTCCTCATGACCGCGAAAAACATGATAACTGAATGACCTAAATGCAATGAAATCAACCTCTTTTCACGTCTTTCTCCTACGGTCTCATAACCGGTAATGTGTATACATATGTTGTGGGATTGGCAAGGAATAGTCCACTATGAGGTACTTCCAATTGGTAAGATGATTGATTAAACTCTACTGTGGATAACTAGCGAGATTACAACAGGCAATTGAACGAAAACGGATTGAATTGAATATGAGTTGTCTTCCATCACAGAAACGTCCTCCTTCTTTGATGGCCCTTAAAAAAATAAGAGTTTGGTTCGAAAGTTTTGATGCTATCACCTGTTCCCATCTCTGAAGAACTCGCTCAATGGGAATTAAGCTTCCAAAAACGCTTGTTAAAACTACTTGGTTCAGTTTTTCAACCAGAAACCATAAAAGTTCTTCACCGATAGCATCATGTCTCGATCCGAAAAATGGCGACACATTGTCAATAATAATGGAGCATAGCGGTTTAAATAAATTCATTTTCACACTATAAGAAAACCAGTAGAATTTTATTAAAAACACGCCACGAAGTTTTTCTCAAACCACATATACTATACATACCACCTAAGTATCTGGTTTACGTCGTGATTGATTTTCTTGCTATAGCCAAACATGTAAATTGAAATTTTAACTAAAATTTAATTTTCGTTAATAATATGACACGCAATTTCATGAGATTGATTTACCGTGATCAAGTTAAAAAAAGGAGGTTGTATGCCTACACCCAATGACTGTGATCGACTAAAAAATGACTCATACTCTAAACTGATTTCAATGAATTTGAATCATTTTGCGATATTACACCATACGTAATTGAATAATAATTTATTTAATTCCATGTAGACGGATGACTACAAAAAATATTGGCAAGGGGGAGTGGCATTTTAATTGTATAATTATTATATAAGTTTTAGGGAAAAAATGCGTTACATATCACAATTTTTTACTATATTTGTCAAAAAATGTGTTATGAGCAATTCCGCGGGTAAAGAATTTAGTCAGAAAGAATGCATTTTAATATTTTTTAGTTGCATCCAAATTTACACCAAAGTTTCATGAGCTTTAGGATGCAACTTTTAATATGAACTATTGGAACGGAATGAAAAAATTAAACAGTAATTAATTCAAGTGTTTCAAAGCACACACAACCATGAAAACTTCTTAAAATTATATAAAATGTTTGATATGTAGCACTTTCAGTATTTTAATTATTGGGAAACTTGAATGATTTGAACACTTCAGTTATATCTGCAGTATAACATTTGATGAAGAATTTTTAAATAGCATCCACTACGGCGAAAATTAAACCTTTAAAGGACATAAATTCAAGCCAAGCATTTTTCGGCTATTCCCCTTAAAGCTTTATCTTTTTCTATGATTTATTCTCCGAAAACATTTTCAATACCAAAAAAATTTAATTGATTTAAGAACTTCAAAAAGAGAGCATCAACTTTTCGAGCCTTGAAGTATAAGGCTGTATCAGATCCAAAGCAGCAAAGCAGAACCGTGGGCAAAGAATTGTTTCTATTGGCTTACGTGGGCACGTGACAAGAAAAGCAGAAGAGAGTTCGGTCGCTGCTTTTTCATCTCAAATCCTAATTTCGCTGCTTTGCAAAGCAGAATTTTTTGATATTTCAAACATCTTTCACTTGGCAAGTTGTTTTTAAATAATGGACGCGGAAAATTGAGGATTTATTGTTGCGTGATCTTTTACAAAGAATTTATTATTATTAAAGAATTATTTACAAAGAATTTACTGTCACATAAAATTCTGCCGCTGCTCAAAAAGTTGGATGTGATACAGCCTATACTTCGGAGCTATTCACAGCAAAGCAGAATCTTCACCTGCTTCAAATCCCAACGCTGCCGGAATACCGATCGTTGGAGGGTCGGCGGCGAGCTCTACTCAGAACTTTGGATACCGAGCGTTGTGCGTTTCTCTGACTTAAAGCTAACAAGATGGCAAAGATAAGTTCCTCGCTTGTAATTTGGTGCGTAGATGATTCGGTGATTGGACAGTAGTCCAGTCTCCCCATCATGATAATAGCCAAGAGAGTTTTCTATGAAGGGAAAAGAGGCGAGGAAAAGGAAAAGCGAAGGACTATCTCGCTGAGGGACTCGAACCCTGACCAGTCGGAATAGCTACCGAACCCTTATGTATTTCCTTGGCTACCGAAGACAAATTGTATTTGCATTCTCTGGATTTTTTGAGTTGCAAAATAAACATTTTTCAACAGGGTCTATTTATTGGTCAGCCTATAATCAAGTAGATCTATGCACGAGCGCTTTCTCCACAAAGATGGGGGGAAAAAGCTGCATTAACATATCAGGACTCTTGAACAAGTCGTCAAAAATTCAAATAGATTAGTATGTAAGTTGTGGTGCAGGACATATCATATAGTTCTGAGTTTGTATCATACACCAGTCATTGGCGGCGATCTATGCAAAATATCCTTAAATTTCAGTTTAAAAGCGATCCAAATTTATAGACTACACGCCCACGGCAATTTTTGGGGGTCATGTGACACAGCATGAATTATATGCAGATCCATACTATAGTACTATGGGCTTGTAGTCTATTAGATTAGATCGGATTTTCAGACCGTGCAACCATTGTGGCGGTTTTTTTTAAATGTGCTTAAAATCATGTCAGAATCTTATTTACCTTTCTTCTTTTACTACAAAGGGCGCGTTTTGTAGGTTATTGAAAGTGAAAAGAATGTAGTAAAGTGTAAAAATATGCTCCATGTATTATTGGTCGAATTTTTTTAATTTTGCATTCCAGCTTTTTATGTACACTTTACATGTAAAAATTCGCAGATTTTCGAGAAGCATGGTAAAGTCCACATTAACGGCACACTCGACTGAGTTGTGACTTGAGGACAACAAATTTTTTATGGGAACTGAGGAAATCCTGTACACTTCACATACAAGGAAACTTACTTACTCATTGCTCCTTTAATCCCTCCTGGGACATAGGGCGGAAACAGTTGCCCTTCAGCGGACTCTGTTTTGCGCGACAGCTCTCAGCTCTGACCAGGATCTCCCAGTTGTTGCGGCCTCTGCTAATAGGGTTCCCCTCCACGTTGTTGTAGGTCTCCCTACTCGACGGGATCCTTGCGGATTCCAGTCAAGGGCCTGTTTGGCTAGATTCTCGTTTTCGCGTCGCAAGTTGTGGCCAACCCAATTCCATTTCCTTCGCCTTCTTGATCGTCTATCCTTTCTTGGCCGGCACGGCGCCTTAGTTCCTCATTTGTAATTCTATCATGCCAGCGGATTTTTAGTATACGGCGTAAGCATCTTTTGATGAAAACTTGTAGGCGCCCCGTGAAGAATTGGGTGACTTTCCATGTTTCTCAACCGTACAAAAGAACTGCCTTAACGTTGGAGTTGAACAGCCGCAATTTGGTGTTAATTGAGATCTCCGTTGATCTCCATATGTGAAACAGGCATGTATATGCGCTTCTTGTTTTATTTATTCTGGAACTGACGTCTTCTTCTGTACCGCCGTTTTCGGTAATAATGCTACCGAGGTAACAGAATCTCCATTGTATGCCACCCGTTCTTCTATCGAGAGCGCTTTCAAGAATGTCGTTTATTACTATAAAAAATAGTAATGGTAGTAGGCATCCTTGTCGTACTCCTGAGCTCAACTCAAAGCTGTCGGATAATTTTCCATTATGTAGAACTCTGCATTTGGAATTGTTGTGTAGAGCTTTTATCAGTTCTATTATTTTGTCCGGCAGTCCACGTTGCCGTAGAGCTCGCCATATAAAGATCCTATTAACCGAGTCGAACGCTTTCTCATAGTCTACGAAAGCAAGGTAAAGGGGGGATCGGAATTCAGTCGGCTGCTCCACTATGATTCTCAAGGTGTTAATATGGTTTATGCAGGAGCGACCCTTTCTGAATCCAGCCTGCTGTCTTCTAAGCGTTCGATCTACTGCCTCTCTTATCCTTGATAATAATATGTCGGACAAGATTTTGCCCACAGTAGATAATAGACAGATGCCTCTCCAGTTGTCACATATTGTTAGGTCCCCCTTTTTTGGTATTTTGACTATGATACCTTCCGTCCAATCCTCCGGAAAGGTACAGGTGTTCCATGCTATTTCCAGGATTGGCTGTAGCGTATCTGCTATGAGGCTTGAGTCGACTTTCTTGCTCTACATTCACCAACCATCTTTTACAATTTCAAATAGATGGGAAAGCTTTAATCCCAGAAGACTATTAGACAAGATATTAATTTTGAAGTTGCATGACAAATTACAGAATCTTGTTGACCAAAATCTTCTTTCTCTTCGTCAACGGCTCTACACCGGTATCCGGGCTTGGACTCTCGCAACCGTTCTCTCCACCGGTCCCGATGTCATCTCTAAGCATCCTTCCAGCGGAGAATTGGTCTCCCTCGCTGTCGCACCCCATAGATCTTACCGTAGAGAACTTTCAGAGCAGGTTCCTCTTTACTCATATGAGCTAGATGTCCTGCCCACCAAAGTCTACCGAGCTTTATTTTCTTCACAACATCTATGTCAGCTTTATTTCCTTCACAACATATTTGTCGCGGTAGCGCTCGTAGATCTCGTCGTTGTAAAATATCCGGAATCGTCCTTCAGCATTTAAGGAGCCAACAATTCTCCAAAGGATTTTCCTTTCGAACACGGCTAAAAGGTTAGACTGCTTTTTGCTTAAACACTCGGATACCTATTTGAGTACCGGTACGACCAACGACTTTTTTAGTAGGAGTTTGGAGGTTAGATGCTTGGATTTGAACTATAGAAGGCTTTGTTCCCTTTTAGCATACTATTGCCGGCTGCTGCTATTGACACAAGGTAGGTAAATGATTGTACTACTTCAAACTCGTATTCCTCTATCTTGATTGTGGGAGCAGTGTTCTTGCAGATAAGGCCACCATGTATTAAGTTTTGCTTTCATTAATGGGGTGGGACTGCCGCAGCTCTATCTGGGTGAAAGTTTCATTTACAGCCCTTGTGGTTTTTCCAATGATGACAATGTCATCTGCATAAGCCACTAATTGCGTGGACTTTAGGAGGATTGCGCCCTTTGCGGTTGAAAAGGAAGCATTGTATAGGGAAGGAGGCATTGTAGAGATTTGATTGGTCTGGACAGTGTTCCGGATATCTTTACTTGGTTTCTAACATTGGTCTTGGTTAACCTACATAATCCCGTCAGTTTATTGGGTATGGCGAATTCTCTCATGGCTTTGTAGAACTCTACCCTATGCTATCATAGGCGGCTTTAAAGCATATGAATAGGTGTTGGATTAAGTTTTGAAATTCTCCGACATTTTTTCATCGCCTGCCTCAGGGTGAAAATCTGGTCGGTTGTTGATTTGTGGACAACGTTATACCGCGATAATTGTTGCACATTGTGACATCTCCTTTTTTATGTACCGGCAGAGGATACCTTTTTTCAGTCTTCTGGCATCGCTTCTTGCTCCCATACTTCAATTAATTCATGAATTGCTTGTAGTGCCGGCCTTCCATAGTTAACCATCTTGGCGGGGATGACATTTGAACCCGAGGCCTTGTTATTTTAAGCTTGGCTAATTTCTTCTAATGTTGGTGGCAACAGCGTAGGATTATCATTAGATATTGGTGGAGCCTCCAATTCTTCAGTTAGCTCGCCATTTAGCAATTCATGAAAATGCTCTTGAATCGCTCCGAGGTGCCTTTAGGATCGGTGATAAGATTACCCTCTTTGTCCTTACAGTATGTGCAATGTAGTGTAAATTGCGTCATACCACGGACTCTTCGATAGAACTCCCGCGCCGGGTGTGGGTTACGCTCTCTGCACTGTCCCAGTTCATAAACGAGATTTTTCTCCCAGGCTTCATTTTTCCGTCTGTGAACTCTCTTTTCTTCTTTTCTAAGCTTATAGTATTTCCCTTAGCGTGCCCGTGTTCTCTGACTGCTGCAAAGCTCGGTACGCAGCATTCTTACGTTCAGTTGCCAGCTTACATTCATGATGGAAGCAGTCGTTCCGATCTCTACGACTTCTGCCTAATATGGAGTCAGAAATATTAATGATGATATATTTAAGGCGTGTCCAACTGTCGTTGACGACCGGCATCTCGTCTCCATGACTTAAAGCGGCCTACAGACGATCAACTTGGGTTGTCAACCTGTTGTCAACAGAAAGTCTACACACGCTTCAACTTGTTGTCAACCAGTTTGCAAACATCATTTCACTTTCAGTTTTTGATTGCAAAGCACGCTGATGTTCAATGCTCAAGCTCACGATTTAAAATTATGTTGCCCACTACATTTGTCAACGTCACTAGACGTGCAAATTGGTTGACCTGTAAGCTCCGCCTACCAAAAATCTAAAAATTTTGATTTTGCTTCAACCATTTATCAACGGTTGCTTTCAATCATAAACACGACTACAGACGTGCAACTCGTTGAAAACTAAGGCTAGTTGACAACGCGTTGACAACCCAAGTTGATCGTCTGTAGGCCGCTTAAGGCACCGACCCATAGAACGCGTTAACGCGACGTGCGCGTAAGAGGCGTATGACAGTCCAGGGTGCGACGCATTCGACAGACCCAATGAACGCGTTTAACATCTAACATTATTTAATAAAAATGTGTATATTTGAACGGCACACTAGATTGAAGAAAGAATTTTTAATTATGTACACAACAAACAAACGTCAAACGCGCCTTTCGCATAGAAAAGTTGAAAATTGATCATCTTCAAGCGTTTGTAGCTTTACTCGCGTGTGTCGCTGCAGCCAATGGGACTGGTTCCATTAAATAGCATTAACTTCAATTGAAATGTCAAATGTCTCTGGCGCACGCATCGCGTCAACGCGTGCTATGGGCCGGCACCTTTACTCCTCGCTCATTGGGCGCGAATTCTACGCATAACCGCACATCAAATCTAGTGCTTGTAACGACCAAGTTCTTACTTGCTGACATCTCTATAACTCGTTCTCCTGTGGCAGGCATTAAGTTCGCTTTCCATTACTTCAAAGAATTCTTTTCATCGTCGGGACTCTTCTGTAGATGCGTGAACGTTTATGAGGCTCATGTTCTTAAATTTGCCTGAGAATGAATAGTCTTTCATTTATTGCTTTTATGCCGATAATGGTAGGCTTCATCCTTTCGCTGACCATAAAACCTACTCCGAATACTCGTACACGGCATACTCAGGTTTTTTACAGGGTATCCAAAATAGTAACATCAATTTGATATATGTAGTAGGAAAATATGTACATATTGTAATAACGCCTTCGCGAAATAATTTTTCATTTTTTATATAACGCCTTTTTTCTGAAATAATCTTACATGTCTGCATAAATCTTCTCAGCAAACAAACAAGACAATAGCAATTCTAATAACATAACACAGTAGTTACAGTTATCTCAATTGGTATCGTTTGTTAAAAGTAAATTTTTTAAAAACGGTTCATGAAAAAGTTAAGCCTTATGTTCTAAAGAAATCCTGGTCGGAGTATTGTAAATGAATACAATATTATGAAAGATAAACTGATTGAAATAACTTGGAAATATTCATAAAAATTCTAGCGAGAAGAATTATATCTATTAAGAGTACAGATTAAAAGATCTTTCGAACCTACCTTAACTTCTTCAATGGGTGTATTATCTGGAATTTCCCTTAAAATTACTATACATCGTTTATGATTAGGACGCACTCTAACTCCCTCTTCATCAACTTGAACATTTGGCGATTCTCTTAAAACTTCCGTTATCAGTTTAATGTCTTTTGTTAACTTTTTCACTTGATTAAAATTTGCAACTGTCCATATAGGAACATATTGGTCATTATCCATTTGAGTTAATAAATACGTATCGTTTGCAAGGTTTTCTCTAAAAAATACAATTAAAAAATGTTACTATTTGAAATTTGCAAATATTACTATATTGTACCTTGAAAAATAATAGTCCAGCTGTGTTGCCAACATTTGCTTAAGCTGTTCCAAAGGTATACCATTGCCATCGTTATTGCTTGTTGTGCCAGATGATGAAGAGCCAGTTACAGTTGCTGCTCCTGGGGTTGCTGTTGATTCGGAGGAATTTGAATTAGCATTACCCTGTAAGCATCCGTCTGTAATTGGTGTTGTATTATGTTCTTCGGGATTTCCAGAATAATAATTTCCAGCACCCTCTGGCAATTGAACTTGAACAGACGCTGTACCATTCATTGCAGTATACTCGGAATTATTTGAAAGATTTTGCTGCGATAATTGGCCTTGTGATACTTCTGCTACAGTTAAGTTTGATTGTTGTGGTGGTAAAACTGTGGTTATTGGTGCAACTCCTACTGTCGTTGCTTGACCATAAGGATTTGATGCTAACATTGTTTCTGGTACGGTGGCATAAACGGCTGGCGTAGTTGATAATTTAACAGTTTCTCCATTCATGTACACGTAGCCTAAAAACAAAAGAAAACAAATTATATTTAACGATTCATAACTATACAATTTACAAATAAGCAAATTTTACGATGATTAAAGTTAGCATTAATAGGTATTAGTACTAAACCGTTGTGCCACTTCAAATTTAAGTTTGAATACGTCAAAGTTAAACTCGAGCACAAATTACGGAACAAATCATTTCAACATATGTAGTTA
Source organism: Thereva nobilitata (assembly GCA_963855945.1). Taxonomy (NCBI): domain Eukaryota; kingdom Metazoa; phylum Arthropoda; class Insecta; order Diptera; family Therevidae; genus Thereva; species Thereva nobilitata. The sequence continues at coordinate 84,917,796 of OY979696.1, forward strand.
CAATCAATTATTCTGCAAACTGGAGTATTTTCGTCTTACCAAACAAACTGTTATTACAGATCTTCGGACGAATTAGTTTTTCAGTATGACGACTTACCCTTAAAAACCGACTAGTAAATGGTATGACGCAAAGTTGCAAATAATGCAAGCACAAAGAGCATAATCTAATTGCCGTCCCAAATATATGTTGGGAGCGGTTAGAAGAGCCCTTTCATGAATTGCTAAATGGCGAGCTAACTGAAGAACTGGAGACTCCACCAGCATGTGAATAGGATGGCAGGGCCTGCACTACGCGAGGTGATTCATGAAATAATTACCCTAATTTGGGAGCAGGAGGCGAAGGCAGACGATTAAAGCAGAGACATACTGTACCGTGTACATAAAAAGAAGATTGTCATCCTTAGACAGATGATGGCAAAATGTGTGATTCGAATACATTTTTACAAACATTAGGGCCGCTAAAGCATAGCCATAGAGTAGACCTCTTCAAAGCCGTGAGAGAATTAGTAAGTCCAAATAAGCTGACACAACTAAGTACATTCACCATGTACAATGTGACAAGTTAAATAAGGTTATCCGGAACACTAAATACAAATACATTATCAATCAACATACAAAGTGGCCCAAAAGTAGGTATACAGTTACATATATTTATATTTAAGTACATATACAGTTACATATTTAATCTCGTAGGTTCTCAAAATGTCCACTTTCGGCATTGATGCATTCCTGCAACCTGTTCCCGACACTCTCCCTTACAGTGCGATAGAAATTTCGGTTAGAACTAATTAAGCGAGAGGTTTTCTGGAATAAACCTTATCCTTCACTACTCCTCAGAAAAAGAAACCCATAGGAGTTAAGTCCGGGGAACGTGGTGGCCACTCAATGGTCCCCGTCCCCCAATCCAATGCTACGGGAATGCCTCGTCCAGGTATCCACGGACTGCCAAAGAAAAATGCGGTGGGGCCCTGTCCTGTTGAAAGAACAATTACGCGAAGATATGTTTAAAACAACTGATCAGCTGATCAATTTTAAAGTCTTTCAAATAATAATTGTCAAATACTTTTAACATTTTACCCTAGAAAAAAAAGAAAGGACGCAATCAAGGGGTAGGGCCGGCGCTGCACGAGACTTGGGGCCAAGTCAATAATGCACGTTGCGCGAGCAAATGACTTCTTCAGCAATTGGAAGTCTGTAGTTGAATAAGTCAATTGCTCGCGCAGTGTGCATTATTGACTTCTTCGATAAGAAAGTCCTTAGGCGAATAATTGCCCGGTATCGGCGGAACGATTTCGGAGACGCTATATTGGCGAGGACTAAGGGCACAATTGGGCATAAAATCAAACACGGTCAACTCGGCCAGGAAATTTGGCTTATATGCTTACTCGGAAAGTCCTTTAGAGCTATTTCTGGCTAGCGGAAATTGTAAAACCCAGTATATTTTTTTTCCTTAAAAGTTAAATGTCAAACTCTACACGCAGGTATATTTTCGTTTTGGCAGCAGGCAATTAAAATGAACCAAAAATACAATGTATATCATAATATTATGTCTGTCACAACTTGGTTACCTTCATAGCATGATGTTATTATCAGGATATCAAAATCACATGTATTTTCAGGCATTAGCTTACGTATTCTACGATATTCAGACAAGATCAAGTGTTGATTCAATTCATAAATAATGCGGTTTCTCCAAAGGTCGGTCGGGGAAGGGTTAAACTACTTGCATCACCTCCTCTGCCGACCTTCAGTTGTGCATTAAAATTTTTTCTACATATGTTTGAAAATGTATGCTTTCAGAAAATTCGAAAAAGAAAATTCAATTCTCCACAGTGGCGTCCCCTTTAAGCCATGAAACGGTAGCTTTATTTAGCCGTTATTTCAAAATTTTGTGATTGATTAAGAAAAGGAAAGTTTAGAACACAGTAAAAGATAGGACGCGAAGAAAAGGGCTATCTTTCTTCAAACGTCCACGGCATTCCATAGATAAGGACTTATCAAATCCGCAATCAACTCGATCAAAAACTCCAATAATTATTTTTGCTCAGTTAATCCGCAATATTGAGCCCGAAATTTTGAAATTTTAAATTGTGATATCAATTCATAATCAGCTGGGTCAAAAACCCCATTATACGATTTCTGCCTAGATTAAGAATTTCCCATTGCTTGAACGTTGGGTCACAGTTATTTTATGAACTTTCAATACAATAGTGGAGTAAGCTACTTTTTGCCTTCCAAAAACATAACTGTACATAACTTAACTGTTGGACAGAACAAATATAACGAAGTAATAGAGCAAAAAGGGTGTAAGCTGGCTACACCAGTGGTTTACATCGTCTGGGGTTACACCACTTTTGCACTGATAGCCTCTATGTACAATGTGTGTGGTGCGAACGCTCTGAATATTTCATTGTAGAATCAACCGCTGAAGTTTACTAATTAAATATTTATATAGAAATATGTAGCCTATTCATAGCGAATCCAACTATTTTATACATATTAATATCTTATTCATATCGAAATGGATGAAAAACACTACAAATACTTTCACGGCACTAAAACAATAATCCGGCCATTCACTGGAATCCGCCAGGAAGCCGTCGAGTTGGAAGACCTAGAACAACGTGGAGAAGAACCCTATTAGCGGAGCCTGGAACAACTGGGGGATCCTTGTCGGAGCTGAGTGCTGAGGCGCAAAGTAGAGTTCGCTGGAGGCCACCTGTTTCCGCCCTATGCCCCATGAGAGATTAAAGGAGCATAGGTAAATAAGTAAAACGATGACTGTTTGAACACACGCCAAATTCTTTCACCACCAACAGTGATACACTTTACGGTCCAAAGCTGAAAAATATCAATTCAACTAGCAAGACCAAGCACATTTTTAATTCTAAAGAATTACTAATACTGAGAAAATCTTTGCGGAGATTTTAGTGTCGGATAACATTCAGCGCTACGTGTAACTCAAAGGTGTCGATCATCGAGTGACGACGAATTTTGTACTTTTAACTGAATACCCAAAACAGACAGCAAGAGAAAGTATAGAATAATATCGAGTTTAACAAAAAAATTTACCAGAATAAAACATATGAATTCAAATTTTATCAATCATATACATATTCTGTTTATAAAGGGACTTTTACACGATACAACGGTTGGTTCAACATGCGTTGTCACTTAATCGGTCCAACAGCTATAGCACTGTACACATATGTACCAATTTCGTCTGCGACTGAAATTATATTCAGTCGTATTTTGTACTTAGACATTTCAACTACTAATAATTTGCGGAGGAGTACTAACATGAAATTGATGCAACTGTTGTGAAATTTTACCCACACGATGCAACGGTTGTACGTGCGACGATGGTTTTTAGTTAACAACTAAATGATTGACTATAATCATATGTACTTGTTTTCGTTAAACGTAGTATAACGCCGTCTTGGGACCTGGATCCCAGTTGACGGCGTTGTAATGTCAAAATTGTAGCATTGTTGTACAGATTCAAATTCAAACAATGTTTACTGCGATTATTATGGCCGATTGTACGTCAAGGCCTACGGTGAGAGATACGTACGTGTACGTTCGTTAAAAACGTACGTTGATCTACGTCCATTATAGATCAGGCTTATAACACCGTTACCTTGCGAAAGTGACATAGTTGTTGCAAGTTATTGAATGGATTCCGAACGGCATACGTTGCATACGGGCAAAGAGCGCTGTCGATCCGTTGCAGTGGGCATACTAGTGGGTCTCGCCTTTCTTTTCGTGCCTGATACGTTCATAGCACACTCATGGTATGGTCCGGTTATATGGGCCGACTCCTATAGCCTGAACCAAAATAAACGTAACGTACCGTAACCTTTTTTCGACATATCAAGGCAATACAAGTGGCTCTCTCTCTGTATAACCAGGGAAGATATCTCGAAACATATTACTGAACTTCCATATGACTTCTCGTCCGGCCCTGACGGTATTCCTCCTGCTGTTCTAAAATCCTGTGCAGGGGCGATACTGTCTCCTCTCCTATGTTTATTTCAAAAATCCCTGAATAAAGGATGCTTCCCAATCTTATGGAAGAATTCTTTTGGGTTAGGTTAGAAAGTAAGTTGGATTTCTCCACCCACATCAATTATATCTCTACCAAGGGCAATTCAGTCCTGGGATTTAAAAAAAGATAGTCCAAGGAATTCAACAACCCCCTCATCACCAAGCAAGCAAGAATACGCCTCCCAGGTATGGTCTCCTTACTACTCCTCCGATGTTGGTAGAATCGAATCGGTTCAAAGGAAATTCGTCCCGTCCGTTTTACACTCAGCCACCTCCCGTGGGATGACCCACTTATTCTTCCGCCTTATGAGAACAGACTTGAATGACGGAAAGTGGCGAAAAAACGCCTATTAAGGCCCCTATTCCCATAGTCACCTCACTTTTTTTCTCACCTCACATTTTTTGTCACGTCACTTTTAAAGTGGTATTCTCATAGTCGAGTGACAAGGGAAAAGTTAATGAGAGAAAATGTCACAAAACTGGGTGTAGCATTCTCGAAGTCATTTTTTGTAGTAAATGTCACTGAAAATTATCATTTTTATCACTTGGAATTTGTAGGTGACGCTACAATTTTTTTAAAATGAATAGAAACAGAGGGTAAGAAATATGTTTTATTTTAATATTTTTGATGATTTATCATTATCCTAGTATTAAAATAACGAACAGGATATGTAAATTGAAATATATCATAAGAATATAGAAATATCGTCACTTTTTCTACAGCAAGTGACTACGAGAATACGAAAATTGGTTTGTCACATTTTTCAATGGGTGACGTGACTATGGGAATAGGGGCCTAAATATAGCCTTGAACATATTTCGTTAGGCAACCCATCATCGTTACTTTTGTTAGCATATAAAAAGTTATCATAAAAAAAGATTTGATTTGGTTACTCGATAGGTGAAGGTCGCTCTTCTACGTATCTTAGACTATTAGCTTTGTTTTCCACGCCCAACATATATACATATTCTTGTTCAGGATGACGAGTACTACAACATACTAAAATTTTGAGGTAATCGGAGGAGGAGTTGAAGAATATGCATAAAGTAATACCAAGGTCTTGCTAAAACCAATTATTTCCTATTATATTGAGGACCGTCACTGACAACAGACATATCCCTAATCCGGTCTAGCTATTCGAATGGGATGACCCACTCTAACTGCCACATCCATCGACATTGCTTCTTTATGGTGGGACCACACTACGCGGACTTGGGTCGTACGCGTTTTGCCTTTTTTTTCATATATACCGGGTTTCCATGGGAGTCGAGTTGAGTTGAAATGACACTTCAGCTCAACGACGTTTCCATTTCTGCCTTCCGTCTTCCTCCATCTTTTTCCATCAATTAATTTTATTATAGATTTTTCTTTAAAAGTATTTATTAAATATAAAGAAGCGCGACATTTTCACTTTTTGTACCTTTGCCAGTGTTCCGTTTTTGGTTTTATGCGTGAACTCAGTTCAACCTACATATATTCGTTAAGTTGAGCAGAGTTGAAAATCTTTAACGAAAACTCTTAACTTAGTCTGTTTCCATGACGTATAACTCGGGTTCAACTCTGCTTGAACTCTCATGGAAACTCAGTAATAGTGTTTTATGACTTTTTTACGACTTTGTCCATGGTAAATGCGCGTGGGATCTAAGTCCGCGTAGTGAGGACGGGCCTTTAGATTTATATTTCGATACCCTCATTCTAATACCACGTATGAGCATTTTTAGGGAAATTTTTTTTGTGAAAGATTATTATGTATTTTGGAATACTCTACATCTACACAGCAGTTGCAAAACAATGAAAGAAAAAGTCACAACAAAACAAAATTCTATGGTCCTACTATAAAATATAATAACGATAAGTACTGCAGAAGAAATAAAAAGCAGTTTTTTGCTTCTCCTAAAAAATTTGGGATTTTTCTCGCACGTGGTATTAGAATGAGGGTATCGATTTGTTTCAGTCAGGTTCCTTTCTACCCAAAACTTGAGTCCATTTGTAGCTACATATCAAAAGCCGAGTCGTTGCTCCGCCGAGGTACCTTCTTTTTACCAAATAGATGGAAAAATGGTAGCAAATCATGGACAATATTGGGGATAAATAATTACTAAATTTAAGTTTAAAAAATTGCCCAATAAATTTGAAGAAAAGACAAAGAGCAGTGATTAGACGACCACTGTGGGCATTTATTCATAACCATCAATAAAAGATAGACAAAATATACATATGTGGAATAAACTGTTTTTTTATTAATTTTTTGGTTAAAAAACAATTTCAACATTTTTGTGTTCGTTGATTTTTGTACTGAATGTGTACTTTTATGCAATTAATAAGGATTTCTTCTTAATCATGGAAAATACCACGCTCTAAGGTTCTACTAAGGCACGAAACGAATTATATTTTTAATGGGCTAACACTAAGCCGAGATAATTCTAATTAAATATGGTAATGCACGCGATAAGTTAATACGAAGTAACATTCTTATCGCATATCCAATTAATTCGATTGTTTTGATCTGTGTTTTACAAAACACACAATTTTAGTGTACAAGTACAACTACTTGATTTATAATATTTAAAAAAAATTGGTTATACTAATGAAGGGTGACACTGCACAAAATCATACAGTTCACCAACAATATTTTTGTCCTCTAATATCGGCTAGGCTATTCTTGTCATCCTCTCGCATAGACTAGGGCAACCTTCAGTGTCTGGTGAAATCCCTGATGTAGATGTATTTGCTGTGGCCTACATGAGGCCGCTTTTGCTTTGATATGACATAAAAAGCTTTTATAAGTTGTTGATTATACTATAATTTGTGTAGAGGGTTAAAATGGTAATAACTTCCCCTTGGAAAATGCAGTTTTTCATAAACATTTTTGTCAATAATTTTTCGTTGATTTAAATCGAAAAATGAAACCATAATCGGTGAAATGTGCACTTGCAAAAATATCAAAGATTATACCTCGGTATATGGCTATACAAACAAACACCAACTCGGTACTTTTGGTAATTCCCCATTTTAACACACAGGTACTTCCTTTTCCTATATACACCCTACTTCCAACATATTTAAACAATAATACCCACGTCTTACATTTTTTTGGTAATATGTATCTATTATGAAAATATTCAATTAATTTACCCTCATCCATTTGTGATTAAAAAGATTATTGCAAAAAAATCCGTCGCAACTCAATTTTCAGAGACAAAAAAATTACAAGTGACATTCGTCCATTATAATAAAGAAAAACGCCTTCTTCGCTTGCATGAGCAAAAAACATAAAAAGAAAAAATTTACTTTGCTCGTGAAAAATAATCAGCGCAGCAAGTGATGTATTTCTTCTGATATTTATTTTTAACATCGGATCCATTAAAAGTCTCTCAAGAATTTTTTCACACTTTTAATAAATTTTTTTGTATACCACCTGTTAAAAGAATTAATTTCCACAATTATTATGAAATACTTGACGACGTTAGCAAATTCCTTCAAATATAATTAAATACACGGCATATATATCTATTTTTTTACACTTCTCAGGTGCATTTTTTATATGTTATGCAAGAAGAAAGACAATCACACATAAAGAAAGAAATTAGATCACAATTTGATTTCATACTCTCAGCCAGCAACACTTTTGTGAAAATGCCGATGGATATGAATCACACACGACCGTCTGCGACTTAAAAATGTCCACAATAATAAAATTGTACAGCGTATAAAAGTCAGTAAAAACACAAATTTTCGCTCTTATTTTTTTCAATTCCGCAGTGAAAAAAGTTAATTAATGAATAAAAAAAACTACTCTCAGGAATCTTTTTTGCCTCAGAATGAAGAAGGTAAGGTATGTACACGAAACGACATTTTGACGTTTGAAATTATTGTGTCATTTTACAGGAACGAATGGAATAGAGAGGAACGCCCAAGTAAAAAAACACTAAAATAATAGTGGTGTACGCGATGAAGCTGTATGTGTGAAGTTATGATAAAAAAAATTGAAGAGGAAATTTTAAGCTAGCTAAGGGGAGTTGCCAGGTAAGGTTAGTTTATTTGAATTGATTTTTCCCCGCATAGGTACATTTGCTTTTAATTAGAATGATTGAACGAATTTAGAAATATGGTGACTGCAATTTTGTTAATATATTTAGAAGAAACAGTTTCTTTTGTTATAAAAATTACCAGCGATAAAAGTATAACTAAATATTTATTTTGAGAATTCCTATTAATTTAATAAAGCTTCTAAATTTTGCATTAAATCTTTTAGTTTAGTTAAAATAAAAATAAATATGATTACGAAAACCGGTCAAATTTGATTATTGAAAGCAAAATATACATACATATATGTATATTGATCCCATATTATTGTCTTTTTGAATTTTCAATAATTTCCCAGTAGTTTTCCCCATACCATACATAACAAGTTTCCTGCCATATTTGTTTTTATTTGTTCTCATCTTTTATTAGGAAGTGGACAAAGGCTACAATTCAAGAATTTATAATGCCATTTGTATATAAAACTAGAAAAATGAGATAGAAATATTTCCTTCTATAGTAAATAGGAGTGTGGGCAAAAGTATAGTTTCCCCTTGCATCTATAATAATAGTTTTTATGAAAAAAGGCTAGAAGAAAATCTCAAGCTTTCACCTCACCCTTTTTCCTTTTAAAATAGGCTATGATTATTTCATATTAAGGCTGTGTGCGAAACCGGCTAATTGCTTGCTAAACTTCCAGATTTTTTGGAAGCTTCCCAGTCTAATTCCAGTGCTGTGCGAAACCAAAACTGGAATTGCTTGCTAAAATTTTATCGGTTGACATGTACTTGACGTTTAATTGAAAAGTAATATTTGAAATATTATTTATTTAAGATTTTTTAAAATGGTCGAAAGCGGTGGACAATGAAATAATGATAAAATTATGACAATAATATTTTTTGCAAAATTGTTGTTCATGTACGGCAAAATGTTACGTTATTATTAAAACCGTTGCCAGTAGCAACCAATGTAAATATTTCAAATATTAAGCAAGAGAAGAAGAAGAATTAGCAAGCTCGAAAATTTACTAAATGAAAAAGTACTAGAATTGGCAAGCAATTAGCCGGTTTCGCACACAGCCTTAGTATTGGAAATACTGAATTGCAATTTCTGCGCATTTTATTTTAAACGAATTCATTATTCTCTATATTGTAATTACATTTAACAATATTGCCAAATTTTTATACGCAAGCAGTTTTCTTATCGGATTTAACAATATTGTAATAGAGAGTAGCGCCCCAGTAGTAAGTTAACATACTTATGTATAGGACATTTTCTGTTTTAAAATGGTATACATAAATATAAGGTAATGATAACGTTTTTAAAGGTGACGTCACTATAATCGTAAAATATGTAAAATTAACTTTTTTCACATACTTTGGAAGAAAATTTTATGTGATTTTTGAATTAAATAAACGAGTAAATATTTAAAATTAGGTTTTGCAACTCAAATTTATGAAATTATGGAGCCACTAAAAAAATACAACATAGCGGTCACAGCTCTACAGTACTTGGCAAATAGATCTCAGAACCCTCTGCTCTCCAGTGGATTACCGAAGAAACGAAGAGATTTTGGAAAATAATTTATTGTGGAAAAGAAAATGAAATCACTGATTCCGGACATCAAGTCAGTAACAGAAATGCACGTTTCGCATTAAGACTACATAACATTAGTCTCACAAACGTCTATGATCCAAGAGGAGAGCAAGATGGATGAGGAGAAAGAGACTACACCGGGAGTACATTGCAAGCCCCACAAGGGCAAGGATGGAAGTTTTCAAGCTAAAAAGATGAACCCTAGACAAGCTGTGTAGAAAGAAGAAGCAAGGAAAAGTGGGCTGCGTTATGCACACGCCCATTTAAAACCTATTCAGAATTCTATAAGCGAGTATGCGCGCTTATGCTCTACTCTATCATCTACGTTGCGTAGTGTACTTACGCTTAGAAGGAGGATCATACAGCTACAGGAAGATTTATCCAGATTTTAGAACAAACAGGTCAACATCGGACTAGTTGCTGACCATAAAGCAAATTGTAAAGAGAACCTGCGAAAGGAATGTAGATATATACTAGATATTTGTCGACTTTCAACCGGCATATGACTATAAACACAGAGAGGCTGTACAAGATCTTATCGGAATTAGGAGTCCCTTTAAAGCAGGTAGGACTGATCAAATGTACGAATAATAGACTGACGCTACAAAAGATCCAAAATGCAGTAATAGAAGAGTTCGAAGTACGACAAAATCTTAGACAAGGGGATGGACTGGCCCAATGCTTTTCAACCTCGTCCTCTCGAATACCGATAAGGACAGTCCCGAGAAGTGCGTCAATTGCAGCAGTCTGTACAATTAGGAATAAACGGATGACGTGAACATCGTGCGAAGATCCTTTTTATCAGCAAAAGAAGCTTATGTCGAACTAAAAGGGGCGGTAAAGGTTAACAGTGCAGAGTTGGAAGATCATCGATCGACGAACACAACCTAGAAGTAGTCGATAAAACAGTCTACCTTGAGTCTACAATTACAAAAAGAAATGAAGAAAAGGAAGAGATAAATTAGACGAATACTACAGGCTAATAGAGCCTTTTATGCCCAAAACCATATAGATACTTCACTCAAGATTTGTGCACAGAAAACGATACTCTCATTCTACAAAACAGTAATATGACCAGTACTGTGCTGCGGTAGCGAGACTTGGACATGACCCAGGACAGAGAGGAACCCAAGAAAGCATAATAGGCCCAGAGAGAGAATGGAATATGACAGCGAGTTGTATGAAATTTTACGAATACGATGAATACGCCCACAAAAATTTTGAAGTGGAGTAAATGAATTGCACATTTTTTATTTTTTGTACATGCATTGCGGCCGACTGACCAGCTCCGTCCTCATATTCAGCTGACTGACCATCACAACTTTTATGAATATACAATATACAAGTTGTATAACAATTTTCAGCCTTAGTAAATTAATTTTAATACCTCTTCAGGTACGACATCTTTGATAGCGTACCGAAGACACATGTTCTCAGTTTCGCCTGACTGACCACAGTATGTTTGCGTACACAACCACGGTAATCACATATAAAAAAAACTAGGCTTAGTAAATTCAAACAGTTTTTTTGGCGCTGGCTCTTGGACTATATCTCAATTCTCCGGCTCGGAAACTTAAAACTGAGAAAATGAATCGAAAGTACAATGTATATTTTAGTGAACGTTAAACCGTCCAATTGCCGCTCCAGAATTTGACGGAGTCATGGTCTAAATAATTTTTTTAAATTGCACCGCGGGAGTATGACTTTTACGGGTACTTTTTATTTGAGATCACCAGAACTTTATTATTCTTCACCGGAGCAGTTTAATAAAAGTATTTAGACCAGAACCGGGCGTAAAGCGTAACCTGGATTTCCAGGATGATGGTCAGAAAACTTACCCCCAGGTTATCGAGTCTCACCATATATAATTGGATTCTTTTAGCAACTAAAGCCTATTAACAAATAAAAATACTACCATCCAACGCAAACGAATTGCTCATTGTTTTTGCGTATCTATCACCGAGAAGCACAGTCGAGACTCCTCAGGATTATCTCTAAACTCTTTCGTCGGAATATTCAAACATACCTGCTGAATTTGCAGGAGATTTCAATTATAATTTCCTTGGATCTGACTGAGATCACCTTCGATTCTTTCTAGTTGAATATAGATTACAGGTTAGTGTCACCATTGTCAGCGAAAACTCGAAAAGGAGCTCTATTGTATGCATTTTTGTAATAAACTGTATTTGGTTGATTTATGTATGTACATATAAATTTTGGTAAATAATTTTTGGACAAAAACAACAGTTGCAAAAAACATATAAGGTGCCTGGCGAACGGTTGCTCCATTTGCCGTAAGAGGTAGAGCTTAGGTCTAAATTATGAGTTTGTTTCTGCTAAGAAAGTCATCAATGCTGACGTAATGAAAATCTCGATTAAAGTCCCTTGAAAGATATCCCAGCACTATTTCGAAATGTCTGTGCAGTACCCAATCTGATTAGGAATTTCTTCGTACAGATATTCATTTCAAAAAATAAATAGAGATGCAACTAAGATTTTGAGCCACGACTTCTGCAACGCAATTTTAACTACATACTCAAGTCTTCTAACATCATACATTCTCGCACGGCAACAACTGGTGAATCACTAATGCATCATTTTATGTGATGAAGCAAAGTCCACATTAATTACACTTGCTTAGTTTTTTTTGCCTTCTTTAATTATAATATATTTACTCACATTTGAATGATCTTGAATGTGTACAATTTACCGATTCTACTTAAACAAGCACGTAGATAATGTTATGTGTAAAACGAGTTATTAATTAAACTCAATTCGAATTGCTTTACAGTGTGAGCCTTTACGAATATTTTTTCTTACAAATTACTATTCAATTAACTCTAAAAAAACAATTGTTTTAATAATTTAAAAGTATTATCCACGACAAAAATATTAGTCATCACAGTATGGCTTAAATGGTAGGCAGTGAACAAGTTTTAAACAAATAATTATGAGATGTGAGAGGGAAACACCTTAATCTGTGAATGAGCGTCTCCTTGATCACAATAACATTACTTCATCAAAATTTTGTTCTGAAAGTCAACATTTTTTTTAAGTTTATCAGACTACGATAATTCCTAAGTTACTTATGCTTGATCCCGACATGAAAAAATTCTCAAACTTATAGATTTACCAATAGGGATATAAAATGCGAAAAATAAGCTCTGGAGATAGCGAAGGCTGCATTACAGCGTGTGAGAAGTGTTTTAGAAAGAAAATAATTCTGTTTAGAGAAATAATAGCTGCGTCCCTTTTCTGCTCATCTTTACTATTTTTTACTCGTGGTTGGGTACTCGAAACTACTCTTTCTCTAACTCTAATATACGAGTAATATAGAAACGTCTAGAAATAATATTTCAGTCGTATGATAATTTATATCTACTATCTTTCGTTTTACTTCAAAACATTTCCGCATTAATTTCCATCTATAACTGTTGATTTGTATACAAATGAAGTAACGTCAAAAATTGTAGGTTAGGTCTTACTCAAATCAACAAATTTTGTGTTCTTTTTCTGCCTTACTCATAAGTACTAAAAAGTAGAATTAATAGCAAATAATTACAGCTGATTCAAAGTAGATTCGTTTTCGCGCTTTACTTTTTGTATTATTATTTACCATTATTTCAATAACGACAGAAACTTCGAGATCAACCCCTACACCGACGCCCTTTGACATCTTTGAGCTATCGTTGAATATCCGTATATCGAGCTTCCTCAGGATGTTTCCGTTTCTTCACTCTCTTCTTAAGGGTATGTCAAAGCAGCCCTTCCTGAAAATTAAGCTTGAGGGAAGGTAGTCTGTGGTCGTAGAGACTATACCCTCGGGTAGCAAGTAGATGTTGCTGTGACCGTAGGGTTTTGAGGTTCAGGCCCCGGATTCCCTCAGTCTAAGGAGACTGCACGAGGCTAAGTGCTTGATGTGAAGATCGCGAGGGAGCAGGTGCAAGAGAACATCAACGTCATTTTTAAAGCTTGTTCTCATGGCCCCCCGTTGAACCACTTATTGCTGCAGTCCTTTGGACTTTTCCCAACTGTATGGCATTGTAGGTCTTGCTCAGCGCTGGCCACCATATCAGCCAACCGTACATGAAAAATTGGGCGTACCACGGCTGTGTACGTCCACATGGCCATCTTTGGGTTGAGATCCCACCTCCTTTCGAAAGGTATTTTTATAGGCGTAGAAGGCTATGCAGGCTTTCTTTACCCTTTCCACGATATGCAACTTGCAGTTGACTTTTGGGTCTAATATAAGACCCAAAAATTCCACTCGAGAGGACAGCGTGAGGGCATGTCCGTTCAAGCTGGCAAGGCTGAAACCGGTGATTTGCACATTCACAGTGAATGGGCATATTCACACGCTGCCATAATTGTGGTGGGTAAAACCGGTTTTATTCAACTCCTAGCAACTCACACGGGGCGTAAATGAGTGTAGTAAATTTGAATGCTATACAGGAACCTTTAAATGTATTGCAGATGAAATTTACTTGTTAGAGAAAAACAGAGCTAAAGAATGCAAGAGATAGAAGTAACTTTTTATATGTGTGCTAGTTTTCACGCGTTTGGTTTTGCGTGAAAAATGTTTCGTTAAGTTCTTCCGCTCCCTTCCCTCTCTCTTCTATAAAACCGGTTTTAGGCGCCATGAATGTGCACTGTGTGAATAGGCCCAATAGCATTAGCTTAGTTTTGCCCGAGTTGACTGCCATGCCGCAGTCTGCTGCACAACTGATAAATCTGTTCAGGAATCCCAATTCTCAATTAATAGGTCAAGTCCCCTTTTACCCACGCAGACAATTCGTCGAATAACAAGTTATAGTTATAATAGCAGAGATCATGCGCACTTTTGCATTAATACTCCAATACGACGAGAACACTAAATTCCTGATTTCTTCGCTATATAAGTCAATTTCTGTGAAAAATAGACAGAATTATATTTATGGCCCTTCCACTCGACAGACACAAGCATGCTTGCGCTGGCAACTTGCCTTTTTATGACCACGAAAATCATCGTCAATTTTTACATCAAAATTTGCTAAAGGGCCAAATACACGAGCGCTCCATCTGACCACATCACGCCAAAACAACGAGTGCATACAAATTGGTTGTTGTTTTAACGTGGCGTGGTCGGATGGAGCGCTCGTGTATTGCGCCCTTAATATCTTCAAAAATAAAGGGCGTAACTCAAAAATTTTCTGAACATTATTTATAGGAAATTGTCCAAGCTTTCCAATGATTAACTACGTATTTTTTGGAGAAAAGGGTAGTTCACTCATAACTCTTGAAGTTGGTAGGATAGAACCTTCAATTTTACAGTTTTAGATAGGAGGGAGTATTCAGCGTGCAGTGCTATCTTATTCATGAAAATAAGACATAGGGTTACAAAAATACAGGGTGATATGCAAAACACAAAAAAAAACTTCAAAGCGCCATAGCGGCTGAAGCTTGCGCGAGGAGAACTGACCATTTTATCTCGCCGGAAAATGCGATATTGAAATAAAAGTGCTGCGTCACGTCCACATGAATTTATAAATTAGTAGCTCATCACAGGTGCAAGGTCTAACAAAATGTTCTAGTGGAAAGAAAATTGAGAGAAGAAGAATCAAAGATGACAAACGAAGGACCATGGCTAGTAAGTCAAAGTTTGTATCATGTCTCTGAGTGGAAGTTTAATTCTTAATCTCAAGATCAACAATAGTTTTTGATTTCATTGGAATAATTTATGGAGATATCTACCCAGACTAATTTTTTATAGGATGCCTTGTTGAGTAAAGGGGAGAAACCCTCTGACTATTAAAGGCCATACAATGAGCAATTTTCTCCTGCTTGATAACGGCATGAGATCAAGCACTTTAAGCCTGTCCATGTAGTGCGGTAGGATCTGATAGTCGTAAGGGTCATGTAGATTTCTCAGGGCGAAAAGGAGAAATCTCTTCCATCCTGCTGTCGCTTGCATGGAATATAGGATCCCAGATAGGACACATATATTCCAGAATAGGGTGGACTAGAGAACAGAAGAGTGTTTTTGTGACCTGTACATTGCCGAATCTTTTGGCTCTCCTATTTATGAAACCTAGAAGGTTGTTGGCTCTGACAGTAATGTTATCGTAGTCCAGATTTAAATTAAGTTCTTTGTAAGTTGTCTAGGACTACATACGAGATGATCAACCTGATTCAACTTCATGTCGTTGAGATATTAGTACTGCTTCTGTGTTTCTTCTACGGGAGATGGTAATTGTATGACATTTGCTGGTGTTAAGTTGCAATTTATTCCTGCTGCACCAGTCTTGTAGGGCATTGAATTTAGACTGCAAGAAGGAAACATCAGTTTGTCACTATATATTTTAAGGTCATCCGCGTAGAAGAAATCTGGAATATTTACTAATTTTTCCAATAGATCAGAGATAAAAATATTAAAAAGAAGAGGACCAAGATGACTACCCTGAGGAACGCCAGAGGTTTCTTCTTTTTCATTAGATAGAATTCCTGGTGTTCCTCCGTTCAGATATGCTTTTAAATATTCCAGGGCAGAACCTGATATTCCAAACTTTAATAAATTTGCAATAAGAATGTCATGGTCTCATGCTCTATATACCACATAGCAGTTCGGAGATTAGGACCATAAGGTTTGAAGTTGTTGAACGCCCTTTTATGAAACCGCGTTGTTGTTCATTTAGGTTGCCCCAAACCTGAAGGCTATCTTGTAAAAAACAAGTTTCTCAAAAAGCTTAGGGATTGATGATAAAATTGCAATGCCCCTATGCCTTCGGAATGTTGATCCTACGTGAAGTAGGATTTCTTCCATAGCATAGGAAACGTTCCTAACGATAAGGATTTGTTAAAGATAAGATGAAGAGGGAATAAGACATCTCTCGAACAGCACTGCAAGTCGATAGCAGAGAGATTGGGAGGGCCGTTATTTTTTTGGTGTCAAGATTATTTAGATCGACCATTACCTCTTCAACAGACAGGGTTGTGTCATTTATAAGAACGGAGGTGCCAGTGTCCGTAGCAGTTGGATCAGCGCCTGTTGCACTAGACATGGGGGTTCCATTAGGGGAAACACATTTGTCAGGAAAAATAAACTCTTCATTTGTTACAATTTCGACTGCATTTTCTTCTTGATCCCTTACCATTTTACTTAGCCAAAATTTACGTAAAACCGATAATTTATGAGATATTTGAGAAAAACTGATTTTCGTGATCTTTGACCCTCCGTATCTTGAATGGCCGGTCAGTTGACTTTATGGACTTTTGGGAAATTATTTGTGACCCCAAAATAAAGAGAATCCCGCTGTAAAATATCCAGTTGTATTTTTTTTAGAGATTTGGCCTCTTTTTTGTATAAAGTGACTGGGCTAAAAGTAGTTGTTGCAGTTTTTCAACGGCTTTTCTTTGGGCACTTTGATTTATCAACAGAATCTGAAAAAAGGCGCAAAACAGGCGCTAGCGGCGAAACTATGCGGAATTCGAAAAAACAGTGAAGACAAAATTTGTAGGAAATTTTATGCTCTACAACTTTTGATATTTTCACCAAAATGCATAGTTTCTCCTCAAACTAGAGAAAAGGGCGGAAAATGGGGAAAAACGCCTATTAAATATAGCCTTGAACATATATCGTTAGGCAACCCATCACCGTTACGTTTGTAAGCATATTTTTTATCATATAAAAAATATTTCATTCGGTTACTCGATCGGTGAAGGTCGCTCTTCTACGGATCCTGAACTAATAGAGTTGGACATGAGTTCGCGATAATGAAGACAAGACCTGACACGTACTTGCCTTATATTGTCACAGACGTAGGAATAACGTAGAGCGCTGTCACCAGCGAAGCTGTGAAATGGGTTGGAGGGGATTGAGATCATATCATTTATGAATATTGGGAAAAGAGTGGGTGAGAAAATTGATCCTTGAGGAACACCGGCCGATGGTGTGGGGATTAGATTAAACGCGAGCCATTAGTACCTTGATTGTAAGGCCTGAAAGGAAGCTCTTAATTCAGTTTCTTAGAACTGAGTCGATACCAATAGCTTGGAGTTTAATCATCAGAGCATACTCGGTCAAAAGCCTTGGAAATTTCTACAGCAACCACACCAGATGCACCAAAGGAATGGATACTTAGGTGGAGGTGCTCTGTTACAAACACAAGAAGGTCGCCATTATTTTTTTTTCAATATAAAGCCGGGTAAATGTTCAGATTAACTCCTCCACGTCCGATTTTGATGAAATTTTTACACAAGGTACAGTTAACTACGTACAACACAGGTATGTTAATAAAAAGTGTCGGTCAAGTCCCGATTCTAGATATTCCATTAGCTTGTTGTTGTTTAATATCTCTAGAACTTTGGAAAAAATAGAAGGCCAGTAGTTAAAGAAGTCGCTAGGGTAACCTTTTTTCGGTATAGGCTGAACACGAGCCAGTTTCGAGGAGTCTGGATAGACCCGCGAGAAGTATGACAGAACAAAAAGTTTGCGCAGAGGTGATGCATATTTATTGAGAACCATAAGGTGTTTATTATCAGGGACAGTGGATGATAATGATTCCGCATTCTATTGACCTCATCCACGAACACTGATAAATCATTCGCAATTAATTTAAATGAATCAGTATGTTTTATTTTATTTTTATAGTCATCATTTGACTTATCCCACAAATATAGGTTTATAGAATACCCTTGAAATTTAACTAAAGTAGTTTTATCCCATTTCTCACTCATGATGAAAGTCCGTCAGCGTAAAAGTTCATTAAAGTATTAAAGAAATTTCAACAAACATTCGATGTTTTCCATTTCATTTAGATTAAATACAAACATTTATAAAAATCAAAAAAATCGTAGAACTCGCGTCTACACATAACAAACTCTATTCGGATGTTTGCGAGGGGTTGTTATGTGTGGACACGACTTAGAAAGGCAGTGGGATAAGATATAATCGCAAGTTTTACCAATTATACAAAGATTTATGAAAGATCTATGGTTTTCAATAAGCGTTAAAGGCATCCCACGAGCTGTTCCCATGAAATGGAACCAATTAATTTCTGGTCTCAGTTTCGACAGGACTATTATTAGAAGTATTCAGAGCATTTGTTAGATCTGCGGAGTCAAGGAGTTTCAATTGTAATAATTGTAATTGGTGGTGGGAAGCCTGTTGCAATTAAATGGATGCTAAATGTCCCCACACACGGTCAAATTGAATGTACATCCAGATTTTCATCAAACCAAGCGCACAGAGTTTTGATCGGTCGACCAGATCACAATCGATAGCTATAATCGTGCAATCGTGTATATTTGTTTGTGTAAATTTGCTTATAACATTTTTTTTTAAATGTTGATTTAACATATTTTAGAAATATTAAATGAAAACAAGTAAAAAATTTATAAAACTTTAAACCGCATTGCAAAAACTTCCCAATATACATTTGATATAATACATCACCTAAAATATCTTATAATATTAATAATTCCTTGGTTAGTTCTTACCAGACAAAATTGAAAGTAACTAAAAACAAGTTTTAGTCGCTGTTTTTTTATACTTAAAAAAATCAATATATAAAACTCAACTCCAAGAATATTACGGCAAAAAAAACTTGAAATTTCTGTCTACATCAACCAATTCCAACATTTTTATAAAAATTGGCAATATTGCAGATTTTTCTTTTCTATATTTAAAATTAACCTTGATACAGTACGTACCTTCACGATTTACCATATATTTTTAAATAAAGAAAGAAAAAAAGCACATTATAATTTACCATCGAATTCAAGTCATTTTAAATGTCGCTTGGAAAAAAAATTAAGAAAATAAATACTTAAGCTCAGAAACTGGAAATGCTCTCGACTTGTGTACCAAGTTATATATTGGATCGTAAATCAATTCCTGAGACCCTGCTGTATGTGCTGCATCTTCAACAGTATTGCTGATCTCAGCAATTTTAAAGAAGTAGTCTTAAAAATGTTTTGTTTTTATATTATTGTGACGAAAACCGATACAAGATTTTGTTTTTATTATTTCATTTTGATCTAAAAGGGAAATACCATTTCGGTTAGCAACTTTAATTGAACTTTATTTGCAAAAAACGTAACAAAATATAAAATTCGAAATTCATCTGGCAATACTTTAAAATCAGCTGATGATTTAACGTGGTAATATTGAAACATAATCTAACTAAAGCGTACATAGAAAAAAAACAATTGAATTAAATGAGTATATAATAAGTAATTTGCATTGAAAAAAGTAGACAATAAATTTTTAGTGCAGTTGAAACATAACAAGATTGTAATTAATAAATAATTGCAGGATTCATTACTTACCAGTATCCATTCCACATATAACCCCAAAATGTTCGAATTTATATCCTCTCTTCGAAATATTGTAGAATCCAGATACAGCAACCTACACAGCTATTTTTGCCACACATATATGATCTATATGTATACGTTGTTGATCTGTATAAAATTTCCCTTTTATATATTCGTATATATATTTAACACTATCCTGCATAAATTGCTCTTTGCACTTTACTTTTACTTCTTTATATATGGATGTTAATATATATATACATAGATGTATATATTAAATTCTGAACACGAAGTGGAACGAGACACTAAACTTAACTTTTTTTCTTTGCAATTTTTTAAATGGCCTTATCTTGCTGAATTTAAACTAAAATCTATAGTTTTCTATAATGTTAGAAATTTAATATTTTATTTTTAAAAAAGGCTTAACAGATTTTGAGTTTCAATTCAATTTCTAGTCAATTCCAAACAACGAAAAAAATAACTATCAGTCCCTTATCACACTCCTCTATATACACAGATATTTTTGATATAATCTCCACTTATATCAGTAAAAAACTTCTCCCTTGATATATCAATATTGTAATTCACTACTTGCGACTTTAAAAATCAAACAGAAAAGATTTAAAAAATGGTTTGCACTTTTTTTTTCTGTATTTGCACAGGAATGAACAGACAAAAATTTTTACAGGCTGAATTCAACTGCATCGGTTAAAACCAATACAATTGAACTGCATAGCCACACAAGTTAATAACTTTTTTCATTCAATTTAATATTTTCTTCATTTTTTCTATATAACCACAAAATGTATTTTTATAATTGAATGATGTTAAATTTTAAGCACTTTTTTATACTTTTTTTGTAATTGAAAACTTTTGTTTTTTATTAAGTCACTAGTCAATTCCTTTGAAAGTCAGCAAATGCAAAGTCATTACATTCACTCGTCGTCTTGATTGTGAGTGGATTCTCCTTGAAGAAATATGCTTTTTTGAAGTTGTATTGCTTTATCGAGTTGACTTCACTGAACAATTATCTTATATAGATATATATCTATAAATCGTTTTATTTGAATTTCTGTCTATATGTGTTCACCACTATTAGATCGCAGCACTTTTAATGATTTCAAGAAATCTAACAAACGAATTATATTTTCTTACCGATTGGTAAATGGTGCCCGAATTTCAACCCACAACAGAATTTCACACGGAAATCTTCAAAATGGCCGCACCGCAGGCACATGCCTTATTTCGGAACAATTGCATTTTCTGAACTATTGATATACAGATAACTTCATGTTAGTTTTTTGTGTACGAAAATGGCTGCGTTCATTCTCTAGAATGTTTTATTTAAAATAAAATACACCTTGAATTAATTAATTTTTCTATTAAATTCGAATTTGTTGTAATAAGTAAAATACAAGTTAATTATTTGCGCGTTTATAACTTTGTGGAATTATTAGTCCTTTGTGCCTGTTCACACGGGTGGTCACCGCGACCTTTCAACACGAAATTTTTTGGTGCGGGGAGCGTTCGGGTGGGAAGGAAGTGCGTCTCGATTTGAAAGCTTTTCTGACCAGCTGACTGTTTCAATTTCATTTAGTATCACCTTACTGTTCCATTTTATTTTCGTTTCACCCGTATTGGGAGCAAACGTGCGATAGGACAATTTTCAGGCTTCAGTTTTGTTGCACAGATTTTTTACTAAAATTAATTATATTCAGGTAATCACAGTTTATAAAAATTTATGTCACTTTTATGAAAATCACAAACTTTGTTCCCGTACCGTATGTTCCATCTGTCATAAAAACGACTGGACACAAAGCGAAACGTGTAAACAAATAATCGCTTTTTCGTTAGCTTTGTCGCGCCTCAAAACGACCTGTGTGAACAGGCACTTTCGAATTGGTATTTAAAAATAATTTTGATCGAATATGTCACATTTTGTTGCTAGGCATTTCATTTGTTGGCAATTTAAATTTTAAACAATTGTTTAGGACAAATACATTACGTTTACATGATTTACTTGAGTTCTTGTCTTGAAATTTACTTGAAACTCAAGTTGCGTTTTCGGTTCACTTACTTGACTTCAAAATGTCTTCAAATTTTCTTGAACTGACATTTAACATTTCCTATTATAACAGAAACTAGCTCCTTATTTTATAACATAAATAACTTTAAAAAGATTGTATCAAAAGTATACATTCACTACAGTTTTTATCTTCTTCTTGTTCCAAGAAAAAAAAACACATGCAAAATTTCAAGTATTCAAGTAGCGTTTACATGAGCTTTTTCAAGTCAATCAACCAAATTTTTGTGATTTACTTGACTCAAGTATACTTGAAGCCAGGACGAGTTTACATGCATATTTTGTTACTTGAAAACTACTTCAAGTATACTTCAAGTAGGCATGTAAACGTAGTAATTGTCGATATAATAAAATAATAAAATTAAGAGAAAAACAAAAAAATCCTGGATTTTTTATTGTTTTGACAATTACCTAGTTTATAGCTACTCTAAAAATAATTCGAAATAGGGATTATACAAAATTTTTGTCGCATAAACGGGATAATTCGAATGATGGCTTAAGTGGGAACTACAATGTGGCGCTGCCGCGTGGTGCTGGCGCCCTTCTTGGTGCTGGCGCGTTCTCTGGTGCGCACCATGTAGCTGAGTGCAAATACAATGCTTGGCGCTGTAATGTCAAAACTTTAAAAACGGATGAAGCGGATTGGTTCCGTTTGAGGCTTAAGTTAGTGGAAATGGGGAAATGCAAAAAAAAAATTCATTAGAAATTATTTTTTTTACAGGAAAATCCAAAAATTGATTAAATACGAATGTTTTTTTGGGGTACTTTTGACTTCAGCGCCCTCATTTATCAAAATTCCCAACTGGTTGGTGTACTGGCGCGCACCAAAAGTAGAAAGTTGGCAAAAGTGAGCTACCACGCGCCAGCGCCAGCTGCACATTGTAGATGCACTTCGGGTGGGCTACGTTTTTTACTTTTGACAGTTTGCGCTGCAGCGCCAGCACCACGCGCCAGCGCCACATTGTAGTTCAGCCTTTAAATCGAAATTTTTCGGCTTAAGCCCGGTATGCAAAGCTCAAGGAATTTGCTCAAGAAAACCTTTGCATTTATTTCCTTAAGAAAAATTGACAACAGTTCAGAAATTTTGACAGTTCCTTTTTTTCATTGCGAACAGTATATAAATTGTTTTATGATTGTTTGGAATTAATGAAATTGTTTTAATTAATAAGGAATTAAAAAAGAATTAAAAAAATAATAATAAAAATTAATAAAATGTTATTTTTAGTATTGCGGAAAGTTCCTTTCAATTTCAAAAATAAGCTGACATGTCATGTACTCATGAACCGTTAAAATTCCTTCAAGAAATAAATGAATCGACACTTATTTCTGGAGAATAAACTAAAATTTTATCAACAGCGACATCTGCGTGTCACTGAAAAACACGATATTTCTGGTGTAAATTTCTTGACTCTAGCATACCGGTTACAGAAATCGCTCCAGAAAATATTTCTGAACGATTTCTTGACCATTTTTTTTACATAGGTTTAAGATAGGCAATGAAATTTCTTGAGCCTTGCATACCGGGCTTTAGATAGGCAAAGAAATTTCTTGAGCCTTGCATACCGGGCTTTACGCCAAAATTAAGGCCCATTTACAATTATGCGAGACGCGCATGCAAGATTCGCATCCGAGTATCACACAGCTGTGAAAAGTAGATTCAAAGCATAGACTTTGCGAGAAATATTCGGAAAATTTAATATTTCACGCATACGAGATGCGTGAGCTTGTAAAATTCATATGTCAGAATTATTGTGGTTGTGTTTTCGTCGTAAAAAAAATAAAGGGTTTCTTGGTAATTTTACTCAAATTAAAAAAAATTACACAATCTTATGTGAATAGTGTTTTAAAATAAAATTTGACAATTTTATCAGATGCGTGGTTGTAAATTGCAATGCGAGGCTTGACTGATGCGAGACCAGTATGCGATTCTTGCATGCGAGCCTCGTTTTAATTGTAAATGGGCCTTTAGGCGAGGAAATATAAAACAAAAAAAAGCCCCATCCTTAAATATTTTGTGCAGTAAGTCGGATTGAGATGGGGTTTTTTGCTTCACTTCGTTAACCCGTCTAGAAACTGTGCCATATTTTTGTGTTGTACTCTTTTGAAATTGCCTTGCTGCATCGAAAAGTGCATTCTTATAGTGCATATTTATGTAGACCAGTGATTCCCAAAGTGGTCCATATGGACCCCTGGGGGTCTATGGGATGATCCAAGGGGTCCGTGATAATTAAAAATTATTTTGGGGGTGCACGAAGAACTACAGGGGGTCCGAGTAAAAGATCTTTTTCATATAAAAAATTACAAAAATTTAAAAAGCGATGTTTACCGCGTGATCACGCGGAGCGGACGAAATCGAAAACAAACAGCTTATTTGACTGACTTATTCGCCAAATTTGATGAAATAAATTTAAAGTTACAAGGTGATCAATTAAAGTTTCTCAAAACTAAAAGTATTATATCTGCATTTGTTGCAAAACTTTTGTTATACAAACAGAATTTGGGCAGAGGAGAATGCTCGCAGGTGGAACGCTCTTTACCTATATTCTTATTTTATTAAATACTGGAACTTTTCGTTAACACCCCACGCTATTTACATTTAAGAAAGTTATATTTATAAATTTTACTAATAACTTCATTAATTTCATGCTTAGCGAGATTTTGAAAGGTAGGTTGTTCCCATATACTGGCTGGAGCAATAAAAACTTACTACTTTTTAGTTCATTTTGAAATAAAAGCGTATTTTTTATTTTTTTAAATTATTTATTTTTATTTTACCAAGCGGGTTGTAAAGAAAAAAGTAATCCGCAAGTTTGTGTTGGCCGCCAGTTTGAATTTGGAATGGAGTAACATAGCTAATGCCCCAGTTACACGAATGACATACTTGTCATTTTTTCTGTCATAATTTGTCATTATCATCATACACGGTCATAATTTGTGTCATTATTTCTGTCATAAAAAATAAACAACAACAATGCCATTAATTATGACCAGAGATTATGACAATTGTCATTTTTTGTCATTCGTGTAACTGGGGCATTATTCTATTCTACTTGTCATACCCTTTCATTTGATACCCATGTCGCGGGATCGGGGAACACCATTGCAAAATACACCCGCCATCTTGGAACAGCCATGTTTATTTTTTTTACAACAAAATCAGAGTCCGTTGTCACGCGAACTATGCATATGAGCAAAATTTTAAGTTGACAGGTTATACATATTTTCTGCTTTTTAGTCTATTATGTCTTCCGCCATTCGGTTCTGGCTGCCAATTTGAATTTGGAATGACGCCACACAGCTGATTGTATTCTACCTCGCATAGGACGCGTTTAGGCTCAAGTTACTTCAACTCTGTTAAATTATTGCTGTTAACTCAGCACCGTTCCTAGCATACCATTTGACAGTTCTCATTTTACAACTAATAACAACCAAAAATTTTAACATTTCTTATTTTATAAATAATAACAAGCAAGAAAATTAATAATAATATTTTTGTGGTAAGCAAGTAATTTAGTAATATTTTAATACAGCAAAATATTACTAAATTATTTGCATTGATTGCATTGTCACGCGAACTATACATAGGCTTACATACATACCTATGTGCAAAATTTGAAGTTGATGGATATGTGAATAAGTTCCGAGTGTCGATAAGCTTTTACTTTTGTTCGCCTTTTGCAATCATTTTTTTTTAGTTTTTTTTCCAAGGGCGAGTATCGTTTTTCCAAACCGGTCCCGCACTAAGTACTAACCAGTCCAATGCTGCTTAACTTCGGTAATCAAACGAGAACCGGTCTATTGAGAATCTATAAAATTTCTGAGAACTCCAGTAAGCTCAAAATCAGCTCCCCTGAGCAGCGCTCCCAATTTTTCCCGCTGAGATCCTTCTCACTTAAAATTATTTAAGTATTAATTACCTTTGTACGTATATTTTCAAGCACAATTGCATTTTTTCTTTTGTTTTCTTAAAATTTAAAAATATGTACCTAATTCATTTACCCAGCTACGTGCAATTGTCTTCTCAGAGAGAACAGATTAAAGTATTTTTAGTAGATTTTATTATATCATAAAATTTGATTAGGGCCTGTACCAAGTTACAATTCAAATGTCAATTTGTATGGAAAACGCACTTCGATTATACAATTCAATTTTGGAGGTTTGTGTCTTTGGAATTGTAAGGAAATTTTTGAATTGTAGGGAAATATTAGCCAAACATTCATTTGACACTTTGGTGGATTTGCTTTTTGGTGGTAGAATCTCCTTTTTTTTAATTATTGGAGAACCATATCGCGAATTACTTCAATTTTCAGTGCATGATTGTCCTCACCGTATAATATGACACATTATAGGCTGATCATGCTTACACGTTGCAGACGTAAAGCAAAATAAAAACATGAACAGAATAAATTCTGCATAAAATTTGAACCATTTTTTAAAACTTCCAAATATGCACAATGATTCTTGCAGTCCACCCCCAAAGGATGATGCTCATGAAGCAATTCCATTTCCATTATTTTAAAGGCAAACATAGCCCTGGGCTTCTTTAAAAAAAATTATTAAAAATTTTATAAATTACAAAATTTTGTTGTCATCCATGTTGTTAAATAAAATGCGTGAATTGTATTTTGGCACACTTTGTAATTTCGAAGTGTCCGTGGTGAAAGTAGCAAATTCGGAATTGTAACTTGGCACCCACCCTAACTTGGGTTTGGGGGTGCATGATTAAGTTTTTGTTACAGTAAGGGGTCCATGGACGAAATAAGTTTGGGAATCACTGATGTAGACAAATCTTGCAACTTGATTTTGACCCACTTCCATAAAACCGATCAACGTCAAATTTTGCACATAAGTATGTATAGTTCGCGTGACAATGTAATCTGACCATTTACTAAAAACATCAAGATGGCGGCCGAATTTTGCAATTGTGTTCCCCGACCCCGGGCATGTGTATCAAATGAAAGGGTATGACAAGTACAATACAAGCCGTGTTTTTTTAATGAACTATATGGGTCTTCGATCCAGTTCATTAAAAAAACGACAAGGGAAATTTCACTAAGTGCCATCTTCAGTGCTTTAAATATATTAAGATTAATCCGAAGTTTTGTGTCAGTAAACAACTGTTACCCGAATTCCCCTCTAGAAAATAATAAATGTGAAATTAATTAAAAGAAATTTTTTGTTTCCTCATGCCTTCAAATTTGCTTTCGTCACTTCCCTGTTGTTTTTATTTTAAATGACGTTTTTCCGACAGCTGGTAAGTATGCTACATTCCGAAAAGAAAGGGAAATATTAAATTTCCCAAAACCTGGATAAAGACCTTGTTAACACCTGGGTTTTCAGATTTGTATGGGGAAGAACTATATAGTTCATTAAAAAAACACGGCTACAGTTAGCTATGTGGCGTCATTGCAATTTCAAAATGGCGGCCAACACAAAATGGCGGTTTACCTTTTTCTTTACAACGCCCTCGGTATGGGTATCAAATGGAAGGGTATGGCAAGTACAATACAATTAGCTATGTGGCGTCATTTCAAATTCAAAATGGCGGCCAACATAAAATGGCGGTTTACCATTTTCTTTAGTGCCTGTTCACACGGGTGGTCACCGCGACCTTTCAACACGAAATTTACAGGTGCGGGGAGCGTTCGGGTGGGAAGGAAGTGCGTCTCGATTTGAAAGCGACTCACGTTCGCTTTTCTGACCAGCTGACTGTTTCAATTTCATTTTGTATCACCTTACTGTTCCATTTTATTTTCGTTTCACCCGTATTGGGAGCAAACGTGCGATAGGACAATTTTCAGGCTTCAGTTTTGTTGCACAGATTTTTTACTAAAATTAATTATATTCAGGTAATCACAGTTTATAAAAATTTATGTCACTTTTATGAAAATCACAAACTTTGTTCCCGTACCGTATGTTCCACCTGTCATAAAAACGACTGGACACAAAGCGAAACGTGTAAACAAATATTCGCTTTTTCGTTCGCTTTGTCGCGCCTCAAAGCGACCTGTGTGAACAGGCACTTACAACGCCTTCGGTATGGGTATCAAATGAAAGGGTATAACGAGTATTGGTGTAACCACAATTGGGGCGACTATCGTCGCAGCTACTGTCAAATATATTTATAATACACACGATTCTTATAAAGTGCCCAAAATTGTCCCACGGCGACGAGCGCGACCACTATATTAAAGTTAGCTCGCCATTTAGCAATTCATGAAAAAGCTCTTCCCATCGCTCTAATATTGTTTTAGGATCGGTGATCAGATTTCCGTCTTTGTCCTTGCAGTATGTGCAACGTGGTGTGAATTGCGTCATACCGCGGAGACTCTTCGGTAGAACTCCCACGCCTGGTGCGGCCTTCGTTCTCTGTACTGTTCTAGTTCACAAACGAGATTTTTTTCCCGGGCTTCTTTTTCCGTCTGTGAAATCTCTTTTCTTCTTTACTGAGTTCTTTGTATTTCTCTTCGCGTGCCCATGTTCTCTGAGACTGCTGCATTGCTTGGTACGCAGCATTCTTAAGCTGCTGACAGAAACAGGCGCAAACGCCGTGCGGGCAATGACAGAGAAAATAGGAGTAGTGTATTCAAATGCGCACTAACGAAATGCTGTTTTACGCTACGCACACACCGCGCAAGTTGCTTTACTTTCTACTTTTTGCGCGTTGCCGCCGCGTAGTGTCAAGAGATGTTTGTGTTTTGAGTCGTGTTTTGGTGGTGGTGGGCATATGTTTGGAGTCGTGTGTTGGTGTTGGGTGGATAGCAAATTTGTTGGATTTTATATTTAATGAAAGTCTTTATTTTTCCAAATTATGGTAATTAAATTAGCACCTAAAACAAGGACAAGTCCTGTAGGATAGAAAAATTATTATTAGGTTTTTCAATTTTTTTGCAATCACGTCCACTTGTCACTTTGATTTCGTTGTTGTGTTCAAAGTCGGAGCGCGCCGCCGACACCGCAACATCATGTCAGTGAAAAGTCGCCACATACCGCGAAGCCAATGTCCGCACGGCGTTTGCGCCTGTTTCTGTCAGTAGCTTAACAGCTACGGCCGTGCGTTAGAACTCGCGCTCAGTAACCGAAGAGTAAAGGCCTACCCTAAATGAAAAGTAACGCAGAAGTGAAGTAGAAGTGAAGTAGATGTTGTGTAGCTCGAGTTCTGTAGTGTTCGAACATTAAATGAGAAAATTCGTAAATCGTTTTGCCTTTTTCGTTGCCGCCGTGGTCGTCGCCATTTATTCCAGTATCCGAGGCGTGTTGTTCGTTCCGTAATATATGTTTTTTACCAGGTGAAGTTATTAGCCTCTAACTAACTAATTGCTCTTTTAATCCCTCATGAGACATAGGGCGCAAACAGTTGCCCTCCAGCGGACTTTGTTTTGTGCGACAGCTCTCAGTTCTGACCAGGATCTCCCAGTTATTGCGGCCTCTGATAGTTAGCCTCACGCCAACCTTACTTGCAAGGGACTAGCCTGATCGTACTAGCCTATCCTCTCTCATAGGATAGTTACCAGTGGCCGCCGCTAGGAGGTTATGATCGCACTCCCATCAGTCCGGAATAGCTGCGGCACGTGCATGTTATGCTACATGTTATTCCCCTTATTCCGCTGATGACTGACCACCAGCTGACAGCAGCTATTATCATTCGTTTAATTTAGACTCTTTAACCCCGAATAACAAAACCTTCGTTTGTTTATTTTCAATTTCCACCATCTTGGTCATGGAGAATATACAAGGAGGAAAAACTCTTATGGGGAAAATGACAGGAAATGGATGGGTAGAAGAAACTAAACTTCTAGTTCATTTTTTGCCACAGATGTCACTTTTGTCCGATGTACCCCACATGAAATTAATAAAAATTCATTGGAAACATCAAAAATTGATTAATTACGAATAATAGCATTGATATAAATTGAATTTAGAAGCTGGTAAACAGCTGTAAGCTGGTAAACATAAAATATTTTAGTAATAAACGAACTTGGCCATGAACCGGATAAATACAATTGGCCATGTTTTTTGGGGTACATTTGACTGCAGCGCCACCATTAATCAAACGAAAATTGACAACATGTAGTTTTAACTTCTTGTATAGTCTCCATGTATGTCACATTCAAGTTTTTTCAAAACAACATTATCTGTCAATATCATCTTTTTTCTGATATTACTGACTTCAGTGATCGGATGAAAGCAGGCTTCGCGTTACAATACAGCTTTTGGGGCATGCGAAACGTGTCGAGCTTACTGCAGTTGTTGAACGAGTTTTAGGGCAAAGGATGAAGAGGCGCTTAGAGGGGAAATCAACAATTCTGGATTCTATTTCTCGCGTTGATTTCACGCACACACTTGCATTGACGGTTGGTGGGGTGGGAAATTTTAAATTGTAAACAAGCAGTCATTCGTATTTTGTTTGCCGAAAATACACATACATAGATAATCATAGTATGTACAATAATTTGGTGACTGCAGTAAGCACGCATCGTGTGTGCTTTCTGCTGAGCTTACTGCAGTAAGCTCGACACGTAAATAAAAGAGTGACTGTAAAAAGGCTGCTTTCGAAACCTTCTGAAAACTCACCCCAAAATTTCCTCAGTGATATGTACTTTTTCCTTTATTTTACATTCAATAATTGACTGATTAAAAAACTTACCTTCTGGAGATGGACCATGTAAACTTAGTTGCTCCCAACAGAAATTT
This sequence comes from Thereva nobilitata, assembly GCA_963855945.1. Taxonomy (NCBI): domain Eukaryota; kingdom Metazoa; phylum Arthropoda; class Insecta; order Diptera; family Therevidae; genus Thereva; species Thereva nobilitata. The sequence continues at coordinate 84,948,533 of OY979696.1, forward strand.
GGTGAATGGAAGCTTTCCGTAAAGTGCATGTCGAATTTAGGTGTTGGAAGCTCAGCACAGATCGGCTGAGGTTGTAGCTCAATGAGTAAAGATGGGTTAGAAACCTAAAAAATAATACTGGTTTAAATAATAAATGGTATGGTCAAGATATTATAAACCGAAAACAAATAAATGTATACAAAAATTTTGGTAAGAATGGTTCAATAATAGTCAGTTGAAAAATTAGTGGAGTGATGTTCAAAATGTATATCTTAAAATGTTCCACATATTGTGATGATTTGTGCGCCATCTATTACAAGTTTGAACGAACTGTTATTTGTAACGATTTAGCTAGAATTTGAATAAACGATTTATAACGATTTATGCAATAAGCTAAAATCGCGGCAACTACATATTAGTTAGAATTTGAACGAACGGTAATTGAAAACGTTGAAGCTTCTCAAAGTTTCTATGAAAAAAATGTTCCAGTAATAAAGGGCCTCCAGACTGCGGTGTAAAGATCTGGAACTTGGATAAGGGAGGAGCTTGCATATATAATTGCAGTGGTAGCAGCATTTAGAGTCAGTTTCCCCCGTATTCTAAAGCAGTGGTCTCCAAAATTTTTTGACCGCGTACCCTTCTGACGAAAATAACCATTAATTGAACGTGCGGTGGAAGAACAGTAATATTCCAAAAATTCCAAAAAAAAGTTAAGATAGCCATTTTGCAATTTAAATGTAGGTCTATCGTTGAGCGAAAAATGAGAAATATTCTCGTCGATCCTGTCCGTTAAATAATGCTTAGGAGTTTGCAATGTGTGGAAGAAAGATAACATTCCAGGAATGTTACTGTTCTTCCACTCAGCCGCTGTGCTCGCGTAGTACTCGCGTCTGCCACAGCGCTGTATCTCACAGTAGACCGTTATTAATAATTCATTTGAGACATATGATAAGAAAAAATTGAGTTTTATCAAAAAAAACGGGATTTTTCGAAAAAATTGACGAAAAAATACAAAAAATCACGATTTTCGATTCTATTTTTTTTAACCATTTTTCAAGTTTTTAAATTTTTTCTTGTTCACCATCTTAAGCTGCTTAGAAATACCTAAATTTGAAATAAAAAGGAACTTCATTCGAAGTGATGCACAAAAGTTATTGGCCAATCAATGTTCAAATTTGAGGTCTATTTTTGAGACTTGTATTAGATAATTTGACTTGAAATTTTAACCAAGCATTTTTCACGTTATAAACTATAACTTCTAAAAATTTCATGAAATTTCACATAAAACATCCGAAGTAATAACCAAAAGTCCAAAATTTGGCAAACATGTGTATTAATAACTAAACATGTGTGTTAATATTTAAACATTGTTATTTTCTCTTCTCTATATTCATTAAAAATGTTATCTTACAACAAGTAAATAAAAAACAGTTATGTATACTTATTTTTGAGAAAAAACTTTTATTGAGTGGAAGAAAGATAATATTCCATGATACATTATAGTAAATATATACAAAACTAATAATGCGAGTAATTTCCTATTTTGAGATAATATGTAGGACCCATAGATCTACAGATTTACAATAATACTTTTTTTTTAAACTTCAAGTTTCTTTGATAAACAGTTTTTTTTTTAATTTCCCGAAAAAGATGTTTTTGGAATATTACTGTTCTTCTTCTCACACGTTCAATTGTACCCCCTAATTATATGAGCGGCACTATACGCTTGCACGCGCGTACCGTTTCATGAGCCTAAACGGGATACCGCCTAATTTTTGGGAGACATCACCATTTATAAATGACAGTAACACTTATAATAGGATTGAAATTGGCGTACCAAGGGTGAGGTACTTTTCTTAAGTACCATAGGCGGAATATTGTCAGGGCCAATAGATTTATTGACGTCAAACTCTTTGAGACATTTATAAACCTCGCGAGTCCTGAAGAAAACTCCGCCCATTGCGTGAGCGTTATACTCGAGAACGGGTTTGCAATTCAATTTCGGGTAAAGAAGGATTTGAAGCGAACCGAGGTGTTAATTCGGCATTGGATTTGGTTTCTGGTATCACCTCCCCATTATAAATGATAGAAGGTGTTGTGGAACAGATAAAATTCTTCTTGATGAAAGTTACCAAGAACCCATGGGGGTAGCGATGGGGGTTTTGGGGGGATCAACCCTCCTGGTTTTTTGCTTAAAACTCGGAAACTATCAACTTTTCTTAAATAGCCTCGCTATTTCTTACTAATTCCACTATTCAAGGGCTAGTTGAAAATTGTCGTAAAAACTCATTTCTGTGGTGATCTTCAAGCTATAAAAACCAAATGAAGCGAAAGAGTGCAGCCTCTTGCAATTTCGAATACCTTTGCTGCAAGAATTTTTGCGTTACGAACTTAGCCCCTACCCTCTCTTTCTCTCTTGTCGATGAGAATGGGAGGAGCAAAGGAACAAAACCGAACCTGTACAGGGCTGTTGCACCTACTGAACAGGCGGACTTGAACGATAGAAAATAGAGGGTTTTTGTTACATTGGGTCAAATGACACCACGGCCAAACTTACGCAGAAATTTGCAGCAGTTATGTATCATATGTCAAGTCAAACTACGAATCAAATGCCGTTGTCGTTTTCGATGGCTTCCCTTATTAAGCTAGTGAAAACACTAAGCGAATAGAGTCATTGAGAAGAGCGCAAACTATTTGCTGCAATATTATTTACAGATTCAATAGTGCTCACTGCCTCGCAATAGTTTCCTGGAAAACTTCACAAAAAAGAGCCGGCTGATATCTATTTTGGCTACATTGTCAAAGTGATTAAAATAATATGGATTGATCATGTCGAACAAGGTCCGGAACGGAACCTGGCAAAGATAGTGTTGCGGAAAGTACCGACAGAAAAAAGGAGACCAGGACGACCTAAGAAAGGGTATATAGACAAGGAAGATTTAAGACAATTACGAATAAGAAACTGGAAAACACGGACCAGAGCTCGACAATCATAGAAGCGAACGCAAGTCAAGGCCAATAATAGGCTGTGAAGCTCCTGATGATGATGAAAGCTCAGAAGGCAAGAGTACCCTGGAGCTTCATTTGCTGCTCGGTTTTTAAACCAGTATTCCGTGTAGACCCGTGGCCCGGTATCCCCGTGCACCCGTAAAGATGCCGCCCATTTTAAAAAGGGTGTTGACGATTATTTGCCTTATTTGTTCCTCTTAATGTTTATATCTGTTAGTTTAGTATGGATTAGGGATGTTACGAATGTCATATTTTTCACATTCGCGAATGCGAACGCGAATGTTCAGAATGCGGATGTGCGAATGCGAATACGAATGTTTAGGAAGAGCGTTAAAAAATTTAATTAAATTAAGTCCTCATTTTTTATTACTTACAATAGGACATGAAGAAATATTAGAACAATAGACCAGTGTTAATACAGTAATGGTATTCTTTCTTCTCGTATTTAATAAACAGTGTTCAAAAGAGGAATATTACATTTCATGAGACAATTTATAAAGACCCCCATTTATATACAGTCAGCCGGCAGGCCATGGCCTGAAGGTTTCTCGCGTTGAGGCCAAGTATAACCAGACACTCACTCACGCACACCGTCAACTTGCATTGCTGACAAAAATCTTTGTGTGTGTAGTTATCGTCAGTTCGTGCCGGACAATCTGAACTTCTATCTGAAACTCTCGTTGAGGCGATACACTTGAATTAACAACCTGCTACGCTAAACTGTCGTCTTCGCCTGTGTGCACGTAGGTAATCATGAGATCGCCTGCAGTCCACGGCTTGTCAGACGTATGCCTCAAGTCCTCATCCCTCAGTCAGACTGAGTAATGTATGGCCTTCATCGGGCGGTACCTGGTGACCTGGCCGAAAAGGCTACGGCCTGCCGGCGGCTTCTTTCAATGGGGTTCTTAAGAGGCTCATATATAAGGGCGGCTGCACTAAAAAATTGCTCATTTGGAACACTGGGCCTTGTCGGTGGAGCGCTCACACATTCGCATTCGCAAAACATTCGCATTACTTGATGCGAATGCGAATGTCGATGCGAATGTTTAAAATTATGCGAATCATTCGCATAAGCGAATGCGAATGCGAACATTCGTAACATCCCTAGTATGGATATAAAAACTTTTTATTCTTTTCTTTCTTTCAAAAATTAGAGTTTAAAAATAAAAATTCGTAGCAGTATTGAATATCTCAGAAAAAGACAGGAAATAAAGTACTTTGAAGAGAAATTTGGCGTACCCCCTAGAATTTTTTGCGTACCCCTCGGGGTACGCGTACCACACTTTGGAGACCACTGTTCTAAAGAATGACCAATCATAAGTCATAAGCTTTTGAGACTCAAATTACAATCCTATTGGGTGGTGCTACACGGAGACTCGAAAAGTCGTCCGAAATCAGATTTGAGTCTCGTTATTTAATGCTACACGAGGCTGTCTTAGAACACTTCTTTACCCTATATGAAAGTTTTGATTGTGTGTGGGTGTGGGTCATTGTTTACATCTGAGAAGGGAGAAGAGAAAGAAATGTGCGTATGAGTTAGTTTTCACCCCGGAAATTTTTGGGTGAAAATTCTTTCGTTAAAGTTTCGTCATGTGCGTCCTTCTTTCTCTCCACTCCTTCGCTTCTTTCCTATAAAACCGTGTTTTTCGTACTTCTTGAGTCTCCGTGTAGCACCCCACATTGGCGGTACTTGAACATAATGATATATGTTCAATCGGTAATCCGTCATTAAAAGCTTGAGACACTGTTCTTGACCATATCAGTTGTTTTGGTATTATAACCACTCAGGGGACGAACGGCTAGCAAAGACCACGGAAGGTGGTGGCACCCGATTTGTCACTTCTATTAAAACCCGAGAAGAGTCACTGCAGACGAACACCTAGCAGCTCTGTCAGCAAGTCCTAATCCCACCCCCCGTGGTGCCTCTTTACCTATATTCTTATTTTATTAATACTGGAACCTTTCGATAGCGCCCACGTTTTTTTCCATTTAAGTAAGTTATATGTATAATTTTTACCAATAACTTCATTAATTGAATTCTTAACTTTTCGAAAGGTAGGCTGTTCCCATATACTGGCTAGTGCAAAAAAACTACATTCAAAATTATTTTTTACTTTTTGGTTCATTTTTAAGTAAAAGCGTATTTTTTAGTTTTTTAAACTATGTATTTTATTTTCTACTTTTTAGTCTATGATACATATGTCTTTTCTACTTTTTAGTCTATTATATGTGTACCGCCATTTTGTAGTGACCGCAATATTAGATTTAAAATGACGTCACACGTCATATATTAGATTTAAAATGACGTTACTGTATTATACTCGTCTTACATTTTTATTTGATACCCATACCGAGCGCGTTGTAAAGAAAAAGGTAGTCCGCCATTTTGTTTTGGCCGCCATTTTGAATTTAGAATGACGCCAAACAGCTAATTGTATTCTACCTGTCATGCCCTTTCATTTGATACCCAAGTCGGAGGGTCGGGGAACACAATAGCAAAAATCAGCCGCCATCTTGGAACCGCCATCTTGAATGTCTTAGAAAATGGTCGAATTGTATTGTCACGCGAACTATGCATTTGTGCAAAATTTGAAGTTGATCGGTTATATGGAAGTGGGTCAAAATCAAGTTGCAAGATTTGCTTACATAGAACATACATACATACATACATACATCTGGTAAAGCTAATATAAAGCTAAAACATACATACATACAAACATACAAACATCCATACATGCATACATACAGAGATACATACATACAGGTGAAGCTAATATAAAGCGTATAATAAAAGAGGGCAATTCCAACATCTGCCTTACGTATTCGGAAAGCTTTTTAAGAAGCTTTAAAGTAATACCCTTAAGCTTTAGTTTTCCTCATACAAAGTTTTAGTTTTTGTTGTTGCGTTGCTTCTTATTGCAGGCAATTATGTTGGTGACCGTGAAAGGTATCATTTAGCATACTCAATAGACCAGTTCTGGTTCGATTGCAGAGGTCATGCAGCATTGGACGTGATAAGTACTCAGTTGGGGGACCGTATTTGTAAAACGATACTCGAGCTTAAAAAATGTTCGGCCTCTTTTTTCCGGGGGTATCAAATGCAATAATTTTTCCTCAAGGGGGCCAATAGGGCATTCCTTATGGCGAGGCGCGAATGAGGCAAGGCATGCCATGTGTGGGCCTTATAGGGCAATCCAGACGGGGTTCACATTAGGCAGGTTAGCCCCCCTAAAATGCTAGTCCGCATAACGCCATTACCAAAGAATTAAAAACCATATAACTCAACAGACAAGTGGTATAAAAATTGACTGATTAACATTTTACATTTGTTCACGTGCTCCCCACCCACAATGATTATGCTCCGCCGCCCCTGTAGTCAAGCAAGAAGTGATGGAAGAGATTAAAAAAGTCTTAGAAAATTTTAGACGCTCTGGAACGACAATGGAAATGTTTCAAAAAAATCGCCATTGCGAATAATTTTTTTAGATTTTTTTTTTAAATTGAATTTAAATTCGAACAAATCTTGAATTTTATTTATTTATTTTTTTTTTGGTGGCCGAATTTCGGTAAGAGGCTTTCCTACTAGTAATAGCATAATCTACACACTTTGTATAAACTATTTTTATGATGATACATATTTGAGGAATGAGTTTTTGACCTTTGACTTTGAATACAATTGTTTTCCATGAGCTCGATCGATAGGGACTTTTGACATTTCATTTACAATGATGTATTAATTTAAGGTCTGTACCAATTTTCAGCTCTATGCAAATTATGCAGAAAGTTTACTTTTTTTCGTTAGTTTTGACGGGTACAATGCGAACTAATATCTAATGTCGATTTTGGATTTTTGGTAATATTCCAACGTTAAAAAAATATCATCTGTTTGGTCATGGCTTGTGGGTTATTCCGTTACCAAGATCCACGTTAGCCAGTGGAGTTTTTGTAATTTTATAACGGTATATAAAAAATATCAAATCTAGTAGTCCAGGTGCTAGAGCAGTGAGACATATAAATTTTGGTTTTGGCGTGATGTAACGGACTTTTTTGGTGAAATTGGTCAGGAATGGCATCCCCAACAAAATCTAGGGGGTGCGCAAACATGAAAACGCCTGGAAAATTTATGGGAGCCCAAAAACTGAAAAATTCACGAAAAATTCCCTGTTTTTTGACTTTTCTTGATAAATATTTCTTAACGAAGGCTTCTACGCGAAAAGTTTCTTGGACATGTTTTGTTCGTTATTGGATTTGCTAAAACTTAGCGTAAGTTTGATTTTTGAAATTTGAATTTTTGCATTGCAAAATACCGAAAACTACGAAAAATGGTACCCTCACTTTAAAATTATACCAACAAAAGAAAATACCATTATTTTTCAATGTTATTCTGGAATTAGGTAGTTTAAGGTATGCTTAACTTATATCCAAAACATGATCACTGTCTGTCAAACAGTTTTTGCGTAATGTATTTTGCAATTAAGTGATTTTAAAAAATTAAATTTGTTGCAGCGCAAAAGAAAAAGCTCCCTTGTTGGTCCTTAATTTTTTACGTATGCTTTAAGACTCACTTTACAATATCCAATCATAAAACTGCTGTTTTTTAAATTTTTTAAATGTATTAATTTTTAAAAAAAAACCCCTTAGCTGCAAAATAGCGCCAGAAATGCTCGGCGCGTTTCAAATTCGCTCGAAAAACAGCTAAATTGGTGCAATAGAAACTGAGTCCTTTTTCGAGCGAATTTGAAACGCGCCGAGCATATCCAAGTTAATGATATTTTGCAATTTTTTAAAAAAAATAAAAACTAAAAAAAATTAAAAAACAGCAATTTTATGATTGGATATTGTAAAGTGGGTCTTAAAGCATACGTAAAAAATTAAGGACCAACATGGGAGCTTTTTCTTTTGCGCTGCAACAAATTTAATTTTTTAAAATCACTTAATTGCAAAATCCATTATCCAAAAACCATTTGACAGACAGTGATCATGTTTTGGATATAAGTTAAGCATACCTTAAACTACCTAATTCCAGAATAACATTGAAAAATAATGGTAGTTTCTTTTGTTGGTATAACTTTAAAGTGAGGGTACCATTTTTCGCAGTTTTCGGTATTTTGCAATACAAAAATTCAAATTTCAAAAATCAAACTTACGCTAAGTTTTAGCAAATCCAATAACGAACAAAACATGTCCAAGAAACTTTTCGCGTAGAAGCCTTCGTTAAGAAATATTTATCAAGAAAAGTCAAAAAACAGGGAATTTTTCGTGAATTTTTCAGTTTTTGGGCTCCCATAAATTTTCCAGGCGTTTTCATGTTTGCGCACCCCCTAGATTTTGTTGGGGATGCCATTCCTGACCAATTCCACCAAATAAGTCCGTTACATCACGCCAAAACCACTGGAAACGCTCCAGCGCCTGGACTATAAACTAATTCCTTAATTTACCTTTATTCTTATTTTGATTGCATCTTTTTGCATCGTTTCGTTAAAATATACTCTTCATTCAACATCTTTATTCTATCTATAGACGACCCCTTTTTGAATTTACCTTTTTAAAATGCAGACCACAGGTTTAAATAAAAAATGTATCCGCTATTAAACATTCATTGTAATGGATTCAAAACATATTGAAAACGTTTTAAACAAATTAATTTTACGATATCGTAAAAAGTAGAAATAAAAACTTATATGTATATAAATTGAAATTTACTTATATATTGTAAATAAAATACATACAATAATATGATAACACTTTCCTAACATAAAATAAATAGACCCACGAGATGATGAAAAAGGGCACCCACCCTCTCAAGGGTGAATGAATGTCACTATTATTTTAAAACAAATCCACAAAACTTTCGCAAGTATGGATAATACAAAGTTATCCAAGAATATTCCGTCTATCTATATTTATTGGAAAACTTAATTGAAATTAACTTACTTTTTGCAATATAAAACATCTGGAATTGTAAGCCATGCATATGTAGCAATTATTTGGCGAATCCTGTGCCTGTACGTACTCAGCTGTATCTACAACAGTATACAAATTTTCTGGAAAACTCTTGCTAGTACTGGGAACTACATGACGCCCACCGGTTGCACCACAATGACTATTACAATTATTGTATGTCTCGTGAAAGGACGATGACTCTGTAATAATTTCCTGTGCGCTATTGTTAACTGCAGATTCATCAAATAGTTGCAGTTGGTTAAAACTGTCTAAACATGAGCTAAGGAATTCGTTTCTTATTGCCATCGATTAAATGATACCAAAATATTTTAAAGATTTTTGATTGTTTTTAAACCTAAATATAAGTAAGACCATAACGACATATGGATAGCAAAAATTATATTTTATGCACTTTCTCATAATCTCTCATTCCACAATTATGTATTAAAAACAAACATATTGAATAAAAATATTACACTCTAAAAACTGTTGTGTTTCTTTAAAGTTGTTTTTTCAATAAACAGATTCACTGGTAATTTTACAGCTGATACAATTAAGTGACCGGCAAAAAAATCAACTTTTCACCGCAATTACACACTAATTTTTTATACGTACATCTTAAATTTTGCCCAATGGGACAACAAGAAGGATTGTGGCCATAGAAAAGCACTAGCCTTTTGTCATCTGTCTCGTATACGCGTAAATTGAACATATGGGATGACTATTGACTACATAATTATAGACAATTCAATCCCACGCTTGTTTTCCTTCATCATCACATCACAGTTCAAAGTAAGAGGAGCTTTTTTGTTTTGCATCTCTTCAAAACAAATTTCTCTCTTAGTATTATGAACAGCTGTTCGGCGAGAGAACTTCTATACACGCTTTTGCACTAAGCATGCAACAGCTAGCAGAGGGTTCTCATCTACAGTATATTTCACCCACCACCCACAGGAGCTTATATTTCCCCTGTTTTTAAGCTGTGGACAAACTCAGTTATTTCAGCTTTCAGCGTGTTTCAGTCTCGTTTTCTAAATGTTTTCAACCAAAAAAGCCAACTGAATACTATGAATTAGGAAACGTATCAGTAAAATCCTTTACTATTTTTGAAAGCTCCGTTTCTAAAGTTGTAACTCTCTTTAATATAACTCTACCCACATTCACCTTATGCATATGTGTTATAATTTTGTATGAACGATTTTGGTCCTTTCTGTTAATTTTTACTATCCTGAAGGATTGTTTTGGTGTGGCGCATGTCTTTAGGGCAATAATAGAGGGTACATTGTCCAGTCCATTGGATTTGTTGATAGCAAACTCCATTATGGAAAGCGTTAGGATAGGTCCTCGTAATGGAAGGATCTCGATCGACCGCAATAAGCTCTTTCTAATGCCTCAGTTCAATAATATTCTGTTCAATCCACATAAGTGGCTTCACCGGCTAAATTCCAGTTCAGTGCTTGAAATAATTGTTGCAGAAATACTAAAGCTCACTGGAATGGCATTCCACTATTCCAGTTGATTACTCTCTTTTGAACGAGTTTTACGTTTTACTTAAGCTCGAGTTCGAGTTGGGCGAATTCAGGTCTCTTTTTTCCTCATTTAATATGTGGAAATTGTATGCGAATTGAGTTTATTTTAAAGTTCAGTTTACCAATTTGTTCAAACTTGAGCAGTTCGGCTGATGCAGCTGGGGTATTACTCTTCTTCCCTTAGCGGAAACTAGTTTTCATGCTTGGCCAAATGTGTTTCTGGCCGTTTCGTTGTGTATTGCAGCTGCTCTACTCGATTGTGGTCAACGGATGCAAAGTTTTTCTACATTCCAATTAACCTGAGCACTATGCTAAAAAGATATTGTCCCTATTGCGATTGTCGAGTCGACCGACAATGGACTTATATTTTGTATTGCGTTAGAGCAGTGATCCCGAAAGTGGTCCATGGTCCTGGTGGGTTATGGTTATTTTGGGGGTACCCGAAGAACTACCTATTATTCATTAACATAACTTTAATTACTAACCGGAATAGAGTGAGATTATTCCTTTAATGTAACACCAAAATCAGCCATTTTGAGAACTCCTCACAATGTCATACTTTAAATGAGGCGAGGTGCCCTTGCAGTGACAAAATGACGAAAACAAGCAAATTATAGAAGGAAAAAGAAAAGTAATACCAATGAAGAGCCGTTTTTACGAATTTGAGCATTAAGCTACCTCAGAGGAAGAATAAGAGAGTAAGTATTTTACAATTTCATCTCGCCTCATTTCAAGTTGGAAATTTTTCTTTCCCAAAAGAAGTAAAAAAGAAGAAACCCACGTCTCTCGTACGTATTGACAATCACACCTCGCCTCATGTATTTTAAAAATCGAAAATCAAAGATGATTTTGTCTCAATACACGCTCATACAAAGAGTAGTAGGACATTATTTTTAAACCGCGACATTTCAAAAAATTTGAGGCCTCAGTAGAATTTACCATCGTGAAGTGACAAATGTACTGCCTCGTGTAGGGCCACGTAACTCTAATACATAGGGTGAGTTCCAAAATGCATCACTATCACTGCAGAATTCAGCTACAGGCTTTAAATTTCTGAACTCTGCAGTGATACTGCAGTGTTTCACTTGAGAAATCACTCATAGTTTTATCATAGACAAATTATTATACACGTTGTATCACGAACAGTGACAAAACGGCAGGCTGTGGATAGGTTATGGATAGACGAACAAAAAATCGTATGGTTGGGGGGGGGGGGGTAATCGTAACGGTTTAGCCGCTAGGGCGTTTTGAATTATTTTTTTTAGAGTTTTACATATCACCCTGTATTTTTGTAACCCTGTGACCTATTTTCATGAATAAGTGTAAGTGTACGCAGAATACTCCCACCTATCTAAAACCGTAAAAATCAAGGCTCTACCCTATCTACTTCCAGAGAAATGAGTCGTCAAAGCCAAAACTTTGGTTTTTTTTCACTAAAATTTCAACCAAAACCACCTTTTTTCCAAAAAATGCCTAGTTAACTAATATTATAATATTTTGCACTAAGCATGCAACAGCTAGCAGAGGGTTCTCATCTACAGTATATTTCACCCACCACCCACAGGAGCTTATATTTCCCCTGTTTTTAAGCTGTGGACAAACTCAGTTATTTCAGCTTTCAGCGTGTTTCAGTCTCGTTTTCTAAATGTTTTCAACCAAAAAAGCCAACTGAATACTATGAATTAGGAAACGTATCAGTAAAATCCTTTACTATTTTTGAAAGCTCCGTTTCTAAAGTTGTAACTCTCTTTAATATAACTCTACCCACATTCACCTTATGCATATGTGTTATAATTTTGTATGAACGATTTTGGTCCTTTCTGTTAATTTTTACTATCCTGAAGGATTGTTTTGGTGTGGCGCATGTCTTTAGGGCAATAATAGAGGGTACATTGTCCAGTCCATTGGATTTGTTGATAGCAAACTCCATTATGGAAAGCGTTAGGATAGGTCCTCGTAATGGAAGGATCTCGATCGACCGCAATAAGCTCTTTCTAATGCCTCAGTTCAATAATATTCTGTTCAATCCACATAAGTGGCTTCACCGGCTAAATTCCAGTTCAGTGCTTGAAATAATTGTTGCAGAAATACTAAAGCTCACTGGAATGGCATTCCACTATTCCAGTTGATTACTCTCTTTTGAACGAGTTTTACGTTTTACTTAAGCTCGAGTTCGAGTTGGGCGAATTCAGGTCTCTTTTTTCCTCATTTAATATGTGGAAATTGTATGCGAATTGAGTTTATTTTAAAGTTCAGTTTACCAATTTGTTCAAACTTGAGCAGTTCGGCTGATGCAGCTGGGGTATTACTCTTCTTCCCTTAGCGGAAACTAGTTTTCATGCTTGGCCAAATGTGTTTCTGGCCGTTTCGTTGTGTATTGCAGCTGCTCTACTCGATTGTGGTCAACGGATGCAAAGTTTTTCTACATTCCAATTAACCTGAGCACTATGCTAAAAAGATATTGTCCCTATTGCGATTGTCGAGTCGACCGACAATGGACTTATATTTTGTATTGCGTTAGAGCAGTGATCCCGAAAGTGGTCCATGGTCCTGGTGGGTTATGGTTATTTTGGGGGTACCCGAAGAACTACCTATTATTCATTAACATAACTTTAATTACTAACCGGAATAGAGTGAGATTATTCCTTTAATGTAACACCAAAATCAGCCATTTTGAGAACTCCTCACAATGTCATACTTTAAATGAGGCGAGGTGCCCTTGCAGTGACAAAATGACGAAAACAAGCAAATTATAGAAGGAAAAAGAAAAGTAATACCAATGAAGAGCCGTTTTTACGAATTTGAGCATTAAGCTACCTCAGAGGAAGAATAAGAGAGTAAGTATTTTACAATTTCATCTCGCCTCATTTCAAGTTGGAAATTTTTCTTTCCCAAAAGAAGTAAAAAAGAAGAAACCCACGTCTCTCGTACGTATTGACAATCACACCTCGCCTCATGTATTTTAAAAATCGAAAATCAAAGATGATTTTGTCTCAATACACGCTCATACAAAGAGTAGTAGGACATTATTTTTAAACCGCGACATTTCAAAAAATTTGAGGCCTCAGTAGAATTTACCATCGTGAAGTGACAAATGTACTGCCTCGTGTAGGGCCACGTAACTCTAATACATAGGGTGAGTTCCAAAATGCATCACTATCACTGCAGAATTCAGCTACAGGCTTTAAATTTCTGAACTCTGCAGTGATACTGCAGTGTTTCACTTGAGAAATCACTCATAGTTTTATCATAGACAAATTATTATACACGTTGTATCACGAACAGTGACAAAACGGCAGGCTGTGGATAGGTTATGGATAGACGAACAAAAAATCGTATGGTTGGGGGGGGGGGGGGTAATCGTAACGGTTTAGCCGCTAGGGCGTTTTGAATTATTTTTTTTAGAGTTTTACATATCACCCTGTATTTTTGTAACCCTGTGACCTATTTTCATGAATAAGTGTAAGTGTACGCAGAATACTCCCACCTATCTAAAACCGTAAAAATCAAGGCTCTACCCTATCTACTTCCAGAGAAATGAGTCGTCAAAGCCAAAACTTTGGTTTTTTTTCACTAAAATTTCAACCAAAACCACCTTTTTTCCAAAAAATGCCTAGTTAACTAATATTTCTTTTTGCAAAATTAGAAAGCTTGGACCATTGCCTTTGAATAATGTCCAGACAATTTTTACTGTAATTGTAATTTTGGTTACTGTTTTTTCATTTGTTTATAACTCAAATAATAACAATTGCATTTTTCCGGCCATTTTGAAAAAAAATTAAAATTTTTTATCAGATCTGGTAGAAAATTTTGAGACCTTTAATTTAAAAAAAAATAAAGTTAATTTTTGTTAACGTAAAGCCGAGATAGAATTTTAAATTTTTTTTTCAAAATGGCCGAAAAATGCAATTGTTAATATTTAATTTATAAACAAATGAAAAAAAAGTAACCAAAATTACAATAATAAAAATTTTCAATTGAGTTCAAAAGGTGGCATCGAGACCTATATTTTGAAAAAAGAAATTTTCATTTTGGACTTAATGGCATAAAATGGCGGGCATTTCAAATTTTAGATAACAAATGCAATTTTGGCCAACGGGTTACTTTACCGCCCGCATTCTCAGAGAGGTCTGGAAAACGCCATTTTCGGTCAAGAGAACATGCATGAAAGGAGGCACTTTCGGGGCACATGTGAAAAAAAATTGTTTTCCTTCATTTTCGACCGTTAAAATACTGAACATTTTCGTGTAATGCCCCAGTTACACGAATGACAAAAAATGACAATTGTCATAATCTCTGGTCATAATTAATGGCATTGTTGTTGTTTATTTTTTATGACAGAAATAATGACACAAATTATGACCGTGTATGATGATAATGATAAATTATGACAGAAAAAATGACAAGTATGTCATTCGTGTAACTGGGGCATAAAGGCTCTATCAGATCAAACTTTGAGAGCAGCGGCAGAAGCAGAGGCAGAAGCAGAATTCTGCCTGCTGTATCAGATTCAAGTAAAGCAGCAGCAACGGCAGAATTTTTATTTGACAGAAAGTTCTTCGTCAATAGTTCTTTAATAATAATAAATTCTTTGTAAAATATCACACAATAATAAATTCTCAATTTTCCGCGTCCATTAGTAATTTAAAAACAACTTGCAAGTGCAAGATTTATCAAATGTCAAAAAATTCTGCTTTGCAAAGCAGCAAAATTAGGATTTGAGATGAAAAAGCAGCGGCAGAACTCTCTTCTGCTTTTCTTGTCACTTGACCAGCGTAAGCCAATAGAAACAATTCTCTGCCGACGGTTCTGCTTCTCTGCTTTGGATCTGATAGAGCCTTAACTTTTCAAATTAAAAAAAAGATTACACATCTTGAAATATTAGCAGCCGCCAATATAAATTTGTTAAATATGGCTGCATATTTGTTAGCATGTGAAAATAAGGCTAAGAAAAAGAAGAAATATTCTGCCAATGTCACTACTTTGGTTAAGTACTTGGTAATATTTTTTTCAAATGTTACTTATTTCAAAAATAATAAACCAATGTTATCCTTTTCTCGCACAATATTTTTATATTTTTTGCACAATTGCACAATTGCATTAAAACTAGTTTCAGCCGAAAAAAAAGCGTGTGTCACAAGGGCTTTAATTGACATTTGCATACTTTATGCTCAGAAATGCTAAATACCCCCAACTTCAGAAGACTGTTCTTTTAACTATTGTTAATTATAGTTTGTGTTGTGAATATGAATAGATATGAATAGAATATGAATAATGAATATAAATAGTGAATATGATTAGATTGATTTCCTGATAAAATAATTCTTTTATTATTAGATTTAACTACTAACGCAGAAGGAAAAATAAATTTTCAATCATATTTTAATAATTTTCGGTATGTTGGTAGGGAGCTTTTCACAAGTTCCCAAAATGATTACAACAAATTTATTGAAATTTGGACAGGACAAAGTCTGTCGGGTCAGCTAGTTGTTAATAAAGAAGTTTTGTGTGAGCATTTTAAAAGAGTATACCTTAATTAATACTACGAATCCGTTAATGAAAACGTAACAATATAAAAAAACGACAAAAATGATTTGTTTCGAATGAGCTGTATGAACTCAATTTACATTTAATCTCGCCATATCTCAGTCAATTTTTGGAGATATCAATTTTAAATTTCAACACAATGTAGCTTAACTTACTCTCTAAATATAAAACTATTTATATCAATTTAATGACGAATGATTAAAAATTTTCCAACGAGTTCGTGACTTTTGATTTCTGATTAAAAAGTTGTGTTATAAATTCTAGAATCTTGACCTTTTATGCCTACGGCAATGTAACTCTTCTGGCAGACGGGCATGGATGTGAAGGGAGAATGTAAACGAAAACGTAGACGGTGGCTGTGATCAACTTGCGCGGGGTAATCCTGTTACTCTCTCACCATTGTCAGGCCACGAACTTGTCCAGGTTGCCGCCATGTACCTCAAGTGCGGCATATAGGTTCCCAAGTTCACAAAACCAAGCGTAAAATAAAAGGCAATTTATTATGAGAAAAATATTATTATTATTTTACAAGCGAAAAATGCAATGTACATTTACAAAAAAAAATATAAAAAAAAATAAAAAGCGAACTTTGTAATGACATTTGTTAAAAGCTATATTGGCTAGTTAAGATCAGGTGTGATGAGCCTATCAACAGGTCGGATCATCATTTTGGCAGATTTTAAAGCATACTTTGTTCCATGAAACTCGTTCCAGTACATGCCTTGAAACTGGTGCGCATCAGGAACGTCACCTCCAAAATATTGTCCATTTAGATTTCTAAATAAAAACATTTTGATTATATAATTTAAAAACAGGTTTTAAGTTGATCTTACGCCATTTCACATGCATTATACCACCAGGCACCGGTATGTGCTTGAGCGCAGTTTCCTTCAACCCATCCATCGTTGTCATTGTCAAAAGTTGAAAACTTATAAGAGGCAGAGTAACTAAAGGAATCCCCAGCGTCTCCTTGATAATCGCCAAGCAAATTCAAGGCGTAATCCTCTTTTTCACCGCCAATCGCAAATGCATTATACCTGGCATACTTCTTTTCTCCGTCGAAGTCTTCTAGGACAATAATCAACTCATGTAAGACTTGTGAAGTTATATCGTGCAGCTTATCAAGGCCAATGAAAAATTCTCCAGCAATATTACCAAAACCGTATTTGTACTCGAGCCAATTTCGGTTGAAGTTGACAGAACCATCTTTGCGGTTTTGTATAACAGTCCATCCACCTCCTTCAGTTTCACCATCGCACATCACAAAGAAGGGCCCCTTGACAGAATCAACCTGGACTTTTTGAACACCATGAGCTTGAGCACAGCTTAAGGGCAAAGGTGGTGGTGCTCCATAACGAGTATCAGGAGGACCTTGCATGAAGGCATATACTGGCTGGGCTCGTAATGTATGCAGAGCACTGTTTAAGAATTGTTTACTCGGGAAACTGTTTTGACGTTGGTGAATATCTCTGAAAGTAAAATTTAAATTGATGTTAACAAGGATTGCTGATTTGATTGGTATTAAGCTCAAACTTTTTGTGGTAAATGGTATAAAAACATTTATTGGCTGTCAATGGATTTAAGCAATACAAAGTAATACAATAATTTATTTAAAAACAGTGGGTGTGTGTGCTTATATACGGTACGCGCATTAGAAGTTATACTTCTTTGGCCTGATTTAAGACTAATTTTTAATTTGCATGCGAACAATTTGTTTGATTATTGGTTTTTATTTTATTTTCTTGAGTTGGCAGGTGGAAGCATCACGCTTCAGCCTGTCGTTTATGTTGGTGTAATCGTAACTAAAACCTGCTACTAGTCTTCCCATTCTCCGCGTGGCTTCATTTACCTTCCTACCGCAAGCAACAAAATAGAAGTTACGCTATTCTTACAGCGGCAAATTATGGCGCAAAGCCTGTTTCTCCTTTTGAATGAGAGAAACGCACTTTGGCCAGCCACCTTGATAGGGCGATCGGTAATAATCGCCTTCTGGCTCCTTAAAAAACTGGCGACAAAATCGGCATTACGTTATCCTTTCAGCGACAAATTGGGGACAAATTATGGCGCAAACCCTGTTTAGTTATTTCGTATTAAAGGAAATATGATCTGAAAAGATTTTCATAAAATTCGGTTGAGCCGTTTTTTGGTTTAAACGACTTGAGTGATTTTTGTACCTGCACAATTTCGCCCGAACCAACAATGATACCGACTTCGTTGAGGTGTCAATCGTAGCGTATTATCGAAGTTACTATCTGAAAAGATTTTCATAAAATTCGGTCGAGCGGTTTCTTTTTTAAGACGACGTAAGTGATTTTTGTACCTGCACGATTTCACGTGAACTAAAAAAGATATCGACTACGTTGAGGTGCCGTTCGAAGCATATTAAAGAAAATATGATCTGAAAAGATTTTCATAAAAATCGGTCGAGCAGTTTTTTTTTGTTTGAACAAAGTTCGTGGTTTTTGTACCTGCACGATAGCGCGCGGACGAAAAATGATATAGACTTCGTTGAAGTGCCGATCGAAGCACATTAACGAAAACATGTTCTGTAAAAAATTTCATTAAATTCGGTCAAGCCGTTTTTTTGTTTAAATGAAAAAACTTGATTGGTTTTTCTAATATCGAATAAACTCGATGAAATGAAACCCGTTCTAAATGAAATTACATTTTCTGGATTCAGCAGAGTGATAGCTTCCCATTAAGATATCCCTTGTCAAAATCCGAGCAATCTTTAAAAATCGTGCAAAAATTACGTAACAATTTACAAACATCACGAATTTTTCAATCTTTTAGATCAGCACTTTTATGACGGAGAGAGAATTGTTATCCAGATCCTACAGGTTCTGGATATTGAAGTTCATCCCGGAATTTCCAACTAGTTTAGTATAATTTAAACCGATTAAATCTAAATTCAGAGAGTAGACCTGACATTCAGATAATTGAGCTCTGGCTCTTGGTCTATACGGAGTTTTAGTTTGGGGAAATTTATTTAGGGCAAAATGTGGTTCCGTTATTTAGGGCAAAATGTGGTTCTGTTGCCGAATCCACTTTCACGATTTTAGTTGGGGCAAAATGTGGTTCTGTTCAAAAATTTGTCTTTTGGGATTTTAGTTGGGGCAAAAGGTGGTTTTGTTCGGGAAATGGCTCAGCTCTGAAGGAAACTTACCTGTTCAAGGCAACTTTCCCATTTGCACCTTAGAAGTTCACCCGGCGTCCGTTACACTTCCACATGAGTAAATTCTTTAATTACAGCCCACCAATTTGCAAATGTTTAAATATTTGCTGGAAATAAATTTAACACAAGGGCAACTCATAAACATGTTTACCGCTCCAACCAACGAATCGCTCATTGAAATCACTTGCGTGAGGCTTTTACGTTTTCCGCGATTTGCCATAATCATTCATTTGTCAAATTTTATCGGTTCATTTCTTTTGTTAAGTTGAAAAGCAAAGTCCCAAGCAAAAAAAATTTAAAATATAAATCCAGTACAATACCATGGAATACTTATGCTCTTGAAGAAATGGAGCGTATGAGAATATTACCTCGTGCATTTTAAAATTGAACAATTTAAATTAATTATTTTTACTTACAAAGTAAAATAAATTAAAAAAAACTGTTAAAATAAATAACTTTTATAAAAAAAATGCGCTAAAAAGTAAAAAATAATTTTTCCTTTGTCAGAGTAACTTTGAGCTAGTAACAAAGTATTCTATTCTAAATCTGGTACTTTGTAATTGTTTCAGAACTCATTACTTTGTAATGCAGAGCGAATAAATTCATTCCGCCCTATGCAATGGCCGTGTAAAAGTAATTCATTCGTTTTATAGTCCGGGGAAATTAGCATTTAAAGGAGACAAAATTCGGAAATGGCTGAAAATTGATCCACAGCTTCCTTGGGACTTTTTAAGAAAACAATTTCGGAATAAAAAAAAAATGGCCGCCGGAAATATAGCGGTTTTCCGGTGTTTTCCTTGTATCTCGGTTTCTATAGGTCGTACAACCCCATACAAAGGCCCTAAATGTTGACAATGAAATTCTCTACAACTTTAGTTATTACAAAGATGTTGACCCGATTAACCCTTTCAAAGTTATTCAAGGTCAAAGTTTCCAAAAATCACTTCGGCCAAAAAATCACTAGCTATTGATTTTTGCAAAAGTTTTCGAAAAAATGGCAAGGGTGTCATTAGGGTAGGCAATAATCTTTTGTATAAATAGAACAAAAAAAAATTCTCAATAATCAGTTTCTGAGTCATTTTTTGACCAAAAACTGATTTTTTGAAACTTTGACCTTGAATAACTTCGAAAGGGTTGTTTTCGAAAAAATGACAAAAGGATTTTTTGTAGGCAATAACGTTTCGTATTGACTGATCAAACATTTTTTTCGAAAAAACCAGCTTTTGAGTGATGTTTTCGCCAAAAAGTGATTTTTGGAAACTTTGACCTTGAATAACTTTGAAAGGGTTAATCGGGTCAACATCTTTGTAATAACTAAAGTTGTAGAGAATTTCATTGTCAACATTTAGGGCCTTTGTATGGGGTTGTACGACCTATAGAAACCGAGATACAAGGAAAACACCGGAAAACCGCTATATTTCCGGCGGCAATTTTGTTTTTTTTGTGATTCCGAAATTGTTTTCTTAAAAAGTCCCAAGGAAGCTGCGGACCAATTTTCAGTCATTTCCGAATTTTGTCTCCTTTCGTGCGTTTTTTTTTGCTAATTTCCCCGGACTATTATACAAAAGAATACAAATGGAATTAGTTCGTTTGTGTGGTAACTAGTTCTAAAGTAATTCTGAATTAATTCTTTTTCCCGCTGGGCAAGGTTGGCCACCATACTAAGACCCGGTATAGGAGTATTGGGCGGACGATCGCTATGTGTATCCATCGTACTATGTTAGGGGAGAAGCGCCATTTCTTCCCAATGGTTTTTTTGCAAGCGAAAAGCGCTATGTTTGCTTTCTTAATGCGCTCTTCCCTGTTTTCATTCCAGAGGAGTTTCTTGTCCAGGACTACTGTTGCTAAATTTAAGCCTGACATTGTTAAGCCCGGGGGGGGGGGTTAAAGGTTTGGGTTTTTACCTCCTCGTGGAGAGGACCAATTCGTTTTTACTGGGTTAACGCTGAGTCCGCGGGTGGCAGTCCAGCTTGAACAAGCCAAGCCGTGATGGGCCTCTGCCTCCATGTGCCGTATCAGCTGGTTCATAGTTACGACCCATAGGAGAGGCGAAAGTACTCCTCCTTGCGGGGTGCCTCTATTCGCCTAGGATCGAGCTCACCATCCTGCCAGTAAGCATTTGGTGGATGAGAGACACCAGAGATGCTTTGATCCCGTGCTCTGTCAAGGCCAGGGTAATGGCGTCCGGGAGTACGTTGTTAAACGCTCCCGACCTCGAGCGATTTTTTAATGTTTGAAACCAATGAGGGGAGAGCAGTATCAGTAGATTTGCCCTTTGTATAGGCGTGTTGTGTGCCAGAGTTCCGAGGTTAGTATGGTCTGCCTCAGATATATTTCGATTAGCCTTTCTAAAGTCTTTAAAAGAAAGGATGATAGGCTGATTGGCCTGAAGACTTTGAGTATAGAGTGGGAGGCTTTTTCTGCCTTAGGTATAAAAACTACTTTAACCTCTTTCTAAATAGCGGGAATGCAGTTATTTTGAAGGCACCCGGTAAACGTGGCCTGCAACCAGGGCATGATGTAACTAAGGGTGCGCTGCAGTTGTGCCGGCACTATGTCATCAGGGCCTGGTGATTTATAGGGCTTAAAGGCAGGGGCGCAACAACGGGGGTGTCCAGGGGGTCCGGACCCCCTCATATATGGAGCCTCGACCCCTCCTTTATTAGGTAGACCCAATATTAGAAGAAAATTGTCCTATTTCCGAAAGGGGAGAAAAGAAGAAGGTCGAAAAACCACTAATAAACCTGTAATAAACATCATCGAGTAATACCTTTAACGGAGAGTCAAAGATTACCTTTACCCACAATCTGTGGTATCTATGTTTAAAATGCTTCAACACCCGAGTAAAAATAATTTAGTTGGTTAATTTTTTTAAAAGCATATACGCGCCCGTAAGTAGCACGAATAGCGAGCAAAATCGCTTACCACACGCTGCACGCTCCCGCTACAGGCATGAAAATCTAAAAATGCATCCGTTATTGAAGAATGCCCGTTCCTGTTACAGATATGAATGCGACCATTCCAAACGCGAGTTTCGTTTTATCAAGTATTCCCCCAACTGAGTACTAACCATATCTAATACAGCTTGACTTACGCAATCAAACGAGAACCGGTCTATTGATTTGGTTTGTACTGGGCTGCATTTGAAAAAGTAGAATTTTTACTCAGGAGTTTTTTGGGTGAAGAATCTTATTTTGACAGGGGCATCAAATACTAGGATGTAACATTTCACTTTGTTCGTAGTTGATTTGCATACATTTGGAAACTACGAAGCTCCTTCGCAACTACGAAGTTGAAAAGCCTCTCAATTTTACTTCGTAGTTTCGTAGTATAGGAGTTCGTTTTTTGACAGCTTTGTTGTATGAATTGCGATCCGGTGGTAATAGCAATACAAATGTATATTGGACCTTCATGCTAAGTAAGCTACAAAACTACGAAACTACGACACTTTGCACAACTAAAAAATGATATGAATACCCCTACTGTAGAACATGGGAATTTTTAAGTTTGGCAATTCTTTTCTACATTTGAAAATCAATTGTATCACAACTAAATTTAAATTTTTGTTGGACCCCCCTAAACATTTTTAGTTGTTGCGCCAATGCTTAAAGGTGTTTACAGCCCATTCAATTCTTGCTCTACTATGATAGATTTGACCAGCTGTGGTGAGGCTGCAGGGTTTAACGTGATAGCTGTCTCAGCGGTAGTACTACTCGGGAAGTGGGTTGTAATAACTTTGCACTTTCCTGGAGCAGCCCTAAGGCATTAACTCCTATGGAGCAGCTATACTAGCGTTTACTCCGCATTATAATGGAGCAGCTCTAAAGCTTAACTCCTGGGGTATTCTAAGGAAGTCTTGGCTTCCCACTCAAACGTCTGTTTATCAACGACTGAATTTTAATTAATCAATTTACTCTATTTATACAAAATTATCTTATACATCTAAGTATAATTATCATTATTCCCACTTTAGGTAAATTGCCATGGTTCAGCAATTTGTACGCACCGGGCCTCAAGAATTTGATGCACCCGTCTGACCTATTTTCATTTTTACTCGATCGGGGAAAAATTGCAACGTTCGGTCTGCATGAATTTGTTAAAATAAAAGCTCGCGCGTGTGACCCATTAAAGAATTTACCTAAGGTGGAAAAATGTGATTTTGGAAATATGAAAATGTATTATGGGAAAGAGTGTATCACAGGGTGTCCATAAATAGTGTCAGGGATTCCCTGCTTGAGTCCGCCAAATCGCCGTTTTCTTTGCGTAAATAACTAAGCATTGTTGGCGCTTTAGTTAATATTTTACGTAGCCTTCAGGCTTCCGACGTGGACTCTATAGCCGTGTTTTTTTAATGAACTATATAGGTCTTCGATCCAGTTCATTAAAAAAACGACAAGGGAAATTTCACTAAGCGCCATCTTCAGTGCTTTAAATATATTAAAATTAATCCGAAGTTGCGTGTCAGTAAACAACTGTTACACGAATTCCCCTCTAGAAAATAATAAATAAGTTTCTAAAAAATAAATTATTTGTTTCCTCATGCCTTCAAATTTGCTCTCGTCACTTCTATGTTGTTTTTATTTTAAATGACGTTTTTCCGACAGCCGGTAAGTATGCTACATTCCGAAAAGAAAGGGAAATTTTGAAATGTCCCAAGACCTGGATAAAAACCTGGATAAAACCTGGGTTTTCAGATTTGTATGGGGAAGATCTATATAGTTCATTAAAAAAACACGGCATATATTGCCGCAAAAGTTAGCCCAGGAGGTACGTTTGGCTTTCCCTATTTCCGTTTTGTATCTATTCACCTTCGACTTATACCAGCCCCAGGAGGTTGCACTGTTGCTGCGTCATTGCTCTGTGAAAATGTCCACAATGCTGTCGAGTTGTTCCCGGTTTTTAGGAATACAGGGTGGCTTAGGGCAAGGTTTTTTGCGATAAGCCTAGTATAGTAACCCGAATTTGTCTTTTTGAGGTTTTTTATTTTAGAAGGGGGGGGGGGGGTGGAGCTAGTGCTAGAGCCTTGCAGTTGAAACTCTATAAACCTGTGGTCTGAGAAGGAGTGTTCCTTCAAGACCTTCCACACCAATATTCGGTGGGAGTGGCAGTCTCAGACAAGGGTGATATCCAGCACTTCTTCTCTGTTTTTGGTAACGAAGGTGGGATCATTATCTTTGTTACAAATAGCATGTTTGGTGCTTAGTAGGTAGTTAAAAATAACCTCACCTCGATCATTGGTGTCCGTGCTGCCCCATTGTGTATGGTGTACATTTGCATCACCTCCCATAACCAGGACCGTGGTAGCATCGGTGTATCTTACCAGGTCCAGGGGGTAGAGGGCCTTATTATCCTGAGTTTCTTCTGTTTTAACTCTAGGTCGACTACAGTAAGGTCTTCGTGATTAAATTGAGGGAGAAGAAAGGTGCTTATATTATTCTTGACCAGAATAGCTGTTCTGGGTTTTTCCTTTCCTTTGGTGTAAAAGAGATTAAATTTAGGCGTCCTTAAGCCACAGATCCTGTCACCAGCGATACATGGCTCTTGGACTAGGGCAACATCGACGATGCCAGGTGTAGCAAAAGCGCACCAAAAGCGGACGCTGCTTTACAATGGTGCAGGTTTATCGAACCCTATGACGAGCTGCTTTATTTCTTTCCGTATAATGAATGCTGTACCTAATATGTGATCTATGTGTTCTTATTTCCAATATTCCCAGTTCATCTCATCTCCTGAATGGCTGCTCCTGCTATGTCCAATCTGGAAATAACTATTAACCCTTAATTTGTATCAGTCTTGTAGATTTATTCTAAAGATGATCTCATCGAATTCCTCGGCTTTTTCTCACATAATTTAAAACGCGTTAATTGATATATGTTAGATGGTATGTCATTGATATTGTTTTTAATTAATTTTGCCTTAAATTTAAGAATTTATTTATTTTACAATAATCAAAATTGATCTTTAAATTGCTTGCGTCGGGTGCTAAACAAAAATTTTCATAGTCAATTAAAACCTACTAAAAATCTTGCTAAATTGCAAAACTGTCACCCATGCATACCAATGATTTAATCAGAGAAATAAATTTGCATCAATTGAGAAAACAAAAAATCTTGTTAAGTTCCTTACTGTATAACCATTATAAGTTGAGTCAAGTTTAATCCAATAACATCGAATTCTCTTTCCAGCTTTCGTACACCAGCCCGCGTTGAAGTCAGAAGTGTCGCTATAGCTGTAAGCTTTTCTGAGCATTCTAAGTCTGGCGCTGATCTCTGCACATCTACATGACGTCCTATACCTAAACATAAAAATGTGTGATTTGTAAAAATATTTTAGCTCGTATAAAATTAACATAACAACACACCGTTACTCTCTATGGTATGCCGAAGAGCTTCAATATCACTTCGTAATTGCTCTAAAGTTCCATCAGTCTTTGATGCTAACCAATCAGTATTCTGCGCTCTCCTGCCCATCTCCTTGAGCTCCTCTCGAAGGTTGTCCAGTCTCTCCTGATTAGTGACCTCCATTCTAGTCAGCCTAAAAAACAAAATCAATTAGATGTAAATGTTTCAGATCCTATCATGGCATGCATAATTCTATCGTGACATTGCTACAAAATAACTGCCCTAATAATTAGAGCATAATATTCATGAATGATATAAGATTTGCGACAACAATTCGCCTAGTGGAAAAGGCGGCTCTTTAGATCGTTAAGGTGATTATACCGGCCGGGAATGCAATGCTGTTTTTTTACATTGTTTTCAAAGTCCAATAGGTGAAAATGAAAGGCTGCAGTAGTAGCAATGTCTGGTGTATCTGATTATCTTGTTGTAAGTTCTCATGGTCGATTGTCTGCCATTCGTTCATCTTTTGACGACTTAAAAAGTGAAATTGTACAACGCTTTTGTTTCATAACTTGCGCACAACATAAGATTTTAAGTGCAAGGAGTTAGCTACCCTGAACTACATTTACAAGCTTTTGTTGAAACGAACAAGAAATTACACTTTACCTATTTATAGCTTGCGATTGTTTATTAGACACACCTTCGTCTAGATGCGTGTTTGCTCAGCCGTTTGTGATAAGACCGACGCCGTAAAAGTTAAGCAAATAGTTCTGTTGAAATAAGAATTTGCAATGCCCCATAAATCTTGGCGGAAATATCAGTTTAAATAAATATTGTACATTGGATTTTAAGTGGCAATCAATTTCAGCTTCGTATACTAAAAAATTAGAAACATTGGAATTTTGTGAACCGTGTACGAAATACACTAGGGAGCACTTGATTACCCTCACTTGAAATTTCGATTTGAAACATGCTGCCAGTGACTCTAGTTGTACAAACCATTTTTTAAGTTGGTTCTAGTCCGTTATTTCACAGTTCCTAATAATGAAAATGACTGAAAGAAAAAAAAGTAACGAGAAATCCAAATTTTTGCATTTGGCGTGCTTCGAAAGAGGAGCACTTGATTACCCTCAGTCATTAAAAACGCATAAAACGAATGTATTTAATTTTTTTTAATTTTTTTTTGTATTATTAATATTTCGTTGTTCCTCCATTTTTTGAAGAGCTTCAAACAATCCATTTTCTAGTGATTTGTAAAAATTTTGTATGAGTGTACACAGGTATTAGCTCAAAGGCATTATAAATGACAATTATTAGGCCTTGCCTATGATCAAACTCCCTTCCTTCTGCATAGATTTTTCTTGTAAGCCATCCCCAAAGATTCTCAAGGATGTTCAATTCGGGAGACAAAGCTAGCCAATCTGGAACTTCCACATTGTTGTCTGCAAACCATGCTTTCGCACGTCTTAGTGTGTATCCAGCTGCGCCGCTCGAACTTTTCATCAAAATTAATTTTTTGAACTTCCAAAAGATCGATGTTGTCGAACGAGCTCTGTTGACCTTCTAAAACGATCAGATGGATGGCACCCTTATACAAAATGGCCGCCCACACCATCGCCGAAGCAAGAGCGGAGTGATGACGAGATAGGAACAGCTCCGATTTCCGCATATCATGAAAATAATATTGAAAACCATCAGGACTATCCAATTTTAATGTTTGTTCGTCCCAGGGGCGTTTGCAGCCAACTGGCTTAGGAGGGGTAATTTTAAAAAAAGAACAAACTTATAAAATTTTTTTAATTTCATAAATACCGTTTGCACCCTCCCCAAGCCCTTCCTAGCTGAAGTTGCCATTTCACCCCCCACACACCAGCAAATGGTCAAAAATTTCTGCCACTAGTATTTAACGATTATTTAGCCCTAATAGAACCTACATACGCAGTGGCAGACATTTTTTTCAATTTTAGCCCATTTTTTACTCCCCTTCCCCCGATCCGCTAAGTCGAGGTGGGTCCACTTCCCGCAAAAATGTCATTATAAAAAATGCTTAAAATTACTTGAAAAGCTTATATACCAAATGGTAGAAGGTTGGGACGACACGATTTTTTCAAGTGCCAGCTCCCCTACTAAAAGGAAGAAAGTTATCACTTCTCTTAGGCAGTATATACACTAGCCATCATCCATGGCATGCCAAATGTCAGCGTGACGTAATCCTCAAATTATCTGATGTCTTGCCTTGAGACATAAGGCGTCTGCACAGGACATTTTGATTGACATTGCCAAGGATGATGGCTAGTGTAGACACCGGGTTACGGCGCTTGAGCAGTTAACTTCATTTTGTTTACATAGGCTGTTTCCACACGAGCGTACACACGACAGACAGAAGTCGTCTGCAATAGTCAATTTTCTTTTGGTGTTCAGTGAAAAATCGTATGAACTTCTACACCAGGGTACAACTTGCAGGCAACAAATCATACTGTTGTTTTGGACATTCCCTTTGCGAGCAAAAGGGAATTTAAAAAAAAACAACAACAATGCAGGAGCTGTCAAAGTGTTCGATCAAAAATCTGCTGAAAATATCATTCAATTTGTCTCCCTCCCTATCGTCCTCTCTCACCTTTTTCTTCATAAACCACTTTGCAGCCGACTCTTGTCGTGTCGTGTGTACGCTCGTGTGGAATCAGCCATAGCGTCCCAGTAGGAAATGGAGCGAGATTTCCTCGAGGGAGGTATAAGGGAGATTATAATTTTACAAGCAAATCTCTCTGGCGAACTAAAAAAGATGTTTTAGGGAGTTTCCAGTACGAAACGCGGCACAAGATCTCCTTAAGGGTGTATATGGGAGATTTTAAACAAAATGCATTTAAGAGTTAGTGATTCTTGACAAGTAAAGTCGCCATTTAAGTTTTGTGCGTTGGAGTGGAAAGTCCAAGTTAGTCCACTGCCGATTTTATCGCTACTGAGTAAAAAATTATCTGCCCCTTTTGAAAACCCAAAGGAAGAGTAATAATTCAAGAGTAGATAGAAAACTCCACTTTAACTCTCCAGGAGAGTATAAATGGAGTACTCCCTTTTCCGGACATGCTTATGGGAAAAAGAACAATAAAAGGTATGTACGTAGAGGGAGGTCTCCCTAACTCCCAAGGGAGGCCTCCTTTATTCATTTGGGATGATCCCTTTTCCTACTGGGGTGCCATATTAGCGGGAGTCTCGGGTATCGTTCCTTTCCACGACTCTGCAGCAGTTTTGGAAAAATTCACCGTCAGAGATCGCCGATTAGATTCACCATAACTTAACTTGTTTGTTTGAAATATTGGTAATTTTTAAGAATAAAAATAAACGAAAATTCTTAGGGGGGGGGGGGGGTAATTACCCAATTACCCCCTCTGAAACCGCCACTGGTTCGTCGAAAGAAATCACACATCCCACTCGCTTTTCCAACTTAAATGAGCTCTACAAAATCTCAATCGGGCTTCCCTACGATGTTGAAGCAAGCATGGTTTTTTCTGCAGTTTTTGCGGGGAATATTTGGAGATTGCTTAATGATCCTTCCAAGTGTCCAAACACTCGCTGAAACTCCAGCTTTATCCTTTATTTTCCGAGCGGTTGAGGTGGAGTTGAACGCTTCACGTAAAATCGACCTACGATCTCGCTCTGTTATCGCCTCGCTGTACGGTCCTTCGCCATAGCCGGTCCCAAGCCCGGTTGAGAAAGGAGGAGGGGAAAAGGAGTCGAAGACCTGAATGCCGATCAACATCACGACTTGGAAGAGGTACATATGGGCGCCCTGCATAGCAGGGATAACCTCATAGTGCCAATCCCTGTAGATGAGTAGACTCAACGGCCAGTCTAGGGGTCGAATAGGAGGCAACCCCTCCACTAGAATAAGGGTATGTGGGCTAACAACCCACAACCTCGAAAACTTCTTTGTTACGAGAACTCAAGAACAAGAAACCGGACGGATAACTCGGCAACGACCTGGCATACGAAAAAAGGCTAACGATTTGATATTATGTACTTGGAACGTAAGATCATTGTATAGGGCAGGAGCACTTAGGACCCTCCTGGAAATATTTGATAAATACAAAATGGACATTTTGGCTATACAGGGGATGCGATGGACCGGGCAAGGTATAATGGACAAAAGTAAACACACTGTACTATATTCTATAGTTGCCACCCTAGAGAACATATAATGGGAACAGGATTCATAGTTGGAAATAAGTGCAAGCATTTGGTAATAGATTTTAAAGCTATTAATCCAAGGAGCTGCTATCTACGAATAAACGGAAACCTGTTCAACTATAGCATTATCAATGTACAAATATTCCAAAAAAATTGCTTTATCAGTTATTTCAGGCACGTCCAGTGCGAGCTTTGGCGTTGGATTGCTCGCAAACTACATAAGCGATAACGACGATTAAGGGCTCATTCTAAAGGTAATTACTAGGACTTTAAATTTGTTAATGGGAATTAAGCCAAAAAAATTAACATTTGGCGAGTTAATTGCAAAAAACTGCATTCAACCCTCACCACACGATCATGGTTGAACTTTGACCGGCCATTACTTTTAGCCAAAACAACTTACAGAGGCGTTGAGGGCTCATTTTTTAGATAATTTTATTCTCCACAACTTTGCCATTGATCATTATCAGCTATCATTGCATGCAAACGAGCTATTTAATATAAACAAGCTCTCCCTCTTTTTCAAGATGGCGGCTTTTCCCAAGCCACTGCGACCCCACAAACTTGGTTTTATCATTGTCAGATGCACCCGAACAAATGCCAAAACAAAAATTCTGTACCTCTTAAAATGCAATTTCACCCTCTTTTTTCGACTAATTTGACTGGACTAACAAGACACTATAACATAAATTTGGCTTGCTTCTTTATTTAATTTTTCAGGAAAATAAAATTTACACAGATTGATATGTGCTGCAATCTATAAAATTCACAAATTGATCTTTCCTCAAATATAACTTGAACAGGGCTTTGAAAACTACCCTAGCGTGATTGGATAATGTCAATAAAGAGCCCTCAAAGTAAACAACTTACAATGGCTTCACCTTTCGAGCCATTGTAAGAACGTAATAGACCAGATAAGTTTTTATAATTACTATTATATAACTATAGTTCAACCGAAATAAACACTGTATTGTTTCCACGATAATGTTATTCCTGCAACTTTATCCCTTAAAAACGAATTACAATTTTATGTTAAGTTTCGACAAAATGTACAAAAAGAAAATAAATTTTTCCCAAAAACCCATGCTTTCTTTATTTTCACATAGAATTATCGTTCAAATTATCGTTCACTATTTCCAGGTCAAGGCGTAAGTAATGAATCTTTTCCAGTTTTATTATAAAATAAAAAAAGTTCAACTGCTTTCCACCATCAATAGGGCAAGACGTTTCGGTATTCTCGTTATTATATTAGCGTTTGATGATGTAACTTTCCTGTGTAGTGGACTTAATGTCGATTTTCAAACAAGATCGCTTTTATAGAGATTGAAAAAATGACACTTTAAAACCGGCCGGAGCCGGGCGGCGTATGAATTGGGATTGACATTTTTTGTCCAAAACGTCTTGCCGCAACAAAATTATCTTAAATGAACCATTGTGTTGATTTTTTAATTAAGTTTACAATTGGACACACCATTCCAGGTGGTCCAGTGGAAGATAGGATCGCAAGACCTTTGGCACCACCCACGGTATACGTGAGGTCGAGTCTCTTCTTTCTGATTTAGTCAACAGTGCTCAAAAACAAAAAAATCAATAAAACACGATAGTGAATTATAATCGCCGCAATTGTATACTGGTTGCGAATGGATATTCATTCATATTCATCAAGACCATGTAATTTTAATTGACTTTTCATAAAAAATCAACCTTTTCAACTTTAAGAGGCCTTCGTCTAAAAAATTACAAATTTTTGTTCCATCATGGTGCAATTGTTTATTGTGCAAACACTATGTTGCTATCTGTTGGGTTTTGTAATATAAATTGAAAAACAATAAATTGTGAAAGAGTTAAATTTTTTAAATTTTCTTGGCTATAATTTCGATAACTAACGCAAAATAAGTTAGCAATTTGTGTTAGCAGCAAATAACAGCCAAAGTGCTTGGGTTTTTTTAATGAGATTATGGGGCAACTCATATGGTGAACACCGCTGTCAAGTTAAGGCTATTGTGTACATACTTAACTATTTTTATACTTTTTTTTCGATTCAAAAAAAACTTTTTTTCGTTTTTTTCGATTTTCAACTCCAAAGTAAGTAAAGTAAATTTTCAATCGAAAAAAAAAATATAGAAAAAAGTCGGCCCACTCTGGAATTGGCGGGATTATTTACAGAAAAAATCAAAGTTTTTAAAAAAAAAATTAAAAACGTCGGACTTTGAAAAAATAACGGTTTTTTTTACAAAAAATTGAAAAATTTCATATAATTTGACGTCTGAAAATTGTTTGGTGTTTTTTTCTAGAAAGCTATTAAAGACCAAAAATTTTGGAAAAAAAACGTCTCGATAGGTCAATTTTTGAAAAAGTTATGGTTTTTGAAAAAAAATTTGAGAATTTTTTTGGGTTGGGTAAAAAAATTTGAAAAAATTATGAAAAATGTTTTTGATAGGGTAGAACGAAATTACAAAGTTTCAGCCAAATCAAAAAGGGTCAGGTTCAATAGTGGTCGATTTAACGTGGAATGACCCATATGTAATTCAATGAGAAGGTGTAGGGCCCCATGTCTTACCTTTTACAAGCAAATATAGCCCTAGTGGCTTTACTGATGGCGTAGTCCAGTTGAGCGTCCCAGTTTAGTCTCTTGTCTCATAGGACCTAGGTCCTTTTTGTAACGTTTGAATAAAGGCACTTGGGTTGATTTATAGGCCTTCCGTGGTACACCATTTTTGAACTTCTGTGGTTTGGTTGGGGGGGGGGATGGCGGTGAAGGTGGAGGGTCGAAACGGTTTACCCGCTAGGGCGTTTTGAAATTTTTTTTAGAGTTTTAAATATCACCCTGTATTTTTGTAACGCTATAACCTATTTTCATGAATAAGGTAGCGGTGTACGCAGAATACTCCCACCTATCTAAAACTGAAAAGTCAAGGTTAAATAAAAAATTTACCCCAGCAGAATTTTTTTTAAAATTAAAAAGCTTTCAATATTTCCTATCAAATATGTCCAAGGAATGTTGCAAGCTTTCTAATGTTGGAAAAAAAACTTAAGGTTAACTACATATTTTTTGGGGAATTCCGCGCGCATCAATACCTCATTGAGTCGAGTGATAAACAGAGTAAGAATACAGAGCAACGGTGCCTTTTGAAACAAACAGAAGCCTGAGACAAGGAGACTCTCTATCCTGCTTACTATTTAACATTTTATTAGAAAAAGCGGGCCGATAGGCACGCATTGAAACCAGAGGGACAATTCTAAACAAGTCTGTTCAGGTAATGGCATTTGCAGATGATATAGTCATCATAGGCAGGACAATGACTGCAGCGAAGGAAGCCTATTAGTCCGGGGAAATTAGCAAAAAAAACGCACGAAAGGAGACAAAATTCCAAAATGGCTGAAAATTGCACCACAGCTTCCTTGGGGCTTTTTAAGAAAAAAATTTCGGAATCACAAAAAAAACAACATGGCCGCCGGAGATATCAGTTTTTGGCAAAAAAATCACTCAAAAACTGTTTTTTTCGAAAAAAAATTTTGATCAGTCAATACAAAATATTATTGCCTACAAAATGCCCCTCTTGAATTTTGTTCGAAAACCTTGACCTTTTCGAATTATTTAAAGTATTTTTTGGCCGAAATGTGATTTTTGGAAACTTTGACCTTGAATAACTTTGAAAGGGTTAGGTTTTCGCAAAAATGACAGAAGTGCTTTTTTGTAGGCAATAGCGTTTCGTATTGACTGATCAAAATTTTTTTTTCGAAAAAACCAGTTTTTGAGTGATTTTTTTTGCCAAAAACTGATATCTCCGGCGGCCATGTTGTTTTTTTTGTGATTCCGAAATTGTTTTCTTAAAAAGTCCCAAGGAAGCTGTGGTGCAATTTTCAGCCATTTTGGAATTTTGTCTCCTTAAAATGCTAATTTCCCGGACTATATGTAGCGCTAGAAAAAGCAGCATCGAAATCTGGACTTATCATCAATGAAAATAAAACGAAACATATGCGGATCCCTAATAGAAATAGTAGAGGAAGAACGGGGCAAAATATAACAATCGACAGATATAACATAGAATCCGTAAACGAGTTCACGTATCTAGGACCGCAAGGGGACATTCCGGTCAACTGGATTGAAAAAATTTATTTTTTTTTTTGCTTAATCGATAGATATAACCCTTAAAAATAACATACCGAAATCCCAAAACGATATCTTGAACATAAACAAAGTTACACCTCATTTAAGACGTGCCTCTAGCCGAGCGTCCGGCCGCGCTGTCGGCCGAACATGTCAAATCTTGTTTGATCGAATAGAACTGCTAATTATCCAGTATAAACGTGGCCTCAGAACATTCCGCGCTATTTTCCAGTTTGAGCGTCTATTTTCCAAACAGTAAGTAAGTGTGAAAAATTCCGACCATTTTGTAAGAAAAT
Organism: Thereva nobilitata; assembly: GCA_963855945.1. Lineage (NCBI taxonomy): Eukaryota > Metazoa > Arthropoda > Insecta > Diptera > Therevidae > Thereva > Thereva nobilitata. The sequence goes on from OY979696.1 coordinate 84,982,648, forward strand.
TCAGTCGAAACATGACTTAAAACTTCAGAGGCTTGTATCTCCGTTCGAATAATTTGTTCGCTGCGACCAAAATTCAAAGCAAACGGTCGATGCAATTTACCCTAAAATCGTTCTACTTGTTTGTCATACATGTCATTTCAGAATAGTAGACTAATTTTTTTTTCTTTTTTTATTCAAAAGTTATAACAAAAAAAGAGGTGAAAAAAAGACCGGAAAAATCACTTTTTTTTCAATTGTCCACCATTTTGTTAATTTTTCGAATTTTGAAAAACTGTTCTATTATTCTGAGCATCATATCATATAATTTAAGAAACTTTCATACTTTTTGATTTCAGGTCACCTGTGTTACCTAGAGTTTGGTCGCAAGCAGGGCGTGTTCGGCAAGAACGGCAACCTTTGATGGCTTGGAGGGGGGATTTAAAATTATTTTTTTTTGATCCGACAAAATTTAATTGTGTACTTGAAGGATCAATAAAAGCTATAAAAGAAAGTTTACTTCAATTGCTTTAGTAGATTCGTAGAAAAAAATTCCTAAACATTGACCTTTTTTTTACTCAACTGACCGGAATGTCCCCTTAATAAAGACAACAACATTACTGCGGAAATTAAAAGAAGAATACTGCTAGCGAACAAAACATAATACAATATGTTGAAATATTTCAAGTCTAAAAGAATAAGCAGGAGTATAAAATTCAAGTTACATAAAACAGTAATAAAACCAGTATTGATGTACGGATCGGAAGCATGGACGCTTACTAGGCATGACGAGCAGATCCTCGGAAGTTGTGAAAGAAAAATTAAATGTAAATGAAGAGGGAGTCTGGAGAAGAAGATACAACCACGAGTTGAACCAAATATACAAAGAACCAGACATAGTAAAAAGCATCAAGATATCACGCCTACGCTGGATAGGACATGTAATGAGAATGCCGGAAGAAGCACCCCCGAAAATCCTGTTCTTCCAAACGACAGAGGGAAGGTCACAAGGAAGACCTAGGAAAAGATACAAATACGCCATCGAAATGGACTTACCCGCAATTGGAATTATAAACTGGAAGAGAGAGACGCAGGACCGAGAACGTTGGAAGAAAAGTCTTGAGGAGTCCAGGGCTCACAGAGGGCTGTAGCGCAGTGATGATGATGATGATGATTCTGCGCGTATTGGTACCTTACCCATGGAAATAGGGTATAAGGTTACAAAAATACTGGGTGATATGTAAAACTCTACCAAAAATAAACTTAGCAAGTACCCCTGTATATTTTTTGATCATCCAGTTCTAAGATCTGGAATTACCTTTTTTACTACCAGTCAGGCATGTTCTTGACCACGGTGCAATTTTTTGTGGTAAGCTTATAGCTTAATTCGAATTATAGTACAGGTTATAAAAAGTCAGGAGTATATTGAAGCAGTTGGCGATGAACCCTGCCTTTAAACTCTTTGATATTGAAGGAGTTCGGTAAGATTGTTGTTGTTCGATCCTTAAAGCCGAGTTTTCATTAGTAGAATTAGTGGTAGAGTATACTGTGCGAGTACTGTGAAAACCGAGCTTTAAGGATCGAATTCCGGTAGAGTGCGAAAAAAGGTCGCTGGATGTAGGTAGTCGGAATGATTCGAGTGGGCTAATCTGTAGTTGCGTGTAAAACATTGCCGTGGAAGCAGGAGAACGTTTATTTTGATGGAACAGTCCAATAGTAACGATAAAATATTTATGCCTTCCTTTATTTTATTTTTTCTCTCTATCCGCGCTCTTGAGATTTGCTGTCTTTACCTTCGATATTACTCTTCTGAAATCCATCATCATTACTCCCTTCATAACTAATTCCCGTATCTTGTTTACTGCTTTCATAAGATGCAAAGGAGGCAAAATTATCAATTTCGTTTTTCAAATGCATCTACCTACATATACATATATCACGTAATATATTTGGGAAACCAAAATTTAAAAAAAACATAACAATATTATACAATTTTAAAAAATCCCAAGAATTACACAAACTTTAATTTTCCCAAAAGGTGAAATATATTTTCTGTAAAGGTGTTAATTTTTTTTGTAACGGATGCATTTGCCATTACGAGAAAAATTGCAGTTGGAATAAAGTCGACATAAACAGTTAAGAAGTTAATGATCATTAACTATCTTCCAAACAAATTTGTAATTTAATATTTAAACGACTTCCGAAATTTTTTCTATAAAAAACTTTTCCCAGTAGGATTTTATTCGGTAGTTCAAAGGTGTTATCGAAAAAAATTTCGTACATTACAAAACAAATGATGAAACTGATGGTGCAAGGTCAGGGCTACATACCGGCTACGATCAAGCTCATATAATTTGTGATGATTGATTAAAAATGTACGTGTACAATTTCGTGTCTTGTTCAACGCAATGCCATTCATCAAATCTAGACATTCCAGTTGTTGCTTATTGATAGTATGCAAGGGAACTTGTCATGTTGCTCTTTAGTCGCATTTTAAGTGAACGATTTTCTTAAAAATTCGAAACTATTAATAACAAGATCTTCTGTTATTGATGAGATATCTAGTTCGATATGAGGGCCACTCTTGCGTTAAAAGTCACTGTAAACGATTCATTTATCATCAACTGATCCACAAATAGAATATATGGGACATATGTATTTCCAAAATAATCTACAAAAGTCAGCAGTCATCATAGGAAAATGCTCTGATTTTTTCAAAAGTTTGCAAGAATTTCCTCGTCGATTTCCTGGTTGTCTGACACCAACCAGAGAAACAATGCGTTGGCTAAATTCGGGACAGTAGCAGACGTGGCTGTCCCCAGAACAGCCCACAGTTCCATGAATACTATACCTACAGGGAAGTGGACACTATGTTAACCATAATAATAAATTACGGAGTAATATTGATTAAGATAGTAGTAGCCATACCCCAATAAAGGTTTTTTAAAAAATATTGATTAAATTTATGACAAATAGAATTTACAAAGTCATAATTTTTAACAACAGAAAAATAACATTAAATTGTATTTTAACGGAATTATTAAAACTGCTGCCACTTGTTTTTTAACTCACAAAACATTAAATTATTATTGTTTGTATACAGATCACGCTTACAGAAATTACCCGTTTCGAAACATTTTTAATGTTATAATAAGCCGAAAAAGATTTTTTAAAATACCATTAGATATCTTTAGTGATCAATCAAAGCCCAATTTGGTTATGTCGAGGATGTATGCCACCCATTTTATGTTTAAAGAATCAAATAGAGCACAAAAATTGAGTTAGCCATTTGAGTTATTACAAAAAGCTCAGATATAATTAAACTTAGATAAAAATTGCGACTAATCGCCGTTAAGATGCTCAATATAGATTCGTCTTCAAGCAGACATTTGAGTGATTAATCATGAGTCGATAAAAATCCAATGCCAGACATGAGGCAGTAACCCGATGACGATTACCCGATGTGAATATAATAAAAAATAATCAAGATGAATTCAAAAATAATGTTGATAATTTTTTTTTAATTGCCTTGAAATTATGAGATTTTACGGTATTTTAATTGAAGTACATAGTTACAGCTACTTTTGACATCACTCATACTTGACAAGTGAGAAACTTTTATCATGTAGGAGCAAAAAATTGAATTTTTTATAATAAAAATTGGTGAGCTTATATTGAGAATCATTATGGAATTTAACACAAATGTTACGAAAATTAAGTGTTCAACGTCTGGGGTGGCATTACAGAAGTTGTTTCAAGTCATGTGTTTCGAGTTTTCCATTGAAGTTTTCCATTTAAAACTCGTAACAAATGAGTTGAAACGCCTTCTGTAATCCCACCCTTGATCACGTTCATTTCAATTTTATTGGTGCCGAAAAAGAAAATAATTTTCTAATTTTGACTAATGAAAATGTTGAGGAAATCAAATATTTTTTTTAGTTTAATATAATTCTTTAACACCTTCATTAAAAAAATCAATGTTTTATGGTCAACGCACCAATGAAATGTGTATTGTAAAGTGCCTTTAGAATTCCGCCGGACATTTAATAGATTATAGGCACTCATTGCGTAAATGTGGTGTTTAAGAGCCATTTTAGACGGTGCGCTCCAGCGCATGTGCCTCATGACTGTTTGGTGATAAAGGGAGAAGTGGGGATGATGAGAGGTACCACCCCACTTCTCCCTTTATCCACAAAGTTTGTGAGGCATATGCGCTGGAGCGCACAGTCTAAAATGGCTTATTATTAAATTCTTTGGAGAGATGGACTTTTCGACCGGTTTCCTTCTTTGGTCTCTTCTTCATTTATGTCACTGACATGTATATGGGCAGTTCTACAAAAACAGGAATTTTAGCGGGGTCGACTCGTGGATTCATCATTTTACAAGTTATGTCCTTAAAGTTTAATTCAAATAAAAGTTTACATCGGTTTCTAATTGGGCATTCAAAATCAGTTATTTCAAACAAGTCTTTATAGCTCAAAATTAGCTCTAAATAGTCAAAATTAGTCCAAATTATCACTTTCCTGTGGGGCGATTTTGCAGTAATCCAAAGTTTAAGCCAAAATACTTTAAGCGAAAAACCTCAATCATAAGTTTTTGTTTGCCAAAAAAGTTGTAAAGTTTATATAGTTCGATTTTTTCGCCCAAACTTTCTTCAAATTATTAGTTGAAATAAGAGGCGACACCCATTTTTATCACTTCCCTGTCATCTTAAAATCCGTTAAAATCACCTATAAATTGAGTAGCAAGCGACTTTGCCGCTTTGGTGTTTGAAAGATAGAGGTGAAGTCAGCATAGGCTATGTTTTGTTTCAGTCGGTGAGCGATTAGTCGTGGGAGTGAGTTTAGTGGAGACTTTGGAGTTCGGGTCAGTCAAATTCTCCCTTCCCTGTCTCGTAATTACCTTTCAACGAATAGATATTATTAAATTTTAATTAATTGTATGTGTTTGCTTCAATTACACTGATCATTGGTGCATAATATATTTATGATAAAATACAGCATTCCTATGGATTTGAGACAAAATCATTTAAATTATCACTTCCCTGTCTATCACTTCCCTGTCGAAATAGACTGAATGCGAGCATTTCCGAAAAGGGTTTTGTAAAATATTGTGGAAAACAACGAGCAATAGACGGTGTAATTGGGGAATCAGACTAGGAAAGAAATAATGTTTAAAATTAATAAACCTTAACATTTGCAACATTATTAACAAGATAATTAACATAATTAAGATAGTTAACAAGATTAAGATAATTAACATTAACAACAAGATAATTTTATAACTTTTTAAGTTTTATATAAGAAAAAACTTATTTTGAAACTTTAAACTCATTTAACTCGAAACATGATTTTTGAAATTGGCGGGCGTGATAACTCAAAATATAATCGCCGAATTTACCCTATATTTTTTATTTGCGTTTTTCTAACTATTTTTTAGGGAACATGGAGCCATTTTGCTGATAAAAGTGACTAAAAAAAATTCGAGATATCACGCCCGCCAATTTTTTCATATTTTTTGCAGTGTTCCAGAATTTTATATGGGAGGCGGAAATAACGCAATAAAAAAAATTAATTAAAAATTAGTTAAATTTCGTGTGCAGGGCAGAAATAACATCAGTGCAGGGCAGAAATAACATCAGATAGTGCCAAAATTGAAAAAATTCAATTTGGCATTCAAAAAGTGCACACGTTTCCATTGCCTTAAATATTTTTACTCTTTTCGCTTTCAATAAACTACGACAACTTTTTTATCTTTGCAGAAAAAGAAGAAAGGTAAATAAAATTCTGACATGATTTTAAGCTCAATTTAAAAAAAAACTGCCACAACGGTTGCACGTTCTTAAAGTTGCCATACCTGATTTAATTTTTTTTCCTTTGAAATAATGCCAGAATATTTCGTGCTGAAATCGTACCATTAGTTCCAAAAATTATTGCTACATCTGTGGAAGCCAGAAAAATCTTGTCATATCAATACGAACAATTCGCGTGTAGTATCAATGCAGTTATCGAAAGAGTTTGACGACAATTGGTTACAGTGCAAGGGTATTTCCACAGACCGAAAGACCAAGCAGAAAATTATTGAGGGCCGAACGATGGGACGTCGGGTCGGGTGCATGTATTGTGGTACCTAGAAGCAAGATGGCGGATGTTCTTCCCGAATTTCTTGAAGGTCACAACGGAATATACGAAACTATAAGAAAGGTGGAGGAATATTTAATTTGGATCTATATGAAGGACGATGGTAAAGAATGATGTTAGAAATACACAATTGAACTACACAGTGGGGAAGCACTTTGAAGAGAAAAATTAACGTGTACTGTATTCAAACTAGGCCTCCTTTGGCTATTGCCGAACCTCTAATGCCGCGTATATGTCGGCCCAGCGAAGGCCAACGAATCGGATTTGTTGACATTCGTTGGTTCTGAATGAACGGCTTAACGAAGGCCAACGGAGACTGGTTGGTGTTCGCTTGCAACGTCTAGCGTGGCGGTAACATCAAAGTAAACATACCATACGAGCGTCGACAGCAGACAGGTCCCAACGATTGACAGTTGGAGCAATCAGATGAAGGATGAAGACCAAAATTTTATGATTTTGTTTGTTTTATTTTCTTTACTATTTCATTAAGGTATATATGAAATTGGAAATTATAATTTCGTCGTTGTCATCAGATGCAGATCGTTCGATGCAACAGGTCCCAACGAACGTTTGATAAACAAGCATACGTTTTGGACGCCAAGGAGCGTGCGGTATGTCGTTCGTTGGCCTTCGTTGAGCGGTCTGTACGCGGCTTAACAGAAGTGGTACGTCAGAGTGATCTGACCTATTCCGATACCTTCACACTTTTTCTAGACTAAAGGGAGCAAAATTGGGGCTTTAAAAAATTGTATAGGACGAAGAAAACGGACAATTATTTCTGGGCACCGTACAGGGTTATATAGCATACTCAGAAGAATGTGTCTCGCTCTATTGCGTAGGTCAAGCGTCATTGGACGTGGTTAATGCTTAACTGTGGGACTGCTTGGTAAAACAACACTCACTCTATGCCGATGCGGATGCATTTTTAATGTTCATGCCTGTACCGAAAGCGTGCTTACCTCTGGCAAGCGAATTTTTAAATTTTCGAGCCTGTGGCGGGAGCGTGCATACCCGTATGGCATGAACATTTGTTCGTTTTACGTGCTAGGCGCGGGCGCGTGCATACTTTTAAGAAAATTATCCAACTAAATTATTTTTACTCGGGAAGGCATAAAGCCCGAACCTAATATGACGTACCGTAACGTAACTGTACGAACATGAGTGTTCATATGGCGCCGACCTAAATTGGCGTAATAAACTTGACGAATGTACTCGCATCTTACGTACGGTCCCGTAAGAAGGGTACAAAAAGGTAGCATCCGTAAGCGTCTATTTTTGGTTAAATTTTTTCTTTTATTTTGCTGAACACTTGTAACCGTTTTACTTAACTTACACAACTTAAATAAATGCAAATACATCGCTTAAATCTGCATTTACGGAATCCACGTTTCCACTAATGGCCATGTGTCAAAATGTCGTAAGTAAGCTCAAAGTCATGCAGTTTTCTTACTGTACAGTCATATTAGGCTATAGAAAAGTAATTCAAGATGACTTCTATCACCATCAAAGTCGCCTGCGGAATATAGAAAGGTTTTAACACTTCAGAAGTGCTTCTAAATTCCTTGGTACATCATTTAAATTAACGAACGTTAATAGCGTTATATGTTTTTGTCCCACAAGTTTTGATTTTTTATCATAATTTGAGAACACTCAGGAGATAGGTGTTGCGTTATTAATATTCACTATCTCATTAGTTCCATGTATTGAGTTTTTTTTTTAATTTTCCAATTGAATAAATCTTTACCTAATCCAAAAAGCGTATGTCTAGTCATTGCCACTTTGGTGCTGCAAAAGCCAGTTTTAACCTTTAATACTCAGTCTCAGGTAAATTTTGCCTGGAACATTGAAAGTTCAATAATTCCCGGGTGTATTTTGCCAACATTGGGAATGTCTTATCTGCGTACTTTGGAAATTAACAACAGACGCGATTTGCGAATTAAAACAACTTATAATAATATCGAGAATTCATCTGAAGTTCTTCTTGCTATAAATAAAATGTCAATCACTCTCTGAGCCGATTACGAAAAATGTTTGTGCCAAAGACCTTTGGTTGCACGAAACTGGTTCGTTGTTGATACTTAGTTTGAATTATACCTCTGGTAACTTCGAGGCAAACCTCACTCTAAGAGAGATAGCTTTTATCGGTGGGTAAATTTTTGAGGAATTGATATCTATTAAAAGACATTACATCAAAGTTTCTGAGCAATTAAAACTCAGCGTCGAAGAATACGCTCGAGGCATAATGGAATTGTCGTTTATTTAATGGGAAGTATCTGGATAAGTAATCACATATTTTATGTTAAGTTATCTATAGAATAGGTTCTAGAGCAAGTTTGCTTACATTAAAAATTTAAAGATATTTTAACACTTATGCATCTGCGTTCTATGGACTGATGCGAGTCTTGTGTTTGCTTGAAATAAGTTTGCTTGAATATTTCTTGCACAATACAATGTAAAAGACTAGAAATGCAAAATTGTTTAATCGATTCCAGTAATCACATTTTTCTAGAAATTAAAAATATAACAAACTAGGTGGGAGCACGTAAGTTTACCGAGGATTGAATATGCTTTGCTTTGTGGGTGTTTTCCTAATGTTTAATGATTATTAACCTTTAGCGATGGTGAATTTACAGGAATTTCGTAGTTTTACATGCTCGCAATTAAAGAAGTATCCACTCTACACATATCAGAGCCGTGTCACAGGTCCGTGTTCCGCCAGGGGCTCAAAAAAATATTTGTGTACATTTTATATGACAGCCCTAGTTGGACTCAGAAGGACGTTTAGTTACATCTACGGAAGATCAGATAAGAAGATGGCGTCAATACTATACATAGCGAATGGCGAATCAACAATACACCGGACCAGGGTATCATTCAATATAAATCAGCTTAGAAACAGGCGCGGATTTAAGGGGGTGGGGTCAGGGGGGTCATGACCCCCCCCCAAAAGCGTTCGCTGTTTAAAAAACAAAATTGATCCAACTAAAAAAAAAACAAAAAATAACCAAACTTCCAAAACCGACCCAACTTTTTTGCAAATTAAAGCAACGACCTTAAAATATGACCTTCAAGGTCAACTACAGATTGATCTATCCTCTTTCTATATATTTCGATTTGTAAACTCTGAAGTTAGCTGCACTCACAAGAAAGGGCGCGTCTTCATCAAAAACTGCCCTACTCCGCTCAAATTAGGGACTTAAAGAAATTTTTCCCACAGCTATGAGACCGGTGCCAAGTGAAGGATATGGATTGTCTAAGCATGATTTTCACAAGCCGCAGTTCGAAAAAAGGGTTGTTTTTGAGAAATATGTGAATTTTATAGTTTTTTCGCCTTTTCTCTATTTTTAAGAGAAACTATGCATTTTGGTCAAAATATCAAAAGAGCAAAGTTATAAGGCATACAATTTCCTGCAAATTTTGCCTTCATTGTTTTTTCGAATTCGGCATTGTTTCGCCGGTAGAGCTCGTTTTGCGCCTTTTTTCAGACTCTGTTGATAATCAAAGCGTCCAAAGAAAGGCCGTGGAAAAACTACAACTACTACTTTGATCTCATTTAATTTTTCATACAAATGCATAATTTTGGCTCAAAATCTAAAAGTGGCGCAAAACATCCTCCATCGGCGAAAATAAGCGGAGTTGGGAAAAATTGTAAAAGTAAAATTTGTAGGTAATTTTATGCTCTCCAACTTTGATATTTTCACCAAAATGCATAGGTTCTCCACAAAATAGAGACTTTACTTGGCCCCGTTTCTCATAGTTGTGGGAAAAATTTCCTAAAAACGGCGATTTTTTGACTAATTTGAGCGGACTACGTTTGTTTTTAATCCACAAGAAAATTCGGTTAGTTTTGTTCGTTTTTATAATTTTGTGTTTGTCCCTAAAAAAGCCTGTTTGGACGCTTCGCTCCCAGGAACGTTCCTCACGAACTTTGTGGATGAAGGGAGAGTTGGGGTGGTACTTCTCATCAACCCCACTACAGTGCCGCGGCCAGACAATTTGGCGGATTTGGGGAGAGTCCAAAAAAATTTCCTCGGTTCGCTCGCGCATTTCTCTTCATACAAACACGTCCCCGCGACACAATAATGGCCCATATGCTGATTTCTGTGGCCCATACTCATTTGTATGGCCCATTCTCAATGAAGTAAAAATGCAAATAATGAATTCAAATGATTTTTATTCCAAAATAATTTTTCGCTCGCCTCGCTAGCGGGGCCCCAAAATCACGGGGCCCTGTGCAGTTGCACATCCTGCACATGTGCCAGCCGCGGCACTGCCCCACTACCGCCTTCATCCACAAAGCTCGTGAGGAATGCTCCCGGGAGCGAACCGTCTAAATAGGCCCTTAGCAGTAGAAATTTTTGTTCGCCACTTTTAATTCCGTGACCCCCCCCCAAAAATAAAATTCTAGATCCGCGCCTGCTTAGAAATGTATGCATTGGAAGCAGGTCTTAGAATAAATGTACAAAAAACAAAATCAATTAGAATTAAATACTACAAATAGTATCCCATTAATAATAAAATATAGTACAATAGAAGAGGTGAGTGAGTTCAATTAATGGGCGTGGATAGTGCACGCGCTAGGAGAAAAAAATAATGCGTTAACAGAAAGAGGTAGACCGAAAAATACATGGAGAAGAACAGTAAAGGAAGAAATCAAAAATATTGACAAAACCTGGATTGAAATCTCAGGCTAGCTCAAAACAGAGTCCGACGGAGAAGCTTTGTGGAAGGCCTATGCTCCCAAGAGGGGCAAAGAAAGAAATTATATGCATTATACACCACACCAAGCAATTCTCGAATTAATTGTGCAAATATTGGAGCACGAAAGCGAAGACAGAAGACCGAAAAAAAGCTTCCTCTGCCCGTTACATAAATAGGAGATATAACAATGTGCACAAATTATTTAAAATATTTTCCGCTTTCCTAAAAACCAGGATGACACCATACCCTAGACTAGAAACATCATACGCCAATACTACTGTCGCTTTAGCCCAGGCAAATCAACAACTGATCAGATTTTCACCCTGAGGATGCGATGGAAAAATGACTGGAGTTTCAAAACTCATTCCAACATCTCTTCATGATAGTATAGTCAGTCTAGAGCTCGGCAACCTCAGTAAACTGACACGATTATGTAGGTTGACTGTGAACAACGTGACAAACCAAGTAAAGTTATCCAGAGCACTGTCCAGACCAATCAACATCTATAATGGACTCCGACAAGGTGACGGTCTGGCCTTTTCAACCTGCCGTTAGAGAAAGTGAGATGAGGGTGACGGTAAGAGGCACAATCCTCCACAAGTCCATCCAATTACTCGCTTATGCAGACGACATTGACAATATCATCAGCGAAAGCAAAACACAGTATAAAATGGCCTCGTCTGCAAAAATACCTACAATGCCACAATCAAGGTAGAGGAGCGCGAGTTTGAAATAGTAAAATCATTTACCTGCGTTGTGTCAATAGTAGCAACCGACAATAGCATGGAACCAGAAATACGCGCACAGCTGCTACAAGCCAACAAATCCTACTATAGTCTTTCAATGCCCTTCGAATCAAGGTATTAGAATAGGTAAGAATAATTAACTTGAAGCATTGAGGATAGATGGTAAGGTAATAAATGCTTTTAAAACTTAAAAAAAGACCGGTTCTCGCGAAGAAAAGTATAGACTGGAGCAACACCGGAGCTTATTCACATATCCACAGGCCGGCATAGAATTTTTATTAAAAAGCTTTTTTCTACTTTGGTGACTGTTTCAAAAATGCTTCTAACGCAGCACTAAAAAGAATGATCCCCTTGCGGACATGCAATGTTAGAAAAGAAATAGAGCTGGTATGAGAAGGGGAGCGCTTCAAGCTTCTTAAGAAGCGTTCTATCATTGGTATTTCAGCGATCCATTTCACGCTGGGTATGTTATCGATACCGAACCGAGAGAGTTTAAACTGTCTAATTTGATTCTGAACTAGTCTAATTTTATTCAAAAAACTAGAATTAATACATGGATTGCATAATCCTGCCAGTTATAATTTTATTGAACAAAAAAGATAGCGGAGACTTGTAGTGACGGATTCTCTTTTTGTTGGAGAATTTCAACAGGTTTATAAGTTAAGTTTTTATTATTAAATTACTTTCCAGACGTTAATGCCGCGGTTACACGAATGACAAAATATAATCATAAATAATGACCGGAGTTGAATTTACACGATTGACAAATAATGACGAGTCGAATTATGACAAAAATTATGACAGTTGAATTTATTTGTGTTGTGGGTGGTGTTGAAGAAGCTCTGAAATTTGTAAAAAAAGAGTTTAAGCCCCTTTGAAATAACACTACCGCAATTTATGATCATATCCTGGTAGGTAAATTGATATAATTACTCATCTTTTTAACAAATTAATGCTTTTTCACCTTTTTATACGCTTTATATTAGCTTCACCTGTATGTATGTGTGTATGTATGTATGTATGTATGTATGTTCTATGTAAACAAATCTTGCAACTTGATTTTGACCCACTTCTATATAACCGATCAACTTCAAATTTTGCACATATGCATAGTTCGCGTGACAATGCAATCTGACCAATTTGTAAGAAAATCAAGATGGCGGTTCCAAGATGGCGGTCGATTTTTGCTATTGTGCTCCCCGACCCCCCGACATAGGTATCAAATGAAACGGCATGACAGGTAGAATACAATTAGCTGTACGGCGTCATTCCAAATTCAAAATGGCGGCAAACAAAATGGCGGACTACCTTTTTCTTTACAACCCACTCGATATGGGTATCAAATGAAAGGGTGTGACAATTAGAATACTATTATCTGTGTGGCGTCATTCCAAATTCAAAATGGCGGCCAACACAAAATGGCGGATTATCTTTTTCTTTACAACCCACTCGGTATAAGTATCAAATAAAAGGATGTGATAATAGAATACTTTTCGCTGTGGGCGTCTTTCCAAATTCAAAATGGCGGCCACCACAAAATGGTGGTTTACCTTTCTCTTTACAACCCACTCGGTATGGGTATCAAATGAAAGTGTATGACGAGTATAGTATAGTAAGCTTTGTGATGTCGTTTTAAATCTAATATGGCGGTCACTACAAAATGGCCGAACACATACATATAATAGACTAAAAAAAAGAAAATAAAAAATATAGTTTAAAAAAACTAAAAAATACGCTTTTATTTTAAAATGAACTAAAAAGTAAAAAATAATTTTGAATGTAAAGTTTTTATTGCTCCAGCCAGTATAAGAAAACAACCTACCTTTCGAAATCTAAAAAAGCGTGGGGCGCTAGCTAAAAGTTCCGGTGTTAATAAAATAAGAATATAGAGAGCCCCACGCTTTTTTACATTTCGAAATGTAGGTTGTTTTCTTATACTGGCTGGAGCAATAAAAAATTTACATTCAAAATTATTTTTTACTTTTTAGTTCATTTTAAAATAAAAGCGTATTCTTTAGTTTTTTTTTTTAAATAAATTGAGCAGAAGTTCCTCCCCCTTTGCATTTGTAAAGTAACTCCTGTCAAAAGCTTGCACATTTGAGATTTGTCTTGTTAAAATAAATAAAAACGTAAAGGATATGATCATAAATTGCGGTCCTGTGTTGCCGGTATTATAATCCATTCAAAACGTGCGTTTGGGTATTGAAACATAACACCTTTTTGAAACTCTTTCCGTATATGTTTTTTGAGTCTCTGATTACGGGGTCCCGCCCCTTTAATCTAGGAGTAGTTTTACCCCACTAACGGTTCAAAATAATTTATTTTTGGCTGACAATACACATTCAATCGAATTTTTTTATTTTCAGTCTATTTAGGGGTGGTTTTATCCCTTTAGGATTATCCCCTATCATAAAATTTGGTTTGATTTGGTATAAATCAACCATCTTCACAAATAAATTTTGAAAAAAGGGTATTTCATTCAATTATTTTTGATTCTTATTGAAATTATTGCGAAAAACAGAAAACAACAGGACTTGAGTTATATGACAATCTGTCATAAAGAATGGGCAAGTTCGTTCTTTTATGACAACTTGTCATTATCGTTTACACGGTCAAAATTTTTATCAATATTTCTGCCATATAAAATGTCATAAATAATTGTCAGTGCCGCTCAATATCATTGGCATTTTACTGCAATTTTTGTTTATTAAAGTTGGCCCTTTTGTTTTGTATGACAGTAATATTTCGTGTATGAAATCTGTTATTTCACTAATTCTTTTATTTGGCGATATAATACCCGCAAAGATTTCCTACAGAACCAATTGTCAGACGGATTCCTTAAGTCCTCATTCCTCAGTCAGGCTGAGTAATGTGTGGCCTTCATCGGACGGTGCCTGTCGACGGCCTGAAAGGCTACGGCCTGCCGGCGGCCTGTAAGTGAATGAGCAAATTTTCCCTAAAGCACCAGCTTTTGCCCTAATTAAATTTCCAAAGTGGATTTCGCGTACTTCCCCTCAGCCCGCCTTCTCTGTCAATTCCCTTCAATTCCTTTCATTTTTCGTGACGGTCCCATATCTCTACACAGAAAATTACTCCACCACTAGTTCAGTCAATCTGGCAGATTGATGGTACAAATAAAACCAATTGGATGAAATATAGGTGAGTCGTTAGAGAATGATGTAAGGAAGCTTACTTGGGCATGGCCACCTGCTACCTATTTGGGTTTTTGAGAAAACCCAAAAAAATTTTGAAATGCATTTTTCTCGAAAACTATGCATGTTACAGAAAAATTGCCCAAGTTGTTATCTTATTGATCGCAAGCAATGTGTTTTAATTGATACATTTATGTCATCTTGGTGCGTTGTTATTCATTATTTTTATTAAAAATCTTCGTAAATTTTTTTGGCCGACCAGTACTTGATTGATCGCAGATGATTTGAAGATCTTTACATCAATTTTTTCATTATCCGACTTATTATTCTTCAGAAAAAACTTGTCACCTTTTGTTCCTGGTTCAAGGCTAATATATATATCTATAGTTAAATCTCCTTAAATATAATAAATATTCTTTTTATCGTCTTATTGTTCCTTATTCTTATTAACGATTATTAACTTTCCGGATAATATTTGTGATCTTGGAGTTACTTTTGATCATAAGTTCAACTCATCCCGCCAGGTTCATATCGTCTGACCTAGATTATCATATCAGATAATGGTGTTGTAGATATTCACATAAATTTTATATTCATTTTTAGCTTGTGGGTCATTCAATGGTGACGGGTGGGATATTTTAACACATTTTTTGATATACATTCAGTTATTTTAAAGTGCAAACAAAGCACATAATACATACTGTATTTATGATAGCATTCTATAGGGCATTTTCTACCCACACATACAAGACAGCCGCAAGGCACACAAAGTATTGAGAGCTGATATTTCTCATACATTTTGTGAACAACTTGGCGGAATTTTCTTAGTTTTTCATTAATTTATTCAATAGAAAGTAAGTTTTATAACATCAAACTAATTCAGCAATTGAAAATTATTTGTATGTCATGTAATTTATATTACCAGTGCCTAGTATTTGTGTTGTAGTTTGATGTAGTAAGCGGGGTGACCGGGACAACGAAAAAATTTTCAAATTTCCGAAAATTTATAAAAGAACCGAGAAAAGGGTATCATTATTGTCAAAATTAAAGCAGGAAAAGTGGTTAGCGGCTCTTAAACGAAAAGATTTAAAGGCGGGGATGTTTTGGTTAAGAGTTTCCAGTTTTGGCATTTTTACTGCCCAAGTACTGCATCCATCCAGCTTTGAAGGTTTTATATGCTTTCAAACCGTTAAAAGCTCTAAAACTTTCTCTGCTATAAGCACTTTGCCGATCTATTAAATATTCTACGATATCAAAATAATGCACATTTTTTGGCAAAGCACTTCGAGAGAAATTGTTATCATTCAATTTATACGGATACAGGCCATCGCAATAATTTCCAATTTTGCACTCATACCGGTTTTGAACACTACATTAAACAGAAACGAAAGCATTTAATTAAAAGATGAACTGGTATTTAGATTTCATATTAAAAATGTGAGCTGTTATTTCACATTTTATTTTCTAAAAATAACTAATATTTAGTTTTCTCCAATAAAAATATTACCTACTCCACACTTTCCCTATTCATCTTGCCGGCCTGTCATCGTGTGTGTGCCTTGCGGCTCTCCAATACATTGCCATTTGATGACGTGTCAGAAAATGCCCTATTCTTCAAATGACAATGTCAGGCTATCAGAGAGGGAATGCAATATTTTTCACGCTACATTATACACGCTCGCACACGCGGATAGTTGTGTGGGAAGATTTTTTGATTTTATATGGGAATAAACTTGATGTATTGGTGCATATTTACAATTTATGAAAAAAAAACAGCTGATTAAATTTTCCTTGCTTTTCTGTTCTGCATACTTTATCGAAGAGAGAGAATGTGGCTTTGTCTCGCCGAGTTCACGATGGATACGTTGAGTTGTGCTCAGCAGTGATGTTGTGATGTATAGTATATGCACGCACACAACTAACGGCTGGAAAATTTTGTATGAAGATGGAAGACTTGTTATTTCTAGACTTTGTCAAGTGTAAGCGACAAGCTACAAGGCAGGTTGCTGAACGTGTTCTAGCGGTCTGGGCTGGCCCACAATTACGAGGTATAGGGGTGTAGTACAATAGGCTAAGCGAATGGCCGCGGTACTTTTGGGGCCAATATCTCACAAAAAAAAAGTTCTGGAACGTAAGGTTTAGAACGAAAACATTCAAAAAAACTGGCATCAACACTTAAACAAAATAATTAAATGATAGGAAAATGAAAATTCATTGCTTAGACAAGGAAAAACTTCATTTAAATAAAAAAAATATTATAAAGCTATTTTTATCAATTTCACGAAATTGTAGAAAATAATAAATTTGTTTCATCAAATTATGAATTTCTTGAGGAGACCTCACTAAAAAACAAGATAAATTGGAATGGCATTGGGATCAACAACACTTAAGCAAATTTAACTTAATTGCATATATAACTTTGGCTGGTCCTAGAAAAGCAATGGTGCCAGTAGCTGGAGTTATGGTAAATAAATAAAAATTTAAAAAGATTAATTGTAGTATGATTTGTTTAAGAGTAGGCAACGGTAAGAGACAGCGAGGGAGACCCAACCTCCGCTGGAAGGATGGCGTAGACCAGGACGCTCAGAGCTAGGGATGCCAAACTGGATGACATCGGCTCAGAATCGGGACCGGTGGAGAGAACAGTTGCGATAGGCCAGGACAGGATCCCGGTTGTGGAGCCGTTAAAGAAGAAGAATGGTAAGAGATAAGCTATATCTAAGCTATTTTCGTATTGTAATTTCCACATTGAAATTATAATGATAATTGTACAAAATTTACAATCCAATGAAAATTATGCAATTAAGACAGTTGGGGGGTGGTTAGTCACCAGCGAGATAAGGGAAGCAACATGTAGAGTATTTAAGTATTTAAATACGCACGTGCCGTAACTATCTTGGACTGGTGGAAGCGCAATCATAACCTCCTCGTGTTGGCCACTGGAAGCTGTCCTGAAAGGGATGGACTAATTTGATCGGGCCTTCCAAGCCAAGATGTAAAGTTATCGGGTCGAGGGCTGCATGGCAGTGGGTAGGTTTTGCACTGCCCCTTAACAAATTCTTCTGGGCACCGGGCGCACCCAGTTGTATAATGCTTTATTCTAATATGGAGGCTCTGTCAGGATGGACCTTACTTTTCCTACCATACTCATGGGACTTTTCTGGACCAATTTATCTGGAGAAGGCCAAGGAAAGGAGGACCGAAGTGGAATTGGGGAGCCCCACGGAGCACACCCGAACTCTCTTTCGTGAACTTCTTGCCTACAGACCAAACACAGGACGGCGGCCTGGAACCCTGGTAGCCAAGAAACAGACCTAGACAGCCGCCGCTTTGCCCAGTTTTTGGACCCCCCAGAAAATTGGCAGCACCGGCTCTCATATTATCGGGGGGGGGGGACACTCCCATCATCATAAATTAATAAATTAAGAAATAAGCGTGAAATCGCAATTAGCAGACCAAGACCGCCTTCGTTCTGCCCTAAGGTTCTGGTCTCACTGAAAGGGGCAAGGAGGGCCGGAGTGGAATTGGGGAGCCCACGGAGCATACCCGAGCCCGCTTTGGTGAACTCCTTCTGAGAGCAGACCGAAGGCAGGACTGCGGACCAGAACCCGGGTAGCTTTAATAGTCAAGTGGAAACGACAAGCCACTAGCAGCGAGCAATAATAATAAGAGTGATGAGCTAGAACTTTTAAAAATGTATCAATGCCCTTGAGATCAGCTGATAAAAATTGCAATGGGAGTGAAAAAGTCAAAATATCAGAGAAGTAATATCTATGATAAAAGGAGGCAGAATTACTTCCATACTACAACCAATGTATGTGAAAGAAAGATAAAAAATGAAGGGGAAGTGACTTCCTCGCCTTGCAAGATTCCCGCCTTTTTTAACGGACAATACAAGTGGAAATCCATTCCTAATATTGTGTACCAACACGAAATTTTACGCATACATACAATCCGTACAAACCCAATTTACACGTGCTCTGTTCCATTGTTGCTTCCATTTGAATGTAAACATTCGAATAGGGGAAACAAGGAACATCTTCTGTTTCTTTCATATTCTTGTGCTTTTTGCATTAAATGTATATCCATCGCGCGTTTGTTAATATTTTTTTGGACTTTTTGCTTAATGTTATTGCTAATATCTTCTTTCATATCTTTAACTCTTTTACTTGTCCTTGAGCTCTGCCTAATCACTCTTGTTATTATTGCTCGCTGCCGCTAGGCAGACTGCTGAACTAATTCCAGCGGTCTGGCCAAGAAATATATGGTGTAGGGGTGTAGTACAATAGGTCAACTGACTGAATGGCCGCGGTACTTTTGGACCCAATATCTCAACAAAAAAAAGAAAAAAAAGGACAGTTGGGTATTTGTAAAGTTTCGCAACCATGTGGAATTCGAAAAAAAGGTACAGAAAAATTTTGTAGTAATTTTTATGCTCTACAACTTTGTGTAGTGTATATAGGAGCCAACTATGAAAAACAAATGGCAGTTACAATAAACATTTATGAGCTACTGTAGTACAAGTGCATTTCATAGCGGAGAATTATGTAACGTAAGTTTTGTAAACAAAGTAGGAGGGTAAGTTAGGGGTGTAAATAGCTATAAGAATTTTATAATTATCCATTCATTCTCAGAGACTCACCCCGAGTTAAGTAGCAATACAATGCTTGCGGGAATAATAAGTTTTATTTCAAACTTGTTAATAAATGGGTTAATAAAAAATTAATATCTCTTATTTTCCCCTTTTTACACTAAAATACGGCGAGTATAGTCGCCAAATGCGAGAGCTGGAGTACTAGCTTGGAGAACCAATAATTTATAGCACGAACACAATGCTCGCCAAAGGCCGCGGGCTATGAAAGCTTTATCGCTCTCAAATTATGCCAACGCTGTCAATTGTAAAACTAAAATCATAATAGAGCAAAGCGATATCGTAGGCGATGGAAAAAAAATTTGTACCTGTCAAATGATTTTCAAATTTAAATTGAAGCTAATTTAAACTAATATGAAGAAAAAGAGAGTGCAAAACGTGCCTTTTTTAATTTTAAAATATACCACCCTCAGACGCAACAGAATTTGTCCAAAAATCACTTTTCTTGCCATGATAATAAGGTTTTATTTGTTCACAGCGCTGTTTTTTTGTATGTGGAAATTGGTAGCACTGTAAGCGTCAACCAGAAAATAGAAATAGGTTCTAATTTTTTTGGTCGTGGTTTTGCTCGCTTCGCCGGTAGTTTCATTTTGTTCGTTCTTATGTAGATACATGGTATCTATTATTTGACAACGCAAAGCTTTCATAGCCCACGGCTTATGGCGAGCATTGTGTTCCTGCTATTAGGTAGGCACCCTTCATTACATTTGCTCCCTTAATATTTTTCACTAAAATGCATACTTTTTCCTGAAAATAGAGACAAAAAACTCTAAAATTCGTATATTCCGCAAAAACCACCCCCTTTTTTTTAGAACGGCGGGGTATGAAAATCATGTACAGACAACCCAAAAACTTCACTTTTTACAGCTGTGGAAAAAATTTCTTTAATTTTTCCTAATTTTAAGAGACTTAGGCTGGTCGTCCACTGGAAGCGTATTCGAGCGGCTACGCACTTTCGCTACATGAGCGGCTAAACATGGCTATGCGCGACACATCCAACATAAAGAATTTCATATAAAGATTGTCCACTGCAGGCTATAAGCGTATTCGTGCGTGCTGCGCGAATTCAATTTAATTTGGAACGGTCGGACGGACGGACGGGAATCAGATAGGTGTTTCTCTCATCATCTCATTGTGATTTTAGGTGTGTAGCAAAATGAATGCTGAAGAAACAGGAAAATTTATAATTATCGGGCGGTCATATTACCCTTGAAAAATAAAAAGTATCATTCGCGCAATATACAGAGTAATCTGTGGAAAGGGGGGGGGTGATGGTAAGTAAAAAGGTTCCGCAGGAGGAATAGTCTGTCTGAAGTTAGAAACCCTGATGATAATTGGTGCTATGGCATCCAAATTGAATGTGTTGGGGCTCATACGATAATAATCGAGCAATTTAAGGAGCCCTAGTAGCACGCTTTGTGCAAATTTTGTGCAAATTTCATGCAAAACATTTGCACAAAAATTGTTCAAATCCTACTCCGCAATATCCAGAATATTCCGCAGAATCCTAACTCCGCATAATCCAGCAAATTTTTTTTTGTTCGAAATTTTATAGAATCTCACCAAATTTTTAATATTGGTATGATTGATTTATCTATGAAGTTTTTAGCCAGGGCATCGGTCAAAGGGTTAAATTGACTTATATTTCCATTTAAACTTTTAATTTATCAGTTCATTTCCAGAAAAAAAATAATGCAAAACATTTGCACAAATAATTCTGGATATTGCGGAGTTAGATTTGAGCAAATTTTGTGCAAAACCTTTGCATAAAGCGTTGCTACTAGGGAGGTTTCCCTCTAATTCGCTGTGTAGATGATGGAACTCCCCCAGACACATCCTCTTTTCCAAAATAGGGTTAACCCAACACGCTCGTCTTTTTTTATTAATCCTACGTCTCATCAACGTAGAATTTTCCAAAAAGTACATATCCTCTCTTCTATCACAATATTATTACTTCAAAGTTTACTTCAAACTGAACAGCACGAAAAGTTGCAGTGGACGACCCTTGTTGCGTGTAGCCGTGTCAATAAGCTTTATTTCAATATCATTAATAGAAGTAAGTTATTATCTTCTTCGTCAGTTACCAAGTTTATAGCAGCAAAATTAAATCGATTTACCTTAAAGTTACGCCAAAATTTCGAATTAACGTATAAACGGATATTTAATACGCAATCGATTTCAACTTTACATTCTTATAACTTTAGCTTAATCCGAAAAATTTCGGTTTAAGCCATAATTCGAATTATCCCGTTTATATGACAAAAAATTTTGGCTGATCCATAATTCGAATTATTTGTGGAGTAGCTATAAACTAGGTAACAGATGAAGGATAAATTGGTACCGTTGGAATCTGGTAAAACAAATATTTTAACATTACCGGAGAGCAAATATTTGAACAGTTACCGGAGAATTTGTCATGAACTTCATAGAATATGAGTACTAGATCATCATAAAAACCTATTTTGAAAGAAAGTCAATAGGAGGCTACGATCATAAACAATGTGGCAATGCAAAAAACCTGGTGCGTGCATTGTGGTTATTTCACGAAATAAAATTATCGCCATCGTGATTCTTACATCGCATGTAAAAGAAAACGGCAGGCTATAACGTCAATTGACACGACATCTAGACCGAGCACCAAAAAAAATTGTTATGAAAAATTGTAAAATATTGAGAGCAAAAAAGCAAGATAAGTTTCAAGCAAAAAGTTTCAATCACATAAACAATATTCAACAATTCAAATTAGTTCAATAAATTATCTAATCGAATGATGAATCTCTAAAGTAGTTCACCATATGGCATCCAGACAAAATTCATTTCAATAGCTTTACCATAGCCCATAAAAATTTTATAATCGTATCTACTAACGTAGAAAGATGCCAAAATTTTTATACTTTAAAACACTTGACATTTATCGAAATTTAAAACCACCTAAACAAGCTTTACAATTCTATTAACATAATTGGATTCATATATAGAGACAATACCTTAGAATACCACCTTGGCATTGACCCCGTAGATATATTAATTATTGTCATAAAAGAGACACTTCCACTTTCGATATAATCACCTCACCTGTCTTCCTATATTTACTACGAATATAAATAAAAACCAAATCAACTCTAACCTTTATACTCTGAGTATAAAGGAAAAGTATTATCAACTCTCACCTGTATTCAAGGGCCTCCAATTTCTTTATTTGCTGTTCATCGAGTGTGGACAGTGCCGACACTCGATCGTAAACTCGTTCCAATAATCCGTTTGCCGAATGCGCCATTGACGTCTAGATTTAAAAATAACAACAAACACGATCAATTAGATATTCGACATTTAGAACTTTCTTAACGATCACCACTAACCCCATTGTAGCTAACGGGAGGGACGTGCCGCCGCCTCTGAGGTGTTATCTGATTGCAAGAACCTAAACAAAACACTGAAAATAGTAGAATATGCACCTTCATTATGAACAAATATTATTTTTTTGTGTTGCAACTGATTCACAATTTATAGGTTTTGAAAAATCACAACCGAAGTCGCGGACATAATCGGAAACATCCGCACAGCACCAAACGCTATACAAAATTAAGTATGTCGTAACTCAACGTCGACTCTCCCGCGATCGATCCCAAACTAAACAGAAGATCTGCGGCTAAGAAACGTTCGAGTCAGGGGTGCTTTCTTAGTCATTTGGATTGAATATAGCCGAAGACTTTTGCCTTTAGCATTGTATTTCACCTTCCGGCTAGCTTCAAACAGCTGTCGTCTTCCTCTTGCTATTCAACCGCATCAGCGCTGCTCCGTATCTCAACTCTCAACATGATCATCTTTGCGCTGCTTCTGAGGTGATTTTTCTTTCTACTTTTGCACAATCATTTTGTGGCGGATTTTGGCAAGAGTAATGTGCCTTTGCCAAATAAATTACGCGACGCCAACTTATCTTGCCCTCTTGATTGAAAGGTAGTGGAAGTGAAGATGAATGTCTTCAGAGGAAACAGAAGCGCCGTAGATTAGTGGTTTACGCAATTATTGCTTCAACAAAAAATAGGTGTTAACGTGATTGATTTATGTGGTTTTTAAGTTAATGATAATTGATGTTAATAGAAGTCTAGCATACAGAGTTGATTAGTTTGGTAGAAAATTTTTATGATATAAACTGTTTACTTAAGTTAGTGTCCAAACTGATGTTAGCAAGAACATTTTGTAATAAAATTATACGATCCGTTCGATTATTCGTTTCATTTAAAACAAATAAAAATAAATATCAATTGTTTAAAAAAAACAAAAAAACACATATACAATGTCAACAATCTTGTAATCAAAATCATAATTACAATTCCAATTGTCGAGGTTCATCTTAATGACGATTAATATCAGAAAATGAAGAAACGATGCAAACATTGCAAATAATTTCTTCGGGCTTTGCAAAATTAAAATTGCTAAATAATTACTATTTCCATGGGCATAAAATAGTCCAACTACATTCGAATTTAACCACATTTTAACAATTTTTTATGCAAGGTCAGACTCGATCCTTTCTAGTTAAATTCGGTTAACAAGGTTTCTGGAGGGCTCTATGTGAAATAAAACTTTTTGAGTAGATAACCCATTTGCGTACGCAATTCAAAATTACACAAGTAGTCTTGAAAAAAAATAATTTTAATTTATGCGAGCTGAATTTTAATAAGCGGATGATAAGTGAATTCATAACGTGTAGCATTGCAACCCGGCAAGCAAAGTGTCTCCATAATAATAGTCTAGTTTGTTAAAGAAATGAAAGGAAAACTTGTGGCTCCACGCATAAATTTGCAGTTTCTTATTAAATGTAGAATATTACGCAAATTTATCAATAATACAAATGTATTTTCATCTGTATATATAGTTTACCCATCAACTCAGATTCTTTTGATGTGGTTCTCAATCTTAATCTGAAGGGGGTGTGTGTAGTTATGTAGGCGCGTTATACTTCTTTGGCGTGATTAAAGACTAATTGAAGAGCGATATTCCAAAACCGTGCTAAGTTCTTATGATGTAATTAGTGGGAAATAAAAAAAACTGAATATCACTTAGTACGATTTGATTGTGCATCGGTGTCTTTGAAGTGAAACCCCGTCGGAATTAGTATGATTTGTGATAAATGTTTATGGTGAATGCATAACTACTACGTCATAGATTGGAACGCAATACAATATTAAAATTAAACAAAAATTGACTTAGTACGTTTTGGAAAATCACTCTTGAATTTTTAATTTCCATGTATGTAATTTATTGATTCTTTTTTATTATTTTCATGCGTTGGCAGGTGAAAAGCATCAAGTCAGTGATATGCTCCCACTAGCTCGTTTTAGTTAGCACTTACTACTATAGTCTTTCCATTCTCGCGGGGGGAGGTCTTTTCAGCAATGCGGCCCGGGCTGTATCACCTTTTATCTAACTTCTATTATTCCTGGTATTTCTAAGCCTAAAGGGCCGTCCTCACTACGCGGACTTAGATCCCATGCGCTTTTGGCGGAAAGGCCTTTTAATTTTCTGAATCGTGAGTTTTAGATCCTAAAATAAGAACTAATCTGAAACAAAATAACTATAAGATCTCTTATTAATGAATATTGATTAATCTACATTGAGAAAAAATCAATTTTCATTTGAAAAACCCGTATTGTGTGGAAGTACAATGTACCTTTTTAAGCACAGCCTTTTATCCGCGCAGTTTGGCCGTACTGCCTTTGCCATTGATAAGGTAGTAAAAAAGTCCCAAAACTCTATATGAAAAAAAAGCCAAAAGCGCGCATGTGCTAAGTCCGCCTAGTGTGGATCCACCATAACTCTCTTCCTTTTTGCTTCTTTCTGCCTTAGCTTCTAATCAACTTATGCTATGTCCAGACAAAAAGTTAAGTTAAATTTTCAGCACAAATTGCCATTTATTGATTTAACTTTCCAATACAAAACTTAGCACCGGAACACAGTGGGTTAAAGTTAACTTAAACGACTTTCGCCTAAATGCATACAACAGTTTAGTTGGAAATTCTGAATTTTTTACAATATATCATTTGACGTTTACGTTATACGATAAAGGGACAGCTCAAAAGTCAACAAAAGAATTCTTATACATATTTCAAAAAATGAAAAGGGCAAGGGCGAGAAAGCAAAATTGGCGATTAGAGTCTGACAAATAGTAATAGCAATACGTTTTTCAAGACTGATAGCCTCTCTGTAGTTTGACGTTATTTTCTCTAATGATTTCAACAAATTACAAAGTTTATCGAATAATCTTCTATGCATCCGAAAGTTGGGGCCAAGTCAATAATGCACGTTGCGCGAGCAAATGACTTCTTCAGTAATTGGAAGTCTGTAGCTGAATAAGTCATTTGCTCGCGCAACGTGCATTATT
Source organism: Thereva nobilitata (assembly GCA_963855945.1). Classification (NCBI taxonomy): domain Eukaryota; kingdom Metazoa; phylum Arthropoda; class Insecta; order Diptera; family Therevidae; genus Thereva; species Thereva nobilitata. Next base: position 85,008,399 of record OY979696.1, read on the forward strand.
GACTTGGCCCTTGTTCTTGAAGAAAGCATCACTATTTGCCTGACACTCGTGTTCCCAAAAAGTACTGCTGCGATCTTATTGTACACCAATTACATTAGTTAAAGACTCTTTACGAATTAAATATAAACATACTAATGTCCAAATTCTACGATTTGGTGGTGTGGTTTCTTTCAAAAATAATGCAAACACATAAATTAAATTCATATAGTTTTTCAATACCATCAATTGCTTTATTTTGTTTACTGAACATAGCATCTCCATTTTCAATTGATTATTTACTACAGAAAAGTATGTAGTAATAAATAAAATCATTTTTTCAAATCTTCCATTGTTTATTTGCAAAATTAAATCAATATAATCAAATAACACATTCATTACAAAGAAATGTCAGAATCTGATGGCTTTAACTTAAGTTTGTGTAGGTACATTCAGGGTTAACTCTTTAACTTCTTTAATTTAACTCTGTGTCTGGATATAGCATTAGAAGCATTGGTAACTTCTCCCTTCTCTCCCAAAAAAATTCTCCTCCGGCTGTTGTATGTATATGGCCATAGTAATTGTTTCAAGGAAGATGATAAATATAATATATGATCAAATTTTTGATTCGGAATAATGTAAACTGCTATCAAAACTATTTTTTAAGTTAAACATCTTTGCGCTCGTTGAAAGTAATTTTTCAAGGTTGTGACGGTTATAACGTTTGCAACGAAGCGCATAACGTTTGTCTCGCGAAGCGCATGGAATATCTGTACTGGGAAAGAGAGAATAAGATGGAAATATTAAAAAAAAAAAGTTAAATCTAAGAAAAGTCATGTTATGTCACGAAAACCGACATACGGAGAATGGAAGAATTGGTTAAGTGTTGACGTTCTAAAAAAAAACCCGGGTTCAATTATTGATTTCGACACCCATTTTCATTTATATTTTAAAGCCATTATTTCCAACTATTTCCAAAAAGGTATAAAAAAGCAAGGAATACGCTATTTGCATAAGAGTTTAAGGGGACATTCTGGTCAGAAAATCGATTTTTTTGCTTAATCGATAGTATGAACCTTTAAAAATGACTTGTTAAAATTTGAAATCTAAATCTTGAGCGGTTTGAAAGTTACATGCAATTGAAGAGGTGTGCCTCCCGCCGCGCGGCCGTCTAACCCGACGAGCCGGAGAGCAGGTGCGAGCTATGAAACGAGCGTGTGAATAGCGTTCGGTTTTATCGCCTTGAATTGATGAATGTTAGGAGGGGATCTGAATGAATGAATGTTAGGAGGGGATCTAGGGGACGGAACGTAGGCATTTGAGATAATCGTCGAGAAATCAAACTTTTTTCAAGTCGAAATGCATCTCTAAAATTTGAAGTCAAATAACTCAAAACCACTATTTTGTCGGCGGTGGCAGCTTTTTTGAAAAAACGGTGCATACGATTTCGATGAAAGTTGGGCACACTTGTTTTTTGTTAGTTTATGCAAATAGTTGTGGAACAGATTTTTTTTTTTAAAAAGTTATAGCAAAAAAACGGAGAAAAAAATGGCCGAAAAATGCACGTTTTTTTCAATTGCCGCCATTTTGTTATTTTTCCGAATTTTAAAAAAAGTGTTCCAGCACTATTTGATCAATACACTTAAGTTTAATAAACTTTCGTCATTTTTCATTTTATATCACCGTTGACGCTAAAAACCCTGCCACCAGCGGGCCGCGCACGGCTGCACGGCTAACTTTGGACACCTGGGGGTGGGGGGGTTTACCGGAGAGTGACTCGAAAAAATTCGAGAATGTAGTCTAAGGATGAATAAAATGATTTAAAAAAAACCCGATTTTGATATCTTTAATAGTTTCCTTAGGGGTCATCCATAAATTACGTCACACCTTAAGGGGGAAGGAGGGGGTCGACGAAATGTGACATTGTGTGACAAGGGGTGGGAGGGATTCTAAATTTCGTGACGTCACACTTCAATATCTAATATCTTAACAACCCAAACGAGAACGAGTGTCTGACCCCTGTGCTGAAAATTGAGTCGTGTAATGTGACAATTCGTTTGAGTTAAGAAAGTGACGTTTCAGTCGAATTACGACTCTCAGTACAGTGGCCTAAACTCAACTTAGCACTTCCACTCTCTGGCCCCTGTGCTGAAAGTCGTAATTCGACTGAAGGGTCACTTTCTTCAACTCAAACGACTTGTCACATTCCACGACTCGACTTTCAACACAGGGGCCTCAGCTATGCCAGTTATAAATAATTTAAGGGAGTGAGTTCAAATTTCATGGACTCAATTTGATTAAGTTTGTATCTTTCATCAATATAATTAATCGTTTTTTGTTTTGTTAATTTTTCTCAAATGTTTGATTTGATGTTGATATTATTAAAAAATAATTTAAACTAATTTCGGAACTGCTGTTTTAATTTAATAATTGCTAGATGTAAAATTGCAAAATATGTGACGTCACACTAGGGAGGGGGAGTCCCATAAATGTGACCACCTGTGACAAGCACGGGGGAGGGGTCAAAAAATCATGAAATTCGTGTGACGTTATTTATGGATGGCCCCTTACAAACCAGACAAACCAGAATGTCCCCTTAAGAGGACGTAAAAGGACTTGCACTATTAAATGTAAATTGAACTGCGACAATCAATTTCTATTTACAAAAATTTAGCTGGAGATTTTGGATTTGGGTCAATCTGGCTGTTTATGATCCCGTGAATCTAATTTAGTCTTCGTTTTCGTTCAAAACGACCAAAAAGTATGCTAAAATAGAGTCAGAAGTTGGTGCTTTCGATGAAAACGATGTAAATACATTAAGGTTTTACCAGCTTCGGATTAGCAAATACGCTTTCGTTCAAAATGACCCAAAAGTGTACTAAAATCAACTCAAAAGTTCGGAATTTCGATCAAAACGTTATAATTACACAATAATTTTAACAGCTTCGGATAACCGAGCACGAATGATTTTTTTTATTTAAAAGTATTAAAATTATAATAACTAAACGTTTCCAAACTAGTTTTATTTTAATATCCCAACTTTACGTGTACAAAAACATTATTGTTTGCAATAAAAATGGATTGAATACAGTCTAGTGGCAATCAAAAAGTAACAATTGCACCAGTTGCAAACAAAACGACATAATTGCATTTTTTAAATTTAAATTTCTTACGTTTTATCTTACGGTAAAGAATTTGGATTTAACATTATGTCAAAAAATCACAAACACTATATGGGAAAATTAAAAACCACGTGAAAAGTCAATCGTAAATATGTCATTCAGTTTTTGGCTCGTCCTGTAATAGTCTAAGAGCTGGAGACGAAAAAGTGCTTTCATCTTTGATGTGGACAAACTCGATGCAACTCATTCTATTACTAAACGGGATTATACATATGTCCAAGCTCTCTGACACTTTTAGTGGTGCAGGACAAAGTTAAGAAGGGTAAAATAAGTCATCTTCTTATTGAAAAAATGTCACCGATGTGGCGCATGAACATTTGTAGGATGGAAGACTATAAACTACTTTATATAAATTCCAAGTCTCCGACAGCTAGGTTGGTGCAAAGTGGGTGGCTGACAGGGGTCAAGTTGGCCGCCGAAATATGACCGAAATTCAAAATGGCCACCCAAATATGATCAGTAACTCTTCATCAAACCAGTCTACTATTCGTCCTTGGTGCACGAAATCTAGAGCATCTTCTGCTGTTCCTTTTATTGTTCTTTTTATATCGTTCCGCTGAGCGTTCAAATCTTCATGTGTATTTTCAGATCACCAATGTGAATTCCATTTATTTTTACGTTCGCAGTAGATTCTCATATTTAACCCTAATTTTTTCTTCCTTAAATCCTGCCACATTTTTCCTTTTTCCTCTTCTTGTTCTTATTGTAGATATCTTGGCCCTAAGTTTCGTTCCTATTAATGGTCAGAGTCTCTTTTTGCGCCGCGGGATGGTCATTGGTGTAACTAGCGAATTTGTCTGGGCGGGTCAGGGCCCACCTAAAAAATCGAAATCAACGTCGGCCGAATTGCGCGCAATTGTATTAACACACAAAGTTTGGTTATAGTGGTAAGATCGGGGGCAGTAGTTCGTAAAAGCAAGTGGAAATAATGTTTATGCTAATTTTCCCATCTATAAAAAAAATTAAAAAATCATAAAATTCTTACAAACGAATCCATTTGCGGCATAGCGTTAAGCCCACACATTGGATTGATGGCGTGCGTTTATAAGGACATGATCAATTGTGTTGTTGGTTACTCTATCTGACGACTTTCAGGTTGCTTTTTGAATGTTCTTATGCTAGAATTTGGCGCTGGAAATGACCATATTTTGCGTCATGGCGAAATGCGGTTTCCCGTCCTATTTTGGCATTGGCATCTCCAATAACTATCTTTATGTCATGACAAGGGCAGTTTCTGTATACTTTAGCTAAAGAGTCATAAATTCTCTCCTTTTCTTCGTCTGATCTCTCTTCCATTGGAGCGTGAATAATTGAAAAATTTGCCCTTTAAACGTATCTTGCACATTCTTTCATCTATGGCTTGGAACCCTTTGACGAGGTACTTTATTTCCTTCTGTACAATAAATGCTGTACCTAATATGTGATCTCTTTCTTTGCAGCTATAAAAATGATAGGTTCTATGTTCCAATATTACATCTCCTGAACGGCTGTTATGTCCACTCCGATGGATTTCCGCAATTCATCCAATAGTATCTTCAGCTTATCGGGTTGATATAATGTTCTTATCGTCCATCCACACGACACACTCTTTGGTTGCGCTCTCTATTTTCCCATAGAATTTTATGCAATTTTGATAGTGCAGTCATATAGCCGGTGCTAAAAAGGTGGAGTGTGCATGAAATACATGAAATTTGCATACAAAAGAGCGCGCAAGCAAAAAGTGTGTCGTGTTGACTGACCATTAAATTCCATGAAAATAAGTTCAAATCATTGGTCTTTGTACAATAGTCGGGGGGTCTACGTGAAATCTGTCCAAGCCGAGGCTGTAGCGTAGGGTCCATAGCAAGGAATTAAAGTCATGAAGGTTTACTAGGCCTTCGCTGGTAGACGATAATATAGCGTCTCACATTCGCTAACCGTCATTACTTAATCACCCGGGGTGCACCACACTGAGATGACGGTTTTAAAGATTTAATAATAATATAAAATGGCATTTTAGAACAGTAGTAGAGAATTGAGGAAAACTTTTAAAGTAATTTGAGGGTATATAACTGGTACTCCTTTAACTACTACTAAACAAGTTCTACATACTCTTGTCCTAATACCTCTCTCCTAAAACACCGGTTTAGTAACAGTTGCAGAAATACCAGTGTTAAAGAGAAAAAGCAGGACATATTTATTATTTTTTATCACGCGCCATAATATCCACTCCACCTATGTATATCAATCATTAGCCAAAATTCCCCTAGAATTTTAAATGTAGATAATAAATTTCGCATTCAAAATATAATAAATTTCGTCGCTTGACCTAAGGTACTTTCCCCACGAATCCGACTGCATCCAATGCTCTTTATTTACGTCTTCTGTTCTGCAATATTTAAACTAAACAAATCAAATATTTCTCATCCAATCTGAGTGCAAATGAATATCAAAAAAAAATGCTGAAGAATTTGGTCGCATTTAGGAAAACTTCTTTTTCTCTTTTGGTAATAACAAGTTGAGGAGCTTATTTTCAAAAGGTGACATGTCCTCCATCCATTTTTTTACAGCAATGAGTAAAAACTGTGCATAAGCCTGGTTAAGTTAAAAATATTTGTTTTTAAAAATATGCCGATACACATAAAGTATTTTATTATTTTATTGTGAAATACATTAACTGGTTATTGTGAAAAAAAAACAAAAACAAAATGGACATCTACCTTAATATACGAATGGACATGTCACCTTTTGATAATAAGCTCCTCAGTTCTCAACAAAATAAAAACGAAAAAAATTGTTGTGGGAACAACCAAACAAACGAGGAAGTCAGTCGTCAACTTTTGAACCGAAACCACAAACGTGACTGGGTCTTACAGATAAATATGAACACGCCAAATTCATTGTCATTTAAGGATGTTCGACTGCAAATTGAGTAGTAATTATCCAAGGTGAAATTTAAGACGGAGCAATTTTTATGATGACTACTAACAATATTTATTTTAATCACGACTTCAGATCCTACGATAGCAGCATGCGGATGGATACCAGAAGCCACGCAAAGCTTTAAACTCTTGAATACTTAACAATTACCTCATCTGAACGAGTATGAGAATGGCGATGGATTATTTTTAGAACTAGTGATCAATTTAGAAATCTGGAGGAATTAGCAGAAATTCCCTCCTTCAACAAAGTCCGTGTTTATGGAGAGATGATCTTGTGTGTTAACTTTCATTTAGGTGAAATTTTAGAGTGAATAAACAAACATTTTTGTTTTCAGGATAAATAAATTTGCCGCAGGAAGAAACAGTGCGAGATAAGCAGTTTGAATTAGCAAAGAACGCATTAGGCATGGTTTGTTTGATCTACAAGCGCTTGACTGACACCTAATTTCTTATTTATTTTTGATATTTTTGGTATTTTCTTTCTTAACTGGGTCATATTGCTCTTCATATCATTCTAATACCACAGATGCAACAAAAAATATCTATTTATAATTTCCATGTATTTTTCACCTCGTAACAATCACCATTTGAATAACTTTAGTTGGTAAACGTTTTATTTTCCCAGTATACATAGATCAATCTTTTTTTTCACAGTAATCTTTCTGATGACTAAATATTTTGCAAGCGCAAAACAATTTAATTTTAAGTTGGTGTTTCCTCCACATTATTTTAACAATTTCAAATATTCTTTTAAGTAATGAATTAACCAAATATTGCAAGAATTACACGAAGCCAGTTTTGTCTTGATATGGGTTCCCGGCCTTGTATGTGGCAGCTCTTTTTTATATGGTAGCTCAGGCATCATCCTTTGTAGGACCAGCTAAGGCCTATAGGCTATGTGTACGGAGGCGGAGCTAGAAATAATTTAGAATCTGCTTTAATGGTGTGGCCACACTACGCGGTCTTGGGTCGTACGCGCTTTTGCCTTTTTTTTCATATGGAGTTTTATAGCTTTTTTACGACTTTTTTACGACTTTGTCCATGGTAAAGGCCGTGCGGCCAAATAACGCGGACAAAAGGCTGTGGTTAAAAAGGTACATTGTGCGTCCACACACTATGAGCTTTTCAAAAGCGCGTACGCCGTTTCAAATGAGAATTGATTTTTTCTCACTCATGACTCAGAAAATTAAAAGATCACGCGCGCTTTTGGCTGGCCGTACGACCAAAAGCGCGTGGATTCTAAGTCCGCGTAGTGAGGACGGGCCTTAAAGCTCATTTGCCCGCGGGCATAGGAATGCCCATCGCTGATTTAGATGCAAGCGCCCCAGATGAGCACTGTTGCTGGGGATGTGTCAAATCATGGTTTGAGGTTATGCTATCAATGTAGACGCATTAATTAATTTTGTATTATACGTCATAATTGAAAGAAAAATACTTAAAATTTCACGTATGGAGTTATAGAATTACCCTTCTAGCGCAGAAGGTGCACTTCTCGGCTGAGAAACATTTACCACTGCTCTGTGGCTCAACTAAGACATGTATTGTTGCTGGTTTCTGACCAGATACAAATTGCCGTACATTTTGTTTGTTATTTTTTTCGATACACATGGGGTGGAAGCACGTAAGTCGTTTCAATTTGATTGTGACGAGTTTTTCGTAATTTGCATGGAGACTATACAAGGAGTTAAAACTACTACGAAAATCGAGGTCCCGCAGTCCTAAACTATGGGTGCCACCCATCAACATGTAATAAAACACCCATTTCTAAAGGTTTTTCGCGATAATTTCAATAATAATCAAAAAGAATCCAATGAAATACACTTTTTTCAATATTTATTTATTAAATCAAGCCAAATTTTATTATAAAGGATAATACTAAAGGACTCAACTGAAAATATAAAAATTTCGAAAAAATTGTTTTTCCAACAAATCCAGGAACCAGGGGTTTTAACCTGACACTAAAACCAATAGAAATTATTTTTGGCACACGAGCAGTTTTTGAAGAGTACACTGTGGAAAATTCCCGGGAAAACTCGGAAAATTCCCCACTTCTCCCTACATCCACAAAGTTCGTGAGAAACTTTCGTGGGAGCGAAACGTCTGAACAGACCCAATATTGACAAAAGTCCCCAGACATATAGGAACTGCAGTTTTTACGCGATTTTTACACCAGTTTCAATCGAAAATATTTTAGTTATCATAAAACCTTTGCTTCGTTTTTAGGTTTTAATGTAAGTAGGAATTCCTAAATATTGATATTTTCCAATTGTACTTGTATCAAGTCCCTCAGTAGGCTCATCACTAAACTTCGTGCATCTGTTGTTGGCCTGACTTTTCTGAGAGCGTACTATATGTAATCCGACAGACCTTCCACTACATCTATTGCACATTACTAGCTGGTTAATATTTTAATAATTGCGGGAGTTATTGGGCAAAAAAGTTTTACTTCTAAAGTGTGGTCTTAAGCACACTCATATTTTTTTTGTTTTTTTAGGAGTAGACATTTTTTTCCGCCACTTTTAATTCCGTGACCCCCGCCAAAACAAATTTCTACATCTGCGGCTGTGGCGCTGCAGTCAAATTTACCCCAAAAAACATGGCCGATTGTATTTATCCGGTTCATGGCCAAGTTCGTTTATTACTAATATATTTTATGTTTACCAGCTTACAGTTGTTTACCAGCTTCTAAATTCAATTTGTATCAATGCGATTATTCGTAATTAATCAATCCTTGTGCTTAGCTTTTTACATTGAAAAAAGGACGGATCATTTTGTATAAAACCTAACAACCTAACTTCTGTGTTTATATGAAGGTTTAATGAAAGTTGCCCAGAAATAAAGAGAGAGTAAAATTAAAATATAAACAAAATTCAAACTTTTATTTATTTTAATTTTTATTTATAATAATTTTTCTGTTAAAGATAGTTCAATTTCCTTATTTAATTGTAATACAACTATTTTAATTAATATAATATATATTTATATAAACAGTACTAAATTATTTACAATTAATAAAATATTTATACTTTGTTTTTTTAATTTGTTTCCGATTACACTTCACATTTTTTATCTGAATTCAAAATCACCGCATTTTAGTTACGAAATTTGTTGTCAATTTTTATCGTTCTTTAATTTAATTTTCTATAGAAATATAATAATTGTTTATTTTGGTTTTAAAATTAATGTTAATGACAAATTAAGAAACAAAAAAATATATAATTTTCATATAATTCGTTCGTAGCGTCTGTTTTAACTTTTCATGGTGTTCGTTTACAAAGAAAATAACAATTATTATTCAGTTCTTGTCATCACACACAATCAACTCAAAATTATTTATAGTTTCCATTTTTAAAATATAATAAAATATTTTTAGCGGTTCAGCAATTTTCAAAACAACTGAATATAATACTAAAACTATTTAAAAAAAAATGAAATCGGTAATTGTTTTTAATTTATTTACAAAAGATGTCCTTACAAATATTTTGTTACTTTTTTCAGTTTTCTTAATTTTTGTCAATTTAAAATATTATTAATGATTGCTGGTGTGCAAAAACTAACTATTATATGCGAAATTATTTACAAACTAAAAAATTGTAAAGAATAACGAAAACAATAAGCAAAAATAACAATTTAAAAAAAAACTGAAAACGTTTAAAATGTTTCCCTTAGTTTGCCTTAAAACTATGGACGAAATTTTCGGGATGGGACGTGCATGATATTTCTTAAAATTTAGGCGCTGTGTAATTTTTATTTTTAAGCCAAATATTACTTCTTTTTAAATGTTTTAAATTTTTTTTCTCATTTTCGTTTATTTCTTTTTTTTAATTATCTTATTTATTTGATGATTAACTTTTAAGAGGACGAATTGTATTAGTATGTGTGCATAAAATCAACGCTAATATTATTTAAATGCAAAACTTATTTTTAATAAAAACGTAAAATAACAAATATTCACTAAATTACGCGTGCTAAGGTGTGTTTTCTAGCAAAATTACTAATAATTTAAATGCAACAAATCATATTTTACACCAACAATGTTTTTTTCGTTTTTGTTTTATTTTGATTTTATTTTTGGCTAAAAGGGGATTTTCTTTTAAATATATGAATTACATTTTACTATAAAATGAAGATCCTAAAGGTAAATTGGTCAAGAAAACTTAGCATCTTTGAATAAAAATCTAGTTGTTAGGAATTTTTTTTTATTTTTTTTAAATTTCTATTTTGTTCTACTGTTTAATAACTTTAGATAATTCACTAATGTTTAACGTGATTAAACATCACTTAAGATGTGACCTTCTATCTGGATGTATTTTTTTCGTTTCTATGTTTTCGTTCTAAATTTCGCTAAATTTAGTCTATTCAAGGTTTATGGTTTAGAGTACGAATTTTAATATTTTGGTATTTTATTAGTTTAATTTGTATGATTATGTAAAAACGTCCTTTTTTAGTTAGTTTTCTTGTTAACATCCGAGACTATACTAATTACTATGCACTGTATCTGGAATTCTTAATTATTGCAAATTCTTACCATGCCACGAATCACAAATGACATTTTATGACGGTACGAATATACCGAGGAGCTAACGTAGACTGGACCACCATAACATACTACATAGAAATAACTACGACCATGCGTTTAGGACTAGCTCTTGGAAACAGAATAAAAATACTGTCTAGCGCGATTGATTCGATCTCTAGCAGAAATTATTAAGAATGTTACGTTCCAAAAAATACATCAGTCTCATAGAACGCAGGCACGTGCAAGAGAATGCGGAGCTCACACGGAAAGTTCCAATACAAAAATATAAAAAGAAAAGAAGAAGGAGCTCATATGTGAACTAGAATAGTACAGCGTCATGATGTGATGTTAAACCAAGTTGCACATGCTACAAGAATAAAAAGGTTACCTACTCGCCGATCCCTAAAGACATGTTAAAGCTATGCGAACAACACTTTCTTGAAGTGGTAAATAGTACGCTAAATGAGAAATTGCGGGCTTTTATAGCAGCAAGCGTGGAGGAAGTTACCATAACCATAAACCAGCTCAAATATAACAAAATCTTGATTTAAATGGCCTTCCTGCGCTGCGATTCATAAAGTAATAATATGAATATAGAAGCATGAAGCGACGTCTTCAGATGTGTTCAGTTTCAAAACTCAATTCAAAAGGTTGACAGCATTGTCAGATAAATGACGATATGGGCTGCTTCCACCTCATCCTGGCGTTCGATTAAGTGATACAAATGTCGGTCAGTTGGGCAGCAAAAGCAACCATCCTCTTCAAAACAATTTTCGTTTTTTAGCATTTTGCTCAGAGAAATGCATTATTAACCGTATTTTTTTTCTTTCATTTTTGATGCACCAAAAACCGAATTACATAAAAAAAATTGCATACACAAGAATGACCTAAGTCGTATACTTTTCCAGATAGTGATAGTCTGAAATACGCTGTATAATATCAACAGAATTCTAAAAAAACCGAATGCTTTATGAGATCTTTTCATCCAGATCAACCGACAACATGGAACTTGAAATACTAACAATGCTTGTTACATCTAAACTGCTGTTGGCCACATTCACATATTGATCCGAGTGATACTCAGCAAAAAGCACTCTGACCTATCAGGCGTGTTCGAGAAGATAGTCCTTCGGAGAATCGTAGACTTCGAAAATAGGGAAAATAAATCCAGAAACTCTATAATAACGAAATCCACAAAGGTTAGCGCGGCAAACATCTCGATGGACATCTAGTTCATCTGTGAGAAACGGCTTTTGGGGTAGGGTCTATGTAATGTGACAGCATTCTCCGGCTGCGTTCAAGTTACGCAGCTGACTGCAAAATATTGCATTTATGCGTTCAAAATATGAAAACCGCTGCAAAAATCCTTCAATACTCGGCATTCGAATGCTGATAACAAGCAGCTGCTGCATTCAATTTGCAGTCAGCTGCGTAACTTCAACGCAGGCTCCGCTGGAGGGATGGGGCAAACTCAGATGCCCAGAGCTTAAGGAGATCTACTCAGAATTTGGATCGTTTGGATAACCCCGTGCAATTTAAATGGGAAAAGTCTTACTTTTTTGAACGCGGTGTTATATTTGCTGTGTTTTTATAATGAACTATATAGGTCTTCGATCCAGTTCATTAAAAAAAAGACAAGGGAAAATTCACTAAACGCCATATTCAGTGCTTTAAATATATTAAAATTAAACCGAAGTTGCGTATCAGTAAACAACTGTTACACGAATTATCCTCTAGAAAATAATAAATAAGTTTCTAAAAAATAAATTATTGGTTTCCTCATGCCTACAAATTTGCTCTCGTCACTTCCCTGTTGTTTTTACTTTAAATGACGTTTTTCCGACAGCCGGTAAGTAAGCTACATTCCGAAAAGAAAGGGAAATTTTGAAATTTCCCAAAACCTGGATAAAGACCCAGATAAAACCTGGGTTTTCAGATTTGTATGGGGAAGAACTATATAGTTCATTAAAAAAACACGGCTGTCGTAAGCTCAGCCCACATACCGACATAACTTCGTTGAAATGCTCACAAACTCGCTTATGAATGAATTGTGAATGCTTATCAGTGGAAGGTTGAACACTTCAATTTCGGACGATAACCAGGTTACCTGAAAACGCATCAAATGAAAAGAAGTACTCAAAAAAGTACTTAAAGAAGTACGGCAAAAAAGTACTTAAAAAAACAGTATTAGTAAGGGTAGATTATTATATGCAGACCTTCATATAATTTATAGTTATAATTATAACTAGTTCATTAAACATTTTTACTGTGCTTTTTTCATTTGAAACTTTTTTAGTGGAAAGTTCTTAATTTGACATAAAATAAACGTTACTAATCTGTAATATTCCAAAACAAATTTTCAAATTTTGGCCATTCGCGTCGAAATTTTCCGGAAACATTACAATACAAATTACAATAATGAAAAATTTGCGATTGTGGCAATAAACGTACTCTAAAACCGTTCGCCTCATAAGGAATATGTAGGTATTTCAATTTCTTAATTTATGTATTAAGCTACTGTCGGTTAACTTTGTTTTATGTTCAATAATAAAAATAAAAGTCGACACTAATTTAATTATTTTGTTTGTTTTTTATCTGGATAAATTTTGTCTAAAAATTCTGTATGGTAGTTGTGTCTAAGTTGATTATTTTTAACAACATTTTATTTTCTTGGTATTGTAAAGTGGTGTTACATATTAAATTTTTCTTCTTGTTTTCATCTTTATCGGTCATAAACAATAGATTTTAAGGTATACAAAATTTTCGTACAACGAAATAGAAATACTTTAACTTTTCGTATGGTCTGAAATCAAACTCTATCTATACCTCGTTTTCATTAAGTCTACGTTTTCATTTTTTTATTTATTTTGGTTTTTCTTAATGAATAGGATTTTTCTTCTTTTTTTGTCTATACTCTCGAGAATATAAAAACATTTAAAATACAGAAATCAAGAATTTTTAATGACTTTAATATATTTTATACCAATCTACATACAATATCATTGTTTACTTAAGCAGTACACATGTCTTATTTCATTTTTTAGTTTTTATTTATTTTTTATTTCTTTATTTATATTTTTTGGCTGGTTTATTGTCAACCCAGTAACGATTTATCTTTCTTTATTTTGTTGTTGGCGTTTGTTTGATTTTTGTTGAGAAAATCTTGGCTTGAAGATTTTGAATCATATTTTTTTCGTAAAAATAAAAAAAAACATAAAAGATTGAAAGAAAATTTAAAAAAAGAGAACAATACTTGAAAAACATTTAAAACAAAAAACAAACAATAGAATACAGATTTTTATAATTTTAAATAATCTGTAGAAATGCATACGAATAGGAGAGAGTACCAAATATCAAAAAGAAGAAAAATAGAGCTAAATTTCCGCATTTTGAGTGTCTGATGCATGCGACACGATGTGCAGAGTTGTCAGTAAGATGATAAAGTAAACTAGTTTCAAGTCTGTATTCCTATAATACTTGCTATATTGTTAGTATTCAAAGTATCCTATATTGTTAGTATTCAAAGAAGATGGTCAATTTATAGAAAACAAGGGTCTACTGTAGCTTCATCAAAATAAAGCAAAAGGTTTTGGATCCTCAATCGTATTTAATTTTAAAAATACCTGGAAGAGTTTGGTTTGTCGCTTGAGTCATTTGTCGAGTCTATAAATGTTTTCGCAACATACTTATAAAGAAAATGAAAGCTAATTAAAGTTCTGGGTGGACAATAAAGCGAGCATGGAACAACTACACTAGTTTTTCGACAGCCTCGGCTATTTAGTGATTATCAAAGCGATATGTGAATGGTGAAAACACGTGACAAAAACGGCCTTTTCACAATTCGCAATTTTCACAAGTTTTCTTTTATATTACACTCAAGCGTCTGCTATCGACATCTCACTATGTCTTCTTGTTTGTACGCGTCGAGTTTTTATCAAGCGAAAATAAATTTTGCCTTCTCTTATCTTACCAAAGAATAAATGTTATAATTTTTTATGGAAACTAGCTTTTCATTTTAAATAACGTTCCAGTAGGTTATGGGCTCAGGAAACATAGTTTAGCGAATTAAAAAAGATGAGAAGTTGACTGCCGTCAACTTGCACCGTGAAAACTAAACCTGGAAAACCATGGACAGTGACATAATGAAAATTACAAAACTGATTATAGTGAAAATTTCAGTTGCACTTGACACCTAAAGGGTCAAAACGAAGCCTGCCAAAGATGGCAAAACGGCGGTCGTCCAAGTATACGAAATGGAACTCTCACCATGGATGACAGCGACCATCGCAGCATATAAAATCCTCGTTACATTAATTGGAGAGCAATCCCTGATGCATCTAAAAAACTGTGAGATGGCGAATACAATGAAGGAAAGACTACTTTCCATATACGAGCAACTAATGAGTTGAGTGCCCACATGTTGCAGCACGAATGGCATAATATGATATTGTGTGATATGGCTACATATATTTCGCAAATAGAAGATTTCTTCAATCGTTTGAAAATTCAAGGTGAAGCTATTCCGGACTCAATTATAATAACGAAGTTATTGATGGCATTACCACCGGTTCCATTTGTGCAGCGCTTAGGAGTCTACAAACAAGGAGCAACCATCGTTAACCAACTTAATCTCAAGATTGATAATGGAAAAAAACATTTAAATCTTCAGGAAAAATCAGAGGGTAATGCATTTGTAATAGGTAAATAGTATAGAAATAAAAGAGAGTCACGTTACAACAACAAATATACAAAAAAAACCATAAGTGTTTTTAATGTAATAAACCGGGACATCGGGCCAAAGAGTGTAGAAGTGCGAAACCAAAAGCGCACCTGCAGAGTTAAAATAAAACAAACAGAGAAGCTCTTATTGGTGAAACTCTTTCTTAAATATCGCATACTTGTCCTAACACTCAATATTAGTATCTAGATTCTGGCGTTACGGACTATATACCCATTCAAATTAAATGGTTTTTAAATTGCAGATTAGTGGTGGAATGAGATTCTATTTTAATTGGCAAGTTATATAAAGATCGCCTTAAACAAAATACAAGGAATGAAGTCGACACACACTCCAAATTTAAGATGATCGTGAATGGCCAAACTAGGTAGAACGCGTCACTTAATGATAAAGAAGAAACTCAACCACACAATGAAGACGAAAGTCAATCACGCGAAGAAGCACTACAAAACCTAGAAAAAATCAAAGAAATACAGAAAGAAATGGAAAATCAAATAGAGAAACGTAATTTAAGAGGCAAAACAGGGTTCAGAACTAATAGTACAGGCTGTGCGGCGCAAAATTCCTTCAGATTGAAAAAAAATAACCTGGCTGGTTTTTCAACGGGATAATATAGGTAAAAGTACTAGTTTTAAAAAAAATACTTTGGAAAAAATCGGTTTGTAGGAAGTTATCGAAAAAAAATCGGAATGGTGGGAAAACCGATATATCGAAAAAAAACAGTGAAAAAAATTTTTAATGGAAAAATAAAAAATAGGAGGTTGTAGTGTGAGAAAAAACGAAAAAAATGACAGTTGTTGAAGTCAAATCCGTTAGAAACTTTACGAGAAAACACGCTTTTAACTCGAAAAATTCGCGATTTTTTGCCCTTCATTTTCTCAGCTTGTGTGACTCGTAGGAAATCCGTTCGGGGCTGAAATTATAGCTTTTAATGTTTTTTTGTAAAAAATTTTTTGTCGTAAAATAATATTAGGTTACCGCATAATTTGCGAAAATGTAAAAATAAGTGCTTCGGAAAAACCGTGCGCGATCGGTAAGAAAGCATCCTACGACAATTTAAAAAAAGGCATTTTTTTCGTTAAGAGTTGCCCTACAACCTCTGCATAATTATAAATCTCCCAGATGCATGACAGAGCCGTGAAAACTTAAAGAAAATCGAGCGATTTTTTCCGCGAGCGCTCCTAGTAGGATATTTCTTTATGACAGCATCGGAATTGTACACTCGGTGGCAGCTGCTGTGAACTCTAACAGACGTATGTTTCAAGAGCTGAATGTGCATTCCATTCTTCCGTTGTTTATTTGATTGAATGAATTTTTTAATCCCTTGCTGTTGTACAACCGATGAACATTCTTCATCCATGATGTTAACCTCGCTCCCCATTCTGATTTTCACTTTTGCGGTACGTTAAAAGCCTGTACGGAAGAAACGTAATGTATGTGTATGCATTCATAAGCATATGTGCAGTGTATGTATATACTTGAAACGAGGTCAATATATAGTTAAATAGAGCGAAATTGACGTCCACTCAGCCATCACTCTTAATACTCACTACTGGTTAAATAGGTCTAAAAGTAAATCAAAATAACACGATATATATGACAATAAGTGCAACGAAAAGAGTACGTGAAAACATCACAGTAGGAACGAGTAACTTTGAAATAGTTAAAGAATTCATTCATCTAGGATCGACCAGCTACAAGCTCAAAGAAGCTCTATACCGCAACCATAGCTTAAGACTCGCTTGGATTGCGATGCCATCTGATGATGTTGACGCCTGGCTATTCACTAAGAATATTCCAAAATATTGATCGGATTCCTTGAATTCTGGCTAACTATAGCTTCTGGTGTCTGAAAAAGATAAAACAAAACGGAGAATTTTGTAGGGTCATATTCTTTTTCGTTTGGTGAGATATTGGCTTCAAAAGAACCGCAGCCAGTCCGCTTGGCCTATTGTACATATAGGGGCATAATACTCCTTAGTATTAATAGCACAAAAATATATGTTCAAACAAGTATTGCCCAAACTTATAAAAATAATAAATAAACGATTTCTGCGCATTCTCTCTATCTTCCACTAAATAAAATGCTATTTTCTTGTATATCAAAATTGTTTGTTTGGATATTCCATAAAATTAATGCTGCAGACACATATGATACTGCCAAAACACCGAACAACTTCATTGACTTAAAAAATAATTAAACGAATTTTCGATCGTTCAAATAATAATATAAAAACTAATTATTATTAACTGATCCATACGTACACAGTTGAATTAAGATACAATAGCATTGTTCTTCCCTGAGGGTGTTATATTATTTATTATTATTACATAAAAAAAATAGATTATGAATGATAATAAAAGAACAGGCAAAAATAGTCCTTGACCATATCAGCTATAAAGAAATACAGGGTTTTATACAATTTGTTTTTCAATTTCATTTAAAAAAATAAACCAATTTTATTATTTGAAAAATATTTTTTTTTTAAATATTTTTAATATCTCGCTCTTCTATTTATTTAACGTTAATCTTCTTAATTAATATTCATTTTTAAAACTTTACTGTATAATTTACAAAGTAGTCTTTCCTCTAGATTTTCATTTTGCCTTTTTAAAATTGAAAAATAATAAATATAAAAATTTTAATCATTCTTAGGCGGCTCTCACACTGAGGCAACAAGCAATAAGCAACTGGCAATAAACAACACGCAATATTATCGGGAGCGCCTACTTTATATTAAATTAAATTGGAGGTCTCACATAGAGCAACTCGAACGAAACATGTTGCTGGTTGCGGCAACATTATTTCTAGCGATATTCAGTGTATTTTGAAAAGCGACAGATATTGCTTATTGCTTGTTGCCTCAGTGTGAGAGCCGCCTTAAAGGATTTTTTTTTAAATTTCAGTAACAAATAATTTTTATACTTTTTTTATTCGTATAATTCTTGTGTTTTTATTTATTTCGATGTTAAGTTATTTATATATTTTTTTGTAGTTTCCTTTTTTAACTTTTCTTATTTGTATTGTTTTTGTTCTAATTTTATTCTTAGATTTCGAAGTGTGCTGTTGCTACAAATTGTGTAAAAAATGTTCCTACTTCATATAATCCTAAAATTTTACATCTACAGTGCAATATTTGAAAAGTTTGTTTTGCTTACGAGTTTTTTTGGGATAATTTGACAGAAAATTCTTTAATAGATTAAATAAAAATAATATTATATTTTAATATAAATATAAAATTAATTGCATGTTGGCGAACCAGTTTAAATTCTGCAGTATTTGCAGACAGGATCGTTCTGAAACAATAAATAAAATAAAATTAAAAACATAAAAAGTTACAAAACAACTTTAACATAGATTTCATTACCTGAATAATTAGTAAAACCCAAAAGTATAAATGTTACATTTCTTTACTGGTAGTTACATTATTCCCCGTGACTTGTTTAGAGCGTATTTGTTAAGCACACCTTAATTTGTACTCGTATAAAGACTGTTGTTGTAATAATACTTATTTCGGCATGTGGTTTTTATAAATGTGTTGGTCTTTTCAAGATTATTACATACATATGCACGCCCTTATTTCACCTCGTCGAAGTAACAATTTTTTTTTATTTCGCTTATCAGATTCAACATGGTCAAGGAATTATTGTTGATGATGTACGTCAAGAAAATGAAGCATGCACTCTAGAAGCATTTTAATTTATGAAAAACTGTGAAATCAAATCTTGGATTTTAAATATGTACAATTCGCCCCTATTGTGATTGTCGAGTCGATAGTCGATTCTAAAATGATGACTGAATCCGTATTGCGAATGTCGACAATGCGAAATATTTGTCGATTTTATCGACATTTAAAATCGATAACTATACTTTTCCTGTTTGTTCAAGTCGATTCTCTTACGCAATACAAAATCAAAATCGCCTCGACTAGAGATTGTCGGGTCGATTGCTAGTCGACTCGACAACCCCAATAGGGGCCATTGTGCTTTGTGAATCAACTGCTGAATGCAGTATAGTACAATCATTTCCTGTAAAACGTAACGGTGGATCTATTCGATTTTTTTTAGTATTGCAATTACCAGTCTGAAAATCAAAAATATTGCTAAAACACCTTAAAACATGAGGAAACCTCTCTCATACTGCTGGCTATCGTCATTTTTTTTAGCATGCACAATGACAAATTGCAAAAATTAATCAAAGAAGATACAGCCGGCACCATTCATTTTTGTATGTGGCTGCCTATTCAAGTACTATCGGAACGAATTGTGCTCGACTTCGACGAGCGACAGAGAAAACAAATTTTCCCGTTGAAACAGATTAAACGTTAAGGCCTGGGAAACTTGTGTGGACAGAAATAAAGAAGTAATAATTATGTCGGAAAAGCTAGAAGACGCAGGACCACGTCGAAGGAAATTCAACTTCACCGCCCCCTAGGATAGTAAGTACGACGTCTTATCACTGATCTACCGATACCACCGTATATGACTTTTTGTTTCTGTTTTTCAAGTATGCAGTAACTTTTTTTCTAGGTTTAAATTAAAGGAAGTTAAGTAGAACTGTGATGAATGCAATCATAATTCGTGAAATACACAATAAAACCATTCCCGACGATTAAACCAGTCTTGGTGTTTGATTTGGAAGTACCCATTACTTTTAATTTTTGTATCCAGTGACGATTCAACGTAAAAAGGTTTCTGCACTGTGAACAGGGAAAAGGGAACTGTTCAATGAGAATAGTTGTTAGCGTCTTGCTAATTCCTGCACACTTAACTCCTTAAGTCTTGAACTGATTGTTCACTATCAGACAGGTCAAAATCAACAGCAGCAAATCTCCAACATATTGAATCAACAAGTTTGCTATTTTACTCTAGTCCAAGAAAATGTAAAGTTTTTAAATTCTTTTTAGCGACACGTGTCGGAAATATTTTGGACTGGTAGATTATAATCTCTAAACGTTAGCCACCCATACCTTTCCAAGCAAGGACAGCCGGGTTGATGTGAACCTAATAATAATACCCTACAACAGGTAACATGACTCATAGACTAAAAAACGAGTACGGCAATGAAACGACTCAACTACCGAAAAGCTGGTATCTACCTTTTAAATATAATGCTGACATAACAGTCACTCAAGTCATACGATGTCATGGGATAGTGTCTTGCAAAAACTTAATACTTTTTATACTGTAATAAATATCTAATGGGACACCATGTGATCGAGGTAAGTTTTATAGTTATGGTATACACAGAAGAATTCTAAAACAACGACAAAACAAAAGAAAATAAAGTACATGATATGCGGGATGATCGATCCGTCAAGGAAGAGGAGCATGAAGTAATGCAATCCTTCACCTACTTTAGGTTAATAGAAGCAGGCGAAAACAGTATCGAACCGGAAATACCATGGCTAAAAGTGACCAACAAAGAACATCTTTTTGTCGTATTCGGGAGGAACGTCCTTCGGATAATAGTTGGCTCCGTGTGGGTTGAAGAACAATGACAAAGACTCTACCTACACGTGTTCTAGTAAAAAAACAGATTTATGGTTACTAATATCATTACTACATCTAAGATGATCTAACCGTTGTGAAGATAAAAGTGAGCAACGGAAAAGATGTCTTCATCGCTTCAGCGTATCTGGTACCCGAAGAGCAAGAAGTTAAGGACTGGGAAGCTTAGCAACCGAAGTAGGTGACTCGCTTTTTAAGAGTACAGTTGACACTAACTTAGAGATTTATAATAAAAATATAATTCCACCACTATTTTATTTCAGAGCATACGGCATACAGGCTGTCATATCCAATCCAATATAGTAAGAAAGTATTTCCACAGAGGTCGAAGAACGAGGAGTTATATGTTAATATATGTTATGAAACAAAAATATTGGAAATTCTACAAGTACTAAGAAACCATTAAGGTTAGCGAGTGGTCCAACTGCAGTGGGCGATCCGTTAGAATTAGTGGTCTTATTCTAGACCCAAAGCTAAACTGGAAGCTCAAGACGGCAGAGAGGACAAGGAAGGTCAGTATGGATTTCTATGTGGTGGTCCGCTATTTCAAAAGAATATAACAACTCCACACCACAGGGAATAATAGAAAGCCACATGGGGGGTTATCCTGGAATGCGATGTGAAAGTGAGAAGCAAACGGAACCCAGTTGCGATGCGATTTAATTTTTTCTCGCTGAACGCAATCGCATCGCATTGAAATTAATGCCAGGGGCCTTATTCTCTATTACAATATTGCTATATTTTTTAACGAAACTGACGAAATCGTATTATCTATTACAATATTGACATTAATTTTACATGAAAATGTAACAATATTGTCAAATTTTTACTCGAAAGCTGTTTCGTTTTCGAATCGGATTTAACAATATTGTAATAGAGAATAGGGCCCCTGATCAGTATTCAAAAAGAAATTATTTTCAGAGTTAACTGCACTAATGTACTAATTTACAGAGGCCTCCACCTGTTGCGGATATTTCCTTTTTATTATGTTGGAATTTTCCTTTATGTGAAATTTATAGTCAACCCAAAACCCGGTAATTATAAAAATCTACGGTTTGTAATTAGCTACTAAAAAATTTGGTAAACCTTTTCCCCTTCCTACATAATTCCTAATTGGTGGTCCCAAAGCATTAAGCTCTTTCGATACATTTCCCCACAAATTACGCGCCCATGTTCTTGTATCTCTGCAAGACGCGTTTGTCTGTGATATCAAAATAATTGTCATTTTCTAAGCTTAAATGGTTATTTGCATGATATTAAAACGAAATCAAGTATTTTTAAAATTTTTGTCTGTATCTCTGTCTGTTTGTCCGGGCTAAGGGTGAAAACACAAAGAAAGCAGGTTGCCTGCATTCCTATTGCCAGCGTCTAGCGGCGCCAATCAGCACAAAGAATGGATATCCATTCTTTGTCCTGATTGGCGCCGCTAGACGCTGGCAATAGGAATGCAGGCAACCTGCTTTCTTTGTGTTTTCACCCTAACCTCGGAAACGGCTAATCCGATTGCGATGGGACTTTCACTGGAAGATTCAGTATTTTCTTGGGCATGTTTTAGGCTATTTTTTATACGCTTTATATTAGCTTCACCTGTATCTTGTATGTTATGTAGTATGTAAACAAATCTTGCAACTTGATTTTGACCCAGTTCCACATAACCAATCAACTTCAAATTTTGCACATATGTATAGTTCGCGTGACAATGCAATCTGACCATTTTGTAAAAAAATCAAGATGGCGGTTCCAAAATGGCGGCCGAATTTTTCAATTGTGCTCCTCGACCCCCGACATGGGTATCAAATGAAAGGGTATGACAAGTACAATACATTTAGCTATGTGGCGTTATTCAAAATGGCGGCCAACACAAAATGGCGGATTACTTTTTTCTTTACAACGCGTGATAGGGGTATCAAATGAAAGGATATGACAAGTAGAATACTATTAGCTGTGCGGCGTGTTTCCAAATTCAAAATGGCGGCCAACACAAAATGGCAGTTTAGCTTTTTCTTTACAACGCCATTGGTACGGGTATCGTACAGTATAGTACAGTAAGCTGTGTGACGCCATTTTAAATCTGATATGGCGGTCACTACAAAATGGCGGAAGACATATAGACCAAAAAGTAGAAAATAAAAAATATACATAATTTAAAAAAACTAAAAAATACGCTTTTATTTTAAAATGAACTAAAAAATAAAAAATAATTTTGAATGTAAAATTTTTATTACTTCAGCCAGTATATGGAAACAACATACCTTTCGAAATGTAAAAAAGCGTGGGCGCCAGCGAAAGTTCCGGTATTAATAAAATAAGAATATAGGTAAAGAGTCCCACGCTATAGCCATTAATAAACATGAACAAGTACACTTCAGGATAAACTGGTTTGAACTAGTCTATACTAATAGGGTATAATACAATTCCAGAAAATCATGATGCATTTATTAATTAAAGCAATGGTATACCTTTTTAAACATTTACTTCTCTCTATCTTCTTCTAACTCTTACTTGATGTCATCAATCTGTCAATCAATAGTTTCCTTATTAGAAGTCTATTTTTTAATCTCTTTTTTTCGTGCTATCCTAAAACCTATCCCAACACTAGGCAAAATTAGTATAGACTAGGCCAAACCAGTTTATCCTGAAGTGTACTTATTCATATTAAGCTCAACCAGTTCAGCCTAGATTAAACTAGTTTCTCCTATCCTAACCTCCTAGCGAAGGTTAAGAAGA
Organism: Thereva nobilitata; assembly: GCA_963855945.1. Taxonomy (NCBI): domain Eukaryota; kingdom Metazoa; phylum Arthropoda; class Insecta; order Diptera; family Therevidae; genus Thereva; species Thereva nobilitata. Next base: position 85,031,973 of record OY979696.1, read on the forward strand.
AGAAGACTTGGAAGAAAAAAATTAATTTTAAAGCTAGCCTTTAAGTCGAGCAAGCTTCAAATTTTAACTCGGTCGAGGCTTTGATTTCCTTTAAAAGTTCAATGGTTCAAGGCTCGACATGTATTTTCAACAAGGGAAACGTTACAGGTCTCAATGAAAAAAATTGGGATAAGAGCAGAGTATATATATTTAAATATTACAATTTTTTCTTATATATGATTAAAATCTCAAACATAGCCAAGTTCGTTTTAAAGCCTGCCTTTCAAAGCTCTCCTAGAACGGCTCTTTAAGTTGTCCGCAGAATACTCTAACCATCTTCATAGCACAATACCAACAAATGTGTAATCTGAAGATTTTTCTTTTAATGCTCCGTGAGGGTAACATACCGGTGTGTTAATTTATTTGTTGTGAAAAATATTTAGGACCTCAGGACCCCTTATCGGTTTTCCGTTAAAAATATTAAACATAAACAAAAACTTCACACTATGTGCATTATAGTCCAGGAGCGATAGCGGAAAAGTTTTCTTGAAATAAATAGCCCTGCGATTTTTGGACGCTATAATTAAGAGAAATAAAATCGTAGGAGTTATATGAATATGTTTTGGATAAATTCGGTTCTGAGGAGCACTTGGAAAAAAGTTATTAGGGAGATTGGGAAAAATACGTCTACGCCGCAAAGCTGTCAAAAAACGTAGCTGTGCATGCGTACGTTTGATGTAGTTTGGAAATGTTGATTTGTATCCCGTATAAACCTTGATATCCATTGCTGCGTATTTGTGTTCCCAAACTCGGGTAACGTAATCGCAAGGACGTTGGTGCATTGAATGACAGTGACATTCAGCTGCTATGTTAACTTGACATTTCTGTAACTGCAGCGCGTAAAATATATTTTTAAGTTGTTTTGGTTAGTAGTAGTAAAAAATTAAAAAAAAATAAAATTGTTACGGCTTCACGTACACTTTTGCGTACACTTCGCTTCTATACGTCGATTGGCACGTTTATTTGACATTTCAACCTTGTTCTCACGTCACCACGGGCTATGTTCGTCAACAATTTCTTTTTACCCAAACTCTGCTTCACGTAACCGTAGACGTTGTCAGAGCATGTACGTATATACGTACGTAAAATACGTAGGAATCTATGTCTACGTTTACGTGTTTGAGATACGTTGTGTTCCCAATCTCCCTATTAATAGTAGAAAAAACTCCTTTTTTTCACGTTATAAGTGCGAAAAAATTTTGTTTTTGGAAAACAAAAAAATTAGTTTCGGACAATTGAAATCGGTCAACAACTTTTTGCAAAAAAAATGGTCAATTTTTTGACATTTAATTACAGGGACTGTAATCGTCTTAGGAGTTCGTTTATGTTGTTTCGGTGCTTAAATTGTGGCTTTTGTTTTCTGCCTACCCACAATAAAAATTTCATGACAAAATACTAATAGCTTCGCGCGTAAATCATAAATGTAAATACAAATGTTTCCGTAAAAGGCTTGAACAAGACCCAAAATGGTCCTACTGTAAATTTGCAAAATTTCAGTTTCTTCGAACTAAATCTATGCCAATAGCTTGGAGGGAGGTCAACAGAGCAGGTGCCATATTGTGTCAAAAACCTTGGAAGTATCTTAAGCAACCAGACCAATCTCGCCGAAACAATAGATGCTTTGGTTGAAATGCTCGGTTAAATACACAATGAGGTTGCCAGTAGACCTTTTTGATCTAAAGCCGTACCGCCTGCCGTGTCTAATTTGGTTAAATTCTAGATATTCCCTATTGATTGTTTCCATGATTTTGGAGAGAATAGAGGTAATTGCTATTTAGCGGTAGTTAGAGAGGTCGTTGGATTCACCTATTTTGGCTAGTTGCGCAGATGTTTAGACAAAAGGTGAGACACATTTAAGTACCATACGACGATGTAAACCACCGGTGTAGTCAGCTTACACCCTTTTTGCTCTATTACTTCGCCATATTTGTTCTGTCCAACAGTTATGTTGTGTACAGTTATGTTTTTGGAAGGCAAAAAGTTGCTTACTCCACTATTGTATTGAAAGTTTATAATTTAAGGAATGTATATTACACCAAAGCCGCAACCAGATTAAATTGTGGGTTACACCACTTTTGCGCTGATAGCCTCATATATACCTCGCAACTCCGGAAGAAAACGCCATCCATGAGTGGATGGTATTCTCGGGGCAGGGGTGGCATAGCAGTTTCGGGTAAAGAAGAATTTGAGGCGAACAGAGATGCTAAAATTCGTCCTTGATTTTGCTTTCCCTTTTAAATGAAAAAATGTGTTGTGGAAGACGTCAAATTCTTCTTGATGGAAGTTGCCAAGCACCAGAAGTTTTTACTGCCTGCAGTGGTATTGAGTATCAAATAAACAAAAAGTATTCTGCAAGGTAATTTGAGAGAAATTTATATTTTTTAATGTGAAAACGCACTTCTTCTGGTGAATGGTGTTGTCATATAACGGTAAGGTATGATCGAAAAAAGTAGAACGTGAAATGAAAGATACCAATCTATATATTGTTTATTTCATTGGAATAATAATCTATGGCCCCTATTCCCATAGTCACCTCATTTTTTTTCTCACCTCACATTTTTTGTCACGTCACTTTTAAAGTGGTATTCTCATAGTCGAATGACAAGAAAAAAGTGAGTGAGATAAAATATGGCAAAACTAGTTGATAGGTGGCAACTTAGTTCAACAGAAAGAAATTTAGAAAGTCAATTTATCTCAAAATTCTAAAGTAATTTAGAAATATGAGCTTTGTGGAAATATAGTTTAATAGCGATAAGAGGTAGAGGGAAGATTTAAGGCTTATGGCAAGAAAACGAATAACAATAACGGATAAATCAAATTCTTTCGAGCAGCCTGTATGGCGTAAGCGAACATTTCATTTTTTCTTAACAATTTAATAGATTTATTTCTCTTCAGATTTAAACTATATTTCAGAATCTCTTAGGAACTGTTCGTATTTCTTCTTGAGATTTTAGAACGCAATATGAAAAAAACTACGCTCAACATAGGTTCTTCCAATAATAAAATGGGGCGCTGTGTTGCGCTTCTTTGCGGAAGGATCGTATAAGAAAGGTGCATTTTTGTCTCACTTCGCCATTTGTCACCGAAAGTGATAACCGCAATAAGGCTGAATGTAATAATCTCAATGTTAGTCTATCACAGCCAACTATTTCGAAGGTACATTCTCCGTGTTTTGAATATTTTTGACAAGGAACTTGGTTCCTTAGTCATAAAATTTCTTTCGAGGTCTGAAGAGATCGTGGACCTAAACTATATAGCATCAGTAAACCTTCCGTCAATTTTCTTGTAAACTCTGCTTTACTTTGGCTACATTTTACGACGATTGTGTCATCACCTTAAAATTTTCCGTGACAAAAAGTGACAATTATCCGTGAGAAAGGCAACTATAAATGCCTTCGGGGATGCCACACTTTCACTTTTGTGAGAATTGTCACTAAGGTGACTACGAGAATACGAAAACTGGTTTGTCACATTTTCCAATAAGTGACGTGACGATGGGAATAGGTGATGGGAAAATTGTGCGAGAATAAGGCAGTGTACATGAACTGCCTATAACTAATTATGAGTTGTAAAGTATGCGCCAAAAATTAATTCGGAATTTAGCATATCCCAACTTACTCAATATTTTCTTCGTCTACCTGGAGGATATCCTACACAAGATACTGTTTGTCTTCTTTCTTTATTTTGACAAAATTTAGGATTTAACTACATTTACTTGAATAAACACTAATTTAAAAATTGTTTGAAATGCCTATGCGTTTAAGGACGACCTGCAATTTCTATCTATTGCAAAACTTTTCCGACGTTAATCAAAGTGAATCATCAATTAGCAAGGTTACACATAATAATAATTTATTTATGGTGTTGAATATGTAATTTGTGCAGCTATTTCAATATATGCATGTTACACCAACGTCTGTGCAACACTTTCATGAATATTTTGTAATATCTAATGAAAAAAGGGCTAAAAATAAACAAATAATAAACAACTTCTGTCCAATCATCCCAATGTTAATTCCGATAAATTTGTATTATTCACATGTTGACATTACGACTAGATATAATAAATATCTGGCTCGCAATAGCAAAAGAAAAAAAATATTATTTTCTTTTCATATGTATCACAAAAGAGAACAAGATCCAAATAGCGACGTAGTATTCATTAAAATGTTAAAAATTCTCATGTTTAAAGACTTCATGGCACTTATAGCATTGTTTTTTATTTATTTAATTATTTATTAAATTATTTTTTAAATAATTTTTTTATTATTTTGTTTTCGCTATAAAAATTATAGGTATAACAGTTTTTGAATGCATAGCTTTACTTAAATTACAAAAGTATCTCTTAAAAGTTTCTTTTCTTGTTTCTTTTTTACTATATTCACATTGAATGATGAATTTCCTTCATTTTATTAAAAACATATGAAAATTACATTATAAAAAAATTAAAACTAAAAATCGTAACTAAAAATAATAAAGGAAAAAAGAAATAAAAAATAAACATTTCATTGCAAATCACTTTTTTGATTCTTTATGAGCGCGTGTGTGTGTGTTGTTTGTGTTCTGGATGGATGACAGCCGAACGTGAGTTTGCTGTTCACTTAACACCTGAACGAATGTTGTAAGATGTTGTTTTATTATTTTTATTATTTTTGCTTTAAAATCGTGGAGATTTTTTTATTACATTCTTTTCCCAAGTCCGGTTTGTGGGGTGTATTCGTATAAATTTTATTTGTTATTGGTTCGGCGATTGATTTGAACTTGGGCGACTCCTTTAGCTCCATGAACTTTTATTTCTGCTAACAATAGTGCCGTACGCCCTCCAGTGATAAGACATGCTTTAATTTTCATTTATTCTGTCTGTTTGGCTCTGGATATAAATACACACCTTCAACACCGAATATTGACGATTCTGAAAAAGAAATATTAGAAATTAGTAAAGGTTTATTTAATTGGCGAAAGAAATTAAGAAATAGAAAGAATTTTAAAAGCTCCCAAAGTTCTTGAACCAATTTAGTACGCAATTATTTAATATCGAACAAGTTGACATTTGATTAATTTCCAAATGAAAAAAACCAATAGAGTTTGAAAGCCCAGATGTTTACGCTTACAATTTATTTTGTAATTGATAAAGTATTTAAACTGGGAAACTTCGACTACGTCCCTTTTCCCAATTCAGGCTCACTTAAGCAAATCATTAATAAGGGGCAAAATGAAAGTAAATTTTTAAGACTTAACTGACAAAAAGTTTCATCGACCAACGTCACAAACGTCAGACATTCACGTTCAAATCGTAATGGTGTCAAAAAAATAACCTGAAAGGTTTACTAGAAACATCAGAGCTAGCTATTAGCAAGCCGGAAGGTAATATCGTTTTTTTAAATTACACCTTTACTTTACCAGTCTCATGCAAATATTCTTGGATTGTCGACTAAGGTTGGGTAAGAGTGTTCGGCAGTTCGTCGATTGTCTGACACGGATTCCGCCATTAAAACGTCATTTTGGTCTTCCTGGTCGGTACGAATCGGAAAGGACAAAATGACCGGATCTGAGCTTGAAAACCACCTTTAGCATTTACGAACGTCGACGAATGTACTTGGATAAACATCGCAAATGTTTTTGGTAGTAACTATTGTGTTGCTACGCTTCTGAAACTCAAAAAGCATACAATGGCGGATATATATATCTCTTTTGTTATTTGTTAGGCTATTTCACACTCAAGAGCCAAAAAAAATTAACATTTACTTATTCACAAGTAAACAAGACACTTTATCCTTAAGATATCTTTGGCACGAGTTTGAAACACAATCAGTTTTTAAATGATAAAGAAATAATGACATTACTTTCCGGCCCCTTTATTATATGTACAAAAACAAATGAACGTTTACAGAGCTATCTTAACAGAACGTGTTCCAAAAGCGCGTGTAGGTTTTGAATGTTGCACCGTTTTGCGCCAGGGGCCTGAACATTTACACATGTCATCTGATAAACGAAGCATGTAAGCACAATGATATATTAGTCAATGCATTAATCAATTCAAACTGTCAATTATCAGTTGATTGGCCAAGGGGATCGGAGTGAAGTTTGCGGGATTGAGCACCCTACCCTGACCTATCAACTGATAATTGACGTAGAAATTGAGTTAATGCATTGAACCATGTATCATCTGCCTAAGAAATATAGAAATCGTGCAAATTTTTACGAAAAGTCAGAAGTCGTCACTGGTCCTTATTTCTTTGAGAAAGAGAAAGAAATGACGGTCAATGTCAATAGAAAATGCTATCGAGGCATACTTTCAACTTTTTATGGAGTGAACCAGACGATAACAATATATGATTTCAACAAGATGGCGCTCCATGCCGCACTTGAACAAGGTTTTCCAAGGCGCTTAATTTTTCGAAAAGGTAATGTGAATTCGTTGCCAAGTTTATTAAACCAAGGGCAAATCTACATTAACGACCCACAAAATATTATCGACATAACATTCATAAAACTATATGCCCCGAAATGTGTAAAAATGTGATGGAATATTTTACCAAATTTTACCAATAAATGAATGCTCATGCTCAACCCATGTACATAATGTTTATGTGTTTGCAAATGCCATTTCTCCACAAGCAAAAAATTATAAAGCTTAAGACAGCTTTTTACTTCTACCTGGTAAGCTCACTCCGCTGCGCGCATCTTTCATTCCACCGTACATGCCCACCCAATCTATGTCGCGATAACCCCGTATTAGATCCCGTCATTGTCGAATCTCCGTAATCGTCTTTCCGCGCATAAGGAGGCAACAATTCTCGGAAGAACTTTCTTCTCGAACACGGCTAAGAGGTTAGAGTCCTTTTTGCTAAGCACCCAAGTCTCGGATACGCATATGAGTACCGGTAATAGCATGGTCTTGTAGAATAACAGGATTTGTAGGCTTTTAACAGCGTGCGCATATTTCTGCTTCATGTTATTTGTCTTGACACAAAGTAGGTAAATGATTTACTACATCAAATTCGCGCTCTTCTACCTTCTTTGTGGGACCAATGTTAGGTGGTCCCACAGAAAGTGCCACCATATATTCATTTAGCCACTAATAGGAAGCTCTATGCGAGTAGAAACCGACCCCCCAGGAAACTCAAGGTCATCGATCGGGAAAAGCTAGGCACGGCTCATTTCTACCACAATGCTCTATTGTCGCTCGTCAGCCTGGACCAGTGGGCAGCAAGACAACATCACGCCGTTGGAGATCTAAACTGTCCAAGGGGACAGAAAACTAAAAAGGATTATGCAGCAGCACGTAATATGATACGCTAGGACCGATCGATTAACATGGCTGCTAGGACCGATCGATTGTTTGGAAAAGACGACTTCAGGTACCCCAAAACCATGGCCGTAGCCACGGGGGCGCGAAAGGGCGCGCAGCGCCCTTTACAGTAAGGACTTCTAATTGCAATGAGAAAAAAATTATTTTGTCAAACCGTAAGAATTTCTGGAAACGTTAGCATTTATTTTAAATAATCATTTGATTTAAACATAGATTTAAATTTTCTTCCGAAATAAATATTTCTTCTACGTCAAGAGTTTATTTGTGGCTAAGCATTATTTTGTTAAATATTCTCAAATTGACCTGAATTGTACTCATTATTTTCGTTCTCACTTTCAGAAAATGTTTAGTATAAAACCAGCCTCAAGTTAATAAAAACACGATATATTTGCATCTTTTATTTTTCCGAACTGTTGTTATTTCGGGCGCCAATAATTGTGCGATGAGCGCCCTTAGATATTCGGAGCTGGCTACGGCCTTGCCCAAAACGTGTGAAATTGTCGATGTTCCAGGCACTTTTTATGTGGCGATGTGAACGCCGTATTACTCGCATTGCATGAATAAAAGGAAAAGTCCAGAGTGACTACATGTAAGGGCCTGAGTCATAAACACTTTTAATTTAAGAAAGGTCTACTGGGCATAATCTGCCCAACCAAATTTCTTGCTGTTTAAACAATCCGTGTTTGAAGCGGAATAATTGCGCATTAAACGCTGATATCAACCGACCATGCCCAAGAACCTGCCGCTGAGATTTCGGAGTCGGAAACTCTGAGATGGCAATTATTTTACCGGAGTCAGTCTTAAAGCGTTCCATCCCCAATTAAAAAGCCTAGGTACTTCATCTCCGTCACGCAAACCAGAACGTCGCGTCATAGGCAAGCAACAACTTCTTTAAGAGTTCTGACGTGTGAACTAAAATCGGATGAGACTATCAAGTTATCGTCAAGGTAAACGAAAACATGCTCTCTTAAATGGTACAGAATGACTTTGTCCATTACACGGCACATCGTGAACAGATGTGGCCGCCCCTTATGGCCAGGGACAGTAAATGCTGTCTTCTCGAGAGATTTTTTTCTAAAGGAGCTTGCGAGAACTTAATTAATTAAATTACCATATTAAAGTCTTTATTTAGCAGTCCACAAAATCTAAAAATAATGAAATAGACATGAATTTTGCATTATCAAATGATCATAATGTTCTTAGCATATTAACAAAGCTAAACTATTACTTGTAATCATTTGCATAGCATATAAATAATATTCATTGATTTTTTCCACAAATCAACCACTATTTTTCATTAACCATAATTTATTTCATTTACAAAGCTTTTTTAAAAACCAGTTCCAACCCTTTGAAAGCTAACTTATGTGGTGGTAGTTAACTTGAAAAAGTCAACACAAAAAAATAATCAGAACCAGTTGCGTTACAATTTCTCTGCAAAGGTTATAAAAACTCATTAAGATGTACCAGCAGCAAAACAATAGTGCTTCGAGTTTAATAAAGAACTTCGTTCTGGTTCCAACTGCATCCAATTGGAAGCATGAATTACGTCGCAGCAAGGACATGCATATCTGTTATTATCTTTGATATTTGGAAATGAAAAGAATCCTTTTTTATGTTTTTCGCAGTACGCAACGTGCAGACTTTGAATGGGTTCAAAAAAATGTTAAAAGAAAAAAATTAACTCTAATGGCCACAGAGTTTTTGTAACAGCTTACTTTTAATTAATACAGCTTGTAGTTGGTTTCATTAGTTTGTTGGTTTCAGTTAATGAATTTATTGGCAGAAACTGTGGTTACTATAACATTTAATAAACATTTTATTGTATGGAAAGAGAGAATTGCAATTTCTAGTAGCAAAAAGGTCATAATTTCTGGTAGAAGTTAATTGAAGTATTTTAATTTTCACACTGGATTGTTAAGACAATATCACCCCCAAATATTTTAAAGGTGTCTTGAGATATTTTGCTCAAGGTTCCTACCAGACTAGTGTAGGAAATGATTTTAATGTTGGTGCTTCTCAGCCAACAGTGTCGTTAATATTTAAAGAAATATTAAATGTTTTGGTGGAATAGTCATGTCCAAAATGGATAAATTTTAATTACATCGAGGAAGAGAAAAGTGGAGCGACATTATATTTTTATGAAAAAAAAGTTTCCTGGATTCATTGGAGTGGTTGATGGAACCCATAATAAAATGAGAGCGCCTATTAAAAATATATATTACAATAGAAAAGAGTTTTTGAGGAAGGACATAAAGTATTTAATTCGTCAGCATACTTTTTCCAATAACTTTAAATTTTGGATTTTTTGTATATTTAGTCCATTTAAAACGCGCGTTAGGGTGTTCCAACATAACACCATTAAGAAAATCGAACCCTACAAGGATTTTGGGCCGCTGATCACGAAAATCGAGGTCCGCGGTCCTAAAATATGGGCGTGAAAATGCAAAAAACACCCCTTTTTAAGGGGTTTTCGCGATAATTTCAATAATAATGAACAATTATCCGATAAAATGCCCTTTTTTCAATATTTACTTGCGAAGGTTATACTAAATCAAGCTAAACTTTATGATAAGTGATGATCCTAAAGGGTTAAAACAACTAAAAATAAAAATTTTTTTTTTTCAAGTTTATGTTTCAAATTTGATTGTATTCGTATTGTCATGCAAAAATAAATTATTTTCAAACCTATTAGGGTTAAAACTACCCCCTCATTTTTCTGCTTTTTGCTTGAAATTGGGTTGCATAGGTTTTATTAGACAAAACTTAAATATTTTCAACTCTTTTAGTATTATTACGCGGTATTATAAGAGCAGTATTATAAAAGTGGTTTATTGGTAGTAAGCATCGCCATGGTAGTGATCACTACACCCCCGTGACGATGCAGCTCTATCTACAGCTATCTCTAAACCTTCCGCAGGAATATGTATGACATGCAGGTGCCTTGCGTACGCCATGTACCACACAATACACATCACGTGGGAGCAGCAGCAGATAGTTCTTCTGCCAATATTACGCGTGCAGCAATGGACAATGGTTGAGAGCCACGGATTAGCCACTTATGGTGGATCCACATTACGCGGACTTATCTCATACGCGCTTTTGACTTTTTTTTTCATGTAGAGTGTTTAATGGCAAAAGCAGTACGGCCGAACTGCGCAAACAAAAGGCTGTGCTTAAAAAGATACATTGTACTTCCACACAATACGGGATTTTTAAATGAAAATTGATTTTTTCTCAATAGATTATTCAATCTTCATTAAATAGTTCTTTTCTTTCAGATTAGTTGTTATTTTAGAATCCAAAACTCGCGATTCAAAAAATTTAAAGGCCTTTCTGCCAAAAGTGCGTGGAATCTAAGTCCGCGTAGTGAGGACGGGCCTTTAGTGCAAAACACCCTGTATATTACTGGTTTTTTTACATCCTTTCAACAAATCTGGCTTTGACATAATTTAATTCTTATGTCAAACTTTAAGTAATGTAAAAAAGAAGTTTCACTAATATAATAAAACAGTGTCCCGGCTTCGTTGCCTTCTTCGTTGCTACTCACATATAAATTAGTTTATAAGAAAATCGTAACTTTTAATAAATCGATAAAATACTGATGTTAAACCTAAACGAACATCTGCACAAGTTCAACGAATCCTTTCGTTACAAAGAGAAGCCCTTGAAGCATGAACATCAACATATGAAAATTTACTAACTTCGTACATTCCCTAGCTACGAACATTCTACGTGGACTCTGATTTTCTAAACATCTCTACTTACATTGGGTTCTCAAATTGGCTACTTGGAATTTGTAATCTATTTCATCCTTTGTGGAACCTTAAATAAGTTTGTCTTGTAATTTAATTTTAATTTGCTTGCTGGAATTCAATCAGACTTCGTTCAAAACAAAACTGGATAAAAGGCATAGTGTATCTTAGAAGCATTTTTTATTAACTATTTTTTTTATTATATTATAGCAAAAAAAATTCAAGAAAAGGATCTATTTCAAAATTATTTAATTTTGAGTTGGGTGTCCTGAAAATTTCGATGTGACACCTCCTTATTATCATCGACCTATGATGAGTAGAACTCTCGGCAAAAATTACTTTAATTATTACACACTCAGCATCACATCACAATCATTTATGACGAATACGATTTAGGAATGACACACGGTGAAATACGTCATTATACTTTGGCAATTGTAATAAGTGGATGTATTAAATTAAATTACCGTAATTTATTAAAAAGGTATAATGGAACCAGAAAAGTTTTACGACAGAAGAAACAAATTCATTTAATGAATGCAGTCGCGATTAAATAAAACCGATTTCCTTTTTACGTTGTTGGCCACCTAATCTAGAAACTAGTAATATTTTTTATTATTTTTCAAATAAAACTAAAATCAAAATCAGCTGATGCCGTTTCATATTGGAATACGCTAAAACCGTGCTTTTTCCAAATCTATCGACCGGGAGATGGCCGTCAATTTGATTTTTCGTCATAACGCGGTAAAATTTGATTCATTGGGTTTCGTAATTACGAGGCTCATATTCGTCATTAAAGACGAATTTTCGTAATAATTACGTCCAGCTGTCGAGGCTATTAAAGAGTTTAGCTCTTAACCTATTATCAAATGATGATTTGACTTGTGTGATTTCAATTAGAGGAATTTCTTAATTTTATGTATTCTCAACGATGCGATTCACTCGGGCAAGTCGTGCACCGTAAAATTTAATAGAATGGGGAATGACACAAGGTCATAAAAATATTTTATTTTGGCTATAGATAGGCAATTAATAGAATTTTGTGGGCAAATAATCGAATTTTGTAGGCAAATTTGCAAATTTTCACAAACGCTTTTATTGCACTCGCCAAGGACTACACTTCCAGTGGGTTTCATTACAAAATCGGTTTTTTGGTAAAAGATATGAGCATTTAAAAAAAACGTGATTTTTAGCGGTTTTTTTTACAATTACTCCTTTACAAAGTGTAGTTTTTTTTTAAAACACGAAAAACTGCCTTTGGCCGTTTTTTGACGCCATTTTGGAAACTTTCCCAAAGGTCTACGAGCGCCAAAAGTAGTTCATCAAATTCTACGGAATTTTCCCTATTTTTTCCATGTTTGACCTTATGGATGGAAAAACGAGGTTTTTTCGACAATTTTACTGTCCTAAAAGCCTACTATAGTCTTTCACGGCTATTCAAATCCAAAAATTTAACCCATTATGTCCAAATTTTTGCTACATAAGACGATGGTCTTACCAGTACTCACATATGCATCCGAGATGTGGGTCCTTAACAATAAGTACTCTAACCTCTTAGCCGTGTTCGAGAGGAAAGTCTTTCGGAGAATTGTTGGCTTCTTATATGAGGAAGGATGGCTCCAGGGATGCTACAACGACGAGATCTAGGAGCGTTATCGCGACATAGATGTTGTGAAGAAAATTAAGCTTAAAGGTAGCCTCCGGTGGGAAGGGCATCTAGCTCGTATGAGGTAAGATCAGTCTGCTCGGAAAGTTCTCTGCAGTAAGATCTATGGGGTGCGACAGCGAGGTAGACCTAACCTCCGATGAAAGAATGGCATAGACCAGGATGTCCACAGCTTAGGGATGCCAAAATGGACGACATCGGCTTAGGGTCGGGACGGTTTGAGAGAACAGCTACGAGAGGCCAGGACCGGATGTCGGTAGTACATCCGTTAAAGAATTAGATTATCAATAAAAAAATTGGTTCATTAAATCGGTAGAAAATGATTGATTAAGTTGGCGGCTTTGCAAACTTTCAAAAGAATATGACAGACTTTTTGAAGGTGAAATTAATTTAGTTGTTTAACATCCTCCTCTCTATCTCGCTTAGATCACTTCATCCATTATGTATTCAGGAATAGATATTGGTGCCGTAATGTATATTTCCTTTAATAAATCTTTACACAATAAAATTTATTTTTAAGGAAAAAAATTGTCTTAAAGAATACAATGACAAATAAAATTTCTACAATTCAAGATCCATTTTCACTTACTTGATAGAAATTTAATATAAAACACACAACTAGCTTCTCTAGGTAGAAGTATGTTCATAATACAATGGTTACATAATCATAATTCTGAAGTAGCAAATAGATCAGTGGTTTTATATGAAACTTATTACCTTGTAACAACCAACTACAGCTGCATAAAATTTTTACAGAATATTTAGAAACCTGAAACAGACCGTACAATGTTCAAAAGCCTTTGAATAATGTCTCTTTTCTACCAGAACTAGTTTCCCTCTCGAAAGTTACATAATTCTTCCACATAGCTGCATGTATCTAGTGCCTATACCACTAGACCATATAATAAATTCATGATGCTTATATACGGCTTTTATTGTGTACACGAGAACGTATACGTATCCTAAAATTCACTACTCACCGTCTGGTAGTTCGTACAACTTTTTTGGCAACTGTGCAAAGTATGGATGTAGGAGCGCCTCCTCTGCTCCTATTCTCTCTTCTGGATTCAACTGCAGAAAAGCACTTGCAATCATTTCTCCCTCAATGATATCGTACAGCCTGGGAAAACTATGACCTAATTTTCTTGGTTTATAGAAACCTACAAAAATATAAATAAAATGAATTACAAAACAGTTTCGAGAGTTTATAAAAATATATTTATATATACACTATAACAAAATCAAAGATCAGAATTATCTTGACAGGCATTGAATATATGGGAAAACACCTACCTAATTTATGAGGCTTATATCCTGGTAAATGTGTAACTCCTGGCCATGTTTCTTCTGTTGGTGTTCCCAGCAATTTAAATATTTTATCCAGTTGGTCGTATGTATCTCGAATACCTGGGAATGTTGGCATTCCTGTTATCATTTCTACAAATATACATCCAACTCCCCACATATCTAATGACGTTGAATACTCCGTACTACCCAGCAGAACATCTGAAATGATATCGTATAGATAGAGTAAGGGAAGATAGAAACAAGAAGAAAATGAAAACCAAATTATATACAAAAAGGAGGAGTAAAATCTGGTACTTGGTCTGCTGTTTCTCTTTTTACAAAGTCGAATAAAATAAGAATTTCCCCATGAATAATATATTATCACGTTTGTTTTTGAGGGGTTGGAAAACAGAGATGAGAGAAACAAAATTCTTGGAAATTCGATTTGAGTACATTTTTCTCACTTTATTTATAAAAAATTCATAAATTTCGCTTTATCTTTCAGTGTTGCAGGATCTGATTATAACCAACTTATATATGATGTAGATAAGGATTACACACAAAAAAAAGTAAGAAATGAGACAGAGAGAAGAAATTTTCACCCTACTTTACAAAAGGAAAAAAATCCTTCTAAACAGAATATAAAAAATATGTGAATTATTCGCTAGGGATACATTTAGACCGTTTATAAATGATACCAAATAAAGCATTCATTTTTATGGTGAATATTGTTTGCGTAGTAAAAGGAGGGAGCGCAACAAAAATACTTGTTTTTTTTTCGGAATACATACATTCACGATTCATCGTTATAAGGATCTTAATTAATCCACGCTGAAATGGCTTGTACGTAAATTAACGGGAATGAAAACCATTAAAATGTATAGTCTTTCAATTTAGGTAAAAAGTTTAATATTAAGCATGAATGAAATAATGAATACTTTATGTAATATTTGACTTGCTTTTAAATAGATTTTAATATTTAAAGGATATTGATTGGACCGCACGCCTAAATAGAACTGATTAATGAAACAAAATATGGGATCAAAGGTAGTATATTTCCGATCGATGTTTAAACCACCATTTCAGTATATAATCAGAGAGTTCAATCGTATATTATGTAGTTAAATATGAATGAATACGAAATTAAATACAGAAGCAATGTGAGCGCTTTCAATCAAGTTTTAAACATCGGTCAATTGTCAATATGACTTTGAGGATTATAGAAAAGGAAAATATTTAATGCTAATATTTAAATACGTAATTTATAACACTAAATAAATAATTAGAGCATTTCAACGGCTTGTTAACAAAATTCAATCGTAAATATGGAAATTATTCTGCATTGATTATGTATTGTTCCACTCCTTTCGATACTTTTCCGCTATGTTGACACTGATTATCTAATATTCGCGATGAACTTGAGGTTATAGTTAGTTAACAAGATTCCACCGTCATTGACGAAGGGTTAACACGTTGAGTGCCACGTCAGTCATCGGTGACTGACACTGAACTTTGAAACTAAAAAAATTATATTGTTTTAAGTAATTATAGAAAATTTATTTAAAATTTACTTAATTTTTAGTTATTATTTAGATTATATCTTTGACATTTTAATGGATTTATATACCGCAATGCCACCGCTTCTAAGTCGCACTCGTGGCCTGACCGCGATTTCCTTAAAAATTCGTATGACGCTCAACGTGTTAATTGTTATTATCATATTAGACTTCGCGTAAGACCCATTTTCCTGCATGCTTTTTGGAGCTTTTGGAGTCACATGTCAAAGATGAAATTGTCCGGCGCACAACAAATGTCCGAAACTACTTCGTTGGCAACAAACTTATCTTATGTGTACGTACAACATGAAGGTAGCTGAACTTAATCTCGGCCTTCGACGCAGATACTTTCATAACTTCATAGTTGCCGATATTTAAAGGGCCACGGGTGGTTTGAAGGCACTTTAACCCTCAAGTCCTGGCCCTGCGTTTTTCTTCACTTCAATGTGTTCTTTGGATCATATATAATGAGGAAAAATCATTTTCCAAATCGTTTACCGGGCTGTTTTCGAGAACGCGCGAATTTTTTTTTAGACAATACACAATATTATAGTAATAATAATTTGATTAATTATTTATATATTTATATTTGGAGCATATGTATAACCGCAGTAAATACAGTTATACATATTAGTGGCTATCTCCAATGTACCGTATATACTTACCGGGCGTATATACGGACGTATATACGGTCATTGCCAACCATTGTACATACGAACGAACCTTATGTCCCCCCCAAATTAAACAAATGAGAGTAGGTCAGTTCGTTACATCCAAGCGGGTTGGCAACGACCGTAAATACGTCCGTATATACGCCCGGTAAGTATATACGATGCATTGGAGATAGCCCCTTATTCGACAGAAGTATCGCATCGAAGAGATATATGCGGCCGATTCCCTTCCGTCGATAATGAAGTTTCCACCTCGAGGCAGATACAAGTAGAAGTATGTACCTAAACTAGTCACGCGGGTCTCGTGCGCCAGTGTAGGTTGCACTTCTGAAACTGGGGCTTCCCCATTGTTGAAATCTAAATTTCGTGAAATATAAATATACGTAAACAAAAACAACAAGACCCGCCGACGGCTGTTTAGTATATTATTCGAGTGCGTGGTGTTTACTCAGTACTGCGCGTTTCTACGATACATTACTGAATTCTTCTTTTAATACCGATTATACTCGACAGAAATGCCAGAAATTGAAAATAAACGTCATGCCGAATATACTCTCTCACACGAAGAGAATAGGAGTAAAGTTTGTTTACTGTGTATTCAAAAAAAGAAACATATGTTTAGGATAGAAGAATCTTTACGGAGTAATTTGGAAAAATTACTGAACCAGAGTATTCATGAGATATCTCGTCTTGTAGAACTCGAGCATCTCTAAGATTCTTTTTCCAGTCGTTTCTATGTCTTGCTAGTCCTCTGCAGTTTGTTATACGAACTTTTCGTGTATTTTCTAGCATGTCATCCATTCACCAATTTTTTGGTCGTCCGTCCCACGCTTATTTTTCCGCATACTTAGATAATATACACATCGCAAGTAGATCACAGTCAGAACACCTACATAGTTCTCGTAGAAAACCTCTTAGATACGATTTAATAGCTTCGAATTGACTATCAAGATTGAAAAGTGCGTTTTCGGTGCGGATGAAATCGATTTCTTTAGCCATCATATCTCAAACGATGGAATACTATCGAAGACCGTGTCGAGGCTATTATTAATCTCGCACCTCCAACTTGGTGAAACAAATTCAGAACTTCTTTGTACGAATCGATCGCGTACGAAAATATTTTTAACTTTCATACGAACGCTCATTCCAAGTTATGAAACTCTATTGACTAAACTCCAAAGTATTGATTCCTATACCTATCCCCTATGGAACAGAGTTTTATTTCTGGCATTCAATCAAGATAGTATTGGATGGCGTCGTGTCTAAAACCCCCACCATCTCTGCAAGTCTTTCCCGAGGACAAATTCTATCACCGGTTCTCTTCTTAGTTTTTATAAATGACTTGCTCTTAATTCCCTCCAACTTACTTCACAGCTTTGGTGACGACGGTACTCTGCGTCACTCCTATGGCTTTGATAATGTAATGCAGGCACGCGCCAAATTTGGTGTGCATGCTCGTGAGCTCATGCCCAACTCAATCAACAAGGACATGGAACTCATTCTTGATTGAGAAGAATCAAGAGAGGAAGAATGGTGTTGAATTTAACGTATTAAAAATGAAGTGCTGTGTCATTTCCAATAAAACCTACACCACCCAATCTACCTACTACTGCGCAGGAAGCTTACTTACATATATCAAAGATATAAAAGCCGTAATTGATATTACACTTTAACTCACGCAGAAAAAACTAAAAAATACACAATTAATAAAAAATGATGGTGTAAATATTTCCCTTCCGCTGACAAATTCGCATATTAAAAAATCAATTCGAACGGGCTATGAATTGACCATTCTGCACATATGGGATCATAGCAACAACAATAATCTGAACGATAGAAAAAAAACCATATTAAATGCAACGAATTTCACCTTTTCAGTTGTTAGGAAAATGTTACACAAAATGATTTTAAATAAAATGTACAAGTGCAATCCTTTGGAAGCATTATCATCATGCAGATGCACATGTACTGTACATATATGAAAAGCTTTAGAAGATCGAGGAACATCCGAAAAATTAATAATATGTACTATAATGATGCTACATGTGAAGTGGGTAGCCCTAATAAGGCATCCCGCAGGCTTAAAGCATTTCGACATAAGCTTAGATGAAAAAGTACTAAAAAAGTACGAAATAGAGCCAATTTTAACATCAAAATTTTACATAACTTCAAAGGTAAAGGCCGTAACATAAAAATTATTCATAGGAAATACTCCAAGCTTTCTAATTTTGAAAATTAAGTATAAGTTAACTACGTATTTTTTTGCAGAAAAAGGTAGTTAAAGTTGAAGTTTTAGTTAAAAAAACAAAATTTTGGTTTTGACGACTCATAACTTTGGAAGTTGGTAGGGTGGAGCCATAACTTTTACAATTTTAGGGAGTATTCTGCCTATACTAATACCTTATTCATGAATATAGGTTATAGGGTTACAAGTGTACAGAGTGATATGTAAAACTCTAAAAAAAATTTCAAAACGCCCTAGTGGCTGATCCGTTACGATTTCCCCCGACCCAAACGATTTTTTGTTCGTCTAACCAAAGCCTACCAACACCCGGCTGCCTTGCAAACTTTACAAATACACTCTGTATATCTAGAGGGTTATATCATCTATCTAATTGTGTTTGGACCGAAGACATGTATAAACATAGACAATGAACATATTTCATTAAAGAAGAGATACATACCACCTTTAATAATTACAAGTGAAGAGAAATATCATAAAAATGGGATATGATGCAAAAACAACAAAACAGCAAAAATGTAGCGTGACCTAAATATCCTGCAAACAAAATTAAGCTGCGACACAAAATTCCTGTGACAAACAGAAACCATGAATAAACAAAATTAAATTAGCTGACAGATTATAATCTGGGGAAGCGCAGCACAGGTGGATTTTACTTCAAAATAATAAAAAAAAAATTCAGAAAAAATACCAGATTCAACAAATAAAACACCAGACATTGTTGAAATTTGCATAATTAATAAAAATTACCTGGCGGACGGTACCATAACGTTACTACTTCATGGGAATACGTATGGCTTGGAACACTTTTAGCTCTCGCCAAACCAAAATCGGCGAGCTTTAATTCTCCTAATTCGCTAATAAGTAAATTCTGTGGCTTAACATCACGGTGTAACACCCTTCGTTTATGGCAGTAGGAAAGACCCCGCAGTAATTGGAATAAAAATAATCGGACATTGCGATGGTCCAAACCACCCGCGTGCCTTTCCATATATTGCGATAAGTCGGTATTC
This sequence comes from Thereva nobilitata, assembly GCA_963855945.1. NCBI lineage: Eukaryota > Metazoa > Arthropoda > Insecta > Diptera > Therevidae > Thereva > Thereva nobilitata. Next base: position 85,051,514 of record OY979696.1, read on the forward strand.
TGTAAACATGAGAGAGATTATAAAAAAAGTGAAATTCAGCGTAAATGATTTTAATAATTAATATGGGGAATTTTTTATGATAGCGTGGGTGGGTGTACTTACAACATATTCAAAAACAAAAGTTAACGTTTCTCGTGTATGTACAATATCATGTAGGGTTACAATATTTGAGTGTTTCAGTTCTTTCAGTAGCGAAGCTTCACGAATCGCTGTAAACGGAGCACCTTCTTCTTCCTGCAGTCTAATTTCTTTAAGGGCAACTACTTGGTGAGTTAAACTGAAATTAAAAAAAAATATTATTAGTAAATCAGTTATTTTAAAGGTATGGTTCAAATAAAGATAGTTAATGTTGTCTCTAAATAAAACTATTAAGAAAGAAAACATGTACTTCTTATTAGTAATAACATAAAACTTTAAAACGTTTCAACTCTGCAAATCGTCAAAAGTTGATTATAATCATATTCTTGAAATTCAGGATGTAGGACAAGTTATATCCAAAGAAAACAATGGTACAGACTATACACATTCAACTTGCCTCCATTGGATGTTAACAGTTCCTGATGGCTACCCATCTCTTATAAATCACCTGCTGATGATTCTTTCTAAAATGTACTAAATTCTGGTCAGAATAAGCCTGAAACTGACTGGCTGCGCCTTTATTCTGTTGCTGTACATGTCATATCCAACAGTGCACTGTGACCGGCCCGGATCTTCTGTTATTATCCTTAATTTTACCAAGCTAACAAAGCATAAGATTCTCGTGGTCGCTAATTTCTGCACAAAAACATCCACTTTAAAAGCTGCAGACTTTTCCACATCATAGATTTAAATATAACGAATGTGTACTCAACATGCATCTAAAAGTTGAGATATTTTACAAAACAGTGATTTTTTAGGTCATCCATTAAAACTCGTTGCTGTTTCTTGAGGCATATTTTGTGTGTAGATAGATGATTATTTTCGTAATTAATTTTTTAGTGTAGCTAATCCTCTTTACGATTTTTAATACTACTTCGACTAATTACTGTTGCAAAGTTGTTAGTGGATCAATGAGAGAATAGTTTATAATTAGAAAGAAATCACGCGGTCATCATCTGCAGAAGTGTTGAACTAATTACATAGATGTATCAAGAAAAATTATAAGAAATATACAATTACATAGATGTATCAAGAAAAATTATAAGAAATATATAAGGAGGAATATGAATCATCATCATCCTTTGTATTATGGGAAATCCTAGATGGAAACGAAAAACCAAAATTGTTTATAAAACGCGGTAAACTAGTACAATGATCCTCGAGATCTTGTTTTTATCTCATAAAGTGTATAGGCATTAATGAATTAAGTATTGCGTAAAGCAGATGAAAGCGATAATTGAAAGTGAAAAAAATTGACTATTATCGACATATAAAACATGAACAAATGAAATTTGGATCCGGTCCAAAAGCACCGCGGCCTCTCGCTTGGCCTATTGCGCTACATCCCAATACCTCATATTTGTAGGCCAGACCGCTTGAACATATTCAGCAGTCTACCTAGTGGCTTGTCGCTTAGTCTTGACTGTTCGAGCAGGGTCTCGTTGACCAACGTACCACTGACATGTAGATGATATCGGAGCTGGTGCTGCCAATTTTCTCGTGAGTGCAAAAACTTTTGGCAGAGCGGCGGATCTCTGGGTCTGATTTCGCGTGTTCCTGACCGCCGTCCTGCCTTCTATCTGTTGGAAAGGAGGTTGAGAAAGCGGGGCTCAGGAGTGCTTCGTGGGCTTCCCAATTTCACTCCGACCCTCCTTGCCTTAGACCTCCCAGCTTAATTAATCCACGGGCATGTGACCCACTATTTCACAGCTCCCAAAACTCCGAAGAAGTCTACCGAACTTCTGGTCCAGCGACGAAATTGAGGAGCAACGAAGGGTTTGCCTAAGGCCAAGAAAGGGCTGCCAGCGAAGGCGCCAACGGCTGGATTTCGATGAGCTCTTTATGGAATATAAAATGAAAGTGCACATGAGAAATCCGAGGTACTTCAAACATGGAAGGAGCATTTCCAAATGCATTTTAAAAAGAATGAAGAAGGAACAACAACACTAATAGTTCCAGTAACATCAAACTCGAACATAGTTCAAACAGAAGAAGAGGAAAGCAGAACACCATATTTAGACGAAGTAACAGATACGATCAAGAAAATTAGGAACAACAAAACACCTGGTGAAGATAACATCCAAATGGAATTCTATAAATATACGGGGTGATGAGCTACAACAAATAGTACATTCATTAATAGTGAAAATATGGATTGAAGAAAGAATCCCCCAAGACTGGTTCTATGGACTAATAATTCCTGTACACAAAAAAGGGGATCCTCTAAATTGTAAAAACTACAGAGCTATCACTCTCTTAATAACTGCTTACAAAATATGTTCATACTTATTAGCAGACAGAATTAAACCACATACAGAAAATCTTCTTAGGGAATACAAATGCGGTTTTAGTGGCAATGGATCGACAACTGATCAATATTTACAATTAGACAAATGATGGAAAAGTGTTGGGAATAAGATATCCCTATACAAATACTTTTTATTGATTTTGAAGCCGCTTACGACAACACAGACAGAGAAGCACTGTGGGCCGGTATGCATGAAGTAGGAATCCCTGACAAACTAATAAGATTATGCAAAATACTATATGAAGATAGCAGAGCTAAAGTTAGAGTAGGCAAAGACACATCTGAGGAAATAAACTTAGAAAAAGATCTTAGACAAGGAAATGCACTAGCTCCGATACTATTTCATATAGCATTGGAGAGAGCCACACAAAAAAGCGGCATTAATACTGCAGGGAACATATTCTACAGAAGTTATCAGGTACTTGGATATGCTGACGATATAGTAATAGTTGGAAGAAACTTCGATAGTATCCAAGAGCTCTTTGTGAATCTAACAACTCAAACACAAAGGCTAGGTCTAAAGATAAATCTAAACAAGACAATAAGAAAAAACAACAGTACAACAAGAACAGTAGACGACCAAAAACACGCTGGTGGGAAAACGTAAGAAAGGACCTAACAAGATGTTCCCTAGCAAGAGACTGGAGAGAAGAAGATCTAGTGTGCATTGTGATAATATTCCTTGTAGGTAAGACCTTACACTGCGAGTCAGACGAAGAAGTGAGGGAGTTCATAACAACCAGCAAAGTCCCCCAAGGCGCCATCCTTGGTCCCCTCTTGTGGATTATTATGTATGAAAAAAAAATGCTGAAGATTGACGGTCATAGTTGTGATTAGATGGATAGCGTCTATGGAAAACTTTCGACTATTCAATATAAAATTGTGAGCTTAGCTGGGGTGCAGGATGCATTCACAATCTAATCCCAACACAGGACGATCCTATTACAATTTACTTGGAGCTTTGTAGAACTCTCTTAATGAAGTAAGGCACTACTCACACGGGGATACTGAAATCTCGGAGCGACTGCGCTACTCGGCGACTAAGAGACCCGTCCTATGTAATCAGACGGCGTCACTCATAGGCCATTCATACACGAGGGAGCATGTTTCCGGAGCAAAAGTTTTTTTCGGGCAAGGGAGGCGTGGGGAGATGCAATAAGTGGAGAGTTTCGTGCTCCGGTGGAGACTTTTGTGCTCCTGCCTTTGGCCTGCGAACACGGAAAGCATGCACTCACACCAATAAGAAATCAATGCTTTGGCGATGAAAAAAAACTTTCAAACAGTAAAATTTGGTCAAAATTTGTATATAATAAGAAAAAACTTATAATTATTGAGAATTCAAAGGGAGTGAGTGAATTTTTTCAAATAAATTATTTCATAATAGCGAAAAAACCTCCATTTTGTTTTTAATAAAAAATTTGACATCTCACTAATACGAACAAATATCACGTAGCAACACAAAAGCTGCTTCCATCGCTGTTGCTCCGTGTATTTTCAGAAAACTTGCAGCAAAGCTTTTGGTGGCAGAACCATGCTCCCTCGTGTATGAAGGGCCATACGGGGATAGTCCAGTCGCGGATACTCGGCAACTAAGCAACCAGTTTCTAGGAGACTTGACATGCTAGTCTCGCAGTCGCTCAGTTGCTTGGTTTTTTTCTACTGAAAACGGAATAAACATTTTGCAAAGTGCACTGAATAAAAAAACTGAGGTATGTTGATAGGAAACTTGCAATTTCAGTCGCGGCCGTGTGAGGATGACGAGCAACTACAGTCTCGAGTCTCCAAGTCTCCGTATCCCAGTCGCCGAGTATCCGAGATTTGAGTATCCCCGTGTGAGTAGTGCCTTAGATTCATAAAATGCTTATAACACATGTATTTATATTTGCAAATATGACTGAAATCTCAAAAACTAAGCAAATGACTAGAATTTTTTTCATTTTGGACTACAAGCGTGCACAATTTGTATGTATCATCTTCAACGGCTTTGTAGGATTAAGTGATCTAGGTAGCATATTTGGTAATACTTTTAGTGTCTAAGACATGCCTTAACATTGAATCGAAAATGATAGATACACTTCAATACGATCATACAAATTACGAACGTCTTACACTGTAAACAAATATGTAAATTCAAAGGGCAAATGTATATTTTGTTGGTTAAATAATAAATTTTGTTTTAAGTAAAGGAAGCTTTTATTTTTTTTATTTTAATGTTTTAGCTTGTAGTAAGTTCATATGAAGAATAAAAAAATTTTCAACACCCTCTTTACGCCAATGTTAAAAATCGATACCACTTAAGGGATGCAGCGTTTCAAATACCGACTTCATATCAGTCCGTACTAAAGGAAAGTGTAGCAATACCACTACAAACAAAATCTTGTTGATGAAAAAAGAAACGGAAAGAATCATTGGATGGGCATAAAAAAGGTTCATACTAATTTGCATAAGAATAACAACCAGATTACATCACATTACAGAAATCATTCGCACAAATCAAAATCTTAGAAGGAGTGCTTCCCCTACCATTCTGCACGTTTGTTCCAAACTTTTCTATTGTTTGTTGGCTAAGAGGGGGAGGCTTATTTATGAGAATTCAGATTTATCATTTGAAGCTACTTAATATACATTTAAATTACTCAATTCACAGAGACGCTTCTTCCTGTCAGGGGTCTGGCATTGTTGAGGCATTTTGAATAATGTTTTCTCGTTGTTTAGAAAAGAGAAGAATTCAATTTTTGTAAATAATTTCTTAAAATTAAAATTCTTAATAGAACAACAAAAAATACAGTGTGGGAGGGGGAAAGACAGCAAAAGTGTATTTCAAAATCTAATAGGGTGAATATGAGAATTTGTTATCCTTGCTTGACCCACTTTTGCTAAAACAGATTTTGGTTAAAGGAAAAAATATATTTATCTAAGCCGACGTTCCTTTTTATAATGTCCCTTCGCCCCTTTTTAAGAAACCATAATAAATTATCGTTATCTGATGTTGCCTAGGCTTTACTGAAAGCTTAAAATTCATAATTCGTGCAACAAAACTTTTTTTTCCATTGTAAAAACACCTTGCTTTTCATTAATATTTTTTTCTTTTTTTGCTAGATATATACCTTGGGTACTTTCATGGGGATTACTTTTACCCATAAATTATGAGCCCTAGAAAACTCTGCAATTTGTTGCTTGTTTATTAGATATGATTGGATTTTATCTCTAGGCTTATATTCAATTTAATACTCAAACATAGTGTTGATCTCAATAGGGGGTTTCTTTAAATATAGGCAAATTGTTAATATTATATTTTTATTAGCGACTGAAGCGAATTCATTTTCCTTTTAAAATTAATTTTATTATTATAAATAACGCAATACGTTTGCTCCTAAAGTCTCAGAATTTTTCTATATTTCTCGACAATATTATTATAATAGGTACTTACTTGCTATAACCCTTGTAGACAGTCGCATAGGACCCCTCTCCAAGTTGCTCTAGTTTTATGTACGCTTCCGATTTGCCGAAAGGTGAATCGCCCTGAAAAACAAAAAAACACATCTTTAACTTTAATGTATTTCGAGAAACAACAAAATATTTGTAGAAATGCATTTCCATATTAGGCACGAAAAACACTCTGGTGACTCTGAACTGAACTTCCTCCTTAGTTGACGGAGGAATCGGTGGTGTTGGGAAATGGTAAATGCACATGGAAAAGCTGCCGTTTTGCAAGAAAATTTAAAATCCTTAGAATAGGGGTAAAAAATACAGCATGGGCGAATGACGAACAAGAGATGATCAAATGGGGAACACGTGCCACTTAGCTTTCAATGTTATGCACACTTGAGTAGAAAATCCTTTTTTGTCCTTTTCAAGACGCTTGCGGCATCAGCTGGTAATTAAAATTTTATGAGAGGCTGTTTGTTAATAGCTACTTAGTCGTTTCGACGGAGAAATTCGGTTAAACGTTTTTCTGTTTGTCGTTTGGGTTGAATGGGACATTTTTCTACAAATTCCAATTCCTTATCCGTATTTTGCGGTTGAGGTAATTTACAAAGGATAATTTCCATTGTTAGATAGAAAAATGGACTTTTTGTTATGATAAACATCAAAGGCGATAACCTCTGTTTAATTTTGGGTAGCGTAAAGAAGGGACTGAAAGCGAATTAAATTAAATCAAAACCGCACATAAGGGGAGGAAAAATTAGTTTAGGACATGGAGGTCGGAGCGATACATTAAATAATAATATTTTTACAATTGGGGCATTTCATGTGAAGCGGACAACGAACAAAATTTGAGATTCTGAAATTCGTTCACTTTTGGCCTAAATGTACTTGTAGAAGGTGTAAACGTAAGCACATAATTTTGTATATAAACTTGTGAATTTTAAGAATAAAAACGTAAATTCTCAATCGTTCAGTTGAAAAACGGTTAAAAAAAATGAATAACACCTTTAGGTTGAAAGTACTAAAATTTGTTTATTAAAATAAATTAAAAAACAATATTAATTATTGAATGCATTTTGACCGATATTATCGGTCATAATCAGCAACACGGCTAGCACTAAAGGTCAAAGTTTAACTTAATCTAACATAGATTGCATATACTAACGGTATACTAAGTCTAGTGCGCATTTAATTTAAATTAAATAAAAAGGAATCTGTATTTCCTTGGTCGGCTTTAAAGAGTCCATGTTTCTGTGTATGTATAAACTTTCGAATGCGTCTAATTTTCTGTTCGTTATACGCTGTAGGAGACGAACGTTGCCTTCTGATATGGAAAAATGCTGCTCATCTAAAACATGGCTGGCAAATGCTGATTTATTAGCTTCTTTGTTTTTTATGTAGTTCACATGTTTTTTGAATCTTTTCTCCGTACGCTTCGTTTCGTTTGTCCATAATAGGGCCTGGTCAACGCAGAACTGCGGTCATTCTGCAGTATTCAGCAATTGGAGTCTGTAGCTGAATGACCGCAGTTCTGCGTTTATGACCAGGCCCATACTTGCGATCACAGTCATTACAAGTGATTTCATAAATCCATGGTTGGTCTAAAGGTCCTTTTTTGTCTTCTGTCGTAATTAGTTGATTTTTTAATTTGAACGGAATGGAAAACATCATTTGTATATAATTTCTTTTAAAAGTAGTTTTTAATTTGTTAGTGATATTTGGGGCGAAAAAGATTGCAACTTTGTTCTTTTCTGATTGTGAATTTTGAGAGAACAATGTAGACAGATCTCTCTTTCTTCTTTTTAATTGCATGCTTTTTAAGAATATTATCTATTATTTGGGTTTCGCAACCATTGATTCTGGCTGCATTTTGAATGTATTTGTATTCTCTCATGTAGTTGGATGTTGTTAATGGGAGATTTACTAGCCTGTGTGCAAGCGAATTGAAAGCAGCCAGTTTATGTTGTATTGGTGGGAAAGAGTCACTTGGGATGTAAAGGCTCGATGAGGGATGGGTTGTAAAGGCTCGATTTTTATATGAAAAAATATATGCTAACAAACGTAACGGTGATGGTTTGCTTAACGAAATATGTTTTCGCCATTTTCCGTCCTTTTCTCTATTTTGAGGAGAAACTATGCATTTTGGTGAAAATATCAAAAGAGCAAAGTTGTAGAGCATAAAATTTCCTACAAATTTTGCCTTCATTAAACATAGTTTCGCCGCTAGCGGCCGTTTTGTGCCTTTTTTAGATTTGGAGCTAAAATATGCATTTGTAAGAAAAATTAAATGAGATCAAAGTAGTAGTTGCAGGTTTTCAACGGCTTTTCTTTGGACGCTTTGATTTATCAACAGAATCTGAAAAAAGGCGCAAAACGGAGGCTAGCGAAGAAACTATGCTGAATTCGAAAAAAACAGCGAAGGCAAAATTTGTAGGAAATTTTATGCTCTACAACTTTGCTCTTTTGATATTTTCAGAGCAGAGACGTGTCTGAAGGAAGAAGCTGATGGAGGCCAAGGTTCGAATTGGGCTGTAGAGCCATCGAAGAAGAAGAAGATCAACATTGATCCATATAGAGGTACTTTTTCAGTAGGGATTTCATAGCAGATCACGCGTGATTTTTGCCAAACTCTCATGGCATTTTTGTTCAGTATTGATTGACATTTCATCATGCAAAGACAGCCTCTCACAGCGTCTACAAATTATTCAGTGGTATTACGGAAATCAGCAGTCTACGAGGAATGTGTTTCGTACGCTTAGAACAACTTATGGTTCACCTAAATGGCCTACCGAAAGCAAAATTCGCTATATCATCGAAAAAATTGAAACCCAATTTTTATTATTGAATAATGCACGACCATATAGACCAAATCCAGCACGTAGTGAAGAAAATATTGCGGCTGTAGCTGGGAGTGTACGCGATGATGACCGTGATGTATCGATACGGCGCCGTTCTCAACAATTGGAGCAACATGGAACAATTTGGAGTATTTTACGTAGGGTTCTTGGTCTAAATAAAAGAATACAAAATTCAACCGGCGCAGGTATTGAAGCCGGCCGACCTTCCGAATCTTCACCGTTTCAGTGTTTGCGCTCTTGAAAAGATTGAAGAAGATCAACTGTTTTCGACAAAAAATTCTGTTCAGCGATGAGGCCTATTTCTGGGTTATAGCCTCGACACACGCACGCATTTATGACGAAAATTTATCTTTAATTAGGAATATAAACCTCATCAATTAGGAAAACCGATTAGGAAAATTTTGGTTAATCTAGTACGAAATCTCAAAAGAGAGCCATCTGACGAACCATAGATCATGTTAAAAAGCCCGCTTTTGGGCGTTTTTCCAGAGTCAGCTGATTTGTATTTTAATTTTCCTTGAAAATTAATAAAAAATATTATTTTTTTCCATATTAAAAAATTAAATATTACTTGTTTCCCTTCCATTGGGGCAACAACGTACCAAAGATATATTTTTTTTTTATTTTTCGTTTTCTGGCATTTTTCACTACACCACAACTATCATAATATAATGAGGTAGTTTAACGTGTGTCACCCCGTAAGGGCGTTCGTCATAAATTAGGAATTTTCGTCATATTTTGATTGCCGCGTGTCGAGGCTATTAATGACTACGTCAATAAGCAAAAGCTTTGGTGTAGTATATGGGTTGGTGGTATCATCGTCCCGTATTTCTTCAAAAGGCCGTGAATTTAGACTGTGCTGTGCCTGGTGCCCGAACGCGGACCTGAAATTGAAGCCTCGACGATATTTGGTTCCAACAAGACGGCGGTACTTGTGTCACACAGCCCTTGAAACCATGGCTTTATTACGATAACAATTCGCTGAGCAGTTAATTATATGTTGCGGACCGGTGATCGGCTGCAGACCATGCGATATCACACCTCTAGACTTTTTCCTTAGAGGCTACGTAAAGCATAAGGTATATGTACATGGATGAGCCGGGGATTGAGGAATTGGAATTCAACATTCTTCGCGTCATTGGCTAAATACCACTCGAAATGATCGAACTCGTTATTGGAACTTGATAGCCACAGTTGAGGGTAACCTTTAAAAGAAATAATCTTTAAAGAATAAATGTAAAAATGGTTCTGCGAAGGCGTTTTATTTTTGCAAAAAATACCTCTAAATGAATCACCCGATATTCTCTAAATTTTGGTCTCTTGATCTATTTGCACAAGAATAAGTAATTGCTTTATCGACACTCCCAAATTGCCAATATAGAATGCTAATAGAAAAACAGGAATCAAACTTTCATATTCTACAACACAAATTTTGAGAAAAAGGACAATAAATATTTATTTGTCATGACTTAATTAGCCGTCTAGTCTCTGTTTACTAACTCAGTTATTTACCACCAATCTATCGGTACTAGAAAGATGACAAAATCAACCATTTCATAAAAAATGTACTAAATTTTAAAATTTAATCAAATCCATTAAAAAAATGTTTGCTCAATTTAACAACATTATTAACTCTCTAATTTCCCAAGTGATCCTCCACGATTTCAATTTTTTTCTTTTCCAATTTTTTATGCAGAAACCTCTCGTTTTTTTGCTCTTAACCCAATTAAATGTAAGGCAACAGAGCGAAATTTAATTTCGGCAAATCGGCAAGAATTCTCATGGAATTTTTACATGCATTCAGTCATAAACGTAGGATTTTGCAAATTCTATTATTAAAAAGTCTCCGCAAAAATAAAGTAATAGGAATGAATATTTTTTAATGTACACCGTTCCCATTAAATTGAACCAATGATTCTGATAACCGCACTCATATTAATTCAAAGAGAACACTTGAGAGTTATCTCTGCGATTTCTAAGAATAAATGTTAGATATCAAAGAGACCGCAAAGAGTCCCATTATTCAACGAGCTTCGTTCAGGGGATCATAAGCTTAATAGAATTTAAAGTCCTTATGCAGATAAAATGGAGACCCCCACACGAGTGGAGCATAACTATAGTTTAAAAGGAGCTGGCAACCCCATAAAAATAGCTTTCATTGCTTTCCTGCGCACAGCCAGGATGACCCTTAACATTTACGAATTTATCCTGGGCTATAAGGATGGGAGCATGGAATACCGGCAAAGGAAACGGCGAAATCAGCAAAGCACCCCAGAATCACGAGATCACGGAGCCAACCATGAAACTAGGTCAGTGGCATGGCTGTAGTCTTGTAGTGAGTGAGAGCAAGGAAAGAAAGCTTCAAGCTACACACCATACAAAGTACAAAATGGATCCCTTCATGCTCGAGATATGACTAAAAAGGAGTCGGCCGTGCTGAAGCCCCAAGACTATACGGGGAGACTACGACACCAAAGAACGAGACCAGATGAATGGATACTTTACAAGGATACTATAAAGGATACAAGAGCAAGTGAACGGTGGGGTTTCAATGGCGAATGGCGAGAGGCGAAAGGCGCACCCCAGACACACGAAGGGAATAATAAATTCCTGCTTTTGGTCGTTGCTTGTATAATCTTTAAGATTCCATTCAACTTTGACAAATGCGAATGATTATTGCACGCCCATCCGGGCCAAAGTTGTGGTGGTGCTGGGTTTTGGAGTTTGGGCTAGCGGTTACCGAGAGGAACTATGGTAAAGCTATAATAGCGGGTGCTTTTGTCATTTTCGGCTTCATTATATCGTTCTGTATGCAGGAGGCCTCTCTACGAGCGTATTTTCATTCCATTCTAAGTGCCCCAGTTGATTTATGAGATTTATGACAAAACGTTTTGATGCCATTTGTCAATATCTTAGAGCATTTTCTTAGTCGTCATTGACACACAGCTTGACATCCTTGCCTTAAGTGAAAATCAATTCAAAGCGTCCTGGATTTCTGTTCGTGCTACTTGACATATCGATTGGGCTCTATCACAAAAGCTGCATGGCGTAATTCAGTCTTATTTATCGACGCCTATTCACAGCAGCAACAAATAACCAGCAAAATTCATTCTCTCCCGATTCCATTCTCCATTCCGAGAGAATATTTCTGATTTATAATTGTTGTGATGTTGTATGAATTGGAAAATAATTAAAATCCTACGCGCAAATAAATATAGAATTATTTCCAGCTAAAGGCATTAATAACTCAAGATAAAATCGCGTACAATTGACGGCAGCTGGTAGAGGTTCGGGTTCAGAGGGTAATATTTTCCAAGGATATACATACATATAATAAACATTTTTCTGTATAGTACTAAAGACTCCAGAGGAATCTGAATACGAGTCTCATAAGACAAAAATAAATAATGGAAAACAAAAGGCTCCGGGCCCAAAAGAAAGACGCGCAACGATTCTTTATTTAACTTTGTTGTTATGGAGGATAAGGAGGATAGCTCAGCACGTGGATATCATTACGTGACTGGAGAAATAGTTCTGAAACATGAATAAAAATTAAATGGAAAATCAGTAGTTGGTTTAACAGATTAATGTTTTGGTGGTATTTTGAATGTGTTGTATCCATTTGTTTTATAAAACTAGTCTTGTTCATATCAAGCCAAGCAAACTTGTTATGCGGCAGATTTAAGCACAGAAATCATCCGAGCTCGTACCGTACTACCAACCAACGGTCTTAAGGACATCCACGATATGTTGGTAGAGGTTCGTACCGATATGTTGCTAAAGTCGGCTCTAGTCGATGCGGTGAACGCTTGATTCGAATGTTGGCTTCCAACGATTGGGTCAATACCGGCATCAGCCGGAACGTATCCAAATACGAATGTTGGACGCTTGACATACACACTCGTAGTTCATGAATCGGCCACGGGATGCGTCCTACCCTTGCAGCATGTCTCCAGTTCCGGATGTTAAGCATTGCCTCTGCGTCGGCCGTCACAGAGTCTATCCATCTCCTCCTGGGTCTGCCTACTGGTCTATTTCCTGAAATTTCTGATATCATAAGCCGTTTTGGGATGCGATTGTCCTCCATCCTGACTACCTGACCGGCTAGTCTTAGTCTGTTAATGTTTTTTAAATTTGAGAGTTCTAGGTCGTCAAAATCTTCATATAACTTGCTGTTGAATCTCCTTCGCCATATTCCATCCTCTCTGGTTGGGCCTATTATGCAACTGAGGACTTTTTCTCAAACCCATTGACTCGTTCCTCTATGTCTTGGGTCATACTCCAAGTCTCGCTACCATAGCACAGTACTGATAGTATTACTGTTTTGCAAAGTGAAAGCTTCGATTTTCTGTGCACGAGTGCAGTTTTTCTTTTGGAGTTTTCTATTAGCCAGTAGTATTCGTCTAGTTACCTTTTCCTTTTCTTCGTTTGTTTTTGTAATAGTAGACCCAAGGTTGACTGTTTTATCGACTACTTCTAGGTTGTGTTCGTCGATAGTTATATTTCTTCCCATTCCAAGACTTCCAGTTCTGGACTGTTGTATCACATTTGATTTCTATTTATTGGTGTTCAGGCCTATGTCCTCTCCCTCTTTTAGTTCGACATAAGCTGCCAAAAAAATAACCTTCCCATGATGTTCACGGCATCCCCTTACTGAAGTACTTGTACAGACTGTGTTACTATTGACGCACTTATCTGGACTGGGAGAGATTAAAAAGCATTAGGGCCACTCCATCCCTAGTCTAAGATAGTGTTTCACCGAGAACGAGATGAGAACGATGAAATATATTCTCGATCAGTCGAGACGAGAACGAGATCACTCCATACGAGATTCTCTTCTCGACGAGATTATTTAAATTCCCATGCTCGTTTTTTCGAGACAATATGAGCCAATAAGCCTAAAATTCATAATTAAGCTCTTTTTCATAATTGATTTATTCTCTAATAATTTATTTTCTTAATATATAAAAACTACGTGTCACAATGTTTGTACACGCTAATCTCCGAAACCGCCCAGCAGATTTAAATGAAAATTTGGGGAATGAGTAGGATTGGTTCCAGATTAGTGAAGCTGTTGTCGAAATATAGAGAATTTCAATGTTTCACTGATTATATTTAAGTTGGCGGGGCGAAAAAATATTTAATTTTAATTGTCATGTACATATAAAAAACCGTTAGCTTTAAAAAAGCACTCCGATTTTTACGAGTGACAACGTATGTAATAGTGTATTCAGTGTACTGAGTGTACTGTGTGTACAGTATGCACAGTGTACTATACTATGTACTATGGACTGTATACTATAGCTAACGGAACCCGTAAAAACACACCAGTTAAGGCAGTAACATATAATTTATATACAAAATAAAAATATTTGTGAACATTTGGAAACCTGTAAAATATTAGCATCCATTGTTCTTTATATACTTCCACCAAAAAATGCGTAAAAGCTTTTAATTGGTGCGATTAAATAAAGTGTTAATAAGAAAATATATAAATCTCGAGTCAACGTGTCAACGTGTATATTTCACTGAAGAAAATGCTCTCCAACAAGCTTTCCAGCCACCAAAAACTACACTTACTGAATTTTTCACACTGTGCCAAAAACCTGATATTTTCGGACAATTCGCAACAACATTGTTATATACCGACGTCCCTCGCTATTATACATGGAACAAATCAGGTAAAAAATGGAAGCCACATAGACAAAGCGAACCACATCCAACTATTGCACGCGTATTGAAAGCAAAGACATTGGGACGACTTTACACAGTACATCTAAAACAACGTGAATATTTCTTTTTGCGTTTGTTGTTGCTGAATGTTCCAGGACCAACGTCTTTCGAATTTTTACGAACAGTCAAAGGTCAAATATTCAATACATTTCAAGATGCATGTCGCGAGTTGCAATTGCTGGAAGGCGACAATCATTGGGATCTGACACTTACTGATGCAGCATTTGCATCCACGCCGAATAACATAGGTCAACTGTTCGCAATTATATTGACGACATGATACCCAACAGAACCATCGGTTTTGTGGGAAAAATACAAGAACGGCATGACTGAAGACATACTTCGCAGAATTAGACAAACAAACCAATATCCAAACTCTCGAACTTTCATAGGAATAATTGGCTTTTCGTTAATGGCTATAAATGTTTGTTGAAGAGTTGAATTTTGAAGATTTCGATTAATTTTAAATGTCTTAAGGTTGGGTGCAGCGAGTCGGAAAGGCATCATCTTTGTTTATTTACGCGTCGGAAAACAAAACCAAAAACATAGTTTACCAGCAAGTTTTGTAAAAGAATAGATACATATGTAGGTAATTTTGGTCACACTTAATATGAAAGCATATTAAATCTAATGTCTCCAAATTTTACAGAAATAAGTATTGGTTCTTTCCTTAGATATTGCGAATAGTTTGATTTTCAATATTTGCATTAATTTCACATGTTTTGACGAACACAATTTCGCAATATAAGAGAAAATAAAAGTTGGTTTTTTGGCATTGCTTTTTCCAACTACAAAATATTTGTTTCATTTTTCGATTTTATTTTATTGTTCTTGAAGACTTCTAGGTTTAAATTAAAAAAGCTATAGAAAATGGCCCTCGAACTTCGAGTGCTGGATGCTGCTATTTGCATTAATTTTAAATCTTTTTACGTTCATGGTTTAACCAGAATACACAGGCAATTTTGGTCATAGTTCAAAAAAATGTATTTTGAATCTCATGACTCCAACTTTTATAGGAATAGTTGGTTTTTCGTTAATGGTTAAGAAGAGTTGAATTTTGAAGGTTTGGATTATTTTAAATGTTTAAACGTTGGGTGCAGCGAGGCGCACCGGGTCCCAGCTATCCAAAATACAGAAAATAAGCGGTTCATTGAGACACTTCATCTGTGTATGAAAATTCATATCTCGAAAAATGCCATGTCAATGGATGGTTTTTATTGCCTCGATCAAAATGTCAGATCCCTAATAGTTTCACATTTTGTTATTTGGAATCAAAAACACCAAAAAATTGCCTTTTTCAAACTCTCCTACTGTATATTAAAATTCATATCACCTGATTACTACTATTGGCTTATGGGAGCAGCATAGGCGCGCCGGGTCCCAACTAGTATTTTATATTTTTATTAATATATTATGGTTATCCGGGGTAGATAAATTTGTCTTGGGAACATGTGATAAAGCGTCCGGCTTCCATCTCTAAGTTAGTGAATTCGAATTCAGAGAAATCAGTTCTCGTTTTTTCTCTTTTCTTGTCAAATAATCATTTTGTAATTCCTCACGGTATACAAAAACAAGGCAATGTAAAAGACTGTATATCGTAAGATGATATTTTAGTGCTGACGTCACTTGGTGACCATACGGTATTGAAAGCTGTCAGTCTCTGGGCGCGTTTAGGCCCGAGTTATTTTAACTCTGTTAAATTAGTCGCTTAGCGCCGTTTCTAGCAAAATGAATATTAATAATAATATCTTCATGCTGTATTGAAATATTTCTAAATTATTTGCTTACAACAAAAATTTACAAGCAAACATCAATTCATTTTGGCTTTGCTATCTTTTAGCTACGCCAAAAAGCAGAAATAAGTTAGCTAACAGCGCTAAAAAAATTGCTGTTTATGCCGTTGTTAACTTGCCCAGCTCAATTAAATTAACTTGGGTCTAAACGCGCCCTCTTTTACATTACTTCTGTATAACGTGAGGGATTACAAAATCTCGGTTTTACGAGAAATTCTCGTACGAGACGAGACCGAGATGAGACCAAGACGAGCAATCCTTTATTGTATCTTGTCCGAGACCGAGACGAGACGATATCAAGATCAAAAGCTTTGAGGGGACTCCTAGTTCCGATAACATCTTGTACAGCCTCTCTGTTTATATAGAATCATATGCCTGTTAAAAATCGACAAATATCTGGTATGTATCTACATTCCTTCTTCAGGTTTTCTCCAGGGTCCGATGTTGACCTGCTTGTCCTAAAACCAGCTTGATATTCTTCTATAAGGCATTCCGCTATGTGTAGGTTCTAGTTTTTGTTTCACAAGGATTGTGAACGTTTTGTAGCTGATACTGAGGAGGGACATGTCGCTGTAGTTTTTAAAGGTATTAATTCATCTCCTTTCTTGTGTATTGGACATATAATCGCTTTCTTCCAGTCATCTGATATAACGTCTTCCTCCGAAATGTTGCAAATGAGTTCGTATCAGATTAGTGGGCCTTATTGTTGAATCCACCGGCGGGAAAGTGAATGAGAATTTCACAGTCGAAAGTAGAAGTTAAGCTAAAAAATCACTTGTTTGGAGTTGTGTATCCAATGTGAACTGTCATTCGATTGTCACTTGAATTTCGTAAATGAAATATGTCACTTCATATGGCAGTAGCGTCCGGCGGATTGAACAATCGCAGCGACAAGTGAAAGTGAAACTCTTTAGCGGCGGAAATCCCAAATCCGTCGGATTCAACAATCAGGCCCAATAAATTTTGAAATTTTTTTTCCCACCGAATGAGGGTCTGTTAATAAGTTCTCATCTATGTCTTTGCATATGTCCGTGCGTTTATACGCTTATGATCATATAGACCTATTAATACCTCATAGAAAGCAAAAGAGTCATCGAAAGTTACGTGGCATTGAAACTCGGCAACAATAAATTTCCGAATAAAGGCTCGGGCACACAGAAAGCGGTCTGTCGCGGCGGGCAGCGTTCTCCGACCGAGGCGGTCAGGCGGTCTAGTTGTATTATACAATTTGCAATCATTTCGGTCAAACAGAACGCGGTCTACCGCCGCCTGCTAGACTTGGTCGCGACGACAAGCGATCTGGTTGTACAAAATTACAAATTTTAGCATGACCGCCTTGCCGCTTTCAGACAAAATGAATGAAAACTCTGAAATTTTTATAGAAAATGTGCGTAGATATATAAGCGGTGGTATTCCCCTAATTGTTCTCTCTTCTTATTGATTTCATGCATCCAACATCTTCTTTTCTTCTTTTAGTTTTGCAAAGCTAATATCAGAAGGAGTTGTTCTTCGTCCGAGCTCATACTCAATATAAAAAATAAGAAAAATCACTACTACTTCTCAAGAAGAGTGCGAGTGTGCCTTTTGTGACGACCAAATATCGCAAACCGCTGCGACGACCGCTGGATCGCTGCCCGCCGCGACAGACCGCTTTCTGTGTGCCCGAGCCTTAAGAGACTTGATAACGGTGACCCTCTAACAAATCTCAGATGTTTCATTGCCACTTATACCATAACATTTCACATCGACATTTGAGGAATCAAAATTAAAGCCTTTTGATTCTTTCTCATGATCATATTCTAACTCCTCCTTGATTCTGCGATGATTCAATACTTTTGGCATTTCACAAATTCATCGATTTAAAGCAAAAGTCAAATTCAAACACTTCACATAGTAGACCACGCAGTAAGCCTGAAAAAATACCTAAAATTGTATGACATAATATTGCCACCATCCAACTGTGTTCGTCCATGCTGTAGAAGTATCGAGCTTCCATTGCAAATTTTAAACTTTTCCAAAATTTAATTTTAGTAAAGTTTCAATATCATTTCATAAATCATTTCACGGTCACAATCACTAATAAAATAGATCAAATTTATAATACATACCCCAAACGCGCTAAATCGTTTTCTTCTGGGATGCAGGTCCTGTTTATTTAGAAACACTTCTGATTTAGGTCTAGGCGGTTTTTTTGGTCTCATTATGACTCTGGTCTCCTCCCTTATGTCATCATCCAGTAATTTACTATCCGATGAGACAGATAGTTGTCTCTGCACCCTTTCATGGTCATTGACTCCGCTTCTCCAATCTGAAACGATACGAAATTGGATCCAAAATAAACAAGAGTTCATTCAAATTGGCAATTCATTACGCATCAGCAGTTTCTAACAAAATTCTAAAAAGTTTAACAGTCAGAACACAATGAAGCATAGAAGGATCCAAGGTACTTCACCTTTCATGTCTATACTACGGGGTAAGAGACCTATTCAACAATGGGAAGGAACAACAGTATCCGCCGTCGGTAGTATGGTGTGGTGTGGGGTGGCAGGCAATAAATATTAATGCCCAGCATAAAATGGGACTACAGAAGTGGGAATAAGGGACGAATAATTTATCAGATGTGAAGCAGCAATGATGACCCAGTAACCTGATGATGGCGGTGCGGAGCAACCGAATGGCTTTTGGCGAATTTCGCGTTCAGCCCTTCATAATATAAAAGAACGGGTTGCTTTCATCGCAGCTCCAGAGTGGAGAGAGAAAAGACTTTTACAGTTTTTGGTGGTGCTTTAGAATTTTTATAACACTGACAGCAAAACTTAGTACAGAATAAATTTTGCTTGAAAAGCTATCAAATGCTTAAGGGTAAAACATAATTATACCTTAGTTGGGTTTTGATAAGCTTAGCCCTGCATTAAAACCCAACGGAATTTCGACCTTAACTTTGGTTAATTAAAATGGAACGGGTCCAGGTCAAGAATAAAGGATTCGCGCCAGTAGTTGCTACAACGAATTATTATTTGAACTTCCTCTAAGGAAAATAGGATATTATCCTGACTTTTGGCCTTCTTTTAAAATTGCCAGAAACAGATTTTTTTTAAGTAAAAAGAGGATTTTTGCGATAAGGATGCGAAGGAAGGAAGTATCTTTAAAGAACATTTTCGAGGTCGTAGGTAAATGGTAAATTTTTTCCATGAATTTTTTTTATTATAATATAATTAAAAAGTTTTGTGCTTTTTAAATAAAGTAATAAATTCATATCAATTCGATATTACGTCCTAAAATACATCACGGCTTCTATTGTGTTTCTAAATTGTTTATTTTAAATTTCCAGAACACAATGAAAAGCACTCAAATTGTACATCTAATGGTTTGGTTAGTCCTACCTTATTCTATGAACTAAAAATCGATATTTCCGGTAGGGATTAATTGCGGAGTGCGCGAACAAAACGGCACATGTCCAATTTTGAAAATTGTTCAGAAAACGCAAAAAACTGTTTAGGTCTCTGTACTGATCACATCAACTATTTATGATTATGTCAAGTTGTGCTACTATTTGAACTCATTCAGAACCAAAAAAAATATTTTAAAAATGTTTAATAAACTAAGAGAAAAAATCCCCTTTTGAAAATCCACATTGACGAATGGTTAAAAAATATAAATATTCGTAGGACATTGTGCCTTTTTGCAGGGAAACCTTCATTTTGCTATCAAAAAAGTGTGACATGCAAGTGCTTTTTGAAGTGTCTGAAATTGAAATTAGTTGTAGTTTAGTGCAGGGCTTCTTAAACTATGGGTCGCGACCCCAAATGGGGTCGTTTAGCGAAATCTTGGGGGATTTTAAAAATATTTTAATACATTTGTGAGAGTTTGAAAATGGCGCGCTTTGTGTCACTTCTGCTGTAGTGCAAATATTGATTTGAAAAAGTTATTTTGGATTCAAAAACCATTTTTGATTGGCTTGGGTGAGATTGATCACCTGCCATATAAAGCTCAACAGAAATTTGCTGAGCTTTCGAATGACTCAAACTTAAAACTAGATTTTTCAAAAAAGCCCTTGACTGAATTCTGGATCGGAACTAGAACTAAATTTCCCACAATCTCTGATATGGCATTAAATGTTCTTCTGCCATTCAACCGCACATATTTATGTGAAACTACTTTCTCAGCTTTAACACATATCAAATCGCAATACCGTTCATCGCTAAAAAATGTTGAAGAGATTTTACGTCCAGCAGTGTCAAATATTGCACGAGTGCCGTGGCCAGACAATTGGGGGTCCTGTGCAAAAATTCAGCGAGGGGCCTCAGAGAGTCCAAAAAAAATTTTCGCTCCCTTCGCTCGCGGATTTCCCTTCATACAAACCCGTCCCCGCGACAGAATTATGCCCCATGTGCTGATTTATGTTCCCATAATCATTTGTGTGGCCCATTCAATGAAGTAAAAATACAAATAATGAATTCAAATGATTTCTATTGGAAAAAAATGTTTCGCTCTCGGGGCCCCAAATACGCGGGGTCATGTGCAGTTGCACACTCTGCACATATGCCAGCCGCGGCACTGTATTGCACCAAGATTTAGTTTATTATGCAGTAAAAAACAAGCACATCCGTCTTATTAGAAACGATTTTTCGTTTAATTTTTTATACTTAACCACTTAACGGCTGCGCTCGAATATATTCGAACGGACTGAGACGGCCAAAATGCCCGGGCTACAATTTTACAACTTTTTGTGCAATTTTTAATTTTATATTTTTGTATATTTTTGAACGAATTCTAAAACCATAATTTTTCATATGTATATTTATTGTCATATAATCAGTAAATTATCACAAAATATTTATATGTATATCTTTATTTTATATTTTTTGGGTTGCGAAAAAAATCACAATCATAAATGGGGTCGTAAATGAAAAAAGTTTAAGAAGCCCTGGTTTAGTGTAATGAACACGGTTCAGTCAAAAAACTTAAAACGGTCAACCATGGACATGTGCCGTTTTGTTCGCCCACTCCTCAATTACAGTTCTGTTACACTCAACTAATTTAATCTATTTCATACCATATAGTCCAGGAGAGATAGCGGAAAAGTATTCAAAAGTTGAAATAAATCTCGATTTTTGGACGCTATAATTAAGAGAAAAATCGTAGGAATTCAATGAATGTATTTTGGATAAAATCGGTCCAGGAGAACAGGTGGAAAAAAGTTAATAATTTTAGCGAAAACGTGTTTTTCAAGGTTTTACGTGCGAAAAAATTTTGTTTTTGGAAAACAAAAAATAGTACGTAATAGCGCTTAAAAAGTCGAAAAATATGAGTTTTGGACAATTGAAATCGGTCAACAGGTTTTTGCGCGAAATATGACCATTTTTTGAAATTTAATTACAGGGACTGTAATTATCGTAGGACCTTGTTCCAGGGCTTAAATTGTAGCTTCTGTTAGTGCCTACCTACAAGTTCGCGAGGTTCGATTTTATACCTCATAAACGCGTTTGAAAACAGGCACTTTTCTTGATTTTCAGTAAAAACACCTTTCAGCGAAGTTGAATTGGAATATGGTGTGGATTTCTATTCAGTAGATTTCGAGATATCAAAATTTTTTCCTGTCAGGCATATGTGAAAACGCTTCAAAATTTCCATCGCAGGAAGGTCGACCGGCAGAAAACTTTCCCACACCATATTTCACTTTCCCTCCGCCGAAAGGTGTTTTTTCTGAAAATCAACAAAAGTGCCTGTTTTCAAACGCGTTTATGAGGTATTAAATCGAACCTCACAAACTTTTCATGAAAATGGGTTGGTAGAGTAACTCTTCGAGAATAAATAGGGCTTTTCTAAATAACTCTAGGAACACTGTGGGCCTTGTTCAAACTTTTTTCCTGAAACGGCTGTTTTTACATTTTTGAGATTTACGCGAAAAGTATAATTATTTTTGCATGAATTTTTTATTGTAGGTAGGCACTAACAGAAGCCACAATTTAAGCCCTGAAATGAGGTTCTACGATAATTTCAGTCCCTGTAATTAAATGTCAAAAAATGGCCATATTTCGAGGTTTTTTTTATTTTTTTTTGCAAAAACCTGTTGACCGATTTCAATTGTCCAAAACTCATATTTTTCGTCTTTTTAAGCGCTATTACGTACTTTTTTTTGTTTTCCAAAAACAAAATTTTTTCGCACCTAAAACCTTGAAAAACACGTTTTCGCTACCATTATTAACTTTTTTCCACCTGTTCTCCTGGACCGATTTTATCCAAAATACATTCATTCAATTCCTACGATTTTTCTCATAATTATAGCGTCCAAAAATCGCAGGGTAGATTTATTTCTACCTTTTTTCTATCCCTCCTGGACTATGAAGGAAGTAGTGTTGGGTAGGACACGATTATAAAATGAATTTGTAAGAAGTGCCTCTTTTTTCGTTTGAGCCAGTACAATGTCACATTTCAAATGAGGCGAGGCGCTATTGTAATGCCAAAATGACAAAAACAAGCAAATTAAAAAAAGAAAGAAAACAAACACCAATGAACAGCGAGTTTGATTCTAATATGCATTAAACTGCCTCATAGTAGGTAAGAAATCTGTGTTTTTACAATGTATATGTATTTATATTTTACAATCTCACTTCGCCTAATTTCAAGTTGGAAATTTGGCTGCCGCAAAAGAAATAAAAATATGTCTCTCTAGTACGTATTTACAATTTCGCCTCACCTCATTTCATGTTGGAAATTTCACTGCTTCAAAAAATGAAGAAATATCTCTTCAGTACGAAATTACACTGCCTCAAAAGAAGTAAGGAATGTCTCTCCACAATCTCACCACAGCTCAGTTCAAATTTGATATTTTACTCCATTAATTTACCGTGGTGTAAGGGACAAATGTATTGCCTCGTGTAACCCTCAGAACACAATGAGGCCGACAAAGACAACTTCTACGGAAAAACAACAACAATTTATATGAGAATTGTCGTTTCGGCCTCATTGTGTCCCGGGGGTAAGTCTGGCTCAACTCTATACAGTAGCACCGCCAGACCTCTTACCTATCCTATTCTCTAACCTGCAAATCAGGCTTACTATTGGACATTGCACCATGACTTGAACGAACTTGTAGTACGAGGGGTGGTTCCTAAGCCTGATATTCTAAAATTTAAAAAAACTTCATGTTATTCTATCTATTTTCTTTTTTTTATCTTCCAGTGTCTTTTTTAAGCATTGTTTGATCTACAATTATAGTGTATGTTAAAACAGATTTGAGAATAATTTACTTTCTGTACTATATCCTGCTTTGCTTGAACATAGTTATGGTTTATAAGTTTTTATCTGTGTACGTAAATACGTGAATTCCTGAACACCTTAAAAGCATTTATTTATTACACCAATAAAAATGTCCTTGACCTCAGCATACACCAGGCTTTCGCGTTTACATCATTTACATTGGAATTCATCAAAAGGTGTGTCAAATTAAAGTAATTAAAAAGAAAACAAGGTATAAACTAGCCAGAAGCGCAACAATGTTAGGAGAACTAAACGCATCAAGAAAATTAAATGCCCCGATCCCTTATGGTGCACTTTATTTGCTCTCATTAGCATAATAGGCTCAGCCGTTCCTTTAACAGAAAAGGAATTTCGAAAGGACTTGTGATATGAGACTCCACGCTATATATGTCGTAGCGTTCCACTCTTATCCTGTATTTCATCCTCCATGCTCCGTTATTTTTATGCGTCACGCTAGCTGAGAAATTACAACAGAGGCAGTATCAGTACGCCCTCATTATTCATTAGCGTCATCATACCAACAACAACACCAGAATTATGAGGAATGGCTGTTAAGATAAGGGGATGGCTCGAAAGGAGCCTGCTCCGTGCTGGCTCCTGCCCCCATTTGCCAGGATTTTCGTTAATTAATCGCCAGTAATTTAACATGTTACGAACTCACATGACAGCGAAACATAAAACTTTGACAAATTAAATGAAAATTCTGGCGAGCAGCGCCGAAGGAGGGCGGACGGTGACGCGAAGGGCTGCTTGATTCCCTTAAGATTGGGGATGCTCGGATTCTGGCAACTTGGAGGGCTTAGGCTTGTCTTGGGGAAATTTACTACATTTTGTGGGTTCCCTTTTATATTTTAAAGTGATATCACTGATTATGGGTGTATTGTCGCTGGGAAATCATTGGGAGTTGTTCCTTAAAAAATTTAAATTCAGAATAAGTGGTTCCTCCCTTTAAAGATGATACTGCAAAATTGTATATGGTGCTGGTGGTATCAATGAATAATTTAATGTACATATTTTGTTAATGGTTCATTAACGCTTTCATCGTTTAGTAAAAATGTTGTGTTGTAAAGGAATTGTACATCAAAAAAATCAAGCTGTATTTTTGAAAAAAAAATTGCGGTTCTAACCCTTTAATCTTCAAAATTTCGCATAATCCTTATTAATATTATGAATGCGAAAGTAACTCTGTCTGTCTGTCTGCTACGCTTTCACGCCGAAACCGCCGAACCGATTTTGATGAAATTTGGTACAGAGATAGATTAGACCTTGGAGAAGAACATAGGCTGGAAGGGGTTGAAATAGGGGAAGAAAGCTTTTATGGGAGTCCGTTATTATCTTATACTAGCTGGAACCCGGTGCGCCTATGCTGCACCCATAAGCCAATAGTAGTAATCAGGTGATATGAATTTTAATATACAGTAGGAGAGTTTGAAAAAGGCAATTTTTTGGTATTTTTGATTCCAAATAACAAAATGTGAAACTATGAGGGATCTGACATTTTAATCGAGACAATAAAAACCATCCCCTGACTTGGCATTTATCGATCAGATTTGATTTTGCTATGCCGGGGGAGTAGACGCCCTATGCAGAACTTCGCTCGATTTTTTAGTTCATTTTAATTTAAAAGTGTATATTTTAGTTTTTTTCAACTATATTTTATTTTCTACATTTTAGACTATTATATGTCTTCTGCCATTTTGTGGTGACCGCCATATTAGATTTAAAATGACGTCACGCAGCTTACTGTACTATACTCGTCATACACTTTCGTTTGATACCCATACGGAGGGCGGGCCCCGGGCGTTGTAAAGAAAAATGTAAACTGTAATTTTGTGTTGGCCGCCATTTTGCATTTGGAATGACGCCGCACAGCTAATAGTATTCTACTTGTCATACCTTTTCTTTTTTGATACCCATACCGGATGGCTTGCATAGAAAAAAGTAATCCGCCATTTTGTGTAAGCGGCCATTTTGAATTTGGAATGACGCCACACAGCTAATAATATTCTATTTGTCATACCCTTTCATTTGATACCCATCCCGGGGGTCGGGGAACACAATTGCAAAATTCGGCCGCCATATTGGAACCGCCATCTTTGCGAAAGTAATGGACATGACCAATCGCTTTCTCGTACCCAGAAACCTCTATGTATACATTTTCACCCTCGTAGAACGTATATTATTATGCTTTTTAAAGCTCTCTAAGACAGCGCCCCCTAGGAGTGATTTTTAAAAGTGGGCACCGATGCTAAAACCACCCCCTTGATGTAAGTAATATGTGGTTAAATTTTTGTGGCGATCGGTTGAATGGTTTAGGAGTTATTAGGGAACATACATACATACACATATACATCGAATTTTATATATATAGATATAAAACTGAATGTCTGTCAGTCTGTCTGTACGCAATAGGCTCCTACATCGTGTAACTGATCTTAATGAAATTTGAACCATGTGCTATTTACATGAAAAGAAAGAACGTAGGCTATTCTATTACTTTCTAAAGCCACTCCTAAATGGCGCTGTTTGGAGAGCTTCGTTGAAAATCATCACAGAGCTTTAAATTTTTGCATGAAGGTTCGTGGTGGTCTCCCATGATGCACCTCGAAGCCTGATTTTCATAATTCAAAATGGCTGCCGAAATATGATTGAATTCGCCAATTTTATTCCGATTCCAATGAAAGTGGGTATCTAGGGGTTTTTAAGATTGTGTTCCGATTCCAATGAAAATCTGTATCTGGGATTTTGTAAGGTAGCAAATAACGAATTTATGATTAAAACTTATAAATTCAACAAGGCCGCGCCAATATGGCGGAGGAATTTGTTAATTTTGTTCCGATTCCATATTTGATAAAAATTGGGGTGGGATTACAGAAGTCGTTTCAACTCATTTGTTACGAGTTTTAAATGGAAGAATTCAATGGAAAACTCGAAACAGATGACTTGAAACAACTTCTGTAATGCCACCCCTGATTTTCAATTTAAAAAAAATTATCCTTCTTGTCGATAACATAGGTTTGGACTAAAAAACCACCACTAATATTACCTAATTTCTCACCTTAGGCCACACTTTAGATTAGGCACACCACGCCTAAAGTATTCTCCTATCTCTAATGTTACTTACAATAGGTTTTCTTTTCTTCTTGCCGATAGCATATGTTTGTCAGCGGTCGGCTCTCGGTCTATCAGTGAAAAAATGTAGCGGTCAAAATACAACCATTATTTCATTAAGGCTAAAACAAGCGCATTTTTGAGTTTTTGACGATTCATAATAAATTTTCTTTTTGATGTGCATTCTTACGAACAACTTTACTTAGAAAACTTTAGAAAAAATATAAAACACATATTATAAGTAGCTGCAGAGGGAAATAATCTAATATAAAATTCAATTTCCTGTTAACTGTTCAAAATACGACGTCCAGTTAAAGAACAGGAACTTGGGAATTAAAATCAATACTAAAAAGATGCAGATCAATTGTTGTCGTTGGTATCCACAGGATGTCATTTCCCAGAAGCTTAAATTCCTTTTGGCAGGAAGTGAGGCCATTGCATAAATCCCGTTCAATTCCTGTTTAAAATTACAAGACAAGAACACAATTTGTAGTGGCAGAATTGTAAAATGCCAAGGTGGCAGGTAGTTGGCTTCTAAGCTGCAAGGACAATGACGATGACGCCAACGGTTTTAACAACATATATATCCTTTAAAACGAACAAGTAACGCCAAATACCTTAAAAACTTCCCTTGATAGCCTGTTTTTTTTTTGGTGTGAAGAAGTATTCTTCGACTTAAGTAAAAGTTTGCTGAATTGCTGAAGAAAATGAATTCAGCAAACATTACATTTACATTTTTCCTTTTGTTACCCTCGGCAGCTGAGAAGCCCGGGGTTATACTTCTTTTATTTTTTTGTTGCAGAAAATGTGAAGTTACGTACCGCCGCCGGGTCTTGTAGGCTCCTTAATTTGAATTTGGGAACTTGTTTCCTTGCTCCCTGAAACCCTCCAGGAGTACAGGATCTTTTCTCACAGGATAAGAAGAACTTTTCTCGTGATTCGAGGTAATAAAAGGCGACAATGTTTGGCTTGTGAGATTTGATTATGTTGCAGCGCGGTTAATCGAGTCGCCACAAACGCAAATTACAAGAGCTGCGAATACATTAAAGCTACACTCAAAAGAACGTTGGGTAGAACTTTTATGGATATTTGACTTCTTAGGAAGTTACTCAGATTTCTTGGGGATT
Source organism: Thereva nobilitata (assembly GCA_963855945.1). Lineage (NCBI taxonomy): Eukaryota > Metazoa > Arthropoda > Insecta > Diptera > Therevidae > Thereva > Thereva nobilitata. The sequence goes on from OY979696.1 coordinate 85,079,274, forward strand.
TGGAATTTTAATGAAAGTAATCTCAAAACTTTTCGGTAAAAAGAAGAAGGAAAAGGACTTTGATGAGAGCATTCTTGTTGTTTTATTGTTTCACACAAAGGGAAAGTGTTTGCTGTTTCAAACAGATTTAGATGAGTGAAAACTCAAGAGATTTCCCTCGAGTTGTTATAGAAATAAACTTTGTAGTGTATAATTTGAGCAGCCAATTCACAATGTCATAACTTTTCAAATGGGGTTAATTACTTATTAGTAATTATCAGGAGTTGCCCCGTGTTCACACTACAATTTGCTTATTGTTTACAATATAAAGGTTCATCTAAATGTGACGTCTAGATGTCGGCACTGTATAATGCTTACACGTGACGTCTTTTCAAATGATATAAGCCATTTTGTTTTAGTATTAGGTAGCGCAATTTCAACCATGGACAGGTATACATTGCAACAACGCGTTTACATAAGCTTGGAAAAACTAAATTGAATAACATCAAATCGGTTCGAAGGAAAGAACATATTTTAGTTGCGGCCCAAGGTTTGTATTTTGTGAATTTTAATGTCGTCGAATCTTTTTGTGAATAGTCTCGTACTAATTCGTTTTTACTATGTTAATCAAGGGAAATTATTTCAGTATTATTTTTGGAACCTCCTTCCCATTTAATTATTATATTTTTGTTTTTTTTATGTGAAACACTAGAGAGCGCAGGGAAAGCCCTTTGCACTGTCGATAGTCTATTTTTCGTATAGAGTGCAATGTCGAACAGCAAGCTCTAGTCGGAAGATAGTGAAAGGAGAGAGAGAAGTGAAGGAAGGAACTGCCACAACCAAGCCGTGATATTTTTTATTCCACCTACTTCCAACCATTACTATGGCATCGGGGCATCGAGAAACTACTCGAGTGTTATGCCTCCTGAAACGAGTTGAATCCCATCAACCAACCGATTACATGCGCTGGTGGAGCGGGGAAGGCCCAGCGGAAGGCTAGGGCAGGAGGAATCAGGAATGTAAAGAAGGAAGAAGAAAGAAGGAAAGTTATGTAGGTGGGGAAAGTGGGAAAGGCGAAGGACCGTGGTGCTGCCGGGATTCGAACTCGGGACCTCTGGGATAGTAGCCAGGCGCCTTACTCCCTAGACTTCCGAGGCCTTTTAGAGTTATTGATTGCTGTTTGTGCATTGTTGACTGTTGTTTATATATAGTAGAGTGAAAATGAACAGAAAAATTGATGATAAGTGATGTAACCGGAACTTCAAAATTTTTTTTATTTTTTCATTTCATACATGCACCTGAGTCGAAAACCGAAAAATTTGGAAAAATCAAATGTGAGCATGGAGAGAAAAGTGCATTTCGAGTGTATCGTAATACTATTTTTCAAATGACTACGATTCTATTGGTCGCAGGAAAAAAGGAAAATACTCGTGAGTAAAAGGGCTATCGAACTGGTGGGGTGAGATTACGTTAAAAATATTCCCTAACCTCAAAAAATCCAAATTTCTCATTTTATTTATTTTTTAACTAAAAATGCATTAAATAATGAACAAATCAGTGGATTTTCATAAAAATTAGAGGAGACATGTATTTTAATGTTTTAAATATGCTATTAAATTTTCAAATAAAATATTTAATTTTAACGGATAGCAAAAAAATGGAATTTCCTTTTTTAAACATTTTATCATCCACTCAGACCATACTTCCTTCCTAGAATTTCATTAAGTTTCATTTTATACAAAATCTTTATAAAAATCTTATATAAAAGAAACAGTATACCCGATAAAATATTAAAAAAAGAAATTTCATGTTAAAAAATTGAAATTTCATTTTTATTATTGTGTTTAATTTAAAAAAAAGTTTTGTGTTTAATTTAAACTTTATAAACAGATTCCGGTATATGTTTACTAGAAAGTACATAAAAAAACCTACATTGAAAAAAAAAAGTTTACTCTAGGACCATTTCTCATTAAATTGCAAGGGTTTCAATAGTTTTCGAAAATTACCAATTTTGGCCGTAAAAATGAAATATTTTATTTGAAAATTTAATATCTATCATATTTATAACATTAAAATACATGTCTCCTCCAATTTTTATGAAAATCCACTGATTTGTTCATTATTTAATGCATTTTTAGTTAAAAAATAAATAAAATGAGAAATTTGGATTTTTTTAGGTTAGGGAATATTTTTAACGTAATCTCGCCCCACCAGTTCGATAGCTCTTTTACTCACGAATAGTGTTACGATGCACTCAAAATTCACCAAAAACGCACTTTTATGCACTTTCCTCGCTATGCTCACATTTGATTTTTCCAAATTTTTCGGTTTTCGACTCAGGTGCATGTATGAAATGAAAAAATAAAAAAAATTTTGAGGTTCCGGTTACATCACTTTGAAATTACAATTTCCCTCTACTAATACTATTGATATCTTTTGGAGGCTCCTACTATTTCTTTACTAATGCCCGGTTTCACAGAGTCGGTGTAGCCTTTCGCTCAGCCTTAAGCTTTTGCTCAACTTGTTTTCCTTACTATGTATACATGGTGAGTTCAATAGTTGAGTTGAGGTTGAGCTGATCTTTCGACTCGCGTATATGCACTGATAAAAAAATTTCTTGGCTTAAAGCACTTTTTCTTGAACCAAGCAACTCATGTTTTAGATATAACGAAAACAAAATTGTCTCGGGATAAACAATACTCATAGTCTTGGTTTTATTGCCTTGGATGAAGGCAAAAGTTGGCTTGAAGTAAAAAAAAATACGAAACCGATGATATTATAATTTAAAAAAATTCAAGTTCTAAAATCGGTCTTAATGGTTGTGATACATTTTTAGAACTTGAAAGTCCGGTAGCCGAAAAAAGTCCGATGAATTAAGAATTTAGTTTCTTGAGTAAAAACTTAAACAATCTTATTTCGAGAAAAATATATCTTCGTCGAAAAATATAAGTATTGAGCGAAGAAATACGATTGCTTGGCTCAAGAATTTCCAGTGTCTTACTCTGAGACAGCATTCTCATGTTAAGACTGAAAAATTTTTCTACTCAAGACAACGAAACGAAGACTATCGAATTGCTGGAATCAAGACAATTTTTTTATCAGTGTGAGCAACAAAATTGAAGAGGCGAGTCGAAATAAGAGTTGAACTGACAGCATTAATCTATCAGCTGTGACATAAAAATATTGAGTGCCCTGCGTGTTATTGTTAAAATTCGAATTTATTTCATACTCATTTTAAATAAAGAAAATAAAACTAATTAAAAAACACAACAAAAATCCAGTAAAGGCAATAAAAAAAACATAATACAGACACTGTCAACCAAATTGAACTACTGAACTCGCGTCTACATGCACAAAATGAACTAGATTCAGGTAGCAGAGCTGAATCGAGTTCACTCGAACCTATCTCAACTCGACTCGCGTCTACGTGCAGTTGAACTCGGGTTCAATCTGGGTTCAACTCATCATGTATACGTAGTACCTGTTTCATAACAGTGGTCCAAGTATTGTACTTGGTTCAAAATTGACTTGAACTGAACCGATTGTAATACTGATTGTAATTATAAGTTGGAATTTTTTCAATTGTAGAAAGAAGAAAGCACTCTACTAAAAACCATGCCGTAAAGAGTGCGGATGGAAGGCTGTTGTGCAGAAATTAGGAGGAACTCCAAAAGATGAACAGATTATTTCTTCGCCGCCCTGAACGCATTATTTTCACAGGAAGTTCACTAATGCATACGCAAATGATTTTTCCGCAAGTCGATGCAGGTCCAACGCACGCATTTTGCGCATGCAAGTATGCATTACTGAAAGCATCCGTAATTAATGCAGATGAGCATGTTATTCAAAAAAGCAAACTTGCAAGCATCATTTCTTCAAAATTGCAACATGCTTGGCAAGCCTGCGCAAATCTTGCAATTATTTTTGCATGCATGCTTATCTGATTAAAGAAAAGGAAGAACTAATGTGTGAAAATTGAAATTCCGCTCGCAGGGATTCTCAGTTTTTTGATTTTATTAGGCAAAGTTTCTAGGTTGCGCAACAGATTTACCTATCAGCTCACTGTAAAAAATGTCTGTGGTAATTTTACAAAAAAAAATACTGGAAGTTTTATTCACAAGCAGTTTTGTAAATTTGCAATATATCACGGCTCTGTCATGCATCGGGGAGGTTTATAATTATTCAGAGGTTGTTGTAGGACGACTCTTAATGAAAAAAATGCCATTTTTTAAATTGTCGTAGGATGCTTTCTTACCGATCGCGGACGGTTTTTCCGAAGCACCTTTTTTTACATTTTCGCAAATTGTGCGGAAACTTAATATTTTTTTGCGACGAAATTTTTTTTTACAAAAAAACCGTATTAAAAGCTATAATTTAAGCCCCGAACAGATTTCATACGAATCACACAAGCTGAGAAAATGAAGGGCAAAAAATCGTTATTTTTTCGAGATAAGCGTGTTTTCTAGTAAAGTTTCTAACGGATTTGACTTCAACAACTATAATTTTTTTCGTTTTTTCTTACACTACAACCTCCTATTTTTTGTTTTTCCATTAAAATTTTTTTCCCTGTTTTTTCCGATATATCGGTTTACCCACCTTTCCGATTTTTTTTCGATAACTTCTTACAAACCGATTTTTTCCCAAGTAATTTTTTTAAAAACTAGTACTTTTACCTATATTATCCCGTTGAAAAACCAGCCAGGTTATTTTTTTTCGATCTGAAGGAATTTTGCGCCGCACGCCTGTACTATCAGTAGATCTCGAGAAATTTTTTCTCGTCAGGCATATATGAAAACGCTCGAAAATTTTCATCGCGGGAAGCTCGGCCGGCAGCTTTCACTTCACCATATTTCACTTCCCCTTCGGCGAAAGGTGTTTTTTTCTGAAAATGAAGAAAAGTGCCTGTTTTCAAACGCGTTTATGAGGTATTCAATCAAACCTCACAAATTATTCATGAAAATAATAGAATAAATTCGAGAATAAATAAGGCCTTGTTCAAACTTTTTTCCTGAAACGGCTGTTTTTACATATTTGAGATTTACGCGAAAAGTTATAATTCTTTTTGCATGAAATTATTATAGGTAGGCACTAACAGAAGCCACAATTTAAGCCCTGAAACAAGGTTCTACGATAATTACAGTCCCTGTAATTAAATGTCAAAAAATGGCCATATTTCGCGGTTTTTTTTTTGTGCAAAACCTGTTGACCGATTTCAATTGTCCGAAACTCATAATTTTCGTCTTTTTAAGGGCTATTACGTACTATTTTTTGTTTTCCAAAAACAAAATTTTTTCCCACCTAAAACGTTGAAAAACACGTTTTCGCTACCATTATTAACTTTTTTCCACCTGTTCTCCTGGACCGATTTGATCCAAAACACATTCATTGAATTCCTACGATTTTTCTCTTAATTATAGCGTCCAAAAATCGCAGGGTAGATTTATTTCAACTTTTATTCTATCCCTCCTGGACTAATATTATAAGGAATATTCCTAATCTACTTTACGTATTTTTACCAACTGTGTAGTAAATATACATTATTTGTGGGATGTAAAAATACAATCAGTATTGAATCTTTACTTCATAGTTTTGTAAATTTCCAAAACTCTTATGTTGTAACTTTTTACCAGAGAAAGGTACAGGGAAAAACGTAAAGCTAAAGATTCCCGCCCTGTGTCAATTTGCTTGGCCCTGCTAGAAATATTTTCAAGCGACAAATTTTATTCCTAGTTTATGCCCACTTCCTACACATAAAAAATAGCATTCTTCTCACTATAGACTTGTTAAGGGCCAATTCACAATGAAAGCTGCAAGCCTCAAGCTTCAGCTGCCTTTGGCTTCATTTGCGCACAGCAGCTTGAAGCTGAGAATCGTATATAAATCCTACAATCCTTACAGGCTGTATCAGATCCAAAGCAGAGAAGCAGAACCGTCGTACAGTGGGGCAAATAGCTCATGTTTTGGACAAGCTATAATTCCCAAGCCTGGAATTAATTAAACTTAAAATTTTTTTTTTAAAACTATTCGTGATAAAATTGCCTTTCATTCATTCATTGCCTATCGAGCCAGAATTTTGAAATTTGAAAATTAAAGATGGCTCAATCCAATAGGCGGACATAAATTTTGTAAGAAAATTAAATTTTTGTCAAAAGATTCTTTAAAATTACAAAAAAATTTTAACTTGGGGATTTTTTTGGAAACCAAAAATTAATTAATAATAATTAACTTCAATAATTTTAAAGAATCTTAGAAAAAAAATTTCATTATCTTACAAAATTTATGTCCGCCATATTGGATTAGCCATCTTTAATTTTCAAATTTCAAAATTCTGGCTCGATAGAATTAAAGGCAATTTTATCACGAATAGTTTAAAAAAAATTTTAAGTTTCATTAATTCCAGGCTTGGGAATTATCGCTTGTCCAAAAAATGAGCTATTTGCCCCACTGTGCGTCGGCAGAGAATTGTTTCTATTGGGTTACGCTGGTCCAGTGACAAGAAAAGCAGAAGAGAGCTCTGCCGCTGCCTTTTCATCTCAAATCCTAATTTTGCTGCTTTGCAAAGCAGAATTTTTTGACATTTCAAACATTTTTCACTTTGCAAGTTGTTTTTAAATAACTAATGGACGCGGAAAATTGAGAATTTATTGTTGTGTGTCATTTTACGAAGAATTTATTATTATTAAAGAATAATTTACAAAGAATTTACTGTCAAATAAAAATTCTGCCGTTGCTGCTGCTTTACTTGGATCTGATTCAGCAGGCAGAATTCAGCATTCAGCAGGGAAAATTTAAACCTTACATTCCAATAATTTTACTGAAAATATAAGTTCTAAAATTACGCCTCTTATGCAGTATTGGAGATTCTTAATTTCTTTATGTGAAGTTACAATAGTAAAATTACAATACTTGTGTAGTAAATTAGTATTTCATATCGCGATTTGTAATTTTACTGTACATTTGCACTGTGAATTTACATATTTTTTTTTACAGTGTTGCTCTTTTGTAAACATGCTTTCAATCAGACAAGAAACTTTGCAATTATGAAAAAGCCCAAAACTAGAAAAAAATCACACAATTCATCAACCAAGAGCAAATATTTCACCGAAAACAGACAATTGATTCAACTACCAGATTGGAATGAAACTGATATGGACTTGGACTCATACTTATTCTGAGGATTTTTCTCGCTTTAGATTGGATTTGAAGTACGTAAGAAATATTATTAAATTTAAAAAATCGCAAAATAAAACTTCTGTTAATCTGAAACTTCAATTTATTTCTAAACGAACTTTGAAAATCCATGTCCAGATTTCGCATCTAAACTTCTCTGAATAATTGGCAATAAGAAAAATTCCAAAATTTTCGGTTAAAATTAAAATTCAGCATTTTCACCCTCTTTTCCGGTTGATACTGATTACCTGACATTAATACAAATCTACGAAGGCTGACGCCATCCATAAGTAGCCTCGTCAAGTTGTAATTGAATATTCTAAACTTTGAGCACATCTTAACAAACCAAGAAAATCCAGGACGCCACTCGTTTACCAGCATTCAATTTCGATAGAAATTTACCTTTTTAGAAATATTTCTCGCATTCTTTATCAGTAGAAGACTACAGGATAACAAATGATCCTTTAAAAGGCCACGTCGTCCCTAGGATAAACGCTGTTCTCCTCCATGCTCTGTAGATAAGAGGCAGCCGCATCAGGTTCAACGTTAAATTTCCTCGCGAGGCACCATCTTCAACATAATTTAATCTTCCCCCGTTTGTCCTGATGTAATTTTAATCACTCGCACGTGGTTCACTCCTACCTAGCATAAAAGAACAAAGGTATGAAGGTGGCGGCATGATGCCGTTTGTTTTCTTCCCAGTTCCTATTTCCGGAATGAAGCGATTCCTGGACCCAAGAATAAATTCTCGCAGACTCTGCTAATGAAGGTGATCTATTGCCAATTAGGTGTAGGGTTCCCAATTTGGGGGGAGAGCACAAATGTACCTTCGTGATAGCATTCGATTTGTACTCTATTGCCTCCTGACAAATTTATCGGCACGAAAGAATTTGTTCGTGTGGAATAATTTGGCAAAGGATGTCAGAAGTGGGGCTTCACCTGGATGTTAATTTAGTCGAATGAAATACAAAATGATGGCGTCAGTGCTTTGTGTTGTGCGCGTTGTTGTTAGCGACGCAACGTTTTTGAAGTCAACGATATTTAATTACACTAGAGAAAATTGTTAAAAAGCTTCCACAGTATCTAATATTGTGCTCAAAGGAGCTTCATAATTCTCTAATTGAGTCGAACTAATAGTTAAATTCACTCCCTTTTACCCAGAGCGGAAGTAGTGGCTTAGATTCTCACTGTGTTTCATGCTTCAATTATTCAGGCTAATTCCTAAAATTTTCAGTATAAAGTAATTAATTATTGAGCGAACAGTGTTATCGAGTCGCATCAGGCATCTGATTCCTCCATGTTTTGAAGGATGTCAGAATTTTCCATATGCATTTTTTTTTATTGTTTTTGTTTGAGTTGAATTTCCCGTATCCAAAAAAAACAGAAAAAAGTTCATATCCTTGATACTTTGTGCGCGAAGAGCACACATGAGTGCCATAAAAATTCCAGAAGTTGAATGTTATGACTGGCAGCAGAGGGATTTTATAGTTGTGTTTTTTGCTCGGATCCTTGTGGTTTTTATTTTTGAAGGATATCCGAACGTAACAAACATACTAAAGCTGTGTTACTTTTGTTCCTTCAGTGATCTTATCCTGGTTTTATCGTGTACTTTGTATTATAGGTAATAATTTTTCATGATTATGTTTAGCCCCTTTTGCTCCGCTTGGAACACGTACATATGTACATATGTGGCTTCCATCTACGCTGGAGAGGGTTTCCGTTAAGAAAACAACATCAGGTAAATCTTAAAATTTTTTGCCTTTCTTGTTTTGATAAATTTTCATATATTGCTCGGTCACAGGAAATTGGGAGAAATGTTATTAGTGAATTAATGAAAAATAATATTTTTTTACGCGTGTTAAAAGTTATGGAGCATAAAGTTATGAGCAACTTAACTTCTCGGGTTAACCACTTTTTCAATTAGAGCTAGTTTCCCTTTGAGTATGAATTATTCCAGTGTGTTGTTTGTTTTATCGAGATTTTTCGCAGTGCTTTACCGGTCTATTAAATTTCTATTAATCCACGTGCCCACCGTTGGAAAAAAAAACCTGAGTAGGTCTTTCGGATACTGAAGTTAACAATCGGCTTTAAAAACTTCAAAAAATCCCACATCCGTAAAATAACATCAGCCTTATTGTGGTTGTCACTTATGGTGACAAATCAGATGGCGAATTGCGGCTGTCACTTATATCGGCAACTACGAATTCAATAACATTTTTTCTCACTTAAGTAAATGTTGGGGTTCCAGATTGTGCGCGTGTTTTTTTTATAAGGAAAATAACTGAAACTTTTCTTTATTTATTTTATTATTTGTTTTTTTTGTAGTTCGATGAAACTTAGGCGTAACCCTTTGTAGGTACTACTAGTCCGTCTGTCGTTGTAGTCATGGTGCAATGTATAGAAGTAAACTTGATCTGAAGGATAGAAAAAAAAGGATAGGTTAGGGGTTTTGTAGGGTGCATGAGTAGATGCCGATGAACCTTGCGTTTGAACTCTGAGATGTTATATGAGCTCAGAAACACCGACTGCTATAAATGCTCAATGGTATTTTTTGTATTGTCGTATAAAAATTACTGGTAAATGTCTAGGCGAACGGGGCGCGATGGTCACAAATCGAATGTTTATCAATTTTGGTGTTGGGAGCAGGGCGGGTGGCAACGAGCAGACGAAAGGAGAGCCTCCCCTTTTTTAACCTTCAGTATGGGGAAGCAGCCATCCAAGCCCTCAAGGCTGGCAAAAATCCCCATGCTTACTTTCAATTGCCTATTAGTGATTTTTTGGAAACGATTAATGCTCGAGTATGTTTTTGAAAATAGCGTAGTTACCGAGCTACGACCACCTTCCTAACTCTGACCACTTTTTATTTTAGTTAAAAAACAGTGCTTGACATCGAAAATGACAAAATTAAAATACAGACGATGACTATGAGTACAAAAAACTCCGCGGATGGCTACGAAAAATACGGAACTTTACGAAAATCAGTTTTTCTCCAAAAATATTTACACCCCGGAGTTGGGGTGGGAACCACCCCCAAAGAAAAAGCGCACATTGGCATATGGTAGACTTTGCTTTTTGAGTCGTTCCCTATCTACTGTTAAAATATCAAGTAAATCGGTCGCCTCCGTTAAAAAGTAGAGGTGATATCGGTTGGGAGCTGGACTATTAGCATCATTTGGAACTACGAAAAGTAAGTAGATTTTCTAGGAATCCGTTATATTTCATTCTGAAAGTGGGCGTCTCGCGACCGAAATTTCGTCTCCGCTAAGTAAGAAAAAGTACTCCGCATTCAAAGCGCTGTGGAATTTTGGTTTTTTAGTGCATATAGAAAGTAGCTGCACTTAGCTGAAAAATTTACAAAACAATTTTTCTTCATATTCATAATAAGTAATTTTATTTTTCATGAACTCTGAAGCCAGACATCTTTTTATAAAGAAAAGATATTTTTTTATGGTAAAGAACAATTTAAAAGAGAAATTTAGTATTATTGAGCATCAGCGCCCTCGAAAACCCCCCTATAACGAGTTTCATGAAATTTGGCTGATTTATTAAGCAAAATCGTCCGCCATTTTGCATCCGCCATTTTGTTTTTTTGGAAAATTGATAGCGGATTCTTAATCATCGCCCTCGAAAGCCCCCTTATAATGAGTTTCATGAAATTTGGCTGATTATTAAGCAAAACCGTCCGCCATTTTGTTTTTTGGAAAATTGAGCGCCCTTAAAAACCCCAAGTACATAATTTCATATAAAAAAACTACTTTTAGATGCTAAATAAACTTTTGACCAGGTTTTCGGGATTCTGAACCACTGTGCGGCATGAGGAAAAATTTCTTCCACATCGTGGGAAAGTGCAAAAGGGTCAGGACCGTGACCATATTTAGCATCAAGATTATTTAGGCCGATCATTATGTCGTCAACGGATAGGGATAGATTATTTATAAAAACTGATCTGCCAGTGTGCATATCTGTTGGGTTTATGTGCACTGTATTGGATTTTGGGGAAAAAACTTCGCAGGCATGTTGCTAATTTCTTGTGGGCACGAGGAGTGGTTTCTACCTTTTGTCATAGATGTCGGATAGCACAGGGCCTTTCGTTTTATACTAACGATATCAAAGAATTTTTTGGGATCTTTGAAGATGCTCTCCACGACAGAATTAAGGAATGCAGTATAGGCCTCACATGCCAGGTATCATTTTTTGGCTGATCAACTATTGAAGATCTCTCTCGTTAACTTTCTGAGTTTCGAACGATGGTCATTCCACAACGGGAATAGTTTCTTTGCTCCGCCTCACTGGGTAGGATAAGTACGTTGTGGGATAGTGTTTTCCCTAGTATTGACGCTATAGTCGGTTAACTAGAAAATGATTTTAAGTAATAAAAAATAACAGTACAATACAAATTTCAAATATTTCTCCACCGTCAAGTTCTAACATTGAAAGCGAAACAAATTAAAATGAGAAATCGTTGTTCTTACCTCATTATTTCTTAATACATCTTGAACAAACAAATTCCAGTTAGTAAGAAAGTTTTAAAAACCCTCAAAAACGGAAATGAAGCCCTCACTGAACGAAATTAATTTAATGTAATCATTATTATAAAATGTTACATAATAAATAGTCTACCCTAGAAATTTTGCACAAATCATTAACCTTTAATAAGAGTTTCAAGATATCTTCAAATATTTTAGGATATTACATAAGAGGGTAACTTTCATAGCGGAATCATTACGAAAATGGAAAACGTGTCCTAAGTAGAAACACAACACCCGGTTTCCATAAGCTAACTTTTGTGAGAGGGGTAGGCACCAACCAATTCGTGCCATGAATGTTGAAACTTTTAGAACCACTTTAAATTAACCTTTCAACTCTACCTGACAGAGATGCTGGTATTGTATGCTTGCACATATTCCTATTCGTGGTACAGACAAACCATCCGACCGCCATAAAAACTTTTCTTATTCAGAGCCTTTTCAATTTTGTAATGATAAAATTTCCATAGTCTCTGTGCTGTTGAATCTACTCGAGAAAATTTATCCTTTCTCATTTCCCTTAGGCCCGCACATTTCCAATACGGAAAATAACCCCAAGGTAGATACGTTTACGGCCTTCGACCATACTTGCTTGAGTAGAACCAATATTTTTATTTTGGTTCGAGTAAACCTCGTCGAATGTAGAGTCAAGGATTAGAAATTGTCAAATGTCAGGACGATTCAAAATTTATTTGCGGTTGCGGAATGTATTGTGTGCCTGCAGTCACTCGCTTTCATTCAGTGTCCCTTCTCCCGATTATATCAACGGATGTAATCTTTCCTTCCTCTCGATTTATTGGATACGTTTAGTCCATCATTCAATTACAGAAAGCTATCGACCACATCCGACATGGGTTTCGTATTATTTTCCTTCTCTCTTTATTATTGATGGCCTAAGAATGTTTTCGCTAATGTCGTTTGGGGATTACTCCCGCAGTCATAAAATTTTATCAGGATCATGCTGTTTCCTGTAGCAGGAGAGTGAACAAGGATGTAATATTTAACCGAATGAACTTTCCAACGTACTTTCATGATAAATAACAAAAGTTTTCAAATTTAATCTCAACTGTGTAGATTTCAAAGGAGCAAACTTAAATTGATAGTTCTAGAAATAATCCCGAAAAGTTCTTTTACAGGGATCAAAGAATTTCGTACTAGGCAGACTCTGATTAGATTTATTAACAGTTACAACAAAAGTAGTCGAAATAATTGTTTTTATAAAAAACACTCAGTCACGAGCAAAAGTAGCCCCAACGGAGAAAGTTTATCCTTCAATACTAACTCAAATACTACATCCTGTCGTTTGAGTATAATCACAACAACTGACAGCACACAAAATGCTATCCCGAAAAGTTTTGTGACAAATGGGGGACAGTTGTTGTGTGTTCCTTTTTTGTAATGTTAAACTTTTCAGAAAGTAAATTCTGTTTTTAGTATTGAAATTTTTACTCTTAGGTTAATATTTTTAAATCAATTTTTGATATGACAGAGGATTTCTTTTTCTTGTCAAAATTTGCTTTAAATAATTTTTGTGCTTTTTAGCTTCAGCCATCAGCGGAATAGGAGGAATTACATGTATGTATTATATGAAAATATGCACGTGCGTGAACTATTCCGAACTGATGGAATTGGGATCATAACCTCCTAGCGATGGCCATGGATAACTATCCTATGAGAGAGGATAAAATAATATGATCGGGATAGTCACTTCCATGTAAGGCTTGGCGTAGGGCAAATAAATTCACCCTGGAAAAAAATTATTACAAAACGAGCAACATGCCTCGGAACTAGAGACGGCGACCATGGCAACGATTTAAGAATTTTATCATGGAACGTTGGAACTCGCTACAAAACTCGAGCTCCACAACATTAGTCGATACCTTGTCAAAGTAGGAAGCTGACATTCCAGCTTTCCAAGAGATGCGATGGACAGGAAATTGTGTTTTGCGAAATCCTCCGTTTGAAGTGTATTACAACTGTCAAACAAAACGCACCTACAGAAGAGTAATATTGAAAAGAAAAATTTTTCGAAGAAGTTTAACGGGAAATTAATGTAAAAAGTTGTAAAAAGTTTATCTTTTTTAAAAAAAAGTTGTCGCGGCGCTTAAAAATGAAGTGTGACATAGTAAAAAACAATTTTTTCAATGACGGCTATATTTTATGCATAGAGGACATCTTAAACTTCAGTTGTTTTTTTTGAACGGGTTCTTCTGAAATGCCAGTGATTGATCTTTGATGGATTGATGCTGCGCATTCAAAACTCAGTCTGACAAGTTTATTAACAAAAATTGTCAGGCAGACAAATTTTTTCAAGAATGGTTCATTATTTACTACAAATTGTATAAATTTCAAGGAGGTGTTTTGGACAAAAAAAACATTTTTTTTAGCTAAATTCAAAAATTCATAAAAAATAACAATTTACAAATTTTTACTAGTCTGGCGGGCGTAACATGTTTTTTACATGTTTTTCAGCCATTCTCACTTTATAATTTTGAGGTGTTCGATGGGGTACCTTTTTTGTCATGGGAGCCAGGCGCGGATCTAGAATTATATTTTTGGGGGGGTCACGGAATTAAAAGTGGCGAAAATAAATTTCTACTCCTAAGGGCCTATTTAGACGGTTCGCTCCCAGGAGCATTCCCGTGATTTTGGGGCCCAGCTAGCGAGGCGAGCGAAAAATTATTTTTGAAATAAAATTCATTTGAATTCATTATTTGCATTTTTACTTCATTGAGAATGGCCCATACAAATGAGTATGGGCCACAGAATCAGCATACATATGGGCCATTATTCTGTCACGGGGACGGGTTTGTATGAAGAGAAACGCGCGAGCGAAGCGAGCCAAATTTTTTTTTTGGACTTCCCAAATCCCCCAAATTGTTTGGCCGCGGCACTGTAGTGGGGTTGATGAGAGGTACCACCCCACCTCTCCCTTCATCCACAAAGTTCGTGAGGAACGTTCCTGGGAGCAAAGCGTCTAAACAGGCTTTTTTAGGGACAAACACAAAATTAACAAAACGAACAAAACTATCCGAATTTTCTCGTGGATTAAAAACAAACGTAGTCCGCTCAAATTAGTCAAAAAATCGCCGTTTTTAGGATATTTTTCCCACAACTATGAGACCGGTGCCAAGTGAAGTCTCTATTTTGTGGAGAACCTATGCATTTTGGTGAAAATATCAAAGTTGGAGAGAATAAAATTACCTACAAATTTTACTATTACAATTTTTCCCAACTCCGCATATTTTCGTCGATGGAGGCCGTTTTGCGCCATTTTTAGATTTTGAGCCAAAATTATGCACTTGTATGAAAAATTAAATGAGATCAAAGTAGTAGTTGTAGTTTTTCCACGGCCTTTCTTTGGACGCTTTGATTATCAACAAATTCTGAAAAAAGGCGCAAAACGAGCTCTACCGGCGAAACAATGCCGAATTCGAAAAAACAGTGAAGGCAAAATTTGCAGGAAATTCTATGCCTTATAACTTTGCTCTTTTGATATTATGACCAAAATGCATTGCTTCTCTTAAAAATAGAGAAAGGGCGAAAAAACTATAAAATTCATATATTTCTCAAAAACAACCCTTTTTTCGAACGGCGGGTTATGAAAATCATGCTTAGACAACCCATACCCTTCACTTGGCACCGGTCTCATAGCTGTGGGAAAAATTTCTTTAATTGTTCCTAATTTGAGCGGGGTAGGGCAGAAAACGTGCCCTAATGTGTTTTTGATGAAGACGCGCCTTCTCGTGAGTGCAGCTAACTTCAGAGTTTACAAATCAAAATATATAAAAAGAGTATAGATCAATCTGTAGTTGACCTTGAAGGTAATTTTTTAAGGCCGTTGCTTTAATTTGCAAAAAAAGTTGGGTCGGTTTTGGACGATTGGTTATTTTTTGTTTTTGTTTTTTTAGTTGGATCAATTTTGTTTTTTTAACAGCGAGCGCTTTTGGGGGGGGGGGTCATGGCCCCCGTGACCCCCCCCTCTTAAATCCGCGCCTGATGGGAGCTTAGACTAAGAGTCTAGGGGCTCCATAAAAATCATTTTCGGAGATTTGAACGATAAAGTACGAGGTATGTGTGTGTTGGCACCATCTTTGCACACACCTTTTGCATGTTAAGATCATCATGTAAAATTTTTCTAACGGATTCCTTGTCAATTTCAATAGCTTCAGCAATCGCACGAATGCTTAATCGAGGATCATTTGGGACCATATTATTAATTTAACAGTATTTTTTGGAAAGGATTAACGCTGTAGAATATTTTTGAAAATACATAAAACTTCAAGTATCGATATCGCAAAAACGAAGCGAGATATCGAAAAAAAATATTTTACATTTTCGTCTTATTTTGGGGTGTTTTATCGAAATTTATAATTAAAATATCGGTGGCACGGAAATCTTAGCTGTGATATCACTAGAAACTTTTGGGAAATACCTCAAAAAGTCAACTTCAAGTGTCAATATCTCGAAAACTAAGCGTGATATCGAAAAATTTTATAATATATTTTCGTCTTATTTTGTGATGCTTCATCAAAATCCATCGTCAAAAAGCGGGCCACGGAAGCCGTAGAAGTCCCAATAAAAAAGGGGAGGGTAAACAAAATTGGACCCACAAATGGACCGGCAACATCCGAATTATTCATCTTTGAGCAATTCTGAACTGAAATCTGTTGACGGAATGCGGTCCTCATATTTTGAACATTCAATTCCGCCCAGCACCCAGTCTAATGAGCACAATTGTACTAATGAAATACAACAACTGACGAACTTTCCCCACGCCAGCTGACGGTGTTTTTTATTTAAAGAATCATATAAATTATCATCTGATCAACGCTATGTAAGCTCTTAAAAAATGTTGATGTAGTTCTACTTTGCACTGTGGTATGGTCGAGCCATCAATGTTTTTTTTTGCAGTTGAAAAATTTTGTTATCGTGAAGTTTGTACGTATGTCCGTTGAAAAATTGCTAATCTTGCCTCATTGACACTTTTCAATGTCTTCTGGCCGTACATGTTAAAAACAAACTCCTCTACCTTAGCAAATATTTCTTCGTTCGATTGTGTTGACATAGAATAAAGGCTTCCGCAAAATTTTCAGATTGACTCATTATTTCAAACGGGGGCGTTTTTGACCTCTGAACTCAGTGCCTGAAAAGCTGGTAGTGCTGCGCTTACATTAGAGTGTGTTCACGTACAAAGCTGGCAACAAGCGTTTGTGACCTGCAGCTTGCTCCAAGCACATACAAAAACTTACGTATTTCACGATTAACGCTGGAAAATATTACAAGTGACGATGAGCTAGTTTTAATTGAAAATGTAGCATTGAAACTATTACGAAAAAGGCAACGTGTGGATGAAATTAGCCACAAAAGAAGAAGATTAGGTGAATACCACCATCTATTCCCTCAATTGAAATGCAATGAAGTTAGATTTTTCTCTTGTGCGAGAATGGAGTTGAGCACGTTTAACTACATTCTCTCAAAAGTCAAAGGAGTATTAACGAAGAACTGGGGAAACTGGCACAAGCAACTAATATATTCGGAAGAGCGCAATTTATTTTATTTTATGTAATTATAATCGTTTGTCCCAAATGGCTCTTCTTTGAAATATACGACTATAATTAATTCTTCGGCATCTACCATTTTCTAAATACAAACAAAACTTTTAGATGCAAATAAAAAACCTAGAAATTCACTACTAAACATATGCACATTGGTGTCCGCGCTGTAAATAATGTTTCACTCATTTTTGTTTGCCGGTCGAAACTTGCGTTTTCTGTGAACGCACACACTTGAAACAATGGAGACTTTTACTCGCGCCTGTAAGCGCTTGTCGGCGATTGTTTGCCTGCGCTGGAAACAAGTTTTGTACGTGAACGCACCCTGCCTGCCTG
The DNA here is from genome assembly GCA_963855945.1 of Thereva nobilitata. Classification (NCBI taxonomy): domain Eukaryota; kingdom Metazoa; phylum Arthropoda; class Insecta; order Diptera; family Therevidae; genus Thereva; species Thereva nobilitata. The sequence goes on from OY979696.1 coordinate 85,096,840, forward strand.
CATATAATTTTGAGACATCAATAAACCGTCGATTATTTCCATACAAACTCATGACACCAAAAAGTATAGTCCGGGGGTAAGTTCGTCAGCTGATGTATTTCATTAGTACAATTGTGCTCATACCTAATTTCTATCCAAGAACTTTCGCTGCGTCAGCTGACAGGACTTCCCTCGATGTACGGCCAGCTGACGATTGTTTTTATTCAAAGAAATATGTCAAATCTCATCTGATCAATTTTCAGCCGGAATGAAGTCACTGAAACCATTCTTTTTTTCACGTGTTTGGGGGGCTGCCATTGCCCCACCCACCAACGGTGCGCCAGCTCATAAATGACCACATCGAATTATTCGCAAGAAAATGCTCTACAAATAAGCTCTAGGGCTTTTTATGTTAAGCTCTAGGGCTTTTTATGTTTATGTTTTTATGCTTTAAAGTTCATCACCCCCAAAAATTTTGTCATTTTTCGTCCATATCTTTTTTATTAGTAATATTACGGCAAAACATTATTTACGAAAGTTGTAGATAATTTGATTATCTAAAACAAATGTTTTTACAAAAATTCTGTAGGACTCATGGTTTCCGAGAAATAAGGAATGGCGAATGTACCATTTGACTGGATTAGTGGTTCTACGTAAAATTTGTGTAGTACATTTTTTATGCAGATTTATCTCACCATCAAATTTTATAATAAGAAAAATTAACGTAAAACCGAGATATTTGAGAAAAACTGATTTCGTGACTTTCTGTAACTTTTATAGCTGTCCAGTTGATATTATTTGTGACGCCGTTGGAAAATCTTCAGTTGGATTTTTGAGAGTTTCATGTGTAAAGCGACTGGGATATTATGCTAAACAGGAAAATTTTAACCTTTAAAAATTCCACAGCAACCATCGGAACACATCACGTTTTCTGGGTCCAAAATTCAAACGTTTTCAGTAGCAAGTAGATTCCGAAGGATTAATGCAAATAAGGAAAAATTCTCAATTTAAACAAAAAAGCCCGAAAATTGATTAACTAAGTAAAAGTCGCTTCCATATATACCGAACAGTTGGACTCGACCTTCATAAACCCTGAAATATGATTAAGGATATAAAGATACATTTATTATTTTCAGAGAAAGAAAAAGATCATTATTTATGGCATTCACATACAGTGCCCGAGGCCAAAAAACATATCGATGACGATTACTAAATAGCCAAAAAATATAAATGAAACATTTTCAGCATCAAGGAAGCAGCACCCCAAGACGTGACCGTACATTTAAAGATGGGTAGGTTCACAGATATAAATACAAAACTTTATTCTTTGAATTCTTCAGAATATATTAGAACTATGTAAATTGTCCTGGGGACAGAAAACAGTTCATATTCATGTCGAAACAAATTCTGTTCTTGTAACATTCAACTTCTGCAATTTGCGATGCTATTTTCGCAACATGTGCCTCCCCTCGAAGGACCTTTGCTCGTAACGTGAGGTGAAAACTAAATGAAAAAGGCGCAGGCACTATATGACGAGCTACAAGTGCGCCTTACCACAACAGTTTGTTGCATGCAACAAAACGTCGCGTGATTAACAAAAACAAATCAATAAAACACTCGAGTATGACGGGCGCTATGAGAGCTGAATGCTTTAGCAGTCCTTTTCCTTTAATCCTGCGTTTTGCCTCCTCAGGGCAGACTGAGTACAGAGGATACTGTCTTTATTGTGTCCGCATTTCTGCGGTTCTGGCATTTCTATTAGTATTCTTCAAGGTTAAAAAATGTACCGCTCTCTGAATCCGGTTATGAAATGCAAATATTCGAAATCGTGAAATATTCATTTTTAAGAGTTGGAAAGACAAGATACCCTCCTCTATAAGATATTCCACATCTTTGCCCCATGTGGAAACACTTGTCTCCTAGATGCAGAGCAGTGTATCCGTTGGATAAGGGGATATGTAGCGAGCTCGTGCATAACATTCTGAATGGTTTTTAAGACTGCCGAATAGCAATTTTGAGCCGGAGATTAAGTTGGCTCGTTCATGGTAGACTTTATATTTTGTGGTAGATGTGAACTTTTTCGCTATAGTTCTTCGAAACAGATACAAAAGGCTCACGTTTTTTTCCTCTAGACACTTTCAGGGGCGATATCATTGTACAGCTTGTGGAAACCCTCTTAGATTCGCTTGAGAATTTATTGCTTTGTGTTGTCTTGCAAATATCTTGCCACGGCAGAAGAATACCTTATCGTCTTGGCAAAATGTTGATAGGGTTTTTTTTCAATTTCATTCTATTATTAAGGGGTTTTTTTCGATGAGGGAAGAGATGTACAAGTCTTTTAAATACACATAAAAATAATTGGCATTTGGAGTAGTTTTGTGGTTTTGTTTAAATGGAAATAAAAAGTGGAAAATTTATTGTATTTGAAAATAAATGTTTTATATTTTATTGCTGAACTTCTCGTTTTTATAACAATTGAGCCGTTTTTTTTGAAAGTGGTGTAAGTCCATTTTCGACAAAAAGTTAGTTAATGATAACATTCAATGCTATCTTCTATGAACTTTTTATCTATAAACAGTTACCAAAAAAATTCTTTAAAATTTTCATCATTTTGTCAATATAAATTATAAGAAAAATTGATTTGATTCAATTGGAATCCCATATTTAATATTTCATCAAAATATGATTTTCATATTTTGTTGACTTTGAGAGTGGTGTAAGTCCATTTGAGATCATCAAAAGTATAAATTTCTTTTAACTAATACTTTAAAAACGATCACATTATAAAATTAAATCAATTTAATATTTAAAAAACATAAAATGAGCGTATTAACATATACCAATATTTTTCAATACATTTAAACGCAAACCCTTAAATATCTCCATATCATATAAAGTGGACTTACATCACTTTCAAAGAAAACGGCTCAATTATCAAAGCGTGGAACTAGGGTTTTTCAAAACTGTTTAACAGTAACAGTAAAACAGCTGTTTTTTTGGCTAAAATCGAAAAACAGCAAACAGCTGTTTTTTTCTTAACTGTTTTTACTGTTTTCCAAATTTAGTTTCAAAATTTTGGCGTAACATAAAAATAAAAGAAATATGTAACCAACACTAATATAAACTGTTTTGGTTTTTTACAAAGTGCTCTTTTACACGGCCGGACACCGACCGGAATAGACAAAACGAACGAATGAATTTGGTTAAGGTTGAAGAGAGTGAGAGAGGGCGAGGGCGGGCGAATTTAATGGACATTCTCAGCAAACTTTTGAACGAACATTTTGACAGTTGCTGCGTTGTTGTTGTTGCTAGGACAAGAAATCAAAACAGAATTTCATAAAGCAACAACAAAAAGCCATAAAGCTTTTAGAGTTCGTTCGTTGCAGTTCGCACGTGTAAAGGTACGATTCCGAACAAGGCCGCAGACTGCAAACTGCAGGCGACACTACTAGTTTGTATGATAAAATCGCGGTTTGCTATGATTAAACCACGATAAAATCATGATTTTTTCATACAAACCAGTAGTGTGGTTTGCAGTCTGCCGCCTTGTTCGGAATCGTACCTTAAAACCCATGCGTCATTCCATCAGACTTTCTTACAGTTAAGTTTCGTCTGTTCAGTGGCCGCTCATGTAAAAGCAGCCAAAGTAATATGAGAACGACAATACCGTATGAAACCGATTAATGATCTTTTAATTTATTGAGTGTTTTCTGTCCAGAGCAGCTCTTATTCAAGGTGGGGCAAAAGTAATGTCGTAATGTGAAGGTACTATAATTTTTGCAAATGGTGTCAAATGTCATTGTGCTCCATTTCATCACCACTGGCCAAGCCGGAAACAGCAATTCGCGAGATATTAAAAGAATTTGAGGCGTGGAATATGACATTGGAATATTCTGCTCTAAACATACTTGTCAAGGCAATGGAGCCCGTAAAACTAGCTGTCGCGAATCTTAGTCGTGAGGACGCAACGTTGGTGAGCCCAGAAAACTTATTACAATTCATGTTCAAGAAGCTTTCTGACAATAGCAGAGACATTAGTAATAAGCTCATGCTAAATTTAAAATTTCGTGTAGATGGCCTAATGAACGAGGATGTCATGAAATTATTGCAAAGCCTCAAGGATTCCACAGTCACTCCATCAAAAACTACACTAGCTTTTGCAGGCAATCTAGCCTGTCATCTCTTTGGTGTCATCGATGTACTACAACAGTGGCCGCATACTGATCAAAACGAAAACTTTTCGTCACTAGATGAATTGGACATGCTGCCTTAATTCAGTACAATTCAGACGATCAGATTTCAAGAGGTTCAAATCGGAATTTACACTTTTTCATTATACTGGTCAACCCACAGAAAATCTGCGAAAATTATATAATGCAATTTTTTGTATCAAACCAAAATCGACCAATGTTTAACGGTGTATTTTCGGTATGCACCAAAATAACATCGCGTCTTTCAGACAAATCACTTCAGGCATTTGTGTTTTTGAAATACTATTACAAGAAGTGAAAATCTATAATAAAATGATATTATATAAAAAAACTATTTATTACTTGTGAAATTAGAGAAAACTCGAAAAACAGTAAAAACAGCTGTTATCAGCTGTTTTTTAAAAATTAAATACACTCACAGCTGTTTTTTGAAAACCAGTGTTTTTGAAAAACCCTACGTGGAACATACTTGACATGTAGCACAACAATTAGTTTCAAATAAAATTGGTGTTTATTTTTTTTGTTATCTTTTTTATAATTATTCCTTTTTATACAAATGTAATGTTGAAATATTCAAATAAAAAAGAAAAAATCATTTTTACGAATATATCCAATTTATGTTTGATCAAAATATACACCACCTCTAATAGTCCAGTCGTCAGAGCAAAATTTGAATGAAAACCTCTAACAAAATGTTAACTCACGAATTTTTTTTTTAAAAAATAGTTTTTACTGAATAGAATATGTTAGAAAATTGGTTGTACGCTACCACCTAAAAACAAAAAATTCCGTTTTTGATTAATATCTCTTAAACGGTAGGTCTTACCAGAAAATGGTGTTTACAAAGTTTGTAGATTTTGCGATTATCTACAAAAAAATATATTCGTCCATGTTCCAGAAAACGCGCAGATTCAAATCGCAATTGAATTTGAAATCGTACGAATTTGAAATTGGTGTTCCAGATTTCGTACGTTTTTCCTACTTTCGAAAGTGTCTTCAATTCACTTCGAAATCATATCTTTACTGTCACAGTTGAAATATTTTGGTTATAAATTTGTTAGTAGTTCGGTGGAATAAGAGTTTAGTTGTGAATTTGTCGCAATAAAATACTTTGATCAGTTTAGTTTGTGAATTAATACCAGGAATAAAGAAGCAATTCTAATGGAGAAAAAATATTCTTTTTAGTCTTCTTATATGTTGAAGTGTCTTGACAAATTCACTTCTATTTCTTCTACAAGTTCTTCGTCAAAAGCACGCGCCAACGCAATTTCATCAATTTGTTTTTCCTGTTCTATACCACATGCAGTACTTCCAGGAGTACCATTAATGGTTGTATATAAACCAGTTAATTTAGCGATTTGATCTTTATTTGTAAGATATTGCTCGCCCCCCCCCCCCCCCCCCCCACCAGCTTTCCGCATTTCGGCCTGTGAGCTAATTTTTTTCTTATAGTCATCCTGGATTATTTTCCACACACTTTATTAATATTTTCTCCTGTTGATTGCTTTTGTGCTTGCCCCTTAAGTAACGGTGCAAACAATTTCACTTCAATCAAACGTCGCGATTTCAATACGCAAAAATTTGGCTTAATGCGAACTGTGGAACAGCAAAATTTCGCTTTCGAAAACGAATTCCACTTCAAAACGTAAAGCGAATTTCAGAACAGCAAAAATCCTTTTTACGAAATGAATTCGTGAAATTTTGACGAAAAAGATTTCTGGAACATGGGCGATTATATATTTTCCCGTGCGAGTTGCCATTCATGAGATATCGCCGTTTTAAAGATTTAAAATACTCATATCCCTTCATTCACAACTTATACAGGGTGTATACGCAAACTTTACAAAGCGGTCGGCTGTTGATAGGTTTTGGTTGGACGAACAAAAAGTCGTATGGGAGGGGGGCGGAAATCGTAACGGTTTAGCCGCTAGGGTGTTTTGAAGTTTTTTTTTAGAGTTTTACATATCACGCTGTATTTTTGTAACCCTATGGCCTATTTTCATGAATAAAGTATCACTGCACGCAGAATACTCCCACCTATCTAAAACTGTAAAAATCAAGGTTATACCCTATCAATTTCCAGAGATGTTCCATGTGTGTTTATTTTCCCAGAAAAACTCATTCATTTATTTTGTTCAAAACGAAATCAATTAAAGATTTATTGTACATTTGCTTTGCATAAACAATTGTTAAAAGTACTAGATATTAACCTGTTATTTAAGGCTTCTCTGTATGCTATTTTGACCACCGCGGACCATTATTTATATCCTCAGAGAATTTCGTTATTTATTGAGTAAATTACGTCTACAATTTTTGTATAAAACTCCAATTTGGTTACGCATTTACTTACTGAAATGCCGACTCAAAACGAAATGGCTTTTCAACACGCTATAAAAGCAGTTAATATATTAATAATGGTGGTCGAAATTAGGCGTGCAAGTCACCAACTGTGTTACTAATTGGCGCTCTTTAAATTAGTTCTAACTTGGATAAACAACAAAGAAAAGAATGGAAAATGTTTGTAGTACGCAATAAAGCTTAAAAATGCATAAAATTAAGCTAATTATTTTGAATGTTGTTTTTGCCCTAACTGAAGATAGGGAGTTAAGATTTTGATAAGTGTTTGATAATATTACTTTTACAATACGACATTTTTAATTATTCGATATTGCTGCACAACTTTTCTTCCACAGTTCTACACGTTCATTTGCAATGTTATCTAGAATATATTATGGGCTTCTATTCAGCATCTTCATTAATAAATTGCTTTTGCAGCTACATTAAGTAGGTGACCAGGTCAGACGCTACCAGCTCGCATTTAGGTGTCTGGGAGTGTTGATTGACCGACGACGGCTCAACTTTGGAGGTACTTGCCGGGCACGGCGGAAAAGTGTCCACTATCAACGCGCAGCACTCGCGACGATGCTGCCATATATAGGGAGCCCCAGGCCAACCCAACGCCTCCTTATAACGACAGGGAACTGTATTACAAGTTCGGTTTTAATTTATGCAGCGACAGTGTGAGCAGCGGCTTTGGGCAGAATGGGCAATAGGAGGAAAATAAACTCCGTGTATCGGCTAAGTGCCCTTCGAGCATGCTGTGCATACTGTACTATATCCGATGAAGCAGCACGTGTGATAGCAAGAATGAGGCCCAATCTGACGGTGAAAAATAACAGGTTTTACGGCCCGGAATATGCAAGGGGAGCCCAAGGCGGTGCGTCGGATTCTGGCTTGCGGCCCGTTTATCACAGTATGGCAGAGGAGGTGGGGCGAGTGTACTGAGGGGGGTTGGCCCATAGACCAAGGCTAGCAGCGCCAAATTTTTTAAACCTGGAGATCTAACAGGTCATTTAAGCATAATCGAAGGGTCTTGGTATAAAGCGCCCACGTTGAAAGTGCCTTGATGGCAGCTTGACTGTGACTGATTTTAATGTTGGCGGCTTTTAAACCATTCTCAAGGTTAAGCCCAGCACATGCACTTCAGTCTGGGTTCTGCGACACCAGCCCCTGTACATTGTTCCATATTTGACCCTTCGGTAAACCAGTGGAGCGTCTAATACTAATACCTGTCTGGGTCTAATACTGGATCCTAAACTCAACTGGAAGTAGAACATCGAGGAAAGGGTAAAGAAAGCCTGTATAGCCTTGTACGCCTGTAGAAAGGCCTTAGGCAAGATATAGGATCGCAAGCCAAATATGGCCCTGTGGATGTACAGAGCTGTGCTACGCCCAATTCTCATGTATGGTTCACTAGTATGGTGGCAAGCGCTGCGCAGGATAGGATCCAGAGGACAGCAATAATAGGGGCAACAGGATCCATGAGAACATGCCCCGCGAAAGCCATTGATGTTATCTTGCATCTACTCTCCCGACCTTCACATCAAACATCAAGCCTCGTGTAGTGCCATCACATTTAGGGAATCCGCGGCCTGGACCTCTAAACCCTACGCACATAGCAATATCTTGAATCTGCTACCCAAGGGTATGGTCGCTACAACCACAGATTACCTTTCAGCAAAAACTTCTCTGTCGAAATACCCTCAAGAAGAAGGTCCTGAAGGCCTGCCAAACAATGAACTTAGAACCTACACAAGGATGTAGAATTGGAATTTTCATAGATAGTCAAGCCTCTATAAAAGCTCTGGATTCAGTAAGAATGGTCTCCAAGCTAGTGGAGCGATGCAGAACTGAACTAGAAAGCACTAGTAGTCCGGGGAAATTAACTAAAAAAAAGGCACGAAAGGAGACAGAATTCCAAAATGGCTGAAAATTGGACCACAGCTTCCTTGGGACTTTTTAAGAAAACAATTTCGGAATCACAAAAAAACAACATGGCCGCCGGAGATATCACTTTTTGGCAAAAAAAACACTCGAAAACTGGTTTCTTCGAAATTTTCTTTTGATCAGTCAATACAAAACATTATTGCCTATAAAACACCCCTTTTGAATTTTTTTCGATTTTTAGTAGAAGTTGGCAACCTTGATGTATGTTTGTAGTGGTGTTGCGTTGCGAACTTAGCCAGCGAACATCATTTGAAATATAATAATTTGTACGGTGCACTTCGTGGATTCGTGGAGAATTGTAAAGTGAAAATGACAGAAAATAACGAATTTAGCACGACTGTTGGCAATCTAGTTGCAGTGTCTGTATATTTCATGATGCCAACTTGGTTGTCAACCAAGTACGAGTCGCCTATTTGCAATCCCAGTTTCAAACCAATTTCACAATAATCACGCGCACAACCAGTTTGCAACCAAAATGAAACCTTTGTCCACACACGAGTGCAACTGATTTTGTATCAATCGGTGTTCTGTGCCCACATAATTTTTATTCACGAAGATTTGGCAATATTAGAGCATCACGAGATCTCGACAAACTCGAGAGTCTCGTCTTGGTCTCGACTCGAGAATCGAGACGAGAGTACAGTTCGGTCTCGACAAAAATATTCTCGTCGAGACGAGAGTAAAGTTCGGTCTCGACAAAAATATTCTCGTCGAGACGAGAGTAAAGCTCGGTCTCGACAAACATATTCTCGTCGAGACGAGAGTAAAGTTCGGTCTCGACAAACATATTCTCGTCGAGACGAGATTATTCGCTCGAGATCTTGTCGGCAAATTAATAGCAAATAAGTCTGGTAAAAAAAGTATCTGATGAAGCGCGCACGCTATTTTCAAAGGATATGGTTCTCATTCACGTATAAACACATTTTTGCCTTTTGTTTTCTTGGAGGACAGAGATAGCGGAATTATTGGAAGCACCTGCTGTGCACGGAAATGTGGACATTCTAAAATGGTGGCAGGCTCATTAAGATTCGTATTCTCTCTTATCGAAAATTGCGAGAGATTTGCTCGCATTCATGGCGACATCGGCGACGGTAGAGCAACTCTTTTCAGGCGCGCGCCGGCCGGTCTAATAATGACCGAAAAGAGGTGCTTTTTGAAAGACGCCACGTTCAATGCCCTTCTGTGCATTAATTCTTGGTCAAAAAGTGTTGTTCGAAAAAATATCTGCGAGATTAATTTTTAACGTATATTGTTCTATGCTCTTTAGCATATAATTAGCTTATATTCGTACTTATATGAAATTATGAATTAAAAAATATTTTTAAAATATTAAATACCTCTTCTGTTCATTTTTATAATAATATATTAATTTTCAGCAACTAAAGTAAACGACTGAATAATTTCAATTAATTATTTCTCCAATTTCCTTTAGAATTTTGGTCGAGACTCTCGACTCGGACGAGACGAGACGAGACGAGATTACGATGAGCGAGATCCGCCGAGAGTCGAGACGAGACTCGAAATGGTCGAGACTTACCGAGGTCTAGGATCTCGTCTCGTGATGCTCTAGGCAATATGTCTAGTACGTCAGATGAGGTGCAACCACACAACTGAAATCACTTGCAACCGGCAAAAACAGTCACACGCGACCAGTTGCAAACTACTTTTAAATCGGTCTCGTTTCTGTCGACCCGTGTGCGGATTCCCACTTCCGTTCGCGGGCAAGGTTACGTTACGACTCTTGCGCAGAGGGTCCTACAGTTCTTGAACCTCCTGGGACGGCACTATTCCTACATCCGCCAGAAAATAAGGAGACAACTTAGTCGTGAAGGATCAACAAACGGCCCAAACAAACGTCAAAGATTTCGACGATTTCAGTAGTGTTACATAAGCGTACGTAGTCACTGCGTTTAAAGCATTATAAATAACTTCGACAATTTTCATAATGCCAAGAGCTAGGCTATGTACATTACTAAGGACACTGATGATATCCTGTCAAAATCAGATTCTTAATCGAATTCCCTGTGGTTCATTTAAATGTAATAAGGAACCAACTCAAACATATGAAAAATGACATCCAGAAATGAGAATATACATAAAACTATTCACTTACCATATCTACAGTTTGATTTATCGACTGGAATATTTCCATTCGGCTCCAGTCGGTCCAGATATTCCTCTGAATTATAACCATTATATGGAACTTTGCTGCCGTGGTTGTGTCCGTGTCCTCCCCGGTGGTGATGATGATGGTGGTGATGATGTGATTCTTCGCCGTCTTCCCTTGATATAGCTGCAATAAAATGAAGAAAATTCGTCACTCATATGCATCCCAAGTAAAAAAAATTCTTCATCGTTTAACCGAAAATTTCATGAAATGTCAATTTAATCATCTACGATCATAATAGTCACGAAATGGGCTTCTCCCTATTTGTAAGAAGTTTAAGTTCAGCCAAAGGCAGCAGCTTATATAAGGGTTCGTCGGGGTTGGGTCTTATTCATTTATGCGGGCTATTTCGAAAGGGAAATTTCAATTTGGCTTTTCCGGAAAAGTGGGGCTTACGCGAATGAGTGGAATTACATTGAAACTGTAAAGTGATATTGTGATGGAAAACATAATCGAATGGGGGACCGAGAATATCGAGAGTATCAGAGACAGAAACACTACTGAGTGAACACGACAAAACCTTATACATTGTCTATAATCAATCGATATACATGTGTATAGAGTTCGGTATTTATCCACCCTTCGGCAACCCAAACGGAATTATTTCAGTTTAAATTTCAATCGGCTTCTCGTTTTGCACAATCACGTGGGGTTCGTGTGCCCATTGAGCAGGGCTCACCTTCAATATTAAAATATCCACCCCAATCCGTTTTTATATAATTTGTTATGCATTCATATATGCGCACTGATATTTCAATTCCAGGTTGATGAGCTCATACGGAGAATTAACTTTTTTTTTTGTAAGTTGTCTACAGAATAGAACTGATGAAGATGGAAAAAATCGATAGAAACTGGGATATCTTTCAAATGGAACTTAATACGCACAAGTTTTATGTTTGCTGACTTTTTATCCTTTGAGAAGAGTCTCGAAGGCGACATAAACCCAAATGGATAGAATCCTTCAGCCTTATTGAATTGTGTGATCTGTGTGCAAGACTGTGTTGGCGAAAGCTTTTCAATTGACAATACTTTTATCTGAGAAGGCAATTTCTACGGAATATTTTTGTTATCTCGACGGAAAGAACTATAGGATTTGATCATAAATTACCGAAGCATTTGTTTGATTTATCCTGAACAACAGAAAATGATTCTGTTGGGGGAAATCATTTCGGATTGGATGTAGCTAGTTTCAATGGCAGTGATACGAACTCAGTTATGTGATTGAAGATATCAAACCATTTTGCTTAACTAAAAGTATTGTTCAATTATATTATTTTGTTACTTTCGTGGAAAGAAATATGAAAAGTTTTTTTGTTTCGAGTTTTTGTTATTGCCAAGATATACTCTGATAAAAGTAGAAAAAACACATTTTATGATATTGGAAATCCTGTCGGAGTTGTTTTTTTGAACTATGTGATTCAAACTATTTTGAGATAACAAAGAAAACAGATGAAACAGTGCCAAGGCCATTCTTTTTGCTTTACTCTACCAACCGACTCCTTTTACATAGAGCTAGAAACATATTTAGAATAAAAACATATTTTTTCTTCATATAGAATTATTCAAGAATCTGTAGTATTGCAGTGGTTTCAATAAGCAATGTGAAAACAAATAAAATTGAAAATAACAAAATAAAGCTTAAAATGGAATACTAATTTTATATAATACGGGAATCATTTAATAAATTTGCATGTATAATGACAAAATAAACAGATAAGGTTTAAAGTAACTTTAAAAATTAATTCATGAAAGATTTTAAAAGTTTACAGCAAAATTACTAATTAAGTTTTTATGCATACAGTAAATGGCCGAATCAGTTGAGTATTAATATTTTGGTATAACTAGTCCTAATTAACCCATTGAAAAAATTAAATCAACAAAATGTCTTTTTATCAAAACCAACACAAACAATTATTAACAAATATGTTTCGCAGTTAGCAATAAGTCAACGATGTCAGGCAAAAACTTGATGTCAGGAAAAAAGACAAATCTGTTCATCAAAAAAAAATCATTAATTAAGAAAAAGATGAAAATGCATTCTAAGTTAAGTAGTGTAGGTCTACCTCCAGGAAGTCCAATTAGCGCTTTGGCGCGCCGTTCTGTCATTAGCAGTTCTGCTGAAAATCGTAAAATGGTCGTTTTTATAAATGATCATAACATAATCGATTCATATCTGCAGAATCATGGGGGAATTTTAAAACGTCAAAAGACGATCATTTGACGATAGTCATAAATTCTAAAGCGTGGGCCACATAGCATACGTGTTCCGAGTTCCGGCTATCCGTTTTCCGTCTCTCCGTCTTTCCGAGTTCCTATATTTATTTTTATGTTAGCCACAATTATATACGTTTTCTGTCTCTCCGTCTTTCTGTGTTCCGATATTTATTGTTATGTGAGCCACAGCCGCTTAAGCGTCCGTTTACATGGCATCCTTGATTTTATTGACAAGTGAGTGCTTTTGGATTTTATTTACTCAATCTACAAAAAAGTGAGGTAACGTTTCCGTCAATCCGTTCAAAACTTGAAATTTGTTTATCTTTCGTTTCCGAGTTTTTATCGTTCCGTTCAGCAATACTAAAACAAAAACAAAAATTGTAATCAACTTTGACAGGAAACGGTAAACGCAGAACGGAAGACGTGTGCTATGTGGCGCCCGCTTAAGGCTGGTCTCACACTGCAGCAGATTCGGCCGAATTTTTTACGGCCGTTTTTTGCCGAATTTTTTACGGCCGTATTCAACCGAATTTCAACTTTAAATTCGGCCGAACTTTAAAGGTTAGTTTTCATCTTACATGGTAGTTGTTTCATCTGAAATGGTCACATTTTATAAATATATCCTAATTAATAAACATTTTTTTGGGAGCGCACTTCCATTACAAACTTTTCCGTATCCATTTTGGCCGAATAATCAAACAAATGTGATCGGGTGAAACGTACGGACGTCAACGGCCAATGTGCGAATTAGAATAGCAAAATAATTGTTTGGAAAATTCGGCCGATTCGGCTGCAGTGTGAGACCAGCCTTAGACATCACTGACTACAATAGCTGCGTTCCATTGGGCAATATTTGCTACTCCCAAGTTATAGGCAGTAAATGCTACGATGCCTAGTTAACGGTGCTATTGTTGCTAAGAAGCGTCCACTTTTCAGTTGCTATGCGAGTTTTCGAGAGTGTAAGCGTCAAAACTTTGCTCTTGTAAAATGAGTGTGTTTTGTTTGTAAAAAAATTGTACTCAAATTAACCTGTCTGTGTCCCATCTTCAGAGCACAATTCTCACACTTCAGCACGCTATAACTTTGGAACGGTAAGTCGGAGGGAAAAAAAGTTTAAATAAATGTTGTAGACATTTTTAAGAGGAACAATTTACTGATTTACACTTTTGTAAAAAAAACATTTTTTCTGGGACAAAAAACGAAAAAACCCTTTTTTGGAAACCTTGGCGCCAACTAGCTTCTGTATTTGAAGTTGTACAGCATGACCTCTATGACACAAATTGTAGGTAACAATGTCCTCTACATTTTTTGTTTAAAAAACTTTTTTCTAAAATGCGTAGATTCAGAGAAAAACGCTTTTCAAAAGCTTTTTGGGGTTTCCAAAAAACGTCTACTAGAAATTTTACTCAAATTTAGAGTTAACGCCCCCATACACGGTCAAATTGGATGTACATCCAGATTTTCATCAAACTCATGCGCGCAACGAGTTTTGATCGGCCGACCGGCTCACAATCGATAGTTTTGGTTGTACATCCGCACTTCGGTGTACATCCAATTTGACCGTGTATGAAGGCCTTTAGGCTTCTTCTATGCTCCATTAACGATTTATGAAAAATCATCCTACCAAGAATTTTTTGGCGCATACCCCGATTTTCCAGTCCATCTGTACTGCACTAAAAATAAAAACCGGCAAAGGGCGAACACCGGCCGCTTGGCTTTTTAAGGGGCATATGCTGGACGTAGAATTTTTATCTATTTTTAATGGGAGCACATACCGCCTTACGACGGCCAAATTTGACCAAAAGATTTAAAAGGCCAAGTACTGAGCTCGTCGTATACCCGTAATAGCAACCATACGGCCGCCGTACCACCGTCGTATGGCCGTTATTGGAACTGTAAGGCCGTTGTATCACCGTCAGTCGTCCCCTGTACGGCCGTACTGTCCTGCAACGAGTCTTCTGTTAACCGCCAGATGGCCGAGGACTATGTTTCAATCACAGTCAGTATTTGCCCGTTCTAAGGTCATCATTAATTTTTACTCGGGTTGATGCGTAACATTACAAAAAACAAGTCAAGTTTGCAAGTGAAACCATTATTTCATTAAATGCTAAGTAAAAATGTATGAAAGCAATCGCTCAAATTATTGCACTAACTTTATTTGTCTTATTAAATTAAACAATTCTCGATCATTCTTTAAACATTCATAACGCCACTAACTTTATCTAATTTAATTACATGAGAGTACTCCTTTTTCCAAATATTTACAATGCTTTTACTAAAGTTGAGTCAAGTTTACATTCACCTGTAAACTGCATTATGTGACTTGTAGGAAAATTGTAGAAAACTTCTGGTGTGTAATTAAATCCAAAAAGTAATTAAAAACTAAATTGCTTAAATTTACTTCGGTGTTAAGCTTCAACTTCAAACCTCCTCGCCATTTCTTCCAATGGAAGGAGCGCAATGAGTAGAAGAAAAGCTCCTGTGATATCCTGGATCTGTTGACCTCAATCCAAATTCACTGAGAGCAAAGCTGATGCAGATGTGTCCCTTTTTGCGGTGTAGTTAGTCGTGCATGTAGTAAACTTTTATAGGTAGGTAAGTTTGCAGGTTTTTAAATAGGACATTTTTGGATGTCAAGAACTATTATAAATGTGCTTGATTTTATACTTTTTTGTTATAGCTTGAAGAGTCACACACTTTGGTGTGCATTTTTAGCGTCATGTTGACGGCGTATCATTTTTATTGAGCAGGTAAAGAGAGCTTAAGATATATAATTGATTGAGCATTAAGTTATTGTATACTATTATTGTATTAAAAGCGGTTTAGTGACTAAAGGTGGGATATTGTTTTTGATAAAATAATCTTTGAAAAGGTTTCCCAGATTTCAAGAATAAGCTAAGTTAGAAAGAAAACAACATAATCAGTATTAAATTAAGATCTCATTTTCTTCCAAACGATAAAAGAAATAAAAATATTCATCTACGAGCACTTTAAATGCTTAAAATATTAGAATAATTAAAGCTGGAATGGATTTAATGCGAATTTCCTGTTCAATAACTCATATTTATCATGTTTCATGATTGGCAGATGTTAAAATTTCGTAATCACCCGAGTAAAAATAAAAGATGGCCTTACCACGGGCGAACACCGGCCGCTTGGCTTTTAAGGGGCATATGATGGCCGTAGAGTCTTTAAGCATTTTCAATTAGAGCGCATACGGGATCACGACGGCCAAACTTGACCAAAAAAAGAATCTGCGCCAAATGTATTGTTGAATGTGCTTTATGGGAATTTGATCCATTTCGTTATGTAGGTACAATCGTCCTTTGGATTATCATAATTAAAGACTATTGATGCACAAGAGAAACAAGTTTGCCAGTCGGCGGTTTGTTTTACGGGAAGTCTGTGGTGCGTGTTGGTGTTGATTTCTACGTTAGTGGTAAATTTTGTTATTTAACCGCTCGAAGAAAACAAACAATCGGAAAAAAAACAAAACATTAAATGTTCGAATTCAAAGATATGAGGACCGAATTTCATAATGTTTTTGTCAATAAATACTCGGTGAGTTTTGAGTTTTGTTGGAGAGTGAAAGTCACACTTTCCCCCAAAAATGATGTTTTTTTGAGTAGTTAAATTGCGCCGGGTGTGGGTAGTAAATAAGAAAATATTTATTTTTCGTTTCTTTAATAAAAAGCGTATGTCCGTCGGTGTGTTTGATCGAGGGGTTGTTCGTGGTGGCCGCCATATTGGATTTAAAATGACGTCACATAGGTTACTGTATTCTCCTCGTCAGACTCTTTCATTTGATGCCCATGTTGGAGGGGATTGTAAAGAAAAAGGTAATCCGCCATTTGTGGTCGCCATATTGGATGTACCATAAAATTGAATATGCTATATGGCATTGTCTTCAGAACCAAAAGTGTGCCAAATTTAAGCATCACCGGACATCGGGAAGTAGTTGAAAAATGTTTCGTAAGATTTGTCCCAAACAGAGAAAAAAGCTTGTAAAAAAAACTTTAATCGAGGATGCCACAGGGTTGCCTGGGCCTGGCACCCTGGCCTGGCATTAGGCCTGGCACCCTAGTCTAATCTTAATATGCACATTCCAACCTTCAATTTGAGGTAAATTTTATTCTGATGTTTTATGACGTCACCAACACTAAAAATCGTAACCGGAAGTGACGTCAAAATTCCATGAGGCGGGCAAAATTAGGTTATATAAAAGGCTCCCTTTAGGTCTGTGGCAGTACTAGTCCCTCACAAAAAATTATTAGGATGTTTTATTTCATACCTTCATTTTTATACGGCCGGCTCTCCGACTAATAGAAATGAGCGCGTAATTTGGGTTTTCAAACAAACAGTGTGACGTTTCGCGCTTTTGTCATGCACTGCTAGAAATCTTTGTCGTTTGAGAATTTTTTGTTGAAGTTAATATTAAGTTCCAGAAAAAAATAAGAGTAAATATGGACTAAAACGGCAATAATTGTTGTTCATTAACTTTAATTTTTTTTATAAATATTTTTATTATAAATATTAATTCCATTTGTTCGGTGATTTTTCTCATAAGAAAGGCAATCAATAAGTCCATATGTCAGTATAAATATTCGGTATGACTTGAGATTCTTATTGCGCCACTAGATACTCTCACTGCGCATGAAACAGCGATTTTGAGTTTTCCTTTCAAAATTATATTTTCATCGCAGAGGGCGAATTTTAAAGCACGAGAGTAGCGTTTTACAACTACGATCATTTTTTATTTTGTAATTTGTTGTTAAATAAAAATCGTAAAATGAATTTCGGCTTCCAATGTATGTGAAAAAGCCCAACCCTTTCTTAGAGTAAAAACGAAGTAATGAATATTTTCCAAACGGTGGCTACTTGTAAGATTCATAATTTTAGCACCTTGTAAGCGCAAGGCTCTGAGGAACAATACAAATCACGATGTTATAATAAAAAGTATTCAATTAAATTTTTCAAGGAACATAGACCTCTTCCGCAAATGCTTTTCCTAAAATAAGCTTTCATTCCCGCCCGTTGTAAAAATAAAAAAACAACTTAAAGAGTTCCTTTAAAAAAAACACCAAACAACAAAAACGTTCAGAATTTTCCTTCCAAAACGTACAATACAAAAGCAAATTTACTTAGCTTTTGTTGGATAAAATCTCTCTTAAAAGCACCTTTTACCCAAAATGATTTTTCCATCTGGGTTTAAGCGTTGTTGATAGAATAACCGTCAATTAATCAAGAAATATCCATTTGCTGTATACATAAAAGCTTAATTAGTAATTTTAAGCTGTTTGTTTTATCTAAGATTCCCGAAGCCACTCACCATCCACTCCCCTTCCATTGGCAACCCAAACGGTTGCTTCACCAATACCAAAGCAGTAAACAAATTAATTTCTGAACACAATAAATAATAATACACCAAACTATGAAAATCTATCCGATCCTAAGCGTGTGGCTCTTATTCAAAGGACCAAATCCATCCTCCTCAAAGGACGCTCCTTAAGTGATGATTTTCTAAGTAATTGGCTGAACCGACAGAACAACAAGGGATTTAAATGCATCCTACAGTCTGGAATTTTGTCTACCGAAAGGATACAGCACAGAATGGAACTTCATTATATTTTGATCAAAAGGAATAAGTTCTGTGTTTGACACACAACAAGATGCTGTGATGCGGATTTTGTATGGCAATCCCGATAGCAGGAGCGGCAGCACACGCTTTCCATACATCGGTATTCATTGTCTCCTCAAATTGGATTCAGTTCCGGAGAATAGGGGTAATTTTACATAAAATCGTGACCGTCATTTGAATTTCCGGTGTGGCGATGATGTGCTTTCGTGGTTTACAAATTTCGATCGAACGGAGACAAATTGCTTTGATTCAGGGTGAAAATCGCTGGTGCCTTGTTAGAGTTTCTAAATTGAGCAAGGATTTTTTGAGGCAAGAGGGAGGGAGGGAGAATATGTTGTTTCGCTGCTTTTCCTTTTTCAAATCAAAATGACATTATGGGCTATTTCTGTATCGGCCGTTATAAATGGTTCGATATTTCATTAAATCGACAGTTGTTGGGCCGATAATAGCACTTTGCGGAGGAGTGTTCTTTTTTATTTAGATCGAACCTTTTTACTTTTAGAATCGATCGGGAATTGTGGGCTACATAATGCATGCCTCGTGCATGGTTCAATGCAAGTTTGAGGAGCAATTCTGAATCTATAATGACTTATAAATTGAAATTATTTATTTGATTTTACGTTATTATCGCATTCATAGAGAATGAGTATGAATGTCGTCATGGCTGGATTTTGTGTATTAATATAGAACCTGTTTGGATATTTGCTAGAGCGATACATATTGATACTGCTCGATCTGTATATTTGATATAACTACCTTTCGTCCGCGAGAGAGTCACTAAAAAATAGTTACAGCTTAAATACTTATATAATTCATGAAAGAAAGTGAATGAAAAAGACGAAAGAAATAAAGAAAGTTACATGTCCATTTTAGGGCTTTAAAAAAACCAAAAAATTACAATTTTTAAATTTTTGCCTTTTTTTCATAGTTGGCAAGTAGCTTCTCATAGTAAGCAAAAGGCAAAAAAAATTGAAAATTGAAATTTTTTAGTTTTTTCAAAGGCCTAAAATGGACATTTTAAATAAAGTGACGAAGTATTGCGTATACTCACAAGAAAGTACCATACGATGATTTGGCATAAAATGGCGGCAATTTTAATGTTTTTCGAAAAGTGCCAATTGTTGCCGTAAAAATCAGATTTTTTTTTTGAAAATTCAACCACGTATTTATAGCATCAAAATACATATTTTCTTCAATTTTTATCAAAATCCGACTATTTTCCCGTTATTTATTGTGTTTTTAGTAAAAAAACAAAATTTCATACATTTTGGTTTTTTGAGGTTAGGATTCATTTTTAAAGTATATATACCGAATCAGTTCGATAGTCTATTCATTCACGAGTATTTTTCAAATTTTTTTATTTTTCTACGACCAACAGAACTGGAAAAATTAAAAAAATAGTGGAGCAAAATGCACTCAAAATGCATACAAAATGGATATTTATGCAATTTTTTCGTGCAGCACAGGCCCGATTTTGCAGAAATTTTTTTTCGCTTTATCTTAACATATGTAAGGAAAAAAAATAAAAAAATACAACTTCCCAACTACATCATAACTCGCTTTTTTTTGTTTAAATTCCCTCTACTATAGTATGACAATTATAGGGAATTCCAATCTTTTAAATTGAAATTAGGGGGCGAACGGCTAACGAAGACCTCGGAAGGTAGTGGCACCCGATTTGTCACTTCTATCAAAACCCGAGAAGAATCAGTAACTGCAGACGAACACCTAACAGCTCTGTCAGCAAGTCCTAATCCCACCTCCCCGCGGTGCCGCCTGGGGTACTTCTTCGGAAGAAACTAACGGGAGAAAGTCGAATTGCGAGTTCTCTGCGCCATAAAACAGAGTTTTAAGTCGGTTGGGCTGATGGTTAGCAACCCGCTCCCAGAAAAAAACCATTGCTACGAATCTGCAAACAATGCTTTGGAACCGGATGGACAACACGACGCCCTAAAAAATAACGTGAACTCTACAAGCGACTCGGACAAAAGTCATCAGCTTGAACGGGAATACTCCCAATTACACCGGGAGGTAAAGAGAAGCCTCGGGCGTGATAAAAGGCGACAGATAAACGAGCTGATAAGCACAGGCAGCAGTAATATGTTGCACCAAATTACTAAATAGCTCTCGGGAAAGCACTCTACTAAAAGCATGCCGTAAAGAGTGTGGAAGGAAGGCTGCTGTGCAACGATGAGAAGCAACTCTAAAGATGAAGAGGTTACTTCTCAAAGCGCTCCTTGTTTCAGTATCTGACAAAATACAATTTTCTTAATGCGTTTGTCGTATTAATTTTTAATTTAATTCAAAATTCAATGAAAACTACACTCTCGCAAATATCAATTCCCGTCTGTTATTTTCATAAAATGGGTTAAAATACCTGTAAAATGTGCTGCTTATGCCCTTATGACACTCACTTTTTTTCGGCTGATAAATCTGCTAGAAAAACCAATTGTGCGAAAAAGATAGAAATATTTTGCGAGAAAAGGATAGCATTGGTTTTTATATTTTTTGAAATGACAGTTCTATCTCAATTGTCTTCTGTTAGAAGTAATAAAATCAAAGTAGCAATAGAAAAATCAAGAACTGTCAATCTTCATATTTTCCAGCTGAACTGCTAGAATGCATATGACAATGCCATTTTTCTATTCCAATTTTGTCAAATTTGTTGGTCCCTCACTCCAGTTTAAATTTCCTATGCTAACATCTTCTCTCACTGTAATTAGCTGATTTATCAGCCGAAAAAAAGCTAGTGTCATAAGGGCATTCGATTATTTTATGTTATGAAGCGTAACAGGAAATATTTTATGTTATGATCGATAAAATAAAATAAAATTTCTCGGACAGAATAGGATTTTAGAGAATTCTTTTATGTTTTGGCATAACATAACCTAAAATGATAAAATTTTACTGGCAGAGTAGGGCCCAATATTTGAATATAAACTAATTGTGTATTATTTCAAGTAACCTTTTCCAACAATAACGCTATAAAATAAAATTCTTAACCAATAATTTTATATTATTGTTAATTTAGTTGATCTTAATTTTTTTTATTTTTTTAAGCATTTTATAGCTTAATATATACATAAATAACACTGATATTGCAAATTCATGCAAATCACTTTCGTATTATTTATGTGCCCCTATAAAAGCCCATAAATATGAAATATGAAATATGAAAATTATCCACAAAACAATTACGTTAAATTAATTTCCTACAATTTATAACCGCCATTAGCAAATGTTTCAAAATTCGCCCATTCACATTCAAGCACACATACATTAGAAGAAACACACTCCGGAAACTACATGTTCCAAGGACAATGTTACTTGGAAAATTTATGAATTGTAGTACATTTTGCTTCCATACCTAATAACACTACAGTATAAAATGAGCAAAAAACTTGACACTTTTGTCCTTTAAAGAAGCCAACCAGCAACAGGGCAGAAAAAACGGAGCCCCAGTTGAATGTTGAACAAAACCTTATAATCTCCTGTTAAAATAACACCGCGATATATATAAACACAGGAATATTGTGGATCCTTTTTCAGACACTCGCCACTGGGGAAACCATGCATAAACATTTATAGGATCCTTAAAACACGCGGAAAGGACGAACGAACAAGTCATAAATATGTTTCAACTCCGTTCGCTCATTTAATTTTAATTTTAAATTAAAACGTTCCTCTTTCAAGGACCCTCGACATTAGGAGTGCACTCGCAAGTAGTGAGGGTGAGAGGACCATAAAATTTTGCAAAAAGCTCGATATATGCCAACAGTTGGTGGTTGCTGCTTCTATTAGTATTGGAATAAGCTACGGGTATATATACCCTGCATTAAGCCATCCTTATGCTCCAGGATTTTAATTTGACGCCATCATACGGGGGGAATGTCAGAAGAAGACAACCTATGGCCAAAGTGGAATAAAGCGAGTTCACATATTTAAAGCTTGTCATATTGTATAATTTTTGCGGAAAATATCAAATACCAGCAGAAGCGAATGGTGTCACCTGAGAAAATACTGGCTTCTTCGAATGGCTTTAGCAATTTGCATTGTTGGGGCTTATGCTGCTTTTGATGTCCTGAAAAATGCACATACGAAATTTTGAGTATCAAAATATTATGATTTGTTCCCAAATTTGATACATTTCTTCTAACAATAATAAAATAAACCTTTTTTAATCTCGATATATTGATGAGATTGCGTATACTGCTTGAAATATTTTTTTAATATTAATCATAACAAAATATTTTATGTTATTGCAAGATATAAAGAAAGATTTTTTGAAAAATTTGTTTTTGTTTTGCCAGTAAATGAGTTAATCGACGACTCCACTAGGTGTAATGTTAGTTTAATACGTCGTTATGAAGTCGTGGTTCGCTCGCTGGTTCCTGGAATATGAAAGATGCACCTACAGTATTGGCCAAAAATAAAGCACCCCCTTTCAATCTATATCAGAGTTCGGAAACGCACACTCACGTGAGCACACTAACGACTCAAAACTCATTTTTTGGCTCATGTGCGCAAACGAAATTATTCAACTGCACACAGCTCACGTGCGTGAGTAATAAGGGCAAGAAAAGCGCACACAAAATTTATCGCACACGAGCGTGTGCGCACACGAGTGTGGGTTTTCGTACTCTGATCTATATATAGAAAAGTGAATGTGTGTGTGTTTGTGTGTGTAAATGTTTTATAGACTCCGAAATCGTTCATCCGATTGACAAGAAATTTTGTATAAAGGGGTTTTCGGGTACGGCGAGTATTTCTACGCTATTCTGCTCTATCTCGAACGCTTCGGGTAATTGTAATGTACCGATATGGTAAAATCCGAGCTTTTGTATGGGAGGTACTCTTCGAATCACTGCTAAAGAGCTCAGATCCATTTTATTTTGGTTTTTTTTTCCGAAAAAAATACAATTCCCAAGTTTCAGATCTATCGGAGGTGATTTACATTTAGATTTTTCAACAACAAATTCAATAATCGGATGTTCATCACTTTTACTTTTTGAGCTGTGGTACCTGGAAATTTACCTAGATTTAAGGTGCTTGATTTTTCAAAATACAATAATTTTGCATGGCACATATTTTTTATTTCAAATTTCTAGCGGAAAATTACTCTTTATCATGGCTTTGAATATTTAAAAAGTTCGCCCAATGATATTCTGACGAAATTTTCAATGAAGCTTTAATACTGATTGAGGACTTACCAATATTTATCAACAACAAAGTTCAAAATCGACACAAGGCAGAAATGCTGTGCAATACAGAGACTTGGTGCTAGAACTGCAATTCAACGAGGGAGCATTACTGGAGTTTTCAGAAATTTTAAAGAACGAATAAAAGGGGTGATTATCTTGTTGACCATAAAGGGCGTCATTAGCGTATATTCAATAGACCGGTTCTCGTTCGATACGAAGGACAACCCGCATTGGACGTGCTTAGTAAAATATACAAAATAAAAGCTTTTCGGCACCGGAGCTCGGCCTCCATGAATAGATGTACTGTAGATATTTAGGAAGGTGGCGTGGAAAGGAGTACACGATACATGAGAAACATAAAATTTAAAACTCTGTAAATCAAAATATCTGAAAAACGGTTACTCTTACAAGAAAAAGTTATAAAATACTAGCTGGAACTCGGTGCGCCTATGCTGCTCCCAAAAGCCAATAGTAGTAATCAGGTGATATGAATTTTAATATACAGTAGGAGAGTTTGAAAACGGCAATTTTTTGGTATTCTGGATTCCAAACAACAAAATGTGAAAC
Organism: Thereva nobilitata; assembly: GCA_963855945.1. Lineage (NCBI taxonomy): Eukaryota > Metazoa > Arthropoda > Insecta > Diptera > Therevidae > Thereva > Thereva nobilitata. The sequence continues at coordinate 85,121,104 of OY979696.1, forward strand.
TATTAGGGATCTGACATTTTGATCGAGACAATAAAAACCATCCATTGACATGGCATTTTTCGAGATATGAATTTTCATACACAGATGAAATGTCTCAATGAACCGCTTATTTTCTGAATTTTGGATAGCTGGGACCCGGTGCGCCTCGCTGCACCCAACGTTTAAACATTTAAAATCAATCTAAACCTTCAAAATTCAACTCTTCTTAACCATTTACAAAAAACCAACTATTCCTATAAAAGTTAGACTCATTAGATTCAAAATCTATTTATTTGAAGTGTGGCCAAAATCTATATATAGGTCATTCCATATCAAATCAACCAATGCTTTGGACCTTACTACCTCCGATCGTTATAATTTTTTTTATATATGTTCTTCTGGTGGAAACTAAGAAAAAACCAAATTTTCAGATTTTTTGGACTTTTAATTTTGAAAATCACAAAATTTTGACAAATTTTTAAATTGCTCTAGTTTAAAAACTATTTGACATAGAGAGCTGAACCTTACACCAATTTCTTCTGCTTTAATAAGGCTTTAATTTGATATACAACATAGTATTATTAACAAGAATAAAACTTTTTCCGCCATTTTGACAATTTTCTTTATGAAATATCTCAAAATAATGTTTTTTAATTTTTTTTGAAAAAATTATATTTTGTGCATACACTCTTAATGTACATATAATGCCAAAATTTAGGATGGGAAGACATTGGGATCATATTGAAATACCTTTTTTTAGGTAGGTACTTGAAGACCTGAACGTTCAATGAACGCAATATAAAAAAAAATTTAGTTGCGGGAGAGCTGATACGCCCCGTTGATAATGTCTCCCTTTACTAATTTGGGTATGGCAAATTCAATGAAAATAAAACCAAACCCCTAACTTGATCGGAAACTACCGCCGGGGACAACCCTTATTACTAAAATTGAGTGTTTCGCACTTGCTTATGAAAACATTCCCCCCCCAATTTTTTGTGTAGAAATAGCCCTTACGGTAAGCTATTTTTAAGCCCAAAATCAACCCTATCGGTGAAGCGGCAGCCATCCCTACAGCAACCCCTAAAATTAAATTTTTTTTCTACTCCCAATATAAGGATCCACCACGCCAATTTTTGAAGAACATACACCTATTAGCTATAAGATTAGCCTCGGACATCGGAAACCACCCCCACCACTAGGGGGTGAAAGCTAAATTATTTGATGGAAGTTTAGGTATAAAGATCCCAGGCCCTTCTTTTTGTTAAAACCACGAACATTAAAACATTTAAAATAAATCTGCAATTGCTGGGCTCCTGGGTTCTCATCTGCAATGTCACTGACTCAGGTTTTATTTGTTTACCCAGATGCCAGCCTCTTTCCGTATTGCAGAATCCTAGACTTATACCGAAACATTCAGAGGTGATGGATTTCTTTCCTTCTTATCCATTATACATAAACCATCCCACATTTCCGTTTCTCCTTACCACCTTTCCAAAAACAAACCTTGTTTATCATTCTGAACCGATTGCTTAGCGAGCTTCACGATACACTATATTCAATGTTTTTCCATTTGTAGCTAGAATGTCAAGATTTTCCGATTTTCCAACTCTTAAGCAGCCTACATACAGCTAACCGGGAAATGACACTTCTTTTGCAAAATTCGTCCGCTATATTGGCCCCACAATTTTGAATAAGTTTTGATCATAAATTCGTTATTTACTACCTTAAAAACTCCCATATACCGATTTTCATTGGAATCGGAATAGAATTGGCAAACTCGTCGGCCATATTGGTGCGGCCATTTTGAATGTAAATTTTGATCATAGAGTCGTTATTTGCTACCTTAAACAACCTGAGATACAGATTTTCATTGGTATCGGAACCCAATTTGCAAATTCGTCGGCCATTTTGAAATTATAAGTTTTGATCACAAATTCGTTATTTGCGACTTTAAAAACCCCTAGATACCTACTTTCATTGGAATCGGGATAAAATTGGCAAATTCAACGATATTTCGGTGGCAATTTTGAATTTCGGTCATATTTCGGCGGCCATTTTGAATTTCGAAAATCGGGCTTCGAAGTGCATCATAGCAGACCTTCACGGACCTTCATGCAAAAATTCAAAGCTCTGCGATGATTTTCAACGAAGCTCTCCATGACAGCGCAATCTAGGAGTGGCTTTAGAAAGTAATAAAATAGCCTATGTTCTAAGTTTTAATGTAAATAGCACATGGTTAAAATTTCATTAATATCGGTTGCACGGTGTAGGAGCCCCGCGGGAAATATTAGACGTGCTTCCAACCGAAGCACAAAAGAATCGCTTTTATGCCACTGCCAAAGGAATCTCTTCATGAGCACATGTTGTCCCAGAGAGACATTCAATATTTTTTAGAGTCATTTCATCAATGAACTGGGATGGACGTCAACGTAAAATAAAATTTATAAAGACTTTTAACTATAGCAGTAGTAAATCAAATCTAAAAAAAGCTTTTTCCCAACTAACATAAGGGAACCGAGCCAATTGTGCTTCCTTCTGCATTCCTATTAATCGCTTTCGAATCGTTACAAACGAACTTCATTGAATCGCTTCTCCGCCAAGACGTGCAATGTTCAAAAAGAAATGTAAGGCACGGCTAAGAGAAGCACTTCTCTGCTTCAAAAGAAGCGATTCAGTACCTTTTCTGAATCGCTTCATTTCCCGCTGGGAGGCTATTGCGAACATACATACATACACACATTCATTTTTATATATATAGATTTAGACCTAAGCTACAAATGTTATTCACATAATTTTTCTGTAAAAGTGATCATTACTGGCATATTTGCTTTTGGTGACCTTTGACACCACGTAAAATCGTGTCCGAGTCTCAAATCGAGCAATAATATCAATGTCCATTCCAAAATTCAGCTTTCCCGGAATATTTCCAAAGTTGAGCCTTTTTTTTGTCTAATTTCCCTGGACTAGTGAGCAATTTCCAAGTTAGGTATATACTTCAAGAGCAAAAATAAAGTCTTTTAAAAGATGGCGGCGAAATTCACCATTTTTACTTTTTGTACATTCTATTTATTTAACTTTAACTAATCCGCAACTTACTTGCAAAAAAAGAAATTTTGAACTTCCTAGCAAAAGACGATTTGCCCTTAAATATTCATAACAACATCGCAATAAACTTCCTCAATTCTATTTGCAAAACACAAACTTTAAATGAAATTTTGTACGTACGCATGCATGTTCACATTCTGGTCATAAAGTAAATCTCATTTTATGCTCCATTACCTAACATAAATTACTAATGAATATTGCCAGATTATTGTAGTCAAAACAGGAGAAATCAATACTTTTTAGTCGTAATCTTGGGCCAAAGAAGCTTTTAACGACATAAAGCGACCCAAAATCAGATTTTCTCAAAGGAAAAACAATTTCTGTTGGCGCGAGGGAAAAACGTCTCAACTAACCCTAAATATCCGAAAATTCTCACGTTTTCTGATTTTTATAAATTGTGCAGCTTTACGAAGTTTCTACCCTCCATGGAAGAAGCCCTAAAATGTGTTCAATCTTCTCTTGAATCTGCTCATTACGTCTTCAGGACAGCTAAGAGTCCTGTTTATCTCTGAACCGCATTCGATACTCGTAATCCCCAGCTATAATACTAAGTTAGATGGTGTGAGGAGGAAGAGGGCAAACAAATCGATTTCATTAAAGAAAAGTAGTTTCTGGTGTGCCTTTCGATCCTAAAAGTAGTTCGGGTTCAAGGGAGACCACCAATTTATTTATTTATTGGGCACGGCACCCACAAATGTGCTAATCCAACAAAACGCCTACTTCAACTCTGTACAAGGACATCTGCAGTTTTGTACTCTCTTTCTATACACCACCCATATACAATCATGGATCCGGCTTCTGTCTCTTATCGTTTAGACCAAGAAATTGGCAGAGAGTTTTACACCATTTTTTACGTCTTCTTTAGGCTATCGAAATAATGGCGTTTTAGTTTTTATGTCAAGGACTAAATCTAAAGAAATAAATCCTTATCCTTGCCTCTTATTTATTTGAGTAAAATTCAATTTAAGGTAAAGTTCGATAGTAAATGAAGTAAATGAAATTGAATCAAGTAAAAGCAATGCCCCAGCGTGATAATGTTTTAGGCTTGGTGAAATATTAAAATCGATACGGAAATATTATACCCGACCGCTGCATAAATACAAAAACAGAAAGGAAAAAAAAATAAAAACGAAAGGATCGTCTTTTATAGAAATCGATTTCGGTCTAGCATGTCCACAATCAAATTTTTTCTTGGCATCTCGTCAACAACTGGAATTCATTATGTTTTAGCGAGAGTTCTTGCATGGAAGGTGTTTAATTAATTATAATTCCAACCTGCCATGAATCTATCGAAGCATGAAGCAATCCAAAGCGTAGGAAGACGTATACAAGAAGATATTTCAAGAAGCCCGAGTCCTACAAGGACTGTAGCGCCATTTAACAAGAAGAAGATGGTTAAGCAATCCAATAATTATCATATTTACACAGGTGAATATTATAAGATTTAGTAAGGAATACCTTTGACGTAATCAGGTTTAGTTTTAGTGTTGGAATTCGATGCTGTAATCACCACGGCAAGGGCATAATTTCATTGCAGACGGATTATTTCATAAATCGATCGTGGTTCGATATTAGTTTTTTAATCAAGTCATAATTTTTATTTCCCGTCAAAAAATATATGAATAATCTTTGTCGCGACGGAAGGGGAATTTGAACCATCACCTACGCATGGCGACTCCTCGATAATCAACTAACGACGGTAGTAGCGAATGTGAGACGCTATATTCCTGGCTGGCATTAACTTCTTGCTATGGAACGTACGGCAGAGCCTCGGATCTATTTCACGGAAAACACTATAGCAACTGATAAACTGAAAACGGTAAACTGAAGATACTATTGGATGAATTGCGGAAATACAGAGTGGTCATGCCGGTCATCAGGAGATGAAATTCATTGGAAATGGAATATTGGAAAAACGAACATATAACATCTTTTATAGCTGCAAGGAAAGAGACCATGTATTAGGTACACCGAATAGAAGACGAATACACAATTGCCTAAAAAAACAACCCAACTAGGTTGCTCTACTAGTGTAGGCTCCCATGATAAAAAAGCTACCCCATAGAACACCTCAAAATTATAAAGTGAGAATGGCTGAAAAACATGTAAAAACATGTTACGCCCGTCAGACTAGTAAAAATTTGTAAATTGTTATTTTTAATGAATTTTTGAATTTAGCAAAAAAAAATGATTTATTTTTCCAAAACACCTCCTTGAAATTTATACAATTTGTAGTAAATAATGAACCATTTTTGAAAAAATTTGTCTGGCTGACAATTTTTGTTAATTAACTTCTGACAGACCTTTTGTTATAAATTATTTTTTTTATAAAAATGCCCTACATAACACCTCCTTGATTTTTTTTAAAATAAAGTTTCAAATCATTCTTTTTTGCTAAATTCAAAAATTCATAAAAAATAACAATTAACAAATTTTTACTAGTCTAGCGGGCGTAACATGTTTTTTACATGTTTTTCAGCCATTCTCACTTTATAATCTTGAGGTGTTCTATGGGGTACCTTTTTTGTCATGGGAGCTTAGACTATACGATATCGGTACTTTTCGAAACGTATTTTCGTCATTGTCAATACTAGGAGCGAAGAAAACGGAGCCACAACCAGCCAAGAAGAATTGGGCGTACCTACGGTCGAGAGTTTCAAATGGCATTATCCAACAAATTCGTGGCGCTCGCAATACCGGACGATATCGATGTATAAGAAAAGCAATTATCGGGGTCCATTGTGGGTGTATCCACCCATGCGTAAACGGGCGCAGCCATGGACTTCGGACAGCTCTCTGGACCTCGTCGATCAGCGGGAACGAATGAAACACGTCGATTTCGAGCAATATCGACGATTGAACAAAGAAGTTCGCCAGAAAATGGAATCGGAACGAGAAGCGTACTGGAATAACGTTGCGGCCGTCATGGAAGACGCGGCTTCGGGGCACGAGTACCGGACGCTGTACCAGACAAACCGGGCGGGTTAGCCAGCAAACCAACATCAAAAAAATATAGTTTAAAAAAACCAAAATATACGCTTTTATTTTAAAATTATTTTGAATGTCAAGTTTTTATTGCTTCAACCAGTATATGGAAACAACCTACCATTCAAAATGTAAAAAAGCGTGGGACTCTTTACCTATATCCTTATTTTATTAACACCGGAACTTTTCGCAAGCGCCCCACACTTTTTTACATTTCGAAAGGTAGGTTGTTTCCATATACTGGCTGAAGCAATAAAAACTTTACATTCAAAATTATTTTTTACTTTTTAGTTCATTTTAAAATAAAAGCGTATTTTTTAGTTTTTTTAAACTATATTTTTTATTTTATACTTTTTAGTCTATAATATGTATGTGTTCCGCCATTTTGTAGTGACCGCCATATTAGATTTAAAATGACGTCACAAAGCTTGCTATACTATACTCGTCATACACTTTCATTTGATACCCATACCGAGGGCGTTGTAAAGAAAAAGGTAAACCGCTATTCTGTGTTGGCCACCATTTTGAATTTGGAATGACGCAACACAGCTAATAGTATTCTAATTGTCCCACCCTTTTATTTGATACTAATACCCAGTGGGTTTTAAAGAAAAAGGTAAACCGCCATCTTGTTGTGGCCACCATTTTGAATTTGGAATGACGCCAAACAGCTAATAGTATTATATTTGTCATACCCTTTCATGTGATACCCTTGTCGGGGGTCTGGGAGCACAATAGAAAAATTTGGCCGCCATCTTGGAACCGCCATCTTGATTATATCACAAAATGGTCAGATTGCATTGTCACGCGAACTATACATATGTGCAAAATTTGAAGTTGATCGGTTATATGCAAGTGGGTGAAAATCAAGTTGCAAGATTTGTCTACATACACACAGGTGAAGCTAATATAAAGCGTATAAAAACGACATCAAAAAATCGAATGGAACTTTCGTCACCATTAGCGCCTGCAGCGGTGGAGAGAATTCTGTAAAACCACGATCTGCCACAAGGTCCAGTACCCGAACAGCCGACGAATCAGTTTCTCGATACCGAACCGACAATTATCGAGGTGAAAACGACAATAAAATCGCTGAAAAATGTAAAAGCGCTGGGAATAGATCAAGTAAACGCCGAGATGATCAAAGCAAAAGGTGATGTCTTATCACAACAACTCCACGTCCTCATAACACACATATGGCATTCGGATGGTGTCCCGTCGGCGTGGAAGAAAGCGATAGTTGTGCTAATTTTGAAGAAAGGCGACAGTCGGGAATGCAAGAAATATTGCGGTATTAGCCTCCTTTCGATTGTCGGCAAAATATTTACGAAAATCATACAATCAAGGCTACAGAAACATCGAGAGCAAACGAGCCAAAAAGAACAAGCGGTATTTAGACCACATCGAGAATGCATTGATCAAGAGCGCGTTCAAAAACCTTACTATGGTTAACCATGGTTAACTATGGTAAACTTTTGTCGTTCAAAAGCTCTGTGGTTAACTACAACATAACCACGAGCATAACTTTTTGGCGTTCAAAAACTCCCGTGGTTAACCATGGTGTAGTTAAATTTTAACCCTGCTCGGGAGCATGGTTAGCGATAGTTAAGAAGAAGAAGAATAAAAACAACACAGACAGTTGTTTTAATGGTAAGCACATAAACCAATCAAAGTGGGATTTGTGGGATTATTGCAAATAAATAATTAATAAAATAATTTAAGCAATTAGCTGGGACTATTTTATGGAAAATTTTGTTTTTATTTTTCTTCTTCTTCTTTAACCTGTAGTTAACCACGGTGCGTTCAAAAACCTGCATGGTTAAACATAAACTTTCGTGGTTAAATGAAGTGATGCAGCATAACCACAGCTTACCTCGTGGTTTACTATAGTAAAGTTTTTGAACGCGCTCCAAATATTCGCTCTCCGTCAGATAATGGAAGAAAGAATTCGTTACGGCAAACGAACTGTCGTCGTTTTCATCGATTTCAAATCCGCTTTCAATTGCATCGATTGGAACAGCTTGTGGAGAGTCTTGGAAACCGAACACGTGCCATTGAAAATCATCCAACTTCTCCAAGCGTCGTACGATGGCTCAACCAGCAGCGTTCGTATTCGTCCGAAGAAATCCCGATTCAAGCAGGTGTCCGACAAGGAACGTTGCCACATCTCTTCAACATTGTGATCAACGCGATTATGCGTGAAGCATTCGATGGACGACGCGGAGTTCAATACGACCACAACAACTTCGTAACCGACTTGATGTTCGCCGACGATAGCGCCGTCTTCGCCGACACGGGTACCGAAGCAACAGACCTCTTATACGACATTTTCGGCATCGCCCGGACATACGGGTTAAAAATCAATGCGGAAAAGACCAAAGTGCTGACAACGGACGGATCGAAAGCCAGTGTTCAGCTCGATGGAGCCCAAATCGAACAGGGATCGATGATGTTCCAATATTTGGGATCGTTGGTTGAGGAAAGGAAAGTGGCATCGCCGGCCGACGTTCACCTCGCCTTCACCTTCGCCTCGCTCATGTGGTGCATTATGGAAACGAACAAATATTACCATCAAAACGAAAGTACGCCTTTACAGAACGTTAATCCTTCCGATTCTTCTTTATGGATCGGAAACATGGACACTGCTCAAGCCGGACGTCAACAAGCTCGAGGTCTTCCAAATGCGATGCTTGAGGCAGATTTTCGGTGTCTCACTACGCGATCGCCTTCGAAACGAGACAGTTAGACAAAGATGCGATCAACAGATACCGATTGAAGAAGAAATACGAAAACGTCGACTACGATGGTTTGGACATGTTTGCCAAATGGATGATAACCGCTTGCCACGTAACCTTCTCTGACGAGAGCGTCCGGCAAACTGGAGAATTCAGCGATCGACGCCGAAGAAAACCTGGCTAAAGAATATAGGCCCATTCAGATGCAGCAGCAGCAGCGGCAGCAAACAGTTCCTATTGGCTAATGGCGGACACTTGACAACTAAAGCAGCAGCGATTGCTAGTAAAACTAAGCTTGCTGCCGCTGCTGCTGCTGCATCTGAATGGGCCTTATCGAGGGCGACTTAAAGAATCAACGATTATCAGTTATCGAGGCTCGAGACGTCGCCGAAAATCGCCAAGAATGGAAACGAATCAGCGGCGAATCAGAGACCCAGCGGCGCCGACAGCCGCGTTTCCGGTGCGGGAACGTCTCGCTCGGACTGCTAGCTAACGGATCAAAGAAGAAGAAGAATACGATCCTCCATATTTTGTACTGATACATTTTTCTCGGCATTCAGATCATAAAAATTTGATGATTCATATAAAAATTCATTTATTCCTTAAAATGACTCCTTATAAAAATGTTTAATTAAAAAAACACATGGTTGTCTTTCTGCAATCTAAAATACGCTACTTAATAGATCACTTTCACACAGATTTAACGGCAGCCCTTCAGTCTGCTCCTGCATTTAATGCAACTCAAATACCTTGAAATTTCATCAAAATTAATTCAGTTGTACATTCAGCAGTTGAAGCACTCACTTCCTTACTGTCAACCATCTTGAGATTTGCTTCATTTATTTTAACTGCATATCAAGTTAAGTTCTCTCCGTTGGCACTTCAGGTGAGTGTGCCATCTTTAAGTGAACTTTTCAAATGACTTCACACCATTTTGCAGTGTCTAAATTACATTTGAAGATTCTTCCTCGGAGCACGTTCCCTTTTTAGTTGAAAATCAAAGTCACCCCTCTGTCGACAGGTGTTGTTTTTGGGCCCGGGTACTTCGGTCGTTGTGGATCTGTCATTAAGTGAAAAATCAAGTTTTCCCTCTCTCTTCATTCAGCAACTTCGCAATTATCCATTAAAATTTCAATTAGAGGATGGAATGAAACTTAACACTTTGAGGTATTTCACATTTAGAGACTTTATTTTACGCGCCTGATTAATTTGCAACTCATCATTTGTCTGTAATTACTTTTCCCTTGCTACCGCTGCCAAACCACCACAGATACACATTCATAGTGAATTTTACTTCCTGTCGTGTAAAACTTCGCAAGGATATATACAGGGAACACGAATACGTCTTGATTTATTGCTGTACCAAAGAATAAAGGATTACATTAATTGGTGATGTGTGTCTTGTGAGATTAATGCTGCTGTTAGTTGGAAACATAATATATTTCCTTGGTCCTACTTTTTTACGGCAAAAAAAGAAAGTCTTTCGAAACCGCAAAGGGGGAGAGAGAAGGTGCTTGTTTTCGTATTTGAAAGTGGTTAGTTTTTTTGTGTGAGGAAAAGGATGTAATTAACTGGAAATGAATGGTATGTGCCGATGAAGCCATTAACTTGATGTAATTTTTTGTATGTTGGACTGATTCTTATTTAGAACTGAAATATTGAAGGAATAATGAAAAAACCGAATTGACTTACGAGAATTTTTATTTGTGACCCAAAATCTAGGTCAAATCTACGACACCTGGGGACATACGCTTTTTTCATTTCGCATTTATTGGTATACGAGAAAAGCCCATCTCGAAGAGTTATTGCTTACTCCGACTGTCTCCAACGGTGGCAGAAAAAGGAAAAACAAATAAATTTTGAGTGCTTTATTGGTATATTTATTCATTTCGAAGATTCCTTCGAAATTAAGTGCCTATCATTTTAACAGCATGCATTTTTTTGTATTTGTGAGGATACAAATGGCGTGCAGTGCGATTAATCTATTGTAGTCATCACAACAAAAATACTTTACAAGACGCCAATAATTCTTATGAAATTGAGTTCAGTTTCAACGTCTCCTTAGAATTTGGTAAACAATAACCTAATATCATGCATTTTTATAGGTACTTAACCCTAAACACTGTCTCTGTCCTTCTCACAATGTCTTAGAGAGCCTATAGCAAATTGAGCTGGAGGAGGAGCAGATGGCGCTATCGCTGAAGAAATTGCTTTGAGAAATCTAGAGCCATCATAATACAAGCAATCAACAAATAACCCAATGTTATTTTTGCAATAATTGCAAGCAGGAAACAAAAAATATGGGGATATAGGAAAAAAATCTTAGATAGTGTTTTTGTCTTTTGAATTGGAATGGCGACCCTAACATAAAAAATTCCGGAAAGTACAAAAAACGCTTTTTAGCGATTATAAAAAACTTGAGCTCAGATCGAAAAGAGTCAAATTAGAAAGTTGTAGGTGTTCAAATTATCTTTCGATTGATGTATGTACAGTGAGCGTCAAAAGTGAGTCAACACCTACAAATTTTATATTTCAACACCAGACGCTGCCATGCACCCCAAAACCATGACAGAACCATGACAAATGGTAGAGTTCCTCCAAAGACACCCTTAATTTCAAAAGTAAATAAAACAAAACGTTTGGAATTCGCCAAAAAACACAAAAATTTTGGTTTCTCTAAAAATCATGTTTTTTTAATTTGATAATAACTTTTGTTTAACGTAGTTTAAATATTTGTTATTTGGTGAAAGTATTGCTTTGCTCTATCTAAAAAGCGAAATAATGAACACTGTCCTCGAAATGTCAGGGATTCTTCTAAAAACGCTCCACTTGCTCTTTGGATTTTTTAGAGCAACGTACGCGAGCTTAACATTTTCTTTAAAACTTGTACTATCACGTACAAGTAAAAAAAGCCTATTTAAAAAATTTTCCAATGCACCAAATGACCCCAAAATAATACTGAAAATGAAAAATCAAACTCGGAAACGTCAGTTTTTTCAATCAAACGTCTGTTTTTCAATATATTTTTGGGGACCATTTTAAGTATAAAGAAGAGAGAATATCTAAACAGGAGGATCCTACAGACATGTATACGAAGACTTCGTTGAGGAAGAATTAGACAAGCGTACAAAAAAGCACGCCAGATCAGAAATAAGTTTCAGCAACGAACGGACATCTGCAGAGACATAGATGGGAACCTATTAACATATATACCCTTAAAGGGAAAACGAAAGGTTTAAAAACTTATTGAATGCGTTCACCACAGTAAACAAGGACCACTCACGGAGGCATTTGTAATTGCTCAAGATAAAATTTTAATAGAATCTCGGACACTAGATGAGGTGCGTGAAGCTGTAAAAAGGCAAAAATGCAACAAATCGCCAACCGAGTTGGTAAATAAAAATAAGGGCAGCAACTCTCAAGAACCTTTCACGAATTCATATACAACATCTGGGAAGAAGGAGTTATACTAGATGACTGGAAGAAAGCGATGTTGTTTCCAATGTACAAGAAAGGAGACCGGTAGAAAGAGGCAATTCTCACTAGTCAATACCAGTTATAAAACCTTCACAGTTCTTGTGAAACAAAAGTTAGAACCTATAGCGGAAGGGCTTAGGAGAATATCAAGCTGGTTTTAGTTCAGCGGCTGACCTTAAGAGGGCAGTTGCGGTTAGAAGTGAAAAAAAGAGCATTTTTTAAAAAGTGATTACAAAGTATTCAAGATTTTGATACAATTTTTTTTTATTTTGTTATTAAATTTAACAAAAAAATTTTGTTTTTGTTAATTCCAATTATTGTGTGAGGGTAGATGGCGTTGCTCGTAGACACTTTAAAAAAATGCCAAAATCGGTGGGCGTCATAACTCAATTCGGGAACATCTCAAAAAAGAAAACATAACAAAATTTTCGAGTACACATTTAAAATTGAGCACTATCGAAGCCAGATTTACAAATTTTTGATTTGGAATAAAATTGCGCAAATTCAAAGTAAATATTTGAAAAAATGCTTAAAATTTCATTAAAAAAATTCAGATAAAAATTTTTTAAGCTCCTAAATCGAAAAACGGGCTTCGATAGTGCTTAATAAATTAATCAACAAGCTCAACAAAAAAAAATTTCAAATCGGTCACGTGGTTCTCTCGCAATCGCGCCCACCGATTTCAAAAAACGCGTTTTGAGATAAACGCGTTAAGAGATAAACTGGCATGACGCACTCGAAAAAGAGCTGTAGAAAGTTTTAGGAGTGGAATTTAAAAATAATATTTTGGAATACATTCCTAAGACCTCAAAGAATACATTTATGAAAAAAAAAATCGATTTTTGCGATAAACGCGTTTACATTTTCAAAACTGATTTACTATGTTGGGGCATGACGCACACGAAAAAAGCGGCAGAAAGTTTTTGGAGTGGAATTTAAAAAAAATATTTTTGGAATACATTCTTAAGTCCTCAAAGAATACATTTATGAAAAAAAAATCAATTTTTTGAAATTCCAAACTGCAACTGCCCCTTTAAAAGAAATTCTCGAAAAAATCTAGCAGATATTTGTCGACTTTCAACAGGCATATGACTCTATAACAAGAGAGAGGCTATACAAGATCTTATCGGATTAGAAGTCCCCTCGAAGCTGGTACGGCAGATCAAATGCACAACGAATAATCCGAAGGACCCAAAATGCAGTAACAAAATATGGACTGTCCCGATGCTTTTCAACCTCGCCCTAAAAAGGATGATAAGGAAAATGTAAGTCCAGAGAAGTGCATCAATAGCAACACACTCTGTATAAATCCTTGGATGTGCAGACGACGCGAAGCTTTCCAATTTTGCAAAAAAAAATTAGTTAACTACGTATTTTTTTGGAGAAAAATGTGATTTTTGTTGAAATTTTAGTTAAAAAGAACGAAATTTTGATTTTGATGACTCATTGCTTTGATAGGGTAGAACCTTGACTTTTACAGTTTTAGATAGGTGGGAGTATTCTGCGTACACTGATACCTTATTCATGAAAATAGCTCATAGGGTTACAAAAATACAGGGTGATATGTAAAGCTCTACCAAAAAAAACTTCAAAATGCCCTAGCTGCTAAACCGTTACGATTTACCGCCCCCTTCCATACGATTTTTTGTTGTCTATCTAAAACCTATCCACAGCCGGCCGCTTTGAAAACTTAGCGGTATTCGCCCTGCATATTGGGAAAAAACTACTTTTGAATCTACGTTTTTCGACACTTAAAGCGCCATAACTGGTGCAATATTAGCCCTACGTAAAAAATTATAATATCAAAAATTATAGATAATCGTGTGTTCTATAAGTCTTACGAAGGATTTTTTCATGCAAAGAAAGTGATATATGAAGTTTGAAGCACGATTTCTCCATAGATATTGACTTTACACAAAAAAATCTAAACAAGAAAGTTAAATCACTTATTTTTCTACAAAAAAGATAATATACATTTTTGTCGTAAAACGCATAGTTTTTAAGATATAGAATCAAACGCGTTTTCCTTCACTGTAAGCTTAGCAAGAGGGTGGGCTTGACGCTATTTTGAATTTAAGCTTATAAAAATATATAAAATCATTTGGTAAAAAAAATCGCGTGCGGTATTTTTCGCATTACGAAGGCCTGTTTTTCGACCTATTTATTGGATTATAAACAGTTGATGTGTCTGTCGTTTGTACCGAAATGGTTCAGTCCGCTTTTTTGGGGATTCTAACCCGAAAAATATACCGTGGTTTTGGATTTGGATTTGTGCTAGAGGTAGTTAAATTCAACTATTATATATTTTCTAGTAATCTAGGCCATTTCTAACATAGATAAAAAGCAAATTCCTCAAGGGAGAAGAGATTGTAGACTCAGAAATATCTTAACAGTTGATATAGATCCAAATCAGGATCGGGTGTGATTTGGGGTTTGTTTTGTGCGGGAATTGGAGGAATATATTACTGAAGGCGACAAATAAATAATTCGCATGAAGCCCAAGGAAGATTACAAAATTCCAGACTTGTTTGAAATGAGACTGAAATTGTGTAGGTAGACTTAATCTCCTCAGACGAAGTCGGGAAAACCCAACTGCCAGGATTAGTGAAAGTGACTTCGTTAAAGAGCTATCTTTATCAATGTCAGTTAACCCGTTAAATGTGTTCTGCACTTTTTGATAAGACATCTGAATCTTATTCAATTGGTACTTCAGTTCAATTCAGTTGTTGCAAATCCATATTGAATTTTTATATAAGTTTTGGCACTATTGCCAATATATTCAAGGGGCCTGAGTACAAATATATGGAAATTGAAAGAAAAATATTATGTTAATCGATGAACGAAAATCGAAGAAAGTAAACGTAGACTGAAAAACAAATCCAATTTTATAATGTTTAGGGTTAGTAGTTAATTGTTGGCAAGGATTTTACTTTAAAAATAGTATTTTAAAGTAACAACAATTCTTCTTTCTTTGATATAGTTACTTAGGCTTGTAGGTATAACTCAGGTCCAAAATTCGATCCGAACCAACTTCTATTTTGTAGTTGCTTTTTTAACGAACATCAATAATCACCAATAATTTTTTTAGTACAATTAAAATTGCTTGTATTGTAGTTTGTATTAGACTAACTCAGCACTTACTCATAATTTCATAATACTTCAGAACATTCTTAGTAAAATACTTAGAGAAATACCAGGGGAGCAAAATGAGAACTATAAAAAAGTGGAGGAGGATAATAATCACGTGTACTGTCATACTTCGTTGCGTGACGCAATATTAAGAGATTACCTCGCACCACCAAGTTTCTGTATTAAGAGATTAACGCCTCGAGGAATGCTGCATTATTTTTTATTGAATATTATACACAGAAAACATGCAAATCCTAAAGCACATATTTACACCGAAAAAACTCATCATAGTGAATTACAGCAATTGAAAATGGTAAAATCTCGAATCGTGCTAATACCATAAACGACTAATTCTTGCAGATTATACAGAAATCACCTAATAAAATTGAGAATAACGAGATTTCGGCAAGTGGTGTACCAACTGATGTCATTCACACACTAAGTCGCATCCAAGTAAAACCCGCATGCCTCAGCAAAATCTACCTCAAGTTACTCCTTAACATTGTGGCATTGTACTTGGGGCTCTGTCAGAATAGTTGGCAGAAAATCGTGACTTGAAAGAAGAATTTTCCGCAAGAATTTCAGCACTAGCAAAAAGTCAACAGAAAGGGATATCCAACAAATCCTGGATACCAACTCATTCAGGGTTGCGTTGAGGCATTTACAAAAAAAAAACGGCAAAAGAAACACTTTTAGTATGTGGAAGGAAGCAGCGATGTTGCTGCTGGGTGCTTGTGCTGCTGCTGTTATGGTTTTGTTATTTTTCAACCGCAAAAGCGAACCCTCAATAAAGAATTAGAAGAAAACGAATGAAATAAGAATCTCGTTAATTTTATCCTGAGATTGCCCCAGGATTGAGGAGCTTCACTCAATTTAGTGCTCTTTATCTCGAGTAATGATCTAATCAAGGTGGAATTTGTATTATATATATGCCGCAGATACTTCAACACGTTTCTCTTTTTCTTATTCTTCTTCGTATGCGTTAATTGTAGATTTTTCTGGGTTTGGTGTAGATTTCGAGTCAAGTCGGAGGAGTGAATTATACGGAAAAAATCTTCTTAAATAAAATTGGAAATACTTTCGTTATGTTCGATCTTGTAACGGCATTTTTAAAATGCTTAAACATTTAATCTACTGTTAAAATGCGAAAAAAGAGGGTTTTTTTAAACTGCTGTATATAAAAAACGACAAAAGATAGCGACTTGAAATTTTATATGCTCGTTTATTAAAATTTACATTTTAAAGTTTACATTTTTATTGTTAAAAAAAATTAAAAAAACAAAATGGAGGCCATCTCAGGAATTCATTGTAACACTGCCTGATGAAAATAAAAATATCGCGGGGTAAGATCCTGACAAAAATATAAATCTGTAATCACAACACAAAAAATATTCTATTAGTTTTAAGTACAATCAACGCCCCTGACCTCATTTTAGGCGAAAATATAAGTTTTTTGTGATTTGGCACACATTTGCACATAGCTGCGTTGATTTTGGTCATGTTTTTATTTGAAAAAGTGCTGCCAAATCGCCAAAAATTTATTTTTTGCTCTAAATTGAGGTCAGGGATTGTACTCAAACCTAATAGAATAGTTTTTTTGTTGTGATTACAGATTTATATTTTTGTCAGGATCTTACCCCGCGATATTTTTATTTTCATCAGGCAGTGCTACTGTGAATGCCTGGGATGGCCGCCATTTTGTTTTTTTTAATTTTTTTTAACAATAAAAATGTAAACTTTTAAGTTTAATAAACGAGCATATAAAATTTCAAGTCGCTATCTTTTGTCGTTTTTTATATACAGCAGTTTAAAAAAAACCTCATTTTTCGCATTTTAACAGTAGACTAACCCCTTAAGCGACCTCAAGACCAGATGCATTCGAAGTTTCTATTAGATTGAAAAAATTCACCTTATCAGTGCACCATTTTGTGTCAGCAGTCTTGAGTTTGACATTTTTGACTTGAAATTCGGTTTCAGCAATTTTTGTGATGATGCACTTTTGTCAACTTTTTTGGGATTCTGACTACTGCCAAAATAATTTTCTTTGAATGATTACCAACGCTTACCGCTATGCGACTAATGTGACAGTGCGAGTTAGCATGCGAGCTGACCTACTGCAGTGCAGCTACTGGCACTGCGTGACCGCATCAAACGAGTTGCTGTCATGTGCATTGGGTCAGTACCTCGCATGCGAGTTACTACGACATTTTTTGTTTTGACTCGCCTCGCCTTCCCAACACGTCGCAAGCAGCAGCTCGCATGCGACTCGGACGTCAACTGGCACGGTATTGGGAAATGACAGCATGTCGTAAAACAGAGACTACGCCATTCTGCATGGCGTTCTTCGTTATTACATGTGTTTTTGTGTTTCGAGTAGTGGCATGTGTAAATAGCAGATAGATGGACTTCTGAACAAAATATAAAGTTTGGGAGTTATACAACTAATGAAATCTTTGAAAGCTACTGACATGTGAGTACACAAGTGCAGTAGCTGTCCACTGTCAGGCGAGCAACTCACACTTGTGTGACCGGCGAGGCGAGTCGAGCTAGTGTCATGCGAGTACACAGGTGAAGTAGCTGTCCACTGTCAGGTCAGCAACTTGTATTGTGTATCCACGCCTTAATAAAGGAATACAAATTGATTTGAAAATAAAATAGATAGAGGAGGTTATTCGCGAATATGCCATTAAACACGAGAGTGACTTCTTGTCCACAACAACGTTAAGGCTATTGGATACTACCAACGAAATAAGGCTACTCAAAAGATGAACTAACAGGGAACTGGACACTGGTGCAGGAAACCTATACAAGTTTATGTTGACTTCAAGTACTATTGTTAACCATACAAATAAATTAATATTGAAGCTTGAAATGGAGTACTGCAATTGGCATCTTTGAGCACTCCTTAAAAAGCTTACAGCGCTCCCGTTCCTATACCAGTTCTATATATTTTTTAACCTTGTTTATCTTTTGCAATTGCTTTTTCCAACAAACGCGAGTGTGATTTTACTAAAGCGAAGTCCCCCAACTAAGTACTAACCACGTCCAATGCTGCTTGACCTCCGTATCGAACGAGAACCGGTCTATTGAGTATGCTAATGTTACCCTTTATTGTCACCAAGGTAATCGCTCGTTTTCTTCGTCCTATTTATGAAAACTCCAGTAATGCTCCCTTGGGATCATGTTTGGCAGCGTTCAAAATGAGCTCCTCTTAGCAGCGCTCTCAATTCCCCCCCCCCCTCCCTCCATGGGAAGTTTGTCGTAGCCATACCAACAAAAGACTTTTAAACAAATTGTGACGTGGCTCACGATATATAACAGATTGTTATTATCAAAAAGTAACAATATTTACAAAGTAGTGACCATTACGTGAATAGTTCAAAACTTATGGTATAATCTGCGTTGATGTCTCTGAAGATACGTTAAAGCAGATTCTGGAAATTGCTTAAATTAACTTGATCGATTTTCGTTCACTTTGTCTATGTCGATCTTTTATCTCACTTTCTTCGTAAGAAAAACAAATATCTTTACGCGTTTGGATTATGAAAAAAAAATGTCTAGAAATTCCAAGTCTGTCATCTGAACATTTATGATTGTCTAAATATAATTCTGAATAATTTTCACATAAAACACGAACCATATACCATGAAAAAAGCAAAAAAATTAGAAAAGGACAAAGAAAAGGATGTTTGCATATAACAAGGACAGATCTTATTCAGTCGTTAAAAAAACCGTATATAAAAATAAAATGCCGAATCATTGAAAGCATTGCTATTAAACGTAAATTTTTAATAAATCGTGCACTTGGCTGCTTTTCGATGTCATGGAACACACACTTCACAGATTTATTTAAGAAAAAATCTTTATGCTTTAATTTTTGATGTAGTTGTAAGATATCAAAAAATCCTCTTCATTTGAAAGCATTGAAAACGTCAATATTTCAAAGGACTAAGCAAAAAAAAGAATGATGGTTTCCATGGTTGGGGTGTACTAGAGCTCTACAAGCACAGTTCATAAGGCTCCTAGTTTTCGTCGAGACGATGATTGGGTATAAATTGAACTATGATGGATTGGGCATTTTCCACGAAGAAAAGGACGTAATAAATCATAAAAAAATATCCAAGTTAATCTTTCATTAGCTTCATGCTTTCAGAACTCTTAAAAGGAGTAGCCATGTTGTTTTAGCCTTTACATCCTGCTCTTCATCACTTAGAGAACATCATAGTATCCTAAAAAAATTCGTCCTTTCCCATGACTTTTTGTTATTTTAAATGAGTTGTATAAGATGTTAAAAAACAATTAGTAGAAGTGGCTATAAAAGCAAATTAAACCAATTTTAACAATAAATTACTCGTTATTGTAACAATTTTGCACTCTCACACACACAGTGTTTCTATGCTTTCTTAACTAAAGCTCAGCCAAGAATTTGTGAAAATATCGATTTCTCAGTTTCCAATCATACTTTCCTGATTACTTCCTTGAAATTTTCTCCGGTATCTAATCAAATAATGACTTCATAATTTCTTGTAAAAGTTTATTAATGCTTCATTAATGTCTTCCAAATGTTTAACAGTTAATGGGAGTAACAAATATTGATAATAAGATTTTTTGTGTGGGTGATTATCATATTTTTGGCAAAATTACAGCCCTGAGATCTTACAAGTCTTAGATCCCTTAGGCAATATCCTCTCTTAGTCTTGTCTTTTGTTGCCCTTTTTCCGTGTTAATAGAATTAGAAAATCTGCGAAATAAATTTCTATTATCGCCTAAGAAAAAGAAAAATGTGAAAGTGTGAGTAAATATACAATTTCTTAAGAAGCAATAAAAACTGATATAATCCAGTCTTCAAAAGCGAAAACATTTTTAAGATATGGAAACGCGGTGGGGATTCAGTTTTATTATAATCGATATTTTCGGGGAGACCAAAAAAAACCACTGAATTAATTTCCTTAAGACAAAAAATAGCAATAAATAAAAGGACTTACACCAAAAAAAAAAGATAAAACCCAAATCCCGACAATCAACGCGAATTATCAATTCTTCCAATTACGTCATTTTATTTCCAAACTGGAGAACAATAAACTTCAGCTCCCATGATCCCACGGGTGAGCAAATCGATACCAGAAACCCTATAGGATCCCTTGGAAAATTAGTAAAACGGAATAAAAGCCTTGCTGCTTACTCCATGGTAATTATAAATGCAGTCCACCAATTCCAATATGCAAATTACCAGGACCTTTTGGGACTTTCAGATCCTCACTCACAGTCCTTATCGGACAGTGATATAATTTCTGTAACAATCAAAATTTTACCCCATTGGGAAAAACGAATTCCATCCATGCCATACCACCACCGTGACGCCAATCAAAACACACCAGCATCAACACAGCAGAAACAGAAGGCAGCATTGGTGCCCGAACAACGTCGAGGATTTTGGAGAGAGTAGTAGTAGCAAGAATAATTTTAGTATAGCAACTGTGGGGGGGGGGGGTATGCGGGTGGTTGGGTAGTTGAGTGAATGAATGGTGGTGAATGGGTGAAGTTTTGATCTTAGAGAAAATTTTAAAGGACCAACATTTCCTTGCAGGAAACATTCTTATGCAAAGAGGGCGGAATATTCACTGGATGCAAAGAAATGAAAATTTCAAAGGGTTTTTATAGTCATGTTTTTTTTTGTAGTTCCAAGAATTTTTTATTTAAAATACATTTTTATGTTCAAAATGGATATAATAAAAAAAATTCTCTTTGGTACTTTCTATTTATATTTTTTTGCATTACAAAAAAAATGAATTTTGAAAGGCAAAACCTTTTTTGTGGATGTGGCAATATTATATAAGGACACGGATGTTTTAAGTGAAACACTTCTGCTTTTTCATTGCATTATGGATCGTGATCTTATTCGAATCTATCGTCATTGGACTTTCTGATAACATGATCAAGAATACATCGAGAGTTTAAAGTGGAATCTGTTTTGACATAAACTTACTTACTTTAACGACTCTACAACCGGGGTACGGTCCTGGCCTCTTGCAACTCTTCTTTTCACCGGTCCCAATTCTTAACCGATTTCATCGGTGCGTTTTGGTCTACGCCATCAATCTACGCCATCAGATTGGATCTCTTTCGCTGTCACACTCCATAGATCTTACCGCAGCAAACGTACTGAGATGAGGGCATACGAGCTACATGCCCTGCCCACCGGAGCTTACAGAGTGTTATTTTCTTCATTTGGGATTGTGGAGGATTGTGCCTCTTGATGTCACCCCTGAATCTCGGATTACTTTCTCTAACTCCAGGTTGAAAAAAAAGAATGCAGACCAGAGTGGTTATTCTGTAACTATGAGAAAGTTAAAACGTGAAAAGTCTTTTCATTCTTATTCTCATCGGGTCTTCTCATTTTGAGTTCTCATTTTTGTCAGCAAAGGGCCCTTTTAGGCGAGCGGACACCGAACAGACAAAATTTAACTGTCATCGTAAATTCCTTTTTGAAGCCCGGTGAAGTGTCGGCTGGGCATTTACACGGGCGGACACCAACGAACGGACAAACGACCGAAAAATTTCAAAAATTTCAAACAAAATTTCAAAACTTCATGGTTTGCTGCTCTTGTTTTTTGAAATTCTCTTTTGCTTTCTTGTCCTAAGAACAACAACAACGCAGGAAATGTCAAAATGTTCGTTCAGAGTTCGCTGAAAGTGTCCATGAAAATTGTCTGCCCTCCCCATCTTTCTCTCTCACCCTCTTCCCTATACACCCAGTTTGTTCGTTCGTTTTATCTGTTCGGTGTCCGCCCGTCTAAAAGGGGGCAAAGCGATTCTATAACCTTAAGGGCCTGTTTCACCACTTGCTGATTAAGCTCCTGATAGCCTATTCAGAACTTATCTGCAAGATAAACTACAAATTTTGGTTTCACAGGTCTTGGATAGAAATATCTTGCAGATAAAGTTGCTGGTAACTTATCAGCCGATTCTAGTGGCTGTTAAAAGTTTTATCTGGAAGATAGTAAAAAAATGTTGCAAGTAGGAAGAGTTTTAGAGCATTTTTTGGTATAATAATACTCCTCTTTAAGCATTTTTACGTTAAAAATCGTAGACTGCGGTCACAAAAGGGTTCCAGACGGATTTATTTGAATTCTTAGAAGACGAATTTGATGAATATTACGAACATATTACGCGACCTCGTAGGAGTAATTTGCCCAAATTATTTTGAATCACTCGATTTTAGGATTTGATTCCGGCTTACCAATTTGGGGGTGTGTTTTCGAAATGGCAAATTCAGCTATGGCTAGCTTGGGGAGGGTCCAAATATTCAAAAATTTCTGCCACTAGTATTTAACGGTTATTAGATTATTGGTAGAACCTATATACGCAACGACAGAATTTTTTTTCAATTTTAACCCCTTTTTACCCCCGCAACCCATCTATCTACAAAAGGGCACATTCTCCGGGCTAGCGAGTATGCATAAGTTCTTAACTGCGAAATATCAGCTTTAACAAAATGACGTAGGTTTGGCGGGCTGGGCTCTCGCGAACTATTACTCTACGACTATAGTGGAAATATTTGTTACTCCAACAATTTTTTCTGGTCATGAGAAGCATTTTTTTTAATAACAACAATTAAATATATTTATTTGATGCCGTATTTAACTAAAAAATTTTAGTAATATTGAGGTTGTGGTAACTAAAAATGTCTTTCAGTGATTTGATTTTCAGTAACTTTGCAATTCCACCTATGCAACGATTGCTTATAACTCTCCGATATTTTCTAACTGGGACTCCAAATTAAATCGTGGACATAGTTGCCAGATTGCCTTGATCATGTCATAAACAAACAATTTTTAATGACTCCCGTATTAAGCAAAGATTGAGTGACCCTGCTAAATTAAGTGGCAGATATATTTATCTGCCAGTTAATTTATCAGGGAGTTTGATGGTGAAACTGAAAAAACATATCAGCAACCTTTATCTGTTAGATACTGTTATAAGGCAGATAACTATCTGAAACTTTATCAGCAAGCGGTGAAACAGGCCCTAAGTGAGATATTCCATTGACAAATGAGCTGAATGTATGTAGTTCACATTGGAAATTCTCACTTGCATAAACGTCAAACGTGGGGTTTTGTGTCATATTTTGTACTTATTCGAGTGGCCTACTTTGTAGATAAGACTTTGTAACATTTAAAACTGCAACAGTATTTTTATTTATAGAGCAAAGAAGAAGCCGCCAAAGGTGGGCAATTATAATTTGGGTTTGCACTCAAAATTCATGGTTTTACGTTTCAATTTCAAATTTCCCTTTTTTTGCAAAAACCGTTGAACTTAAAAAGTTACACATTACTACTTAAATTTAAAAGCATTTAAATGAGTGGCACACTCCTCCCATAATTTTTTTTGAAAATTAAAAGTTTTTACACTTCTCACAACTGTTGTGATTTGAAAATGACAAGTTGTCACTAGAAAAATTTTGGTGACAAATTACTTTTCACAATGAAATATTTTGACAGATAAACTCACGTTCTCATCGTTCCAGAATCGCATTTATTGGAATTCTCACTGAAAAGACTTTTCACTAGACTTTTCACAGTTACACAATAACCGCTCAGATCGTCCCGTTGTCGCAATCCATTATAGATGTTGATTGGTCTGGACAGTGACCTTTACCTCGCTTGTCAGATTGGTCATGATTAACCTACAGAATCGTGTCAGCTTATTACTTACTAATTCTCCTTGAATCCCTCATTGGACATATAGTCCGGGGAAATTAGCAAAAAAACGCACGAAAGTAGACAAAATTCGGAAATGGCTGAAAATTGGTCCACAGCTTCCTTGGGACTTTTTAAGAAAACAATTTCGGAATCACAAAAAAAATGGCCGCCGGAAATATATCGGTTTTTCGGTGTTTTCCTTGTATCTCGGTTTCTATAAGTCGTACAACCCCGTACAAAGGCCCTAAATGTAAATTATCTACAACTTTAGTTCTTACAAAGATGTTGACCCGATTAACCCTTTCAAAGTTATTCAAGGTCAAAGTTTCAAAAAATCAGTTTTTGGTAAAAAATCAGTTTTTGGTAAAAAAATGACTCAGAAAGTGATTATTGAGAAATTTTTTTTGTTCTATTGTTCTATTTATACAAAAGATTATTGCCTACCCTAATGACACCCTTGCCATTTTTTCGAAAACTTTCCGAAAATTTTTGCAAAAATCAATAGTGATTATTTGACGGAAAGGTGATTTTTGAAAAATTTGACCTTGACGTTTCGTATTGACTGATCAAAAAATTTTTTCGGAAAAACCAGTTTTTGAGTGATGTGTTCGTCAAAAAGTGATTTTTGGAAACTTTGACCTTGAATAACTTT
Organism: Thereva nobilitata; assembly: GCA_963855945.1. Taxonomy (NCBI): domain Eukaryota; kingdom Metazoa; phylum Arthropoda; class Insecta; order Diptera; family Therevidae; genus Thereva; species Thereva nobilitata. The sequence goes on from OY979696.1 coordinate 85,145,868, forward strand.
GAAAGGGTTATTCGGGTCAACATCTTTGTAAGAACTAAAGTTGTAGAGAATTTCATTGTCAACATTTAGGGCCTTTCTACGGGGTTGTACGACCTATAGAAACCGAGATATAAGGAAAACACCGGAAAACCGCTATATTTCCGGCCGCCATTTTGTTTTTTTTTGTGATTCCGAAATTGTTTTCTTAAAAAGTCCCAAGGAAGCTGTGGACCAATTTTCAGCCATTTCCGAATTTTGTCTCCTTTAAGTGCTAATTTCCCCGGACTAATAGGGAAACAGTTGCCCTCCAGGGGACTCTGTTTTGCGCGACAGCTAAGCCTTGCAGATATCTCGAGCAACCAGACTAGACTCACCAAATCCATGCAGACTTCGGTTGAGCTGTTCAGTTAGGCAAACTAAAAGATCGCTAGCCATTCTAGATATCCCATAAGGTTTTTGTTGATTATCGTCTGCGTGGTTTTGGAGAGAATAGAAGTAATTGCTAAGGGGCGGTAGTTGGAGGGATGGCTAGAGTCACCTTTTTTCGGTATGGGCTGAACATATCTAAGTTTCCAAGAGTCTGGGTAAACTCCGGAGGAGTATGATAGGGCAAAAAGGCTCTTTGAGAGCTGCCAAAGGCCTTTCTTGTAGCAACTATTGAAGATCTCTCTTATTAACTTCCTGAGTTTCGAGAGATCTTCATTTCACCACGCGCGAAAAGCTTTTTCGCTCCTCCTTACTGGATGGATAGCGTTTTCAAAAGTGTTGATCCTATCTTCGAATTTCTCTATAAGATCATCTAGAGAGAGTCTCGGTCTCAGGATATGACCGAACTTTTTCTTCCACTCAATCCTTCTTGGGTTTATGTGCGGTTGAGGGGTTTCAACGTGCAGGTTTACCCTGAAGCTTATTCGCCGGTGATTCGAGAAAGATTCTAGATTATGATACGCTGTAGTTTTATATTTTGAATGTTTCCGAGTTCGTCGACAGCGTGAGGTCCAACACTTCCTCCCAACCTTGGAAATTCTCCGTGCCTGAGAATACTAAGGGTGAAGTGTAGCTTAGGTTGCATACTGCTAGGTTTGAATTAATGATAAAATCGAATAGTGAATCACTCCGCTCGTTATTCTCGTTGGTTCCCCAAAGCATTGGCGTCGCACAGTGGTCTGAAAGTTTATAAAAGTGGTATTTAATACTAAATCCTATTTCTGATCTTGAAAATTTGTATATAGGGTGTTTTCACACCGCTGAATCCAAATCTGATGTCGAAAGTTCGAAATTTTCAAAATCCAAGATGGCGGATAAAAATGGCGGATCAAAAATTAAAAGCAATGCTTTTTAATTTAAAAAACCGTCGTTAAATCGCGTGTTTTCATACAGTTGCATAGTTTTATCGTATTTTATATCAGTAATAGTCAATTTATCTCGAAATTTACAAAAATATTGCGAAACAGCAATATTTGTAGAATTTTTAGTTTTTTGATTATTTTCAATACAAAAATTCTACGTTATACAGTCATTTCATTAGGCAAGCACGAAATCAAGAAAAGAGAGATTACAGAGGATATTCTGGAATTGCTGGATATTTCAGCAGAAGACCGAGATTACTTAGGAGAAGTCCTAGAATCTGATTCACACGTTGAAGCTTCGTTTTGATTTAGTTTTACCGACTTTTTTGATGAATTTTAGTATTTAAATAATTTTATTTTTAATGTTATTTTTTTGATCTTTCATATTTTATTTTTTGACTTTTTATAATAAATTACAATTTTCCATCGTTTAAATGTGTGGTTCATTTTTTTCTCTCAAAAAGTCGACTGTATAGTATGCAATTAATGTAAAATTCAACAATTATTTACCATACACGAAGAAAAACTCGTTAGTTGGAAAATAATCAAAAAATTAAAATTCATGCAAATAACGCTGTTTTGCAATGTTTTTTGTAAATTACCGAAAAACTTGACTATGATTGTCATAAAATACGATAAAACTTTGAAACTGTATGAAAAAAACACGGTTTAACGATAAAAAATCCTATTTTTTGCCATTTTGATCCGCCATCTTTGATTTTGAAAACTTCCAAATTTCGACAGCAGATTGGGATTCAGCGATGTGAAAAACCCCTATATACAAATTCTCAAGGTCAGAAATAGGATTTAGTATTAAATACCACTTTTATAAACTTTCAGACCACTGTGCGACGCACTATACGTCTAAGTTGGCTCCATTCGATTTTAGTGCAGGTAATATGCCATATAGGTTGAGGGTAAGTAGGGACCCTGCCCCTCCAAATTCCAATCTAACTACCGTTAAGTCCGTTGAGCTGAAGTTAGGGCAAAGGTAGACTTTAATGTCTTTCAACTAGGATACAAGATCTTGGCTTACCTTGATCCGAGCGGTGGTAAAAGGTGTTGTACTGCCTGTCCAAGGGCCCTCTCATGTAAAGCTGAGTTCTTACGTAAATTTTCCAAACGTTGTACTCGTAATTTCGACTGTTCTTTTCTATTTTTTCTATAAAAACTGTTCGACTGTTCTTTTCCATAAAAATTGCCAATACAAAAAAATCTAATAACAAAGTTTCATTTACACAATTACAAATTTGTTTTTTTATACGTAATTTAAATTAGCGAAAGCAGTCCGAAACTCTATGCTGAACGGACACGGAGGAGGGTGCACGAGAATTACCATCATCTGGCACGTATTTAATTCATTGTTGGTGTAGAATTAGGCTTAATATCAGGATTTGGCCTCTGGCTGCAGGACGATTAACTTACCGAGCAAGATCCTTGACGAAATCAAGAGTTGGCTGCCATTTGTTATTGTGCGCGATTGTTTGCCTAGAGCCTTCGTATTTGTGTCAGGGATAATAATTAATTTTCGCCCTTGTATAGGATATAGTCCTTCTGCCCTGGGTTGAATTATTGTTGTCCCTAGTCTGTTTACTTTGCAAATATATTCCCGAGGATAATTGGGGGAAATTTTGCTAAGCCAAACCAAAAAAAAAGCAGTTTTTTTGTAAGATGTTCTCTCAATGGCAATTTTGATCACAATAAATGTTGATTGCGGCAATAAAGTGCGGTGATAATGCTCGAATATTGCACCGGCGACATATTTGCAAGCGTTATGTGGCAGCCACACGTGACTTCATGCCTAATGCATGTGGGCGTGGAGTTTAAAGCATCCAAGCATGTGATTGGAATAAATGGAAGATGTGCTCCGCTGGTACATACACGATGAAACAGTATAGAATCGCTGGAACGACGTAACGTTTACAATTTAGATTTAGAACCCTTCTTCCTGCTCTTGGTTTAGCTTATTATATATATAGAGACGAGCTCGGCTAGCTCTCTGTCACTTCATTCTACAGTATACCGGTTATATCGTGCGTAAAATAATTTCGTTCACATGCCCGTGTTCACACGCAAAGTACAGAGCTGAAGAACCAATTTTTTTTTTCTTTTTTGAAGGGGACTTTCAAAAGCGGAAAGGTAGTGGGAAGGTAAATTGGTTTCATAACTGACAATCATGTGGCTCCTGTTCAGTCTTGATATTCAAAAGGGTTACTGGGATATTTCGTGTAATAATGGTTATTCAGGAAATTTCTTTTTAATATAAATTCACAAAAAGAAGTGTAAGAAATATAAATGTAATTTAAATCTGCTGCGATGAATTTGTGTATTCTAATAAAAATTTGAATTAAAGATTTGTGCGGAGTTCATGATATTTTGTGCTTGGGATTACATATATTACTTAAATGTTTTTTAAAGATTGGGCTATATGCGATCGCAAGTTGTTTTGAATGGAGCAATATTAACGCATAGATTAGTTTTTTTGTGATATAATTGTATAGTATAATGCGATGCTAAAACTGTGAATGCCTTATTGATTGAAATTTTGATCGGTTTTTAATTTGTTTGTTGAATTTACTTAAATTTTGTTTGTTTATATAGTAATTTTAATAATGACTGTTAACTAGTATGTATATTTTAGTTTTTTTTGCTGTCTCCTGGTACTCAGCCATTACTTGGTTGTTCAAAAATATTCTAAGAAATATGTATTTGTACGAAGTGTGTGTGTTGTCCTCTAGATCTAGAATCACTCTACGCCACTTTAATTTTAGTATGTAGATACTAGCAAAAGTCCACGTGCGTTGCATTTGGCCCCCTGTGCAGAACTTGCCACATGGCGTCCTTAACATTTTTTTCGCCATTGTTCATTGTCTTCGATATATTTTCTGTTTAAATTATCATCAGACCCGTGGATTGTTTGGGGTAATGGCAAACCATAATCTCCACAGTATTTTCGCAAATTGAACGAACAATCGCTCGCAGTGACAGCATTTCATTCGCGTTCCTTCGATTATCGAATCATGCTTTCGGTATGATCCGATAGTCGGATCAGAGGGAAAAAGTTGGATAAACGCCTAAGAAAATACAGAATCATCCCGTGAAGGTCCTAAAATCGGGTTAAGCGTTTCCGAGCTTTAAGGTTTACAATTGGAATGATAAAAACAACTTTCCACTCCCTTTCCTCCGACTATGGGATCTAATTTGCGCCCTAACGAATAGTGGGATCCGAGTAAAAAAGTAGCCTAAAACATGCTCAAGAAAATACTGAATCTTCCCGTGAAGGTCCTATCGCAATCGGATTAGCCGTTTCCGAGATTAGCCCGGACAAACAGACAGACAAAAACTTTAAATATACTCGATTTTGTTTTAATATCATATAAATAACCATATGAACTTAGAAAGGACAATTATTTTGAAATCACAGACAGACACTCTAGTCTAAGCTCCCAGGGCAAAAAAAGCTACCGCATAGAACACCTCAAAATTATAAAGTGAGAATGGCTGAAAAACATGTAAAAAAACATGTTACGCCCGCCAGACTAGTAAAGATTTGTTAATTGTTATTTTTTATGAATTTTTGAATTTAGCTAAAAAAAATGATTTTTTTTCCAAAACACCTCCTTGAAATTTATAAAATTTGTAGTAAATAATGAACCATTTTTGAAAAAAATTGTCTGCCTGACAATTTTTGTTAATTATCTTTTGACAGACCTTTTGTTATAAATTATTTTTTTTTACAAAAATGCACTAAATAACACCTCCTTGATTTTTTTTTACAATAAAGTTTAAGATCTCCTCTTATCTATTACAATTTGTCTGGCTGACAATTTTTGTTAATAAACTTGTCAGACTGAATTTTGAATGCGCAGCATCAATGCATAGTAAAAAACAATTTTTTGATGAAAAACATATTTGAGTATATAAACGGGATCTACAATATTAATTTAGAATTGTAAAAAAAATTGTTTTTTTAGTTAGCAATGATCATACCACATTTATTCATAAAAAAAGTCTTCGCACTACTTAAAGAATTAAGTCTGTCATAGTAAACAACTTTTTTGTGCTGACAGACCAATTTTTATTCATAAAATAGATGGCAAACTTTCTTCCAGAAAAAAATTAAGGTCATGTTTTGCCGCGACCGTTGTAAAAAGCTTATCTTTTAAAAAAAAGTAATCGCGGCGCTTAAAAATGAAGTCTGACATAGCAAAAAAAATTTTTTTTCAATGATAGACATATTTTATGCATAGAGGACATCTTAAACTTCAGTTGTTGTTTTTTCTTGAACGGGGTCTTCTGCATTGATGCTGCGCATTCAAAACTTAGTCTATCTTGTTTATTAACAAAAATTGTCAGCCAGACAAGTTGTAATAGATAGAAGAGATCTTAAACTTTATTTTAAAAAAAGAATGAAGGAGGTGTTATGTAGTGCATTTTTATAAAAAAAAATTTATAACAAAAGGTCTGTCAGAAGTTAATTAACAAAAATTGTCAGCCAGACAAATTTTTTCAAAAATGGTTCATTATTTACTACAAATTGTATAAATTTCAAGGTGTTTTGGAAAATCATAAATCATAAAAAGCTAAATTCAAAAATTCATAAAAAAATAACAATTAACAAATTTTTACTAGTCTGGCGGGCATAATATGTTTTTTACATGTTTTTCAACCATTCTCACTTTATAACTATGAGGTGTTCCATGGGGTAGCTTTTTTGTCATGGGAGCCTACACTACTCCAATTATATTTATATAGATAGATATCTTTGTCAAGAACTCTATATGTAAGGCCCTTTGAGTACTAAATGTACTTTTTGGTCTGTCAAAAAATCATCTTGACTACGAATATTACGAAATAAACTTTAGAAAGTTTCGGCTAGGCAATAAATCAATCAAGGGAAAACATAACAAAACTTGCAAAACCAAACAATCAAAGCAGAAACTCATAAACCATAAATAACATGAAAACATCTGAAAATGGTTGTGTTTGTGGGAAATAACATAAAGTAATAAGCAAAATGTACTAAGCAAAACCACAAAAACCTAATGTACCGAAATCAAATACACCATATCTGTTTCAGTTGTAAGTAGAAGTAGTCACTTCCTGACCAGAGGACTAGAAGAGTAGCGGACATTGATAGCGATCACATTTTTTTACAGGAGATATATTTAAGTCTGGTGAGTTTAAGGCTGATATCAGTCCTCAGGATCGCGGAGCTTCCAGGGCTCTGGGGTTTGCAAAAACTGAGAAACGTCTACTGAACTTAACACCACAGCTGTCAGCCTAGCCCGATTGACCACGTCTACACCATAACCCCCGGGCAATGTAATTTAATTGTAGCTGAGGTGAAAGGGCGAACGCGAGTGTTCGGCGCGTATAAACTGAACTTACTGGTTGGGCTCCAGGCTAACAACCTAGCTTCGGAAAAAATCCACTGGACTTCCAGCCAATCAGTGAGAGACTGTGCACATTGCGGATTAAGACAAAATTTCGCAACATCTCCATAATCAATGCACCTGCCCCAACGGTAATCTGAAGAAGAAGAGAACGAATTTTATCAGAATCTTATGAGGATATTCGACCATATACCCTCTAACGATAATGGTGGTAGGTTTATCGAGCTCGCTAGTAGCAAAAGGAAAGGTGGTAAACTCGACATTCATAAAATTACCTGAACGTCACCGGATGGAAGGACTAACAACCAGATCGGTCATGTACTCATTGAAAAAAAATCAGCAACAACGCCATTGGATGTGAGATCTTACAAAGGTGCCTGATGTGGCTCTGATAACCCCATGGTGAAAACAAGGTTTAGAGCACGATTATCAGTTCAGAACTTACAAAAAACTCCCAGGGAACCAAAACTTAATAGACCGAGAGCCGACCCCTGAAAAACCTATGTTATCGGCAAGAAGAAAACAAAACCTATTGTAAGTAACATTAGAGATAGGAGAATACTTTAGGCGTGGTGTGCCTAATCTAAAGTGTGGGCTAAGGTGACAAATTAAGTAATATTAGTAGTGGTTTTTTAGTCCAAACCTATGTTATCGACAAGAAGAATAATTTTGTTTTTAAATTGAAGTATACACCTAGTAATTACTGAAACGCATGGTGTGCCGCGCCTTGGCAGTGGCCTAACCCCTGGCAGACCAGAATTTATACATTTTTTTTGTATGAAAACTGATTGAAATCGCGATATCTCCCGAACGGCCACTCGTAGAGAAAAAAGTGTAGAGCTTTTTTGTAGAGAATCACAATATCTATATTTCTTGCATTGACTATTTTGCAATAGCACTTACCGTTTACGAAGTATTTGCGAAAAACCATTTTTTCGATCTTTGACCTTGAATAACTTTTTTAGGCCAACGAAAAGAAGGATATTTTTTTTAAATTGAAGTTTAAACCTTATATTTACTAAAACTCATGGTGTGCCGCGCTCTGTCTGTGACAGTAGATAGTAGACAGATTTCTGTCTTGGATAGTGCGCGAGTGGCGATTCTTAGAATTATGAAACTTAACAAAAGAAAAATTAATTATTATAAAGAGAGAAGAATACGGACGTGGATGGAGAACACCCTACGAAAAGAAAATAATCCGCAAGGAAGTAGAGGGCTTGGTAGACCGAAATACACGTTGAAAAAATAGTAATGAAAAAAAATGGAAAATTTTGACAAAAGCTGAATTAAAACCAAGAGAATAGAGTCCGATGGAGAAGCCTTGTGGAATCCTTATGCTCCCAAGAGGCGTAAAGAAGGTTAATAATAATAATAATAATTATTTATATTATGAAAGCAATGATCCATTCAATACCTTGTGCTGCGTAAATAAAAATTTCCCATCATTGCTTCAACAATGCTTAAGTAAAGTATGACATTGCATACAAATTTATTCATTACTGAGAACTCCCTTCATAGCACAGCACAACACAAAACAAGTTCGGTATGGGCCAAAAATTCTATGGTTTCAGAACAGAGAAGATAACAGATTTAGAAGCGTTCCTTTTGTAATACGAACGCCTGTAATCGACAAAGCATCATCATGAAAGGCTTTTAATTCTCTTTTAGAAATTGAGACTTGCCAAGGATATTCCGTTGTGAAGTTCTCTCTCTAGAAACGCCTTAGGCGAAGATAAATAATTTCTTGTCTTTAAGCTGCGATATAAAGATAATTTCTAATTAAATTTTAAATTTTACAGCTTTGGGTTAAGTCTCATCATTTATTAAGCTGTTTTTCTAAGCATTTAGCTACCCTTGTAATAGGACGAACGATTTAAATTCCTAATGACTTTACGACAGTTGATATGAAGGTCAAATTAGAACGGGTTTTGAATGCCCGCTGTGGGAATTACGATAAGACATTGCTAACAATAAATCTTCCACTGCCGGTCATAACTTTGCTTCTCGTTAATTCGTTGAAACTTGTAACAGCAGCTGGCAACAACACACAGTTTTAATTGCGTTTCCTGCATTCGCACTAGCCAAATTCCAGCAAGAATTCTTTCAGTACATCAATAAAGATTCAACTGCAATAGAACGGAAGTAGCTGAGATACTGATGAAAGCTGGTATCTGAAGTGCTGATTCCAATCTGCCACATAGAAGCATTCAACGAGGTTCGCCTTATTATCTGAAAGACATTTTTCATGTGCACCGTGCACGGTGAGTAATAAAGTCCGGAAATTCATGGCTGCATCCTCTGTACATTCGAGCTTCTGTGCTAGGGTATATTTCTTTCTCAGTCCGGGAGCTTCCACAAGCCAGACACAGATGCCTCACGGTGAATATATTCATTAAAATTCATAGAGTCACCTGTATTCTCAGGTCGAATGCACAAGTGCAACTTTCTTAGGCCCCCGAAGGTAGTGTATTTTGTATTTTGTCTACTGCATTAGGAATGCCAGTCGTGAAGCTGTAAATAGAGGTCCCAGACCGCGACTGCATCGATGTAAATATGCGCCGACTGGCGATGGATTCTAATTCATATACACAGCAACAACAGCGAAAAACAGCATTATGGATTATGCCCCGAGGTTCTCCATGATGCACGCGAGTGCACTGTTTGTAAACAAAACGACTCCGGCTCCGTGGGGTCATCCCTTTCAACTTGGATCGCCGCTATCAAGTATCAAGGCTGATTCACGTTTGTTCTAAACTGGTGAGCAATTAGTAAAACGCTTGTGCAAGTGCAGTCTGTGTAAACATTTCCTGAAATAGTTGACTTTTGTATGAATTGAAAGTTGAACATTTGATTTCTAGCTTTACTAAATTTGTATAGGATTTATATCGAGCAGTTTTGTCTCGTTCGTTTTGTGCTTCTTGCCTTTCGTTATTAATTGAATTTTGTTATTTGATATCACAAGCAAATACACTTCCAGGAAAAATATTAGCTTTCAATATCAAACAGTGTTTAGGTTATGTTGGGCTTACATAATAGTGTCTTGGCGTAGTATTAAGTTTGTTGGTTTGTTGGTTTTGATTACAAGATTTAAGTTAAGGTGAGATTATCGAAAAGAAAAAAATGTTTGTTGTATGCAAAATTTCTGATATTATTATCATATTTTACTTCTTCCCCGTCTTTTCCATGTTATCACTTACAAATCCATACCGTAAATTGTAAATAAATGATTTCTTTTTCAAACAAGGAGAGTCAAATAGGAACACCGTTCACTATTAGTCCAGTTCCCAACCGATATCACCTCTACTTTTTTTCGGCGGCGACCGATTTACTTGAAATTTTAACAATAGATAGGGAATGACTCAAAAATCAAAGTCTACCATATGCCAATGTGCACTTTTTCTTTGGGGGTGGTTCCCATCCCAACTCGGGGTGGAAATACTTTTGGTCAAAATAACCCCGTTAATCGATAGAGAGGCTCATTTTAAGCTAAAAATTTGGGACGAACTTTTTTTGTAAAATTGATATTTTTTTAGTTATAAGCGTTTGAAAAGTTGCAATTTTCATTAAAAAACCGCACGGTTTCGAACAGTTTTTGGTCAATAAATCCAAAAATAAGAGTTTTATAAAAAAAATTTGTTATGACTAAAAATAAAGCTTATAAAAAAACGAAGAAAATGGTTTTCGAATGAATGTTCTAGATATAAAACAAAGCGAGTAATGATTGATCGAAGGGAACCTATTTCTAACCAAATACTCAAACGTTGTATTTAACGTCAAATAACGGAAAATCGATGTATTTTTCGAGGATGACTTGTATTACATTTTTTAAAGTGCTTGAAAAGACCTTTAAAATGAACACTGATAAAAGTCATTTGCATGCAAAATGAATGAGTTATGACAAAGAGAAAGTGTACCGTTCAAATTTTTTTTTTAAAAAAATGACAATAAAACTAATACCACTTCCACCCAAATTCAAATTTATCATGTTCCATGTAGGATTCACTTTATTTTAGAGATATCAATTGGATCTATATAGTTTGAGCGATTTTCAGGGTGTATTTTTCGAAATGGGTATGTTCTTGATCTTTTCAAAATTTGTAAACTTGAAATTATTATTATTTTGTAGCCCACTGTGGCTAAATTATTTCTTTTAAAAACAAATATTTTTTGATGCCACTCTGGCCTATTGTATATTATAAAACAATTAAAATGTTACCGTTGTGTAAGAAATGTGAACTTCGGTAAAACTGAAATTAAATTTGTGAGGCACTTGATTTTTGAATTCAGCCAAGTGAGGATTAAAATTATAAACGTGAGTTCTGTGTTTTTTTTCTTCTTTTTCCTCGTGTTATTTTTTGGAAATCTGGGGTCTTCAAGCTGCACCTGTTAACCTAATAGTGGCACAGAAGAGTTATAGTGCCAGGATTTTCATCAGGGCTAATTACTTTCAAAATTAGCGGAGGATTTTACCTGCACACCGCCTTCCGGGAACGAAGTTAAACCCTTCAGGTATGATCAAAATGAAAAGGGGATTTTACGAACTTTACAGATTTTTACGTTTATTTCAAAAAAACTCAAAAACTATTAAAGATACGTAAAAAACTGTTGAGTAACAAAATTTAGATTTTTCTGCAACAAAAATTTTGGTTTTTTATGTATTGCTGTAGCTTAAAAACTGACGGAGATATAACGGATTGAAGTTTGCTATATAGTGTACATACCACCTTTGCTTAGCCCTTTGACCCTTCACGTTTTGAAAATTAAGGGTTTTGATATAATACAATTAACACAGTTTTATAGCCAGTGAAATTACCTACAAAATGGTTTTTGAATGGACACTGTAGTTTGAAAATTGACGCCGCTACAGTAAAAAAACCGAACAACTTTTTTTTTTAATTTTCGGAGCAAATGATTTTCGGAGCTCTTGTGAGCACATTACGGTATTTCACGTATACATACATGCTACATTTGGTATACAGGTTTAATATCGGTACCCTGCCAGAATATATACATCTACGCACACGCACACATACACACACACTAAACAATTTACTAAAATACTTACTGAACTTATAACTAAATTTGTGTGTCTCAAAAAGGGTCGACTTTGAAAAGGGTGGTAAGTAGAGCCTAAATTCAAAATTACATCAAAATCTCCGAAAAAAAGTAGAGGTAATACCCCATTTTTACGGTTGGGGACTGGACTATATCTAATTTTTGAGAAGATGAAAACGCAAAATCGAGCGATAAACCATAGACAGAAACAATCAAATAAAGTGGCTCATAGTAAAATTAAGAAGTAAAGAAACGAAACGAGGATATGAAAAGATTTTACCAGGAAAGTTGGAGGAAATAGCAATATCTCTGGAAATGTAAATTGATTTGAATCAGATGTGCAACTCGGACACTTAACAAGGACAAAATGCATACATGAAAAGTATGCAGCAGACAGGTGGGACACGAATAAATTATTAAGAAAGAAAAAACGAGACTGCTTCAGAAATAGAATCAGTGCAATTAAACAAAACTAAAAAGGTGTTACGAGTTTGTACTAAGTATGATAATAGTCCAGTGGATAGCGGTTTTTGGCTCCGAATTCTTTCGGACAGCACCGATTGACGTGAAATTTGGACAGTAAGTAAGTGGAAGCTCAAGGAGCAAAAGTTATATTGTTTTGATGTGTGCTTTTTCCCTGGAGGGGAATACCACCCCTTCTAGGGGGTGGTTATTGGCACACACAAAATAACTGCAGAAATCGATAGAGGGATGGATTGAAAGCAAAAAATGTTATATGAATGTTTTTCTTTAAATTAATATTTTCCAAGTTATTGTCGATTGAAATTGTTGATTTTTCATCTAAATAATGCATGTTTGAGAGCGAGTTTTCACGAATAACTTAAAAACCTTACGTTTTTCAAAGAAAATAATTTTAGCAAAAATGAAGCTTTTAGAATAACGAATCGATTGGTGTTTTATTTATTTCTGTAGAGGAAACACAACTCGAGTTATGAGTCGTTAAATATGACGGTTTGCTCGCCGAAAATCGAATTCGCACCATTCGACGTTAAATAAAGTCAAAACGGCGAATTTTTGGAGAAATACTTATTGGAGCATATTTAAAGTTTTGAAAATACCTTTAAAATGAGCTTTGGTACAACTCATTAGCATCAAAACTTACGAAGTTATGATGAAAATAATATGGTTGTCTCCATTTTTCGGCAAAAAAAAGCAACAATGATACCAATGGCTTCACGACAAGAATTGAAAGTAAACGAAATCCTTGTACAATTAACTTTGTTTGGGTATTAACAATATGTTCTAAAAGTTTGAACGGTTTAGAATGCCTATATTTGAAAAAAATTAGATTTACGTTAGTAATAAATTTTGAAATTTTTGAAAAAAAAATCCTTTCTTCCGCAATAACTAAAAAACTAAGTGAGATACGAAAAAAATGAAAAGGTACAAAAATGAAGGGCTTTTCTTGAAGAAAATTTTGGTTATTGTTTTGATTCTGTACGATAAAAAGTAATTGAGTAATCTTGGTTGTAAGTTGGCATGTTAGTGCGAAGACCACCATTCCCGAGCCATTTAAACTCCCCCCCCCCGGCCTACAAAGTTGCGATAGCAAAAATATATGTCCCTTAAAATTACTATTGGAGCACTCAAAAATCGCTATGAATACCTTAAAAAAATTTTGGAGCGATTTTGGCTTGGAGCCGTAATTCGCCCCGCCCCCTAGGTTTCTATGGGTTGAAACATTTATTTTAATCATAAATTACAAATTAAAGTTTATTTTACATATTTAAACATGATTTAATCGAAATATTGCTTAAAAATATGTTTTTAAATTTAGTGTCAAAAGGGGTAGTTTTCACCGCCTTAAAACAAAAAGCACACCTCAGGAACATGTAACTTTTGAAGAGGAGGGTAAGATGAGCTCAATTACCAAATTTCATTAAAATTGGTGCTGTCCGAAAGAATTCGGAGGTAATACTCTATTTTTACCGCTATCCACTGGACTAAGTATCTGGTTAGTATTTTATTATCTAGAGTTGGTGGGCTATGTACTCCATTAAAAATGTCGATAAGCTTTATATCGATAGCATTAATGGCATCAATAGGAAGTAAGTTATTACCTTGCTCGTCGCGGATGAAAGAAAGATAAATTCGGCCGATTAAAACCACCTCGGATGAATATATACCGTCGTTACTGCAGAGGATCTCATTAGATGTCCCAGAAAATGATACGCCAGATCTTACAATAGAAGATAGTGCAAATGTCATAGCAAAACTAAAAAATTAAAAGGGTCCAGGTTCAGGCTTTGTAGCCACAGCCCACAATTAACACCTATTTGAAAATAGTTCCAAGGAATTTAAAATTGAATTCATGATTTGTGTCCTGTTGCGGCCCTTACGGCCACTAATCAAAGTTTTTAACAATAATTTTAATACTGCTAATTTTTACTATTTTTTCCTCGTGAGTACTCGCAGGAACACTTGCTCTAACATACGAGTAGATAACACTTTTAGTTACGCAATTAAAATCCGCTAGAGGAGAGCTCCCATTTGGAGTCTATTGTGAATTATTTTAATTACCCTATCACCCCATAGATGGCTTTTGATTGTTTTGAGCTTTTTTCATATAAAAACGTCTATAAATAAAAATAATAAATTTATAAATAAAATAAATAAAAATATAAATAATAAAATCGCATTAATTTAAATTATGTTGTAAATTATTCTTCTAACCTTTCATTTGTATACAAATGAAATAACATCAAAAATGTTAGGTTAGTTTTTACTCAAATCAACAAATTTTGCGTTCCTTTTCTGCTCTGCTCATAAGTTCTAAAAAGTAGAAAAAGAACACACCTAATATAGTGGCCATACGGCCACTAGCTAAAAATTAAATAGTTTATCTTTTCTATTTACAATATTTACATTTTTATTATTACATACGTATTTACAGTGAGCTTTTGAATAAGACTAAATTTCTATTTTAAATGCTGCCTTATATAGGCTGGAGACATTCCATCGCCTACTATCAAGAGACGATGAAATATCTCCAGCCTGCTAATTTATTTCATTGTATGGGACACCAGGTAGCTACTGGCATAGCTTACCTGGTTCCCCATAGTCCTTCCAGTCGAAAACGACATAATTTGTTATTATAATTCCATTTAAAAAAAAAACTAGTGACGCGTGTTAATCGGAAAGAAATTATTATTGCACAATTTATTGTTAACAAATCAACAACAGATAATTTGCACTTTTAATACGATAAATAAGCGCTTAAAGAACATTTGCTAAGTGCTTCTCAGCCAAGCTTGCTACTGGGTAAACAAAAATTTAATCTCGTAAAGTTGGCAGAAAGTTGCGATTTACTCGCATTTTTTTAATCAATTTATCCCGGAGTTCTTGGAATTGCCACCATTTCCTACACACTCGGGGACAACAACAGCACATTGTTTATTGTGTCAACACTACGGCAAAAGGGTGACTCTATTAGCTTTGGTAGCTGCCGTCGTTCTGTTCTCAGTTTTATTTTACTTTTTTTTTCGTTGTTTTTATTTATTTATTTTTTCTTATTATTATTGTGACTTGTGGTTTATTGATATTTGATACGAGCCTTCCGATACGAGCCACAGTTGGATTCATTGGTAAATTGTTTACTCTTTCGAAATAAATGACTAAAATGCAATTTACAGTGACAACAGCAAACATGTCCTTATTAAATTGATTCGATAGGAATGGAATTTATTTCCTTACGAAATTGATGGAAGGAAGGAAGGAAGACATTTTATAAATAAATAAATAAAGTTACTGAACTCTTCAAGGTGTGCAAATATGAAATTTTACAGATAAGAAGCTTCACGTGTTATGGTTTTAGTTATACTTATGAATTGTGTATGGTAGAGGAGAGAGCCTACGGCATAAAATGATTTAAGTGTTATTTTATTACATAATAAAAATGTTTGAACAATCTTAATATGTATATGCTTTTGTGAATTGTTTGTGAAAGGAATTTGTAGAGTTACAACAATCACAAAATAAAATGGTTTTTATCGGTTATTAGCATTGTGATAATAGCCCTACAGATCCTAAGACTAAAAGCTTGTAATAAAAATTAATATTCAATATAACAACGAGGTGAACAAGAAAATCTTAACAACACCACCCATTCACATTAAAAACTTCGATTCCATTAAATGATGAAATTGGGTAACATCTATATAGTCCAGTAAAATAAGAAATTCACTTCGGAATCCTTTGTAACGGGGCCATTCTTTTATAATTGTATAAATAATATATGGTAAAAAATCCGCTTCCAAAAAAAGTGCCACTGCAATAGTTATGAAACAAAAGAAGTGTTAAATTATGGTTTTTCGCGAATAGCTTTTAAAATATAATTTTTTCCGAAAAAACTGATAACGCAATTCGAAAGACGAGGAAATTTTAAGTAAATAATGTCTGAGAAACTTTTTTGTATGATCAAATCCCTGGGAGATACGAATTTGTTAATTAAGGTCTAGCTTCATAGTATGTGTGTATGAGCAAAAAAAGCGACGCGCTTCGTACAAAAATGGCTTTAGCTTTTGATTGGTAAAAGCAAATGCAAAAAAACCAAAGTGCTTATTGAAGAAAAATACTTCGCTTACTCGATTCATGTATTTAAATGATAAAAAACATATTTAAACAATTATTATTAACTAATAATTGGTAAAATATCACTTGTTTCAGTAAATCTTCTGCAAACTGTTAAAAAGCAAAATTGTTTTTAAATTTAATTTGTGGATTGGTTTCCTGAAATGGTCATAATTAAGATATACATATGGTGGATTCTTTTTCAAACTGGATAGCAAAAAAAAAATATCGCTCAAACTTTGGGAATATGTTCGGGAACTCGATGTGATATACCAAAAAAAATTTTAGCGCGATTGGGTGCGCCGTTTCAGAGTTACAACTGATTCAATATTGACAAAAACGCGATTATTCAAAAATCACGTATTTCTCATTTATTTATAGCTCTCGACAAACGCTGACTTTTGAGATGGCCATATAGATTTTTGTAGGAAATTGTCCGTCCTTTCAGATGAAATTACACAAAAAACAATTGGACGCATTTTTGGCTAACTTTTTGGCCTTTTTTGGCCAAAATTTACAAAAAAAACGGAAACGGTATTTTCAAATTTTTTTTTTCATGTCACCAATCGATTTTCTGACCCAAAAACTACGCGCCATCAAGTTTTCAGAGTGGTTTTCTCAAAAATGCGAAAATGACAGCGTTTGTACCATTTTTGACCATTTTTCGAATATCACAAAATGTCTTATTTTTCTCCAAATTATTTTGGGGGTGCGCGAAGACCTACAGGGGGCCCGAGAAAAAGATCGAAAGTTTTCATATAAAAAATTACAAAAATTTAAAAAGCGATTTTTACCGCGTGATCACGCGGCGTGGACGAAATCGAAAAGTAAACAGCTTATTTGACTGACTTATTCGCCAAATTTGATGAAATAAATTTAAAGTTACAAGGTGATCAATTAAATTTTCTCAAAACTAAAAATATGATATCTGCATTTGTTGCAAAACTTTTGTTATACAAACAGAATTTGGGCAGAGGAGAATGCTCGCAGGTGGAACGTTCTTTTAAAGAACGGTAATAGGTAATACCTATATTCTTATTTTATTAATACTGGAACTTTTCGCCCCACGCTATTTACATTTAAGTAAGTTATATTTATAAATTTTACTAATAACTTCATTAATTTCATTCTTAGCGTGATTTTGAAAGGTAGGTTGTTCCCATATACTGGCTGGAGCAATAAAAACTTACTATTTTTCAGTTCATTTTGAAATAAAAGCGTATTTTTTATTTTTTTTAAATTATTTATTTTTATTTTCAACTTTTTAGTCTATTATATGTCTTCCGTCATTTTGTGGCCGCCGCCACTGTATTCTACTCGTCATACCCTTCCATTTGATACCCATACCGAGCGGGTTGTAAAGAAAAAAGTAATCCGCTATTTTGTGTTGGCCTCCAGTTTGAATTTGGAATGGAGTAACATAGCTAATTCTATTCTACTTGTCATACCCTTTCATTTGATACTCATGTCGCGGGATCGGGGAACACCATTGCAAAATTCTCCCGCCATCTTTATTTTTTTTACAACAAAATCAGAGTCCGTTGTCACGCAAACTATGCATATGTGCAAAATTTTAAGTTGATAGGTTATACATATTTTCTGCTTTTTTTCTATTATGTCTTCCGCCATTCGGTTTTGGCTGCCATTTTGAATTTAGAATGACGCCACACAGCTGAGTGTATTCTACCTGGCATAGGACGCGTTTAGGCCCAAGTTACTTTAACTCTGTTAAATTATCGCTGTTAACTCAGCACTGTTCCTAGCATACCATTTGACAGTTCTCATTTTACAACTAATAACAAGCAAAAATTTTAACATTTCTTATTTTATAAATAATAACAAGCAAAAAAATTAATAATATTTTTGTGGTAAGCAAATAATTTAGTAATATTTTAATATAGCAAAATATTACTAAATTATTTGTTTACCACAAAAATTCACAAGTAAACGTCAACCCCTTTTGACAGTTAGAAGCTGTTGTACATTTTATATACGCCAAAAAGCACAAATAAGTTTGCTAACAGAGCTAAGTAAATTGACGTTTATACCGTTGCTAACATGCCTACTGCAAAAATCGGCTGCCATCTTGATTTTTTTTCAAAATGGTCAGATTGCATTGTCACGCGAACTATACATAGGTATACATACATATGTGCACAATTTGAAGTCGATGGATATGTGAATAAGTTCCGAGTGTCGATAAGCTTTTACTTTTGTTCGCCTTTTGCAATTATTGTTTTTTCGATTTTTTCCAAGGGCGAGTATCGTTTTTCCAAACCGGCTCCGCACTAAGTACTAACCAGTCCAATGCGGCTTAACTTCGGTAATCGAACGAGAACCGGTCTATTGGGTATCTATAAAATTTCTGAGAACTCCAGTAAGTTCAAAATCAGCTCCCCTGAGCAGCGCTCCCAATTTTTCCCGCTGGGATTCTTCTCACTTAAAATTATTTAAGTATTAATTACCTTTGTACCTATATTTTCAAGCACAATTGCATATTTTCTATTGTTTTCTTAACAATTAAAAATATGTACCTAATTCATTTACCCAGCTACGTGCAATTGTCTTCTCAGAGAGAACAGATTCTAGTATTTTTAGTAGATTTTATTATATCATAAAATTTGATTAACTTGGGTTTGGGGGTGCATGATTAAGTTTTTGTTATAGTAAGGGGTCCATAACCGAAATAAGTTAGGGAATCACTGGTCTAAAGCTATACTGCTTGTCATTTAAGATTTGGTTGACTTCTAAATAGTCCTAAAATTATTTTCTTGACCTTTGCGTCCGCGAGCTTGCAGAAAATAGAAGTATAGTTGCTATTAAAGATAATCTCAAGATAGCCTACAGGTAAATATACTAGGCCAAAAGTTTATGAAGCCAAATGAGAAGCCATATTATTAACGTCAAGGTTTTTAACATTTCTATTGAAAGAATCACATTTGAATGGAAGCGTATATAAATGTTAATAATCTGATTTATGTTATTGCCTCCACCTTATAAATAAAAAAGATAATCGATAATATCGAGCAACAAGATCGAATAACAGAATCTGAGCTCTATAAAAATTCGCGTCTAGATGATATAAAACAAATTTATAATCTACATTCTATTTTAAAAAGAGGAGTTTTAAGCAGTTTTGTGAAATATAACACAGAAATTTGTATCTTTTAATGCATACGAATTCATTAAGTGCCAACGCATACATTTGAAAATACATTGACCATAGTTGTTACCTAAAGTACTCAAGTAAATTAACATGAAAAGAAGGTGCAAAGATACCTCTCAATTGCCCTCAGAACATACCGACATAAAAAACAGCTTCTCCCCAAAAGTGGGCATATATCTCTTCAAAAATAAGCAATTCGATTAAGTTTGAGACTTCAATTGCAGCTATTAAACACGACTAAAATCATGAAGCAGATATTCGTCAAATCCGTCTATTTATATCCCAAGTAAATTAATACAATATAATAAGTGGTTCAGATCTGAATTCGCTAATGGTAATTGAAAATGAGCAAGACAGTCGTCTGCAGTCAGACGGGAGCAATGCCATTTGGCCAGAGCCATAGTGCAGTCGAGACGAGCAGCAAGGGAAAAGTTTCAATTTAATTAGATATAAGAAGACTGGCAAAGTTCTACCCGACAGTAATTCTCGCCCTATCATGGATCTGAATGGTTCTCGGGAACGCAGGACAAAACTTTTGTGTTCTTTGAGACTTATAGAACGTATTCTACTCTAAAAAGATCCCCTCCACGAAAATGAGTAATAAGTAAAGGTCTGCAGTGCTCAAAAACTCCTCCAGCTGAAGGACTTGCAAACTAACGTGAGAATAGGAATGGCTCCAACAGATGGGCAGCAAATGGTATACAGTAGCTGAAGATTCGTGAAGTTTTTTTTAAAAAATGCAACAAGTGCATCACGGGCTGACGACCCGCCAAGGTTAACACTGAATCGAATGATAAATGGCGCAGCACGTTGCACTTTCAGTGGCAGCAGGAAGTTATTATTATTGTATGCGATCAATCGGACAAGTTTATTTTTAACTCTTTGATAGCGACAGAAAAAAATCTTCCATCCAATCTGTCGTCCAGCACTAACAATCGCGTGAATAGCACTCTATTTAGCACACTTCACAGACGAATTATCGAGTGTGCGGACCTGCAATTGCCCTCGCTAAGCACCATCAAATTTGCGCTATTATTTAGCGCTTTCAAATAGTTCAGAACACAATGTTTATTTTGGCGCTGCTGCAATAAGGAAATTAAATAAACTAACAAGAGCCTCTAATGAAAGCAAATGGATGAAATTGAAAGTTTCTTGTACGTGTCTCTAAAACGGCGATTAACTTTCTCCGCGTCATTTTTTAGTCGTAAAATTTTCTTTTATTATCGGTCGTCGTTTCTTGAATGCATGCACGGCAGTCTAGCCTAGTTTGGAAGTTAAGTTGGGGTGCAGTTGTGGCAGCAGTAGTACAATTCTAAAAATTAACGACTTTTTTTATATTAGATGAGGAATTATTGTTGACAGAGTTGTTATAAAGCCGATTTAATGGCGACAACTTCTTTGAGGAATTAAAAAGGGAATAGATTAGAAGAAGCGCTGGTAAAGGATAGATTTATAGGCGATAGAGATTAACCTTTGTGGTTCTAAATTGAATACTTTTTATGACTGCAAACATCATTTAAAGGCAATTAAAGGGTTATTTTTGTTTTAACATAAAAACTAGTTGCTATTTTTACCTATTTTGTGCCTGTCTAAATAAGTACAAAAGTTAAGAGTAGACGAGATGTGCTAAAGATTTTGAAAATAAATGCGATAATCGCTGGTGATTCAAGGATTGTACTAAAGTCAAGCTAATTCTATACGAAAATTGTTTGGAAATTGGAAATTCTTTTCTTTACCTGAATGAGAGACTTGGTCAGCCATCATCGAAAGGGGGAATAACATGTTAGTGGCGTGAGTGAACCGGAAAAAACCGCAATGTAAAGAGGGAAGAGAAAGAGGTGGGAAAGGCGAAGGACCGTGGTGCTGCCGGGGTTCGAACCCGGGACCTCTGCGATGGTAGCCAGGCGCCTTAGGGTGAAAACACAAAGAAAGCAGGTTGCCTGCATTCCTATTGCCAGCGTCTAGCGGCGCCAATCAGCACAAAGAATGGATATCCATTCTTTGTGCTGATTGGCGCCGCTCGACGCTGGCAATAGGAATGCAGGCAACCTGCTTTCTTTGTGTTTTCACCCTTACTCCCTAGACTACCGAGGCCCCCCAACTCTTGAGCAGCCTACATACAGCTAACCGGGAAATGACACTTATTTGGCAAAATTCTTCCCCCAGATTGGCCCCAAAATTTAAAATTTATAAGTTTTGATTATAAATTCTGTATTTGGTACCTTAATATCCCCCAGATACATTTTCATGGAAATCAGAGCACAATTAGCAAATTTGGGTGTACATTTTGAATTTGGGTGATATTTCGGCGGCCATTTTGAATTTCGAAAATCAGGATTCGAGGTGCATCGTGGGAAACCCTCACGGAACTTCGTGCAAAATTTCGAAGCTCTATGATGACTGCGCCCGCTATAGCGCACACAACATACATACATACATGCATACATACAGAAACTTTCTTTTATTAATATAGATTCTGTATTTTATTCTTAATCATTATTATAACTCTTGTCTTAAACTGAGCTTAAATTATCGGGCCGGCAAAAGTGCTTATGGGCGCCATCTACACCCTCGGTATTTCAGCATTGAATAACTCTGACAATTTTTAGGCAATGTCGACAAATATACACGATTCTGAAACGTCATTCAGAAGCATTTTAGGTCTGACAAACTTCTATTTTCAACAAGATGGCGCACTCTGCCACATCGCGTCCGCTACGATGAAGTTCTTGCAAGTTCCCGGGACACACGTTGTGCCGAAAAATAGTGATTTGGAGTGGCCTCCTCGTTCTACCAGACTTTTTCTGTGGGGTTATTTAAAAAGTGAATGCCAGCAAACCGAAAACCATTGACGAACTATCAAAGCTAACATACGAGCCGAAATAGCTGCTATAACGCCCGTGTCTGGGCGTCTAGTTTCGTCTCACAAATAGTCGTCGAACGTCTGTTTCAGTCAGTTAGGCACAGCCAAGCATTCATGATTTTCTGCTACTCAAAACTATCGTTTATCTCAAAACTATATTTTTCAAGTTGGCCGGAAACATAACTCAGGCAATTTTCAACCGATTCACTTGAAATTTTGAAGGCATCTTTAGAAATACATTGTCTATGGAAGTCTTAGAATAGAGAAGAGAAGGAAGCGCAATTTATTGAAATCGGGGTAGTATTTCGGCAACACATATGCCCAGCAATCCCATAGTATTTGTGCAGCTTCAGGACAATGGCGGTATCATATTTAGTCAAAAACCGGGAGGGTTTGCGTTTCTCAGCATTGAAAATTTCAAGTAAATCGGTTGAAAATCGCCTGAGTTATATTTCCGTCCGTGGACCCTGGAAAACCGATGACGTCAGCGCAAAAACGCTGCACAGCCGCCATTTTGAAAATGGATTGCCTAAAAAAAATTATTGTATACAGTCACTGATATGTATGATAAACACCCTTTTTTATAATCTCGCATTATTTTGTAGTTTTTCTGAAAAAAAAATCCTTAAAAAAAAATTGTTTCATTTTTAAGATTCCCAGCATTTATAAGATGTCGGGTAATTAATTTAAAGAAATGATCAACGCAAAAATTTCCATTTTCTTGTCAAACAAAAATAAAAACGAGGAAAGTGCGCTGTGGCGGATTTTTCATGAATTTAAGTGTTTCATTTGGGCTTACACAGAACGACACAGAGCAACACGCTATGTCGGACACAGTTGTCTTTCTGTGTCTAAATGGAAGGCACCCATTGTATTTAAAAACTGATTTAAATTAAATCGTAGAGAATATCCTAATAAATCTTGCTCATTTGTCAAAACCGGCTAAGAAATGTCAGAGTTATTCTATGTTAAAATACCGAAGCTCTAGATGGCGCACCTCTCAGATTTACAAAAATCTTTGAAGGCGATTTTCTCGAAACTCATATTTTGCACTTATGCACTTCTGGCTTTGTACTGTCCCAGTTGGGAACAGAATGCATTCAGAATTGATTCCAGTACATTGGAAGTGATTCCACTTCAGATTCAAAGACAGATTTGCGTAGGGATGTCATAGGACGGAACCAATTCATTCCTCTCTGCATTCCTTAGAATCGGTTCGGAATTGATTCCTTAGAATTGATTGGAATTTTTTTACGCTTAGCAACGAACTGGGAATACATTCGATTCCCTTCTGCATTCCGCAGAATGAGAAAAGGAATCAATTGGTTCCTTCGGAATGCATTCTGAATCAATTCTTCTGGAATGCGTTCTTCTTTTCCCAACCGGGTTATTCCAGTCCCCGACACATGTTGCTTGTTCCGTAATAGAGTTTTTTCCAGGTGAGGTTATTAGCCTCACGCCACAACCTTACTTGGAAGGGACTAGCCCGATCATATTAGCGAATCCTCTCTCTTAGGATAGTTACCATTGGCCACCAATAGAAGTTTACGATAACAGTTTCATCAGTCCAGAACAGTTGTGGCTCGTGTATATTTTCATACAGACACAACATAGTGGCGTGTGTGAGTCGGACGAACATGTAGGAAGTTGGTCGAGTAGAAGCTTCGCATTTACAGTTTTAGGTAGGTGGGAGTCTTCTGCGTACACTGATACCTTATTCATGAAAACAGGTCATAGGGTTACAAAAATACAGGGTGATATGTAAACCTCTACAAAAAAAATTTCAAAACGCCCTAGCGGCTAAACCGTTACGACTTCCCTCCCCCTCCCATACGATTTTTTGTTCGTCTACGCAAAACCTATCCACAGCCGGCCGCTTTGTGACTTTAGGTGGGACAACCTGCATAAAGAAAACAATATAAATTCGAAATAAATTTTCATAATTTTTTTCTTTACCCTCCATTTTCCGATCAAACGTGAGGTTTTCTGGAAAAAGCTTAATGGTGTGGCCACACTACGCGGTCTTGGGTCGTACGCGCTTTTGCCTTTTTTTTTCATATAGAGTTTTATGACTTTTTTACGACTTTTTTACGACTTTGCCCATGGTAAAGGCCGTGCGGCCAAACAACGCGGACAAAAGGCTGTGGTTAAAAAGGTACATTGTGCGTCCACACACTATGAGCTTTTCAAAAGCGCGTACGCCGTTTCAAATGAGAATTGATTTTTTCTCACTCATGACTCAGAAAATTAAAAGATCACGCGCGCTTTTGGCTGGCCGTACGACCAAAAGCGCGTGGATTCTAAGTCCGCGTAGTGAGGACGGGCCTTAAAGGACCTTTTTTGTCGAGAATTTTCATAGCTTTATTTTTTTCTCTTGACATTTTTCCAATTTTGACGTTTGTCCCGAGTTACGGCCGGCAAACCGTCGGAAAATACGTTCAATCGACTTTTCTCTTGATTTTCACAAAGTACGGCCCGGAACTCAACGGTTACCTTTTCTCCTATTGCTAAACTCCGACCATTCCAAATTTCATTAACTTACAATTTTTTTTGCAGTTTTAGTGATATTTTTACTCTGGGCGCTGTACTATTTATTTTTCTACAAAATTTAATGAGTCAGATTCTCCTGCTGTTCGGGCTGGCCCAGGTATGTTGTAAAAATCATCTTTGGGGATCTGAAACACAAAGTAGGTCGCGAACAGGTATGATCTTCGATAGCAACTAAATGCATCTTGGAGCGATGGGTTAGAGCTAGCTAAGGAATTGAAAGCCCCACCAATAACTGATGATAGTCCTACGCTGCCGCCCTCAATCTTAGAAGAAGTTAGCAGAGCCATCATCTAGGCTAAAAACAACAAAGCCTCGCGAGCAGACGGCATCCCCGCGGAGCTGGTTAAATATGTAGGACCTACACAACATCAAGCGAATCATATGAATTAATTGTACAAGTATGGAAGCAGGAAACGATGCCAGAAGACTAGAAAAAAGCATCCTCCTACAAAACAGGATGGCTCTATACGCTCGAAAAATCATAGGCCAGGCAACAGAGGTTATGTGGAAGGTCCTATCGGTAAGCGAGATTAAAAATACTTCATTAGCCTACCAGATATGATTAACGCAAATCATCGAATAACTACGCACTTTTAACCAATCTATTCATATCAAACGCCTCCTCAGACTACCGAAGTATTACTTATGAGTCGTCTTTGTGTAGAACGTAATATTTTCAATTTAAAAATAACAAATTATCAAAACCATAATTTTATAAAAACATATTTTCACCCACGCCCTATTGCCATTCACCTGCAGACTTTCATATCATATATATATACTATGGCATTCAACTATCAACCAATTGCAAGACGTTCCGAAGTATTAAGTAGCTCAAGTACATTTTTCATTTCCGCATAAAGTTTGTCAAATGCAAATCTGAATTTTTTGAACATTTGTTCGCCGTCTCCTAAATGGGATAAGAAAGCAGTAAGCACAAATCTCAATTGCATTCTACATTTAACATGAAAAATAGTGTGACTAAGAATTATAATATGAAATTAGAAAATTGTGTCCCAAGAAATCAAAATTCAACACTTTGGACAGTAGTTTCTGAGGGGAGATTCTAAAGGGTTTGAAAAATGCTTTTGGAGATAAAAGTTACTTTTAATTGTACAAATTAAATAAAAAAAACAATTAAAAAATTTTCCATTCTTTCTAGCTCGCATTTATTTACTTTTTTCCTGCCATCCATCTGATATTGCCCGTCTACAAACAAGTGCCGTAACCCATGTTTAGAAATAACTTTTCGTCGTTCATAGCCCAATATCAAAATTATCACTTAATTTCTCATTCATAAAACACAAAATAATTAAAAAACAAGCAAGTCCGTGATCTTGTCGCTAAGTTTAAGTAAATCGTGAATATTTACTAGAAATTTAACAGTTTGTAAAGTGGCAAAGTAAAAAAAACTCACTCTAATAAACATATGTGAATTTTCTCAATTTACTCATGACATTAAGCCCACACACGCGCTTGTAAACAAAATGCTAAAGCAAAGATCATTAATAAAATGACGAAGAAAAAAAACGTTTTCGCTGCTGCTAAAAACTGTGACATAAATAAGTGTAAACGGAGCTGGTGGTAGTGGTAAAGCTGTACGGAATCGCAAAATGCCCATTCACTTTTTCTAAAACGCTATATTTTAACACAAATGTATAACGTAATCGCGGCTCGCCTACGTCATTCAACTTCTAGGAAACATGAAACAGGTAAGAAAGAAAGAAAGATCTTGAGTCATAGAACCTTGAGAGGCTGACAACGCGGAGCTTAGTTTCGATATTTGAATTGCATTAAAAGAGAATTCCAAGCGAAAATCGAATTCCATCTATCGGCGACACAAGGAATTTAGACTATTGCCAGCGTAGATCTGGAGGTAGGGTCCTGTTCCTGCTCGTAGTCATCAATTAATTTTATCACGATAATCGCTTAATGTACAAAAATTATGAAAATAAAAAAGAGTAAAGTACACTTACTGAGTCTGCCAAAGCTGTGAGAGAGCCTTTTCTTCAGCTTCTGTAGAGCGCCACCTTTTTTCTCACGCATGGTTACACCTGAAATGAAAAAAGAAAAAAAACGTTAGCAGCAGGCTAATTATAATGAATACACACCTGAATGGAATTATTAGCATGCAATGGAGGTGTTAGGTGAGCGGCAGGGAGCTAGTCAACATACAAGAGATCTACATAGAGAAATGGTTGGCGAAACTGAAAGTAAAAGGCTAGGCTGGGTGCTGTGCTGGCGCAGACTGATAGCTATAAATAGCCTGGACGGCGGCGCTACTAGCAGGTATTCGTGTCGACATCCAACAACAACAACTGGTAATCGACCTTTGCTAGAGATTAATCAGGAAATTTAAGTGAAATTTTGTCCAACACAAAAAATTAAATTTTTGCGTAATTGCAGGTGATTTGTTGTGTTGCTCCAGAAAATGAAACAGTTTTTTTGGTAGTGTATCCATTCTGCTATTGTCAAGAGTTATTTAACGAAATATTTCTCAACTGAAGTATGAAGCATCAAAATATTGCTTTTATCTTTTGGACCAACTCGACTTGACCTTTGGGCCAAATTCCACAAATATTTTGAGTTTCAAACAAATCTTTTCACTTTTGCTTTTGCTATTTTGAACTACCGAATTTGGTATATCAAGAAACGTTGCAATGTCTAGTATTAAGCTTAGTTCGAAGGATAAAACAGGTTTAAAGTTACGAGGAGTCCGGAGGGTCTTAAGGTGTAAAGTTGTTCCACTAGAGTTGAGCCGGACTTGCATGAGGCAGTACATTTGTCCCTTACACGATGGTAAATTGTACTGATGCCTCAATTTTTTTAAATGTTTCGGTTCATAAATAATGTTCTACTGGTATATGAGCGTGTATTGAGATAAATGAAGCGAGGTGTGATTGTAAATTACGTAGTGGAGAGACATTTCTCTCTTCTTTTGCGGCAGTAAAATATCCAATTTAAACTGAGCGCCGTGGTGGGATTGTAAATACGAACTAGATATTTCTTACATTTTTCGAGGGAGTGAAATTTTGTACTGGAGAGACAATTCTTACATTTTTCAAGGGAGTGAAATTTTGTACTGGAGAGACAATTCTTACATTTTTCGAAGTAGTAAAATTTTGTACTGAAGAGACAATTCTTACATTTCTCGAGGGAGTGAAATTTTGTACTGAAAACAATTCTTACATTTTTCGAGGGAGTGAAATTTTGTACTGAAGAGACAATTCTTACATTTCTCGAGGGAGTGAAGTTTTGTACTGAAGAGACAATTCTTACATTTTTCGAGGGAGTGAAATTTTGTACTGAAGAGAAAGTTCTTACATTGTAATTGGAGTGTAATTTTGTATACTGGAGAGACATTTCTTACTTTTTTTGAAGAAGTGAAATTTCCAACATGAAATGAGCTGAGGCGAGATTGTAAATACGTACTGGAGAGACATTTATTACTTCTTTTGCGGTAGAAAAATTTCCAAATTGAAATTGGGCGAGGTGGGATTGCAAAATATAAATATACATTGTGGAGGCATAGATTTCTTATTTACTTTATTTGCATATTCGAATTAAACTCGTAAAAAAGCTCTTCATTGGTATTTATTTTATTTCTTTTTACACGACTGCCCCAAAAAAAGGAGTGTAATGTGTTTAGGTTTATTGTGTGTATGTACGTTGCTTTCTACCACCATAACTTCTAAACGCCTGAACGGATTTAGTTAATCTTTTAAAAAACAATATGGCGGCCGTCAGGCGCATTTTACGTCACCCTCTTTTTTTCTGATTGGGTCAATATGGGTATCAAACGAAATGTGAAATTGAGACGATTTCAAATATTTATAACACTTAATAGATATGTGTTAAATAAATGCGAATTTTATGCTTAAATAAAATTAAATTACTCGAAATGTTTTATATTATCCGATCACCATGAATGAACATTTAATAGTTAAGTCTAGTATGCTATTTAAGCAAAATGAAAATTCCCTTTACAAACTCTATGTAACAACACTGCCCCAAAAAGGAGTGTAATGTTTTCAGGGTTCATGTATGTATGTTTGTATGTTTCTTTATTCCACCATAACTTCTAAACGCCTGAACGGATTTAGATGGCTGGGGTACCGCTAGAATCGTTTAATGAGTCCGAGTAACATAGGCAAGAATAATTTTTAAAATAACAATATGGCCGCCGTCAGACGCAATTTACGTCACACTATATTTTTTTTCTGATTGGGCTAGATGGAGCTGTTCTAGATCTAGGCTCTAAAATTGTTGTCAGGGACAAGCTTATATCGCGCTTAGTCGCTTAAGGAAGTTAGAAGGTCTAGCTATTAGCTATTTGGATCCTTGTAAAGTTATTCACGAGCCTCATGATTAAAAATCACTCAAAGAGTTAGATCGGCTCAGAAAGCTCGACCAATGAGAGCCAATGGAATTTTCGCTCACATATATACTAATTGATCCAAGCACCACTTTTGCCTAATCTGTCGGCGTGTCTAAATTTAGCTGGAATAAATCAAACTTCGATAACTTTACTTTGGCATTAAAACTGTATCTCAATAGTTGTAAGTCCTTTAATAATGAGAAGTAAAATAAAATCACTTAATAAAAACTACATTGGTTTAAGAATTATAATCACTAAAATATCATAAAATAAAAAACAAAATAATTAAAAAATTAAAAAACACGACGCCCCCCCCCCCTGTGACAAAAAAATGAACTAAAAAGTCAAAAACAAGTTTTAAGTACTAATGTAAGACAGAAACAAGATATAGAAGACATTTTTTCTTAGTATAGTCAATGTTTGTATAATAAATATAAGTATAAGATATTGTCTAACTACTGTAGAAAATATTAACTTTAAATAGTCATTTTGTTAAGTAAGTGAGACGACTCATTGTAATTTGTAAGTAAGTGAGACGACTCATGGCTCTGGAAGTTGATAGGGTAGAACCTTGATGTTGACGGTTTTAGATAGGTAGGAGTATTCTGCGTATACTGATACCTTATTCATGAAAATAGGTCATCTTCTTTAACGGCTCTACAACCGGGATCCGGTCCTGGCCTCTCGCAACTGTTCTCCACCGGTCCCGATTCCGAGCCGATGTCATCCAGTTTGGCATTCCTATGCTCTGAGCGTCCTGGTCTACGCCATCCTTCCAGCGGAGGTTGGGTCTCCCTCGCTGTCGCACCCCATAAGTCTTACCGCAGAGAACTTTCCGAGCATGCTCATCTTCACTCATACGAGCTAGATGTCCTGCCCACCGGAGTCTACCGAGCTTTATTTTCTTCACAACATCTATGTCGCGATAGCGCTCGTAGATCTCGTCATTGTAGAGTCTCCGGAATCGTCCTTCCTCACATACGGGGCCAACAATCCTCCGAAGTATTTTCCTCTCGAACACTGCCAAGAGGTTAGAGTGCTTTTTGCTAAGCACCCACGTTTCGGATGCATATGTGAGGACCGGCAAGACCATCGTCTTATATAGTAAAAGTTTAGACGTTATGGTTAGATGCTTGGATTTGAAGAGCCTTGACAGGCTATTGTAGGCTTTGTTGGCTTTTAGCAGTCGTGTGCGTATTTCAGGAAAATAGGTCATAGGGTTACAAAAATACAGGGTCATATGTAAAACTCTACCAAAAAAACTTCAAAACGTTTTTTTGTTCGTCAATCCATAATCTATCCATAACCGGGCGCTTTGACCCTCCTCAAGGGACACCCTGTATACATAGAAGATAGATGAACAAAAAATTCATAAAAATATCGCAGCTTTTTCAATCAGTTTAGTCAAACTAGCAATAACTTATATGCAACAAGGGAAGAATGATCTGAGAAACATCGTTCAGCATAAAAAAAAAATCACCTGACAAAAAACTATCAAAAAACTAAGATCTCTGTCTCTGTCTAATTTATTGTTTGATCAATACTATATGTAATATCAGTTTCAATAGATTAAAATGAATGGAAGGCCTAACAATCTTGAAATAATTAAACTGTAAAAAAATGTGTGCATCTTAATGGTTAAAGCAATTATTTAAAAATATCCTATGAACCTACACCGCCGCGCCGGTAACATCCTCTCACTAATCAAATTTTGAATTAAGTTCTTTCAATATAAAAAATTTAATACGCTTCTGATTTTTTGTCCTGAAGAACGAAAAACGCCAAAGAAGTAAATTTCGAATTCACCTGAAAATTAAATGGGAATCGGAAACTTCTCTGATAATTCATTTACCCAACAGAGCAGCAACAGAGTCAATATTTGAAATCCATTCCCAATGTAGACTCCATACCGGCGGGCGATAAGGCTATGTTTACTTCCTTCTCTCGGTCGCAATGATTTCCTCGATTCCGCACATTCAGATTCCTTCGTTCGTTCATTAGGAATTTCAATTTCAAGCCGACCTTCTTTGCGTGCTCGTAGGCAATCCTAATGCTAGATTTCGCGGACTGAAGGTAAATAAAATTAATTTGAACGTCTTTGGCCCTGAGCTAATTCAAGGTGAACATGTGTGCCTGTGTGTGTGCATGTAAAGCTAAATAGTCAGTTAGCTTGTTAGTTAGTTACGGTTCAAAGTAATTAGTGCGAAATGTTTGAATTAGAAACGGAATCGGAAGTAGTCTTGCTCTGGCTTGATATGTGCATCGTGTAATTGTAACTAATTGGATGACAGCTAAATAATCACTCAAGTTTGCGATTACGATTTTCTCGATGTTGACTGATTGAAGCAAGGATTATCGTCTACTAATGTTATTAGATTTCTATAAATTGTTTGAGGTTACAATTTAAACCGATGCTACATTTTTCTGTTGATATAATAGCAATAATGTTATATAAAAAGCAAAAAAAACTTTGTGAAATAACACAATACCTTATAAAGAATATCGCTCCGATGGAAATGAAAATCTTGCTGCGCTGAATATCAACACAGATGTGCAAGATTGTAAATTAGTAGGTTTTTGAAAAGATTAGGTAGGACTCTAATATTCAGGCACCGGATCAAACCTCCTCTCTCAAGGATAGAAACCTCTCCCAAACCCTGTAAGAAAAGGTTTCCAAATACACGATGCCTGATCCTACCGGACAACTGCATATTTTGAAAAATGCTCGGTTATCTTTCTGGCTTGGTTTTCTTCACAGCCATGACCCAGGATTTGTATGGGATTCCTAATCTGGCCGCATGCACCCGAATTGACCAATGGACCTGGGTTACCTGACACGATTCTGGCGGTGTCTTTACGCAGCATTCTCAGGAGGTGCCGGAATCTCTGATTACTGTAGTCATCCCAACTCTATCTAGTCTTGGCACATGATATTGTTCACCTCACTTACTTATAGCCCTAATAAGGCATCTCGCCAGCTTACTTACTTATTTAAGCTGGCTTCCCACGGTGCGCGATTTTGCGGATTATCACGTACGGCCGACGTCCACGGACGAACCCGGACCGCCCAGCACGAGCTCGCACCGCACCTTTAGCTGGCTCCCAAGGTGCAAGATTTTGCGGACAGACGCGGACGGCGCACCGTGGGAAGACTGGGTCTACAGCCGGGATTTTGTCTTGGGCTCTCGCCACTGTTCTCTCCACCGGTCCCGATTCTGAGCCGATGTTATCCAGTCTGGCATTCCTGAGCGTCCTGCTCTACGCCATCCTTCCAGCGGATGTTGGGTCTCCCTCGCTATCGCACCCTATAGATCTTACCGCAGCCAGCTTAACAGGTTAATAATAGGATACCAAAGTTCCGATTAGGTCGGGCCTTCATCTAGCGTACGCTGCACCTCCTCGTTCATCTGGCAATCAAGGCGTAACCGCCTTTATCTGCTGACGCTACGCCTCCCGCGAGAAGCGGTGGATACTGGGTTCGCCGATGACATCGGGCGCAGCTGGTCCATCGCAACATGGCAGAGGATATGGGACAAGTCTACTAAGGGCCGGTGGACATATAGACTCATACCGAGAAATGGGTTATAAGGGAACTGAGTGAGTTACTACCTCACGCAGTTTCTGAATGGGCATGGAGGTTATAGGGCAAACCTTCACCGCTTCAGATTCACCTTTCTGGCCGGAAGGCCCGTACGATAAAGAGGACGCGGAGCATGTCCTCTTTAAAGACCTGAGGTTTTCGGAGCACAGAACTATGTTGGAAGCAGTTGATGAAGTGCAGCTAATACCTGAGAACTTCTTGGACCATATGATAAGGTCGGAGGATATGTGGAGAATAATGGAAGTGATGCTAGAGGCCATCCACCAGAAGCTTAAGCATTACGAAGAACAAAGAACCAGAGAAAGTCACGAAATGCAAGTAGAGATAGCAGTTAGATAGCTAGACGGCTCGACTGTTCCGGCTCTAGCGAGCACCTTTTGAGTGATTCTTTTTTAAGGGTCATGCTGATGACGCCAGGCTGAAGTAATGAATTTACGGCTCGTACCCGTCTGGACTTGAACGTCATGCAAAAAAGGGTCAGTAGGTGTCTCCTGTTGTAGGCATGCAAGCCTTAGATAGGCGGTCGAACACATTCCCTGTTGCTAGTAGGATTCTCTCCACTCCCTCGTAAAAAAGCCCGCCGCTGGTCAAGGGTGCCACGATTTTTTATTTTTCCGTCAGGGGTGCCACTCAATGAAAAAGGTTGAAAAACACTGGTTTAGAGAATCGGAAGATAGTGGGCTAGTAAATAACCCCCGGGCTATCTACTGGCAAGGGCACTACTCACAAGGTTAGTGAACTAACCAAGAGAGTACATTAGCACAAGTGTTCAAACGAGGCGTGTACTGGCATACCAGTCACTGGCAACAACAAGTAGGCGCCACGTACTAACTCTTTATACTCGCCAATGTGAACGCGGCTTTACATATTTTGAGAGAGTGAAATTTTGTACTGGAGAGACATTTCTTACTTTTTTTGAAGAAGTGAAATTTCCAACATGAAATGAGATGGGGCGAGATTGTAAATACGTACTGGAGAGACATTTCTTACTTCTTTGTGGTAGCAAAATTTCCAACTTGAAATTAGACGAGGTGGGATTGCAAAATATAAATATACATTGTGGAGGCATAGATTTCTTACTTACACTAAGGCAGTTTAATGCATATTAGAATTAAACTCGTAAAAAAGCTCTTCATTGGTATTTATTTTCTTTCTTTTTTGAATTTGCTTATTTTTGTCATTTTGGCATTACAATAGAGCACCTCGCCTCATTTGAAGTATGACATTTTACTGGCTCAAAAAAAAGAGGCACTTCTTACAAACTCATTTTATAATCGTATCGTACCCAACTCTACCGGGCACAGGGGTGAGTCAACGTGCTCGAAACGATGGATGTATTTGCTATATCCTTCCAAAACCACTCAAGAACTGCGTGAGGTCGTACTTTCTCACACTCCCTCGTAACCCACCTCTCCACGTTTGGGTTAAGTCTGTGGGTCCGCCGACCCTGAACAGATTCCCTTGTCATTCAGTTGTAGACTCGCCGTTATCGACACTGTAATTGGTTCCCTTAGAACATATTCTGCATCAAGATACACGTATACATTCTCTCGCCAGTATGTCTATTGGGATCATCCTCGCTATCACGCACGCTACATCGTTGCACGTGGTCCTGCGCGAAACGCGCGGAGGGCGCTTAGTCTGTTTGCGGCCCTTTAGTCTGTTGGCGGCCCTCTATTTTCTGCTAATAGGTTTAGTTTGGTCAGCAATCTTGGTAGTGCTACACAAATAGCGGACGCTTTACCCGCCAAGCCCTCCAAGTGTACTTTAAAAATTAGTCATCGGTCGATCATCACTCCAAGGTACTTCAGTGCGGGCTGTGACTGAATAATCTGTTCCCACATCTTGATCCTTGTGAACACTAATTTTCTTCGTTTGCAGAGCTTCAGTTTTGTGCCCAGCCTTTTTCAGCCCACGCATAAGTCCATCTCAACTCGATCTTCCGACACTGAACTTGATAGTGGTATAATAGAACATAAATGTTCTCTTTTGCTTTGAACGATAAATACAGACGAGGGGGTATTTGCAGACATGCATCCATTAAAGCAAGAGAAAAATATTACGCCTTCCTTTCCAAAACCAAATATTTACTTCTTTAAATCTCATACCAAATCTCCAAGAGCGATATTTACTTAAAAAGGGGAAATAATGAATTCTAAAACATACCAACTTAATCCCCTTAATCATTATCTTGCTAACAAGATTTTTACCCAATGTTCATAACTGCATTCCGAAGCTTTTTCATAAAATTTTCATCCATCTGTCACATTCAGAAGCGATATTTCCGGATACAAAACATGCTTCTTTTGTAGTATCTCTTTTGTGTTCCATATATTTATGTAACTTCCACTATAAAACACGCTCCAAAAGTTTTGTTTCTAATAACAATAATCTCACAATATCTGTCACAATCACACACAACCGTAATCACATTTTAGAAAATGTCCATTGAGTAAACACTTTATCAATTCGCATATAGAGAAACAATAAAATTGCGATTAGTTTCCAATATGCTGCCTTGAAACGGAAACAACCAATTTCGAAAATTCACCCAAACTGATAATGAATAAATAAAAATTCATTTTAAAATAAAATGAAATGTTTTGACTGACCCTTATTTGATTGCTTCAAAACAAACCGGAATTTAAAAAAGGAACGAAAAAAATAGGTAAAACTAATAGAACCGAAGAACAACTCTTGACATGAAGAAGAAAAAGGACGAAAAATTATTTTTGGAATTGACAGATTTAAACCGACATCCCATCCAGGAGGAATAGTCCAGAAACATTCATGCTATTCAGGATCTGCTTCCCAATGTCCTTTTGAATGACAATCAATTTGTGGAACTGAACGAGTAAAACAATTACCTCCAGCCTCTAGCCAAAACCAATGACACTAAGGACTTAAGGAAAGGATCAAGGAAAAACAAAAAGATGTTGAGTACTTTTTTTTTTGTTTTTTTCCTTGCAAGGAAAGAATAGGGCGACCTTAATTTTGGACACCTGGTGTCATTTAGAATTTCCCTTCACGGCTTAAGCACATAAGAGCGCAGAATATAGATGGAGAAAACAGAAGCACTTGTGGCCAAATTAGTGATTTTGCTGGAATCTAATTAGCATTAGCAAGGATATTGCACTTGTTTTATGTACATTCATTCATTTTGATCTATAAATCATTTTTATGACAAGAACTTCAATTTAATTTGCAGCAAGAATTCGACTTTTGTATAATGGTCTTTACCGGTGGAAAGCAACTAATAAAAAAACTCATCAAACAGAAATCAAAAAATAAAATATAACGATGACAGGAAATGCAGGAGACAGACACATGAAACTCAAAATTGACATTATTGAATATAACCGCTTAATGATAGAAAAAAAAAACTATATGCGAAATAATGGATTTTATAATAGACTATATTATGCAATAAGCTTTAGGTTAGGCCTACAATTCCATTAAGTAGGGCTTGTACTCCTTTAGGGACAACACCACGAAAAACGTTCTTAAACAAAATTTGAGCAAACTACGAGTCTTCTCATTAATAAAACAAGAGATACACAATGGGTGATAAATTTAGAGATACTTTTTTCAGTAGGGATGTTATGATTATACGCCTGATTGTCGGCCGAACGACTAAAAAAGACCTCGTAAGGTCGCACACAATTTGTCAATTCTCAGCGGGAAATGGAGTGCTGCAATAGCCATCTTTGAGCGCTTCTTAAAAAGCTTACAGCGCTCCCATTCCCATACCAGTTCCATATACTTTTTAACATTGCATGTCATTAGTTCTTTTTAATGCTCCTTTAAAAGCATTTTAGAAGCATTATAAAAAAGATTTTTAATAAGGAATATTCATAGAGGCCTTTGGATATATGAATAAGCTTTTGTGTCGAAAAACTTTTATTTTTGTTCATCTTTTGCAATTGCTTTTTCTTTTCAAGTGCAAGTGTGGTTTTATCAAAGCAGTGCCCCAACTAAGTATACTAACCATGTTCAATGCTGCTTGTCCTCCGTATCAAACGAGAACCTGTCTATTGAGTATGCTAATGTCACCCTTTATGGTCACCAAGATAATCGCCGATTTTCTTCGTTATATAAAATTTCTAAAAACTCCATTAAAGCTTCCTTGGTAGCATATTTGGCAGCACTAAAAATTAGCTCCGCTGGCAGTGCTCCGAATTTTTCCCGCTGGGTTCTAGCACATAGCAGCTCTGTTAGCAAGTCCTAATCCCACATACCTGGGTTACTTATTCTGAAGGAGCTAACGGGAGACGGGAGAATGGCGAGTTCTCCGCGCCATAAGACAGAGTTTTAAAACGGAACGCTCCCAAAGAACAACCTTGGTAGGAATCGGTGAACAATGCCTCGGAACCGGATGGACAACACTTTTCGAACCAGGACACGAAGTGGAACATGGAATATAAGAACGCTGCTTTCAAGGTTATGGGACTTGGCGAGTTCAGATGGCACGATGCGACGGAATACCTTCTGTGAATCCTTTTTATATCCTGGCAGAAACGAAACCGAAAGCCGTAGGAGTGGCGTTGGCGTAATACTCACCAAGGAAGCCAGTCCAGCTTCATTAGGAGAGGATTATTACGGTGCACCTGCGTACCATGCTAAGAAGTACTATGGTAGTCCAATTCTAAGCTCCAACTGAAGACACAGGCGATGACATAAACGACAAGTTTTATATGCGACTGAATGAGGTTTTTTGCTCTATTCCAAGGCGGACATCATTGTTTTAATGGGTGACTTAAACACAAAAATCGGCCTCAACAACACCGGCCTTGAACACACAATTGGAGTTGAAGGCCTAAGCCAAGTTACTAACAACAATGGTGAAGTGAACAACCCTGACGTGGAATTGGTAGAAAAAATCTGTTAACTCGCTAGCATTATTACCGAAAAAGACGGGCCAGAAGAAGACGTCATTTCCAGAATAAATAAAGCAAGAAGCGCATTTGCATGTCTGTCTCACATATGAAGAACACCGGAAATCTCAATTAACACCAAATTGTAGCTATTAAATTCCAACGTCAAGGCAGTTCTTTTGTAAGGTTAAGAAACATGGAAAGCCAGCCAATTCATCACAAGGCGCCTTAAAGTTTTCATCAACATATGCCTACACATATCCTAAAAATCCGCTGACAAGATGAAATTAGAAATGAAGAACTGTGGCTCAAAATCTAAAAAAAGGCGCAAAACGGCCGCTAGCGGCGAAACTATGCGGAATTCGAAAAAACAGTAAAAACGAAATTTGTAGGAAATTGTATGCTCTATAACTTTGCTCTTTTGATATTTTCACCAAAATGCATAGTTTCTTCTCAAAATAGAGAAAAAGGCGGGAAAAGGCGAAAAACGCCTATTAAATATAGCCTTGACCATATTTCATTAGGCAACTCATACCCATTAACGTTACTTTTGTTAGCATATTTTTTATCATAAAAAATTGATTTCATTCGATTACTCGATCGGTGAAGGTCGGTCTTCTACGGATCTTAGACTATTAGAACAATAAACCAGTGTTATATACAGTAATGGTATTCTTTCTTCTCGTATTTAATAGTCAAAGTTCAAGACAGGAATATTATATTTCCATGAGACGATTTGTAAAGGCCCCCATTCATATACAGGCCGCCAGCAGGCCCTGGCCTGAAGGTTTCTCGCCTTGAGGCCAAGCATTACCACACACTCACTCACGCACACCGTCAACTGGATAGGTCCTGGCCTGCAGTTCAAGAAAACTGACAAAAATCTTTATGTGTGTGGGTTTTTATGGTCATTCCGTGCCTGAAGATGTGAACTTCTATTCAGTCTGAAATTTTCGTTGAGGCGATGAACATTTTTGCACTTGAATTAATAACTTGCTACGCTAAACTGTCGCCTTCGCCTATGTGTGTAGGGAATCATGAGATCACCTGCAGTCCACGGCCTGTCAGAGGTATATTTCAAGTCCTCATCCCTCAGTCAGAGTGAGTAATGTATGGCCTTCATCGGGCGGTACCTGCTAATCTGGTCTAAAAGGCTACGGCCTGCCCGCGGCCTGTTGTGAGCGGAGGTCTTAAAGGGCTCATATATAAGGCCGGCTGCACTGAACAAATTCTCATTCGGAACGCTGGCCAGTGGAGGCCTCAGATATTTTGGAGCCAGATTTGTTAATATGTTGTATTTTGATTTTGTTTTCCACGAGACACGACACGACCTACAAACATTCATAAGAAAAAGAACACCGGTTAGAGTTGTCATGTAATGCTAAAGTTATGTAATAACCAGAAAATAGAACAGTTTTCTCGAGAACCATATTGAAAAATTACTATTTTTTGCGTGCTCACGGCACGAGGTCTTCACAAACGGTCCCCATCTAAGTACTAATAGGTTCTAAGGCTGCTGCACTTCGAAAATCTAACGGGAACTACCCTCAGTAAGGTAATGGAATAGACGTAATAGGCTTATGGTACTCAGTAAGTACTATTAAGTACTATAAAAGTTCCGAATATTTATTTTTATCTATAAATATAACAGATTTATCACACTTTCAACTTATAGCTCTAGAACTTCCACATAATGCTCTCAAAACCCAGTCATCCATTTACGATTGCGATCCTAATACAAATAAATAATCTGCCAACAAGCCAGTTACTACCAGAAGTTTTCTCAAGGAGATTTTTTGCTT
The DNA here is from genome assembly GCA_963855945.1 of Thereva nobilitata. Lineage (NCBI taxonomy): Eukaryota > Metazoa > Arthropoda > Insecta > Diptera > Therevidae > Thereva > Thereva nobilitata. Next base: position 85,185,471 of record OY979696.1, read on the forward strand.
CTTTTAAATTTTTAATGGATTCAGGTGTAGACTCACAAAAGTCCACAAAATTAAATTCCATTTTTACCAAAAGCAAACTTTCCTAAACTTAGACAAAATTAGCAATATTCCACAGTAGTGAAACCTCATTTCCCCTAACACATAAATGATATTTCAATAAATTCTCCTATCCCTATCTTACCCTTATGAAAAACCAAAAACATGCTCAACTTTTTTATAGTCAACCATTAACAAGGCTAAATTGAAAAAAAATCGACAAACGAAAAAAAAGCAACAACAAAAAACTATGGAAAATTTTTTACAACGATCGACCGGCAACACCTGTTCAAAAAACGACAAACCGTTTTTAAACTTTGCTCTTTCTCACCAGAAAAGTTTTATCAACAGGATTTTCGAGGTGAGATTTCTTTTGATCCTTTTCACAAGGAATTTTTCCGTCTTCTTTTTAACTTTCCGCAGCTTTTGCCACATCAAAGTCAAATGAATTTATTTATACAAGTTAAAGCGTGGAACAGAAGGATGAACTTTAACATCGTTTTCATCTCTTCTTTATGCTTTCATACAGAATTTTTTTATTTTTATTTTTTATTAAAATGATAGAAGAATTTCAATTATTTTGTCTTTTTACGTGATATGGAATTTAAAATATGATGTTTGGTAACGGATTTTGCGAATATGACTTGTTGGCATTAAGGCTTGACAGGTTTTTTAGAAGTACAGCATAAGAAAACACAAACTTATTCATTTGCAATAAATTGATGTGTCAACCAGGAATGAAATTTAACAATTGTTTTACATAATATGTAATTTCCACAGCCCGAGCTAAATTCGACAAAAGGTCGCTCCACACATATATCCGTGACGGCACGGCACCAATCCTTTCCGTGTCGGTGGCTTTTGTGATGAATTTTTCACTGTCATCCGCACAGCACCGCCTTTTCTGTATCAGTGCTCAATATTTGGGCAGGGATCTCAAAAGGAGGAAAAGAATAAAAAAAGAAAGTGGATTCATCCCATGTGAACTCTTCGGGAAGTAGAAGGAGAGTTCGCAACTTTTATTATAGAGGATTGGTGGACCACGAAACTAAGTTTTACGAATATTTTAGAATGAGCCAAAACGCATGTAGTTATTTGCTAAAAAGAGTCGAGAAGTAGATCCGTAAAAAAGACACCTTCTGGAGACCGTTTTCCGATAATTTTGTAGTAACGGTTCAATGGAGCTATGTACATTCAGCGTCAAAAAAGTGATGCAACACCAAAAAATTTTAACTTTCGCCTTGAATATCTTCGTCATGTAAAAATGGAAAATAGTGCTTAATATCTTAAAATAATGATATTTTTATCAACAAAATATTTTATAAAAAATTTCATTACAACTATTAAAACAAAAAAAATTGTGAAATTTTAAACATAAAATTCCAAGTGTTACCTCACTTTTTACTGATAAATGTATGGCTTTTTCACTAAATGAAGTACAGTTTTTTTTGTTTTAATAGTTGTAATGAAACTTTTTATAAAATAGTTTGTTGGTAAATAATGAAAGCATTCTTTTAAGATATTAAACACAATTTTCCGTTTTTACATGACGAAGATATTTAAGTTAAAAATTTTAGGTGTTGCGTCACTTTTGATGCTGACTGTATCTATATATGAATCCCTGTTTCCCTTGGTCACGCCATAACTTTAGACCGACTTTACCGATTTCATTTATCTTTTTTTTTAAGTTTTCTAATACTTTGTAGAAGGTTCTTACAGAAAGAAAAATTAAGAAACACTTCGGGTAGCTGTAGTGTACCGAATATGGTAAAATCCGACCTTTTGTATGGGAGGTACTCTTCGAATCACTGCTAAAAAGTTCAGATCCATTTTATTTTGGTTTTTTTCCGAAAAAAATACGATTCCCAAAGTTTCAGATCGATCGAAGGTGATTTACGGGTAGTTGCCGTACAATTTTGTTGGAAAAAGTAGATTTTTCGCAAAGGACGCGATTCTCTGAACTTGGAATGAAGTAGCTTCGGCTGTAGGTGCCCGATTTTAAAAGTCTATGGCTTAAGGTCTCGAAGACAACAAATTCAATAATCGGATGTTCATAATTTTTACTTTTTGAGCTTGGGTACCTGGAAATTTACCTAGATTTGAAGATGCTTGATTTTTCAAAATATGTACAATAATTTTGCATGTCACATATTTTTTTTATTTTATTGTGTGTGTGTGTGTGTGTTTGTTATTAGTTACTGTTCGTGTACAGACGTCATTCAAAGCTTTAAGAACAGTTCGTGGTCAAGTGGTCGCAACATATCATGAAGCATGTCAAAAGTTACAATCGTTAGAAAATGATTCACATTGGGAACATACGCTTGCTGATGCAGTACATACATACTTTCATCCCATCCACATAAAATACGAACGTTATTCACGATGGTGATATCGACATGTTTTTCTTTGAATCCAATCGATTTATGGAAAAAATTTAAGGGTGATATGGCGGATAATATTTTACATCGGATGCGTCCCTCAGCTTCAAATCCACAGTGGAAGTCCATAATGAAGCGTTGGTACTGACCGATCAAAATATCAGTTCCCTTTTGTTATTTGGAATCAAAAATTCGAAAAAATTGTCGTTTTTAAAATCTCCTACTATATATTAAAATTTATATCACCTCAACTACAAAATAAACGGAAACTACTATTAGCCCTAACTATAATCGTCTTACGTTGTCTTAAGACAGCTTAAGATAGTGTACGCTTCTAGGGGAACTAGAACTACCAACTACAATGGCCTTAAGACGATCTTTAGCGATTACTATTTAATTTGGTGTTTTACGAAAATTAAAGTTTTAGTGAGAACACAATAAAAAAGATTATTTGAAATTAAAATCTGTGTTAAAAAGATATTGAATAATGGAATATTTGGTCCTTGAATTTTGATTACTTTTTACAAATGTCAAAAACGTCTTATGGCAATTATAGCTGAGCTTAAGATTCATTACGTTTTGACAAAAAAATTAGCCAGCCTTAAGAGAATTTGACGAGATATCTTAAGACGTCTTAAGGCTATTATAGTTAGGACTATTGGCTTATGGGTGCAGCTAGGTGCGCCGGGTCCCAACTAGTATATTATATTAGTGCAATGTAATTCATTGTTGCACTATTTACGAGTATGAACATTAAGGTGTGTCAAATATTTTTGCGGTCGATTTCAGAAACTCTTAAAATTCATAATATTTTAAAAAAAACTCGCGAAGAAACTGTATATTTTGGTTGAAGAAAAAATGACCTTAACGATCTACTTTTTGAGTTACAGTGAAATATGTTTTGAAAATTGTCTTTTTTTCCCCTTTATTTCTATTTTTTCCCATCATACAATATTGGTTTTATTAATTAAATGAAAGCCGCATTCCTTACGATTACAAAGGTACCCTATTTGTGAAAATGGACCGTTGTTTCAATACCTTTACATACAAGCTATATTTTTCCCCAAAACCAAAATTCAAAACGCCCTATCTCGAAAACGGGCAGATATACGGGACATCCTGTATAAAGAAGCAATACGGCATAAGAAAACGACCGAGAGGGCTAGTTTGGTGTTGCAAAAGTGATTTTGGCATTTAGGAGGCTGTCACTGTGTCACTACTGATTAAATTTTTCCAGCGTAGCTATTTTTTACCGGGAGTCCGTTATGGAACGGTGTTTTCTGCGATGACTTTGCGGGTGGCAGGAAGCGTTTTTCATCGTACCCACTTTAATGTTCAAATGATCTTCCCGGGAATTACAGGAGCGCTGAAAACGTGTCCTACCGCAGCGTTGGGAGAATGCCAATGTCTCCACTCTACATTGAGGTAAAAAAAAAAGGCAGGTAGCAAACAGCGTCCTTAAGGGGCTTTTATAAGAAACAACGTTTGATAGTCAGCCTTATTATGGTTGTCACTTTCGGTGACAAATGGCGAAGTGAGACAAAAATGCTCTTCGACCTTATTGTGGTTGTCACCTCACCATAGTGAGTAATGTCACTGTTATTGTCACTTTCCATATTGTGGACAGTAAATTCAACGAGATGAGAAATTTCTGTTATCATTTTTGTCTCACTTAAGGCGATGGCCCAATGCCGACGGCGCGTTATACGCGGCAGGCGCTTCATGTGCGTTGACGTCCGTTGAAGGTTCATTCATAGCATCAGGACGTCAAAAATGTTGTTTTGATTAAATTCATGTATGGATTTTTGTGTATGCACTTGTTACAAGTGTGATTTTTTTAAATCTCCACGCCTGCCACCGCGCGAAAAAGTTGAAAGTTGGTCGACTTTTGCCGTCGCTTGACGCCTCTGACGCCGCAAAGTCGTGAATGGGATAACTCGATTTGCATTACACACAACCAAATATCGACGTCAACGCGAATAAAGTCGTGATTGGGCCATCGCCTTTAGCCATTTGTCACCCAAAGTGACAACCATAATAAGGCTGACAATATTGTTTCGTCTGTTTTCACTGAAACTACGATTGTGACAATATCGCTCGGTTGTTAGCTGCCGATCAAAAACCGGCGTCGAACGTACAAAATACGACTGAAAATAATTTCAGTCGCAGACGAAGTTGGTACGTCTGTGTCTGTGAAAACGCAAGTTGGTCCAACCCTTGTATCGTGTAAAAGGCCCTTTAGACTAGTAGCGGCAGGTAAGCTCGAACCTAGGTAAATCTACAGAGTAGCAGCACCCACCTGCGATTTTTTTCAAATTTTCATATTTTATGTATTTTGATGCGTAGAATCCATTTTTGGAAAAATTAATTGCCTCTGACGTGCCATTTTTTTATTAAATTTGAAAGTTGTATAATTTTGGTTATTTGTAAATTGATAACCGCCATATTCCCCCTTCGTTTTTTTAAAATTTTTGTATTTTGATGCATACTTTTGAAAAAAATAAATTATATAAAAAGGAAATAAATATTTAATACAAGTATTGGCTGCTTTACAAAAAAACAAATTCAAAATATGGTGGTTAAACATTTTTTACTTACCAACATTGCATTCTATAAGAAATTAAATAATAAACAAAACGGTACCTCGGCGACAATTAATTTTTTCGAAAATGAATTCTACGCATCAAAATACATAAAATATATAAATTTCAAAAAAATCGGAGGAGAAATATGGCAGCGTTCCAAAAAAAACGAAATTTGGCAACTTCAAACTTGAATAACGGCGAAGCGGTGCGTCAGCGGCAGTTAATTTTTCCAAAAATGGATTCTACGCATCAAAATTAGTGACCGAACGAAACAGGATTTGCCGCAGGTTCGGCCGAAACAGAAACTTATTTAGACATGTAAAAATTTCTATTGTATGCTGAAATCTAGTATATCTTTTACATGTTATATACTAAATTCGTGTTAAGTAAAATAAAAAACAGCAATTAAAGTATGTAAGATAAAATAGTTATTTATTTATCTAATATTAGTATTCGTAATTAAAAAGTCTTATATTGTTCGCAAAAGCTGGCTTCCCACGGTGAATATTGCGCACAGACGCGGACGGCGCATCAATGGAAGAGTGTCGTCCGTGAAGGCGCAAGCAAGTCTGTAACGGTGCGTAGGTCGGTAACTTCAAAGGTACGTCGCGTCCGCAAAATCGCGCACCGTGCGAAGCCAGCTTTAAAACCAGTTTTCCTATGTTTTCACCAAGCAGGTTACTCCGGCGATCTGCTTATATTTGCCCAGCGGCACTAAACAGCACGAACTCACCGGAACGAAGTGCGACAATTCACGAACACTGAGTTTCGGCGCGGACGAAGTTTCGGCTAATTTTTGACGGAAACCGAAACTATGGTCGAAACTAGATTTTTTGACCGAAACTGGGGCCGTATTTGGTTTCTCGAGTCGATGGATCGACTCGACAAAAAGAGCTTCTCGATTTTCAGTTTCATATTTGACATTACGACCAAATCAACAGATAAACGCTGCCATACAAAACCATCAAATTGTGTGATATTACTCCAAGTGCAGCAAACCACGTATATTTAATTAAAATAGAAATTGTTAAAAGTTTATTCTATGCAAAAATTTAGCTTTTTAATAAATGTCAAACGTCTTTATCGACACGTAAAGAGACGATAAAGTTGGCGATATCGTGTTGCCAAATGCCAATTTTCATTTATCGACAGAAGTCGATATCGACTCGAGAAACCAAATACGGCCCCTGGCCGAAACCGAATCTTCGGTCGGTCACTAAATTCAAAATACATAAATATGAAAATTTGAAAAAATCGGAGGTGGGTACTGCTACTCTGTAGATTTTCCAACTTCGCATGTCAATTCAAGATCTCGAATCTCGGACAGATAAACAGCCTTAAAAGCCATTAGTTCTTGTATAGTGAAATCAAAGCTTATAAAATGATGAGACGAATTCCTGAACTCTTTCGCATCCAATAATTTAGTTGTCCTTAAATGAAAATCAAAGCATTAAGTATTCAACGCAAATAATCAGGTTGATGGCCGAATCATAAGAAACACTTGAACCTAATTTATCTACAGCACGATCAAATACGATCAAATTAAGCTCCCTTGATCTAAGTTGCAGCAAGAATATTGAATTCAAATAATATTGAATATTGGTTTAAAATGTTTAGCTTAATCAAAACAAATTAACAAATATTAAAGATACAATTGGAGCAGATTGCACAATAATTTCACCTTTGCCTGCAAGACACTAGTAAATCGTTTATCAAATCACTTAGCAGCCACTAAATAAAGATGAAATATTTTTTAATGCCAATAACAAAAGATGGCATTTTTTTATAAATTTCTATGTTATCTGTTTTATATAACATTGAGAAAGTTCATACAAGAGGGCATTCATTTATTAAAAATTCAGGGAAAGTGTCAATATATTTTTACATACGGTAGGTTGCTGTGTGTGATATAGCTGATGCATTGGAAAATATTTTGGAGTGCACTAAAGTTAACAATGCCCACAATAACAACAAAACCAACCATAACAAACTTCGCAGAAATAATCTTCAATTAATCACAAGAAATTTTCAATGCCATTGCATAAAAGCCATGAGTCACCAACCACTATTTACACACAGCTCGATGTCATAAATTACTCCAAGCTTCTACCGAAAGTGAAGATAAAATTATAGAATTTGTCACGAAACAATCGCGATAACATTTTCAATGAAATTCAGGAAAAAAAACAACAAACAAAAGTATACTAACCCGGCTTTAAAACCTCAATTCTGAATGAGTTTTGGTGCACTGGTTAAGTGAGTCACACAAAAACGTTAACTAATTGATTCCACACACAATTTTTTTTAATCTTCAAATTGATATTAGCAACAAGAAATTTTTTTTCTCTTTAAAATTTTACAGCATTAATAAAAGACCACTAAAAATTGCACTTTTTATTCACGACCACTCACTTATTTGCACACTAGGACTAGCCCCAATTCTTACGCAAAGTAATGCATACTGGGAGCACTCCAAATTGACATAATCGCCACCCACATTCTCATGGAAATGATCAGCAACCACGAACACAAACAATTCGAGAAGAACAAAAACTTGTTTCTGAAGAAATGTTTTTATCCGCAGAAATCTTATGAAACTCGCAAAATCCTCGAGCAGGAAGTGTGGCACACAAGGAGACGACGAAAAGGATGCGAGCCAAAGACAAAAACAAACAGGAATTGGCCCACTGTCTTCTCTCTGCACGTCACCGGCAAGATGCGATACAGAGGGGCGAGATTTGAGACGAGTCCTTAATCGCTGCCTGAGGTGGTAGCGAACGATTTCCGTTCTTCGATCCTTTGAAAAATACGTCCTTGACTAGGGAAGACAATTTAACACCCGACACAGAGGAATCTTCACAACATGGCTCCGAAAATCCCTTGAAATGAGGTCAACAAGTCTTTTGCAAGTCTCTGACACAAGATATCCGGCAGCGAGGTGTCACCGGAATTCCACGGAACGCACACCTGACTCACACACGGCGGAATGCAGAGAATGGATGACGAAGGGATGTTTTAGTAGTACGTTCGCGGCACGACAAGTCCACTGTTACATGTTTCACGAGTACTTTTTCGCACAGGTAAGTTGGGTTCAGCTCAACTCGGAATGCAAAGAAATACGGGAACAATTTTCGTCCAGTTACACACAAAATAAAACCGTGCAAAAAAAGCTTCGTTCAATCACGGCACTTGACAACTCGAAGTTCTCTGATGAACTGGACGGAGCCGCTAGACTTCTAGTGGAGCTAAGTGGTAGGGAGCTGTTTCTGGTGGCAGTGCTCCACTGTCCCATAGCCCACACTCCCACATCCTACATCGCCTCACACTTGGCTCGCATGGTGCCGCTTCGATCATGCGCGCCAACCCTGCATGACAACGCTCTGGTAAAGTGGCTTACAAAATCGATCCGGCTCTTGACGTAGGTCTCCATCCGCTGCTCCAAAAAAGCTTTTGTTTTTGGAGAAAGGAACCTCAGGCGGGATTCTCTACTGTAATTTGTTGATCCTTTTGTTTTTGCTCGCAAAATTTCAATTTAAAATTAGTTTCCAGCTCATCACAAGTTTTTCATGGCAAGCAGGACCGAAGTCTAGTAACTTTCTACTGGCGGAAGGAGTTTTTTTAGTTATTTTTAATGAATTATTTTCCATAAAACGAAGAGAGAAAAGTTGCGAAAACTTTTTTTAATAATTTAAAAGCTGGAGAAAGTCTTTCGGAAATAATTTTGTTTAATTGTATTTCGTTTAACGGCTCATTGGACGACGATAATTATCCCTTAAATTTGTTATGTACGTTGTCCATGTAAACAAACGACCATAAATAATGCCTGGCTTACAACAATAAGAAATTTGGCAGCTTGCCAAGTTTGTGGTTGATATGTCAGAAAGAAATGTCCGAAGTGTTCAGATAGGCAAATAATTTTTTTATTGACGGAAAATTGGTGAGGGTGACAAATGTTTTTCTGATCGATGCTGGAATTACTGGCATATATTTCAAATACATATATGTATGTTTTACTCAGAAGCTTACGCAATTTTTAACGTGATTATTCAAATTTAGCGCGAGTTTTTAATGTGATAGTCCAAGCTTAGGAATCACCCTTTGTGCTACCAGTCCGCCCTGTCGTACTCACATGGCGCAATGTGTAGTATTCATTTAGAGGAGGTACTTTTATCAAAAAACAAAAAAAAAGTAGCGGGCACACAGTGGTCGAAAATACCAAAAAGCTGGCCAAAAATCGAAAAATGAAAGTCTTATTTAGGAACTTTTTCTATTTTAACTTGTTAGATTAGGATACCTAGGACAGCATAAACAAATAGAAAAAAAATAAAATAGCGTTTCTTGCCCTTTAAAATCATTCTGAAAGTGGCCGTTGCATGCGTTGCTTGAAATAGCATCATTAACCCCCGCGGCAACCAATTATTTAAACACACATAGGAAGTGTTGTGTCGCATATTTTTAAATGTTATAAAATGGATTATTCTCATGAAAGTAAGTATAATTTAATAATATTAACAAGAATACTCATTTGTTCACTTATTTTTAACACGGGGAAGATTTCTTGACCTATCTTTTTATCGAAAGAGTAAAAAAAAAATTTATATTAATAGACCTACAAAAGAAGTTCCGCTATATCCCGCTCTGATTTTTGTCTTATATTGTTTATTGACCCTTTGGCAAAAACATATTCCAAAAACTATTGCCCGAAGTTGCCCCTTTTTGTTTAATTCCACTTTTTGTACAAAATTCTGCGTAATCTATGTTTTGTTTTTTTTAACTTATTAAAGTAGTTCTTAGCTTAAATTGAACCGTTTTCTCTTTGATAATAACCTTTCGAGGTCAAATTAACATAAGTATTGGAGTTATAAGCAATTTTCATGCTAAAATTAGCTCTATTTCATACCCTTTCACCTAAGTTTTGCCAAAAAGCACCAAATAAGGCCAATTTTAACAACAAACTTGCTAATAACTTCAAAAGTAAAGGCCGTAGCATAAAACTTGTCCGGACATTATTAATAGGAAATCGTCCAAGATTTCCAATTTTGTAAAAAAAAATATTAGTTAACTACGTATTTTTTGGAGAAAAGGGTGCTTTTAGTTGAAATTTTTGTTAAAGAAAACCGAAATTTGTGTACACTAATACCTTATTTATAAAAATAGGTCATAGGATTACAAAAATACAGGGTGATATGTAATACTCTAAAAAAACAAACTCAAAACGCCCTAGCGGCTAAACCGTTACGATATCCCCCTCGCATACGTTTTCTAACTTCACAGTTAAAAGAAGTTAATGTGCACAGGAAGTTAATGTAATCGGTCCGAAAATCGGATTCGAAATTTTCAATGTATTTACACGTTTCAAGGTCCCAATAGCATTTAAAGTAAAAATTTGAGAAGAAATATGTGTGTGTGTGTGTGCGTACGTATGTGGTCATTTTTTCCTGCACGATTTCGCACGAACCGAAAAAATATCGACTTCGTTGAGGTGCCGTTCGAAGCGTGTTCAAGGAAATATGATCTGAAAAGATTTTCATAAAAATCGCTCGAACCGTTTTTTTGTTTGAACGACTTAAGTGATTTTTGTATCAGCACGATTTCGCGAGAACCAAAATAGATATCGACTTCGTTAAGGTGCCGTTCGAAGCGTGTTAAAGGACGTATGAATTGAAAAGATTTTCATAAAAATCGGTCGAGCCGTTTTTTTGTTTGAACGACTTAAGTGATTTTTGTACCAGCACGATTTCGCGCGAATCAAAAAAGATACCGACTTCGTTGAGGTGCCGTTCGAAGCGTGTTAAAGGAAATAAGATCTGAAAATATTTTCATAAAAATCGGTCGAGTCGTTTTTTTGTTTGAACAAAGTTCGTGATTTTTGTATCTGCCCAATATCGCGCGAACCAAATATGATATCGACTTCGTTGAGGTACCGATCGAAGTGTATTAACGAAGATATGATCTGAAAAATTATCATAAGATTCGGTCAAGGGGTTTTTTGTGTTTAAATGAAGAGACTCGGGCAAGTGTGCCAAACTTAAATTAATTAGTTTTGATACTGTCTAATATACTCGTTGGAATGAAACCCGTTCCAAATGAGGTTAACTTTTATGGATTCAGCGGAGCAATAGCTTCCCACGAAATTTTCAATCATTTGTCCATTTTCTGCCATACATCTGCTTACACACACTTCACGAATAGGTGATTTATCGTGACTAAGTATTTTGTAACGAAACGTCCGCATGAGTTGTTAAAGAATTAGCAGAGTCGTCATTATTTTGGTAGATCGTAACTCCAATAGCTGCAACTTCAGGTCCCTTAAATTTAACAATATACTTGTTAAATAAGTTTTGAAATAACAACATATTTTTCATTTTTCATCCAAGTGTCAATGTTAAAAGTAGTACATTCATTTTGTTTACAACTTCGTCATCCTAATCTTGTAAATGCGCACATATCATTTGACAACCTAGCGAAAGTATTGATAAACAAATGTGACAAATGTTAGGTATTATATATTATATATTGATTATTGTTTATTTATTATTAAGATATCCATTGATAATATTCCACATTCATAATACTGGGAAGTTGATCTTGTGGACCGAAAGGATCAAAACCACATCCCAACTAGTTTGTTCATCTATCCAAAATCTGTCCACAGCCGGCCGTTTTGTAACTTTATGGAATACACATCCATATTATTATATATGTAGATATATTGAAGTTTGTCCATCTGATGATGAGCAGTGACCAGAATTGCTTACGTTATCAGTGAATCTGACGACGACAGAGTGATGTAAATAGTTTAACAATAAATTTCTATGTTTTAACTAGTATTTTTTAAAGCAATCCTTTACAGTGAACCTTAAGAATTCCCAGAACCCAATTTTCATTAAAAGCTAAGGGTTTCTCATTGTTGATGATCACATATTTTCAAGCGGTCATCTTGCTTTTTAAGAAATAATACCAAATTCGTGATCAGCGACCCCAAAAACCTTTATAACTTTATTTTCAAACAATTATCTTAGTTTTTTCGACTTTTGTCCATCTTTTTGCCGATTTCGACCACTGTGGGGGCATTTCAAATTTTAGATATCAAATTCAATTTTGGCCAACGGGTTCAGTATTTTGACACCAACTTTTCAGGGTCTTTTTATAACATCAAAAAGTATATTTTTAAAAAGTTTGATGCAAATTGGTCTAGTTGACTGTCTTGGGCACTAAAATGAAAAAAAATACTGTTTTTTTTCTGGTTTTCTCAGTTTTGTAGGTTATGTATGTACTTCAGAGACTTGAAACCAACAAGGATTTATTGGCAATTTTTTTACGAAGACTGGTTTTTAGTTTGCCCCGATCCGACTTATAGAACCGGAGCAATTCACATATTAAGCTCGAAACACGTGGTAAAAAAACTTTAATTGTTTATAAAAAAAAGAAGCACATGTTTTCGAGGTCTAAAACTTAGGAATATACTCCTAGTGATACCCCAAACAGAATAAAATCATAATCTTGCTGTATCCAGATCTTGCTGTATCTACCTATGTACACTCAGGTTCAATGAATTAGAGCTACTCAATAGAGTTAGAGCTACGAATTTTTTGGGTAAATATCCAGATTAACTTACCCCTCTCCGATTTTGATGAAATTGTACAGTTAAGTATGCATAAATCAACTGTGTTTATAAAAAGTGTCGCTCAAGTCCCGTTTCGCTGTAATTCCACTTCAAATTACCGTATTTCGAATAATTGAACAGGCGATAGCTCCTATATTATTTCACCAATATTGATGAAATTTTCACATATTATATATTTTGAGGTGAACAATTTATTTTTGAAAAAAAAAATTGGCACTCATGCACCGTTATCTTTTTATTTAACTTTAAAGTACTAAAAAATCAAAAAGGCAATAATTGTCAAACAGAACCATCTTTTTTACGAAATGTATATATAAAGCACATATTTGCCTGGAGAATAAAATGGTTTTAAAAAAATTACTTACTATTTACCGTTATAAAGCACTGCGGTAAGTAAAAAACGGCTATTGTCATATTCAAACTTTACCCAAGTAATTAAAAAGTTTGAATATGAAAATAACCGTTTTTTTACTTACCGCAGTGCTTTAGAAAGGTTAAAAAAAATAACGGCAAATAGTAAGTAATTTACTACAGCGTAACAGGACTTGAGCGACACTTTTTGTTAACGTAGTTGATTTGTGCATATTTAACGGTACCTACATTGTGTGAAAAATTCATCAAAATCGGAGAGGGGTAAGTTAATCTGGATATTTACCATTTTTTGCTCTTTCTGTAACAAAACTTGGCCTTCAAGCTAGTGTTAATGCCAGTAAATCAGGTACTTGAAGATCTGAACGTTCAAATGAACGAAATAAATAAAAAAAAATTTAGCTGCGAGAGAGTTGATACAACCCGCTGATAATGTCACCTTTTACTAATTTGGGTATGCCGAATTCAATAAAAATAAAACCAACCCTCTAGCTTATTCGGAAACTACCCCCAGGACAACCCCTATTTCTAAAATTGAGTGTTTCGCACTTGCTTATGAAATCACCCCGCCAATTTTTTGTGTAGAAATAGCCCTTAGGGTAAGCAATTTTTTGAGCCTAAAATCAACCCCATCGGACCTGCGTAACCCCACAACAACCCCTAAAGTTAAATTATTTTTTTTATGTCCAAAATAAAGTTTCACCCTGCCAATTTTTAATGAACATACACCTATTAAATAAAAGAAAATTTTTAGAAACCATAACTACCCCGTTAGGGCCTCGGAACCACCCCCGCCACTAGGGGGGAAAACTAAATTATTTAATTTTATACCTAAACTTCATTTCACCCCGCCAATTTTTGGTGCACAAAAAGCGACTACTGTAAGCTATTTATTGAGACCAAAATCAACTTAATCGGATCTGCAGAACCCACCCCCACAGTTTAATTATTTTTTTTATCCTCAAAATAGAGGTTCACCCCGTCAATTAGATATACAATTCTTATGGCAATAGTATCGCAATTTATTCAAATTCACCATTCTTCGAACACATCTGGAAAATTTTTCAAAAACAAAAACCAAAAGAACTTGTAGACGATACAGTTTCGCGTGTATCGAATGCGTACGCTGAATCATTTATGAAACAGTACAAAAGTGGCATTCTTAATCGGATGAAAAAAGTTTCATCAGGCGATGCATTTCGTGCATTAAAAACGTTCAACAAATAGTCGAAGAGCTAGTGGCCTCGACAACATACGCTCTTGGGTCGCTGATAACCAAAATCGGCGTTCCGTAGTCCTAAAATATTGGCGTCACCCTTAAAAATGGAAAAAAAATTTTGAAAAAATTGAATTTGAACTTCAAAAAATTGATTTTGGCCTTAAAAAAATTAAATTTGTACTATAATGAATTGAGTTTGAACATTACAAAATTTAATTTGACTTCTAAAAAATTGAATTTCATTTTAAAAATTTGAAATTGGTTTGAAATTGAATTTGGTTTGAAAAAAATTTAATTTAGTGTTTAAAAAATCGAATTTGAACTTAAAAACCTATATACACGAGCTCACCCAGGACGCTTTTTATTACGTGCAAATATATTAACATCCGCATTCATTTACAATGTTTACTACAAATCAAAAATGAGAAGAAGTAATCGAGCCAGTCGCCGAGGGCACGGGCCACTATTCAATGGAATCTAAAAAAGATAATTAGCAACGAAGAATACAATTTTTTATCATAGCCAAAGTTTAAGAAAGAACGATTTCAGTTTATTTTGGGCAAAGTTGGATTAGTTCAGTTAGTCTTAATGTGATTTCATAGAAGAAGTTCATTACCAAGCGCATCAGATTCAGATCAATTAAAAACTTCGGTAATAACAATAGTTTTCATCTCTCCGATTAGCTATTGCAATTGTGAATGACTTGATCGCCTACAAACAAACCATAGACTGAAGTTATGTAGGCACGTCACAATTTCACGTGATCGAGCACACTAATTATAATTGGGCGCAATTTAGTATGTAACAAAATATCACTTTAGAGAGGATAAGCTTATTTAATAAGTTAGGTTATTAGTGATGCCTTGTTTCGTTGTTTTTTTGGTTTCTTGCTCTAACTTACACCGGAGTCAGACTAGAAACTTAATCTGGATTAAGACGTCAGAATGACGTACACCCATATAAAAGATATGGAAATAAAATGGAGTCTACGTCATTCTGACGTCATAATCCGGATTAAGGTTGCTAGTCTGTCTAGGGAATTAGGGTCCATGGAAGTTCGCGCTAACTTCATCCAAGCTCGATCAAAAAGTTTCTCTATAATTGTAAAAATTTCTCAAAAAATCTAGATTCACCTGAAAGAACGTGGTCCAGGATTGTTTATCATATCTCCCCAAAATTAAGAATTACCAAAATTCTGATTTTCCATGCGACTTACCTGCAATAAAAAAAAATATGTTAACAGGAGAATAAAATTAACATACATTTTTACAATAACAATAATCTTCTTGAATTCAGTTTGTTTTTGTAATCAGCATAATAAGAGCGGATGCAATAGATATTACTGTCTCATAAAGCTTTCGTAATTAACAATGAGATGTGATCATCTTTTTTATTGTCATCCAAAAACTCTGTAAAACAATTATTGGATTCATATATTTAGTAAATAAAAGCTGTGAATGAGCTTTAGCATTATACTAGATGATTATTACCGTGACCCATTCCATTCGTCATGAACTGTTCATAAATTGGTTTCATTCAACAAAGAATTGATTTAAATTATTCTCACGCACAATTATTGATATAATAAAAAATCTGAATTAAATATCCAATACCAAAATATTGATAAACAAATAAATGATCAATCTCCGGAAAATAAATTGAAAACAAGTTCAATTAATAAAATCACAATAATTTTTCTCCCAATATCACGCAATACATCATAACACCACACACAGCCTTCCGCCCTCTTTTCCCTATTCTCATATATTAGCCTTTACTTGTCAGGTCACATAGCATCTCACTACGCGATATTATGATAAGTTGAAAGTATTTACCATGAAAGGCTCCACACCTTCGTCATCTAAATTGCTGTATGGAATGTTAAAATGTTGCTGGCTGTTCCTTATACTCATTCTCCCAAACAACTTTATGAAAAATTATTCCCCGCAAAAGGTCTCCCAATTTACGCTTTTTACATTCTTTACGCACAGTAAAAAATTTGTTTGTTGTTGTATATCCTATATACAAACTTCATAAGCTTCACATTTTACACTGGGCCCTCGTCCTTTTGTTAAAGTTTAAAAAGGGTAAAAGGCAAGCAACAGGGGAACGCGTTCCCTGCAAATATTAACAAAAAGGATCCTTTCTTCTTTTGAAATAAACCATTTCGACCTCGTTGATCCTTTGTTATTTTCTTGCCTTACTTAAACTTCTCTTTTTTTTAATACGAAGTCATATTTTCACCTGGTGTAAAAGTTTAAGGATGTGGAGTTAATGAGATTTAACGGTTCCTACACTTTAAAAAATAATAAAAATAGCCGTTTTTGTGAAAGTATTTTTTCACTAAATTAGGATAATATTCTGAAAACTATTAAGAAATGCTCATTAAAAAGTAGAGGATAGCAGCTTCGAAATGTTCACAAGTTAAGTTTGAACAATTTTTCACGTTTACGCATTATAGTGGAGTGAGCACATTAGTTAAGATCGTTGCGTGATTTTGTGAAGTTCTATAAAAAGGTTTGCTTTATTCTGTTTATTCTATCTAATTTTAAATCTAATTCATACTCAATGCCATATTTTGCAATGAGAAGATGTATTGTCACCCTCAGAGCAAAAGCGGGCTATATTTGATGTTGCAGCAAAAGAGGAATAAAAATATTTCAGAGCAAAAATGGTTCAAATATTATTCAGAGCAAGAACGGAGCGGAAAAAATCTTAGAGCAAAAGCGGGTTAACTTTCTAACCCGTTTTTGCACTCTAACGAAAACTTATACTGCTTTTGCGTGGAACGAAAACTTAACCCTCTTTTGCCACCAGTTTTTATTTATACCGCAGTTGCTTACATTCCCAGTAGGGAATGGAAGTACTTCTAAAAGTACTTCTAGAAGTCATTCTGCAGAAGCAGTCCAGTATTTCCACCCAGTACAAAAAAGGCATTACATTAACACGGCGATGGCCTAGGCGGGGAAGTAATTCCTTTTTCACTTCCATAGAATGGGTTGTAGAAGTATTTCCTTAGTCCCTTAGAAAGTGTTGTAGAAGTACTTATACCCACATTCATTTAGAAGTACTTCCATCCAGTACAAAACATACATTACATTAACATGGCGATGGGTTAGGCGTGAATGACTTCCTTTTTTCCTTCCTTAGAATAAGATCTGGAAGTACTCACACTGAACTCATATATAAAGCGATTATATTGTAATTTTTTGTAATGTAATCCAGTTGGGGTGGGGGGTTGGCGGGGTGGGGGGTGGAGGTGGTAAAATAAAGCGATGTATAAATTTTATTTATAATGCTGGTTTTAAGGGTTGTACCAATTTTCAGCAACTTCTGAATTATCTCGCAGTCAAATATTTATTTTGACTGGACTATGAATTTATAATTGCTTTTTTGAGAAGTAAGAAGGAAAACAACCAAGCTACGAAGTTTTTGAACATGCTTTTTGCGCGAAATCAAATACACGGTCACCAAACCCATTCTTCTCTGCATTACTATTAAGCCATTACAGAAGTACTTCTTTGGTATTTAAGAAAACACTCAATAAAGAAGTACTTCCAAATCTACTTCCCAGAGTAAGTACTTGCGATTTTCCCTACTGGGTTATTACTTGGAAATCTATATTTAGGCAACATTTTCTTCACTTTACTAGCAGCTAAAATAGGAAAAAAAATAGCGGAAAAAATTAGGTATAGGTATTGGCAGAAAGCTTCCTTTTATAGGCTAGTGCCGATAGTTTTTTGGAAAAAAAAAATTAATAGCAGGTAGGGACCAGCAATGAAATGTCGTTAAGGTTATAACTAAAAGAAAAAAAAATTTTAAACTCGAAAAAAAGGAAATGGTAAAATGGGGATGCTATTTAGGGGTTGAAAACGATTTTTTGCGATTTGCGGTGAAACATGACCTCCTAGTGAAAAATGTTTAATACAAAAGTTGTAGATAATAAAAAGATCTAAAACTTTTGTATTTAACATATATTGACAAAAAAAATTCAATTTACATGAAAATTTGTAAGAGTATACCTTTGTTGCGTTAAATAAGCATGGCTTTTTTTGTTTGGAAAACGGATAGTTTCCCAGAAATTAACGTTTTTCGAAAAAAATACCCTTATCTTGCATGGACAACTTTATTGATGTTTTTTTCGAATTTCGATATTCAATAAGTGCTCATTTAACCATTGAAATGTCCAGTTTCAAATGGTATATACATTTTGATACTTTATTTTCATTAAACCGCTTAAAATTAAGAAAAACCGAACACCTGATTTTTCGAATCACGTACATAATTCTCGATTTTTTCAATTTTTTTCAAATTTTATAATTTTTTGTTTTAATTAATTTTTTGTGTTCATTAAAATTTAATCCCTCATTAAGGCCATACAAAAAAGCCATGGACGACCGGAGAAAATGTAGAATATTTACCCTAAAATTAAAGATACAATTTCAGAAAGTGGACAAACTAGAACTAGAGACAAATTATAACAATTGTAATAAAAAATGAAAAATTACAACAATCGTGAAAATGTACGTTAATAATTCCAAGTGAAAAATTCTATAATTTCGAAAAATATGAAAAACGAAAATTTCAAAAATAACAAAAATGTTTTATTGTTTCAAAAATTAACCTCAGAAATGAAAAACAAATTGTAAAAATGCAAAAACTATAGTGGAACCTCATTAACTGCAAGGGACTGTAAAAAATCTTCGGGTTATGGAAAATTCGAGTAAAGAAGGTTGACGCTTTGGTTATGCTTGCTTGAAAAAAAAGAGCTTCATAAGGGCATTCTAGGTGAACCTGCGCTATGCCAAAAACGCATTCTCCAACCTGTGGGGAAGCATCTTTCTTTAACTCTTTCAGGAGCCTTGGGTTACTGGTTCTAGAAAGCTAGAATATGATTGAAGATGCGGGAAGCCTCGCGCTGCCCTTTTATTGGCAATCGTGTCACTCATCTCCCCATTACTAACTTTATCTCTAGAGATCTAGTTGCGATCTCGATAGCAGTTCCCACAGAACTCGGATTTCGCCTGACATGTCAGGCATTTTATAGCCATGTCAGGCTCAGGGCAGGCTTTAGTTGTTGTCAGGCTTTTTTATAATTGAGATTTTAATCTAAGAGGCATGGGTGTACCGCCGAAGAGTATTTGGCCTCGGTACTAATGCTGGCAGACTGATCTACTCTACCGAGTATGACTGCCCTAGAGCAGCACTGCTCATGAGGAAGAGACTAACCTGCTTTCCTCTTTCGCAGTTCGTATCCAGAGATCTGGTAACGGCGGAGGTAGTGCTGCCCGGAGAAGAGCCTGCCCACCGCCGCACAGGGGGGGGGGGGGGGGGGGCAAATAGCTCAATTAATGACACTTTAATTTTTTTTTAAACTATTCGTAAAAAAATTTCCTTTAATACTATCGAGCCCGAATTTTGAAATTTCAAAATTAAAGATGGCTAATCCAATATGGCGGACATAAAGGGAAATGCCCATTTCTGGCCCTGGGCGCCCACATATAAAAGTATAAGGAAACGATACAATGTAATTAAAAGAATGAAATGGTTAAGGAATTGGTTTAAAAAAAGTCCGGATTTTTAAGAAATACAGGTTGCGGCAAAAGTCCGTCAACAGTCCGATATTTGCTGAAGGGTAGGTGGTCGTGAAAAAGTTTCGAGCGAAAGTTGCTCAACTTGGAGGGTGGAATCGTTTGCACACAAATCTCACCCCGACCCACTCACCCCCTAGCAGGGGGTGGGGGTGAATCTAAAGCTTCAAATGGCACCCCCATTTTTTCACAGATTCTAATTCTCCGCAGGGAAGTAAGAAACTTTTGGCTGAACATTTTTTTATCTGAAGCCCCTGCAGCCCCAAAAACCATCAAAATTATGCCCAAAAATCATTCGTTTGGGGGTTCGGGAAGCTTCGGATAAAAAAATGTTTTTAACAAAAGTTTGATATTTCTCTTCAGAGAATGAGATTCTGAACTGAATCAGCTGAACTGCCTGATTTTTCTCCTATTTTCCGAGCTGACAACGATGAATTAGAAGCTTCTCTTAAAATACTGCGCCGTTCTCTTTCTGTAGTGGCTGTTTTCTTTCCTTCTTTTTGCCTTCTTTCAAAATTTTCGGAATCATTTACATAATTATTAACAACACGAGGACTTCTACCAATTCTCCGTGCGATTTCCCTATTTGATAGGCCTGTGACGACTAAATGGCATAATTTTACCAATTTCTTCTGCGGTCTGTTTTTTTTCCTTTTCCCATTTGAAATAAAAAAACACTGGTAAAATAACTTTAAATTGTCGCTGGATTGTCTTAACCCTCCGATACCTTAGCACAAATGAGATGAGGTTAAACAGTTGTCGCAGGGCATATGGGCCAAATTTAGAAAAAAAATTCTAAGAATTTCTGAGTGTAATTTAATTTTATTTTTATTTCGACAAAAGTTTACCAACACATATTAAAAATCCAGATTTCTGGAATTAACCAATTTTGAAAAACTGGAAAAAATTTGGGTGAGGCTAAACAGTTGTCGCGGAGTGCATGTCCGCCATATTGGATTAGCCATCTTTAATTTTGAAATTTCAATATTCGGGCTCGATAGAATTAAAGTCAATTTTATAACGAATAGTTTAAAAAAAAAATTTAACTTTCATTAATTCCAGGCTTGGGATTATCGTTTGTGCAAAAAATGAGATATTTGCCCCGCGGTGCGCCGTCAGATGTCAGGAGACTTGTGGAGGACTGCGCTAGGAGGAATATTCAGGTAGTGATTTTTTGCGACGCCAACGCGAATCACCTTGCATGGGGAAGCACCAGTACTAATTCTAGGGGCGAATACCTCCTTGATTTCATTACTAACTACAATTTACAGGTTATGAACAAGGGGCACAGATTTTTCTCACACAATTCATTACAATTCAAAAAGTATGTCTTTAAGGGCCTTTTTTCTGAACCATTTTAACATCCTCAAAAGCTACATGAAAATTCTTGGAACACTCCAAGACTTCAGCTGACTTGGTTTTTTTGCTATTTGCCATTTAAACATAGGTATCACTCACTGATCTTTTTTTAGTAATTCAACAATTTTTCCCACTAATAATAATTTATATAATAATATTTTTTTTTGGAAAGTATGATCCATTGCAACTATACGTGGAGCAGAATATCATTCGAATGTCCGTGCGTCTGCAGGCATCAATACGAATATCGAAATTTTCAATGACTTGCAACTTGAATGTTGTTCTTTAGATCGTTAATTACTTGTGGCTTTTTTGCATACACTCGACTTTTTAAAAAACCATACAAAAATATCGAATAGTGTTAGATCACATGACCTTGAAGGCCTATTGAAATCTGCATTTCGTGAAATTAAACGTTGAGGAAAGGTATCACATTTGGATGACCGTTTTTCATAAATGTTCTACGTTTGGCTTGAAAACCTTACTTACTTGAACAAGAAATTTTCCAAAGTTGATTACCCTCATTAAATGTTATTTTAATCTATTCTTGAGACAAATAATATGAAATATATTTTCTGATAAAATGTAATAAGTTTGCTATATGAACATTAACTCGCATAACTAAAAATCAATAACTGAAATATGTTCTTGTCAAATTTACTCACTTAACCATCACTCAAGTTCCACTATCTACAATTTCCAGAATTCAAGTATCATTTTTAACTATTAAAAAAAAATACAAATAGCTTCCCATTTAAAGCCTTAACAAGTTAGCAATCCTTCAATTTCCTCCTTAACACGCTACGCTGGTCATTACAGTCGATTTCCTGAACCTTCAAATTAATTTCATTGTCAAAAAGTTTGTTCCAAAAATCGAAAACGTGAAAACCTTTAAAGGTTTATTGATTTATAACACGAAACAAAACGCCTTTTTCCGTGTGCCTAATATATGATCGTTATTGAGCTAATCGGCAATAGATGTAATTGCTCAGTACAGGCAACCACCATTTAACGAAGAAGCCGTGACCTTTAGAGTAAATTAAACACAATCGATTAAGATAACTATCGTGGAGGTGAGCAAAAAAGCAATTATCCCAATAATTATCAGACGGTCGGAATGTAAAATAAAAATCTGATTGCGTACAATTATGAATTTCGGGCCTACATCAGGTGTTCACAAATGCAAATATAGTAAGGAGTGCATTTGCACCAGGGCTCAGTGGTAAAACTGAAAATGTGATTAAATAAATAAATAATATTAAATTTTGTGCAAACTGATATTAAAGTGTGGCTTTGCTTGAATGACATTGACCAGAGTGTAAATGACCGCGGCACAACCCACTGTAGCTTAATGAAGCGAAACAAAACAAAAACAAAAATCAAGCAACGCTCACAATCGTTGAGACTGGATTCAAAGTGACGTCCGTGAAGTCAAACTCGAAGCTTGAGAGGTTGCTGCAGAGCACATACTGGCACCGAACGCAATACGTGCCTTTCCGGCGAACTTGTATGTATTCTCCTCGCACAGTGGCACATATATGTTTTAGGGGCCCCGAATCAACACCCGGTGAGTCACTCAAGGTGCAAGTGTATGTTTGCTTTAGTAAATATTATAAATAACAGTAAAAAAGTACTAAAAAATGCTGAAAAGTAGCTTTGGCGCGTTTTTGACACTAAAAATGGAGTTACATCGTCATTATTATAATTTAAATATTTAGAAATATTTTATGATTATTCATTTACGTTTGTTACATAACATGAAGCAAATTTTTGTAAATTAATTTTTTACACTTTCTGCATTTAGTGCTATTGGCATGCATACATATGCAACATTCAGTTTAACGATAGCAAGACCATCGAAAATACAGGTCTGCAAACTCCCGGACCTACTAACACTAACATAGCTGAAGCCGGTCGTAAAAGTGTCTAACATTTATCGGAATAACATGGCGGAAGCCGTACGCGCCAATTTTTTAACTTTATTTTTGCAGTAAAAAGTGGTAAAATATTGGATTTTATAACTTTTTGCTGCACACGAATTACCAGTGATTAGTGCTTTAGTGATTTAATTAAAAAAAAAGTGGGTGTGTGTACTTATGTACGTGCATTAGAAGTTATACTTCTTTGGCGTGATTTAAGACTAATTTTTAATTTGCATACAAATAATTTATTGGATTTTTTTATTATTTGCGTGCGTTGGCAGGTGGACGCAGCATGATGCCGACACGTTCCAGCCTGTCGGTTATACCGGATTCTAATTCTAACTAAAATCACCTACTAGTCAACCCATTCTCCGGCAGAGACGAAACACATTTTTCTAGACAAGTTGTTCTTATTTATACAGGTTGTACGTACTTATTTATACAGGTTATGTTTTTATTTTAGTCTGGTAAAAGTCCCAGAATATTAGAATAGTACTTAATTCGCTGACACAGCGACACAAAGTGCCCCTTGGCAAGCGACATTAGAAGACAGCACTCCTACTATTCCAGAAGGTCCATATTTGTCTTCTAATTATTTTCTAGTTTTTGGTACAGCAGATTTAAAATAAAACCATTTAACTTCAAAGTTTTTTTACCTATTTTTATTATATTCTTTTTAGTCTTAATTCAGTCATTTTTGGATTTTACTTTTTACAAAATTCTGGTGAAGTGATTTGTTATGCATACCATATTTCCAGCGCCATTTTGAATTTTCTAATTTTGACAACAAATTTATTATTTCCGACCTTAAACACCCCCAAATAGCTATTTTCAGTGAAATCGAATCGTAATTGCCAAAATCGTGCCGCCATTTTGATTTTTTAAAATTTTGATTCGTCATTTGTGACCTTAAAAACTCCCCGATACCGATTTTCAATGAATTCGGAACACATTTGCAAAATTCATCCGCCATTTTGAATTTTCAAATTTTGATCACAGAATCGTCATTTGTGGCTCTAATAACCCCCCGATACCGATTTTAAATGGATTCAGAAAACATTTCCAAAATTCATCCGCCATTTTGAATTTTCAAATTTTGACCACAGAATCGTCATTTGTGGCTCTAAAACCTCCCCGATACCGATTTTTAATGGATTCAGAACACATTTGAAAAATTCGTCCGCCATGTTGGAACCGCCATCTTGATTTTTTTTACAAAATTATCAGGTTGCACTGTCACGTTAGCTCAATGTGTGTGCAAAGTTTCATAATAATCGGTTTAGTAGAAGTAGTTGAAAAAGCTGTCGCAAGATTTGAACCAAACAAATATACGAGGTCAAGCTAAATAAAACCATTAATATCTTCTTCATTGTTTTATTTTCCCAAATAATAACAGTAAATATTTTGTATTATATATTCAAACTAATTTCTGATTGAATAATTATATTAAGTTTTAACCATTCAAAATCATTTGTAAAACAGTAAATAATTATCGCTTGTTATTGTACAGTTGCCATATAGCTTTATTATTATCTTGGCCAGTTTCACACGGGCAAACAAACAACCAAGAAAAATCTTCTGAAAAAGTCGGCCCGTGTAAAACTGGCCCTTAGAAACTCGCGCTTAGGTGATGAATAGAACACGGATCGGATTTCCCTCCATAGCCTCGCGACAGAACCCCTCACCCAGCAACTACGAATCTTCTTATACCTACAAAAGCCCAAACCTTCGCTTGGCTGATGAATCGTACATGAAATTTATTTCCCTCCATAGCCTCAGGATAAAAACCCCCTCACCCATCGACATCGTGAACAGACATCAGCTAAAGAATGGGAGTTGAAATGCTTGCCCTCCATACCCCTTCGCCTATATTGTCCGTCCCCGTCTCGCATTGCGTCTCGTGTCTCTATAAAAATTCACTATCATAATATTTTACAAACGCGCCTAAAGAAGTATAAGTTCAAAATGAAAAAAAAAAATTAGTGATTAAGTGTGTTTTAAGTGTGTTAATTGGTGTGGCGAGATACCACAGACGGATTCTGAGCCCTGGACTCAGACTCTTCCGTCGCGAGGTTGTGTGCAGCCTCGTTGCTCTCGAAACCCCATTGTCCGTGACAGCTTGAGTGTGTGAAAAGATTTTAACAATGGCGCCTTTCAAACCTTTGCTGGGCTGGAAAATAACAAGAATTATAGATAATCGTGTGTTCTATAAGTCTTAGGCAGAATTTTTTCATGTAGAATTAACCATTAACGAAATATAGTGCAAAGAATGTGATTTATGAAGTTTGAAACACTATTTGTCCGTAGATATTGAGTTTACACAAAAAAAATCTAAACAAGAAAGTTAAATCACTTATTTATCTACAAAGATAATATACATTTTTGTCGTAAAATACATAGTTTTTGAGATATAGAATTAAACGCGTTTTCCTTCACTGTAAGTTTAGCAAGAGGGTGGGGATGACGCCATTTTGAATTTAAGCTTATAAAAATATATAAAATCATTTGGTAAAAACAAATTTGGTGCGAACAATACGCAAAGAAAAAGTACCTATTTATTGGACTAATGGTCCTATGACTGTACCCAGCATCTAGTGGTCTGGAGGATGGACCCTGGCAAGCGCTCGCTGGCAGGAACCTCAAGATTTCTTCAAGGTTAGAAATGTATGAGCCATCCTAATTTTTGAGAAGGGCCACTGGGTTGAGAGTCTGTGGAAAGGAGCTCTTGGAGTCTTGTTGCCTCTGGTAGTCTGCACGGTCTCACAATGCTACTTTCCTCCAGCTCCTTTTTTAGTTTTTCGTTGATAAGGAAAGTTACTTTTATGACAAGGAGTTTTCAATGTCATTGGAAATGGCAAACGATTATTGAACACATGCCGCTTTGCTACAAAAATCCCCAAGCAATAAATGACGAAAGGCTGCATATGAAACACATGCAGCTTTGGTATACGGCCGAACTGAGAGTTAACTAGTTCAAAAAGTAGCAATAAAGCAAGCAATGCTATTTTATGATAAATCCTCAAAACCACTTAATGGATTTTTCACCAATTAGAAATCACCACAATAAAAAAAAATAAATAGCAAAAATCACCCATAAATTTAACACATTTCGCAGAATCAAGTACTTTTTTCTACTGCATTGTAGCAGCTCTAAAAGCATCTTTAACGTGGCAGTAAGACGATCGAGGACGAATGGCATTATGTCTAATGGAGCACCTCAATGATCGTCACAGAATCTCGAAAATCATTTGCATACTTGGCAACTAAATAATTGAGTGTCTAGAACCAACTGCGGGGCAAAGTAGCGAGGAAGTCACCCAAACTGCAGCACAGTGACTCTGACCAATCGTTTTATTAGTTAATTGCTCTGACGACGACGGTTAGCACGACCGCGATCCACGATGCCAATTGATGCAGTGCACGGCGAATCTGGTGACTTGCTTGGCTGCTGATACTGCCTGATATGAGAATGACGAGGGATCAGCGAACCACTACAAGGAAACAACAAAAGCCAACAGCAGCAGGACTGACGGTTGAACATGGTGGAATAAAAAAGTTCCCATGCTCGGATGAGTCGTAAATTGTTGCCATTTTCTAATTATGTCTCATGAATGCGAGCCATTATTTTAATACGATCATGCAGCGGGGAATTTCCATTGAGAGAATGCTTAGGATTCGCGCGTTTTTCCTAAAGAATTTACATTATTTTGTTTCTTTCTTTATACTTGGAATTAATACCGAATAAAATGATTCATTAAATCCTTTCCTGAGATTATCAAACTGCTTTTAAGGCATTTATGAATTTGTGAGAAGCGAAAGGACTCATAAAAGGCCTGATATAGTGGAATTAATAGTAATGACATAAGTGTTATATTTTTTATAGTGATACGCAGTCTAAAGAAGGAACAACTTATTAGGGCTATTAGCAATTAAGTAGAGATTATCATATATTAGCCTTGACGGGAAGAAGGAGTATTTACTATTTCGTACCTCAGATGAAAAAAGGGGTGATAAGCGTTTGATTCCTGTATTTTTTATGAAGGAGACTAGCGCTCATAGGTAAAGCCCCTTTGTACTGACGACGGTTCTATTCAATGTGTGCCATGCCGGACAACAACACAGCTCACATTCAATACTACCACAAAAGAACGCTAACTTCGGCGATCGATAGGGGAAGGCTCCCTCGCTTATTATGCTTGGAGGCAACGCACAGTGGGGCAAATAGCTCATTTTTTGGACAAGCGGCAATTCCCAAGCCTGGAATTAATGAAACTTAAAATTTTTTTTTTAAACTATTCGTGATAAAATTGCCTTTAATTCTATCGAGCCAGAATTTTGAAATTTGAAAATTAAAGATGGCTAATCCAATATGGCGGACATAAATTTGGTAAGAAAATTAAATTTTTTTCGTAAGATTCTTTAAAATTTTTGAAATTAATTATTATTAATTAATTTTTGGTTTCCAAAAAAATCCCCAAAGTAACAATTTTTTAAAATATTAAAGAATCTTTTGACAAAAATTTATTTCGTCTTGTAGCGGTAATGTGAGGATATTAGTGTGTGTGTGGGAATTAATTTGAAGGAATTTTGTATAATATTAATTTTTTCGATGTTTAGTCTAGGCGTCTTCAGTGGGTGAAATGGAAAGGCGAAGTACCATGCCGCGCAGTGGATTAGTACGACGGACCTCTGGGATATATAGATTTTCGAGGGATATCGAATCAGACCACTGTTTGCGGGTCCCTTTTCGTCCCTCTACCTAGAGTCATCTTATCGGGGTTGCAGTGAGTTGTCCCATTGCTCCCTTGCTTCGACCCCTCTAGTTATCGCGAGCAGCTGATTTAAGGGAATCTGCGTCATGTCCTCCATCCAATCGAGTCCAGTTATGGCAGCCCTTTTTCTCGCCAGCGCCGGACAGTGACACACTATGTGTATGGCCGTCTCGGGTTCCTCCAGGCACACCCGACAGGTGTCGTCCTCCAGAATTCCCATTCTTTTTAGGTGATACCTGAAACATCCGTGTCCTGTAATCAGTGCCACCAACCATCTGAGGGTTCTCCTTTGCATATGCAGGATCCTTCTTCTGGTTGCGGCAATCGGCAACGTAAGCACCATCTTAGCCTGCCTGCACGTGGTCATAGCATCCCACCGTCTCCGGTTTCTTCAGCGACCCATTTCCCGATGCGGTTCCTTACCAACCCTCTGCCAATGGCAGAGTATGGCTCCGGTCCCCAGAATTCCGAGGTTGACCCCTGTTTTGCCAGGTTGTCAGCCTTTTCGTTCCCATCGATGCCTGAATGTCCTCTAACCCAAGCTAGCGTCACGTTTTTTTGTTTCGCACACCTGTTCAGTTTTTGGACACATTCCAACGCCAGAGACGCATTTATCTCTGTCTGATTCATGCGCTTAATCACAGCCTGATTGTCCAGCGCTATGAGGATGCTCCTTCCCTGCACCTGACCATCATTTGTGATCCAGCGCGTACAGCAGAGCAAGCATCTCCGCCTGGTAAACTGAGGTGTAATTCCCCAAAGCCAGCGAGCAGGTTAGGTTTAAGTCCTCTGAGAAGACTCCCGCACCTGCTCTGCCGTCAATCATGGATCCATCCGTGAAGATATATATGTCTTCCGGCCTCCCTTCCGGAAGCGTTCCATTTCCTATGAGGGTTTTGTGATACCTTTCGGTCACCCTCATTTTTGTGATCCCTTCTATGGGCATCATGAGCTCCCTAATCCCTTTGATACGATCTGGGATCTTTATGTGCCCATATAAGGCTCTTGACGTCTGCCATACGGCATCCCGTCTCATCCGGATCGCTGAGGCCGCCGCAGTCTTCACCACCTGGAGATCTAACGGCAGCAGACCTAACAGCGCCTCCAATGCCGCGGCGGGTGTGTTGCGGAAAGCACCGCTCACACCCACGCAGGCCATTCTTTGCACCTTGTCCAAATGCCTCTTGACGGTTTTCTGTGTGACTTTAGTCCACCAGATCACCGAGGCATATGTTATGATGGGTCTCACCATCATGGTATATGTCCAGTATGCTAACGTTGGTGAGATACCCCACCTTAGTCCACATACTCTTCTGCACTGGTGAAGCACCCTTTTCGCCTTCTTGATCTTCTCCTCAACGTGATATTTCCAGGTTAGTCGTGAATCCAAGTATACACCCAGATACTTGACCTTCCCAGACACTTTGATCTCCGATCCAAAAAGCATGAGGGGCTGAAAATCCAGATCTTTAATCTTCCTAGTGAAGATTATAGCGTCTGTCTTGTTGGCGTTTATGGTGAGGCCTTGTTCCGTACACCACTGCTCAACCACTTGGAGTGCATTCCTCATGATATCTGCAGTAGTGCTCATAAACTTGCCGCGTGCCACAATCGCTACATCATCTGCATACCCAATGGTATGCACGCCCATTTCCTCTATCCCCCTGAGCAGAGTGTCCACAGTGATGTTCCACAGGAGGGGTGATAAGACCCCGCCCTGTGGGTATCCCTTGCTGACCGTCCCTCGAAGCCGCGAGTCTCCTGTCTGAATCCTTACTGCTCTGTTTTTCAGCATGCTGTCCACCCACCTTACAATCATCGGGCTGACCTCGCGCCTCACCAGAGCATCTTTAAGTTTGCTGAACTGTATCTTGTCGAAGGCACCTTCGATGTCCATAATTACGGCCATCGCTATGCCTCCGGTATACAGTTCCCCCCCGGCTACTCGCACCAATTGGTGAAGTGCCGTTTCTGTAGATCTGCCAGCCTGGTAAGCATGCTGGCTTCTACTTAAAGGGTGCCTCCTTAGCATAGTACTCTCCAGGTGGTCTGCCACCACTCTTTCCACTGTTTTCAACAGAAAGGATGTTAGGCTGATCACCCTGGAGGACTTCGCCTCGGTGTAGTCCTTCTTACCTGGCTTAGGGAGAAATACCACTTTGGTTTCCCTCCACACCGCCGGAATGTATCCTGTTGCTAGACAGGTAACGAATATTCCACTAAGCCTGGTTGCAATGATTTCTTTGCCCCATTGGAGCAGCGCAGGGAATATTCCGTCACGACCCGATGTCTTGAAGGGAGAGAATGTGTCTATTGCACGTCTCACCCCTTCATCTGTCACCGCCCCGTTAGCCTCCTCTCGGTTCATCCTTGTAGTCATTCTGTTACGAATAACCCAAGATTTACCCGAGACGTAGCTGCCAGGAAAGTGAACTTCCATCAGGATCTTGTTGGTTTCCTCCAGCGTCTCCGCCATCCTCCCCGACGAGTCACGAACGAGTCCGACTTTGGAGACCGGGTCCCTGGAGATCATTTTCTGAAGTCTGCTGGCCTCAGATATGCTCTCCATGCTCGAGCAGAAGTCCCTCCACGACTCCCTTTTTCGTCGTCGCAGAGTTTGTTTCATTTCTCTTTTCTTGGCTTTATAATTCTCCCAAGCAACCGGGTCTTTGCAACTCATCGCTTGGTTGAAAGCCCTTCTGACCTCTTTCTTCAGTTTCTCCAGTTCCCTACACCACCAGGGTGTGGGATCATGGTCATCCACTGACGTAAGAGGGCACGCCACTCGAAAAGCGTTCTCTATCGCTGTTTACAGGATATGCAACTGAGACTCTGCTTCTCTTGTGGTTTTCGGTACCCTTGGCACGCTCTCCCCGAGATTCGTGCGCAACATTTCAGTGTATCTAGACCTGTCCGTGTTGCGGGGAATTCTCGTGGTTCTAGTTCCGTCTCCCCTGCCCGGGGTTCCGTACGCTATCTCAAAAGAGATGGCTCTGTGATCTGACATAGTCGCCCGATCCATCACCTCCCAGTTGGGATGGTATTCGGACGCCTTTTAACCTATAGGCTGCCGAGTCTGGCCAACAGCCAATTTGTGCACATATGTCTCTGTTTGTAACTTGAGCACAGATTACGATGAAAGCTTGAACATATTTCAGGAAGTATTCTTCCCTAGTTTACACTCGCCATATTTTGACAGCAATTAAAACTGAAATATAAATGAAAAAAAAAACTTAATATGACACGTAACACTATCGCAACCATAACCATAGAAAAAGGTCGAAATCCTCTGAAAAATGGTTGAAAACTCCGCAAAACTGAAAATCTTCGGAAAAACATCAACTAAATTATATTCTGCGACACCCTAAAACACTATTGAAATATCGTCTTGTTCAAACTTCAGAAAACTTCGACGACTAAAAAAACTGTTAGAAATTCTGAGAAACCTTGAAAAAAGTTGAAAATTACAAAACCATAAAAAGTCGTAAAAATTCTGAGAAAAGCTGGGATGAGCTTGTGGTCTCCAAACTTTTCGACCGCGTACCCTTATGACGAAAATAATCATAAATTGTACGCCCTACTTTTATGAGCGCCAATATTCGCACTATTTACAGGTGCACGGGCATACCGTGTCACGGGCTACAAGGGATACGGAGATACCGTTTCACGAGCCTACACAGGATACAGCCTAATTTTTGGGAAAATTTACCGTATATAAATAACACAGTCACACTTAGAGTGAGTTTACACGACTGCATAAAATTAAATTTAATTATTTGATGCAGTCGTGTAAACTCATTCGCTTGTTTAATTTAGTTCATTATTCGATGCAGAACTTATTTAATGCAAATGCCGTGTAAACATTTGAATGCATCAAATTGCGAGTTTTGGAAGATTTGCATGTAAATTTGATTCACTTTTTAATCGCTGAACTAAAAGTGACAGTGACAGCTAATTACTAATTGTAAACAACACGGCTTAATGCAGTGTGCATCAATTTAATTATCTACACCTGTGTAAACTCACTCTTATAATCAGTGGCGTGGCGTCTTTGGAAGCAAGGGATCCATTACATCCCTTACAATTTCTTAAAAAAAATTAAGTTTTATTATTATTATTTTTTTCTTTTACAAAACTTGCCTTTTTTTAATTTACCATTCTGAGGTAACTTTATACTATTGCTGCTTTTTCTAGCCTCCACTGTTAGATATAAGTTCATTGTCTCCAAATGACCAATTAAATGGAAGCAATAGTTTATGTTATGTCCATGAGCGAAAGTTCTCTCCTATTTCTCTCTGAATTCTCATACGAAAACTATTCTATACATATACACAAGAAACTTGTGACCTGCAAAGCCTTCTACATTTACAAGCCATGCACAACGAAATCTCACACTCACATTCAAAGAAAATGGGACTTCAATTTATCTGAGAGAATGGACTTCAGTTAGAATGGACTTCAATTTAGCTGTGAGAAAAGCAATTTTTTAACTTAGTTTTTGGAATAAAAAGTGGTAAAATATTGTATTTTATCACTTTTTAGTGCACACGGATTATCAGTGATAAGTTATTTAGTGATCTGAGTCCATAAATTAAAAAAAATTAGTGGTTAAGTGTATTTTAAGAGTGTTAATTGATTAGGTGACGTTTTTGTTTACATTCGCGGTGTTTTTTTCGTGTTAATTTTGGGGAAAAAATGTTGAATTTGTGTAGTAATGGAATTAAAAGTGAATTTAAAGTAGTTAAAAATTATTATAGAAGAGTTATTAAAAACATAAGTGCAATTACTACCACACAAAATGAATAACAATAACTTTTTCACTTTTCCTTCACATTTTTCTGCACTTATGTTTTTAATAACT
Organism: Thereva nobilitata; assembly: GCA_963855945.1. Classification (NCBI taxonomy): domain Eukaryota; kingdom Metazoa; phylum Arthropoda; class Insecta; order Diptera; family Therevidae; genus Thereva; species Thereva nobilitata. The sequence goes on from OY979696.1 coordinate 85,218,190, forward strand.
ATTCTATAATAATATTTAATCACTTAAAAAGCACTTTTTATTATATTACTACACAAATTCAACATTTTTTCCCTAAATTAACACGAAAAAACCAACGCGAATGTAAACAAAAACTGTCACCTAATCAATTAACACTCTAAAAATACACTTAACCACTCACTTCTTTTTAATTTTTTTTATTAAATCACTAAAGCACTAATCACTGATAATCCATGTGCACCAAAAAGTGATAATATACATTATTTTACCACTTTTAAGTGCAAAAACAAAGTTAAAAAATTGTTTCGTACGGCTTCGGCAATGTTAATTCCACAATTTTAGCACTTCATACACATACATGCACATACCTGGGGCATGGCTTGTAAATGTAGAAGGCTTTGGACCAGTGCCAAGGGAAGCAATTCAGATTTTGCATCCACACGAAGTTTTGTTAGAATAATCAGCCTTATCCCAGTAGGGAATTTACGAATTCATGAAATTGGAATGCAGTAAATCTTTGTAGAAATTGGAAGCAATGTGAATCGATGGCTATTGGAAGAAATGGTAATGTAAAGTGTCATGCATAAGGAATTGAAGATAGCCGTTATGCCTTTATATTGGAATGTATGGTAATGCAAAAAGTAGCTCTTATACCTTCATATTGGAATGAATTGTATTGCAAAAGGTGGCCGTTATGCCTTCGACCCTAGGACATCGCAATGTTAATCGAAGCGATGTTTCGATCTAGAAAGTAGATATTATGCATGCGAAGGAACATGTACAGAATCGACTCTGGAAGGTTTCCATTCCCTAATGGGTATTGTGGTTGTCACTTATAGTGACAAATGGCGAAACGAGTAAAAAATGTTATTATGGTTCTCTAAAAAAGTAACATTTCAGTGAGATAAGGCGAAGTACAGTTGTCACTGATATCGAGAAACGGGAAATTCAGTGACAATTGTTCTCACTTGATGCTTGTAAGTGAGATTTTTCTCATTTGATTTTAAAGGGGACATTCTCACTATGGTGAAGTGACAACCATAATAAGGGCCAATGTGAGTAGATTTTTTTTTGGGTGAGAGCAGACAGAAGTTTTCTAATAAGATTGGAAGGAATTCATTTCTAGGAGCAATCTAATTGGAAATGAATTTGTACAATGTGGTTTGGAATAATGACTTAATTTTAGAAAATAGTAAAAACCAGTATTTTTGGAGTAATTAATTAATTAATTAAAATAAATAAAAAATTGTTTTGCCTGCAATTTAGTTGGTGAGTTTTGTTTTGTGAGTTAAAAATAGTGCAAGTAGTTTTTAAAAGTAAGTTTAAAATAAAATTGGATAGATTGAAAAATATTTATATATTATTTATGTTAGTTTTTTTTAGTTTGTTTTTGCATTATTAAATACATATAATGTGTAATGTTGATGGTAAGCATTTTTGCAAAATGGACGATTTTTTGCAGCAATCCTTAGGCACGCGTTCATTTACGGAAAAGAAATCCATAATGGTAGACCATAATCTAATAGTCCGGGGAGTTTTTGGTCAAAAAATGACTCAGAAACTGATTATTGAGAAATTTTTTTGTTCTATTTATACAAAAGATTATTGCCTACCCTAATGACACCCTTGCCATTTTTTCGAAAATTTTTGCAAAAATTAATTGTTAGTGATTTTTTGACCAAAAACTGATTTTTGGAAACTTTGACCTTGAATAACTTTGAAAGGGTTAATTTTTCGAAAAAATGACAAGAGGCTTTTTTGTAGGCAATAACGTTTCGTATTGACTGATCAAAACAAATTTTCAAAAAAAGGAGTTTTTGAGTGATTTTGTGGCCAAAAAGTGATTTTTGATAACTTTGACCTTGAATAACTTTGAAAGGGTTAACCGGGTCAACATCTTTGTAAGAACTAAAGTTGTAGAGAATTTCATTGTCAACATTTAGGGCCTTTGTACGGGGTTGTACGACCTATAGAAACCGAGATACAAGGAAAACACCGGAAAACCGCTATATTTCCGGCGACCATGTTTTTTTTTGTGATTCCGAAATTGTTTCTTAAAAAGTCCCAAGGAATCTGTGGACCAATTTTCAGCCATTTCCGTATTTTGCCTCCTTTAAATGCTAATTTCCCCGGACTATAAGGCAGTTTAATGCATACTAGAATTAAACTTGTAAAAATGCTCTTCATTGGTATTTATTTTATTTCTTTTTTTTAATTTGCTTAATTTTGTCATTTTGGCATTACAATAGCACCTCGCCTCATTTGAAGTATGACATCGTACTGGCTCAAAAGAAAAAAGAGGCACATCTTACAAACTCATTTAATAATCGTGTCCTACCCAACACTAGTTGCGATATCATTTTCGGGTAAAGAAGAATTTGAGGCGAAAAGAATTGTTAATTAATCGGCATTGGTTTTGCTTTCTGGCATCACCTCCTCATTATAAATGATGCTATCGAACTGTTGGGGCGAGCTTACGTTAAAAATATTTCCTAACCTCAAAAAATCCAAATTTCTCATTTTATTTATTTTTTAACTAAAAATGCATTAAATAATGAACAAATCAGTGGATTTTCATAAAAATTAGAGGAAACATGTATTTTAATGTTATGAACATGTTATTAAATTTTCAAAAAAAAAATCTTTTTTACGGCCAAAATTTGTCATTTACGAAAAATGTTAAAACCCAATTTAATGAGAGATGGTCCCAGGGTAAACGACGATTCTCACACGATTTTCGATACGAATTTTTGACAGCGGTGTGGTTGTTGTTGTTTTTTGTCCCTTTGGCTGGGAGAAGAAAAGAAAGAGAAATGACTTGTTTCACTCGGAAAGTACGCAAAAAGAATTGAAATAAAACCAACAACAATAAGCTAAAGCATTTTGACGTACAGTTGGTTGGAAAAATTGGCCCGTGTGAAAGCCCGTACGACTTTTCATCAAATTTCAAAAGGGAATGGACGATGACAGCAGATTTTGTTGGTTGGCCGTCGTCTCGTGTGAAACAGCCCCATGACTGGAGGAAAACCTACCGTCTAAAATGATGACTGATGAAATTGATTGACAATTATCTGAATATATTGATTTTTAATTCAAACGTAAATCATGACTATGGAATTCATTGACGCCTGCATGAACGTGTAATGGACGCCTACGATCGAATTTTGGCTTGACTGATGTCGCAGTAGACTTTACACGGGGTATTGGGAACAGCACACTCCTTGAGCAGTAAGGACGAGCTTCTTTTTTGGTCTCTAAACAGATGAACTAATTCGTCTGATTGACTGGGCTCTCTGTTTTTTTATACGCTTTATATTAGCTTAACCTGTATGTTGTATGTTGTATGTTTCATGTAAACAAATCTTGCAACTTGATTCTGACCCACTTCTAGGCAACGGATCAACTTCAAATTTTGCACATATGTATAGTTCGCGTGACAATGCAATCTGACCATTTTGTAAAAAAATCAAGATGGCGGTTCCAAGATGGCGGCCGAATTTTGCAATAGTGCTCTCCGTCCTCCGACATTGGTATCAAATAAAAGAGTATTACAAGTAGAATACAATTAGCTATGTGGCGTTATTCAAAATTCAAAATGGCGGCCAACAAAAAATGGCGGACTACCGTTTTCTTTACAACCAACTCGATATGGGTATCAAATGAAAGAAAATGACAAGTAGAATACAATTAGCTGTGTAGCGTCATTCAAAATTCAAAATGGCCGCCAACACAAAATGGCGGACTACCTTTTTCTTTACAACACCCTCGGTATGGGTTTCAAATGAAAGGGTGTGACAATTAGAATACTATTAACTGTGTGGCGTGATTCCAAATTCAAAATGGCGGTGAACACAAAATGGCGGTTTACCTTTTTCTTTACAACGCCCTCGGTATGGGTATCAAATGAAAGTGTACGACGAGTATAGTACAGTAAACTGTGTGACGTCTTTTTAAATCCAATATGGCGGTCACTACATAATGGCGGAAGACATATAATAGACTAAAAAATAGAAAATAGAAAATATATAGTTTAAAAAAACTAAAAAATACGCTTTGATTTTAAAATGAACTAAAAAGTAAAAAATAATTTTGAATGTAAAGTTTCTATTGCTCCAGCCAGAATATGAAAACAACCTACGTTTCGAAATGCAAAAAAAAGCGTGGGGCGCTAGCGAAAATTTCCGGTGTTAATAAAATAAGAATATAGGAAGAGCCCCACGCTGTTTTACATTTCGAAAGGTAGGTTGTTTCCATATTCTGACTGGAGCAATAGAAACTTTACATTCAACATTATTTTTTACGTTTTAGTTCATTTTAAAATCAAAGCGTATTTTTTAGTTTTTTAAACTATATATTTTTATATTTATTTCCTCAATTCTCGATAATAGATTCTCTACGTTCTTGGACTTTCCTGCAATATATGTTCGTTGAGAACTGAGTTCTCTGTCATACATGCTATCATACGATTCAGTGGTTGTGAGATTCCGAGAAAAAAACCTAAAGGTCTTGCTGCTTCATTCACTTAGTGAGCAGTTTGAACTCTTTGCCTTTTAAGCCCCATTTACACTGACGCTGGCTGTCGCCACATACTTACTTACACTAAGGGCATGGCAACAAGTCGATCGCGACACATTTTTGTGGTAATACGTAGATCTTATGTATACAAAAGTTGGCCACCCCTGGTCTACAAAATCAAATTTTTAGGCAAACCAATGGTCCCGATTGTGCAGTCATTAAAAGTGTAAATGCCAATTTATTGATTTAAAGTCCCAAAAAATTTACACAAAAACGACTAAAGGCATAAATAAAGTTAGGCGGAACTAGCTGAAAGGTAGCATTTCCACGAAATACCGCCTGTATGTTATGCATTTCATTGCATACGTTTGATTTGTTATGTTTTTAAGACCAGCCGTACCAATTGCTGTATCTCGTCGATCAAAAAATATCCAAAAATTTAAAAAGGAATCAACAAAAAACCAAGCCAAACAATCCACAAAATTTCTCTTCTGATATGCAACCGGAAACCTGAATTTGTAAACAAAAAAAACACAAAACTCCGCAGACAGAACAGCATATGTCAAAATTAGCAGGCGAAGCGTAAATCGGCTTAAGTTTATCTGGCCACAGTTGAGTATCTGATAAGCTAAAAACTATGCGACAGATGACAACATGTGCCCCGTTGTTCACACTCAAGTGTATTTGTATATTCAGAGCGGTTTTTGTCATCCATGTTTGGAAGAAAGCAGCACCAAATAATGTTTATGTTCCCCATTAAACTTTCACATGCCAAAGAGCACAAAAGGTTGGAAAATCTCCTGAGGAAGCATATTTTAGTGACAGCTTAGTAGCTAGCCAGCGCCGGAAGACCCACTTTACATGCATACGTATGCGCCTCGTTAGAGGACTGATAGCAGCAAGTGGTTGCCGGGTGCTGCCTACTGGTGTAGTTTCGGGCCTTGGTGCTTTTAGCTGAATGAAAAATACTTTAAGCCTCATAATTTCTTAAAAAGGCCTAAAATCCCGGCCATGATTTGGGCTCCAGTATGAGCAAGAACGGGCGGTAACAGAGCGGGGGTAGCTAGGGCGCCAATTTTCCAATTTCCAGTGAGCTTCCACATGACTGCTCGGTGCGGTGTAATATGTCAGGAAAATATATATTCAACATATCAGGGATTTATTGAAGAGAAAATGTACAACGACGCGATTTTTTATTATGGCGGTCTGTAATCAACTAATGTTGGACACATTGGCGCCATTTCACGACTTTGATGTCATACATCTTAGCAGGATTATGGCTCTGAAAAACTTGTAAACTATTGCTCCAATACAGGAGTCATTTGTAGGGATGGAGTCTGAGGATTTGGGGGCACAAGTGTGGTTGTCGTTTTTTGAAGAGAATTTAATAGAATTAGAAGTTTTTCTTTGGTGATATGTTGTCACTGAACTAAAAATGTTCGAATAGAATATTGACATGGAAAACTCACTTGATTTTGATTATAACGGGTCATACATTTAGAAGTACTTTTTTCATTTAGGGATTTTATGACAGATCAGGCGTGAGTTGTGTCAAGATGCAATGGAATTTTTGTTCAGTCATGGGATAGTCAGAATTTTGTTGGGGGGGGGGGGGGGGGGGGGTATGTCATAAAATTCTATGGAGATATGGAACTTGCTGAATAATCCAAGCAAACTCTTCTTCTTCTTAAATGGCGCTATAGTCCTTGTGGACTCCGGCCTCTTGTCTCTTCTTCTAGTCGTCCCTTTCCCTATATCTTGTTGGTTCTTTGCAGTTTGTTATACGAAGTTTTCGTATATTTTCTAGCAAGTCATCCATCCACCTATTTCTTGATCATCCTACGCTTTCTTTTACTGCTGATTTACATTTGAAAATGCTAGCTAATATTCTTTCTTTCGAACCTCGTACAACGTTTCCGAGCCATCGAAGTCAACTCAATTTTATGTATACATATTTAACTATATTTATGTCGCCATAAATTTCTCCAATCTCTTCGTTAATTGTAATGTGCCATTCGGTTTATGTCAAATTTTCTTTTGAGGATTTGTTTTTCGAAATTTTGAGCTGATTTCTGTTTGTTTAATTGAAGTCCAAGCCTTTAGACCAACAGCATAGAACTTAGTGGATTATTGTTTTATATAATCTCACTTTACATTGTCTTGAGATTTCTTGGTTCTTTAGAATTGGGACTAGTGCGAAATAAGTTTTATTTGCGGCTGCGATCCGTCTATACACTGCGCGACAAGTGATTAGCCCCCCTCGATTTTTTAGTCTTTTACCGTTAAAAGATGAAACGGTTTTTTCTTACTTATAACTTTTAACTTTTTTTATTTTCAGGATCCTTGCAAAAATTCCGAATAACAATTTATCCATTTTTCAAATTAATCCTCAGAAGAGTCAATCTAACCAATAAAATCATTTTCTGGAAAAAAAACAAGTGTGATGCACGCTTTAAAGTACTGCTTAAAACAAAAGGGTCTAACCAGTTGTCACAGTCCATAAAGCGCAAAAACAACGAAAAATAAATAAAATGTGAAAATACCGTTACGAGATACAGTTAGGAATTCTTGGACTAATAATTACTCTTAACTCAAGACATCTTTTGTTAAAAGTAAGAAAAAACCGTTCCATCTTTTAACGGTAAAGAACTAAAAAATCGAGGAGGGCTAATCACTTGTCGCGCAGTGTAGATGAGGAGCATCTTTTCAAAAGGTCGTATTTCCCCTTTCAACTTTTTTTTATTTTAAAATTATTTTGAAAATATGAAAAAGTCCATCGAATGAGCCTAAAAACTTGTTCAAATGGACCGTACTTTCCATATAAAAAATTCCAAAAAGCTAGGATTCTAGTCAAAACGACGTATTTCTGCGTCTAGTGAAGGAAACTGTAATCCGCCATTTTTTTGATGGCCGCTATATTAGATCTACAACCATATTGGAACTATTGAGCATAGTATATTATTTTGTCATCGAAACTGAAGCTGTGTGCAAAATTTCAGCATGATCGGATAACCGGAACGCCCTCAGCAAAAGAAGTTTTACTTCAAAATACCATCTGAATTTTCGTGTTATATAATTGTGACTGTAAGCGAAAGGAAGGCCCAATTACAATGAGACCAATTTCTTTTGTTTCTTGCTGTTCCATTATTGTTTGATTCACGTTAAATTCCCTAAGAAGACGGGATGTGTACAGAAAGAATTGGAACACTTTTGACTGTAAAAAGTTCCGCAGAAAGCTTAATGCTCACGAGAGTTTTTTGCTCTCATTGTAACCACCTCCCTGGCCGCCATGGATCTAACAGTATATTGAGTATAATATATTGCATATTGTATTCTACTTATCATACCCTTTTATTTGACTCCCATGTCGAGGGGGTTGTGAAGAAAATGGTAATCCGGCCTCTTGAGATGGCCGCCATGGATCTAACAGTATATTGAGTACTACCAAAAAACCCGCGTGCGTTGCAACGCCTTTAAATAAAAAAAGTTTATGTGTGTACTGTCCGCGGAAGGAAAAAAGTGAAAGAAACAACAAATCTTGAAAAAATGATTTTGGAAACCCTTTTATGGTTAATTTTTATTGACAATTTTTGACAGCTGTTATTAATCAAAACCGGTTTTTGACATGATATTCGTATCGGAAACCTAAGGATACCAAGTTTGACCTTGAACTGATGGAAATAAAGTGCTCAACGCTTGGTTGAACCTAAAACACGAAAATCCATGTTAAATCCCATTTAAAATTCAACCTGCGTGGGCAACGGCTTATTATTATGAAATTTTTGGATGCGATAGATGGCATCGTTTACCCTCTTGATGGCAGTGGAGGGCCCTTCCCTTTTCTTTGTAATTGTGGCGATTTATCTTTTATTTGCCGAGGTTTTCCCAACTCTTGAACAACCTACATACAGCTGACAGGGAAAAAACACTTATTTGGTAAAATTCGTCCGCCACGTTGGTCCTGAAATTCTAAGTTTATAAGTTTTGATCATACATTCGTTATTTGCTACCTTAAAAACATCCAGAAACCGATTTTCATTGGAATCGGAATACAATTGACAAACTCATCGGCCATATTGGTGCGGCCATTTTGTATTTATAAGTTTTGATCATAAATTCGTTATTTGCAACCTTAAAAACCCCTAGATATACACTTTCATTGGAATCGGACCACAATTGGCAAGTTCGTCGGCCATATTGGAGCGGCCTTTTTGAATTTATAAGTTTTAATCATAAATTCTTTATTTGCAACCTTAAAAATCCCTAGATATCCACTTTCATTGAAATCTGAATGCAACTGAAAAATTTCGTCCGCCATATTGGCGCGGCCATTTTGAGTTTATAAGTTCTGATCATAAATTCGTTATTAGCTACCTTAAAAACAACCAGATACCGATATTCATGGAAATCGGAACACAATTGGCAAATTTGGGCGGCCATTTTCAATTTCGGTCATTTTTCGGCGGCCTTTTTAAATTTATAAGTTACTACCTCAAAAACCCCCAGATACCGATTTTCATTGGAATCGGAACACAATTGACAAATTCGTCGGCCATTTTGAATTTATAAATTTTGACCACAAATTCGTGATTAGCGATCCCAAAAACTCCTAGTAACCTACTTTCATTGAAATCGGAACACAATTTGCGAATTCATATTTGGGTGGCCATTTTGAATTTCGGTCAGTTTTTAGCGGCCATTTTGAATTTCGAAAATCGGGCGTCGAGGTGTTTCATGGGAGACCCCCACGGATCTTAGCGCAAAATTTCAAAGCTCTGCGATGACTGGTGCGCCTGCTATAGCGCACACATACATACATACGTACATATATACGTCCATACATACATACACACATACAGAAACTTTCTTTTATCAATATATGTAGATAATATATTGCTTATTGTATTCTACTTATCATACCCTTTCATTTGATGCCCATGTCGAGGGTATTGCGAAGAAAATGTTAATCCGTCCTCTTGAGATGGTCGCCATGAATCTAACGTGTATTGAGTACACTATATTGCATTGTCATCGTATAAGCGGAAGTATTCAAAAAATCGATTGCCAAATTTGTACCGGAAAAACAGACAGACAAGGAAGCGAGATAATAAAAACGTTTTAATAAAATACAATTTTTTTTCCTAAACGTATCTTAGTGGATAGTTCGGATAGTCCACTTCAAAAACAATTTTCTCTGCAAATATACCCCTCGAAATATTAGCTACGTAGTCCAACAATGCATTTTATTGAACGTCTGATGACCTATACGAGTCGCGAATGAGTGCATATGAGTATGTATTTTAAATATTTAAAACGGCGATATCTTATGAATGGCAATTCGTACGGCAAAATGTATTATATCTCTTTTGTAGATAATAATCGTATAATCTACAAATAGTCCGGGGGAATTAGCAAAAAAAAAACGCACGAAAAGAGACAAAATTCGGAAATGGCTGAAAATTGGTCCACAGCTTCGTTGGGACTTTTTAAGAAAACAATTTCGGAATCACAAAAAAAAAACATGGCCGCCGGAAATATAGCGATTTTCCGGTGTTTTCCTTGTATCTCGGTTTCTATAGGTCGTACAACCCCGTACAAAGGCCCTAAATGTTGACAATGAAATTATCTACAACTTTGGTTCTTACAAAAATGTTGACCCGATTAACCCTTTTAAAGTTATAAAGCTGTGGACCAATTTTCAGCCATTTTCGAATTTTGTCTCCTTTAAATGCTAATTTTCCCGGACTAAAAATTTGCAAAAACTATTTATGATAAAATTTGTCGTTTAATAGATACATATTTGCAAAAAAAATGATTTTTTGATCTTTTGACCTTGAATATCTTGGGACGCAGACACGGTATTATATGAGACTTTTCTTCCAGTCTTCAGAATGCCAAAGCAAAGGTTTAGACAAATTTACTGCTTATTCCCTTTCATTCCTGCTTTCTTGTTTATTTTACTGGGGTATGAACAATAATACAATGGCAGTTTGACACAACTCACCTCTAAATGAATCATCGTAAGTAATATTATAATAGGGTCGATTTATTAATCAAAATGATGGAATCTGTAGGGAAATATTGGAAAAAACAAGACGCATAAAATGGAAAATTTGAAAAAAGGAAATTTAAAAAAAAACAAAGAACATAAAAAATAAGTGGAAGTCCACTCTGATGTGGCAGCAGAGTTTAATAAACAGTTAAACTGACAAGAGCTCTTTTTCTGTCTTGTTGAAGTTCTGTGAAGTCTTTGTAATTTGTCCCAGAAGTACTATACGTTCTTGTATACAGTATAATGACGGTACTTGGCGACAGTAAAGAAATAAGATTTGGCACTAACTTTAATACAGTACTCTTGATAAAATCGTGTATTTGACAGCGGAAAAAACCTCTGGGAATTTCTTGTTTAATTCTTGTTTGTTTAAATAAGGATTTTATATTATTAGAGTTAAAGAGAGCTGTTTGACTTTGTATCTCATTCTATCAACATAAACTAATTTATGACCTAAGTCCCATCAAACATCTAACTTGAAAATAAAGCATTTGCATTCTGTACAATTGTGTTATTAGGCAGCCCGTATACCGAAACTTCATATTACAGCTTTTCATCACATAACGCTTGGACACATATATGTACCAAAGCGACATGTGACGATTTGCTCCATATAGCGTGAAAATCCTACAACGTGAACGTGAAATTCCTCCAAGAAAAACAGTCTAATTAAGGAATGGTACACATAATATCATTTGAAAAAAATCGTTATTTCGCCGACTTTTGCTCCATGTCTATGATCTCAGGACTCTATTACGAGAATTCATAAAATAAATTACTAGAAGACAAAATTACGTATTTAGATAATAAGATGAGATTACAACTTGAATCGAGTAAATTAATTATCGTTTTGATTTTACAAAGAAATATTTTCTACGAATAAAAATTCATTACAGAATAATATACATAGTTACCACATTTTTTCCGTTTCAAAGAATTACTAACCTGAAATAAAGAAAAGCATCGATTAATAATTACTAAAAAAATCCAAAAATGAATTCACAAATTATTTATAACAGTTATTTCTTTGAAATTTAAATAATTTTAATATTTCACCGTGGTATTTTCATTAAATATAATTTCTTATATTTTACCCATGAGTTCTTTTTATCGAAGAGTACAATAATTATACTGAAATATTTATTCAACAATTATATTGAAATATTTATTGAACAATTTTCGGAAAATTCCAGTAAAAAGATCCCAACAATCTAGAATATAAACATTTACTATGCGAAGGTTCATTACCGTTAAGAATAATTTGCTATTCTGATTATGTATATAATAAAGCGAAACCAACAAATAACAAAATTCATTATTTATCTAAAATAGAAACAAATATTTTTCAGATAAAATACAATTAAGTACATACAGTCGATGCCTCAATTATTTGCACACCCGAAATTTCCCAGGAAAGAGGGGCACAAAAGGCTAAAAATTCCTAAAATTTTCATTATTTTAAATTCAGTTTTATTTTACTGATTCTTCATTATTAAAGCTAACTTAAGACAAACAACAACAAAAAAAAAAAATAAGTACAGCAAAGCACAAAAACAAAGAAAAAGAAAGTGTTCAAAATTATTTGCACATGTATTCGAGGTGCCAAAATTATTTACACAATGTTAAAAATCGCTCAAAGAAGTTTTTGATTGGTTTTACCGTTATTCTTTGAATGAGAAAGGAATGGTTTTGCAATCATTCGAGCTCGTGTTTTTGAAATTTGTGTATTCAAAATTTGGAAATGGCACAAAAAAATTGAGTTAACAGTAGAAAAACGTGCAGAATATAATAATGGTGTTTCGGCTGTGGAACTAGGAAAAAAATATAAATATCACCGACATACCATTTATTATCACGTTTCCAAGCATAATCAATTTGAAAGCGTTATTAGTATTAAAGGAAGGGAAGATCGCGGGCTACTACTGCAAGAGAAGACAGAAATATAACTCGCTTCGTGAAAAAAAACCCATCCGAAACGATAAAAAATGTTGTTAAACTATACCAATAGTGGTAGGAAGGAAAATATTAGTAAAACAGCTGTTCGCAGAATATTAAAAGAAGAAGGTCTCAAGGCTCAGCAATTTCCCACCTCGGCGATCGAGTCAGCACAAATGTACGTATAGTTTCTTTTGGTGTGGACTATATGAAAAATTTGGCCTGACTGGAGGAAATTCAGCATTATTATGAGTAACAGAGATTTTAGCCGAGCGTCGGGGTAAATTTTATGATATCCCGAATTATTCGCTCGGAAATCTGAAAATATCAATTACTAGCTGGGACCCGGTGCGCCTATGCTGCTCCCAAAAGCCAATAGTAGTAATCAGGTGATATGAATTTTAATATACAGTAAGAGAGTTTGAAAAAGGCAATTTTTTGGTATTTTTGATTCCAAATAACTATTAGGGATCTGACAGTTTGATCGAGACAATAAAAACCATCCATTGACATGGCATTTTTCGAGATATGAATTTTCATACACAGATGAAGTGTCTCAATGAATCGCATATTTTCTGTATTTTGGATAGCTGGGATCCGGTGCGCCTCGCTGCACCCAACGTTTAAACATATTCTTCCGCCATATTGGCCCCACAATTTTAAATAAGTTTTGATCATAAATTCGCCAATTAGTACCTTAAAAACTCCCATATTCCGATATTAATTGAAATCGGAATACAATTCGCAAACTCGCCGGCCATATTGGTGCGGCCATTTTGAATTTAAATTTTGATCATAAAGTCGTTATTTGCTACCTTAAAAAACCTCAGATACAGATTTTCATTGGAATCGGAACAAAATTAGCAAATTCGTCGGGCATTTTGAATTTATAAGTTTTGACCACAAATTCGTTATTTGCGACTTTAAAAACCCCTAGATACCCACTTTCATTGGAATCGGAATAAAATTGGCAAATTCAACCATATTTCTGCGGCAATTTTGAATTTCGGTCATATTTAGGCGGCCATTTTGAATTTCGAAAATCGAGCTTCGAGGTGTATCATAGGAGAACTCCACGGAACTTTATGCAAAAATTCAAAGCTCTGCGATGATTTTCAACGAAGCTCTCCAAGACAGCGCCATCTAGGAGTGGCTTTAGAAAGTAATAAAATAGCCTATGTTCTAAGTTTGAATGTAAATAGCACATGGTTAAAATTTCATAGAGATCGGTTGCACGGTGTAGGAGCCTATAGCGAACATACATACACACATTCATTTTTATATATATAGATAGCTCATACCTCTCATAGGAAGCAATTTTCGAAAAAACATGTAAAGACCTTTTTTGTGAAGATTTTCACGCTCTACAAGTTTGTTCTATACATTATATCGAAATTTTCAACCGCTTCCAAGTTATTGATGGAATATCAATTTTCCGAGTTTTCCCGGGAATTTTCCGAAGTTTCTCTAGGTGTTCGCGTGCAGAACAATTTTTTTTCTTCTTATACACTGCTGAAATTTAGATAGTATGGTTTAATTTAATGCATGGATTTAAAGCCCCTTGACAGACATCAGTAGGCTTTTAGCAAGGGTGTAGCGAATGGGACGGGGTTTGGGGATCAAACTTACACCGGCTTCACACGTTGGTCCCAACGCGGGTAACAGCGCACGTTGGCGCAGATTTCGACATGCGACGGCCAACCCCCAATGCTCACGCCAATGCAAATTTCTCGAAGAAACGATGGACAAGTAGCATTGGAGCTAACTTTGGTGCCAACGTGTGGAGCCGGCCTTACTCTAACCAGAAAAATTAAAACCCATATAAATATCTACAGATAACACGAAATATTTCGTTTTTTATTTATTACGCTTGAGCTTCACCTGTATGTATGTATAATGTATGGAGGTACATATGTATGAGTATGTATGTATGTAGGCAAATCATGCAACTTGATTTTGATCCACTTCCATATAACCAATCAACTTCAAATTTTGCACATAGTTATGTATAATTTCCGTGACAATGGAATCTGACCATTTTGTAAAAAAAATCAATTTGGCGGTTCCAAGACGGCGGCCGAATTTTGCAATTGTGTTCCCTGACCCCCCGACATGAAAGGGTATGACAAGTAGAATACGATTAGCTTTGTGACGTCATTCAAAATACAAAATGGCGTCCAACACAAAATGGCGGATTACCTTTTTCTTTACAACCTACTCGGTATGGGTATTAAATGAAAGGGTGTGACAAGTATAATACTATTAGCTGTGTGGCGTAATTTCAAAATGGCGGCCAACACAAAATGGCACTTTACCTTCTTCTTTACAACGCCTTCGATATGGGTATCAAATGAAAGTGTATAACGAGTATAGTACAGTAAGATATGGCTAAGATGGCGGTCACTAGAAAATGGCGGAAGACATATAATAGAATAAAAATTATAAAATAAAATAAATAGTTTAAAAAAATTAAAAAATACACTTTTATTTTAAAATGAACCACAAAGTAAAAAATAATTTTGAATGTAAAGTTTTTATTGCGCCATCCAATATATGGAAACAACCCGCCTTTCGAAATGTACAAAAGCGTGTGGCGCTAACGAAAAGTTCCAGTGTTAACAGTCAGAAATAGAAACAAAACTTTTGATTTTTTTAATTCATCTTTGTCATTTAATTCATTTAAGTCATTGAATTCATCATTGTTTTATTTGCTAATAAATAATATTAATTAATTAAAAATATAAAATAATCATTTATATTACAGAGAAAACCGATATAGAACAAGAAAATGAGGGGTGCAAAGGAATCCGCGCGCCGACATGACGTGCGTAAATTAATTTTTTTCCAATAGTTAATAATAATTTCTCCATCAATTAAAAATGCGATTTTGTTACAAAATTTGACGTAGAATACGATGGTTTTACTAAAAAACTCGCAACGAGGTGGGGGCAATTGTTAAAAATCGATTTAAACGTTTAAATTGTTTATAACAATATGAATTTGTTCATAATTTTTATTGAAGCTATTAAAAAATTTATTATTTTAGCTTCAAAATGGAAAAAAAAGTTTTTTTAGCTCAAATAGAACCGGAATTATGAATTTTTGAAAATGAGTCTCCAAGCCAAAAATCAAATAAGTTTTCGATCCCCTCTATTTTTCAAAATATTAGAAATTGTATCTTTTTTTCGATATAGAACCCATAAAAATCAAAAATGTGTCGGTCCAAATCTGTCCGATTTCTAATAGAATGACCCAAAGGTGAATGCTACTAAGAACCTCATTAGAAAAAAATATATGGATACACACCCAAACTGTCCATACTTTCTTAAGGTGCATTCAACATTTAAATTCTCCATTATCTATCAAAAGTTTGAAATATTGCAATACTAATATATGTAATTGTAGTTTTCGTACTAAAGCAAAAACAAACAAAGGTAAAATAAATTGTCATCCATTTTCCATAAATAAGAAAATATATTTGCAAATAAAAAGACTATATACCAACAAAAATCCCAAAAATATGGTTCTTCATCTCATTTGCTGGAGAAAGTTTACCTCATTTAGAGACAACAAAAAAGTATATCTTAGTGAAGGCCCCGTCTACATGTCCTCGAATGCTCATGTCCTTGCCGCATATGGGGCATGGATGTGTGTGCCTACTTTCCAGGCTAAATAAATTTACCAAAGTGGTGACACATTCAAGGTTCGTTACTTCTTGTTGAGTAGAGAGAATTATGAAAGTTTTCGCCATCATACGACCACCCCCAAGCTCTGCAATGGCATACATCCCCTTCCACAATAGACATATTCGCTTTTAATGCTATTATTACAAATGGCTGTCTCAAGTTTCAGATTTCTTCTAAATGGCTACTATTACGCACAGGCCGTGTCTGTTTTGCAAGTTTTTTAGGGACTTCTGGCAAGTACTCCAGCCCATATCCATAATGAAATGTCGCTATCATATATCACTCAGTTTTAGTTCTAGTGTTTCATCATGTCATTACAATTGTTTTTATGTGACTTGGAAAAGGGGCAGGAGAAGGGAAGACTGGCGTAAATTAGGTCCGACAGGATTAAAATTTAATTGTAGGACATTCTGTTTGTGGTTTAAGAGAATTTTGTCTGAATTTTTGTATGTCATTGTTCTTTTTTTGCTTCAAGCCAAAAAGCGACTCTGATTGTTCCGAGTGATTCGAGGCGATACATAGGAAAACAAGATTATAACGCTAATAGTTTGTTAATGTCGAAAGTATTAAACGGGTGTAATCGATACTTTAACCGTAACTGCAGGATATGGGTGAGAAAATCTTATGCGATTATATATTGTGGTAATGTTATCGGATACACTTTTGTACTTATTAAAAACATATTTTTAGTACAAAGTATGTACATATATTATTTGTGTGTAAGTCTTAATACCCTTACTTTGTAGCCTTAAGAAGATTCTTTCAGAGTACTTTATCATTACTGCTTGACTCTCTTATATGGGTTTCCCAGAGTTAGGAAATCTTTTGGCACGTGGTATGGAGAATATGATGGATGGAGTTGGAGTGTAATCATATAATACCTATTCCATCACGTGTTTAACACTAAATCAAGAAAGTGTTCGAATTATGATTGAGTTAAGTAAGAGTTCATAATGTAAGTTGTTTCAGTCAAAAACATTTCATCTACTAACGGTTCAATAGAATTCAGGTCCATACTTATTTCAATTGGTTTCATTTCATTGGATTGGATATATTATTAGTCTCATGCCAATTTTGCGAACCTATAATCCACTTAATACCATTAAGTTGAAAAGGACTGCGACAACGAATAAATAATTACTAAACATTTTTGAAGCGAAGCTTTTTTAGTGTCGTTTTGCGAGGAGTAAACGTAGAAAATTCGTCACTTAACTTGAATTTGTGATGAGTTTAAGAGCTGGTGGCCTCGACAACATACCCATTTTAATGCAGCTGGAAATATGTTGGTTTGGGTCGGAGGAAGGAATGACTGATATGGCTAAAGGGTACCGGTGGGGTGAGTACCCTTAATTTTTTGGAAATGGGGTAAAAATGAAAATGTTTACTCATGCTAAAATGCAGCTCAAATTTTCAGGAATGATAGTTCGTTCGGCGAAAAAACAGCCATACCGTTGAGGCGGTGGAAAAAAGGCGCCATACCGGGGCAAAAGTTACAGTTTCAGTTGAAATTTTACTCATTAGTCCATTCAAAACGCGCGTTTCGGATGTCGAAACATAACACCGTTTTGAAACTCTTTCCCTATATGTTTTTTGAGTAGCTAATTACGAAAATCGGGGTCCCGCAGTCAGTCACCCTTAATAATGCAAAAAAAAACCCTTATAATAATCAAAAATAATTCAATGAAATACACTTTTTTCAATATTTATTTGCGAAGGTGGTTGGTATACACTCCTGCAAAAAACGATAGGGACAAGTAAATATTTACTTGTTTTTTAATAAATTGACAATGAAAAGAAGGATCTTTTTTGTTTATTTTTAATGCCTTTTATTGAAAGTATTTTACCAATGATTAGAAGTTATCTGTTAAGTTATCTGTTGTAACTAACGGTAAAGAAAATTATTGAAGAATTGTGTTGTAGAACCTGTGAATAATTATAGGGACGAAATTATTTTTTTTAATTTAGAGATTTTGTGAAATAAAATAGCAACCCACCTTTTGACTTGGGTACTAATAGTGAGTTTTGTTCCCATTTTTCTGAATAACTACCTTAAAGTTCCTTCTTTTCACTGTCAATTTATAAAAAACAGTAAATATTTACTTGTCCCTATCGTTTTTCACAGGAGTGTATATATATACAAATCAAGCCAAATTTTATTATAAGGGATAATCCTAAAGGGTTAAAACCACCCCTAAATCGACTGAAATTAAAAAAAATTGTTTTTACAACTTTATGTTTCAAATTCGATTGTCAGACAAACACAAGTTATTTTCAACCGTTAACAACCCCTACAATTTTAAAAATAAACTTTAAATAACAAAAAGCGGGTGTCTGTATCGTGGATACGGACAAATGACGTGAATACGTCTACAATATTCTGAAAGAAATCGTTTTATTTTTTTATTGGTATCAAAAAGGTAAGAAATAAACAATAAAAAACAAATTGAAAAAACCTTGTTGATCAATTCTGAACCGATTCCTTAGAGAGTTTCAGTATACACTATGTTCAATATTCTTCCATTTGGGGCTAAGATGTCAAGATTTTCAGATTTTCCAACTCTTGAACAACCTACATACAGCTGACCGGAAAATGAAAGTTGTGATCATAGATTCGTAATTTGCTACCTTGATTTTCATTGGAATCGGAATACAATTGGCAAACTTGCTGGCCATCTTGGTGCGGCCATTTTGAATTTATAAGCTTTAATCATAGATTCGTTACTTGCGACCTTAAAAGGCCCCATATATCGATTTTCATTGGAATCGGAACACAATTGGCAAATTCCTCGGCCATATTGGTGCAGACATTTTAAATTTACAAGTTTTGACCACAAATTCGTTATTTAGGACCTTAAAAACCCCTAGCTACCCACTTTCATTAAAATCGGAGCACAATTGGCAAATTCAACCATATTTGGGCGGCCATTTTTAATTTCGGTCATAGTTCAGTGACCATTTTGAATTTCATTTTGAAAGTAAACAATAAAATTCTTTGATTCTTCATCTACGTCATGGCATTTTTTTTTTCGATCTAAACAATAGTTTTTGAACTGCAACTCAAAACTGTATGCCATAATTTCGTTTTTTGTCATCGCAGAAAACTTACAGACGTATTCACGTCAAAATTTGAAAAACAATTTGTAAATTTTTTTTTGTTATTTGCTTGAAATTTGGTTGAATAGGTATTATCAGCCATAAATAAATTTTTTTTCTGAAACGCTTAATGTGCAGTAGTATCTGTTTTGTGGCAAGTCAATGGATTTGGGTTGCCAACAGCTGCCCTACAGCAGGCCTGGCCAACGTACGCGGCCCTTTGCGAGATATATTGCGGCCCGCGATATTCAACACGATTTAACAAAATATTTTGTACTATAAGGTTCTAACATATGAAAAAGAAAAAATATAGCCAGCTATGAGCAATGATTAGAATTCACAGCCTGCTATAGAGAATTATTTCTCGGGGTGCACCTACATTATCTCCGACACGTTCATGACCGGGTTGATGGATAAAAATTAAAAATCCAAGCATGTATTTGGACGTGATTTAATTGGTCCCAAGTCAGGTTGAAAAAGGAAGAGGGTGAAAGAAGTCGAAGACCAGAATGTCGTCGATCAACACCACGACTTGGGAGAAGACTATATGAGCGCCCTGCATAGCAGGGATAACCTCATAGTACCAATCCCTGCGGACGAGTAATCTCAACGGCCAGCCTAGGAGTCGAATAGGAGACAGCCCCGCCACTAGAATTAGGGCCTGTGGGCTAACAACCTAGAACCACGAAAATCTATTTGTTATGGAAACTTAAGAGGAAGAAAGCGGACGGATAACTCGGCAACGACCTGGCATATGAAAAAAGGCTAACGATTTGATGTTATGTAGATACTTGGAACGTAAGATCTCTGTATAGGGCAGGAGCACTTAGGACACTCCTGAAAATAATTGATAATTACAAAATGGACATCCTGGCTATACAGCAGATGCGATAGAACGGACAAGCAATAATCGACAAAAGGAAATACATTATATATTAGAGTTGCCACCCTAGAGAACATATATGTAATGGGAACAGGATTTATAGTTGGAAATAAATGCAAGCATATCTACCACTGTGATTTCGTGATTAAAAAATCCACACGCATTCCGCCACGAACCGAATTCCTCTTGCGATAATCCGGGTAACCGTTTTCCAGATATTTAAATTTCAAATCGTAAATCTGCCACGGGTCACCCTACCAGTAAAAATAATAATAATTATTTTTGAAGTGAAACTTCCTTTCTCTTATTCCGGGGATTTTGAAGTGAAAGTCCCCTTCTCCCGTTCTAGGGATTCGAGCAGGTACGAGTGAATTCAGAATTGGCCACGAAAACCTTCTGCCTTCTCACTCATTGGGCGCGTTTAGACCCAAGTTAATTTAACAGCAATTTTTTTTAGCGCTGTTAGCTAACTTATTTCTGCTTTTTGGTTTAGCTAAAAGATAGCACAGCCAAAATGAATTGATGTTTGCTTGTAAATTTTTGTTGTAAGCAAATAATTTAGAAATATTTCAATACAGCATGAAGATATTCTTATTATTATTCATTTGTTAGCTTTATATTATTTGTAAAATGAGCAATGTTATTATTTTTGCTTGCTATTAGCTGTGAAATGACAACTGTCAAATGGCATACTAGAAACGGCGCTAAGTTAACAGCGCTAATTTAACAGAGTTAAAATAACTCGGGTCTAAACGCGCCCGTATACAGCTGTCACAATTCAGAGTCGGCAACGAAAATAAGGACAGCCGTATGAAACGGAAGTTGCCTCTCACTCGTTTACAAAAAACAAAAATCTTGAAGCAAATTAAACACTAATTTCATAATTGAATGAATGCACGAGTATTCTAACAATTTAGTTTCTACTTTATTTCGTTTAACATTTGGGATTTTAACAACTTAAGGTGATAAATTTGCGAAGATTACCGCCAAAAGAGCAGTTTTCCACACTGCTTCAACTAAGTAGCTGTCAGCGACAGCCAGGATAGCAATTAAGTGATTCCATATAAATAAATTCGACCAAACCAACAGGAAAATATTTACAATTTATTTAAATTTGTTCATAGATGGCACAGGCATCGGTAAAGTAAATATGAGGAGTCGGTTATTTAAAAGATTGTGTATTTAAAGATTATTATTCAAAAAAAAACGACGTATTAAAGAACACAAAACAGAAGTGAAACTTCGCCTACATATGTCTATATCTTTTTTATTTTTGTACGCGAAGTTTCACTTATGTTTTTTCTGTGTTAAATTTTCACACTCAAAAAATTATATTAAACTAAATTTTGAATCACCCTATATATCACCCTTGCCCGCAGGATTATAATGCATTTTCAAAGTGGACCGCGATAACCTTTTGGGTTGGCCACCCATGCTTTCTAGAGAGGATGCCAAGGCTCGATTTGAACTGTAGCGCCACTGGATGTATGGAATGAGATTTTTTTTTGAATTTCGGACCCATTATAATAACTTTCCTATATAATGCGCAAACTTGAAGCAATTCAACTTATCTTAAAGCGTTTGACAATTTATTTTATTACAAACTTTGTATATATACAATAAATCCATACATATGCATTTAACACTTTCAAACTTTAATTTTCAAAAATTTGCTTCAATATTCCCGGCCAACGTAATTCAATATCTTTTACAACGCTGCACTTTAATTTCGCAATATTCGCTTTTGCCAAATATCTTGAAATTCTTGGTGATATGCAAAATACGAATCTTTTTCATGTTATTCATGTTTAGTTTCATATTCTGCACACGTGAGAAATAGCTAAGATTTTTAAATTCTCCTAAAACTTTTAAATTTTATGATTATGTTTGGATGGAAATGTTTAAAATTGAAACTTTATCGTAAAATCAAATAGATGGCGATGACTCCAGTAAGTAAAGAGAGAGTCCAGTCCAGAGAGTAAAAAAATCAAAAACATTATATTTTTACTTCAAAGTTCATTTCATCAACGTAAATAAAAAAAATTTTAAAATCTACTCAATAATCCAAGAAATTATCCGAGTGCACAGAATATAGGACACACATCATCTCAGTTCCCCTAGTTCTCTTCTCATTATAACGACCTACGTGCTCGCAATATGAAGTCTCAGCTAATTACGCTGACGTTTGCTTATTACTGATAAAACAAGGAGTTCAAAGTCATCTACCTCAAGTATGCAGAGGTGTATCCACTTCACCGATTTATCGACTAAGCAAGAAAATGGTTTTTGTAATAATTAGAAAACTTGTAAAATAAGCATTTTCAGGTTTCTTTTTTTTTTTGTTCAAAAAGAGCAAAATACTTACAGGAAATTTTCGCTTAAAATAATCTCTTCAAGTATTTATAGTGCGAATATTTGACACCAACAAACCTGGACATTAGCCAAATAGCAGCACAAATCGAGTGGATACATAATTTGTGTGTTTAAAGTAATACCGATGGCGTGGTCGTTATATGTTGCATATTTACTGCTCGTAATTTCTGGTTTCAATTTAGTTTTTCCTTATGAATACCGGCAATATTTAAGTGTTTCCTTGTATTATTGCCACATGAAACACACATTTTAGGAGTTCATTAGAATCACTTTGTTAACTGGCTAGAACACTAATTTTCTTTAACCAAGTATGAAAGCATTTTTTGCAGGTGATGCTTTTCCATGTTTCTTCGGAAACTTAAGAGTTCTACCGGAGATTTCTAGTTTGAACGATTTTGTGATGTCCTTTAAAGTTCCCCCCAAGTTTACCCCCTTTTTTGAAGGTTGCTTGGAGACCTCCTTGCAGGGCTCCAAATTAGAGACAACTCCGATATATTGGGTCAGTCCGTAAACAATGCGGTTTTTAATATTTTTGCACAAGATCAACTCTTCATCGCGAGTCACAATTCGATGCAAAAAAAGGCTTATTCCTGAGACGTGACGGCAAGAAAGAGCACACATTCACTCTCTGCGCGCGATTAGACTTCGAAAGTTGGTAAGGAACACTTTAACATTGTAACGCCGGGAGTGGCGGGTCAGCTCGAAGATGCCCAAGTTCCAAATCAAAAACTCCTGTTACGTTAAAGTTCTTTTTATTACTAGAAATTCTGTATTTGTACAACTATCGAGAGGAGGAGAAAGAGAGGAAATAAACGGTTA
Organism: Thereva nobilitata; assembly: GCA_963855945.1. Classification (NCBI taxonomy): domain Eukaryota; kingdom Metazoa; phylum Arthropoda; class Insecta; order Diptera; family Therevidae; genus Thereva; species Thereva nobilitata. The sequence continues at coordinate 85,241,525 of OY979696.1, forward strand.
GCGGGTTACCGCTGGATCAACGCTCTCAAGGTAGCCCGTTTGGTCTATTAACGTAGGAGTACTACTGGATCAACTCTCCGTGGCTTGTTGGTGTGTCCGTCGTTCAGTACCACTGGATCAACTCTCCGTGGCTTGTAAATGTATCGGTTCCACTGTATCAACTCTCCGTGGCTTTTAAATGTATCGGCCGGTCGGCGCCACTGGATCAACTCCCCGTGGCTTGTTTGTTTTGTCTGTATGTAAACCACACGATCAACGCTCCTATGGTTCCGTCCAGTTATCAGGCAGAGGAATCAACTCTTCCACTGTCTAATTTCGACTGACTCTCGCAGGCAGGCACCACCGGCCTTTTATATTGGTGCCTTGCTACGCGTCGCTATTCTGTTTCGTTCTGTTACTTAATGTCTGTTACAGCGGCTTTGCCATGTGTTAACAGCGGTGGTGCTGTTCTGGTTCTGCCAGAGCTGCCTGTTTCTTTTTCGTTACAACATGCTTACTGACTTTCCCGATGGCATAAATGTTGACGGTTCCTCTGCTCAACACCCTGTACATTAATAGGCAAAGCCGAAAATTGTGATCCCTATCTAACTTATTTCCGGGGCACGTATCTTAATGAAACATATATCAAACGAAAGGTATTTTTTCAAAGATGTACAGAATATATATTTTATTCAGGTACGTGCATAAGGAAAGGTGTGAAAGACAGGTAAGCACCTGTGAAACGCGCGCTCTTACGAAAATATCGAAGCGCGCTTCACGGGCGCTTAGTCAAAAGCTCTTGATTCTTAAAACGCTCATTTCAAAAGCGCGCTTCAAAACGCCCACTGTGTACTAGGCCTTAAGGTGCACAATCTGCAGCCTACTGCGTAGGCGACGCCGCCGAGCTCGGCGACCGGTTCAACCTAATTTCTATTTCGTAACCGTCGCCTGTCAAAGATGCATGGGTGCTGTAGAATGGGTTTGTGTTGCTATTCTCGTGTGTTCCTTTGGGCGTGTGTAGCATATTCGGCTGTCCAAGATGGTTATTCCGGTGTGTGTTTTTTAATTTGTGTCGCCGTCGCTCTTAGTGTGTGTGCACACAACAAATTCGCCATTCGCCGTGGCAGAGGAAAATAGTTTCGCTGTCGCGCTTAGCATGTTTACAGCATAATAGAGTGAATATAATAAATAAATAAATAAATTTTACTATTTTACTTAACTCCACACTTAACTTAATTCAGTTTAACTTAACCTAACTGAACTCAACCAAACTCTTAACTCAATTCTTAACCCAACTCTTAAAAATCAACAAAATTCCACTCAACACAACTCTTAACTAAATGTATAACCCAACTCTTAACCCAACTCTACTTATCTAAACTCAATTTAACCGTTAACTTATCTCTTAACTCAACTATTAGCGCAAATCTTAAACAAACTCTTAGCTCAACTTAGCTCAACTTCACTTATCTTAACTCAACCCTTAACTAAACCCTAAACTAAAGCCTTAAATTCTCTTAACTCAACTCGACTTATCTATAGTCAACACTTAAATGAGCTCTTAACACAACTCTTAACTGAACTCCTAACTCAACCCTTAACTTAATGCTTAACTCAGCTCTTACGCAACTCTATAACCAACCCGCAACTCATCTCAATTTAATTCAAATTAACTTAACTCATGACAAATGGTCCCGACAATCTGACTCCAGTTTCTTGCAGCGGTGCTCAAACATATATTATTCCCTCTAATGGGCGGATCCAGGATTTCTAGGCCGGAGCCCCGAGACATCCTTTCTTTTTTTTCCTTCGAGCTTACTAATTAATATTGCACCATGACATAAACGAAATGACGAACTGGTAGTATAAAAAGTGAAACCTGAGCTTAGACTTTCACACAAAAAAAATACACCGCTGGTATTAGAATTTGATTTGTGCGGCATAAAGTAATATTGTGAGGATAAAAAGTTCCAGAACTTTTCAGAGCAAAAGTTTGTTTTACCTTTAATGTTCACGTTTGATAGTAAACTGCCGCCTTATGGTTAAAGATATACCAGGCGAGTGTATTAGCTGGAATCAGACTTGAACATGGCTTTGTATCGAGCACATTCCGCATTTAATTTCGAAATGGCTGATTACACTTCTCAAATGGAGTCATGAATTTCAACAACAATGAAAGTCGGTGCATAAAAAATCAGATCGCTTTGATTTTGACTTAAAGCATCAACGGGGCGCAATACGCGTACAGTAAGAGGTTTGTAACTCCGGTAATGCACCCGTTAATGCAGTTCCATTAGATTGCAGATGTTTGTGCATTTATCACGGAGTTTTGGTTGTGCCTTTAAAGCAGGATTTCCTTCGCCGTCGTGGTCCTCGTCATCGTCATTTCTATTCTCCACTCCTTTAGTTCTTAAAGTCCTTGTTTTTTCCTCATTTTATTTTTGCACCATGAAAACTGGCTAAGTGCTTACCGCGGCATGCAATCAAGGAGCAAAATTCCTCTCGTAGACTAAGTGGGTGGAGTTTGTAAGGCACTTTAAAACAGAAAAAAAATGTTTTTTTGCGTTGTTGTGCTAACCTGAAGGAGATGAACGTGTTTTATCATTACAGGATCATTTTATCGTGACCTAATTACCATGGTAATGCAGTAAACAGTGAAATATTACTTTTTATAACCTGCAGGGCTCTAAAGCTGAGCAGAATTTTTGGCCCCTTGTAAAAAGTTAATGCCCGGATATAAAACTTATTTGCAAGAGAATCTTTCAGGATCTTGTAATTTCGTACTTAACCTTTGCCCTACCAGCTAGGTTGTGTCCTTACAAGTATAGAAAATGTATCTTGACTTTCTAAAATAAATTTCACTTCGACAAGTTTCATTTAAAGCTAAAAGGACGAAGGATGATATATTAAATAAAAACGAAGGAGATTACGTGAGCAGGGATGTTCTTCTATGTGCAGGCGGAGACACTCGATTCTATTGATAGCAACATAAATGTGCAAGAAACAGGGACATATTTCGAGGGTTGTTTCTATTGAGTGTAATTCAGGATGTCGTTGTGACATAGTTCCTCATTCTATTGTGTCCAGATAGAAAACTCCAGGTCTCGAACGTGATTGTTCCTTTTTCACCTATTTTCTAGCTCCCCCTTCGGTTTGTTGCCCTCTTTTGTCGCATTTTGTTTTTCTAGCTGTCATTTCTGGTAAGGAAAAAATTGTACTTAGGAGGTGAACGTTGCCCATTACTTATTAATGCCCATCACATATACTTGTCGTGGTACAAGAGTATTTTTCTTTTGATTTATCTCGACTTATTTGTCATTTACGGAAAGTGCTTTCACGCCGCCCTGTTTACTCGCGACAAGGAAGTCCCTGCGGATGATTGCCTGTCCGGAAGGTAAAGGGGTTGGGTATCCTCTTAAAAAATGATGTGTTGCTGTTTGTCTCGAAGAAATCCTTGTTGTTTCCTTCATACCATGACGCGTTTTACGCCTGTTTGTTATATTTTCTTGTGTACTTATAATGTAAAGGAATCAACTTCCATGTGCATATTTTACTGTTGCAGGAGCTGAGGAACAGCAAAAGGAAAAATAAGAAAAATTTCACCCATTTTCGATCATTTCTGCCGAGTTAGGCCATAAATTTTAATCTGAATAAATAAATATATAAAATTCTTATTCAGATGGAAATGTGCGTTATTTATGGCGAGGAGCATCTTTTTCTTGTTTTGTTGTTATGAAAAATGATAGATGACCCAGTTTTTTGCATTTTGTTTTGCTAGATTTAAGGTGTTAGTTATGAATGTAAAGGAGCAAACATTTCGTTCCTTTGGATGATTTTACAGTATTTAAATGAATGACACTTAAAGGAATTTTTGCGTGTAGTTACATTTTGTGCTTCTATATTTTGAAAAAATGTTATTTAATCTTTTAAGGCATTGAGAACACTAATTATGTAGCGAAACTCATCTCGCATGTTTTGAAGTGAAAACTTCTATAGGCACGTTGGGCACTTTTTGGCCCACACATTGAATTCCCGTGACAATGCAATCTGACAATATTGTAATAAAATCAAGATGGCGGACAAATTTTGCAACTGTGTTCCGATTCCATTGAAAATCGGTATTGGAGAGTTTTTAGGGCCACAAATGACGATTCTGTGGTCAAAATTTGAAAATTCAAAATGGCGGCGCCAATATGGCGGATGAATTTTGCAAATGTGTTCTGAATCCATTGAAAATCGGTATCGGGGAGTTTTTAAGGTCACTGATGACGAATCTGTGGTAAAAATTTCAAAATTCAAAATGGCGGCGCCAATATGGCGGTACAATTTTGGCAATTACGATTCGATTTCACTGAAAATCGCTATTTTGGGGGGTTTAAGGTCGGAAATAATGAATTTGTTGTCAAAATTAGAAAATTCAAAATGGCGGTGGCAATATGGTATGCATAACAGATCACTTCACCAGAATTTTGTAGAAAGGAAAATCCAAAAATGACTGAATTAAGACTAAAAAGAATACAATAAAAATAGGTAAAAAAAACTTTTAAGTTATATGGTTTTATTTTAAATCATAAGCTGTACCAAAAACTATAAAATAATTAGAACACGAACATGGACCTTCTTGAGATTCTGACGTCTGGTAAGAAATCGTGCAATAGTAGCAGTGCTGTCTTCTCATGTCGTATGCCGAGGGGCACTTTGTGTCGCTGCGTCAGCAGGTAAAGTAATAATCTCGCACTTTTAACAGATTAAAATAAAAACATGGGGCGCATAAAAACCGGTATAACGACTGTATAATTAAATAAGAACGACTTGTCTAGAAAAATGTGTTTCAAAGTCCGCAAAAACAATATTTCAAATGCGCCCCTATGTGATATGTAGTATGTACTATGTATTATGTACTACGTACTGCATATGTACTATATACTATGCACTTACTATGTATTATATGCTATGCACTATGTATTATGTATTATCTATTAGGTTTTTGTTTTTCTTATTTTATTGCGACATCAAGTAACAATAAAATAAACTTAAATGGAATATTCATAGACAAAATTTAGTGATCCTTATCCTCCTGTAAAGCTAAGATTGATTTGGAAATATAGACTGGCCATAAATGTTTTCACTTCCAACGTGCGGTCCTATGCACACCAATTTTTTTTGTTATAGTTTTGAATTATAAAAGCTCGATCTTAAAGTATAACGTAAATATTTTCCAGTGCGACATTTCATTTTATATTATGCACATTTTATCGATTAGTAAAATTAGAGCCTCTATTTGTTTTAGCAACACTGTGCTTATGTACAAATATAAACTGTATCCTATGTTTTTATAAATAAGTAGTCCTTGTAAAACCCTCACTCAACATAACGCCATTTTCTTTTATCTCAATCAAGTTATGAAACCAAACTGCTAGTTCAGTAAAATAAAGAATTCACTTCGAAATCCTTTGTAACGGGGCGGACTTTTTTTCATCCTCTTCTAAATTGTTTCAATAATATATGATAAAAAGTCCGCTTCCTAAAAGGTGCCGCTGCAAGAGTTATTAAACGAAAGAAGGCACACAGAAGGAGTGGTGATATATGTTACTGAAGAATTGTCATATGAAATAGTTAAAAATGAGGCCAAAGAAAGGGAATGGTGGAAATTGGATATAAAAGTATTTATTGATTCAGATCTTTTAGGAACATTTACAGGAATCTACAGGTTACCTGGTGAATTCTTCGATAGATTCTATCTAATAATGGAAGAATTTTCAGACCTTAGTCAAACAGGCTGTACTTCTGGGAGAGCTTTTAACATTGATTGGTTAAAGAACAGGATTATGCTTGCTGTCAATCTAAAAAATATAAACACAAAAAGTGAAACCAATTAAAATATTAAAATACTCTTTACTTGAGGAGCTGGCGAACAAAATCGGATATGTCTACAAAAGTAAAAAAAATTTATATTGGCCTCCTTAAACTCAATTTTATATGTCCTAAAGCCTGAACCAGATATGACGTGCCGGACCGTAGGCGTTCGTACCGTAACGTACGAACATGAGTGTTTATATGGCACCGACCCAAATTGACTTAATGAACTTGCCGAATGTTCGTTAAATTCTCGAATGGTACGTACCGTACGTACGGGTGCCGTAAGAATGGCACAAAACCTTAGCATCCGTTAGCTATTTAAAAAATCTGTTCACATTTTAACAATTTTTTAATAAATTTGGAGCAGTAAATGACAAAACAGATAAAGGAGATATTAACGGCCTTCTAGATGGTTTGTTTAACCAAGAAACTATGACATATGCACAACAAAAATTCAAAGTTATTTTTTTTCATTCTCGTGTGAATAAAAAATTGCGCTGAATCCAATTTCTTCATTTTTACAAATGTAACACGGTAATATCCGTGGCTGCTTCTCATTTTGTTTATTTCGCGATTTTTTTTTCTTGTTTTTTCCCGAGCACTTCTAAGTTTTTTGTACTCCGTCCACAACTTAAATAAATCAATTAAATCACTTAAATCTTTATTTATTCTCTGCATTTTCATTTTTCACTGCGGTGTCACTGGTCACTTTACACTTTCATTTAGGGCTATCTGTCATAGTGCCGTAACTGAGCTCAAATTCGTTCAGTTTTCTTACGGTCCGGCACGTCATATCTGGTTCAGGCTTAAGTCTTATTCAGCTAAGTGTACATATCAAGGAAAAATAGCGCCGCTACCATTTGTTACTGCAGTGGCAATTTTGTCGTAGGCCGATTGTTGTTCTGCAACTAAAAGTGTTTTTTTTACTGCCGCAAATGTACGGAGGTCTTCAACATCGAATTGTTATTCTCTCAATAAATCTAACTCATAAATATCAAAAGGAGAGCTTTCTGACGTAACTGTTCTAGGTTGAATTAGTTCTTCGTTGTTGATGGCTGGTCATATTTCTTTAATTGTGATCAACGCTTCGTTAAAAATACTATGTGAAAATGAGATAGTATTGTTTTGGCTAACGGTGCGAACGGGACATCACCAATCGCTTTCTTGTACCCAAAACTCCTAAATACAAAATCTCATCAAGATATAAGTTTCATAGCAGTGTCGCTTTCTCGCACCCAAAAGCCTATTCACATTTACACCATCATAAAACGAATATTATATGCTTTGTATCGAATTTTTAATGATCATAAATTCATTATTTGCTACCTTAAAATCCCCAGTTACCGATTTTCATTTGAATCGGAACGCAAATGGCAAAGTTCGTCCGCCATGTTGGCCCTGCAATTTTGAAATTATAAGTTCCTTCCTATACCGATTTTTATTGCAATCGGAAAACAATTGGCAAACTCGTCCGTCATATTGGCGCGGCCATTTTGAATTTATAAATTTTGATCAAAAATTCGTTATTTGCGATCTTAAAAACCTCCAGATACCGATTGAGAATCCGAATACAATTGGCGAACTCGTCCGCCATATTGGCGTGGGCATTTTGAAGTTTTAAGCTTTGATCATAAATTCGTTATTTGCAACCTTAAAACCCCCAGATACCGATTTTCATTAGAATCGGAATACAATTGGCGCTTTGCAGCAAATTTTCAACGAAGCTCTCCATGACAGCGCCTTCTATTAGTGGCTTTAGAAAATAATGCAATAGCCTATGTTCTTTCCTCGCAGGGGTCGGGGTTGAATCAAAAATTTCAAATGGCAACCGCCATTTTTTTCACGGATTCTGGTTCTCCAAAGTGAAATATGAAGCTTTTATCTGAAAAAGTTCTTTTCCGAAGTCAGGTGGAGGAGCCACCCCCAAAAATCATTAAAAATCAAAAAATTATCGTCAAAAATCATCCATTTTCAAACAAAAGTTTCATATTTCTCTTCGGAGAATCATAATCAGTTAGCAAAAATGTGGGTTACCACTATTCAACAGCACCCCCTCGAAGGGTCGGTGGTGAATAATGGTAACCCACATTTTTTCTCACGGATTATGATTCTCTGAAGAGAAATACGAAACTTTTGTTCCAAAACTTTTTTTATCTGAAGCTTCCTTTAAAATGACATGATTTTTGTAATTTTTAGCAATGTTTTGGGAACACCTTTCGGCTGAGTTCTGTCTTTGATTCTGTCAACTCGCAAAAACCGAGGAGGAATGTCATGCAGCTAGTTGAAATGTCAACGGGGATTTGGCCATTGCCTATGTCCAGTAATTGTTTTGATAATATTTCTCCAGATTAGTCGTTATTCAATTCAACACGCATGTCCATACTTAATTTGAGTGTTTACAAGTGCTTCAACAAAACGGACGACTTCAAAAATGCATCACTGGCAATGTTTGGCGAATGAATAATCGCACCGCCAAACCTTTTTTGATTGTTTCGTAAATCTTGCATCGTTCGGTCTAATGCCTCCAAAGACTCACATTTCACAATAATGCCAATGATGACGCTGTTTTGATCTCACAAACGAATGACAGAAAATGAAATGACATTCGTCGTAATATACAATGTATGATGCTGAATCGGTATGACAGCGCCTTCTAGGAGTGATATTTGAAAGTAATGGACATCACCAATCGCTTTCTCGTACCGAAAAACCTCTACGTACAAAGTTTCAGTCATAGAACGTATATTACTACGCTTTGTAGCAAATAATCAACGAACCTCTCCATGACAGTGCCATCTAGGAGTGGCTTTAGAAAGTAATAGAATAGCCTATGTTCTTTCTTTTTATTTAAATAGCAAATGGTTAATTTCATTAAGATCAGTTGCAAGGTTTAGGAGCCTATTCGGAACATACTATACATATTCATTTTTATATATATACTAGCAAAAACCCGCGTGCGTTGCAACGCCTTTTAATAAAAAAACTAATGTGTGCACAGTCCGGGATAGGAAATAGGTATAATGAAAAAAATAACAAATTTGCAAAACATAATTTAGGGCACACAACTCGACTATAGAATAATCTCTCACAGTCAGTATTTCCGACCTCCTACAATATCCAAGAGTTCAAACGCAGGGTTAATCCGCACCTTCTTCAACAACCCCCCGAACCCCCATAACCCTTAACCTATTCCCCCATTACTAAGCTCCCTGCTAGACATTGCGCCATGACGTGCAAACGACAACGGACTGGTAGTACAAAGGGTGATTCCTGAGCTTGGCACTGCCACATAAAACCAATAAAAAAATTTAAAGTTACTTATAAAAAATGTGTTAGAACTTTTTTAAAATGCGGTGTTGAGCGCCACCTATCGGAAAAATTGTGTGCTACATGCACAACAATCACATTCAGAACACGTGCCTCACCCTGTGCGGAACTTGCCCAATAGCGTCCTCAACATTTTGTTCCCATTTGTTTATTGAGTTCGATATATTCTCTGTTTTAATTTTCATCAGACCTATCGATCATTTGCGGAGATGGCAAACCTAATCTTCACAGTATTTCCGCAAATTGAAAGAACAATATCTCGCCGTGACAGCATTTCATTCGCGTTCCTTCGATTATCGAGTCATGTTTTCGGTCTAACCCGACAGTCGGATAATAGTGAAAAGTATGCTAAACGCCTAATAAGATTCTGAATCATCCCGTGAAAGTCCTAAAATCGGATTAACCGTTCCGAGCTTTGAGGTTAACAATTGGAATGATAAAAAAAGTTTCCACTGGCTTTTCTGCGACTATCGGATCAAGTTTTCCGTCTGAATCAATAGTCGGAACCGAGTGAAGCCTAGAACATGCCCAAGAAAATACTGAATCTTCCCGTGAAAATCCCATCGCAATCGGATTAGCCGTTGTTGGTACGTATGTAGCTAGGTTGTTATTATATACTGGCTGGAGCAATAAAAACTTTACATTCAAAATTATTTTTTACTTTTTAGTTTATTTTAAAATAAAAGCGTATTTTTTAGTTTTTTTAGACTATATTTTTTATTTTCTACTTTTTAGTCTATTATATGTCTTCCACCACTTTGTAGTGACCGTCATATTATATTTAAAATGACGGCACACCGCTTACTGCACTATACTCGCTTTCATTTGATGCCCATACCGAAGAATAATCCGCCATTTTGTGCTGGCCACCATTTTGAATTTTGAATGACCCCACATAGCTTATTGTAATCTACTTGCCTTACCCTTTCATTTGATATCCATGTCGGGGGGTCCGGGAACACAATTGCAAAATTCGGCCGCCATCTTGGAACCGCCATGTTGATTTTTTTCCAAAAATGGTTAAATTGCATTGTCACGTGAACTATACATATGTGCAAAATTTGAAGTTGATCGGTTATATGGAAGTGGGTAAAAATCAAGTTGCAAGGTTCAAGTTTTCGGTCTAATCTGGTAGTCGAACACGGTAATCGGGCCCGATAATCGGATCCGATAGTCGGATCCTAGTAAAAAAATAGCCTAAAACATGCCCAAGAAAATACTGAATCTTCCAGTGAAAGTCCCATCGCAATCGGATAAGCCGTTTCCGAGATTAGCCCGGACAAACAGACAGACAGACATACAGACATACAGACATACAGACATACAGACAGACAAAAATTTTAAAAATACTTGTTTTCGTGTTAATGTCGTGTAAATAACCATATGAACTTAGAAAATGACAATTATTTTGAAATCACAGACGGACACTCCAATTATATTTATATAGAAGATAGATTAAGGCATGGTTTTTCAACCTGTGGGTCGCCATTAGACATAAGGGGGTCGCTAATCATGCAATAACAACCGTATAAAAGCCAACAATTTAACCACGATTTTCGGGGTAAAGGCTCCACATATCCCCGTGACGTAACGGCGACTTCAGTGCAGTATTGGGCATCAGTGAAAAAAATATATCGGCACGATGTAATTCCACGGAAAAAAATTGGGAAAAGCGCGGCATGTTCCCACACATCCGACGCAGTTAGGCACCGACGTTCTCAGGACCCTTCAGACGTCCGCAAAAATACATTGCTGCCGAAATTTTTTAATTTATCGCGGACGTGAAACAAATGTTTTTTAAATTCAATAGAAAATTTTATAGGAATTCAACACAAATTTAGGAAAAGTTTATTTGAAAAACACTCAAACCTGTTCTGTGCAATCTTTTTTGTGCGATTTTTTTGTAGGATTTCTTTTATTCGGAATATAACAAGATTGCCCCACAAAGTACATTATGTATGTATAAGTAATAAATGTAAATATTGGTTTGATGTAAGGTTGCTTGAATGACCAAATGTACTTCATCCTCCTACTACATATGTACAGACTCGTGTGGATAACTTCTCGAATTTTTTTTAGCAAATCACTAAATTTGCGTTTTGGCTCATCTCGTAGAAGTTAGTTTCGTGGCCCACCAGTCCACTTTATATAGTTGCGAACTCTCTTTCCACGGAAGAGTCTACATGGGATGAACCCACTCTCTTTTCAATTCTTTTCCCCTCGTCTGAGAGCTATGCAATTGCAGCAAGATATTCTACGCTAAATTCCACGATTACTGTCCAAATTTCAAAACTGAAAAGTAAATAATGTCATTGAAAAATTCATCACGGAAGCCACTGACACGGAAAGCATCGGTGCCGTGCCGTTACGGATATGTGTGGATCCACCTTAATAACTCAATTTTACTACAGATTTGACGGAAGAAGATGGAACCCGATAAAACACGTTTGTTTTACTGCCGTCTTCATCAGACTCAATTTTTGATTTCTTACCGAGAAAATCGCTCCAAATGCTTGGATTTTTATCTTTCTAATATTGGTTGAAAGTGAGGGGGTCGCAAGATTTTTTATCTAATTTTTTGGTTTTTCAGGGGGTCGCAACAGTAAAAAGGTTGAAAAACGATGGATTAAGGGAATGTATTACTCAAAGTGTAAAACAGGGTAGAAGACCAGATCAGTGGGTGTACACAGTACATCTAATCATTATAATAATATTATGATTCATTCATTTCGCGAAGCAACAGTTAACGCACGTATGCAATTTGCGCGTAAACATTTTTTTATATGAAGTAAATGAACTTCTATGTGACAAATTGTTTTCATGCATTTTTCGCGAAATGAATGAACTTCGCTGCTGACACGTGAGTTCGTTGACAGCAGCATCGACGACATTATTACAATTTATTATTGTTTTTATATTGATTAATTTTAATTAATAAGCAAAATTTGTACATATATATAATTTATGGAAATAAATATTTTTAATTGTTGTTCAGAAACCGAAGTGGTTTTATTAAAGCAACAGTGGGTAAGAAGCAGACCATGTCCATGGTTTTCAGCAGAAGTAAAAGATTGAATGATACAACGGGATATACAGTAGAAGCTCGCTAATCCGGCACGTTCCGGACTTGGTCAGTTCCGGATTACCGAAAATTCCGGATTATTGAGCGGCGTCTAAAAATAGCCGTTATGGCGAGAATAGCGGAAATGCCGATAAAAATAGGGAGTCGAAATGTAATCGTTGGGGTAGTGGACCATTATTCCGTATTTTATTGTGGTTTCTCTGATTTAGGTATTGATGGAGTATGCTAAGAAAACAACATTTCAACCAGAAAATAGATTTTATGGTTTTTTATTTTAATTTATTGGTTACAAACAGTTACTCAATTGTGTACATTTTGCAACACAGGACAGTTCAAGACATTTTATATTAGGTTAAGTACAGTATTGTATTTTAGTTCTATAACGTACATTTATTTGATATGTATACTTTACTGCTTTGGTAAGAAATAAGACCTAATGTCTTTTTGTTTTTTCGAATGATGTTTTTTCTTAAAAAAGTCATTACGGACAATATACAAATCAACAAGTTCCGCAGCGTTGTAGGATTTGCTGCATTCAGCAAATCTTATAAATGTATCAATAGCGGCAGATGCTTCGTTCCAAGTAACAACTGTTGAATCTAATTCGTCAACCCCTTCTTCTTCATCAGATTCGATCTCAGGTGGTTGATGTTCTTGTTGAGGTCCTACCACACTTTCTACTATCATTTCATCGGTTATTTCTTCAGTTACAGGTTCTTCGTTGTCAATGTTTATCCATTCGAAAACTTCATCTCTCGGCAAATTACGTATTTCATTTTCTGCATTATCCAATACGTTAATTACAGCTTCATTTTCAATTGGAATGGTCAAGTCTGTTTCGTCTTCGTAGGCCTTGGCCCAGAGTTTTCGCCAAGACTTCTGAATAGTGGAAGACTTAACTTTGTTCCACGCCAAAGCGATTGCAAAGATTGCATCCTTAACGGTAAACTTCTTTTGGAAATCTACCACTGTACACTCTGAGTTGATGAGCCCTTGAATAAAAGAAGCTCTGTAAAAACATTTGAAATTCTGGATTACTCCTTGATCCATTGGCTGAATTAATGAAGTAACGTTTGGTGGAAGATAACGGGTGAATATATTCCCTGAGATCAATTCAGATGCAGGAGGGTGGGCTGTACAGTTATCCAGCAACAAAACAACTTTGCTCTGTTCAGGCAAACCAAGTTTTTTTAAGTTGTCTTTCACAAAAGGTACGAAATGGTGAAAAAACCAGTCCCTAAACAAATCTGAATTCATCCATGCATTGGACTGAGCTCCATAAAGTACAGGGAAGTTTAAAAGCCCTTTAAAAGCCCTTGGTTTTTTGTACTTCCCGATGACATAAGGAGTCAACATGTGATCACCTGAAGCATTTGAACATAGTAAAACTGTCAATCGCTCCTTGTTTTTTTTAAAACCTTTAGCGGTCTTTTCCTCTTTACCTGCCAAAGTTGAATTGGGCAAACAACGCCAAAGTAGACCCGTTTCGTCGGCGTTATAGACTTGGCTTGCAGATAAGCCATATTCCTCTACAAAATTGTCGAAATATCCTTTGTATTCTTCAGCTGCATCTTGATCTGCCGATCGTAACTCTCCAGCTACATCAAGCTTCCGAATTCCATGACGAGTCTTAAATCGATATAACCATCCATCAGAAAAAACACATTCAGCTTCTGGTAACCCTAAATCTTCACGAAACTGTTTACCTTTTTCCTTTAACATAGGCCCAGTTATAGGTTTTCCCTCAGACCTTTTGGCGCAAAACCACTTGTGCAAAATTTCATCCAACTGATCCAGTTTGGGCTTTTTTAATGTCTTTCGTGACTCTACATCCTTTACCTCCTCAGTTTGAGATGCAAACTTTTTAAGTTGTTCTTTATTTTTTTTGATATCATAGATTGTTGAAGAGCCAACATTGTATTCTTCCATAATCTTATTTCTATTTTCACCTTTCTCAATTCTATCAATTATTTGGAGCTTTTGTTGAATTGTAAGCGTAACATGTTTACGCTTCACTGCTTTTTTAGAAGTGCTTGGTTTAGAAAACATTGCACAGAAACAATAAATAAAACTTTTGTAATCTAAGCACCTGTAATATATTGCAAAATAATCAAGTGTTCACAAAACTACAGTCAGTGGTCGCAGTGGCAGGTTAGAAGTGGTGGGATCGTTAAAAAAATACAACCGTATGTAATTTAATAGAACGCGATATTCAAAGCTAGCTCGGTTAAAATTTAAAATTTACGGAAAGCTGAGAAAATTGGTACAAAAAAGTACATGGCTTACTTGGTAACGAAAATTTAAAAAAATTTTGGAGCCCTTAGACCGATTCCGGATTATTGAAAGTGCCGGATCATCGGATGCCGGATTAACGGGCTTTTACTGTACATAGCTTATAATAAGTTTTTAATAATAACAGGACAGGAAGTTGATGAAGCATGGAATATGTATAAGCAATACACCCTCCCGAACCCTCATAACCCTTAACCTTCCCCACCCCTACTAAGCTTACTGCTAGACATTGCACCATGACGTGAAAAACTATATAACGGACTGGTGGTACAAAGGCTTAGAACTACCACATAAAAAACAAAAAAAATGCTTAAGTTGATACTTGGACGTTGGAATGTATTCACCTGAATATAAAAATTTGATAGTGATATTCACTTAAAATGCAACAATATCAACCTTTTTCGCATTTCCTTTAATGATTTTCATCATATCTCCATTTAAATATTTCTCATCACAGCAGACTGAAATTAGCATTCCAAGCACACATTGCCGGCAACAATTAATAATTCTATCAAAATGGGACCAAAATCCACAAGAGCAAATCAACAAAATTTAATGAAAATAACTGACCAAATTCATCTTAAATTGATTGTCCAATTTTGGCCAAAAATACTCGAATGACTACTCAATCGGCCATAAAACAATGACGTCAGTTCTTGATGTGCATTTTATTATGGCGGGGAATTAAAAGGCACAGCAATCTTCTATTGTTCCTGAAAATGAAAATGGTTCTTTTTTGTTTTTTGTTATTATTAAATTGGCATTGATCGTAAGATTTTTATTAGTAATCAAGAATATGTTGCATTTTATGGACATTCATGAACTTTTATTATTGGTTTTGACACAGTTTTATTAATGAGTATTTCTCATATGAAGGGAGTGTTATGATTTTGGGGTACTGGAAATTTTGTTTGGTTTAAAATTTCAAATGTTGTTTTTTGTAAATCTGAAGAAACTGGGTGGGTTTCAGTGTCTTCATATGTAAATCGAGAGAGTCGGGTAAAAATACGGTGTTTCTAGACAAAATTACGGGGAATCTGCTAAAAGTGTACGGTGTAAATTATCTCTCTCTATAAATTTAAAATTACGATTATTCTAATACCCTCCTCACACGGGCGTTGTTACGACGAGAAATCGTTGTTAACACCCATATTTGCTTTGTAACGAAGAAACGTAACAAAGCAATTTTTGCTTTGTTAACAACGATAACTCAAAAAGCTCTGAGAAAGAGCCACCTATCGGTTGGTAGATTATTTAAAAAAAACCCATTTTGTTGTGCTTATGTCAAATTTATTTCACATCATTTCGTTGTTTTAAATTGGAAAGCGGTTTTTAAGGCTGTAATTGTGAAATATACCTCTTTAATAAATTGCGGAAATTTTTTTATCACGAAAGAAATAGATTCCTTTTTATTTTTACTCATAATATATTTTTTACGAGCTTTTTCACGACACTTGCGCAGTTTTCACAGTTAAAAATGTAGGTAACGAAGCAATTTATAGTTGTGTCACCCCTTTTTGGGCTTTCGTCGTAACAAGGATTTTTCGTCGTAAAGCACTGTCGTGTGTCGAGGTTTTAAGATAAAAGCTGGAACTTGAAACAGTTCTTAGATTTAAATGTTTAGTACGTATTTGTAACGCGTCGTAACTAGAAGAAAATACAACTTAATTTTACGTCATTCATCCATCACACTTACAAATTTCACTCCTTCCGATATTTTAATACGGACGAGAATAGATTACCAAGGCTTGTTGGTAGTTTTATTTATGTGTAAGTGGAGATAGACTTTTAGTTATTGGGGGATTATCCGCAACCAGGAGCAGTGTGGCCATTACAAAATTTGTTAAGTTGACTGACTGAGATTCTTTTTACGCAGTACATGATGAAATATTTACAACAACGTAATTTATAATGGTAATACGGTGATAAATGACACGGTAATACTTATTACCTTGACGGTAGATAAAGACCAGATTGCGGTGCATCTACGGTAATTACAGTGTACATGGAGACACTGGTGGGTGTATAATTAATTGTATTGGAAAATAAATGCTTTAATTGATAATTGTTTTATAGTAATCTAACAATCTTTTTCTTAGAAATTTGGCAAACAATTTTTAGAGTTTTGTACAAAGGCGATCATCATCATCAGTAGGACTACAGCCTATTATTGGCCTTGGCTTTGTCTAGCATTTCTCTCCACGCAGTTCGGTTACTGGCTAAAGTCCTCCAGTTACGTATGCCCAACTTAACTATGTAAGTCTTGTTGAACGGAGTCCAGTATCGCTCCTTTAGTCGACCTGAATTTCTCCTTCCGGGATTCGATTTATCGCTATTTTAACAGAATCGCTATCGTCAAGCCTATGAATATGTAACACCCATCTTAATCTACTTAATTTTATAATAGTTAAAAGCAGTCTTAAAACACCTTATAGTAAAGTTTATTTTGTGTCATTTGTGGACTCTGAGTAATATTCAACAAATGACGTTCTTCAATTCACATTCAAGGATCGACAAAAAAGGTGCTCGAATGAAACTGCATTATCAAAAACTTGACTGACAACCAAAATTCTTTCAACTTCAAAACTGAGCTATATGAGATATAAATGGATTTTGAAAATTAATCAAGATTTCCAGGTCATGGGTCCGCACTTTTAAATAAAATTAATTAAATGTTTGAGTTTTGTTTTGAAATGAGCTTAAAATCTTTGTGATTTATAAATCTTCAACCACAAACAAAATCTCCAAAAAAAAATCAAAAATTTCCTCTCCTCGCCACATCAAAGTAAATTCCGTTGCTAACTAATGAATTATTAATGAACAAAAATTTCATTGATTCGATGAAATACTAATACATAATTAAATTTAATCCAATGTTAATAATAATATAATAAAAGTAGCATCTCCAAAGCTTATCCGTTCATTGGCGCGTTCGATAAAACTGGATTAATTTATAAAGGCAATAAAAAGAATAAATTGATGCGAATTTTATATTTTTTATAATGTCAATTACTATTTCTAGAGCGGCATGTGCTTTGCTGGGTGTTCATTGATAAAACATTCGCGCATATTTAATTATTATATTAATAGAACACAATTAAATAAACACAGCAGTCATGCTATATTATTTATGTATATGTTACTAGTTAACCCGACAGACTTTGCCCTGCCTGACTCATTTAACTCACTGGAAAACACAACGAAACAACAAAAGAGATATGAATTGTGATCAAAATTATTAATTTCAGTTATTTAGAATTCAATGGATTATGAATTAACTTTTTGAAATGTTTTGGTGTTCATTGCAATGCCTTACTATAAACGATGTTTTTCGTTTTGCCGTACGAATATAGCTGATGTTTTGCCAAAGCAAAAGCGGGCGACATAAAGTTTGCCGTGTGAGAAGGCAAGCAAGTGCACTCTCCACCGTTCCCGATTCTGAGCCGATGTCATCCAGTTTGGCATCGTTAAGCACTGGGCATCCTGCTGTACGCCATCCTTCCAGCGGAGGTTGGGCCTCCCTCGCTGCCGAACCCCATAGATCTACCAGGACCGCCATTTTGTGGTGGTCGCCATATTGGATTTAAAATGACGCCACATAGCTTACTGTATTCTTCTCGTCATACGCTTTCATTTATACCCATATCGCGGGTTGTAAAGAAAACGGTAATCCGCCATTTTGTGGTAGCTGGCATATTGGAATTGAAATGATGTCACATAGCTTAATGTACAGAAAAAGGTAATGCGCCATTTCGTGGTGGCCGCCATATTGAATTTAAAATGACACCACATAGCTTACTGTATTCTCGCCATACTCTTCTATTTGATACCAATGTCTGGGACTGGCAAAGAAAAAACTTATGCACCATTTTGTGGTGGCGGCTTTACTGGATATAAAATGACGTCACATAGCTTACTGCATTCTACTCGTCATACTATTTCATTTCATACCAATGTCGGGGGGTTGTAAAGAAAAAGGTAATCCGCCATTTTGTGCTGGCCGCCATATTGGATTTAAAATGACGTCACATAGCTTACTGTATTCCACTCGTCATACTCTTTCATTTAATACCCATGTGGGGGGGTTGTAAAGAAAAAGGTAATCCGCCATTTTGTGGTAGCCGCCATATTGGATTTAAAATGACGTCAAATGTCTAACTGTATTCTACTGGTCATTTGGTACCCATGTCGGGATGTTGTAAAGAAAAAGGTAATCCGCCATTCTGTGGTAGCCGCCATACTGTGGTAGCCGCCATTATAGATTTAAAATGACGTCACATGTCTAACTGTATTCTACTCGTCATACTTGCCACTTAATACGAATATAAGGGGGTTGTAAAAAAAAGGTAATCCACCATTTTGTGCTGGCCGCCATATTAGATATAAAATGACGTCACATGTCATGCATTTCCATTTCTTGTTGAGGGGCGCCTTGGCGGGCACGGCTACCTATTTCATTTGATCTATTGTGCCATCGCCGTCTTTAAAAACCATCTAGGTTAACGCTTTTAATATAGCCTAAAACTGATTTAGGGTTCCTATCCCAAATCTCCCTGGGAGTAGGGAAGTCGCGATGGAGGAGGCTCAATCTCTTCTTCGCTGTAGCCTCACAGTCGCACAGCAAGTGCTCCGCAGTTTCAGTTCCGCGAGCTGCCCTGCAGAACCGACAGCACCCTGGGTCCTTGTCCAGCTATGAAGAAACAGCTGGTCGTACCAATTTTTGATGGCCGTTCTTAGATGGCAGCAAAGGTCCCCGACCGATAGGTGATGAGTTTGCCCTTACTCTAGCCTGGCTGTCGGCAATTTCATTACCAATGTGACCTTCGTGGGCAGGAATGCAGATCAGCGTGACAGGAATTTGGCTTGCTGACAAACACATTTAAATGGAAACCGTTGGCTTTAAAATAAGCTTCTTTTGCGAACGCGCAATGCTCACTGGAGTACTGCCATATCGTGATTAAACAATCCGCACCCATGCCGCACCGAATTATATCCCTCTTCTCCTCACCCGCCTAACGGTTTAGCAAATATTCAAATTTCAAATCGTAAATCTGCCACGGGACACCCTGTATATATGTACATAATTTTGGGATACATTTTATGATTATTTTCGTCATAAGGGTACTCGGTCAAAAAAGTTTTGGATACCACTGGGATAGAGCACCTCCCAACCAAATAAACCATGGGTTGATAGACTGCCACCACTTTTCGGACATGGTGATGGTATCCTTTGGAATGACATCCGAATACTATCGGGGCTCCAAAAAATCAGAGCCAGTCAAGCAGTTGTTCTCCCAAAAGTTTCTGGATCCACTCCAAAAAATTTGCAGCACCAGCTTCTGCAGTTAGAGGATTCTCCAGTGGAGCAGGAACCCCAGAAGAAAAAAAGGTGGACGCCGCAAGGACCCTCATACCGGGATAAGTTGACTGGGATCACCAGTGGTCCTGGAGCAAACCCCTCAATTTGCGGCTCCATCCGGACTGAGGTGGATAAATATCTTGAAGGCGATTGCTCACCTCACTTTTTGGGTGTAAAATTGGCAGGGGTCTCATTAAGAGCACCTATGCTAACAAACCCACCAGCCAATGGCTGACGAATGCTATCGCCAGGCTAGGGGTTTGGAAGGGGT
This sequence comes from Thereva nobilitata, assembly GCA_963855945.1. Taxonomy (NCBI): domain Eukaryota; kingdom Metazoa; phylum Arthropoda; class Insecta; order Diptera; family Therevidae; genus Thereva; species Thereva nobilitata. The sequence continues at coordinate 85,261,694 of OY979696.1, forward strand.
GCAGCCTCAAAGTAATCCAGGAGAAGGACCTTCCCAAATTTAAGAGGATCACCTTCTTGGTTCAAGTTGCCACTTACGTGAGTGACTGGCTGGTCTCAGACGAGCCGTCGTACTCAAACCACACACACATCCAGTTTATGGTGGATGACTCTTTGGAAAGAGTGAGGGCATATAGGAATCCCAGATACACGGACTCGGCAGCCTTTCGGGGCGAACTCAGTAGCGGGTTTCATGTATTCAATCAAATCTACGATGCATGTAGAATTATCCGCAGACTTCCTTACGGAGCCAGTTACTGCTGCTTAGAACAATAACTGCCTCGTCTTAGGAGGATGTGCAATAGGAAAACTTCAACGAGCTCTCCAAGTTGAGATCCGCCACGCAGAATCTATTCAATGCAGCCAAGAAGAGCTGCAACTGGGAGAGTTATAAAAGCTCGCTAACCACATATAATAGGGCTATTAGACGAGCAAGGCCATCGAAGGCATTCGTGACAGCAAACACAAAGCTATAATAAAGGCCTTGTCGGGAGATCTCGGGTCTATTAAGACAACCGATGGCACTTTCACACAATCTAGGGAAGAAACCTTGATAATATTACTTGAATCACACTTCTCAGGCACTGCCATTTATTAAAATGAGAACGCAACATCTGCTGGGCAGCTAAGAGCCCCACTTTCTAGAGTGACCAAAGCTTCCTGAACAGAAGCAAACACCGTGTTTACTCACGAAGCTATTAGGGAGGCGATTAGATCGTTCAAATTTTACAAGTCCTCTGGAGGAGGGCTGCGACATGTCACTCCCTTACTATGCAAAATATTCAGGGCTTCCTTTGCACATGGTTATATCCCATATGTCTAAAGGAAAGTCAACATAACATTTATACCTAAGCCAGGGCGTTCCGACTATACCTTGGGTAAATCTTTCAGGCCGATAAGTCTCTGGTCTTTTGCCTTGAAGACAATGGAGAAAATTGTCGACCGGGTAATAAGGGAAACTTATACTCAGCGCCAACCACTAAGTTCCTGCCAGCATGCGTACAAAGGAGGTAAGTCTACTGAGACAGCACTGCACAATCTGGTGCTCAAGCTGGAATGCGCAGCACTAAACAAAGGAGTGGCGATAACGGCCTTCCTCGATATCGGGGGAGCCTTCGGCAATACATCCTTTGATACTATAGCCGTGGCTCTAACTAGACGAAGTCTAAGTAGCACTTTCTGCGACTGGATCGACTATATACTGATAACTCACAAACTAATGGTCAGTAGTGACGGTAGATGCCAAGCTCGACTGGAACCAGCACATGGATACTCGGATGAGCAGGACGCGCAGATCCCTGTGTGGATCCACATGGGGTTTGCAACCGAACGCCATGTACTGGCTATACACTACCATCATTAGGCCCATGGTAACTTACGGGGCTTTAGTTTGTTGGCGTTCAATCAAGTTACCCTTTTCTGGGTCCCGGGACACCGGACTTCAAAGGCAATGAAAAAGCGGATGCCCTGACATTGCATTCATGGGTCCAGAACCGGCCATTGTGGCACTCATCAGCTTGCTTCGAAGGCCGCGGCCGATCGGTTTTGGAAGAAACATGGTGAACGCTGGAGGTCCGCGGCTGTACTGGCCAACTCTAAGCGGTTTCTTCCTGTGCCGTCTCTTAACGTGGCCAAGGAATTGTTCGGGTGCAGTAGAAATGATGTCAGGACACTTGTTGGCTTGATTATCGGACACTGCGCCCTAAATTATCACTTATGGAGGATAGGAAGGGCGGAGGACCCCACCTGCCGGCCTTGTCTTAAGGAGGATGAGTCTGCCCTATACGTTCTCTGTGAGTGCCCCGCGATAGCGAGAAGCAAGGTCTCGTTGTTAGGCGAGTTCCTGCTTGAACATTCAAGTCTAGCGACAAGCCACCAGGCAGTCTGCTGACTTTGTTCAAGCAGTCTGGCCTATACAAAAATGAGCTATAGGGGTGTAGTACAATAGCCCGAACAAATAGCCGCAGTACCTTGGGAGCCAGTACCTCACGGAAAAAAACTACCAATAGTTTTCGCTTTCTGTGCTTCCCATGGCAATTTTACTCCCACATAAATTTCATAAAATATTGAATATGACGGAAACTTTACGGATACTAAGGCATAGTGTCGCATTGACACTAAACTATGAAACGTGAATATGATCGGTTCAGTGACCAAATAATAGAAATGGCAATGAAAACGCCATTATCCACTTAAATTTTTCTTTCGGGCTACTAAACGCGGAAAGACATGGCACTTGTCAATGTATCGTCTACATTGAGACAGCACTGATATTCGGTCAATCACATAAAAAGGATTTCTGGCATCGTAGGCTGTGAATAATTGCCACATTCAACGAACGTGCAACTTGACAAGTGTACAAGCTGCCAATGGACAGTTTGCGAGTTACGCAAAGTTTGGGGATACCATTTTTTTTTGTAATCCAAGGCGCCGAAATAGATGATTACGCATCTTCTAGCCAGCTCTAAGCAAGAATGAAAACATTTTTATTCAGCTACGTTCAATAAGTATCGCGAGTTGTTGGTTTCATTCTTCTAAAAAGCACCACTTGTATACTTAAGGAGTTAATTTGTGTTGCTACTACAAACTCACAAGATCGTAAGTCTTTAATGAATCTTTGATATCACGTAACACCATACGGAAGCTAGGAATTTTTATTATTTTATCATTAACATTCCGTCGTTTATTTTTAGTACGAAAGAAATTGTCTTCATTGAATTTTGTTTACAGTTGCAACAGGTGTTTGGTGTTTTTTTCGCATTTTTCTCCCTTGACGTATTTTTTTCATAACACCACTAAGAATCGAGTAGTGTTTTGTTGTATGTATATTTAAAATTAACAGAAAGAAGAAGACACGCGAGAGTTTTGTTTAGCTTTTAATGACAGGCGACAACACAGAAAAGGTTTTTATTAGCAGATCATTCGTCAACTTGGAAAAAAAATTTATTTAAACTTTTCTTTGATCGCCCAAAATTTTAAATTATAATAAAAATAATTTTAATGTGTAGCTTTATATTTAATACTTTGGTTAAAAGATATTAAAACAAATTTTAGATATGCGATAAGTTTGTCTTCAGCCCTCACAAAAATTTATTGAAACATATTTTGTTCTTAACATTTTTTTTTACTTCTTATCTCAATAATTTGATACTCACCAAAAGAGATGAAAAAATCTCCATGGTCACGCAAAATTTTTCTCTAAAGAAACTCGCAATAAAAATTGTTTTATATCTCGTTCATAACATGGAGGGATAAGGAACAGGCTCCAATTTCGATGCTCTTGCAGTATCATCAGAATTTAATCTCGAGGATATAAAAGTAAAACTCACCCACATTTGTTATCCATGTCTCTATCAATTGATTTTATTACATCCCATGAAAATTTTATATATTTACGTTCATTGGCCGCAAATGCCTCTATATACAGTCCGATCCGCACAGACAATGGCATGTGGCAAACAGCAAAATAGACAATGTCCAAACCGAATATGGGGAATTTTTGGTTTTCTACTCCTAACTGGTGGAAATAGGAAATTCACCTCATTCATTATTGGCAAGAAATCCTTGAGTCTAGGTCAGAATCATTATTGCATAGGAGGGAAAGCCCATTACTTTAATAATTGACTCCATATTGCTGTGGCATACTGTGGTCAGCACATGGTTAGCTAAGGCTCATTAGGGCAATAAAGCGCCCACCAGATGAGACAAACCCCAACTTTGAATATTTGAAAAGAGATTCTCATATATTTACGACTGGGTAATATTTGTCTTGGCCTATACGTGCACTTAGGTAAGAATAATTTTAGCCAAAAAAAATCTTTTGAATGGTTGGGATGACAACGAAGGGCTTTTTAAGAATTGGAGTTTAGCTCGATAGAACGAAATCGTTTCATTGGATATCTCGTTTAAAAGTACCTATGTACCGGAAACAGTTTTTCCCTCGACAGAGTTATATAAGTGAGATATATGTAAGACAAATTAGCTTTCAAAAAAATCAAACGCGATTGAACAAACTCAATGAAGACAAGTGATGGTCTAGCTCATAACCGTAGATAAACTGCAGACGAGACAACGCTGACGCACATAAGCGGCTGAATTGGTTTCCCAAGTTTACTGACCTAGAGCGCGTTCAAAAACTTTACTATAGTAAACCACGAGGTAAGCTGTGGTTATGCTGCATCACTTCATTTAACCACGAAAGTTTATGTTTAACCATGCAGGTTTTTGAACGCACCGTGGTTAACTACAGGTTAAAGAATAAGAAGAAAAATAAAAACAAAATTTTCCATAAAATAGTCCCAGCTAATTGCTTAAATTATTTTATTAATTATTTATTTGCAATAATCCCACAAATCCCACTTTGATTTGTTTACAATGTGTTTACCATTAAAACAACTGTCAGAGAGTTGTTTTTATTCTTCTTCTTCTTAACTATCGCTAACCATGCTCCCGAGCAGGGTTAAAATTTAACTACACCATGGTTAACCACGGGAGTTTTTGAACGCCAAAAAGTTATGCTCGTGGTTATGTTGTAGTTAACCACATAGTTTTTGAACGACAAAAGTTTCCCATAGTTAACCATGGTTAACCATAGTAAGGTTTTTGAACGCGCTCCTAATGTCACCAAGTATAGGTGTTGTCGCAGATGAGAGGATCAACTGCCACTTGTCCAAGGCGAGGGACCTGAAGGGTATATTGCTTGGTGGTGATTTTCAAGGTGTAAAATTCAAACGAAGCGAAAAAGTTACATTGGGTCAAATGACATCAAGGCCAGACAGAAATTTGCATCAGTTATGTATCTCATAATGTCAATTCAAACCACAAATCTAATGCCGTTGCCATTTTCGATGTCTTCCTTTACGAAGCTAGTGAAAACACCAAGCAAATGGAAGGATTGAAAAGAGCGCAAAGAAATTAATCAATGCAATATCATTTACAGAATCGATGGTAGCAAACTCCAAAAGCAAGAGCCGGCCTATATCTATTGTTGTGCCTTGGAGATACAGGCAATATGTATCTTAATCGTACAAAAGTAAAACGAATATTGCCTCGCTATCCCCTGAAGTTGTTGCCCGACAACATTCACTGAGAGTTTACCGATAGGAAAAAGGAGACCAGGAAGACCTAAGAAAAGATATATAGACGGCGTCGAGGAAGACATAAGAATTACGAAAAAGAAACGGGAAAAGACGGGCCAGAGATCGATATTCGACAACCATGGAAAATAACGCTGGAGGAAGCCAAGTCCAACAATAGGCTGTGATGCTCCTGACGATAATGAAAACTCAAAAGGCATGAGTAACCCTGGAGCTTCAATTGCTGCTTCCGTGTATAACTTCCGGTCAAATTTTCTATGAGAAAGAAAACAAAAAATTAAAAACTAATGGCTTCCTTAGAAAACTTAGAGTCTCTTCTTTAAAATGCTTTTTTCATTTTTATTTTTGCGCACATTTTAGGCAAAAATACTTTAGTTTTTCCCCGAACGCCTCGCTAGAATATTTAAATTCAGTTTTTTGGCGAGCTTAGATTTTTCGTATTTGTTCCTTTTTTTAATAATTTTTTATAATAATAAAATTTTTTTTTTAAAATAAGTTATAATATAAATTTTGGTAAAATTTTCCGCTCTTTCACGTGGCGCTATTAGTTTTTCGAAATTTTTTTTATTTCTCGATATATAACGCAAAAACCAAATTTTCGAATTTGTTTTCGATATTGTGAACTTAGCATACGCTTTAGAGCAGCAAAGATTTTTTTATCGTTTTCTACATCCAAAAAATTACCTAAGTCCGAGCTGTGCGAGCTTTCGGTCTAAATTTGTCTCTGACGACTGGGCTAAAGTGAATTTTCACTTGCTAAACAGATGTTTAAAGTTAATATGTGCTAGAAAATGCATATGGAATATGTTTGGACGACTGCACCATTATTTTATTCGAAGGCGAGAAATTAATTTAAAGTAATTAAGGACTAATATTGTAGTGCACGGGTATACCACTTAATGGCATTGTTATTATCGCATTTTTGGTCTCTACTATCTTTCGATTCGAGCTCGCTGACCTATATTGTAGTCTTTGATAGAATCGTGGTCGATATCTCTATTATGTATTTTATTGAACAATTCTCGACATTTTTTAGACAGAACGTATTTTTCATCAGCGGTTGGTTAAAAAATTATGTTGTAAAAAAGTATTATTATCTTGAACTGGCAAGAAAATGCTCCGAAAATACGCAACAATTGGCCAAATTATTTTCTGCAATTAAACAAAACTATTAGTATGGGTTAATTAAATAATAGTACAATTCTATCATTAGAGAGAATACACATGCAAGGATACATTTATGGACTTGCTTGTACGAAAAACATTTTGAATCCCACAGAACTTCGCCTATTCTCATCTAAATCGGTTGTTATGTAATATGATGTAATTTTCACGGCGACCTACATTAAATATGCAATTTATAAGTTTGTATTTTGTTACTTTTATTTTAATTTATGTAATCGATATTGCGTTTACTCGCATAATATATACGACTTGGTGTGTTTTGCTAATACTTTCTTATTCTCAAACAAATGAAGGTGTGTAAAATTTTTTTCCAAAGGCCTAATTTATTTTTTAGCAATATTTTTAACGACTTTTATTAATATGAACGAACAAACGATATTGAAGAAATTTTATAAACTACCCTGAACCCTACCGACATCGATTTTTTTGTTTACTTCATACAAAATTCCTTTCCGAACACCAAATACCCTCCATAATTAAGTTTTCTTATTAAAATATTAAACTCGAGATATTTCAAGGACGCAACTGCCTACTTTCATTTTTAAGAAGGCGCACTTAAAATTACATTAAGCCTCAAGTATAACATTAATTAAGGTGAAAAAGTGATCAATAAAAAATTGTTTTTATTTAATTCAAAAAAAAAACATTCTCCTTAAAAAAATAAAAATACGGAAGAGAAACTTTCGCTAATGGAAATATAAACTCTCATTAGCATCTTGATAGGCGTAGCTGTGTTACGCTAATGAAGCCTAGGTGCGGGATGTGGTAGCTACTTTTGTAAACAGGAGACTCAACAGGTGAAGGAAATAAAACCTGGCAAATTGTCGCTCAGTCCTAAATTAACAGGGAATTGCAGGTGGTTCTGTGGGGTGCTAAAGGTGAACCTGATTCTATTACTAGTTTATAGTTACGAGGAAGATTTCTCTGCGACGAGTATTTTCTGTGCCTTTACATTTGAGTATGTGGATATCACTGCGTAGCGACAATTGCTCCTTCCGGATATGTCCTAGTCGATTTATGGGATTTTTCTGTAAGGCGAATGTTGTGATTGCTTGGTTTGATGGAGGATTCCTGATGACGTCTTGATTGTTGATATATTTGTCCTTAATCACAGGAAAGGATTCTTGATGAAATATTTAACTTGACATAAATTTGTTTTGGAAAAATTTTGATGTTTGCATGATCGAAATAGTCTTTCATGACGTTCAATGCCAGATTCAAGGACAGGATTTATTATGTTTTGCTGGATTGTATGAGGATTGTTACAAATATATTAGGACAACCATGAATAATAATTATAATTTTAAGGTTTTATTACTTTTTTGGAGAAAAACTATTTCTAATATTTTCAGGATAATTACAAGATATTTGAACAAAATAAAAATTGAATTAATTTTTTACCTAATAAAATCTTCACTTAATATTAAAGTTACAAACAAAACGTTTAAAGGTACACATTAAATACATATATTTTAGTGGAATTTAGACAATGGTTTAAGAACAAAATAACATTTTACAACATCAAAACAAAAGGCGGCCAGAGTTTTAGTTTTGTTCAGTTTTTGCGATAAACACAACACTGGGTAACAGACATACCTGATCTTGAAAATGGAAGAAATTTAAAAACTGAAAATAGTAAAATTTAATTTAGTATCAAAATTGTGTAACAAAATATGGTAGTACAGGGTAAATAATATTAAGAATTACACACATTTCAGTACCGCTTGGACCACTGTGTAGTCAGCGTCAACTTCCCACATAAATTTTCCAACCCAAACCAAACCAGCTCCTAAAATAAGGTTAACGGGGCTTTTACACGATACAACGGTTGGACCAACTTGCGTTGTTACTTTATAGGTCCAACAGCTATACCACTGTACGCACACGTCCTAATTTCGTCTGCGACTGAAATTATTTTCAGCCATATTTTGTAGACATTCCAACTACTTTTACGGAAGAGAATTAACATCGTTGACATCGATTACTTTTTAAAAATGAAACGGTTGTACGTTTGACGCCGGTTTTTAGTTGGCAGCTAACAACCGCGCGATATCGGCACATCCGTTGTTTCAGTGCAAACAGATGAGACAATCGTCGCATGCGACCATCATATTTGGCCGATATCGTACCAACCGTTGTATCGCATAGAACCCCCTTAAGGCCTCTACACTGAAAGTCGAGTCGTGTGGTGTGACAAGTCGTTTGAGTTGAAGAATTACGACTTTCAGCACAGCGGCCAGAGAGTGGAAGTTCTAAGTTGAGTTCAGGCCCTTGTGCTATGAGACTATGCGAATACCACTTTAAAAGTGATGTGACAAAAAATGTGAGATGAGAAAAAAAGTGGGGTGACTATGGGAATAGTCAATACTGAGTACTGAGTAATTTAGAGTTTCAATAGGCTCAGAAAAGAAGAAAATAGAGAAAATCTGGTTGTTGAACTAGAAAAGTATAGAGACCGAAGGCCGCACCAGGCGCGGGAGTTCTATCGAAGAGTCCGTGGAAAGACGCAATTGACACCACATTACACATACTGCATGGACAAAGAGGGGATCTGATCACCGATACTAAAAGCATATTGAAGCGATGGGAAGAACACTATCCTACAAAACAGGATGGCCCCATATCCTAGAAACATCATAGGTCAATACCAGTGTGGCTTCAGTCCAGGCAAATCAACAACTGATTAGATTTTCACCTTTTCATCCAAAAATATCTACGGTTTCAAAACTCAATCCAACACCTCTTCATAGCCTGTAAAGTCGCCTATGAAAGTAAGAAACAATATCGCAATGTCGCAACGTGAACCTATGTATCATTAGCCTGAACAGGTTCGGCCGACTGCCTAAAGGTTTGTTACTCACACGTGTTTTGTAAAGAAAAGTTTCACCGAACAACGAAACCCTGCTCCTCGTTACCGAACCAAGGCAACTCGCTTTGCGAGTCAGTCCAAGAAGCCACACTTGGAATCCAGAGATCAGTGTTCGGTGTATTTCATCAGAGCTCGATCAACTAGAACCCTTTCTACCAAATTGGTGGGTGCCGCCATAGCCTGTTCCAGACCGAGGGACCGAACTGGCCAAGTCATCCGCTTTTTAATTGCCGGTAAGCCCTAATGGCCTTGATTCAACATACCAAAAAATTACCCGATTAAGAGTATCCATCTCATCAAACTATAAATTAACCTGTAAAAAGTACCGAGGCGCTAGGTACAATTCCTGTGAAACAAAACCTAGAACCTAGCGGAATGCCTTATAGGAAAATATCAAGCTTTTTTTAAGACAAACAGACAACATTGGACCAGCTGCTGATCTTAAAGCAAAATCTGGAGAAAATCTGAGAAAGGAATGTAGACATATACCAGATATTTGTAGACTTTCAACAGGCATATGACGTATGCCGTACGAGGTCTTATCGGAATTAGGAGTCCCCTAAAAGCTGGTACAACTGGTGAAATGCGCAACGAATAAATGCCCTTTTACATCCCAAACGCAATGTGGAAACGCAAATTGAAGCTCGTTTATCACACAGAAATTTGTATGCTTTTCTCTCTGTCTGGAATCCACATACAAATTTCTATGCGATAAAAGAGCTCCAATTTGCGTTTCCACTTTGCGCTTGGGATGTAAAAGGGCCTCAACTCACTGGCGAAATTAAAGATCCAAAATGCAGTAACAGAAGAGTTCGAAGTAAGACAAGGTATTGGACATGAAGATGGACTGGTCCTAATGCTTTTCAACCTCATCCTAGAATGGTTGATAAAGAAAACGTCAGTCCAGAGAAGTACGTCAATAGCAACACAATAATAATTAATTGGATATAGGAATGACGTGAACATCGTGGGAAGGTCCTTAATGACGACAAACGAAGCTTATGTCGAACTTAAAGAGGCTGCGAAAGAGAATGGCCTGGCCTAGGCCTAGGCCTGAACATCAACAAAGGGAAAACAAAAGTCATGCAACAGTCCAGAGCTGGAAGATTTAGAATGGGAAGAAATATAACTACCGACGAACTTAAGCTACTTAGGTGGATGGTGAGCCCGATCGTAGGTGACAGCTCGGTCCGAAGGGCCGTAAATAGAGGCACCCCGCAAGGAGGAATACTTTCTCCGATCCTATGGGTCGTAACTATGAACCAGCTGTTGCGACGCGTGGAGGCGTACGCGGACGACGTTGTTATCATCACAAAAGGACAATTTCCTCAAGTCCTGTGTGATCTCATGGAGGCGGCGTTACAAACCCTTTCAAGCTTGACTACCACCCGCGGACTCAGCGTAAGGTTGCGGTTATTGAACACGCTAGTAATGCTGGCGCTAGTAAATATAATTCATGTAAACAGTGCGTGCTGGTTATGAACGCACTCGTGAGCGAGCGCTAGCTAGCACTTACTCGCGCTAGTCATATTCTACAAAGAATTGAAACATTGATACTAGCGCGAGTGTTTGAGAAGTAGCTTGCGAAATTGTAACTGAATTTGACTGCATTGTAATTGAATTTTTAATATTGTTTAATATAGGTATAATCAAAAGAATCCGAAGACATCCTGCAATACTCGAAGAAACGCTGTTCATCTTCTATAAGCATTTTATGCAAATCATGGAACTCTCCGAATTTTTCTCGCACTGTATTGATTGCATGTGTTTTCACTTTTCTTTTTAAACGACGTCTATATTTTACTATTAAACTTTCAGATGTCATCGTTTCCTCTGTAAAAGATAAAGCCATGGTGATATTCACAAGTCACATAACACACAACTACTTAACAACGAGCTTGCTTCAGCTCGCTTTAATAATAACCACACAACTAGAGCGAGCTCGCGTCTGCGATACTAACGCTTGCATTACTAGCGTGTCCAGTAACCGCAGCCTTAACCTAGTAAAAACGGAACTGGTCCTTTCACAAGGAGGTATAAAACCCCATCTTTAACACCCCCCCCCCCACGGCTTAACAATGTTAGGCTCAGATTTAGCAACAGTGCCAAATATCTGGGAGTAGTCCTGGACAAGAAACTCCTCTGGAATGAAAACACAGAATAGCGCATTAAGAAAGCGATCATAGCGCTTTTCACTTGCAAAAAATCCATTGGGAAGAAATGGGACTTCTCCCGTAATATAGTACGATGGATCCACACAGCGATTGTCCGCCCAATACTCCTATACGGGACATACGCACGAAGATGTGCGGAGGTATGCATAACAGGAGCACTTCGCTCCACACCTACAGATGCCCAAAATGTTATGTTATACCTCCCTCCTTTGAATCTTGTGGCAACGGAAAGTGCAACCATCGCAGCCCTTAGAATAAAAGAATCTGGATTTTGGAGCGGAATCAGGGGAGCTCACACGAAGGTGCTGAACTCTTTTATCGTCGCAAAAACCGACTTCTACATACCCGAGATTACCTTCACGAAAAACTACGGAGTCCACATCCCTTCACACCGTGAATGGAGAAATAGACCACACAGTTTTCAGGCTGCCATAAACTTTTTTTCTGATGGCTCTCAGCTCAAGAGTCAAGTAGGAGGAGTAGTATTTTCCTTAGAGCTCGGGATTGAAGTCTCCTTCCGACTACCCGATCACTGCAGTATATACCATCGGACTGTCTACATCTTCTCAGATAGTCAGGCGGCTCTGAAAGCCCTGCGCTCTTGCACAAAAAGCTCTAGAACTATCTCTGAATGTCTCAGATCTCTTAACGAGATGGCTTACCAGTTCAGGCCCTCCTCGTATGGGTGCCGAAATATAGAGGGAAATTGTAAAGATGGCGAGCTGGCAAGGAAAGGCATGACCGCCACTCTACTTCCATGAAAGAAAAGGATTGGTATGCCTTGGGCCACTCCAAACTCCGATGCAAACAGCACACAATGCAACAAGCGAAGAGCCATTGGAGGGATCTTAATAAAAACACCTTGGCCAAATTAAACGGGCCCTCTTATGATCTCAGGGGAGCCACCTCACTAATGGCCTCGAGGGACAAGACATCTCAACTATAATGGGAGTGCTGACCGAACACAGTCTGATAGGGACGCATGCGACCGGCTTAGGTCTTGAGACCTACGATTTTTGCAGAAGCTGTAAAAATCCGGACGAGGAGGAAAGTGTACTACATCTCCTCTGTCACTGCCCAGCCCTAAGCAAAAGGAGAATAACCATTTGATAAACCCTTTCTAAGCACGTTTGCGGAAATCTCGAAGATTGGGATACCGCAACTTAGAAGATTCATTACTTCCTCGAGATGGTTTAGCGAAGACAACAAACGACCCTTTAAGATCACGTTTAAAGTGGGATTACTATGGCATCACAATGGGCCTACTCCTTTGGCCTAAGTGTTTGAACCGTACACCAGCAGCTCAGCCATATCTAACCTAACCTACCCTAACATAACCTTGAAGTAGTCGATAAAACAGTCTACCTTAGGCTTACATTTACAAAAAGAAGCGAGAAAAAGGAAGAGATAACTAGACGAATACTACTGGCTAATAAATATTACATTCAAGATTTATGCACAGAAAAACGAATCTTTCACTCTACAAAACAATAATACGACCAGTACTGTGCTATAACAGCGAGACTTGGACTAGGACCCAGGACATAGAGGAACGAGTTAACAGGTTTGAGAGAAAAGTTCTCAGATACATAATAGGACTAAAAAGAAAGGATGGAATATATCACAGATTGTATGCATTCTCAACTTTTATAAAAATTAACAGAAGGACAACCGTAAATAGACCAGTAGGCAGACCCAGGAGGAGATGGATAGACTCTGTGACGGCTGAGGAGGCCAATGATCGATTTGGTACTTTTCGTCATAAGCTTATGTGAAAAATGTACCAGATAAAGCCAATTTTAGAATCAAAATATCTCCAAAAATAAAGGCCGAAATGAAATTTCACTTTCTTGTGTAATGGTTCAGGCAACAATAGCTATATGGATGTGCTGGATTCTCGCAATATTTTAACAATTATTGTTTGACCCCAGACGAAGTTTCTTTTATAAAACTTTAAGAATTTCATCCCAAAACAAACAAATGAAATTTTCTCTAAGTTACAGAACTTAAGTTATCCGTAGGCATTTTCGATCATTCATTTAATTAAAATCTCGTTTCTTCCAAAGGTTTAAGGAAAAATTTCAGAAATATTCAACCTGCCTTTCTTTTTTCGTCTCATTTCCTTGGAGAAATTAGTAAGAAGGCGAACTTTTCTGCTCTCTTCTAATGAAAGGAAAACTTTATATAAATTAAGAAAAATTTAATAGATGTAAGTTATTTTCACGGTGGGGATTTCTTATCAGAGACTCACACAAGCCAATCTTTATTGAATTTCCGTTTTATTGGGTTGAATCACTTTATAACTCATATATTTACGCTAAGCCGCAGATTCCTTTCTTTATCAAAGTTTTGAAAAGTTTTGGTCGAATTTTTTTATCAGCTGCTAACATTCAAAAGTCCCGGCTGATAATTAAGCACAAACAAAGGAGACCCACATTCACAGGTGTGAATGCCATTGCAATTCATCAATGACAATATATAATTTGTTTAAATATAACCTCGTCAAGTCTTGAAAACGCGTTGCAACAACTTGCATTTGACAATTCTACACGTGGCAATTGCTCCATGGCAATTGAGGCTGCATTTTTATTGATTTCGTAATCTCTTCGACAATCAAGACTGTAAAGCGAAAATAGTACCCAACTGCAGACAGTTTTAAAGCAGCAATCGAAGACAATGAAGAACGAAGCTAGTTTGGGATCATCTGGAATTTTGTTCTAGAATGCACACAATAATGGACAAGTGCATTTCGGCCGTGCGAATACCTGAATGGTATCAAATTGGAAAGTCCGGAATTAAGTGAAACCCACATCGTACGATTTCCAAATTAGTGACATCCCACGCCTCTGATAATTTGAAGTTTCAGCTTTTTATATACAATCTAAAAATCTAAGATAAAAACTCGGAAAAGAAAATTCTCCCAGGTAACATCAGCCAAGAGGCACCAATTTCTGCATTAATTGCATGTCGTGTAAAATCCGGCAATTTAACAATGCCGCAAACTTATACACACTTAAGTATTTTATGAGATAGACCCAGTTTTTAACGTTTGTTTCAAGTATTTATCTTCTCAGGGACAAAATGTTGCTTTGGAACTCACCTTCCTTGGAGTTTTTTGTTTGACTCGAACTGTCAGCTCCTCCAGCTGATTGGCTCTTCTCCATCGAGCAATACATGACGATGATGATCGGTATGAATTCCTGCGGTTGCCCCAATTAAAACAATTTGCACTAAACACTTGTTTTTCACTATATTTCATCGATACATTGAATTCATAACGCGTATTTGGATCTTTTCGATTCGATTTTTAACACAACAAAACACATACACAACCCACCGCAGCCATTAAAAGACCCGGAACTGAATTAAAGTTAGCTGCGATTTGCGACTTTTAATGTTGACAATATGACGAAATCAAAATCAGTAAAATAATTGTACTTTGAAGGTATAAACTCATTCAAAACACTTTTTACTAAATTATATGTTTACTAAAACTAATACAATAAATTACGTATTAATAAGATAAATTTAGAAAGTTCTTTTCGTCTTTGCAACATAATTAAAAACGTCGAAGCTTTGATGATCCACAAACAGATGGCCATTAGAAATAAGGCTAAACTACAAGAGCCCAATTCCACAATTGCTACGGCTGATCAATTCGATCACAATTTTCGACCGCTGGGTGCAACCTGCGCTGTCGGAATACTCCCCCCATATAAAATACACGTAAAAAGATGCACGGAATTCCGTTCACCAAATTTTTCCGTGCGCTTTTTGTTTTATGAGTACGCAGTTCGAACGGAAAACTATTGGTAATATTTAGCTTGTACAATTCCCTAACAGGTGGCTTGCAGGGAATTGGAGAATTTTTTCCGTTCATGTTGGAACGGAATAAATATTAGACAATTATTCCGTGTTGTGTTAGGTAATTTTGACAGGACGAATGAAAAACAGCTATTGCCGTCAGTTCGTGGTTTTATATGTGATTTTTAACAGTCAGCTGTTCGC
The DNA here is from genome assembly GCA_963855945.1 of Thereva nobilitata. Classification (NCBI taxonomy): domain Eukaryota; kingdom Metazoa; phylum Arthropoda; class Insecta; order Diptera; family Therevidae; genus Thereva; species Thereva nobilitata. The sequence continues at coordinate 85,277,064 of OY979696.1, forward strand.
TTTTTCTCAACTGCAATTTTTCCGTGTGGAAATATTTACCAAAAATGCTGAACGGAATTTCGTTCGAACTCCATACTAGGCTTAAGCCGTAATTTATGAAAATATTTGCAAAATTAGATGAAATTAATTATTTTAATTTAAGCGAAGGCAATAAAATGACAGGCGACTTCTGCTCTGTAGAAAATTTCTTTGTCGTTTTTTTTATGTTCCCAGCAGGACAGAAAAACAGAACAGATGAAGAAAAATAATTTTGCCATTTTCATTGCTGGAAATATTGCCCATGGAGACCCCTAATCAACACCTGCTGGTTTTGCTGTGCCTTATATTACATAACACAAAAACAAACCCGGCAAATTTACTACAGTCCGAAAGAAAATCTACTCCTATAAAAGGTGTGAAAGGTTTGTCAAACTCGACAAGTCACGATTTAGATATTTGAAGTGAAGGACTTAAAAGTGAAATTTGTGTTTTCTATTTTATAAATATAAGTTTAAAAGGTATATTTTTTTCTAATTAGCGGCTAAAAAACATTACCATCAAACATTTCAATAATTATAAATTCTTATCACATGATGACTCCCGAATCTTCTTGATTAATAGTGGACTTCAAACCAAGAGTCATCTCCAATATTTCTTTAGAATTTCGCAATCACTTGATGCATTTCTGAAGCTTTTTTTGTTAATTTTACACAAGTGTTATTTTTTTTATTATAGAGATTAATTAAATAGAGAAATGCCATCTCTTCCGAAATACTTCATCGCGGCCTTTGCTATCGGACTTGGAAGTTACCTGTATTATTGCAAAAATGTAATTATTATTATGTCGATGATTAGTATTTAAAGAATCATTTAATTTATCTGATATAATTATGCACTTTTTTGAAAAGATGTTGGACGCTAACAAAATCAGCAAATTATCTCTGGCCTTTATAAATTTTTTGATTGCTGCTGCTCTACTTGGATTGTATCGTGTTTTTCGACAAGTAATCGTTATTGAGTATAAATTATTTTTATCTTAATCTAGATATGCTAATACTTTGTATGTATTAAATTTATTTGGGTATTGGGCAACAATTTTGCGGTGATTTGACAAAATTTTCCTTTTCCTATTGCTCTCTTTTTTGTTAAATTTAGAGAGATTCCTGCTGGTTTCTGATTTACAACTAATTTTTGGCTTTGCTTAATGTAAATTAAGAATGGTTAAATTTCTTGGAAAACTACTCCCCTAGGTGACGGACGAAATGTACACCTAGTTTGGTATTGTGATAAATGAATTAACACAAACGAAAATATTAATTAGATTCAAACAATTAGCAGATTTGTACGACTATTTAGCATAAACTTCCAGTAACATTGAGTAAGCATTAATCTCATTTAAGAATTCATAATCTATTGTAATTTCTTGTTTGTTTACAAGAAATTAACTATAAAATGACTAGAGTCTTAATTGATAACATTTTCAATTGTGATTAGGTAGAAAGCACACAAGAGGTTATCAAATTATTAAGCAACCGACCAAAATACAGCGATAGTGCCATGTCTTTACGGAATTTTTTTTGATACTTATTGGTAGAAACTTAGTATATGCACATTAGGGTGGCCCTAATTTTCAAATTTGTCGTTTTTTTTAAATCGATCCCCCTCAAAATATGCGAATAGATGAAAAACAGGGAAATGTAGTGTGCGGGTTGTCTAAGGCCTCTGTAATTTTTTCCAGTGACGTGTTTTGAGCAATAGCCCAGCAACAAAGGTGTTCGGAAACGTTTTCCGCATCAGAATATCCCCTTTAAATTTTTTTCGCCGAAAACCAATTTCCAAATACATTTCTACCGGGGTCCTTTCAACTTTTGAACGGATTGACGGAAACGTTACCTCACTTTTTGTAGATTGAGTAAATAGAAATCGCAGAAGCACGCTTTTTCAATAAAATGCCATGGAAACGGACGCTTGTGGCTCATAAAAATAAATATCGGAACACAGAAAGACGGAGAAACAGAAAACGGATAATTGTGGCTAACATAAAAATAAATATCGGAACTCGGAAAGGCGGAGAGACGGAAAAAGGATAGACGGAACTCGGAACACGTATACTATGTGGCCCACCCTTTAGTCTTTAGTTCTATTTAAACGGAACGTGTTTCCCAGTGCACTGGCCTGACGTCGAAAATCGCAGTGCCCCCAGTATATTACGAAACACAGCCATTATAATCATGCATGCTGTAGTCGTGATTTAGCCGCCATTTAAATTTTGACACTGAAGGAGAGGTTTAGGGCATTTTTTGATAGCTCTATATATTTGGTTTTTTTCATATTCACTCTTGCAAAAGACCTACCTATTAGGGGACGTCATCAGCGTTAGCCATTGTCTGTGTTGACTTGTTCAATTTTACACCTTCAAATAAACTTTGCGTTAAAACAGAGTCCAATTTTTTTCATTTCTAACAAAATGGCAGCCAAGGGGGCACTTTTGCCCCACCTTGTAGTTTCACTTCAGAATATCCTTGCAAACTTCTTATATTTTCTTGCTTGTTCTAACTGCAGTTTTTCCCGCGTAGTTTCATGGTCTTTTTCAGAAGATGGAGTTTTTTTTAGATAGAAAATATATGTTTGAACGTATGGTACTAGCCACTCTTTAAATATAGTTACCTACGCAAATGTGTGTGACACGGCTAGATGCAACTAGTTAGAAGTTGCCTAAATAATTAAACACCCTATCAAAACCATTGGTAAGAATATAGGTGTGCTGACTGAGTGGCACGTGACGGATCGAGGATATAACATTTGATAAACGAGAAAAATGAATCTCCTTCGTTACAGCAATTTGAAACTTGTGCGAATTACACCATCATTTCATTGAATTTTACTAAAGCTTTCAAATTAATCAGGCGTTTACTTAGAAGGGGACATTCTGAGAACGATTTAAAATTTGTTTAAAAATCCTAAATCACTCAATGCTTTTAGAAAAAACAAGGAAATCATCATAAAATTTTTTAGGAGTTAAAATCTTATTTCATTTTTATGGGAGTACATTTAGGAGTTTTAGGAGTTTAAATAACATATTTATTAAATGAGAAAATGTAAGTTCATGTTTTAACCCAAATATGTACAATAACGGTTAAATTTAAGAAATTTTATTTAACTTTATATCTGCATTTGTAATAAGCGTTTGATAGGGATAAACGTTAAAAATTTGCAAGATATATTAATGTTTAAAAAAAGATGAATCGCTGCTGTGTTACCCTACTTCATTGTATATCTTTAAGTGTGAAAAGAATTGATCTTCTAATTTATATAGCAGCGAATATAAAAGCACCAGTATTTTCTTTTAACTTAATAATAAATAATTATTAACAATATACCAAAAATGCACGGGTTATTAGTTGGCCGTAGTTAATATGTATTTCCATGATAATTACAGCTTAGATGTTGTCTCAGAATTTAAGAAGACTTGGACGTCTACCATTTGGTACTTACTTGCAAAAATAATCACCTACAATTCAAAGAGCAGGACGAGTTTTATTTGTATTAATACCTGTTCAGAAGTACTCATTTCCAATTGTTCGCTGTCAATCTTCAGATTCTGAAAATAAGGTAGTGAGTAAAAAGTGCTTAATTATGAGTCTATTATAAGGAGACATCCTAGGTTTCACATTAAAAAAACTTGAATTTCAATCGATTTAAAATTTTACACGATGCACCTACAACGATCACAATTCATGTTCCTTAAATAGTTATGTTTTTTTCTTAAATTTCAAAATTTACAGAGAAGCTGGTCGGTTCAATCGGAAATTCTTTAACAATGAAAAACATGTTATATTTTTTGTTTCCGATAAATTCGAAATGATTTTTGTTGATTTTGTTTATTTCACTTAAAAAAATTAAAATATGCCAATAGCACTAGAACTAGGATGTCTCCTTAAAGGTTTTTTGTTAAAGTTTTTAACAGTTACACTAAAATCGAATGAGCGATGCTGTCCTAATCTTTGTATTTTCTGGTCATTGACATTTTTCAATTGCTTAAAAACCTATGTATATGCTAACTTTTGTGATATGAAATATAGACATTGCTTTTGTTTGTTTGTGTTTTGCGATACAGTACAGTCAATCAACCGAGGTAGTTGCAGAATTCCTGAAATCGATTTTATTTTTATCATTTCTATTGTTTACTCATTTCTTGTCATGCCGTTCATTTATTTTCGGATGTTTCGTTTTCTATCTATTCTATTTTATCTTATGTGAATAAAATATGTTCTATGTTCGTTTTTTGTCTATTATAACATTGCCTTGATATACAGGGTGTATTGCATAAAGTTACAAAGCGGCCGGCTGTGGATAGGTTTTGGATAGACGAACAAAAAATTGTATCGGGGGGGGGGGGGGGGGGGAAATCGAAACGGTTTAGCCGCTAGGGCTATTTGAAGTTTTTTTTGGTAAAGGTTTACATATCACCCTGTATTTTTGTAACCCTATAGAATATTTTTATGAATAAGGTACCAATGAATGCAGAATTCCTCCACCTATATATGATGGTAAAAAACGATTGTTCTATTTTACCAACTTTTGGAGTAATGAGTCGTCAAAGTCGAAGTTTGGTTTTTTTTCACTAAAATTTCAACTTAAACTACCTTTTTCTCCAAAAAAACCTAGTTAACTAATATTTTTTTACACAAAATTGGAAAGCTTGGACAATTTCCTATAAATAATGATATTTATGCTACGGCCTTTACTTTTAAAGTTATAAGCAATTTTGATGTTAAAATTGGCCTTATTTGGCGCTTATTTGGTACTTTTCGACAAAGTTTAAACTACCCCTAGATTAAAGTTCAAATTGTATAGGACGAAGAAAACGGGCAATTAGCTTGGGGTGCCAATAGCATACTCAGTAGACCGGCTTTAGTTCGATTGCGTAGGTAAAGCAGCGTTGGACGTCGTTGGTGCTTAGTGGGGGGACTGCTTGGTAAAACAACACTCGCGTTTGGAATGGTCTATGCCGATGCGGATGCATATATAAATGTTCATGCCTGCAGCGGGAGTGTGCATACTTCTACCAGGCGGAGTTTTAGATTTTCGTGCCTGTGGCGATAGCATACATGCCTGGACGGGAGCGTGCATATCCGTGTGACATGCGCATTTGTTCGCTATGGGTGGTAGGTACGGCGCGTGCATGCTTTTAAGTAAATTAACAAATTAAATTATTTTACTCGGGTTTGAATAGACCAGGATTATTAATACTTTCCCTAAATTATCAAAGTATACGTGCGAACGTACAAGATTTAGATGACGAAGTTGTTTAATCAGAAGCTTGAATGAAAAATAAAGAATATGATGAGGACTCTGCTGATGTTTTAATATCTCATACGGACATACCAAAAACGCTATCGCTTAGTTACGATAAATCACCAAGGGCCCTATTCTCTATTACAATATTGTTAAATCTAAACCGAAAATGAAACAGCTTCCGAGTAAAAAGTTGACAATGGCCCTTATTCTGGCTGTCACTTATGGTGACAAATGGCGAATTGAGACAAAAATGCTATTATGGTTCTCTAAAAAAGTAGCATTTCTGTGAGATAATGCGAATTACAGTTGTCACTAATATCGAGAAACGGCGAATTCAGTGACAAATTTCTCACTTGATGTTTGTAAGTGCGATTTTTGTCATTTGATATTTAAAGGTGATATTTCTCACTTGGTGAAGTGACAACCAGAATAAGGGACAATATTGTTAGATTTTCAAGTAACATTGATGCCAATATTGTAATAGAGAATACGTCAGTCCGTGAAAAAATATGACGATATTGTAATAGAGAATAAGGCCCCATGAAATGGGTGTAGGTAGATGTATGGCAGAAAATGGACAAATGAATTTGATGGTAGTTATTTATGTATCGCCCGCCGCATAAAACTTTACGGAATTCATACAAGACAATATCCACTTCTGAAGGTTTCATCAGAAACGGCGCGTCCGGACTTTGTTGATGAAGGGGAAGGTGGGGATGATGAGCGGTACCACCCCACTTCTCCCTTCATCCACAAAGTGCGTGAAAAACGTTCCTGGGAGCGAAGCGTCTAAACAGACCCAATATTCACAAAAGTACCATGACATATGGAACCTTACTTGATGCAGTTTTTACGCGATTTTTAGACCAGTTTCGATCGATATATATTTCAGTTATCATAAAATCTTTTAATGTATATAGGAATTCATAAATATTGATATTTTCCAATTGTACTTGTATCAAGGCCTTAAGTAGGCTCGTCACTATACTTCTTGCATCAATCATTGGCGTGATTTTTAGGAAAGCGTAGATACTATATATCCGACAGACCTTCCACTATATCTATTGCATATTACTAGCTGGTTAATATTTTAATAATTGCGGCTGTTGTTGGGCAACAAAGTTTTCCTTCTAAAGTGTGGTCTTAAGCACACTCATTTTTTTTTTATATTAAAAGCAAGGTAAGACGTCGAATTGTTAGGTGGAATTTGTATCTCTTAAAAAAGTTAAGTTATTTGGAAATGTTATTGCAGAAGTAGTAGAAGTAGAATACTTAAAGTTAAAAAAGGTCTGAAGTAGACTTAAGGTTAAAAAAGGTCTGTTCGCGCATGTTGGGATATACATATGGCCGCATATAAATAAACATTGCGTAGATGGATATATCGTGTGCTTGCATGAATCATGATAGTACTGACCACTGACATGTATATAATAGACTGCTCATCTGAAATATTTCCATACAAATTCAACGACCGAAAAAGTATAGTCCTCCCGCTCATCCATAAAGCCCCTTTTGTCACCGAACTCAAATTTTGTTCAATTTCGTGTTATGAGTTCAGTGCATTCAATGGCAGAAATAAAATCAGATAGTGCCAAAATTGAAAAAATGAAATTTGACATTCAAAAACTGCACACTTTTCCATTTTCTTAAATATTTTTACTCTTCACTTCACTTCACTGCATAATTCAACACCTTTTTTGTTTTTGCAGTAAAAGAGAAAAGTAAATCAAATTCAGGAATGATAAGATATTAAAATGTTTGGTTTTCTATAATATAAAGGCCATAACTTCCTTATTTGTCAACCGTTTTTTTAAAATTTGGCTTGTTGGGAAGGTTTATAAAATATGTATTAATATTTTAAGGGTCAGGGTTGTTTAATGTATTTCAGGGGTGGGTAAAAGGGAAAAAATGCAATCATATTTTTCGAAACTTTGAACGGCTTGAGCTACTTCTAAATCACTCCGGATGGACTTTAAACTTCACATTTCCCCGTTTTCCATCTATTGGCATATTTTGAGGGGGATCGATTTAAAAAAATGACAAATTTGAAAATAAAGGCCACCCTAGTGGTACATAATGGTGGTGCATTACCCACGCCCGTTTTTGAGAGATAAAATATTGATTGAGATTGATCAATAAATTAGTATACAACCTTCATAAATGAGATTTTATGGTGTAATATCTGTTCCAATCGATCTAGCAATTCGTACCTTTAAGCTAGGTTCACACGCAACGATTTACTTGTGCAAACTGGCGCAGGTCAATTTGTGCAAATAAACTGAGTGAAAGTGATGAGAGAAAATTACCTCAATTAGTTATAGTGAATTATATTTATACTTATCTACGCATTAAATTATATTATATTGATTAGATAAGGTCGGAGCAGGTGGTCGAACGTCACCATTCACCCATGCGCATGCTGAGAGTTATAGCCGAGACTTGAGCATCGCTTAGACGCTCATGCAAAACACCAACTTCAAGCCGGTTTTCTATCGAGACATATTTTGCACAGCCAATTTCCACAAATAAATCATTGCATGTGAACCTACCTTTATGGCTAAGTTTGCTAAATTTGGGACCACTGGAGATTAAAGACGTGCGCGGGTAGATCTCGATGAAACTGATCGCTCGAAAATATTATTATTATTCCCTTATCTAATATGTTTTTTTAAACCATTGAATGTACTAGTTTTTCCCCAACAAATATTGCAATAACTATTAAAGTTTTTTTTAAGTATTAATATATTTATATTTGTTTAAAAAAAGTTCACATCATTATTTTTACTAACCTCTTCCATCTGTAACTTTATTCATTTCATTTTCATTTTTAACTAAACTTGGACCCATACATACCTAACATTTGTTTTACAAATTTTCTAGTATTTGATTTTTTTCTTGTTATTTACTTAAATTTTAAATTTCAGTTTGTCGACATGTCTGGAAACGACGATTATAAAAGTGCCCAATCAATTTATGATTTTACCGTGAAGGACACTTATGGAAATGATGTACCACTATCTAAGTACAAGGGACACGTTGTTCTTATTGTAAATATCGCATCTAAGTGTGGATTAACAAAGAACAATTATGAGCAAATCACGGAATTAAAAGAAAAATATTACGATCAAGGATTACGAGTTTTGTCCTTCCCCTGCAATCAATTTAGTTCCCAAATGCCTGAAGCCGATGGTGAAGCAATGGTTTGCCATTTAAGAGATGCTAAAGCTGATGTTGGGGATGTTTTCAAGAAGGTAAAAAAAATCTTGTATTTAATTGTCACTTAATAATAATTATTTACAGATTGACGTTAATGGTGATAGTGCTCATCCACTTTATAAATATTTGAAACACAAGCAAACTGGAACTTTAGGGAGTGCCATTAAATGGAACTTCACTAAATTCTTGGTTAATAAGGATGGTATTCCGGTGAACCGATATGCACCAACCACAAATCCTAAGGATATTGCTAAAGATATTGAGAAGTTGCTTTAATTTCAATTTCCTAAACTCTTCTGCTTCCATTGTTATTATTCATCAGATATAAAGCATTTTTGTTTCTATTTTTTTTAAATTTAAATATTAATATCCCTATTTGATCATGTTTAGTTGTAAAAGTTTTTGCTATTTAAAGATATATGGCTAAACAGTTCTAGATTTTACTATAAAATTATAAAAAAAATATATTTATGAATAATTATATTTCAATTTGTGATTTTTTTTATCTTATTATCAGTTTTGCTTGTTATTTGTATCGAGTCTCATCAGGTATGACGTCATTTCCGTCGCCCTTCCGAATTCCACATAACATCCACTGCCGCAGCTGCGCAGAGGTAGAGGCCAATGAGACAACTGAACATTTTCTTTGCGAATGCCCAGCTCTGGTCAATATCAGATACCGTGTATTTGGAAGCATCTTCTTAAACGATTGGGGGGATGTTTCGAAACTTAAAATCGGAGATTTTATCCGGTACCTAAATTTGACGGGATGGATCTAAATCCCTAGCTCACTACTTCTTTCACGCAGAAGTTTTTCACCAGTGCTGCTACAAAACGGCGCACCTTAGCGCCAATCGTGTCCCACCCATAGAAATATAAACTAACATGGAACGGCTGTGTAGTATAAAAACCCTGTACGTGAGCGACCATATTAAAGGTAGCTTGTTTAAAGGGACAGCAATCGTGTGCACAAGTGGGACACAAATTGCCGAACTGTCAAGGGTAGCTTCTTGAGTGAATGGTGGCGTGCCTAGTCAATATCCGGGGGCATAGATTTTATGCCAGGAATTTTAATCGCCCCGCTTTTAAAACGTCCCTCTTATTATTTCTGCATATTTTGGCCTGCACTGCCTGACCACTACTACCGAGTGAACTCAAACACATCAGGAATTGTGGTACGCTTAATCTGGCTTACAGCCATTCCGTGTTTAGTTTATATTTCTATGGTCCCACCCTACGACTTGGACGGGACTGCCGCTTCTACCTACCTACCTACCATAGGTTGTTTGATCCACCGTATGAATATAAAGGCTCTTAAAAAACTTACAAATATATCAACATACAGGGCATTTTCAGTAATGCAGGTTGCGTGCGCAACTGACTTATTCAGCAATGGAATTGTGTTGCTGATTAAGTCAGTTGCGCACGCAACCTGCATTACTGAAAATGCCCACATATTTCAAACACGTCCTGCAGCTGCCTAAATAAAACGAAGGACGTGTAAACACGTCCTCAGAATTTAACCTGTTAAAAAGTTAAGGCCGTATCAGAACCTAAAAATATGCAGCGTGCAGCAGCAGCACCAGAGCAACATGCTGCAGTCGGTATCAGATCCTAGTCTTTTCCGCTGTGCAGCGCACTTTTTATTTCATAGCTAAACCTCAAATTAAAAATTTAAAAATTGCACTAGTTCTACCAATTATTACTCCATGTCCTTTTAAATAATTTAAAACAAAAAATCCCGCGTCTCCTTGTTTAAAATCACTTGCCGCATTACGAAGTGTCAAAAGTGCTGCATATATATGCAGCAAAATTAGGATTTGAGATGAAAATGCAGCACCAGACCAGCGTGCTGCATTTTCATCTCAAATCCTAATTTTGCTGCATATATATGCAGCACTTTTGACACTTCGTAATGCGGCAAGTGATTTTAAACAAGGAGACGCGGGATTTTTTGTTTTAAATTATTTAAAAGGACATGGAGTAATAATTGGTAGAAGTAGTGCAATTTTTAAATTTTTAATTTGAGGTTTAGCTATCAAATAAAAAGTGCGCTGCACAGCGGAAAAGACTAGGATCTGATACCGACTGCAGCATGTTGCTCTGGTGCTGCTGCTGCACGCTGCATATTTTTAGGTTCTGATACGGCCTTTAAAATTCGAGTTCGAAGATATTCCTTATTACACAGAAGTTGGTTGTTCTGTCACAAAGTCTTGAAAAGCTTCTGTTTGCTTTTCGATGATATAATATTTTTTCTCGAAATAAATGATGGAAACGACAAAAATATTTTGGTTTTAAAACATCCATTGTGGGTAACAGATTTAGCATTTTTACCAGATATTACAGGCCACATAAAAATCTTAATATAACATTGCAAAGCAAAGATCAAGAAACAAAGATTGATAAATACATGTACGTTGCAGCTAGATAATTTGTAAAAAATTGGATTCGTTTAAAAATTATTTGCAAAAGAACAATTTGACGCATTTTCCTACATGCCAAAAACTCCCTCTTTTTCACAATACAGTGCTGCAATGGAAGAAGTCAAAGAGTCAGAAAAAAATTCTCGTTTCGTTGGACATTTTTCCTTTGAAGTTGAAAAAGCACCTATTTCGATCGAATTGGAACTAATTGATTTCCAGTATGATTCGGCTGACATGGTCAACCGCCCATGGCACCATGCGGTGCGGACGCGGGGGGATATGTGTGTCCCGGGCTTAAACCGTTTTCATTGCTCCAGCTAGTGGGCCTGATTGTTGAATCCGGCGGATTTAGGATTCCCGCCTCTAAAGAGTTTCACTTGCCGCTGCGGCGATTGTTCAATCCGCCGGGCGCAATTGCCATATGAAGTGACATATTTCATTTTCGAAATTCAAATGACAATCTAATGGACGGTTCACATTGCATATACAACTCCAAACAAGTGGTTTTTTAGTTTAACTTCCACTTTCGACTGTGCAATTCTCATTCACTTTCCCGCCGGGGGATTCAACAATCAGAACCTGCCAAAATAGAATTCACTTCCCTGCCGGCGGATTCAACAATAAGGCCCAGTATATGGGAACAACCTACCTTTCGAAATCAAGCTAACGATAAAATTAATGGAGTTATTGGTAATCGATATCTATATATATAAAAATGAATATGTGTATGGATGTTCGCTATAGGCTCCTACACCGTGCAACCGATCTTAATGAAATTTTAACTTAGAACATAGGCTATTTTATTACTTTCTAAAGCCACTCCTAGTTGGCGCTGTCACGGAGAGCTTCGTTGAAAATCATCGCAGAGCTTCGAATTTTTTGCATGAAGGTCCGTGGAGGTCTCCTATGATGCACCTCGAAGCCCGATTTTCGAAATTCAAAATGGCCGCCGAAATATGACCGAAATTCAAAATTGCGACAGAAATATGGTTGAATTTGTCAATTGTATTCCGATTCCAATGAAAGTGGGTATCTAGGGGTTTTTAAGGTCGCAAATAACAAATTTGTGGTCAAAACTTATAAATTCAAAATGGCCGACGAATTTGCAAATTGTGTTCCGATTCCAATGAAAATCTGTATCTGAGGTTTTTTAAGTTAGCAAATAACGACTTTATGATCAAAATTGAAATTCAAAATGGCCGCACCAATAAGGCCGACGAGTTTGCGAATTGTATTCCGAAATATGACCGAAATTCAAAATTGCCACAGAAATATGGTTGAATTTGTCAATTTTATTCCGATTCCAATGAAAGTGGGTATCTAAGGGTTTTTAAGGTCGCAAATAACGAATTTGTGGTCAAAACTTATAAATTCAAAAAGGCCGACGAATTTGCAAATTGTGTTCCGATTCCAATGAAAATCTGTATCTGAGGTTTTTTAAGGTAGCAAATAACGACTTTATGATCAAAATTTAAATTCGCCGCACCAATATGGCCGACGAGTTTGCGAATTGTATTCCGCCGTCGGGATTCCTAGGTAATTGCAGCTTCTCCAGTCGATTATGCGTTTTCCTCCTAGAGATTTTATTTAACTGCGGAGACATGCCTGGACCAGTGGGTTTTATGGACCGGATCTTATTGCTCCAATACAGATTTATGGCCTTGGAGTAGTTCTCCTTGATTAATTGTTGGAGGTTACGGATCATCGACTTTAATGTTGCGATCTCTGGATTCCGTCGGTCTTGGAATGGGCGGCGCAACGCTGCGGATGGGTTACGACTTGTGACCCATTTTGCTCCTCGTAACCCTTGTTCGCGTCGTTCCGTCTGTATAATTAGGTAGTCTGTGCTACAAGGTATGCTCTTACGGAGAGCTTTTTCGCCATGTTTTCTTGTTGTCACGTCACTCGTAGCTAGCTTTTCTGCTGTTTACGTTTTCTCCATATCAAAACAGTGAATTGTTTATAAAAAAAATTGTTTTTCGTTTTGATTCAATGAATTCCAGGACATTTCCACTGTCCAAATCGAGGAGTTGCAGAAAGATGCTCTATAAAATTTAGCTGGACAAATTATTAGGTGCGTTTCATTTTCATTGGAGTACGTAAGCCATCGTAGTTGGGCGCACATCGGAGTAGATGCTCCTACACCACAGTATATGGGTTGGGGTAGCTACAACTACGCCGATATGCGCCCAATTACTCCGGAGTACGTACTCTAATGAAAATGAAACGCACCTATTAAATGGCTAAGTAAGTTGACTACGCTAGATGCGATAGTTAGGGATAACTCGAATCCTTGGTCCTGAGTAAACGACTTATCCGAAGATGGTTTGGTAAAGCATTCGCAGATAAAATAAAACAATTGCGGCATATTTAAAAAAAAAATAAGGATAAAATAAAATCAAAGAAAATATTGAATTTCTTGTAATACAAGGAATTATTTTTCTGATCCGCACTTATTTTAGAATAAAACATTTAAATGTTCTTGTTAAAGACAAATATTGTAGAACCAAAAATAGAAAATTAAAGAAGATTATCACTTAATATCAGAGACTTTTCACTTTTTGATTTATCCCATGCATTTCATTAAACACCATTATATCTGTTGGATGGATTGAACAGTTACAATTATTGGTAGCATATATTCCTACTCGGTCTACCGTCTAACAACACCATACAAAATTGTAATGAAATCGGTGCAGTAGTTTTACGTGAACAAATTAAAAAACGCACCAATTGAAGTATTTGTTTCTCCATAATAAAAGCTCAGAAATTTTGTTTTGAGCTGTGAACAGTGAGCAAATACTTTACAGTCCGCTGCAAAAGTTGAATCTAAAAAAAGAACGTAATTGTTAAAAATTAAAAAGCTCCAAGCGTCAAAGCAAATGGCCAAAACCCGCTAAGAGGCGAGAGTGTGATATCTATTTAAAAGTGAAATCTGTTTTTATTTGGTATATTATTTAACAAGGTGAAAAATATATTTTTTAACCTAACAAAACAATTAAATTATAAAACAAAACAAAAAATTAGTTTTCATTTTGTAGTGTTGTGTAGGTGTTAACGAAGATCAGTGATCAATCTTTTTAGACTAATTTATAAGTATTTTATCTCAAAATTGCGGAGTGCCGTGATATATGTACTTCTCGTGTTAAGAGATAAACCATGAAATGAATTGAAAAAACAGATGATTCATCGGGTTTTGTTTACAAAAGCTTTTTAAACAATCCGATGCATATGCTTTATAGAATAGACGATTTATGCATGTGTATTTTATGTGGTACCTTAAGGTAATGTAAAAGAGACTGACAGCTGCGAACATCGTAGAAAATGTGACATCACCCGTTGACCTAATGCAGAAAAACAACAACAACAATTTCAATTTTATATGGGAAGAGGTCAACGAGTGACGTCGCACTACTACGATATTCAGTCTTTTACACTAATGGACTGCTCAGATATTATTTCCATACAAACTCTTGGCACCAAAAAGTATAGAAAAGTATAGTCCTCTCGCTCATCCATAAGCCCCTTTTGTCACCGAACTCAAATTTTGTTAATTTTCGTGTTAAGAGTTCAGTGCATTCACTGGCAGATATAAAATCAGATAGAACCAAACTTGAAAAATAAGATTTGACATTCAAAAACTGCACACTTTTCCATTTTCTTAAATATTTTTACTCTTGACTTTCAATAAACCCACGAGATAAGCAAAATCCCATACAAAAAAGTGGCACCAAAAACTATCGTTGTCTCGTTCCCCCTTCAAAATCCTATGAACTTTAATCGGTTTTAAAATAAAAAACAGTTCAGTGCATGTCAGCGATATAAACATAATTAGAAAAAACTAGACAGCTATAAAGTTTTTTCTTCTTTCTCTATTTTCTTTATTTTTAAAAGTTCGTTAAACAGAGGGAAAAAACCCTCACATATTTAAAAAAAAATACATTTATTTAACGAAAAAACTGCTACTAAATAAAAAATAATGATGGAAAATTATTTCTATCAATTATAACATACATCTTATTACTTATTTTCCTCTAAATTCGAAAAAAAAATTGTTGTTTACATAGAAAAGGTCTTCTTCTTCTGGAGAAAAATGGTGCCATTGAAAGTTGTCAATTAGCAGTCCATATATATATGTCAGTGAATAAACCACAAAATACGATAACTTTTTTATCTTTGCAGTAAAATAAGAACGGTAAATAAAATTCTGGAATGATTAAAATTCTGGAATGATTTTATAGTACAGTCACTTGGTAGTTTTACCTGATTTTATCGTACAGTCATTTGGTAGTTTTACGTATTTTTTGGAGAAAAGGGTGGTTTTAGTTGAAATTTTGGTTAAAAAAGCCGAAATTTTGATTTTGCTGACTCATTACTCTGGAAGTTGCTAGGGTACAACCTTGACTTTTACAGTTTTAGATAGGTGGGAGTATTCTGCGTACACTGATACCTTACTAATGAAAATAGGTCATAGGGTTACAAAAATAGAGGGTGATATGTAAAACTATAAAAAAAAACTTCAAACCGCCCTAGCGGCTAAACCGTTACGATTTCCCACCCCCACCCCTACGATTTTTTGTTCGTCTATCCATAACCTAAACAACTAACAACATGTATGTTGAGCCTAGCTCAATTGTCTTGTCGCCTGTTGATATTATCACCCTCCTCTCCTACTCAGCTATTGTTTTGCCTTTAACTATAAGCTAATCCCGGAGGAGTCAACCTTTACTTTTAACTTTAAAAAGGCCAACCTTGAAGTACTGTCATCCAAGCTCACTTCGATCGATTTCAATGGCTTGCTTTCCTCTAATGAGTTGAATGACGACGTAACAAGTTTTTACTCCGCCCTGAATGAAACCTTCGTATCCTGTGTACCTATTGAGCCTCTAAAATTGACCAGATCATCCCCACCCTGGTACAATAATGAGCTGAGACACACCAAAAACCAGAAGAATAAATTCTGGAAAACCTACCTGAAGAGAAAAGACACTGCGAGTTTCTATGCACTTCCCCATTGCTATGACCAATTCCATGCTCTCTCCGAGGCTCTCTATAAAGAGTACCTTAGTAACATGGAAGGTAAATTGTATGGGAATCCCAAAGCATTCTTTCAATTTATCAACTCTAAGAAAAAAGTTGATAATTACCTTAACACCATGCAATACGAGAACTCTGTTAGTTCTAATTCATCCGAGATTTGCGACAAGTTCGCATCGTTCTTCCTCAAATCTTTCTCGTCTCCTGTCTTCCAACCTCATGAAGACAATTTTCGACATATTAACGCAATACAAACGGCTCACAACTTATCTCTGTCCATAACCAGGGAAGATATCTCGAAACATATAAATGATCTTCCACAAGATTTTTCGTCCGTCCCTGATGGTGTCCCTCCTGCTGTTTTAAAATCCTGTGCAGGGGCCCTACTATCTCCTCTCCTATGTTTATTTCAGAAATCCCTAAATACAGGGCGCTTCCCAACCTTATGGAAGAACTCTTTTATAATCCCCGTTCATAAAAAGGGTTGTAAGAACGAAATATCTAATTACAGACCAATTGCGAAGTTATCACGTATACCAAAACTTTTTGAATCTATTATTTATTCTGCTATTGTCCCTATCTGCAAGAGACTTATCTCAACTAATCAACATGGCTTTCTTGCAGCTCGCTCCACTACTACTAATTTACTGGAGTTCTCTTCTCACACTGTTCGAGGCTTTGTCACTGGCTACCAAACTGACTGTGTTTACACAGATTTCAGTAAGGCTTTCGACAAGCTCTCTCACTCTATTATAGTTCTCAAACTAAAAAAATTAGGATTTCCGCATTCCCTTGTTGTATGGTTCCAGTCGTACTTAGCCGGCAGAACCTACCAGGTTCTTTTCCGCGGAGTCAAATCTAAAAACATTGAAGCGTCCTCTGGTGTCCCGCAAGGAAGTCATCTTGGTCCTCTTCTTTTTATTTTATCAATTGATGATATTGTTACCCTGCTAAGGCACTGTAAAATCCTTATATACGCCGATGACATTAAACTGTACCGCCACATAAGGAGTATCGAGGATTGCAATCTTCTGCAAGCAGACCTAAACACCTTCTATTCTTGGTGTACCAACAACAACCTGGTCCTTAATATTAGTAAATATGAGGTCATGACTTTCTGTAGAAAACGTGGCGTTATAACTTATGACTATACTTTTCTCGATAACAAGATCTCCCGCACTAACTCTGTTATCGATGTAGGGGTTAGGTTAGAAAGAAAGTTGGATTTATCCACCCACATCAATTATATCTCTTCCAAGGGCAATTCAGTCCTGGGATTTATAAAAAGATGGTCCAAGGAATTCAACAACCCCCTCATCACCAAACACTTATACATATCTTTAGTTAGGCCTCTGCTTGAATACGCCTCCCAGATATGGTCTCCTTACTACTCCTCCCATGTTGGTAAAATCGAATCGGTTCAAAGGAAGTTCGTCCGTTTTGCACTCAGTCACCTCCCGTGGGATGACCCACTTATTCTTCCGCCTTATGGGAACAGACTTAAATTGCTCAACTTGAGCTCTCTCCAAAAACGTCGCGAGGTCGCTGACGTTATATTCGTTCATCGTTTGTTGAATGGCAAAGTTGACTCAGGCTTCCTACGAACCCGTACGTCATTTAGAGTGAATAACTACAACCTGAGAGGTCAACCTCTCTTGTACATTAATTCCTCTAATACCAATTATGGGATGTACGAACCAGTTAACCGCATGCTTATAAATGTTAACAAAAATGCGAGTGTTTTTAGCATGCAAACTAGCGAAGATGTCCTCAAAAGGACTCTTTTTAATGTGGCGTGACCCCCTGTGTGTCCCACTTTTTCATTGTTTTTGCGTGCTTCTCTGTTTGATGGTTTGTGCTCTTAAATGTTGCATTGTTTTTTTTTTGTGTTTGCATGTCTTAGCTGAGCCACTGTGCAGTGGTAAATGTGACCGTGTTTGTGTGCAGGGACCGAAACGGTACCGAGCCGGTCCGGAGTGCCGGGGAGGGTCGAGAAGGAGCCCGCATTTTCGGTCGCATGCTCGCGGTGTTTTTTCTTATACCTTTTTTGGTGCTCTCGGCCGGTTCGGTCCATGCACATAGGCGCGGCCCGTGTCTCAGCCCAGCTGAGAAGTGTACCTTCTGAGGTAGAAGGGTAACTCTATAACCTATCCACAGCCGGCCGCTTTGTAATTTTTCGTAGTACACCCTGTAGATTTCAGGTAAAATTAAATGTGACGGGTTGGCGTAGATGTATAATGGTTTGCGGTGCTCGTACGCCAAAACTATTGACTTTAAGTAAAAAAAAGGTTATTACATAAATTGTAGGAAATTTTCTCTAGTTTATTTTGTATATAAGTGTTTTTTTCGTGAAATCAGTCGGAAAGGAGATATTGCCAAAAAAACTGCTTTTAGGCGCCATTTTTTCAACATTGCGGCGCGAGCGGCAAAGATACGAGGTGGCAAAGTTGAAATTCGGAAAAAGCACATCGAAATCCATAAAATTAAAAATTTTCAAAACTACCGGCAAACTTTCCAGGTAACCTCTTTTTTAGAACCAAATGACTGTACTATTAAGCGCAATTTAAAATAAAATCGCCACAACGGTTGCACGATATTAAAGTTGCCATATCTGATTTCATTTTTTCCTTTGAACTAATGTCAGAATATTTACAAAAAATAGATGGGTATAGTGATTTTTTTTATTTCTGTCTCTTTACCCCATAAGCCCCGGAATCACTGACATAGGGGTAGAGAACCTCGCATGGTTTAACATAAATATTTGTAATTAATGAAAAAAAGCATTTTAAAAGGGAAATAACATCAAAATTGCATTTGTTATTTTTTTTAACAAAAATTTACTTTGTTTCCATCGTCCAAAAACGAATATAAAAATTTTAATTTACGAAAGTAACTGACGTGTTTAAATGTCAGTGAAAAAAGGTTTGTCACCTATGGAACGAATTGGGGCAATGAAAATTTCCTGATGAGCAGTCCATTCTATATGTCAGTGTCACTGACATGTGCATAATGTGCTCATCTGATAAATTTCCATACAAATTAATGCACCCAAAAGTATAATCCTCTCGCTCATTCATAAGCCAGTTTTGTCACCGAACTCAAAATATGCTAAATTTCGTGTTATGACTTCAGTGCATTTACTGGCAGAAATGAAATCAGATAGTGCCAAAATTGAAAAAATGAAAAGGAAATGCCTACCCGACCATCGACACTGCGGGCCGCACACATATAAAAGCATATGGAAACGATAATATGCAATTTAAAGAATGAAATGGTTAAGGAATTGGTTTAAAAAAATATATAGTTTAAAAAAACTAAAAAATACGCTTTTATTTTAAAATGAACCAAAAAGTAAAAAAAAAATTGAAGGTAAAGTTTTTATTGCTGCAGCCACTTACTTAAATGTAAAAAAGCGTGGGCATTGTCATCGTTTTGATTAGATCTGTAAGGTATTTTATGTTACACAGCACTGGGCACAACATCCTACCGTTCGACGGGCGACAATACAATTGCAACAATACTTTTTAATTGCACTTCTACCAGAATCATTGCCACTAATTAAAATATAGTATATGAAATACAGAGTGTATCCGTTAACTTTACAAAGCGGCCGGCTGTGGATAGGTTTTGCATAGACGCACAAAAAATCGTATGGGAGGGGGGGGGCGATCCTAACGGTTTAGCCGCTAGGGCGTTTTGAAGTTTTCTTTTAAAGTTTTGCATTTCACCCTATGTTTTTGTAACCCCATGACGTATTTTCAAAATTTCAAAACGCCCTAGCGGCTAAAACGTTACGATTTTCTGTTCGTCTATCCATAACCTATCCACAGCGGGTCACTTTGTAAACTTAGCCGATACACCCTGTATATAAAAATGAATATGTGTATGTATGTATGTATGTTCGCAATAGGCTCCTACACCGTGCAACCGATCTTAATGAAATTTTAACCATGTGCTATTTACATTAAAACTTAGAACATAGACTATTCTGTTACTTTCTAAAGCCACTTTCTAAAATCACTTCGAAAAGCCTTTTAAAGCGCTTTTTTGAAGCAGTAAAGCGCTTACGCTCCGTAAGAAGCTTCATGTTATTTTAACATTGCATGTCCGCAGAGCTTAGCACTTTTACTATGGTTCGTAAAAGAGCTTTTAAAGTGATTTGCTGAGATTCTGCTTTACTACCGCTGTTGTAGGAAGCAAAAGGAAGCTCTTATTGCTTTATATTTGCTTCGCAGCAAAGCACTTATATTTTTTCCTACTGGGATCTGAGAAGGGAAAAGAGAAAGAAATGTGAGTGTGAGTTAGTTTTCACCCAGGTAATTTTTGGGTGAAAATTCTTTCGGTAAAGTTTCTTCATGTGGGCCCCTCTTTCTCTTCTCTCCTTCGTTTCTTTCTTATAAAACCGGTTTTTTCGTAATTCTTGAGTCTCCGTGTAGCACCCCACATTAATATAATTAATCGTTTTTTGTTTTGTTCATTTTTTCAAATGTTTGATTTGATGTTGATTTTATTAAAAAATAATTTAAATGGAAATAAAACTAATTTCGGAACTGCTGTTTTAATTTAATAATTGCTAGATAGCACAGGGGGGGGGGTCACAAATGTGACCACCTGGGACAAGGACGGGGGAGGGGGGGGGGGCAAAAAATCATGAAATTCGTGTGACGTAATTTATGGAAGGTCCTTTTTGAAATAAGCTTAGGTGAAAAAGTATTAAAAAAAGTACCAAATAAAGCCAATTTTACCATCACAATTGCTTTAAATCTTCAAAAGTAATAATTTTTTACGTGAAATAAAAAACTATTATGTCAGGCAAACAGGCGGAAATGAATTGCTTTCATTATCAATGGTTAAAATATAATATAATCTTACACAGGTCAATTTCGCGGAGCTTTGTGCAATATCAAAAGTTGAGTAATGATGCAGTGAAATATGAAAAGTAGAATTACTTTTACTATCGCCGAACTAGCAATCACAATCTGACTGAATGATATGATTATTTTTATCATAATGCTGTTATCTTGGTATATGCAGTATATAAGAAAACATTTTTTATTCACTTTCATATATTAATTGTAAATTTGTTTAGGTAACACCACTATATATTTTATTGTGATAAATTTATGATAACAGTTTTGTGTTCTAAGAGTGATTCTGCATTTATGTACTCGCTAATGTAAGGAAAAGTATAAAATAGTATTAGAATAGATTCCCTCTTGAATGTAAAGTTTTATAAAAATATTAAAAGTGCAGCGCGTAATTAAAGTAACTAAAGTAATAATTTATATTTTTTCTTTAAAGACCTAATGCTTACTAAGAACATACCGAGGTTCCTACATCTTACACCGTCATTCCTTTGGCAAAGATCATCACAAACTATACAAATAGCAGGACGACTTTCGTGCGTTGCAATACCTGTACATAAGCTTTCAGTTCCAATACGTTGGCAATCTTCGAAGCTAGTTCCCGAAAATAAAAAAGTGAGTGAAAAATTTGAAATTGTCAAGTTTTTGTTGAACAAATTTTGTTGCAAGTTGTGAAAATTTGTGTTTTTTGTTAAATTCTTTCTTTTTACATTTTTATTATATGGTTAAGGATCATGTACGTCAGATAGATTAGATGGTATAATAATCTTAATTTTTTTAGAAATTTTTGAACTTTTTTCGTAGTTGTGTTTTTATATTTTATAGTAGATACGAGAAAAAGTAAGAATATCTGTTCTTTATAGCTACAGAAACGAAAAAAAGGCCTATCATTATCAATAACTTTTTTTCCTTAGCAAATTCTTTTGGCGATTCTACCGCGATCCGCACTCCCCCCGCAACCCCACCTTCAATTACGCTGAGAAAAAAGCAAAATAACGACCAAAGAGTGTAGAGCAAAATGAGAATACGATGTTGCAGCTCAATCAGCTTCGCTCAAGAACCAGGTGTCTGACAAGGATATGCGATATCACTAATACTTTCTAACAATGCTCTGGAAGCAATAATGAGAGAAGCAGAAATTAACGGAGATAATATCATCTTCACCAGAAAAATTCAGATACTAGCATTCGCAGATTACTCAGAGTTGGGCGCAAAGTGCGAGACGTAAAGGAAACCTTTTGATGTAGAAAACTCAGCAAAGTTCAATCTAATAGAAAATGAAATGTACCAAATACAAGACAACGATTAGGGCGAAGCATCAGCCTTAACGATCATAGTGTGGAAATTAGTCCAGTCCCCAACCGTAAAAATGGGGTATTACCTCTAATTTTTTTCGGCGGCCACCGATTTTGATGAAATTTTGGATTTAGGCTTTACCACCCTTTTCAAAGTCTACCATGTGCCGAGGTGCGCTTTTTATTTTTAGGGGTGAAAACTACCCCTTATCATAAAAAATTAATAAAACTCAATAAATGGTTAATAAAAACGCTTAGTAGGCCTATATATCACGTCTTAGACCTATGTACTATTGAAATAATTTTTTAAGAAATTGTTCAACCCCTCAAAACTACCCTTAGAGAAATAGTCCAATCCCCAACCGTAAAAATGGGGTATTACCTCTGCTTTTTTTCGGAGGCCACCGATTTTAATGAAATTTTGATGCTCTACTTACCACCCTTTTCAAAGTCTACCCTTTTTGAGATACACAAATTTAATTGTAAGTTCAGAAAGTATTTTAGTAAAGTTTTTAGTGTGTGTGTATGTGTGCGTGTACGTGGATGTATATATACTGGCGGGGTACCGACCCACAAACACTCAATTCACGTATGCTCTGAAAAAGATTGCAAATCGTCAATTTTTTTCATTTTATTTAATTGCACATCTTTAGCAGCTGCGTACAAAAGAATTGCGCAATACCTTCCAGCTTCTAGAATATCCCAGCAGGAAATTTACACATTACGGAATCGATGCAGTAAGTGATAGCTATATTACTTCTTCGATTCCAAACATCGATGAAATTTAACACGGGGATGTCATTGAAAAGTAATGCATTCCAGACTCACTTGCTCTATCATCGAAAACTGCAGCGGTTTGATTTTTTGAATGATGTTCTGCCAATTCCGCGAAGCTGGCTGAATTTTCGAATGCAGCCTAGGCACGACGCCTAGATTTCATTTTTACACTTTTTCACTTCTACTGCCACTTACCGTGGAATGTATGAAAGAGGAATACCAATTCTGCATTACATTTTGGTTTCCAAGATTCATAAATTCCTTTTCATTGCATGAATACATCGATGAAAAAAGGAACCTATTCTCTTTTTTCCTGCTGGGATCTTCTATTTTGGAGGCACTGTTGCACTGTATATTAAACCTGTATACCAAATGTAGCATGTATGTATACGTGAAATACCGTAATGTGCTCACAAGAGCTCCGGAAATCAATTGCTCCGAAAATTAAAAAAAAAGTCGTTCGGTTTTTTTACTGTAGCGGGGTCAATTTTCAAGCTACAGTGTCCATTCAAAAACCATTTCGTAGGTAATTTCACTGGCTATAAACCTGTGTTAATTGTATTATATTAGAACCCTTAATTTTCAAAACAAAGCAAAGATGGTACTTACACTATAAAGCAAACTTCAATCCGCTATATCTCCGTCAGTTTTTAAGCTGCAGTAATACATAAAAAACCAAAATTGTTATTGAAGAAAAATCTAAATTTTGTTACTGAACAGTTTTTTACGTATCTTCAATAGTTTTTGAGTTTCTTTGAAATAAACGCAGAAATCTGTAAAATTCGTAAAATCCCCTTTTCATTTTGATCGTACCCATTTCGAAAAATACACCCTGAAATCGCTCAAACTATATAGATCCGATAGTTATCACTAAAATAAAGTGAATCCTACGTGTAACATGATAAATTTGAATTTGGGGTGGAAGTGGTATTAGTTTTATTGATCATTATTTTTAAAAAAAAATTTGAACCGTATACCCGTATAACTCATTCATTTTACATGCAAATAACTTTTATCAGTGTTCATTTTAAATGTCTTTTCAAGCACTATAAAAAATGTAATATAAGTTATCCTCGAAAAATGCATCGATTTTCCGTTATTTGACGTTAAATACAACGTTTTGAGTATTTGGTTTAAAATATGTCCCGTTCGCTCAATCATTACTCGCTTTGTTTTATACCTAGAGCATTCATTCAAAACCATTTTCTTCGTTTTTTTATAAGCTTTATTTTTAGTCAAAAATTTTGATAAAAGGCTTATTTCTGGACTTATTGACCAAAAACTGTTCGAAAACGTGCGGTTTTTTAATGAAAATTGCAACTTTTCAAATGCCTATAACTAAAAGATATCAATTTTACAAAAAAAGTTTGTACAACATTTTTTGCTTAAAATTAGCCTCTCTATCGAATAACGGGGTTATTTTGACCAAAAATATTTCCACCCCCGGGTTGGGGTGGGAACCACCCCCAAAGAAAAAGCGCACATTGGCATATGGTAGACTTTGATTTATGAGTCATTCCGTATCTACTGTTAAAATTTCAAGTAAATCGGTCGCCTCCGAAAAAAAGTAGAGGTGATATCGGTTGGGGACTGGACTAAATTGTATATCTATAATTTTATATATTTAGGCACAATGTAGAAAATAAGATAAAGGACGACATCCATAGACGTATCGTAGCCATAAATAAAACCTATTTCGTATTAGTCCCGATTCTAAAGAACCAAGATATCTCAAGACAATGCAAAGTCAGAATATATAAAACATTAATCCGCCTAGTTCTATGATATGGGTCTGAGGCTTGGACGTTGACCAAACATACAGAATGTCAGCTAAAAATCTACGAAAAGAAAATCCTCAGAAGAATATTTGTCCTGTTAGGGTCAATCCTCCGAATTTTACATTAAATTGCTGAGAGAAGCCCTGATAAGAAGCGACTAACATTTTAATTTTCATTGGGTGAAATAATTATGATATGATTTTCTATTTTAGCATGCACATAATGTATAACTTCTTAGGCCCGTATTCACCGACCTGGATAATAAATATCGTGGATATTTCGTATTTTATTTTTTGAATTTGTGAATGAAAATTTTGTCCAATTTTGAAAAGTCGAATTTTCAGAGGCTAGAAATCAGCGGATTAACTTATTACCAGGTCGGAACTGGTATTAACTTTATCCGTGTACCGAAAATCGCGGTCAGAAAATACGAAATATCCACGATATTTATTATCCAGGTCGGTGAATACGGGCCTTAGTGTTTAAATATATTCTATAATATTTATATTATATATAATGTTGAATATGTTATAAATTTGGTTATGTCCCAGAAGACGTACGATGCTGCCAAAAATATTTTAAATAGATAAAGAATCTTGTAAAAATCAACCCTTTCCATTCTAGATCAACAACATGGCTGGAAACGAGAATTATAAAAATGCTCAATCAATCTATGATTTCACGGTGAAAGACACTTTTGGAAATGATGTCTCACTAGATAAATACCGTGGGAATGTTGTTCTTATTGTAAATATCGCATCTAAATGTGGATTAACAAAGAATAACTACGAGCAAATCACAGAGTTAAAAGAAAAATACTATGACCAAGGACTTAGAGTTTTGTCATTTCCCTGTAATCAATTCAGTTCTGAAATGCCTGAAGCAGATGGGGAAGAAATGGTCTGTCATTTAAGAGATGCTAAAGCTGATGTTGGAGATGTTTTCAAAAAGGTAAAACATTAATAATTTTCAATTATGGATTATAATACTTTTCTATTTTAGATTGATGTTAATGGTGACAATGCTCATCCTCTTTATCAATATTTGAAGCACAAACAAACCGGTACTTTAGGTAATGCTATTAAATGGAATTTCACGAAATTTTTGGTGAATAAAGAAGGTATACCCGTGAATCGTTATGCACCAACAACAAGCCCAAAAGATATTGCTAAGGATATCATAAAGTTACTTTAAATAGATAACCTGTAGTTGAGTTTTTTTGTTATACCAAATTAAGTTTCATTTTATACAAGCCAAAAGTAAATTTATAATGCATTATCTAAAATTTTAATAATTTTTGTTATAGCTTAACAATATATGTATAAACTTGCATAAAAATTTATTTATCGTTCGTTCATTTACTGCGTAAGAGGTTACAAAGGGATTGTTGAGTCCCATTTTATGTTTCCATTTTTCATAGGGAGAGAAGGGTACGTATGTAGCAGTGGCGGTTCCTCTTTGGAAGCAAAGGAAGCACTGCTTCCCTTGACCAAATAGGCAACTTCATAAAAATTAATTGTAATATATTGATTAATCAGAAACAAAATCTTAATATATTTCCTCCTCTGGAAACACTAAGCAAGCAATGTACAGATTTTTTTATATAAAATGTACAATTCAACTTTATCGTACTACTGTATCCAAAGAGTAAAGCCTCGGCCACGATACGAGCGGAGAACGGTAGAGGAGCAATACTAAAGTGCCGCTCACCTCTAAAGGCCGGTCCACACGCTACGTTTTGCACAACCTTTTAAGTCTGCGCAGTCTTAAGACGGAATGAAAACGTTGTAATTTTGAGCGTCCAGACGGTGCAGTCATATTTGCATTTTTCGCTCAGTCTTGTGTGATATCGTCATGGAGGAGGTTCTACTGTGGTCAATTTTTGCATGCTGTCTTGTTAAAAAAAGATTGGAACATCTAAAAAGAACCGGGCGTTCAAAGTGGTCGCGGAAATGGCTTCTAAAAAGGCGGGAATTTTCCCATATTAGATTATTGCGTGAATTACGTGATGAACCTAATGAATGGCGGAACTACTTGAGAATGGACATGGACACGTATACTTACTTATTGGAATTAGTAACACCGCATATCATCAAAGAAAATACTTCTATGAGAACAGCAATATCACCACATGAAAGGCTAACAGCAACTTTAAGATTTTTGGCAACTGGCAGAAGTTACAAGGACCTAGAATTCACAACCATTATATGGAAACAATCGTTAAGTGAAATCATTCCCGAAACATGTGAAGCTATCTTCAAGGTGCTGAAGAATGATTACTTGAAGGTAAGTAATACTGCTATTGTTTAAAAAGATTTATATCTATGAACCTTATTAACTTGATCATTCCGCAACAGTTATTATGGTAAGAAATGGAAATGCATGCAAGTGCTTCACAGTGGTTGAAATGTTGACAAGTAGTTTGCAACGGAAGCGTGGACAGGGGCTTGATGGGCGTGTGTCTGTTGATCTTGTTCGCCTTGCTGTGGGGTGATGCTTGAAACTGCCGGAATTTGCCCAATTGTTTCATGCTCCTGAGTGTGAGGTAGTTGTTCTGGGACGTAGTTATGTAGCGTAGGCTGCGACTAATGCGAGAAGGAGTGGTATTGTCCAACTTGTGAAGAAAGAGTTGGTGGCACTCTGAATTGATGGGGCGTATTCTGTTGACGACAATTCCGTCCATCCATTAAACCAAAATTATCTTGTCGCTGGCTAGTCATGTCAACAATTCGAAAATTTCTGGTAAGCGTACCCAACTCTGCTTCGAATAAAACGTCGGAAATTAGTTTCTGAGCGATTGCATTTTGTGAACTTGAGACGTCTCTGAGTTTATTAGCCACATGTTTTCCGAATACCTGAAATGCATCCTCTGCCTGTAGCGACTCCAGTTTCTTTCCTACCAACTTCATGACATTAGTTGTGCCATCATCCTTCGAAACCCCTTTCCTCTTACGAGTTGACTTGTGCGAGGAATTGCTAGAATAGGGAGTTGATGCTTCGGAAACAGGAGTAATAGCAGACGGTCCACTGGGTCCACTGTCAGCACCAATTTCATGCACATCTTCTTCCACCTGGAAATATTAAACAATTATCGATCTCCATATTTTCGTTATTTTAACGAATTTTTAATGAGAATGAAGCTCTTGCAATTTAATTTTTTTTTGTTTCAGTTTCCCAAGACTGAAGAGGAGTGGCTGGAAGTTGCAGCGGAGTTTGAAAGAATGTGGCAGTTCCCTCATTGTTTAGGGTCAATTGACGGGAAACATATTAGGAGTGTGCCACCTAAAGGAAGTGGGTCCTATTATTTCAATTACAAAAAAACCCACAGTGTTGTTCTTATTTCAATAGCCAATGCCAATTGCGAATTTTTGTATTGTGATATAGGCACAAACGGTCGGATCTCAGATGGAGGAGTCATAAATAACACTAAATTTTATGAAAACCTCGTTAACAACGAGTTAAAAATTCCAAAATCCCGGTCCATCGGAAGTTCAAACAGATTTTTAAGATATGTTTTTGTTGGGGATGAAGCCTTCGCTATGCGTCAAGACCTTCTTAAACCGTATCGACGAGAAACATTAACAAGGGAGCGAAAAATTTTCAATTACCGCCTATCTAGGGCGAGGCGTGTTGTTGAAAACACGTTCGGCATTTTGGCTTCGCGATTTCGTATTTTCCACACAAGTATTAATTTGAAGATGGACAACGTCGATACTGTAGTTCTTGCGTGTTGCGCTTTACACAACTTTTTGCGGAGAAAGTCCCCCCAAAACTACACCCCTCCTGAAAGTATGGATCAGGAAAATATTTCTGAATGTATGGTTGAATTAGGTGAAAGATGTGACCCAGAATTAGTACACGACCTACAGCGTGGAGCAAGATGCCACATTTTGAACAATGCTATGGTGGTCAGAGATCATTTCAAAGAATACTTTAACAATGAGGGGTCTGTTCCTTGGCAAGATAAGTTTATAACTTTAAACAATTAATAGCGTACATAAATAATTATACCCGTAATTGTACTGTACTTGTAATTGTACCTATTACATAAAGGAATTGGTTACTGATAATAAAGCGATTAGGAAATTTGTTTTTATTTTCTTACCTGTTCTGGTGATTCGTCGCAGTTTGCAGACTCTTCACTTTCATCCATGGTATTCCTAGACGGCCTTGGTGTCTCCTGATCATTTAGAAAATGATGGCTTGTAGATTTCGTCTTCTCCAGCCCCAGATCGAAGCGACTTGTTAACTTTTGCCAATTCTTTACGATAAACACTTCTCATAGAATTAATTTTTTTTACAACTGTATCTCTGCTCGCGGTTGCATCGATTTCTTTGTATTTTTCAACTAGTCTCTCATAAGCTTCCCCCTTTTTCTCCCTGTTACTGTACTCCTTCGATTTAACACGCCAAATGCATGGGAAACTCTCATAAAGTGCAATAAAATCAGTTAGAAACTCCCGAGAACATTGCCGAAGGTCAGCCATCGTCGCGTGATTAGGAAAAACTGAGGAACAAAACGAATCGGAAAACGGAGCAAGCGTCCACATGCACCGACTTGTCCGCACAGATCATGGATTTCAAAGCTCATTTGCTCAGTTATCGCTGCAACTGTATCGTCTTCCCGCCGGACTCAAAACTGCGAAGTTTTCCGATCCACACGCAACGTTTTATCTGCAACGTGTTGAACTGCCGCTCTTATCGTGGCCAAGGCTTAACACAACGTAGGGAAGCTGTAATATCTCCAGCTTCTTTGGCACCGAAAATCAACGTGAAAAGTCCAACACATTCAATTTAATTTAATACCATGTTTCCATCCGCAACTTTAGATAGTGGGAGTATTATGCGTACACTGATAGCTTACTCATGAAAATAGCTCATAGGGTTACAAAAATACAGGGTAAACGATATGTAAACCGTAATTTTACTGGACTAAATGTGAAGTTGATACAAAAAATACTGCAAAAAAACCGCCTTCGAAATTTGTTGGAAGACCTATTGGATGATATTCAGAATAGATACAGCATGTTGAAAACCCATATTTGAACGACGTGCTCATTGATTTAAAATTTACTTTTTTTTGGTCAAGAAAGTGTAAATTTTCGATAGAAATGCTCATATGTATAGGAAAGCAAGTTTCATCGTAAAGACACCTTAATGTGTTCACCTTATGTTGCAATCCTTTGTCAATAAATAAGCAACCGCAAGGGACTAATGATGACAAGGATTATAGGGCATTTAATATCGCCTGATTCCATGGTTTCTTAATATTAATTTTACCGTTAGTTACCTTTTTGGGGGTATCAAAGACGTTTTGATTGAGTACTATTTGCATTTAGAACAACATTGGGGCTACGTAGATTAGTCATGTTTCAACATGTCGTAAGACTGATTTTACTCCATACAAAACCACGCCCCTTCACCTGTCTCTTCTTAAAAATCGGTTTTACTACATAGTAATCATGAGTAGTCTACGTTACCCCATTGGGTCAATACATTTATCGAGCCTGCTTCGGGAAAGCTATCACTGACACAAAGAAGCAACATTAAGCAGTTAACTAAGGGACTGGACAGGAACATTTAAGAGTTCTTAAATATTTAAAAATAAAAATTTTGTTATGCATTTTGTTTGGTGGTTTGATGAACTCCAGGTTGAAGTATTGAGTCGGCCTCCAGCAGCACCTAACGCCAAAAATAACTGGCGACATAAGTTTCATCTTGGGAAGGCCAACAACCTATAAAGAAGCGTAAGGACTTCCAAAGGGGTTCCCTCCTTGATGGACCATTGAGGCGTATTTAATGTAAGACCGTTCTTTAACCATATTATTCATTGTTTTTCTTATATTTTTTGTAATTACATTTGCCAATATATTATCAGTTATTAATAACAATTTAATACTTATGGGTCATTCCACGTCAAATCGACCACTATTGAACCTGACTCTTTTTGATTTGGTTGAAACTTTGTAATTTCGTTCTAACCTATCAAAAACATTTTTCATAATTTTTTCAAATTTTTTTACCCATCCCAAAAAAAATTTCAAAATTTTTTTTCAAAACCATAACTTTTTCAAAAATTTACCTATCGAGACGTTTTTTTTGCAAAATTTTTGTTTTTTAATAACTTTCTAGAAAAAAATACCAAACAATTTTCAGACGTTTTTTAATTTTAATTTTTCAAAGTCCGACATTTTAAGGCCGATTCACACCGCCGCGTTCGCGAATGCGATTGCGTTTCAAGTGCGATTGCGATCAAACGCAACAAGGCAGTTTAAATTAGGAGTGCACATCGAGAACGCAAACCCCTAGCGTTCAGCGATTCCTGTCGCGTTCAGTTTTGTGAACGCGTCCGGCGGCATTTGATCGCACATCGCGAGTTGGAAAATCATTGAAACAACATGGATACGTAAACTTTTCAAGTAATTTCGAGCATTTTTTATAATATGACTTTTTTTCGGGAAGTAGACCCATCTCGAGGTAGGGGGTTGGGTGGTAAAAAAGGGGTTAAAATCTGCCGCTGCGTATGTAGGTTCTGTGAGGGCTAAATAACCGTTAAACACTAGTGCCAGAAGACCATTTGCTGGGGGTGTGAGGGGGTGAAATTGCAACTCCAGCTAGGGGTGGCTTGGGGAGGGTGCAGGGAATTGCAGGAAAGTGATTTATTAATTTGCCATTCGCGATTGCATCGCGTCAGTGTGAAAGTTCTTGATCGCAATCGCCATCGTAATAGACATCGCAAACGCAATCGCATTCACAAACGCGCCGGTGTGAATCGGCCTTTAATCTTTTTTTTTTAAAAAAACTGATTTTTTCTGTAAATAATCCCGCCAATTCCAGAGTGGGCCGACTTTTTTCTATATTTTTTTTTGGACATGGCTAGGATCTCACACAGGCATAACGGTAAGTGGTGAATCATGTCTGCATCGGCTCGGCCACACCCCCAACCCCTTCCGGTGAGCTAGTGTTTACCGTGTGGCCGACACAACCCTCCTAACGTTTGTTTAGGTTGATTAGGGAGTGGGTTTTTTTCGAATTTTTTGGGGTATCCCGACTCATTGGGGTATGACTAAGTATAATGGCGCCTACCTTGCCACCACAGCATATGCGCCATTGTGCATAACAACACAATTGCAAAAATCGGCCGCCATTTTGGAACCGCCATCTTGATTTTTTTACAAAATGGTCGGATTGCATTGTCAGGCGAATTATGCGTATGTGCAAAATGTGAAATTCATCGGTTATATTTTCTAATTTTTAGTCTATTATATGTCTTCCGCCATTTTGTGTGGGCCGCCATTTTGAATTTCGAATGACGCTACACATGTCATACCCTTTCATTTGATACCCATGTCGGGGGTCGGGGAACACAAACGCAAAAATCGGCCGCCATCTTGGAACCGCCATCTTGATTTTTTACAAAATTGTCATATTCCATTGTCAAGCAAACTACGTAGGTATATGGGCCAAATTTTAAGTTGATCTGTTATATTTTCTACTTTTTAGTATATTATGTCTTCCGCCATTTTGAATTTGGAATGACGTTACATCGCTACTTGTATTCTACCTGTCATACCCTTTCATTTGATACCCATGTCGCGGGGTCGGGGAAGACAAATGCAAAAAAAATAATTTCCCATACAACCTATTCCACCCGTTTTCACCCCTTCCTCTCTATAGTATCAAACATGTGGTAAAATTTTTGTGGCGATCGGTTGGATGGTTTAGGAGTCCATAAACAACAAACACACACACAAACATTGACTTTTATATAAATAGATAGAAGATAGATATGACTGTAAACCCCATGTGCATCCACAAGCTCTGTGGCAGGCCCACAAGGATCTACGTGTCCTGGTCATCAAAGTGTTCATGAGATGACTCCAGCTGAGCTTGGCATCCAGCGTCACTCCTAAGTATAGTTGATTTGATGTGAAAAGCCTGTAGGTATACCTGAGCGTGGGTTCTGCAAGTTCTGGGAGTGTTCGTCTTCTGGTATACCAGAATCGTTTTGTCGGGATTGACATTTATTCTTAGGCCGGCTCTAGACGTTGGAACCAAGATTAGCCCCAATGCTACTTGTCGAGAAATTTGCATTGGCGTGAGCATTGGGGATTGGCCGTCGTATGTCGGAATCTGCGCCAATGTTCGCTGACACCCGCGTTAGGACCAGCGTGTAGAGCCCGTGTTATGCTGGCGCACCAGATGTAGACTAAAGTTACTACTGCAGGCGCCTTCACATGTTACCTTCTGTTTCACCCTTCACCACGATGACAACATTGTAGTTCCTTCATCAATCCTCAAACACCTTTTAACATAGTCTGTCCCCTTACTATCATTTGAACTTAGCTTTCTGGACATTGCACCTTGGAGTGACTAACGATATGACGTAGTATCATATAAAAATTAAAAGAAAATAGCTGACACTATCGTGTAAATTATACTTGAATGCAAATTATTGCTAGAAATACCGTGAACTTTGAAATTAAAAAAAACATTCAAAGTACCGCTTACAACGCTTCTTAAACCTGTTTTCAGCACGATTGGACAATGCTATTTTGGGTGAGGAAATAAATGTAAATTCCGCCTTTTGATAAGCGAAATTGAAGATGTTTCACAGACCAAAGTACTCCATCTTTTCCTATAAGTGAGTGAATTGAAGTTTCTGTAACCGTATAACCGTTACAAATAAAATTAATAATAAAGCAAATTTTTTTGTAATAAATAAAATTATAAAAAGCGCACTAATAAATAAAATACTCGAAATAAATTTAGATCATGGAATAGGCACACAAGACCAAATCGTGATAAGACCCAAAATTAATCGGTTTGCAAAATCGCGACAGAAACTCACAAGAAATTTCTACGTTAATTGAGTCAAGCACGAAAATTTATGCAGATCGGCGATATTCATTGCAAAGCTGACCCATCGCTATGTCGAACAATGGGGCAGGGGAGCAGAATCATTGGCGATGGATAATGATATATTTACTTTTGCATATTTAATCAAGCCTTCTCGGACACCTACGATGATTAATGGACTTCGTCTTTGGTTGCAAAATATCACAATGTTGTCACACACCGGTAGG
Organism: Thereva nobilitata; assembly: GCA_963855945.1. NCBI lineage: Eukaryota > Metazoa > Arthropoda > Insecta > Diptera > Therevidae > Thereva > Thereva nobilitata. The sequence continues at coordinate 85,310,821 of OY979696.1, forward strand.
AAGTAAATGTACGGTAACAGGCCGGGCGTTTCGATTGTTTGATTAGGATTTAGAGATGTTAGATCTCACCTAGAAACGAAATATCAAACCTTTAATAACTTAAGATGCAAGGACAATTCGCTTTTGTGATTTATAGCAAAATAATACTGACTGGCGTCTTCATTGAAAAAGAATTGGACGTTCCGAAAATATAAAAACGAAATTTGCCAAACATTTAGCATCAGTCAAGTTTATCGCTTCTCTAGAAAACCATCAAAGATGAAAGTAAGTCCCGGGGTTAATAATAACATAAAATTTTTATTGATAATATTTTCAAAATGTTTCCAGTTCTGCGTGTGTTCTGCTGTGTGCTTTGCGGCACTCTTCGTTGTGGTTAAGGCCGGATTTCTGGGCGGTGGTGGAGGCGGAGGCGGTGGTGGTGGAGGCTCTGTTGAGACAGTCAGAGTAATTTCGCAAGGGGGTGGAGGTCACCATGGTGGCGGCGGCGGTGGTGGACATGTAGAAACTATTCGTGTCATCGAAGAAGCTGGAGGAGCTGCTTCTAACGGTCACGCAGAAACCATTCGAGTTATTGAGGAGCACGGTCACGGTGGAGGTGCCCCAGCACAAACTATTCGTGTTATTGAGGAGCAAGCCAGGCCAGCTGCTAGTCATGGTGCTTCCGCGACTATCAGAGTAATTGAACAGCACGGAGGAGCAGCTTCCCATGGTCATGAGGAAACTATTCGTGTTATTAAGCAGCATGGATCTTCTGGTGGTGGAGGTGGTGGTGGACACGCTCAGACTATTCGTGTGATTGAAGAAAACGGTGGAGGATTCGGAAATGGCGGAGGATTTGGAAATGGTGGAGGATTTGGAAGTGGTGGAGGATTTGGAAGTGGTGGAGGATTTGGAAGTGGTGGAGGATTTGGTGGTGACGGCGGTAGCGGTGCTTCTGAAACTATTAGAGTGATTAAACAGCACGGTGGAGGAGGACATGGGCACGGTGGCGGCCATCATCATGGTGGCAGTGATGGAGGAATTATCAAGGTCCTCTTAGAAGCTGGTGCTGGCGGTCATGGCGGTTGGTAAATTATACATAAACTCGGCTCTTGATCATTGGTATTATTTCTATGAAATATGAAATAAATAAATTATTTTCCCGGAATATTTTTTATAATTTCATTAATCTTGGGTGAACGCAAAGCAGGTTAGCGTTTAACCGTTTTTGGTGATTCTATCTTATTAAATTCAATTTTAGTATAAACTGGACTAAATTTATAGATAGATAACGTTTTAAATGAAATTTTGGAAAAAAATATGGATGCATTAACAACTAATTTCCGGAATTGACTTTGATCAATTTTGACTTTTGATATTTTTGCGATATTGACGAACTATAAGCTTCATCTGAGAGGATGAAATCAGGTTTATTCCCGGCATTTGGGGCGCGGTAAAAAAGTTATCGATTTGAAATTTTACTGTACATTTGCACTGTGAATTTACATATTTTTTTACAGTGCCGATTTTAAACCTACACATAATTATGAAAGTGGTGTCAAAATTTTAAAAAGTTTATCAGTTATTCAACACCACATTATTTTAAATGAAATTAATTAATTAATTGTAATTTTCACGATATTGCCAAAAATGAACCATTAAATAGTGGTTGTTATTTCAACATTATGGAATTCATTTAGCGTTAATTATGAAAGTGGTCTAAGGGCATGTGCCAAGTTACAATTCAAATGTCAATTTGTATAAAAAACGCATTTCGATTTTACAATTCAATTTTCGGAGGTTTGTGTCTTTGGAATTGTAAGGAAATTTTTGAATTGTAGGGAAATATTAGCCAAACATTCATTTGACAGTTTGTTGGATTTGCTTTTTGGTGGTTGAATCTACATATTTTCATTTATTGAAGAGCAATATCGCGAATTCTTGCAATTTTCAGTGCATGATTGTCCTCACCGTGTAATGTGACACTGCAAACGTAAACCAAAATAAAAACATGAACAGAATAATCTCCGCATAATATTTTAACCATTTTTTACTCTTTCAAATATGTACAATGCTTGTTGTTGTACACCCCCACTGGATGATGTTCGTGAAGCATTTCCATTATTTTAAAGACAAACATTGCCCTGGGCTTCTTTAAAAAAATTATTAAGAAATTTTATAAATTACAAAATTTTATTGTCATCCATATTGTCAAATGAAATGCGTGAATTATATTTTGGCACACTTTGTAATTTCGCAGTGTCCGTGGTGAAAGTAGCAAATTCAGAATTGTAACTTGGTACCCACCCCAGTCAAAAAATTAAAAAAATAGAGTTTATCAATTATCACAAATCAGCTGACAACGATAATGATAACAATGGTAACACAATATTTAGACGAGAAAAGCAAATTCACTCTTGTAAATTTTTGAAAAACAAACCGTTACACTGTGTTAGTATTTTGCCACTATATGGAATACATTTCGTTTTATTTTGAAAGTGCATTAATTCAGTTGGGCTCTTCCGAAGTAATTATCGCGGAAAAATAATTTATATATTTTACCACTATGTTCACAGATAGCGGTTCAGGTTCAAGTTAGGCCTATTGTGCACGTACACCGCTAACGGAATAGACGATCAGCCTTCCGGACGAAGGCAAGAAGGTCTTTACTTGAAGAAGAGCGGACTTGAGCAGGGCTCATAAGGTCTTTGATAAACGTTCTTTTTCTAAGCCAGATCAGAGCAGGACATTCACAAAAAATATGTGTGGATGACATCGAAACCAAATTCGTGAGAGACACCTAGGGTAGAAGAAATGTCACGACTTAAATGTGTGAGGAGCTAGTTTCCTGAGAGCCTAGAAATAGAATCATAACCAGTATTATTCGATGTCAAGAAACGAAGATAAAACAGTGTCCTTAGCCAGGAAGGCCTTTTCGATTTGATGGTGTAAAAACTTCTTTAGATGATTCTGAATTCCACGTATTGGATCTTTCAGCAAAAGGAAGACCAAAACATACGGAAATATTAAATTACTTCCATTATACACCACCACTAGAGTAGTAACGGAAGAAACACATAAAGATATTATGGGTTTACTACCCTGCGTCCCTCCAGTTTTTCAGGAAGATTTTAAGAATCTTAAAACTCATAATGATAAAAGCCTAAAATGATAAAAATAATTAATAAAATGTTCATGAATTATTTTATTTAAATTATTGTTTGTAATGTTTTTTTTCTGATTTTAGTCATTTATAGGCCATTCAGTTAATTTTGAAAATGGTGTAAGTCAATTCAAACTGTAACAACAACGTTTTCGTATGAGAATTCACACAACATTTTACATTGATAATAAATTTTCATTAATCAAAACTAATAAAATTCTAAATTAAAATGTTTCATTATATAAAAATATTTTTTAACTTATTCAAAAGTAATCCATTAAATATCTCGAAACAAGAAATGTATTAGACCACTTTCCTAGTTATGGGCTCAATATCTTCTAAACGGAGCCACTCAAGTTTTTGTTCTTTACAACTTTTCAAACCGTACTTTCGTAAACACCCTATATCTCAGTGGATGGATAGTGCCGATAGGCCCCCTCCCTAGAACAATTTGTTTCTCCAAATATACCCACAAAACACCCCTTAACGGATTAGCATTTAAATCTGAAACACCCTGTATACATACAGAGTGAGAATAAAATATTACACCTACACTATTTGAACATTGCAAATAAGATAAAACATCAAAAATTTATAATTAAAAACTCCAATTGAACGGTCATTGCACCTGTCTCATTTGTTTGAATCTAAACTTGCAGAAAAGTGGCAAGTGAACTGGACAATCACTGAATATCAATTTATAGATGTAATTGAAATTCACAATCAGTAGCATGGTCGTGAGATTACAAAAAAAGACATTAAGAAAGTAAATTTTCAACTTTTATACTAAAATAGTTACGTAAACCGCAATGGAAGACTGGCAGCCTGCACTCCTCTATTCCCAGCTCCAGTTTAAGTAATTTCAGTTGCTGGTGACCAATATTCAATGAAAGTTGCAAAACTTTGTAAAATATATGAATCTTTTGTGCATTTTGTCCTTTCGAATGCTAGATGATGATGAAGTTTTTTTTGGGAAAAATTGATAGATACATACTCCATCCTTGACGAAATAGTCCTTTAAAATAAAACTGATATCCCTGTTGATAACCACATCCGGTACTAACAATATAGCCTAAGGTAAGAGATAAGCTTTTTTCTCCTACATGACAGTGGTAAGAAAGCCAATGCTTTGAGCCTGTTTGTGTAGGGTGGTAGCCTATGATATTCGCGCGGGTCATGGAGATAAGAGCCGACCGCTGAAAAACCTATGTTATCGGCAAGAAGAAAACAAAACCTATTGTAAGTAACATTAGAGATAGGAGAATACTTTTGGCGTGGTGTGCCTAATCTAAAGTGTGGCCTAAGGTGAGAAATTAAGTAGGTAATATTAGTGGTGGTTTTTAGTCCAAACCTATGTTATCGACAAGAAGGATAATTTTGTTTTTAAATTGAAGTATACACCTAGTAATTACTAAAACGCATGGTGTGCCGCGCCCTGGCTGTGGCCTAACCCCTGGCAGACCAGAATTAATATAATTTTTTTGTATGAAAAATGATTAAAATCTCGATATCTCCCGAACGGCCACTCGTAGAGAAAAAAGTGTAAAGAGCTTTTTTGTAGAGAGTCACAATATCTATATTTCTTGCATTGACTATTTTGCAATAGCACTTACCGTTTAGGAAGGATTTGCGAAAAACCATTTTCGCGACCTTTGACCTTGAATAACTTTTTTTTTGGTCAACAACAAGTATAGTTTTTTTTTAAATTTATATTTACTAAAACTCAGTGTGCCGCGCTCTGTCTGTGGCCTAACCTGGTCTGCCAGGGTTTTTATATAATTTTTTAGTATGGAAAATGATTAACTCGCGATATCTCCCGAACGGTCACTGGCAGAGGAAAAAGTGTAAAGAGCTTTTTTGTAGAGAATCACAAAATCTATATTTCTTGCCTTGACTATTTTACAATAGCAGATAGCAACTACCGTTTACGAAATATTTGCAACCGTTTTTTGCAACATTTGACCTTTAATTACTTTTTCTGCGCACACCATTTCGCAATGAACATTTAATTACTTTATTGCATGCGTACTTCTTTTCGTCCATAGTTGAAGATGATTATGAGTACTAATAGAACTATTGCTTCGAAATCCTGATGCATAAACAACTTCTATCAAAACATCATAAAACCCCTGTGGCAGGCACTGGAACAAGTTGAAATATAATCTATATAAATATAATTGGAGTGTCTGTCTGTGATTTCAAAATAATTGTCATTTTCTAAGTTCATATGGTTATTTACACGATATTAACACGAAATCAAGAATTTTTAAAATTTTTGTCTGTCTGTATGTCTGTATGTCTGTCTGTCTGTTTGTCCGGGCTAATCTCGGAAACGGCTTATCCGATTGCGATGGGACTTTCACTGGAAGATTCAGTATTTTCTTGGGCATGTTTTAGGCTATTATTTTACTAGGATCCGACTATCGGATCCGATTATCGGGCCCGATTACCGTGTTCGACTACCAGATTAGACCGAAAACTTGAACCTTGCAACTTGATTTTTACCCCATTCCATATAACCGATCAACTTCAAATTTTGCACATATGTATAGTTCGCGTGACAATGCAATTTAACCATTTTTGGAAAAAAATCAACATGGCGGTTCCAATATAGCGGCCGAATTTTGCAATTGTGTTCCCGGACCCCCCGACATGGATATCAAATGAAAGGGTAAGACAAGTAGATTACAATAAGCTATGTGGGGTCATTCAAAATTCAAAATGGTGGCCAGCACAAAATGGCGGATTATTCTTCGGTATGGGCATCAAATGAAAGCGAGTATAGTGCAGTAAGCGGTGTGCCGTAATTTTAAATATAATATGACGGTCACTACAAAGTGGTGGAAGACATATAATAGACTAAAAAGTAGAAAATAAAAAATATAGTCTAAAAAAACTAAAAAATACGCTTTTATTTTAAAATAAACTAAAAAGTAAAAAATAATTTTGAATGTAAAGTTTTTATTGCTCCAACCAGTATATAATAACAACCTAGCTACCTACGTACCAACAACGGCTAGTCCGATTGCGATGGGATTTTCACGGGAAGATTCAGTATTTTCTTGGGCATGTTCTAGGCTTCACTCGGTTCCGACTATTGATTCAGGCGGAAAACTTGATCCGATAGTCGCAGAAAAGCCAGTGGAAACTTTTTGTATCATTCCAATTTTAAACCTCAAAGCTCGGAACGGTTAATCCGATTTTAGGACTTTCACGGGATGATTCAGAATCTTCTTAGGCGATTAGAATACTTTTCACTATTATCCGACTGTCGGGTTAGACCGAAAACATGACTCGATAATCGAAGGAACGCGAATGAAATGCTGTCACGGCGAGATATTGTTCTTTCAATTTGCGGAAATACTGTGAAGATTAGGTTTGCCATCTCCGCAAATGATCGATAGGTCTGATGAAAATTAAAACGGAGAATATATCGAACTCAATAAACAAATGGGAACAAAATGTTGAGGACGCTATTGGGCAAGTTCCGCACAGGGTGAGGCACGTGTTCTGAATATGATTGTTGTGCATGTAGCACACAATTTTTCCGATAGGTCGCGCTCAACACAGCATTTTAAAAAAGTTCTAACACATTTTTTATAAGTAACTTTAATTTTTTTTATTTGTTTTATGTGGCAGTGCCAAGTTCAGGAATCACCCTTTGTACTACCAGTCCGTTATGTCGTTTGCACGTCATGGCGCAATGTCTACCAGGGAGCTTAGTAAGGGGGGAATAGGTTAATTGTTATGGGGGTTCGGGGGGGTTGTTGAAGAAGGTGCGGATTAACCCTGCGTTTGAACTCTTGGATATTGTAGGGGGTCGGAAATGCTGACTGTGAGAGATTATTCTATAGTCGAGTTGTGTGCCCTAAATTATGTTTTGCAAATTTGTTATTTTTTTCATTATACCTATTTCCTATCCCGGACTGTGCACACATTAGTTTTTTTATTAAAAGGCGTTGCAACGCACGCGGGTTTTTGCTAGTATCGAATATAACGAATATTTAACACAGACGCGTTGAAACTTACCTGCAATGAATTGCTCGAAAATTATAATTTCCCGCAACCTTGGGGTGGGTTGCCGGGACTTTTGCAACCGGTTTTGCCTGGCAACCCATTTGTTTCGTAACAAGGCAAGACCCTCCCAACTACAGGCCGACCTGTAAATTTTTGCAAATGTGTGACGTAGTCTGAAAGTTTGCTGAAGAACTGTCAGATTTATATGAAAAGTGCGCGTTTTATGTGTCGGAAAGTAAATAAATCGATATTTTGCAATTAATAAAGTAAAATAAAAGTGAAATTACCCAGTCGGAATAAACTGACTACTTAGAAAATAGAAATAGTTTTCACACTAGTGGGACATTGACTAGTTCTAGAACTGGTGTCAAAGTAATCCTAAGAGGAGCTAGTTCAAATAACGAGGTCAGTGGTATATGCACAAGATTTTTCTAGGGAATTTTTTTCGGAACGGTAATAAAACGAACATTTCGTTCGTATTTTGGCACCTGGCGAATTCGTTCAGTTATTGTGCGATTAATTGAATTGAACGGGCGTGCTTTTTCTGTGCAACAATAAATAGATTTTGGTGTTTTTCATTTAAAACAAGAAAACAATACTAACTAAAATTAAAAGCTTTTTTTTATGTATTATTGAAGTGCTTTTTTATATTATTTACTATTATTATTCTTTATTATTTAAAATGAAGAAACTTTTAGTTTTATAAAATACATAATGCTCTAATTGAAATAAATGCCTTTTATTCCTATTGAAGTACTTTAACCGAATTGAAGTACTTTAATGAATTAGTTTTCGAAGTATTCCAAAATGAACTAGTTCTCCAAGTAGTTCAAAAATAAATAGTTCTCGAAATACTTCAAAATGAACTAGTTCTCCAATTAGTTCAAGCTGAATTAGTTCTAGAAGTATTTCGAAGTAATTCAGGAAGGGGCAATTGACTCCATCGTAGGACAACGCTGTACAAAAGTAGTGGGTTGTTTTCATATAAAAGGAATCCAAGTGGGAACTACTACTCCCTCCTTAGAATGTAGTTATTCTACCAGTCTAGAACTAGTTCATTTTCCTACTGGGTATAAAGAGAAATAGTGTTTAGGTATTATAATAAAGTTATATAGTGAAAGTGCTACCGAAATACCATTTTTTATGTGAAAATTTGAAATATTTGTTCAGTTTAGTAAAAATGGTTTTTATATTTTTTTTTATTTATAATAAGAATATTCTTATTTTAAAATTAAATAGGAAGTGGTTAGTTAAAGTGGTTAAATTGTGCGTTTACGGTAGAACGTCTTTACCATAAGTCAGAATTATTTTTTACAGAATATAATCGAAAATTTTGAGGTTATGGTGAAGGCGCCAAATTGATTAAAATGGAATTTCGTCGGTTTCCATATACAAAATTTTGAATTTTATAAAAATGTAGTAATAATTAATTTCATCTTGAATATTTTATTTAAATGTGGAAGTACGTAAGTGAAACTAACAAGCTTTTTTTATATACCCTAAGTAGTTCTAGTTTTACCAATTTTATAAATAGTCTTTGATTTTGATTTATTTGAAAAATATTTATTTTGTTAAATTTTATTGCTAGTATTTCACTTATTTGAAACATTTGTTAAATTCTAGTGAGTTAAAGAAATGCTAACAATAATTTGGCTCCTAAAACCCAACCCCTCGTCCTCGCCGTAAGAGCTGGAAACGCAATAAGCGGCTAACGGGGCGGGGTGAAAACGGTATAGAATTTTACGTTCCGGATAAATTGGTTTGAGGATAGATAACACCGGTATCTATAACTTCTGTGGTTTCAAATATGAGAACAAGTTTACACCATTTGAAAATCTAGGATCAATTCCTAATATCTTTTCTCCTTTCAAAGGTGACACTAAGAAAAGTTGTTTTAGATTTTTCGCAAAAGCATCTATGAATCCTTTTCTTGTGATCTCAAAAGTTAGTTAATTCAATATAACACTATTCATAACACAACACTTCCGTACTAAAATTTTAAAATGCAATTATGTACATGTTTTATAATGAATTTGCATATTTATTATTTAAGAAATTATTTGATTACTGAACATTTTATAAATAATTTCAATATAATTTATTTATCTAAAAACAAAAATACTGAAAAAAATTGTTGTCATGGAAATAATTCCATTCATGTCAAAAATCCCATCACTTGCCTACCTTGCTCAACAAAAATTCAGACTAAGTTTGCGCTTAGTTGTGTTAGTGTGAAGATTTTATGCAAGGCCTGTAGTTGAGAGGGCCTTGAACAAGGGCTTTGAAACCTATACTTTGACGCAAAAATCACCAATATCCCGATGAGCCAAGTGAATGGCTCAAATTTGTATTGCAAAATCAGGGTTGCCGCGACTTTTGCAACCGGTTTCGCCTGGCAACCCATTTTTTTCGTTATAAGGGCTTTGAAACCTATATATTGACGCAAGAATTATCAATATCCCGATGAACCAAGCAAATGAGTCAAATTTGCATTGCCAAATCCCTTCTCATTCATTTTTGCAACCGGTCTCATAAGGTTGCCACGGCGCATTGTTATTGCTCGAATGAATGCTGTCTTATGGCCAAGTTTCACCAATATTCCTATGAGCCAAGCATTTTTACGGTCGGCTCCCGGACTATACCTTTTTCTCAAAAAAATACGTAGTATACCTATATTTTTTCTCCAAAATAAGAAAGCTTGGAGAACTTCCTGTAAATAATGTTGGGATAATTTTTATGGTACGGTCTTTACTTTTGAAGTTATAAGCAATTTTGATGTTAAAATTGGACTTATTGGCTCTTTTTAGTACTTTTTCTCGTAAACGGCCAGTGCAATAATAGTTAATGCAAGGATGGTAGATTATTATACGATGCTCTATAAAAAAGATCTTTACACTTTTTTCTCTAGGAGTGACCGTTCGGGTGATATCGCGATTTTAATAATTTCGCATACAAAAAATTTACAGGGTGTTCCGACTAAGATGCTAATCCGTTAAAGGGTGATTCCTGGGTATATTTGGAGAAAAAAATTGTTCTACAGAATGGGGCTATCGGACCTATCCACTTAGAAACAGGGTGTTTAAGAAAAGACGTTTGAACCATTTTTTAATTTACTTAAACTTTAATTTCTCCTCAACCATTTATCGTAGAGCAACGTAATTAGGCTCAGTTTTTAGGGAAATTTTTTTTCCAAAATTGGAAAGCTTGGACAATTTCCTAACAATAATAAGTAAAGGCCGTAGCATAAAAATTGCCCGCAACAAGCACACATAGCGAACAAATGCTCCTGCCACACGGGGAGGGTGCTAGAGGCATGCAAATCTAAAAATGCTTCCATTAGAAAGGTATGCCAGCCCCTGTTGAATATATGAATTTATTCATAATCGACCATTCCAAACGCTGGTGTCGTTTGTCCCCCAACTAAGTACTAACCACGTCCAATGCTGCTTGACCTACGTAATCGAAGGAGAGCCGGTCCATAGAGTTTACTAATGGCACACTTTATGGTCACCAAGGTAATTGTTCGTTTTCTTCGTCCTAAGGGCCCTTTTAGACAAGTGGACGAGTCCACTGGACACCGAACAGACAAAACTTAACTATAATCGTTAATTCTCTGGGCTGGGCATTTTCACGGGCGGACACCAACGAACGGACAAACGAACGAAAAATGTCAAAAATGTATGGGGGTTTGTTGTTGCCATAACACCCAACAACGGCTTTCATAATACCAATGTCAAGACATCATGGGTTGCTGTTCTTGCTTTTTTAAATTCTCTTTTGCTGTTTTGTCCTAACAACAACAACAACGCAGGAACTGTTAAAATGTCCGTTCACAGTTCGCTGAAAGTGTCCATGAAAATTGTCTGCCATCCACATTTCCCGATTTTTTTTCGATAACTTCCTACGAACCGTTTTTTTTCAAAGTATTTTTTTTAAAAAACTATAACTTTTACCTGTATTATCCCGTTGAAAAACCAGCCAGGTCATTTTTTTCGATCTGAAGGAATTTTTCGCCGCACAGCCTGTACTATATGTATAATCGGTAGGAAGGATAGAAACCCTTCAACCCTAAAATTTTAGAATAACTATAGGACTCTGCAACAAATAAAACTAATTGGGGTCAGCGACATTGCAGATGAGATCCCGCGGGTTACGCATTTGTCAGACATGTAATTTTTCTGCATAATTATATTACATGTCTGATAATCTATCTATCTATCTTCTATATTAAAAAAACAAACTGTCTGTCAGTCTGTGTTTCTGTGTGTCTGCTTGTGCGTACCGTCATGCGTTGGAGCCAAACTAGAAGAGATAGAAATCTGATTTTTGTTTTGTAGATGCATGGATACCCAAACAGTTGACTAAAAGTTTCCACTTTTCGAAATTTTAATTAGTTTTTTTTAATTAATTAATTAGTTCGACAGGGTGATAAGGGAAGCTTATCTTTAACCCCAACCAATAAGCTCCTATCAGCATGCATAGTGATGAGCAAGACTCGTCTTGCAATGGTCTTGCATTCTTCCCTGTTTTTGCACATTTAGCAAGACTAAAGCAAAACCAAGACAAAACAGGACAAGACAAGATAGCAAGACTTTTTGGTCATCACTAAGTGCCAAAAGTCTTGCAGTGATGAGCAATAAGTCTGCAAGAAGTCTTGCAGTTTTGTTCTTGCAAAATTTTTTGCAGGCTTAACACATTTAGCAAAACCAAGACAAGACAAGACATTTGCTCATCACTGCCACATTTTTGGCACTTAGTGATGACCAAAAAGTCTTGGTATCTTGATATTTCAGTCTTGTCTTGCTCTGTCTTTTCTTGGTTTGCTTTGGTCTTGCTAAAATTTACAAGACCAGGCAAAACTGCAAGACTAGTTTTGCTCATCACTAACGACAGCGTAGGACTAAAAGTGAACACTCTGATGAGTAGAACGCGCATATCCCTGTGGGCCGTTGAAGTATTTAGCATGTTTGTGTAAAAATGAAGTGGCCTGAGACATAAACTACTAAATTCGTAGAATTATACAGTGAATATGAATGCCTATTAGTCCGGGGAAATTAGCAAAAAAATGTACGAAAGGAGACATAATTCGGAAATGGCTGAAAATTGGTCCACAGCTTCCTTGGGACTTTTTAAGAAAAAAATTTCGGAATCACAAAAAAAAATATGGCCGCCGGAAATCAGCGGTTTTCCGGTGCTTTCCTTGTATCTCGGTTTCTATAGGTCGTACAACCCTGTACAAAGGCCCTAAATGTTGACAATGAAATTCTCTACAACTTTAGTTCTTACAAAGATGTTGACCCGATTAACCCTTTCAAAGTTATTCAAGGTCAAAGTTATCAAAAATCACTTTTTGGCCACAAAATCACTCAAAAACTGCTTTTTTCGAAAATTTGTTTTGATCAGTCAATACGAAACGTTATTGCCTACAAAAAAGCCTCTTGTCATTTTTTCGAAAACTTAACCCTTTCAAAGTTATTCAAGGTCAAAGTTTCAAAAAAACAGTTTTTGGTCAAAAAATTACTCAGGAAGTGATTATTGAGAAATTTTTTTTATTCTATTTATGCAAAAGATTATTGCCTACCCTAATGACACCCTTTCCATTTTTTCGAAAACTTTTCGAAAATGTTTGCAAAAATTAATTGTTAGTGATTTTTTGACCAAAAACTGATTTCAACATTCAAAGAAAATCGGACTTCAATTTATCTGACAGAATAGACTTCAGTCAGAATGGACTTCAATTTATCTGTGAGAAGTGCGGTTAGAAACGTCAAAATCCGCGTTAAGCAAGTGTTTTGCAGGTTATATAGCTGCATTTATTATTAGTTTTAAGTGAATTTTTGTGTTTTAGTGAACATTAAAGTGCATAGGAAGTGCCCAGGATAATGATCATCGATGGAAAAGGATTAACTAATTGCTTGTAAGTAATTTTATTATAGTTTTTGCATGCCTGTAAAAAATGTTGCAATCGCAAATAAAAATAAATGTACCTGTTTACAATAAAAGAAAATTTTTTGTCTTATTGCAATGTTTACGAATAAGTATAAATATTTCTTTTATTGTTTTAATTGGTAATAACAATTACTTATTTCGTGGCGGTTGCAACATCAAAAGAAAATAACAGCATTTCTTCCTTGAGCCCTCTTTATTACTTTGTCTTTGGGCGAGGCACACATTTTGACGAAGGCTGCAGCCGCCATTTTGTTTTTTTATGTAATAAAAATTTTTTTTGTAGTAAAATATATAAGTAATCAAGTGGTAAAAACCCCATTTCAATAAAAACAATCCTTGTATGCGAAAAAAAATTTCCAAAGTTACCCACTTTTCATGCCGCTCGACCAGAACCTCCCCTTAATGAAAAAACTTCGGCTAAGGGTCACAAGCACTTTAAAAAACTGATTGGTTTTTCTAATATCTAATAAACTCGTTGAAATGAAACCCATTCTAAATGAAATTACATTTTCTGGATTCAGCAGAGTATCATATCACATACCATATCACTTGACAAAATCCGACCACTCTTTAAAAACCGTGCAAAAATTACGTAACTCTTTACAAACATCACGAATTTTTCAAACTTTTAGATCAGCACTTTTATGACGGAGAGAGCATTGCTTTCCACGTCCTACAGGTTCTGGAAATTGAAGTTCATCCCGAATTTTCCAGTAGTTACGAAACATTTGGCCTTTTCGGTCAAGTCTGACAAGTCCTTTACATTGATTAGTTTTGCTAATATGTACATATCTCCTGAAATCGTTCAAATTTCCAAATGAAGTCATTTGCTTCCAAGTTTATGGTTTTTTGAACTACCTACACTCATTATTACTTTGGCACCAGTTCTGATACTAGCCAATTTCCCACTACTACTAAAACTATTACCATTTTCTAAGTAAACAATTTATTAATATTATATTATTTAAAATTACAAGATTTTTGCTATTAGGTATAGGAGTTGTGTTAGTTTGAAGAACCAGATGTATGAATTTGGTGTGATTTTTTCTTACACAATTTGTTGTTATTATTGTTCATTTATTATTAAAATATCCATTCATAATATCCATCATCCATCATACTATGGGAAGTTGATTGTGTGGACCGAACGGGTCAAACCCACAACAAAACTAGTTTTTAAATTGCAGCGCATTATCTTAGAATATCATAATTTTTACAACAAAAAAATTACTTTTTACAATATTTAATAAACGTTTCAATTAAAAAATGCTTACGAAGGATGAAAACGGATGCATAATAGCAGGGCGCTTTCAGAAATCTGCGGGGCGCACATAGACTACCCGACTAGTCCAGATCAGGATATCCTCATCTTATGAAAAATAAATTCTAGTCGAAAATGGAAAAGTATTGAAAGTTTTTGGAGATGGAACTTTTGTAAACCAAGAAAGAAGAAGACGTAAATTCCATGTGTTTGTTAAAAATGACAAGTGACAATCACGAGTTTTCCTTGTTCTGAAAAGGTGTGAACAATTTGTGTAAAACATTGGATTTTGTGTTTTTTTTAATAAGGTCTGTGAAAAAATGGGGTGTTCAGTGTTTAATACAGTTTATGGAAAACATTGGTGTTTTTTAATTAATGAATGAAGGAAAATGTCGAAAATGTCAAGGGCGTACAACTTAATCGTCAAAGAGTGCGTCGACACCGTGCACCTTTAGATGGAGAAAATAGCGAAAATTTAGGAAAATTAGGAAATTTCAGTTTTTGCGCTTATTACTGAAACCTTGAGTTTTTCGAGGCAGGTGGTTAGGGCCAAAATTAAAGCTCGGGATATTCTCCATCAAAAAGGTAATACTAATACTAGGTAACATTAATACTTTTTCTCATAGGACTTGTAGTTTTGGCGCTGTTTTGGTTAAAAGGGAGAAAATGTCAATTTTTGCGGTTTTTCGCGATTATCTCGGAAACCGTTGGTTTTTCGAGGCAAGTGGTCATAATCAAAATTAAAGATCGCGATATTTCCCATCAAATGGCATTAAACTTTTTTACGTAGCGCTATCATTGCGGAATATCAACAAACAAATCAGCGTTCTTAAAAGTATGCTTAAACTCCATCAAGAATTGGAACCCAGACTAAATCCCCGCACCAGATCCCGCATAAATGAAATATAGTTCTTATTATTACTATTGAAAACTTTTAACGAAGCCTTCAAGCCACCATAACATCCTATCCAAAGACATAAATAAACAAATAAACTCATGTTATATTAATATATTAATTTTTTTTAAATTATCTGCTTTAACCCCATAATTTCAGATTAAAAGAGCCTAATTGATTCCAAATCAAGTAATCCTGGTCAGGCATTCCTGATCAGGTCCTTATGCATCATCTGCATTACATACCAGGCGCGGATCTAGAATTTTGTTTTTGGGGGGGGGTCACGGAATTAAAAATGGCGGAAAAAAATTTCCAAAAACAAATTTAACAAAACGAACAAAACTAACCGAATTTTCTGGTGGATTAAAAACAAACGTGCTCTACGAAAACGTGCCCTAATGTGTTTTGAGGAAGGCGCGCCCTTTATTGTGAGTGCAGCTAACTTCAGAGTTTGCAAATTAAAACATATAGAAAGAGTATAGATCAATCTGTTGTTGACCTTGAAGGTCATTTTTTAAGGTTGTTTTTTTAATTTGCAAAAAAGCTGGGATATGTGCAAGGTGTGCAACTTCATAGGGCCCCGCGTGTTTGGGGCCTCGCGAGTGAAAAATTGCTTTGGCAATAAAAATCATTTGAATTCATTATTTGCATTTTTACTTCATTGAATGGGCCACATAAATTAGTATGAGCCACACAAATCAGCATATAGGCCATAATTGTATCACGAGGACGGGCGTCTGCGCAGGAGAAGAAGCGAACGAAAATTTGTTTTGGACTCTCAATTGCACAGGGCCTCCCAAATGTCTGGCCGCGGCACTGCTTTTAGGGGGGTCATGACCCCCGTGACCCCCCCTTGAATCCGCGCCTGTTACATACCTTACACGGTCCTGATCAGGCATGCTTGATCGGGTCCTGATCATGTTCAGCAAAAAATTTCTAGTCGGGTAGTTACGCCACTGCTAGGTAGATAATAATAATACATACTATAGATGATAATAAAAAACAATTCGACATGTTACAATTCAATTCTCCTATTTATCGGCTTTCTTTAAAATTGATATTACCGATATCATCTTTTTTTTTCTCACAGCCCAACTATTTCAATTATTTATAACACCTTTAGTAGAGAAACCCGATTAAGTGATTTCGACGCTTTTACGGTCGTAACATAAATAGATCAAACCAAAAAAATAAGTTTTAATTTGAAATTGATTGACACAGAATCCTTTTAGTTAGTTATAAGCATCTCTACGTAATCGCGAAATCCCATAACATGTTCAATATATGATTGCCAATTTCAGTCACAACTATTACAAATTGTTGCTGCTAGCTTTTCATATTTCGCATACCAGGGCAGCAAATTCGTATCATCATCAGTGTCAGATAAATGCTGTTTGCTTGATATTCCCCGATTGTAGTGACCTTGCCGGGAGTAATTATTATGCAATTACATACATTCCCAAAATTGCATCTAAAAGGTAGTGCAATGTTAGGTGGTAGAAAAGTAGCCGGCATAAATTGCCTCATATAGGTAACGAGACTAAACCAAGTCAATGTTTAGCGGTCAATGGGGATGCACTATTCAAATTTAGTAAGAATCGTTCAATTTGGTGACAGTGAAATAAATTTATTGGGTGGGGACCCTACCAGGGGACACGAATTGTCTACAACAGTTTGGAAGTCTATATAAAAGAGATGAGCAAACGCTCGAGTGACTTATTCACTTAAAGAGTTTCAGATCAGGCGAAATTGAAGTGGATAAAAAATCCAAGGTAATTAGGTGCAAGTTTTCGTATTTTGCTCTCGTTTCGCGTTGAACATGACCCGCATAGAAGTAAGTGAATATTTTTGGTGACTGTTTTTTATGTTGTGCCTTTTAAGTGAAAATATTTCAATTATGGACTGCATTATTAGTTATTTGTTTGTTGGTTTAATCAAGTTTAAAAGTGTTTTATTTTTTGTTTTGTTTTTTTCTTTTGCTGTAGATGAAAGTCATTTTTGTGTGTTTGGTCCTACTGAAATTGTCTTTGGGTACATCTGTGGTATCGGTGCGTCTGCCTTATGTGAATTTTCAAAATCCAGCCGGTGTTACATATGTTGAAGGGAAAGCCCCAGCTGAATTGGTAGCAGGACCTATTCGCCATTCTGCTCGAATTCAAGATGCAACCCAGCAGCAAGCTACCCCGATATTTACCTCTCCAACAGCTCCAGCTCAGTTGCCAAAAAGTACGGATTTGTCGTCTCATCAGGCAGAAATAGGTCAAGGTCAACCATTGAATACATCGCCCATACCTAGGTACTTTTTAAGGAGTCACGGCCCTGTTCCACTTCAAAATAGTAATACCCGAAATTTCGAACGTTATGTAACCACGTACGAAGTATCTCCAGCACCGCATACTGTAATAAAATATCTTTATTTAAAATTTTCATATCATACTCGAAAATTTTTATTATAGGTTTCACACATATCGACAATTGCACCCGGAGGAATTGCTTACAGCACACAAGGTAATCGTGCAAACTACGTTTACGCTTCTACTGTGCCCACTGTACAGAAGTCAGCTGCGCTAGTTGTTCCACCAGCCGTGTCTACCGCAGTTCCAGTAACCGCAGTTCATCACCAACAGGTCCTTGCCCCGCAGACTCTTGCACGAACTGTTGTTGTACCTTCTGTTCCAGTTCAAGCTGCAGCTGTTGCACAAGTGCCAGTTACACAGATTCAGGAACATCATGGAGTTGTACAAAAAACCGTTAATGTAGCCCAACCAGCTCTTAAAACACGCACTTATGAAGTTCGTCGTCCAGCTATACAAAAACAATTCTACGATATTGAAGAGAGGATTATAGTTCGTCCGGCTGGAACTGTTGTGCTTGAATTAGATCAACCAATTTCAAAGGTGGCCAAAGGAGAAGTTGTTAATACTGTAGGTGAACCAAATATAGGACAACCAGGATTTGTATTAACTGGTAGCCATGGGCAACAGCAGTTGGATGGTTCATTAAATCCTGGCCAAATAGATTACCAACCATCACATAATGAACAACATCAGCAACAACCAATTCTAGATGGTTTTCAAGGCAATTATGGAAATTTCCAATTTGGAGTACCTGGAATAGTTTATGCGGACCACAATCAATCAGTGCAACATGCAACAACAGGTTTCGTGTCAACAACACCTGCACCAAATGAGGATGACACAATTGTTGTTGAAGCAAGAAGCAGTCCAGCTGAACGTAAAGAGAACCTTCAAAATAATGATAGGTATCAGGAAAATGATCAGCAGAGTATAATAATATCAACAACTCCGCAGTATAATGAACATGTATCAACACTCCAGCGACAAGCGATTCAACTGCCTCCACCATCAGGCAACCAGCATCAGCTTGCTCAAATCAATGAACAGTTGACAAGAAGCCATGACCAAGGATTTGTAGCTGGACAACAACAACAACAGATTCAGCAACACCAACTTCAGCAGCAGCAGCAACAACAACAACACTTCCAGCATCAGCAACAACAGCCTGCGCATTATTCAGAGCAGATTTTTGCTCGTCAGCAAGAGCAGCGTCAACATCATGGACAGCGTCCCGCTCAATACACAGAGCAAGCTTTTGCACGTCAGCAACAACAACCTCATGTTCAGCAGCCTGCTCAATACACAGAGCAAGCTTTTGTTCGTCAGCAGCAACAATCTCATGGACAGCAGCCTGCGCAATACACAGAGCAAGCTTTTGTTCGTCAGCAGCAACAACCTCATGTTCAGCAGCCTGCTCAATACACAGAGCAAGCTTTTGTTCGTCAGCAGCAACAATCTCATGGACAGCAGCCTGCGCAATACACAGAGCAAGCTTTTGTTCGTCAGCAGCAACAATCTCATGGGCAGCAGCCTGCTCAGTACACAGAGCAAGCTTTTGCCCGTCAACAGCAACAACCTCAACATCAGCCAACGCAGTACACAGAGCAAACAATAGGAATACAGCAACAAACAGAGAGTGCACATGGTCAAGAGCCTCACCCTTCAGCAAAAGCTTTTATACAACAGCAACAACAGCCGCAACAACTTCAGCCAGCACAAAATACAGGGCAAACAGTAGGGTATACAGAGCAACAAGCAGATGGAGGCCATAGTTCACAAGCTAGAGCGAATGTTCACATTCAAAGTGTCAATTCTAGCCCATTAATGATTACTGTAGGCGACCCCGATTTCCGATACCCACCATATTCAGAAAGAGAAACTAGCGGAATACCTGCCGAGCAAGTTCAGATCAACTTGAATTCACAAAGCGGTCATCAAACTGCTTACACTACACAGTCTCAGTACTCAGGTAATTACGAAACAAGTCCTACCTTGTCTCCTTACCAATCAACTGAGAATCAACAGAAATTCCTGAACTTGATCCTGGCCCAGGGAGGAGTGTCAGAATACGGCACTCATAGCGATCTGAAAAGCGATTATTTACGATCTCGAGTAATTGCTGCTACTCCAGCGCCAAACGATGCCGCACCAACCGAAGAACGAGTGCATACCAGGAGAATTGTTATTTCGAAGCCTTTAGAAACTGTTCAAGAAGTCCAAGAACAGGAACCGTTCACAAAAATTCAACAGGTAACAGTGAATCATCCGACAGTGTACAAAACAGCGAGCGTTGGTTTGAAACCAGTTCAAACGTCGGTTCCTGTTTATACTAAACAAGTACCATCAGTCATCCCTGCTCCTGCACTTTATCAGAGTAATCTGGTGTCTCAGCCAGTAGCGCTAAGCTATCAAAATGTGCTTCATTAGCGATTTGTTTTTAGGAAGAATTAGGCTTTAGTAGGCACATACTGTGACACATCTGTCCTTGCCAAGTAGTTTCATTGAGAAATTTCTGCTGTGTTTTGATTATTTTTTTAATTTTAATTAAATTTTTAATGTATTATTTGATTTTGTTCTTTTAGAAGTTGACTAAAAATGTTGTGTATTCACTGATCCCTATTAATATTCTTCGTTGGTATGTGACGAATATATGCAACCTTACCTAACCTTCCTTATAAATTCTTGATAAGCTCTACGCAGAATAGATAGCTTTACATATATTTTTTAAATGACCGGCAATCAAAATTAATTATGGTGAAGAAAGATCAACAGCCTAGCTGGTGCCAATGGGTAGTTTGGTGGACAGCTCCGACCCGAGACTGGAGTTTACTCATGAAAAACGGTCGGGGAACACAAATGCAAAAATCGGTCGCCATCTTGGAACCTCAATCTTGATTTTTTTTACAAAATGGTTAGATTGCACTGTCAAGCAAACTACGCATATGTGCAAAATTTGAAGTTGATCGGTTATATTTTCTACTTTTTAGTCTATTATATGTCTTCCGCCATTTTGTGGTGGCCGCCATATTAGATTTAGAAAAAGTTGATCCGCCATTTTGAATCTGGAATGACGCAACACAACTAATTGTATTCCACCTGTCATGCCCTTCTATTTGACACCCATGTCGGTGTGTCGGGGAACACAATTGCAAAATCGGTCGGCATTTTGGAACCGCCATCTTGATTTTTTTATAAAATGGTCGGAATGCATTGTCAGGCGAACTATGCTTTGTTCGGTTATATTCCTTTTTAGTCTATTATATGTAGGTAGATATTCTTCGGACATTTTGTGTTGGCCAACATAAAGAATTTGGAATGACGGCACACAGCTAATTGTATTCTACCTGTCATACCCTTTCATTTGCTACTCATGTCGGGGTCGGCAAACACAAATGCAAAAATCGGGCGCCTTCTTGGAACCGCCATCTTGATTTTTTTACGAAATGGTCACATTGCTTTATCAAGCAAACTACGCATATGTGCAAAATTTGAACTTGATCGGTTATATTTTCTACTTTTTAGTCAATTATGTATGTATCTTCAGCATTTTGTGTTGACCCTTTCATTTGATGCCCATGTCGGAGGTTGGGGAGCGCATGTGCAAAAATCGGCCGCCATCTTTATTTTTTTTACACAACAGTCAGATTGCAGTTCCACACGAGCTATGCATATGAGCAAAAATTGAAGTTGATCGGTTATGTGGAAGTGGGTCAAAATCAAGTTGAAGGTTTTTTTGTTAACGGTTTTTTTTGTTAACGGTTTTTTTGTTAATGGTTTTTTTATTTCACTACCCATCTAGTTTTCATACCGTGCTCTAATATGAAACGATTCTTAAGGAGTAAACTCCGAATTTGTCCAAACTTCTCAAATCGTATACGAGTATCTACCAAACTCCAGCAAAACGGCGAATATCCAATTTAAAAGAGAATAGTCATTGTTCCACTAGGCAACGTATAGGGCCTAATGTTATGCTTTCTGTATATCACTAGGTCTGTTCCAATAGAAAACCTGTGCTGTCGTAGCCTGCGAAAAGTGACTTGATTGGTGGGGGAAAATTTAGTCAAAATCCCGAAAAGAGAAGGAACGCTTTCTGGGATGTTTCGTGCAAATCAAGAAGACCATAACCTAAAAATCACTTGTGTCTTCAAAATAATGACATAAAACTATTGAAATTAATAAATTATGACAAGTAACAGCTGTTTTGACATGTTGAAAACGTCGTAAGATTTCACTCCACCTAAAAATCTCCTGCGGTTTCTTGGTCGAGGGGAAGTAAAAATGTCCCCGATTTTCCGGGCATGAGATTCTATTGGAACAGGAATTGGGTGATTTCTTGGTCCCGCGGGATCCCGCATTCTCTATTGGAACAGACCATAGAAATATAAACTAACATGGAACGGCTGTGTCGGGTAAAAACCCTGTAAGTGAGCGACCACTCTAAAGGTAGCTTGTTTAAAAGGACAGCAATAATGTGCACAAGTGAGACACAAATTGCCGAACTGTCTGGGGTAGCTTCTTGAGTGAATGGTGGCGTGCCAAGTCAATATCCGGGGACATAGATTTTATGCCAGGAATTTTAATCGCTCCGCTTTTTAAAACTTCCCTCTTATTATTTCTGCATATTTTGGCCTGCACTGCCTTACCACTACTATCGAGTGAACTCAAACACATCAGGAATTGTGGTACGCTTAATCTGGCTTACAGCCATTCCGTGTTTAGTTTATATTTCTATGGAACAGACCTATTGTTTTACTGCGATTTAATGACGTAATCTGGTGGTACCTCAGGATATCAAAAAAAGTGAATGCGTTAGAAGTGATCCGTATAAAATACAAGTATATCTATATTTATTCGTTTTTATTCAAATCTTCACCACAATCAAAAAAAGAAATGATAGATTTGTGAAAACTAATTTTTAAGTTTATAGTTAAAAAATTAGCTCAACCTGTAATCCGTGTACACTCATTTCATACATATACGCACACTCATAAAAAAGGTGAATGAAAACCCAGAACTTGAACGAAAATTTCCGTTCCAGTCTGAGCTGCTTTCCATTCTCCTTTCAAGCCGAGTCCCTTTCTAACATTACATAAATTGTATTATGATTGTTTGGAATTAATGAAATTGTTTTAATTAGTAAAGAATTATAAAAGACTTAAAAAATATGAATAAAAATCAAGAGTATGTTATTTTTACCATTGCGGAAAGTTACTTTAAATTTCAAAAACCACCTGACATATCATGTACTCCTGAACTGTTAAAATTTCTTTAACCCTTAATCACTCGCGTTGGGTGATTGAGTACCCCAATAGAACTTTTCTCGACTTCAAATGAAATATCAGACGATGTAATATAATGTAATGTAATTACTTATTTAGTCCTTTTTTTTAAATAAATAAAAGTATTTCATTATTATTCATAATTCTTGAAGCACCGTTCATTTATTTACCTAATATATTGTTAAAAAAGGGTGGGGTACAAAATACCCCGCGCGAGTAACTACGGTAAGAAGCAGGGCGCGAGCGATTAAGGGTTAAGAAATAAATGTATAGACACTTATGTATTCCTGGAGGAAAAACTAAAATTTTATCAAAAGCGACATCTGCGCGTCATTAAAAAAATACGATATTTCTGGGGTCATTTCTTTTGTTTAGCATACCGGTTACAGAAATAGATACAGAAAATATTTCTGTGCTATTTTATTTCTTGACCATTTTTTTGTAAAGGTTTTGTATAGGCAAAGAAATTTCTTGGGTCTAGCATACCAGAATTTAGACAATAAACTAAATTTCAATCTGCACTATCATAAGGTTTGTATGTTTGAAAGTCAAGTAAAAATCCAGTAAAAATTCGTTAACTGCTGTCAAGTAAAAAATAGTAAAGAAGTTGGGAATTCAAACAAACAGTTCTCAAGTAAAAGTCAAATAAAAATTTATTGTATCTATGTTCCGAGCGAAACGTTTACAGTAGTATTTTTCACAATTTCACAACAAAACGCAATGCCATCTGAGTTTACTAGAACTTACTTCTGCTCAAGAGCTCGTGTAAAAAATAGTAAGAGGGGAAATGTAAAGTTTTTACTCGACATCTACTACAAACAGCTATCAAGTAAAAACGTTTTACTAAAAGTAAAAAGTTTTTTCAAACATATATAGACCTATAATATGCCTACTAGAGCCAAAAGTTTATAGGCTTCATAAAGAGAAGGGGAAAGAATTCGTCAATTTATGGGTTATTAAAACAATCTTCTTATTTGGGCACCCTATCCTAGAATATGCATGCCCTGGGATCCTATATTTCACGTAAATAGTAAAGGCCCGTCCTCACTACGCGGACTTAGAATCCACGCTTAAAATTAAGAAAAACCGAACACCTGATTTTTCGAATCACGTACATATTTCTCGATTTTTTCAATTTTTTTCAAATTTTTTAATTTTTTCTGTTAATGAGGGATTAAATTTTAATGACAGAGCTTTGTGTCATATAATATTACTTACATTAAATAAATTTAATTACATAAAGAGTGGCAAAAACATCCTGAAAATTTTAAATAAATAAGAAATAAAATAACAAATTCGTTTGAATTGAATTACGCCGTGAGTAGGTAAATGGTTCCAGTTTCGTAATAAAATTTTTACAGCATCATACTCAATATGGTTTTGGGAGATTTTTTATACATTATTTATTTTAATTAATTTAAAAATTATAGATTGACAATATGACCGTATTATTTCCAAAAAAGATGATCCAAATGATTTGTATGAAATCAAAGCAGTTTGGTACGGTCGAGCAAACAAAGATTTCACCACAAATACAAAATAATGGAAAAATTAACAGCCGCTCACATTCATCGAAAATCTCAAGCTAGTTTTAATAGAATATTTCTTATTTCTTATTTATTTAAATTTTTCAGGATGGTTTTTCCACACTTTCTGTAATTAAATTTATTTAATGTAAGTAATATTATATGACACTAAGCTCTGTCATTAAAATTTAATCCCTCATTAACAGAAAAAATTAAAAAATTTGAAAAAAATTGAAAAAATCGAGAAATATGTACGTGATTCGAAAAATCAGGTGTTCGGTTTTTCTTAATTTTAAGCGGTTTAATGAAAATAAAGTTTCAAAATGTATAGACCATTTGAAACTAGACATTTCAATGGTCAAATGAGCACTTATTGAATATCAAAATTCGAAAAAAACATCAATAAAGTTGTCCGTGCAAGATAAGGGTATTTTTTTCGAAAAATGTTAGTTTCTGGGAAACTATCCGTTTACCAAACAAAAAAAAATCATGCTTATTTAACGCAACACAAGGTATACTCTTACAAATTTTCATGTAAATTGAATTATTTTTACGGGAGAAAAAAATTAAAAACTGAAAAATCGATTTTCCGCCATTTTATTCGAAATTTGAGGTTATGTCAAAATATGTTAAATACAAAAGTTTTAGATCTTTTTATTATCTACAACTTTTGTATTAAACGTTTTCCACTAGGAGGTCATGTTTCACCGCAAATCGCAAAAAATCGTTTTCAACCCCTAAATAGCATCCCCATTTTACCATTTCCCTTTTTTTCGAGTTTAAAAATTTTTTTTTCTTTTAGTTATGACCTTAACGACATTTCATTGTCGGTCCTTCCCTGCTATTAATTTATTTTTTTTTCCTCATTTAAATCCGCTTTGGCACTAGCCTATATGTGCTAAATTTGAAGTTGATTGGCTATATTTTCTACTTTTTAGTCAATTATGTATATACCTTCTGCATTTGTTGCTGGCCGCCATTTTGAATTTGGAATGACGCTACGCCGCTAATTGTATTCTACCTGTCATGCCCTTTCATTTAATACCCATGTCGGAGGTCGGGGAACGCAAATGCAAAAATCGGCCGCCATCTTGATTTTTTTTACAAAACAATCAGATTGCAGTTCCACGCGAGCTATGCATATGAGCAAAATTTGAAGCCGATCGGTTATGTGGAAGTGGGTCAAAATCATGTTGAAGGTTTTTTTGTTAACGGTTATTTTTGTTAACGGTTTTTTTTGTTAACGCTTGATTTTACTACCCATCTATTTTCATACCGTGCTCTATGAAACGATTCTTAAGGAGTAAACTCCAAATTTGTCCAAACTTCTTAAATCGTATGCGAGAATCTACCAAACTCCAGAATTTAGCAAAATGGCGAATATCCAATTTAAAAGAGAATAGTATTTGTTCCACTAGGTAACGTATAGGCCCTAATGTTATGCTTTCTGTATATCACTGTTTTACTGCTATTTAATGACGTAATCTGGCGGTGCCTCGCGATATCAAAAAAAGTGAATGCGTGGTCTTACGCACGTTAGAATTGATCCGTATAAAATACATATATCTATATTTATTCGTTTTTATTCAAATCTTCACCACAATCAAAAAAAATGATAGATTTGTGAAAACTAATTTTTAAGTTTATAGTTAAAAAATTAGCTCAACCTGTAATCCGTGTACACTATATTCATACATTATACGCACACTCATAAAAAAGTTCAATGAAAACCCAGAACTTGAACGAAAATTTCCGTTCCAGTCGGAGCTGCTTTCCATTCTCCTTTCAAGCCGAGTCTCTTTTTAACTTTGTATTGGAGCGAAAGAGAAAGAAGACTTGAATGTAAGAAAATGTAATGAATAAATTGAAAGTGTGGAACCAGTCATAAGCCCCGGTATGTTCGACTACAAGAAATTTGCTAAAGAAAACTTTTACATTTGTTTCCCTAAGAAAAAATGACAACAGTTCAGAAATTTTGACAGTTACTTATTTTCATTGAAGACATTACATAAATTGTTTTATGATTGTTTGGAATTAATGAAATTGTTTTAATTAGTAAAGAATTATAAAAGACTTAAAAAATATGAATAAAAACCAACAGCATATGTTATTATTAACATTGCGGAAAGTTACTTTCAAAACCACCTGACTTTAAGAAATAAATGTATCGGCACTTATGTATTTCTGGAGGAAAAACTAAAATTTTATCGACATCATTAAAGCATTAAAAAATAGGTACAAAAAACTTTTAAGTTAAATGGTTTTTATTTGAAATCATAAGCTGTACCAAAAACTAGAAAATAATTAGAACACAAACATGGGCCTTCTCGAGATTCTGACGTCTGGTAAGAAATCGTGCAATAGTAGCCGTGCTGTTTTCTCATGTCGTATGCCAAGGGACACTTTATGTCGCTGCGTCAGCGGATTAAGTAATAATATGAGACTTTTAACAGACTAAAATAAAAACATGGGGCGCATTTGAAATATATTTTTGGTGGGCTTGGAAACACATTTTTCTAGACAAGTCGATCTTATTTAATTATGCAGTCGTTATACAGATTTTTATGCGCCCCATGTTTTTATTATAGTCTCATTTATTCAGAACATATTTGAAAAATTCATCCGACATATTGGCGCGGCCATTTTAAATTTTCAAATTTTGACCACAGCATCGTTATTCGTGGCCCTAAAAACCCCGAATCGAAACACAATTGGAAAATTCGTCCGCCATATTGGAACCGCCATCTTCATTTTTTTTACAAAATTGTCAGATTGCATTGTCACGGGAACTCAATGTGTGCGCAAAGTTTCATAAGAATCGGTTAAGTAGAAGTAGTTGAAAAATCTGTCACAAGATTTGAACGAAACAAACAAAGAAATGTACGAGGTGAAGCTAAATAAAACTATTAAAAAATACGATATTTCTGGTGTCATTTCTTTTCTCTAGCATACTGGTTACAGAAATAGATACAGAAAATATTTCTGTGCTATTTCTTGACCATTTTTTTCAGAGGTTTTAGATAGGCAAAGAAATTTCTTGGGTCTAGCATACCGGGCTTTAGACAATAAACTAAATTTCAATCTGCACTATGATATTATTACTGCTAGAGCCAAAAGTTTATAGGCTTCATAAAGAGAATGGAAAAGAATTCGGAAATTTATGGGTTATCAGAACAATGTTCTTCTTATTAGGCCATCCTATCCTAGAATATGCATGCCCTGGGATCCTATATTTCACGTAAATAGTAACAGGATTGAATCAGTGCAATCGAAACGTCTGCTTTTTGTCCCGAGACCTTTGACTTTTATCATAATTTGAAATAATCTAATATGAAATTGTAGTTTATTCATTAATTAAATTTAACATTACATTAATTTTACATTTTACTTCTTTCTGGCAGCACAAATTATAGTGATGTCAAAAGGCAGAACCACTTTAGATATTGCGCCTAAAATTTATTTCCGTTTATGCCAATGCTAACATGGTAGGCAACTCCAAATTGGTACCGACATAAACGCCCACCTTATCTCAAAAATGAATTTTAATAATTCTTTAATATGGCAATCTGCCTACTTCTAGGTGTTACAAAAATTCAAAATTCAAATTTGCAGGTGTTGCCTAATTTTCTAATTGCCCAGACTTGTACACAATAATAAACTAATTTAGAATCAGATTGTTCATTTGACAATCGATACCGACTTAATTCGCTGAATACAAATTGAAGTCGTCGAAGAAGAATATTTTAAAACGTGTAAAAGCATTTCATGATTCGTGGTTATGCAAAAATTGCTGATTATTACGCAACGCTGTCTGCTCAGAATTGAAATTGTTTTGAGGCCTAAAAGTGGATGGGCTGTGAATCTGCTAGTTTCGGCGAAGACTTCCTTTCACTTGCTGGCAGCCAACATATGTACATCTTTTACAAGCGCTCATATAAATCGAGCAAGGTCGTTGCAGTTGCACTTATTACAGCTCCTCTTCATTGTACTTCACTTTCACTGGTCATTTTTTGAAGGTCGTAATAAAAATTAACAAAAGATGCATTTTTCTGTAAACTGCATAATGAGGTGTGTGGATAACTGTCCAATGAAGGAACCAGTTATGTTTCTTTTAGTAAAAATGCCTCGCTATAATTGTGAATTTATTGAATTTTACAGGAAGTTTTACGTTTTTATTAAGAAAAGCTACCAAAAAATATTTATTTTACTATGCAGCGATTGCGGATGATTTCATTAGGCTTAAAAATACATGAAGCATTTCTTCCACACAATACGGGATTTTTAAATGAAAATTGATTTTTTTCTCAATGTAGATTAACCAATATTCATTAAATAATTATTTTCTTTCAGATTAGTTCTTGTTTTAGGATCCAAAACTAACGATTCAGGAAATTAAAAGGCCTTTCCGCCAAAAGCGCGTGGGATCTAAGTCCGCGTAGTGACGACGGGCCTTTAAACGCCAGAGAGCCAGGGCACCAATTATAATAATGAAACGCACTAATTTTTTATACCACTAACACTCGAGTATATCCATTTTTTATCATGTATTGTTGGTAACGAAAAGTGCATTTTAATTTCGATAAGTAGTTAATAATGGTGGTCTTTTACAGTTTTAGATAGGTGGGAGTATTCTGCGTACTACCAATTTCCAGTACAATGAGTTATGAAAGTAAAAATTTTGTTTTTTTTAACAAAAATTTCTACTTCAATTACCTTTTTCGCCAAAAAATACTTCTTCTTCTTCGATGGCTCTACAGCCAAATTCGAGCCTTGGCCTCCATCAGCTTCTTCCTCCAGACCTCTCTCTGTTGCGCAGCTTGCCTCCAGTTTCTGATGTTTAGGAGTTTTGCTGCATCAGCCTTAACACTGTCTTCCCACCTTGACCGTGGTTTGCCAACTGGTCTTTTGCCATCTGGTAGTAAATATAGGGCATTCTTTGGTATCCTTGAGTCATCCATTCTTTGGACATGGCCGGCCCAACGTAAGCGCAGTAGCTTGGCATGTGTTGAAAGTTTACACTCTTTGTATAGATCGTACAATTCGTGATTGTAGCGTATTCTCCATGCGTTATCTTCATTGGTTGGGCCGTATATCCTTCGGAGAACCTTCCTCTCAAATATATCCATCTTATCTGCGGACTTTTGGGAGAAACTCCATGCTTCACACCCATACGTAGCTACTGTGCGTATGATCGTTTTATAGATTCTTATTTTCGTTTTTCTGTGGATGTCTCTGGATTTCATTACTGGCAGTAGTGAGAAGTATGTTCTATTTGCGGCGTTTATTCTTCTTTGCAGGTCTATCCTCTCATCGTTGTCTTCGCTGACTGTGGACCCCAGGTAGTTAAATTGGTTTACCCGTTCAAAGTTATATTCTCGCCAGGTGGTGTTGTGGTGTCTTCTTCTTCTTTCCACCCTCGACTGAATTAGAATCTTGCTCTTGTCTGCATTTATTTGCAGCCCTATATGTTTAGTTTCATCTTCTAATTCTGCGAAGATTTCTCTAAGGTGTGACAGTGATCTGGCAAGGCAGTTTATGTCATCGGCATATCCTGCCAACAGTTTTGATTTGTTAAGCAGGGTTGCGTTCGCATCAATGTGTACTTTGCGAATTACTCCTTCTAGGCAGAGATTAAATAGCATGGGTGCCAACCCATCGCCCTGCTTTAGGCCTTGCTTGACTGGGAAGGATTCCGTCAATTCTCCTTGTATTCTGACTGCCACTGCACACCTTGTGTTCTCCATTGTCATTTTTGTTAACTTAACTATTTTGAGGGGGATGTTTAGGTCCAACATCGTCGCATACATTTTTTCCCTGTCGATGCTGTCGTATGCTTGTTTAAAATCGATGAAAAGTTGATACACGTCAATGTTGTATTCCCAGCATTTTCGGAGGACCTGCCTTATTGAAAAGAGTTGATCTATTGTTGACCTATTTCTTCGGAATCCAGCTTGGTACTCACTTATTGCGGCTTCTGCATAAGGTTCCAGTCTGGCTTTGATAATGTTGGTCATTAGTTTGTATACCGTGCTTAAAAGAGATATGCCTCTATAGTTTGCACAGTTGAATTTGTCCCCTTTCTTGTGTATTGGGCAGATAATGCTTTGCTCCCATTCTGCAGGCATTTTTGAAGTGAAAACTTCTATAGGCACGTTGGGCACTTTTTGGCCTGGGGAAAAAACTAAAAACTCGCGTCACGCGCACTTTTTGTGTGCCGTCACGCGCACGTACCATCACGTGAGAAAAATGTTTCCTTTGGGGGTTTTAGTTTTAATTATGTAGAATGAATTATATATTATATATTAAATATTATATATTATATATTAAATATTATATATTGAATATTATATATTTAATATTATATATTAAGTATTGTGTATTATGGGCTATGTAGTGTACTACGTACTATGAGCTATGTACTAATTATTATGTATTAATTATTATGTTCTATGTGCTATGTATTATGAATTATGTAGTATGTACTATGTACCATGAACCATGTACTATGCACTATGTATTATGTACTATGTACTACACACTATTTACTATGTACTGTATATTATGCACTATTTACTATGTATTATATACTATATACTATGTACTATGTACTATGTATTATGTTCTATGTACTATGTACAATGCATTATGTATTATATACTATGTACTATTTACTATGCACTATGTACTGTATATTATGCACTATTTACTATGTACTATATACTATGTATTATATACTATGTACTATGTTCTATGTACTATGTACAGTACATTATGTATTATATACTATGTACTATTTACTATGCACTATGTACTGTATATTATGCTTATTTACTATGCACTATGTACTATGTATTATGTACTATGTACTATGTACAATGCATTATGTATTATATACTATGTATTATTTACTATGCACTATGTACTGTATATTATGCACTATTTACTATGTATGTACTATGTTCTATGTACTATGTACAATGCATTATGTATTATATACTCTGTACTATTTACTATGTACTATGTACTGAATATTATGCTTATTTACTATGTACTATATACTATGTATTATGTACTATGTACTATGTACTATGTAATACGTACTATGTTCTATGTACTATGTACAATTCATTATGTATTATATACTGTGTACAATTTACTATGCACTATGTACTGTATATTATGCTTATTTACTATGTACTACATATATACTATGTATTGTGTACTATGTACTATGTACTATGTACTATGTACTATGTTCTATGTACTATGTATAATGCATTATGTATTATATACTATGTACCATTTACTATGTACTATGTACTATTTACAATGTATGCACTATGTACTATCCACTATATACTATGGCACAACCTTCTATATTTACAAGCCATGAACAAGAATCTCAATTGAGAGAATCGGACCACCAAATTCTCCCAAATTCTCCAAATTACACTAACAACATAACGTGATTTCACCGAGTTGTGGTCCGATTGAGCGGAAATTCGCTCTCAATATTTTCCTTGTTCATGGCTTGTAATATAGAAGGTTGTGACTATGGCCATAGAAATCCACACATTTGAAAATTAGTATGTGGGTATAAAGTTTAATCGTGCATTTCCGAAGCTTGGTTTAGCCTTCCACGCGACTGATCGCATACCAAAAATGTATGTACATCGTTCATTATATGTGAGTAACTACTTTTGACTGCATTAAATTAGTTATCCTAAATTGATGTTAAAATGTCTGTATCCATCAATCTTTCTCATGTAAGTATAGTTATAATAAATATAAAAATATAGGTTTTTTTCTCCAAATACATGCAAGAATTGCCCCTGAAAATATTAGCCACGTAGAATGAGTGCGTATGAGTATTTTAAAACGTTAAAACGGCGATATCTCATGAATGGCAATTCTTAGGGGAAAATGTATAAATCTCTTTTTGTAGATATCCGCTTGATCTACAAAATTTCGTGAACACTATTTTATGATAAGATATTTGCAAAGAACTGATATTTTGACCTTTTGACCTTCAATAAAAAAAATTCATCCCGACCGATCGCGTGACAGACTCGACATTTTATGTATAATGATATGTTTTTAAGAGCTGTACCAATTTTCAGCAACCTTCGAATTATCAATGAATTTCAGCTGTTTTTCGTCTATTTTGACTGGACATAAGCTCAAGGGGTAGTACTTGAAAACATATAATTATTTTAGTAACGACAAACTGAAATCTCTATGAGCTTTAATCCTGCTCTCAAAACTATATAAGCTCATTCCATCTTTCCAGTACTAAAATAAATAATTTTATGGACCAGTAATATCTTCAAGTGTTTCCTATCGCGATTGTAAGATAAAATTTCCGGACATAAACCCCAATTTTCGAGGAAGTAAACTCAGCATTAATAAAAGGTGGATGAACTCCAGGAGGACAGCAAGATTTTTTTAACAAAATCTTTACAATACCGGCCCAAGCCCAAAATGCTCCAAATCCCGAGCCAGACATTTTCTTTCACTTTACTTCATGACCAAGGTGAAGTCCAACTTAATGGATTTTAATCGATTACATCGATACTTACCTGCGGCGGTAACGCAATAGTTTCACTTTCAATTAGAAGTGACAAGCAGCGCAGTACGGCCGCATGATTGCTGCAATAAATGAGCTCCAATTGCACATAAAACTGTCGTGATCGAGGCGCTTCTAAGGTTAGAGGGAATACAAATTGCGCAACAAATACTTGTGGTGACTAATTAAAAATCCTTGGAGAATTTGTGGGCTTACCCGACCTAACCTGTTGTTGTCTTTAATAAAAGCGTTAATTCAAAATAACTGAGCAGATCAAAGGGTTATCAATGAAACAATAGGAATTGAAATCAGCTAAATTTTGGCTTAGATAAGAATAGGAAAAGGAATGAAGCCCACCAACTCACGTCATAATGTTTTGTAAAGGTGACTTTAAAACCTGCAATTACTTACCTGCGGGGCAAGCCAGTTGTTTTGCATAATATCGAAAGAGCACCAGATCAAGGGGTTATAATTTGCAAGGAATCCAATGTCAATGTCAGATTCCCGGATCGCAGGTCAACAATTTTGCGAGGCGCCAATTAATTCGCACAAAACCGGTTTTAATTTGTTTATGCAACCATGAAAATCGTGGTAATTTTATGCTACTGAAAACTGAATCCAAGTAATTTTATGTAATTATGAGCGATTTTACGATCTGTAAATCAAAATAAAGTTTGAAGGAAGCAAACAGTTGTTGAATGGAGAAGTTTTTCACCATCGTCTAGTGTCTAATCAATTCACTACTATGAGTAGACCTTCAGTAGCTGAAAGACTTATTTAGTGATGCGATGAAGACGAAAATATGGAAGAAGTGGAAATAGAAGAGATAAATAGGTAATCTCATCATATCACAACTTGTAACCCGTGGATTAAGCCTACGGGGGCGGGGGGGGGGGGCACCATGTAAAAAACTCCCCTTGCAAGCTAAAAATTCGTAAACCTCTCGGTTGACTTTTGACCCGCTGTATCACGGACATAAAATGACATGGAGTTTCGACCAATACCTCGTTAGAAAGATATTTTCATTGCCCGTATTTCTGCTATTTACCACATTTCCATATGAGCAACCGTTAACGAAATATTCAAAAAAAATGGCGTTATTAATTATTTC
Organism: Thereva nobilitata; assembly: GCA_963855945.1. Classification (NCBI taxonomy): domain Eukaryota; kingdom Metazoa; phylum Arthropoda; class Insecta; order Diptera; family Therevidae; genus Thereva; species Thereva nobilitata. The sequence continues at coordinate 85,344,924 of OY979696.1, forward strand.
AGGCACGTCCAGTGCGAGCTTTGGCGTTGGATTGCTCGTGAACTACATAAGCGATAACCACGATTAAGTGCTCATTCTAAAGGCAACTACTAGCACTTTAAATTTGTTACTGGGAATTAAGCCAAAAAAATTAATATTTGGCGAGTTAATTGCAAAAAACTGCATTCAACCCTCACCACACGATCATGGTTGAACTTTGACCGGCCATAACTTTAAGCCAAATCAACCTACAGCGCTCGTTGAGGGCTCATTTTTTAGATAATTTTATTCTCCACAACTTTGATCATTATCAGCTATCATTGCATGCAAACGAGCTATTTAATATATACAAGTTCTCTCTCTTTTTCAAGATGGCGGCTTTTCCCAAGCCACTGCGACCCCACAAACTTGGTTTTATCATTGTCAGATGTACACGAACAAATGCCAAACAAAAAATTCTGTACCTCCTAAAATGCAATTTCATCCTCTTTTTCGACTAATTTGACTGGACTAAAAGTTCTACGTAAATTTTGTGTAGGACATTTTTATGCAGATTTACCTCGCGAACAAATTTTACTTAGTCAAAATTTAAGTAAAACCGTTAATTTACGAGATATTTGAGAAAAACTTTGACCCTTCGTAACTTGAGTGGTAGGCCGACCAGTTGGCTTTATGGACGTTTGAGAAATTATTTATGAACCCAGAATAAAGAGAATCTTGCTGGAAAATCTCCAGTTGGCATTTTTTAGAGGTTTGGCCTTTTTTTGTATAAAGTGACTGGGCTATAGTACCTTCTTCGAAAGAATATTCAAGTAGCGTTCATGCAATAATAAGGTACAAATCACTATCTTTAAGTCATGACGAGGACAGTTAGAGATGCCAATGCAAAAATAGGACGGGAAGCACAGTTTCAGCCGACAATCGGAAAGTTTAGTTTGCGCGAACACCAAAATGATAATGGATTAAGATTGATAAACTTCGCCATGGCGCAAAATATGGTCATATCCAGCACCAAATTCCAGCATAACGATATTTAAAAAGCAACCTGGAAGTCGCCAGATTGACTAACTCAACGCTATTGATCATATCCTTATAGACCGCACGATACCGATCCAATGTTCTTGACGTGGGATCATATCGCCGTGCAAATAGACTCTGACTACTTCTACGCCAGTCAAATTAGATTTTTTCGTGCCAACCGAGCCATCCGAAATGTAAAATATGGGTGAAATAGGAAAAATTCCGTAGAATTTGATGAACTATACTTTTGGCACTCGTAGGCCTTTGGGAAAATTTCCAAAATGGCGTCAAAAGAGGGCCAAAAAGAGATTTTCGCGTTTTAAAAAAAACTACACATTGTACCAAAAAAAGGTTTGTATAAAGTTTGTAAATCTTTTTCATACTAATAAAATGAGACCAGTTTGATGTCAATACATAAACAAATAAAGGAGTAATTGCCAAAAAAACCGCTAAAAATCACGTTTTTTTTAAATGCCAAACCAAAAAAGCGATTTTGTAATGAAACTCGTGGAAAGTGTAGTCCTTGGGGAGTGCAATAAAAACAGTGGCGTAACTAGAAGTTTTGCCGCCCGGGGCGTTCTCCAATTTGCCGCCCTTTCTAAGTCAATCAAATGGTGGTTTTATAAATTAATAAACATAAATAAATAATTGTAACTGAGACAAACTATAGGTGAGGAACTTTTCGGGGGTGCCATATTTAAATTAGGCAGTAATAAAGGAGGCCGCACAAGTTGATATACGTATAAATGCAACTTTTATAAAAATACAAGATACTTTTTTAAAGGCCACAAGAAAATTACGGAGGTCGCAGGTTCCCCACCTATGAGACAAAAAAATTACCATTAAATATTTTTTATTTTATATTTATAAATAAATACTTTCATTTCTTTTGGATAAACAAACAAATTGTACACATGTGTATGCCAACTTGTTTACTTTTCTAACTTTCATAGTAAAAAAAAATCGTATAATGCTCTCAAAATTTATATTCTTTTTCATTTCTTGTTCTATAGAAAATATTGCAATATTTTGTAGTCTTAAATCACTCTTTGTGGATCGAAGATAAATTCGATGCTTTGCGTTGATACCGGCACAACTTAAAAAAGTGCAATTTTACAGGAAGGGGTTTTTAAGATTTCCATTATGGAAAATACTGAAGAATAGAAATTTTATTAATTATTATCAGTAGTAATGATATATGAAACTAATAATTAATTATTAGGCTAGTCGGTGAGGCATTGCATTTTTGGCCCATAGGCGAGATTTAGGGTGTAGTTAAACAACCGAAGTTTGCCCACAATTTGGTTGACCGCATAACTTTTTAATTAACTTATTGTGAATAAAATAGGCACTTTCTTTATATTTCTTTCAATATCCACGCTCCTGCTTGCTTTTAGTATATCATATGCATTGGGAAAGCTCTTCGTTATGAAATTCTCTAAAAAACAAGCTCTGTTAGAGGTCGCTAGATGTAAGGGTGATCTTGCAAATAGCTTCTAAAGTTTTCAAATCACGTTACTTTCACTATTTGTTTCCTCGAGAACAACTGCACATAGAACGCTGACAATTCTTGAAGATTTGAAGAAGGTTTTTATGTAGTCCCGGCAATGTACAAAAAATTTCAACAAGATCGGTTCATTAGTTTTTGTGTAGATCTAGTTTTTTTAACCTTATTAACAATGATGCCATTTTTTGTAAGATCAGGTTATAATTGGGAAACTCATTTGGAAAACTTAAGAAACAATTGAAAATGAAATCCCGTTGGAATTTTTGAAAAATCGCAATTTTGGTAGATTTTATGAGGTTTTTTAGGCACATACCATTTTATACGCGACATAAATAAACAAATATAAAAAAGGTACGTACGTACGTAAAAGGTACGAAGCGATTCTAACAATAATCTCGCCTATGGGCCAAACATTTTTTTTAGCATTTTTTCTTTCTCGCCGACTAGCCTATATGGTGCTTTTCGATAAATTTATGAAATTTCACCCAAAAAGGTGTCGAAAGGTGACGAAACAACTGAAAATGAACCAGTGTTGAGCAGGTTGACAATGGCACAAGGCGCCATCTGACAAAATTGTAGATTTAAAAATATGTCATTTTACAGAATGAAAGTAGACAGATTATGCAGATATTCTATACAATAAAAAAAATTAGAAATTTTTTTATTTGTACCAGTATGAACGCAAAGCAGGGATTTTTAATCAATTTCAATTTGTAGAAACTCCTTTCGCAACTAGCGACACTGATGGCAATTATTAAAAAAGTTCTTAGTAAAATTGCAATGTTGTGTACAGAATTTTCCAATCTACAGGGCGTCCTGTCAAAGCTCGGCAAGCGGTTAATAGTAGATAATAGACAAAAAATGATCGACAAAAAACACAAAAAGTGGGCCTATCTCTGACCGTTTTGAATTTTGCTTTTGGGGAAAAAATGTAGTTTAATGATCTAGAATAAAAAGCTAGTGAAACAGCTGTTGGTCTATTTCCACAAATAGGTTATCTTTGTTATCGTAAGAAATAAAAAACAGAAACAAAAAATAAAATGTTTCCCACATGTTTCACTGTAACTAAAAATGTACATCATTAAGGTCCTTTTTTCTGAACCTTTTTATCATCCTCAAAAGTTACCTGAAAATTTCTTTGTACACTTTAAAACTCCAGCTGGCTTGGTTTTTTGCTATTTGCCATTCAAAAATCAATAACTATTACAATAAACATCGAGCACGGAGTAGTACATAGAACTTCTACTGGACGTTGGCACCATTGATGTCTGTATCCGAGCACAATTTTAATAGATAATATTTTCAAACCTACATTGACTTGGCGATGAGGAAAAATATTCGAAATCATATACATAGTAATTCATAATTCGAAGAAATCGAATAGTAAACTTATGAAGTGAACAAGTTACAACTAAAATTAAATATAAAAATGCCGCCCCAAAATATGTGCCGCCCGGTGCGGACCGCCCCCACCGCCCCCCCTTAGGTACGCCACTGAATAAAAACGTTTCTGAAAAATTGCAAAATAATAAATATTTTTTGCAAAATACGGTTTTTTCGAAAAAAAAAGACCTTTGTTGTCGAATTCGATTAGCTCATAGCCATCAACACCTACAGAAACGTTTTTGGGCTCAAAATGTCCTGGAAGAGTTCTGCTAATAGTTGTGTTTTGTGCGCACATGCCTACTTCATTGGAAACATGCGAAAAGATGGCTGGAAAAACGAAAAAACAATTTTGCTCAAAAAATTCGTTTAATTGCATATCGATAGGGGTTAATTTTCTACGATGGTCGTAAAATATATTTTTTTTTCCTATCGATAGACAATTAATCGAATTTTATGAGCAGATAATCGAATTTTGTGGGCATACACGGTCAAATTGGATGTACATCCAGATTTTCATCAAACCCATGCGCGCAACGAGTTTTGATCGGCCGACAAGCTCACAATCGATAGTTTTGGTTCTTGGTTGTACATCCGCACTTCGATGTACATCCGCTTTGACCGTGTATGGGGGCCTTTAGTGTTCATGTGTTCCATGTAATGACGGCCTCTGAACGGTGAAATATTTAACTGCTGCTACTACTCTCTGGGGAACACCTCTCTCCAATATTGAACTTCTTTTTGGAGTGCCTTAGTAAATTGAACATCAACACTGCCTTTGAAACCCACCCCTTAATTTTAGTTTTCCTAAGTTATTTTTATGAGTAAAACAGTTTTCATGTACTAACATTCGTTGATTAGCATTTTTCCAGTCATTGAATCCCGTAGAAAATGCGCTCGTCGTATCAGTTTGTCCAAAAAACATAAATGGAAAAGCATCCCTTTTCATCATCTTGAAATTTTTTAAAAACAAGCTCTTGGATATATTACGAAGTTTGTCTGAATATTGTCTTTTAGACTGATTGAAGTCTAAATCGTTTATTTTGTATCACCCTTTAGTTCACACATACTCTTGTAGTTGTTCATTTTCATTCATATAGCCGGATCCGTACTGGAAACAAAGTCAGTTCTCCCATTTTCTAAATCTACCTACTCTCATGCTTGACCAATCCACAGCCAATAGAGACACACCTGACAGCTGTATAAAGCTGTATAAAAAAGAGAATGAAAAATTTTTTTAACTCACCATAAACATTTTATTTTGTTAATTAAACAATTTTTTTCTTACCGTACGCTTGCGCCCCTGGCGTTGTGCTCCCCTAGTGGTAAATCCAGGAAAAGAGGGGCCGCGGAACGAGAATCATGGAGGCGAATACTGGAGGAAACCAAGGCCAACAATATGCTGTGGAGCTCCTGATGATGATGATTGAAGGCGCCTTCTATGTCAAGGACGGTCGCTAATGGGTATTGTTTATAATATATGGAATGCTCACATTACGGACCACTTCACTGGGCGCAGTTTCTATGGACTTGCTTTTGCAGTAGGCAAGTTGGGCTTTGCACAATGGTGCTTGCTCGAGCGATTTCCTTAACTCTAGCTCGATTATTCATTCTAGGATTTTCAGCAGAAAAGAGGAGAGACTAATTGGCATGAAATCTTTAGCTGTGTCATGTCCTCTTTTTCCGGTTTTCGGTATAAAGACCACTTTCACTTTCCTCCACATGCAGAAAGCGGCTTTTAAATTACTTCACTATCCAAGGAATAGTTAGTTCTTTGGTTTTCTCTAGCATCTTAGGGAAGATACCATCAGGTCCGGCTGAATTATAGGGTAAGAAGTTGTCGATTGTCCAGGCAATTTTCTCCCCTGCTACCAATGAGTTGAGCCACAACTCCGAATGACCCCGCCTACCTGGTCGCCGGTATCGGTGACCTCTTGAGGATTTTCTGTGTATCCGGGGAAGTGCATCTTAACCAGCAACTACAGTGTCTCTACAGATGTTTCCGTCCGTTCTTGAGGAAAGTCGTGTTGTAGTGCTCCTTACTTAAGATCTTGCTTAGTCTGGCAGCTCGTCCTTTCGATAGGTTCGCAATATTCCTGCCAGTTCTTGCTTCTTTATATTCACGGAGACGGTTCTTATAGAGCTACGATAAGCCTTGCCTGTAGCAGACGTTATAAGCATCTCTGGTCATCTTCCTTAGTCTGGTTCGGTTAGGAATCCTTCCGAGCTCGGAAAAATGAAAGTCGGTGTACTGCCTTTATTGCAGACCGTTACTGCAGGAACAGAATGTGTCGCTTGTCGCTGCCGCGGTCGCTGTCGCCGTCGCCGTGAAATATTAAAAGCATTCCACATCTATTACGTGAACAGAATTTGTCGCTGTCGCTAACCCTGCCGCAGTCGCGGTCGCCAGGTTTTCGGAAATTTGAAATTTTACGGGCGACAAATGACAGCTCGTGTGGATTGCTACGATTCAAGTATATAGAGCTGAAATTCTAGTATACAAATTTTAAGTTCGAGAACGTGTGCAGTCGTGTTCTTGGATTGCGTTGAAGGAAAGTAGTGAAATGCCAAAACAAGCACTCCGAACAAAAATTACGACTTGAATGCTGCACTATATCATTCTGTTCAACAAAGCGACAAGTATAGCGACAGCAACGGCGACAGCGACGGCGACAGAGGCAGGGCAGCGACAAGCGACACATTCTGTTCCTGCAGTTAGGTTGTTATTTAGTATAAAATCAAGGACTCATCTCTATCGTTTATTACGGAGCTTCCGCACAGAGTGTGCCTTGCATTTGCGTCACAGCCTACAAGCAAGTTGCGCCTTGTGGCTTGGGTTAGTTGTTGAAGCTTAGTTGCCGGGGCAGGTTCATCGCCCAGGCAAATACACACATGAGCTGATGTAGAGTCCAGTAGAAATACAGTTCGAACAACAAAAAAATTCGTTACAGCAATCTGACAGCGGGATATTGTCGAACAAGCTCTTGTAAAAGAGGGAAAAATAAATCGAACCGACAGCTGCTACCCGGTGTGGAATAGGGGGTTTTTTAGGGGTTGACAACGGTTTTTCGCGATTTCCGGCTAAACTGTGCAGCCTATCGAGAAAAATCGAAGGTACAAGTTGTAGGAAATAAAAAGATCTACAACTTTTGTGTGAACCGTTTTTACCCTAACCTCAAAATTTTTGGAAAAAATGGCGGAAAACCAGTTTTTTGGTTTTCAATTTTTTTCGTTGACACAAAACATTTTATGTAACTGAAACTTTGGCAAAAGATACCTTTTAGTGTTGCAAAAAGGCAGTAGTTTTTTCAGACGGAAATGTTTAGAGGTTGTTGCTAAATTTAATTTTTTTAAAAAAAAGCGACATTTTTAACTGCGATTCCTCTTAAAACTAGTATTTGCATGTTGCACTTAACCAGTTTATCTTAATAGTATTTTTATGAATCAAAATTTTATAAAAAATAATAGGTCATGAAAAAATCGAAGCATTTCACTGCGGGTTTCAGCTAATAAATAGCAGCATGAAATTCGTGGGGTAAAAAAAATTAAATATTTCTTTAAACATGCTTAAAACACCCAATTGAAAAAAATTATGCATTAAAGTCCTCTTCATGAATTTTTCTCTAATCTTGCTCTCTTTGCAGAGTGTTGTAAATTTTCTTCGTCAGATGCAAAAAAACTGATTAGAGAAAAATGCATGCTCTCTAAAAGTGAATTAGTGGAAATTCACTAATTCTTAGTCATTTTTCACTCATTTAAAATTGCAGACATGACACATTTTGAATTAGTAAAAAATGAGTAAGAATTGACTATTTGAATTAGTTAAATATAATAACCTATAAATATTGTCATTGAAAAATATCAAGTTTGAATATAACATTGCCTTAGTTTAATGAATTAAAATTACACAGGCCTACAAATTTTTAACTTAGAGACTAGACCTATCGTACCCGAAAAATTTTGATGCGCTGAATCCGAATCCGTGTTCAGAATGGCTCCTACACGTCTGGTTTTCGAGATATCCTAACCTAAAAGTGCAAAAACGCGTTTTTTTTTGCACTTTTTCAGGTTACGTGACGTAAGGAAAAAAATTATAATCAAAAAATGTTGTATGGCAATTGAAAGTACCACCCTGTCCCTTTTAAACCTATTTGGATTTTTTGAAATATCTTTTTTTTCACCAAAATATCGCTATTTGAAATTTTACACTTTAGCGCATTAACCCAACTACAAAAAAAAATCGAAAAAATTCTGCCCGAGACCAGACCATGTTGATCTTGCGTTTTTGCACTTTTAGGCTAGGATATCTCGAAAACCAGACGTGTAGGAGCCATTCTGAACACGGATTCGGATTCAGCGCATCAAAATTTTTCGGGTATGTTAGGTCTGGTCTCTGGGTCTGGACTTTTGTTAAATTTTGTCGGCCTTTGTTATTTACATATTCCATATATGGTATATAATAATTGTTTAAATAATCTTACTTATTAAAAAAAAAGAACCCTTTATTTTTACTAAATAAAATCCACAATAAATTAAATTTTACTAATTCAATTATCTAGCATGGACCTGTTTAGTAATTTTTTAGTGGATTCATGAACTACTAAAGTAAATAGTGAAAAACTTCCACTTATTCACATGACATGACACTAACTCACTTTTAGAGAGTGAAGAGGACTCTAGCTGAGACCCGCAGTGAAATGCTTCGATTTTTTCATGACGTATTATTTTTTATACAATTTTGATTCATAAAAATACTATTAAGATAAACTGGTTAAGTGCAACATGCAAATACTGTGTTATGATTGAAAACCACTCTCCAAAGATAAATATTCAAATCACCACGAAAAAAGTCATTTTTTCGATTTTTTCAATTTTCCGGTCATTTTTTCCATTGCAGTATACCGTTTTTTACCATTAGACGTAACAACGAGTAAGTGAGCCAAAACTGCAACGCTAAAAGGTATCTTTTGCCAAAGTGTGAGCAAAATCCCAATATTCTTCGTTTTTCAGCATTTCGCCCATATATATCTTCTAAACGGAATCACTCAACTTATTGATCTTTATGTCAAATAAAAGAATACACATTTACCTAAAATATGAGCTTAATTTTTTGCTTTTCGATAATTAGTCTAGGAGTAATTGATGTTTAAGTAAATTGTAAAAAAATAAATTTTTTTTCGGAAATACCCTGTATTTTAGTGGATAGTAGGGATACCCCCATCTCTAGAACAATTTTTTTCTCCAAATACATCCAGGAATCACCCCTGAAAAAATTAGCCACGTAGTCCAACAGAGGATTTATTGAACGTCTGATGACCTATATACAAGTCGCAAATAAGTATTTTAAATCTTTAAAACGGCGATATCTCATGAATGCCAATTTGTACGGGAAAATGTATAATAGCTTTTTTTGTAGATAATCGCATAATCTACAAACTCTACAAATACTATTTTATGATAACATTTACCGTTTAAGAGGTATTAGTCAAAAACGGAATTTTTTTTCCTAAATATCACGATTTTTTTTAAATTTCAAAATCTCCGAAGAAGCTCGAGAAACGATTTGAAAAAAAATAAGGGCATATTTCTTATGAGTCAAATATCAACTTTTCCTCAAAAAATTGGAAGTGCGAGACATCAACATAATAATTGGTTTAAAACGGGGCGTGTGTTGTCAACCTCTAAACCCCCCCCCGCCCATTCCACCCCGGATAACAGCTGTCGGTTCGATTTATTTTTCGCTCTTTTACAAGAGCTTGTTCGACAATATCTCGCTGTCAGAGTGCTGTAACGAATTATTTTTTTTCTTTCTCATTTTTACGACTAATTCTACTGGACTAGTATAGTTCTTTGCCTCCGTTTGTTTTCACCTTCACTGTAGTAATGTCTCCATAGCTGATCGACATAAGCTTAGGGTCGTACACATATTACGTAATCATCAAGGGGGTGGGGCGGTGTCAAGCATATGTTTACCCTTGATTACTTGGGGTGGGGGGGGTCCTTGGCATATGATTACGTAATTAATCTTAAAGCGTTTCTTTGCTGATTTTTTTTTCAAATTTCGCGCGCATATTGAAAATCTATACTTACCATTCCGATAATAAGTCGGGTCGATCACGATAATTGTAGCTTTAATTCGGGACTTCGGCGGCTTCGGCCGATATTTCATACCTCAGTGTACCTCAGTACATAACCTACGTTTTGATCAAGTGTTTATGTTGTGACGATTTTATATTTAAGACTTCAGTTAGTTGAGCAAAAACCAAGCCAAGCGGGATGCTCTCTTTCAATCCTTTTTTTAATCAAATCAAGCACGATCCCCCAAAAAAAGTAAATGTGTCTAAAAGAAGTGACAATGTTATGGAAAACTGGATGAGAGGAAAAAACACCAAAAGTATATGCAAAATGTAGTTTTATTTCTCCACTGGAATTAATTTCAATGATTACGTAATCATTGGGCGGAGGGGGAGGGGTCAGCCAAATGATTACGCTTGATTACACAGGGGGGAGTGTATCAAAAAAGGGCGAAAAAGTTATTACGTAATATGTGTACGACCCCTTAGGTGAAAAAGTACTAAAAAAGTACCAAATAAGACCAATTTTAACATCAAAATTACTTATAAATTCAAAAGTAAATGCCGTAGCATAAAATTGTCAGAACATTATTCATAAGAAATACTCCAAGCTTTCTAATTTTGGAAAAAAAATATTGGTTAACTACGTAGTTTTTGGAGAAAACGCGGCATAGCTCTGCAAGTTGGTAGGGTGGAACCTTCACTTTTATAATTTTAGTTACGTGGGAGTATTCTACGTACACTGGCAATTTACCCATGCAAATAGGGTATACAGGTACAAAAATACAGGGCGATATGTAAAACTCTACCAAAAAATTCAACGGGCCCTAACGGCTAAGCCGTTAGGATCCCCCCCATCCATACAATTTTTTGTTCGTCTAACCACAACCAATCAAGAGCCGGACGCTTTGTAAACTTAACAAATACACTCTGTACCCAGTAGGACTTGTAAGCTTAAAGAAGCACTGAAATGAGCCCTTACTAGTAAGGGTAGGCCTTACCATACCCCTTACAAAAGTGCATTTTCACACACGATGTCATAGGAGGTAAGGCCTTACTTTTTACTACATCGATGAGCCCTTAGGCTGAACCCACACTGAACCAGTCAGAGCAAAACAAAAGCAAAGAATACAATTTTTTAGAATTTTCAAATTTAAATCCTCACGTTAGAATTAGTGCGCCCCTACTAATTCACACAAGTCAGAGCAAAACAAACAAAGCAGTTTTCCAAAATGTTCGCACCATAATTTGTATAAAGTTTAAATGAAACAACCCCCACTGAATAAAGCAAAACGGTAGGAAAACGCAAAGCATAGCCAATCCCACACAAGCACACACAGGCACACAAAGCAGTCAAAGCAAACAGACAAAATATACACGCATTCCAAGGAAGCAACCCACACTAAACCAGTCAGGGCAAAAAAACGAAGGCAAGCAAACAAAGCATGCCTGTGATGACTGCTTGGTTTTTGCTTTGCCACACAGTCAGTTTGCAACTTCGATCCAGTGTGCTACTCTGGATCTTTCATTTAAATGATGCACCCAAAACTTTCTTTCCACTTTTTCACTAAACATGACATAGCCCACTCGTCTCACTCCTTCCACCTGCAGCCTGTATTTTCTCGCACTTTACAAACTAGTAATTCGTTTCTAAATAGAGCAACTCGATTGTGGAACAACCTCTCTCAGTCAGTATTTCCCAACTCCTAGAACATCCAAGAGTTCAAACGCAGGTTTCATCGCCACCTTCTCCAACACCCTCCCGAACCCTCATAACCCTTAACCTTCCTCTCCCGTACTAAGCTTACTGGAGTGCATTCAAAAACCTTACTATGGTAAACCACGAGGTAAGCTTTGGTTATGCTGCATCACTTCACTTAACCACGAAAATTTATGTTTAACCATGGAGGTTTTTGAAAGGACCGTGGTTAACTACGAGTTGAAAACACAAAATAATTTTCCATAAAATAATCTCCGCTATTTGCTTCAATTATTTCTTATGGGTCCATTAATTATTTATTTGCAATAATCTAACAAATCCATTGTTTACCATTAAAACAATTGAGTTGTTTTTATTCTTCTTCTTCTTAACTATCGCTAACCATGCTCCCGAACAGGGTTAAAATTTAACTACACCATGGTTAACCACGAGAGTTTTTGAACGCCAAAAAGTTATGCTTGTGGTTATGTTGTAGTAAACCACGGAGTTTTTGAACGACAAAAGTTTACCATTGTTATCCATGGTTAACCAGAGTAAGGTTTTTGAACGCGTTCCTGCTAGACATTGCACCGTGACGTGACAAACGACATAACGGACTGCTAGTACAAAGGGTGACTTATGAGATTGGAACTACCACATAAAAAAAAATAACTTGCCATTACTACATCACTTTCTTCTTCCGATTCCGATGACATTGCCGCATTGACTGGCTACAACCCACATTAAATCAAGCACGTCAAATATGTTTTTGCTTTGTTTTTGTTTTGCTCGATTTGATGTGTTTTGCGAGCCAGTCAAAACAATCACGTTTTGCTTGTTTGTGTGTTGTTCGGTGCAGTGTGGGCTTAGCCTTATATAACGCATTACAAGAGAAGGCAGATGGTAAGGGGTAATCCAGAATTAGACCCAACGAAGTTAGAAATTTGCCCAATGACTCGATGGTAGAACAGTTGCAAATACCATTACAAAAATACTAAAACAAATGAGTCATCGGGCAAATTTCTAGCTTCTTTGGGTCTAATTCTGGATTACCCCTTACCATCTGCCTTCTCTTGTAATGCGTTATATAAGGGCTCTTCTAACACCTAAGAAAATATGAGTACCCCTTACCAGATGACTACTTATATCAGTGCTCCATCGGTAAGTGCTACCTAGAATTCCTACTGGGTATTTGCAGCAAGAACATTTGCAGTATTGCAATTTACGTGAAATCAACTAACCCTACAAAAAATGATTTCCAATTATAAATATGTATTATTGTCTGTACATAAATTTATTTGGTTTAAGAAATAATTACTCCCAAAAAAATGGAACACCTTTCAGCACTTGATCTTAAAAATCCGATCTTCAATCATCAAAAAAGTTTTCGTAGCCTATTTAGTTGTCTCAGTAATGCAGGTAACATGTTCTCAATTAGCACCAGAGGGCAAATTTTTTAATGTATATAAGTAAATATATAATAATACGAACGCAGCTAAAACTGGCATGTTCAGTTCGGACCATAAATGCCGAAAAGTAAACAACATTACAGAAGCCAATTTCAACATACCTCAACTAAATATGTACAAATCTACCGCCATTATATACTCGGAATTCCATATCCCCTCAAGATTCTTTAATGAAGGTCGCGACGTCGATCAACGTGTGTAACATATTACAACCAGCCGCAATGTCCACCAACTGAAATTGAAAGTTATGTGTCAATAGCAAAAAAATCAGAAAAACAAATCGCCCGCCGCCGCGGCCATTCGTTGCTGACCGGTTTACGAACAAGAAGCAGGAAGTCATCCAAATGGGCGATAGTAAACGCGCGAATTTCAATTTCAATTTCATCCATTTGCGGCGTTGTGTTGCCTGGACCACTGGACCTCGGTCAGAACAGACCCGGTCGAATGATCTTGGGTAATTGCTTCGTTATTTAACGGAAATCGAAGAATTCAAAAATCGTTCAGGTCGAGTTCATAGACCTCATCTTTGGCAATCTGCAGATCAACATCTTGATTGTTGACCAAAAGTATTCGACAGCGCAGCTCAATGTCTCTGGTTGCCCTTGCGCCTTGCTATGCTCGATGGCTGGCTAGCAAGGTGAGCGTCAGTGCGGAGCCCGATTCGTGAAACTAAAGCAGTACTCCCCCGTTTAGCAGTAGACGTTTGCTGTCCACATGACCAGTCTGGGACATTTCTCCATATCAATGTGTATAATTTAGCTTTAAAAAATGTACCGAGATCTCTCTAATGAAGGTAGACGTTTGGAGCACAAGCCTATATCCAGCTGTAATGTAGTCTTTATATCACCTGCGCCCTCTTTGTCTATAAATCAGAAAGAAAAAAAATCAAAAATCGAGGCAATCACAAAATCCACATAAAAGATCGTTTTCAGACAGCGAGTATGGCAGTTGCTTAATAAACGTGATCGCGTTTAAGGAGTTCGTTATAGGTGATTGCGCCTGACATTGCTCGACTCGGAGTTGTTTTAAAGAAAAAAAGGTAAATAAATCCACCACAATGTAATATAACAGCTGGAGAAACCCGCCACAACTAACATCAGATAATAATAGTGTCGTTTTAATACGAAGTCGCAGTTTGTGACATCGGTGCTATAAGTTTATTTTGAAAGCGCAAGTGCAGTTGGATTGTTGCTTCCTCTGACAAAAAGCAAGTTTTGTTTTCCACATGTGAATTGGCGAAAAGTTAATTAATCCATATTACCTTAGTAACAAACAAATAAAAAAGTGTTGTGCACCGATTGGTTTGTCATAGTCAGGTTTTTCTGTTTGTAGAAAATTAGCATTCCAGTTGCGTACGAAATATTTAAAATAATGCTTTTGAAGTTAGTTTCAGTGATGATGAAGTTTGCAAATATTTCTGTGATGTTTTTTTTTGTTTCGTAAAATTGATTGTCTGACTACTAAAGTTTTAGAATGATTTACCTTATATCGACGTATAGAAAGAAGATTATATTCTTGCATGATAACCACAAGCAACAACGGAAATCATCTGCGGCAATGAGCCAATGTGTGATGTTGCAATATTGAAACGGATATGAAAGTGAAAAACGTAATAATTGCATCTGATTTCATGAAATTGAAGGGAAAAAAGAGTAATATTTACAATTAACACTTCCGTATGTAATAGTTGATGAAATTCGAACTTTTTCCTTTTTTTGTAATGATATTCCTTTATTCAAGATTATTTGTTAAGGTCAATATTTCTTGTAATGATAAAGGTGTGTTTTTGTTAAATCTGTTTTGATGTTGTAAGTCATGATCCGAGTTTATATGTGTAATCTATAGTTATAGTAAAAAAACATGGTTTTGTATTGACTAGAAATGAGGCTAATTTGATCTGTCTGCCCATAGTGGAACTTGACGAGATCGAAAATGTTTTTTGTTGAAGATTGAGTTTTGGTGTCGATCTTACAATAATTACCGCTCATTAATTTGGTTACGCAATCAATCGGATGGTATATTCGAGTTGGGATATTAAACCGATTTCTTGCCACTAACAAAAAAAGAGTTTGCACCAACAATTGTATACAAAACTCTAATGTTTGAACAAATACGCATGCCACACGGGGATGCACGCTCTCGGCAGAGGTATGCACGCTACCGCTACAGGCATGAAAATCGAAAAATGTCTCCGCTGCATGAAAAGCTCCCGCTAGAGGTACACTGTAAAAAATTTCTGTGGTAATTTTACAAAAAAAATACTGGAAGTTTTACTCACAAGCAGTTTTGTAAATTAGCAATATATATTATTAGGAATATTCCAATTATACTTTACGTATTTTTACCAACTGTGTAGTAAATATACATTATTTGTGGGATGTAAAAATACAATCAGTATTGGGAGCTTTCACTTCATAGTTTTGTAAATTTCCAAAACTTTTGTGTATGCCCTCTTCCTATACATAAAAATGGCATTTTGTTCACCATGCGAGGACCGATTCGCAATGAAAGCTTCAAGCTGCAAGCGTCACGCTGCAAGGGTCAAGCTGCAAACGTCAAGCTGCAAGCTTCAAACTACAAGCTGAGCTGAGTTTTGCTTTATTTTAGCACTGCAGCTTGAAGCTGTGAATGTGAATCATTCTACAAACCCTTTTATCCTAATTTTTGAAGCTTGAAGCTTTAATTATGAATTGGCCCTAAGCATCAAAGATTATCAAAAATTTCTTGGCTGTTACAAGAACTGCCCAGACCCTAACCAAAGTCAAAGGTCTGACCTTAACTTAAGAAAAATCGGGTATATATGCTTAGTATTCCGTTGTTACCTGTGAATTATATCTATGAGAGGGAAAATTTAAACCTTACATTCCAATAAACAATTTGTAATTTTACTGAAAATATAAGTTCTAAAATTACGCCTCTTACTGTAAAATTACAGTACAAAGTTCAGTACATAACATTGATAAATAATACTAAGGGGACGTCCATAAATTACGTGAGGTGATTTTGGCGATTTTTCGACCCCCCCTCCCCCCTTGGTGAGATGTCGTCAGATTTGGCTCGACCCCCTCCCCCCCCCCCCCTCAATCTCACGTGAGATTTTTAAAATTTTAAAAAATTTGTAGGATTTACACTATTATGCGTATTTTTAGTGTAAATACCTTAATCTGTGCTTGATTGCTTTTAGAAATCATAATTTGTGTTGAAGAACAGTACCACAAAATCATAACAGCACCAACTAGGCATGCACCCAATATAAACTACAATACTTGTGGATTACCCACTGACATATATATATGGACTGCTAAATAAGCAAAATCCCATACAAAAAAGCGGCACCAAAAACTATCGTTGTCTCGTTCCCCCTTCAAAATCCTATGAACTTTAATCGGTTTTAAAATAAAAAACAGTTCAGTGCATGTCAGCGATATAAACATAATTAGAAAAAACTAGACAGCTATAGAGTTTTTTCTTCTTTCTCTATTTCCTTTATTTTTAAAAGTTCGTTAAACAGAGGGAAAAAACCCTCACATATTTAAAAAAAATACATTTATTTAACGAAAAAACTGCTACTAAATAAAAAATAATGATGGAAAATTATTTCTATCAATTATAACATACATCTTATTACTTATTTTCCTCTAAATTCGAAAAAAAAATTGTTGTTTACATATAAAAGGTCTTCTTCTTCTGGAGAAAAATGGTGCCATTGAAAGTTGTCAATTAGCAGTCCATATCTATATGTCAGTGGGATTACCATTTAGCAGGTGATTCTGCCTACCCTTTGGAAACCAACCTCAGGGTGCCTTACAGGGATAATGATTTCTTAACAAGAGAACAGAAAACTCGTTTATTTGTAGAGCAAGCATATAAAAGTGAAAGTATGTCTGTAAATGTTCAATAGACTCCGAAACCGCTCATCCGATTGACCTGAATTTTTGTATATAGGGGTTTTCGGGTACGGCGGGTGTTCCTACGAGGTCTATTTTGCTCTATCTCGAACACTTCGGGTGGCTGTAGTGTACCGATATCCGTAAAATTCGAACTTTTGTATGGGAGGTACTCTTCGAATTACTGCTAAAGAGCTCAGATCTATATTATTTTGGTTTTTTCCGAAAAAAATACGATTCCCAAAGTTTCAGATCGATCGGTCCAAATTTAAAATGGCGGCCAACACAAAATGGTGGATTACCTTTTTCTTTGCAAGCCATTCGGTATGGGTATTAAATGAAAGGGTATGACAAGTAGTATCACTTGATTACTACTATTGGTTTATGGGTGCAGCATAGGCGCGCCGGGTCCCAGCTAGTGGAATATAAAAAAATTTAGAATTTTACAATATATTGACATACGAAGGTTGGCTTTGGCATCCACTGATTAGAGTAACGACTTGACTGTTTGAATAGTAATGGTAGAGCCATTTATGACTCTGGAGATATACAAACTTCGGAGCATTCTTCTATATATGTCATCGTTAGGTAAAAAACCTGTGACTGAAAGACCCAGGGGGGTTATCCTGGAATCCGATTCGAAAGTCATGAAATTCGGAAATAAGAAAATGGTATCCTCCACCAATGCGAATTCGAATTAAATTTGTCCGCCTGTTATCGGATTTCAGTCCGCGAGTAAAGCCATTGCCGCATGCGCTGCATTTATTTGTTTGTTTTAAAATATTCTAAAAACTCTTTAAATATTCTTGAAACAATTTATTGTTCGCATCAAAATGTCACATTAAGTTAATAAATGAAGTTGGTTGGCTGAAAATAATTTCTTTTCGAAGATTTATCAGGCATCGCTACTACCTTCCGTTTGCTTCCTACTTTCGTATCGCCTTAGAAAAGCGGAGTCTGAAGTCACAGCCAGCTTCTCAAATTGACGTTTGAGCCGCCTGTACATCAGGATACAGATTCAAGAAGTGCGGATCTGTTAGACTTCCATTCTTCACAATTCTCGATAATGATAACAAAAGGTTTTCAAAATCTATCTTGGCCTCTAGTAGGTATGTCAGAGCAGATGGTCGTCGATTCAAAATTCGAGTCCTGTAAGATGCTTAGATAACTAATTATGTCGCCTGGTGCAAATGTCTGCTTTTTGTAGTGACAATGCACCGCAGATAGCATGTGTTCTAATTGATGTGAGCCGATTCTTAATATAATCTCTATGATTGCAGTAGGATTGGGTACATTATGCACTTGAGATTCTTAGGAGCGCATTCGGTTCCAGGTTTTCAATTGGGCTTCTAGGCCTTTCTGTTTTGTTTAAGCTTAGACCCCCACACTAGTTCATCGTAGGGTCGCAATCTGTCCAAAAATGGTGGTATAAGTCAATGCATACATTACTTTCGCAGTTTTTCCCAGACCATTGTATAAAAAGATAAGAATTTTTCATCACGTCTTCATTCCCAGATATTTAAATTATTTTGTTTACTTTTTTTTGGATGTTCCAGTTGGATGGTTTTTGAAACAGTGAACAAATACAGTGTAAACGGCAGTGCAAAATTTTTATACCCAATTGCTATTGAGTCGAAATATAGTAATAATATCACGTTTTGATTCATTATTCCTTCTCTATTTGCAATATGTTTTGATAAAACCTTTCACCATGTTCATCTGATACTGCACCAAGATTTTCGTGAATGAAATCTAAGTGCGGGTGCGAAAAGACGATTTTAAAGATTTTCTCATTTACAGATATTGTACTTAAAATTGAAAAAAACAAAAAGATATTAAGAAATATTGCAAAAAAATTACAGAAAAATCGAAAAATACCCATTTTGAGGGCTATAACCCCCTAAAAAGTGGGCTCCTCGGAGTAGAAAATCGGTAGATTTTATAACCCCTTATTAAAAAGCATAAAAAGAAGCGCTCTGCCAATTTTCAGCCTGTGCTTAATTTACTTGTAACTATTAATTTAACCCAGTTTTCTCGCGATTTTACACTGTTTCTTGCGGAAAAAAATTACGTGAGATTTGCGGAGACCCTCCCCCTCCCCCACGTGAGATTTGGTGAGATTCGGCTCGACCCCCTCCCCCCCCTAAACACCTCACGTAATTTATGGACGCCCCCTAAGAAATATTGTAAATTTTTTTCATAAACGATTTAGAAAAAAACCTACTTCAAAAAAAAACCAATTCCGTGATGCACCAAAAAGGATGAAATAATTGTTGGTAGTTCTTTACAATACTAATCCAATCAGAATGGATTTAGAAAGAAGAATCACTTTTGAAAAAATATTTTTGTAATTCTTTACAATATTAATCCAATCAGAATGGATCTAGAAAGAAGAATCACTTTTGAAGACGGTGCTAACACCTGTTTTCGGGGCGATTTATTAAGTTCATAAGATTAACAAAGAAATGAAAACTATTTTCGAAGCAAATGATGAAAGTCAACCTGGCACCGTCTTCAAAAGTGATTCTTCTTTCTAGATCCATTCTGATTGGATTAATGTTGTAAAGAAGTTCAAAAATATTTTTTCAAACGTGATTCTTCTTTCTAAATCCATTCTGATTGGATTAGTAATGTAAAGAACTACCAACAATTATTTCATCCTTTTTGGTGCATCACGGAATTGGTTTTTTTTTTAAGTAGGTTTTTAAAAATTTATTTTATTTCGTACTTTTTAGTCCGTTCATTTTTTTGGGGCCAATTTAAAAAAAATTATTTATTACGATAAGTATAACACGCCGTCGTCGAAAGGATCGAGGCAGTAGCTAAATAGTTTTTGCAATAATGTATTTGCGTACTTTCGGAGTTATTTAATAAAAAAAACTTATTTAGTATGAGTATGAAACAAAATCCCCCGAATGAAATTAAAAAACAAAATTTAATCAAATTTATTGTGAGAATATAAATTCGATTGAAAAAAATGCAACAGCAACAGCCCGGAGAATCGAACACGGAACCCTTGGACGAGAGGCAAGTATTTACTCCCTGTGCTACGCGAGAGTGTCGCTATGTGCTGGCTAAATATGTACATAAGTCATATCGGAAATTCGG
Source organism: Thereva nobilitata (assembly GCA_963855945.1). Taxonomy (NCBI): domain Eukaryota; kingdom Metazoa; phylum Arthropoda; class Insecta; order Diptera; family Therevidae; genus Thereva; species Thereva nobilitata. The sequence goes on from OY979696.1 coordinate 85,365,050, forward strand.
CTATAGTTCTCCAATTCTCTTACAGTCGGCATGAGTAAGCATGAAATTCCTCACCGAAGAGTTTTAAGTTACCGATGTGCAGCTAGAGGCCTGTTGAGTCGCTTCGTTTCCAGGAACGTTCTTCACATACTTGGTTGATGAGGGGAGAAGTGGGGTGGTACCTCTCATCATGCCCACTTCCCCTTCATCCACAAAGTTCGTGAGGCACGCTCGTGGGAGCGAATCGTCTAAACAGAACCATAAAAGTTTCCACGGAAGCCTGAAACTCTCTACCTTTTCCACCTCCGCACGCATCTCTTCCTAAAAAAAGCTGTTCCTTCTTCTCCGCGTATATTTAGGCCCATTTGTGCAGCAGTTAATCTGCTAACAAATAGTGCACGCATGCGTGAGTGAAAAAAAATAACATTTTAATAAAATTCTAAATATTTATTTTTTTTGGGGAATTTAAAAAAATAACTCATAAATTCGGTTAAATAGTTCTCCAATTCAAAGGATAATACTCTTACAGTGTACATGAGTATGCATGGAATTTCTCACCGAAGAGTATGTAATAATTCTTTACAATATTAATCCAATCAGAATAAACTTAGAAGAGAAAAAAAGAAAAAAAGTCGAACTGTCCGATCCGGGGTTTGAACCCGCGATAGTTCGGTAGACTTTTACGTAGACGCTACGCCAAGTCCCTCTTAAGTATTTGGTGACAATAAAGAATTTTGTGATACCTTTGAAATAATTCTATCTGTTCAAGGTGTACTAATTTTACCAGTTTTTTAAGCCCACCTTCGAACTCCTTTTTCAGAATTTAAAAAAAAATGCATGGGACCACCGTGGTAAACTACCCTCTCAAGCAAAAAAAGAAAAAAGCAAAAAAGTTATTGCTTTACAAAGTTATGCGTGAACAGGACCAAAAAAAACATACCTACGCGTCGAATTGATAACCTCCTCTTTTTTGAAGTCGGTTAAAAATACACAAAATTGTGTAAAATATAGGTCACATTCAGGTAATCAACATTTACGTCACGCAGTATTGGAGATTCTCAATATCTTTATGTGAAATTACAAAATTTATAGTAAAATTACAATAAATGTGTAGTAAATTAGTATTTTATATCGCGATTTGTAATTTTACTGTACATTTGCACTGTGAATTTACATATTTTTTTTACAGTGTATGCACGCTTCCGCTACAGGCATGAAGATCTATAAATGCACTCGCATCGGCAAAGACCATTCCAAACAGCAGTGTCGTTTTTCCAAGCAGTTCCCAACTAAGTACTAACCACGTCCAATGCTGCTTGACCTACGCAATCGAACAAGAACCGGCCTACTGAGTATGCGAATGGCACCCTTTATGTTCACCACAATAATTGCCTTTTTTCTTCGTCCTATACCATTTTGTTAAAGCCCCAATTTTGCTCCCTTTTAAGTTGGAAAAAGTGTGAGTGAACCGTTCCTCGTTTGGGTGCCATACAGGTAATTTGACACTGTGCGTGCGCGCCTGTTGCAGGCTAGGAGCGGGAAGCCTTAAGCCTGAGCCTAATATGACGTACCGTAACGTAACTGTATGTAACCTAAAGTATGAACATGAGTGTTCATATGGTACCGCCCTAAATTGACTTAATAAACTTGACGAATGTTCGATACATTCTGGTATGTTACGTACGGTGCCGTAAGAAGGACATAAGACGCTAGCATCAGTAAGCCGGTAAGCGGTATCATTCCCAAAGCAATTTTTCGCTTGAGTTTTTTCCTTTTCTAAGCTCTTTATATTTCCCCAACAACTTAAATAAATGTAATAAATCGCTTAAATCTGCATTTACGGAATCCATTTTATGCTCGTAACTTTGCATTTTTATTTAGGGTCATGTTTCAAAGTAATGTAAGTAAGCTCAAGCTCGTCCAGTGTTCTTACGGTACGGTAAGTCATATTAGGTTCAGGCTTTAACATTGTCTTCACACCTTGACCTTTGTTTGCGAACTGGTCTTTTCTCATCTGATTGTTGATACAAAGGCCTTTTTCGGTATCCTTGAGTCATCCATTCTTTGGACATAACTGGATCAATGTAAACGCAGTAGTTTGGCATTTACACTATTTCTATAAGATAAGTCATACAATTCGTGATTATAGCGTATTCTCTTTGCATTGTCTTCAGAATCACGGCAACCGTCACGGGACATTGGCCTATAGGAGACCATGCTGCCAAATTGGGCATCCCGTTCAACGTCTGTTGTCGTAGCTGCGGGGAGAAACACTTGTAGGCAGCGCACACTAGGCAGTTACGTTTTGGAGGACTTAAAAGAGATTTCCAGACTGGAGATCAGGTCACTGTTAAGCTTCCTAAATTCCACAGGATGGCTTTAGGCATCCGTTACACCCGACCAAACGACCACTCAACATAAGGTACACGAGTTGTGGCAAAAAAATGGCGTGACAAGCGCTAATTGGGCCTCCGGTCGCACTGGAGGCAGCCCTTCACCTACCTCCCTAACTGTAGTATATTCTTATTTTGGTTTTTCTGCTGGGTTTCATTGATGGCAGCAGTGAGAAGTAGGTTCTATTTGCAGCGTATATTCTTCTTTGCACGTGTATCGTTTCATCGTTGCTTTCGCTGATTGCTGATTGTAGGAAGTTAAATTGGTTTGGTTTGATTGGCCTGTATTTATTTGAAGACTTATCCTCTGAGCAATGACAGTGATCTGGCAAGGTAATTTATGTAGTCGCCGGCATATCCTGCCAACGTCAATGTTTATTTTGCGAATTACTCCGTTAGACAAAGATTAAATAACATAGGTGCCAACCCATCGCCCTGCTTTAAGCCTTTCTTGACTGGGAAGGACTCCGTCAGTTCTCCTCGTATTCTGACTGTACACTAGTCCAGGCAACGAAGACAAAAAAAAGGTCCAACAGAGGAAAAAATACATGTAGAAGCCAGTTTTGCGGAGGTGGGGACTCTAAAGGTCCTTTTTTTAGTTTTTCGTTAATAACTCGAAAACTATGGCCTCTTGCGAAAAAGTGTCCATATACTAGAAAAAATGTCCGTATAATTCGCTAGGAATAATATTTAAGGAGATATGGGCCCCTGTGCTGAAAGTCGAGTAGTGTTTCGCGACAAGTCGTTTGAGTTGAAGAAAATGACGTTTCAGTAGAATTGCGACTTTCAGCACAGCGGCCTAGAGTGGAAATTCTAATTTGAGTTTAGGCTCTGTACTGAAAGTCGTGATACGACTAAAGGCTGGAGTACAATCATTCCGTTCCGTACCGTTTCGTAAAAATGTCAAAAGTCGGATTGTTAGAATTTTCATTGGAAGTGTTCGTGAAAACGGAATGGTGACTACAATGGACGGTTCGGAACGGTGCGGAATGGAAAAGATGAGCAAATTCCATCTTTTTACGAAAAGGTCGGAAGACATAACCTCATTTGGTGCGATTTGGTGGTCGGTAATTTAAAACATAAATATGGAAGACGAAAAATTAATTGAATTAGTAAAAACATATCCTGAAATTTTTAATAAAAAAAATTAATTCTATTTGGACACAACATTTTATTATTTCTGCACTCACTTCTTTTTAACTTAATAGTTGTCAAAAACGGAATGAATAGGCTGTATTGTAGCCAGTTATCCAACTCCACGGAACGGTACGCTTACGGTGCGGTTCGGAACGGAATCATTGTACTTCAGCCTTTAAGCGTCACTTTCTTCAGGTACTAGTACACAAATAAAAGAAAAAAAAAGGGCAAATATTTAAAAATTGATTTCTCAGAACCCTTAATACATATTAATGTAAACTTTTTTTTTAAAAAATTATTCTATTCTTAAATAAAACAAAACAAAATTTTTTTTAGTTTCGACTATTTGTACCATTTCTAGATGGCGTCGAAGTCAAGGTCAAGGAAAAATTTATGTCTCCATGGCAGAGAGTGATAAATCAATTTTTAAAAATTTGCCCTTTTTTTGCTTTTATTTGTGTACTAGTACCTTAAACACAAACGACTTGGCGTGTCGTGACGGCTACTTGGCGTGTGTACAGCAGATGCACCCATTCGTACACTGGAAGGGGAGAGCAGTACGTTGATTTCTTGGTATCACGGCAGAGAGCACGAGGTCAAGCTAAGATTCACGAATGGTTCAATGACCATCCCCTTTTCCAAAATTGAATTCGCTCATGTCGTTGTCAACGGGCAACCTGGCAAACTCCAAAGTAAACTGCCACCAACCCCTAGATATTGGAACCAAAACCCTGCAAAGTTTCATTGGCAGCGGATTTGGTGCCACGAAGCAGTCTAAGAGCCGGTTTAGACGATGCGCTCCAGCGCATGTGCCTCACAAAGTTTGTGGATAAAAGGAGAAGTGGGGTGGTACCTCACATCATCCCCACTTCTCCCTTCACCCACAAAGTTGGTGAGGCACATGCGCTGGAGCGCACCGTCTAAACCGGCTCTAAGAAGAATGTGGTTTTGTCACTTAGCGGTATGAAAATTTTTCGGTGTGACAACTTCAACATCTTCCATTCGCCAAGACGATCCTCCTTCTACATTCTCTGCCTCTCCGGATACGACACCACCTCTGCGATACATGGAAAGAGCAAAGTGGAAATCGTTTCAAAGCAAATCCTGACGTCACCCATGAAATCTCATCAACTTGTGGCAGTGATTTTTGGGGATAATTATGATTTTTGGCCATTGGGGTTGCCATTTAAATTTTAGATTCACCCCCACCCCCCGCGAGGAGGTGAGATTTGTGTGCAAACGATTTCACCCTTCAAGTTGAGCAACTTTCGTTCAAAACTTTTTTCACGAAAACATGCCCTTCAGGATATATCGGACCGTTGCCGGACTTTCGCTGCACCCTGTATATTGTGCTTAAAAGGGATATGTCTTTATGGTTTGCATAGTTAAATTTGTCACCTTTCTTGTGTATTGAGTAGATAATGCTCCGCTTCCAATCTTTAGGCATTTTTTCGTTTGCCAGTGAGAAGTTCGTGTATAGCTGCTGACAGGGGAGCGTCTCCTTGCTGGATCAAATCCTCTGGGATGTTATCAATTCCTGGGGATTTATTGTTTTTTAAAGATCGTATGACACTTTTACTGTGTTTCCATGAGCCAGGGTAGAGTTTTCGTTAAGTAAACAGAAAGCTTTTTCTCTCAAGATCACTCGATGCTGTTTCCATGACGGTTCTGGGTTAAAGTGACAGAAAATTAATTTTACATTGCGTCGCCGTTGGTATATGTGCAATAAAGGATACTGAAACACACACATATAGAAAACCCGGCTTAATCGGACTGGCTTCGTTGAGTTTACTTGGATTTAACGACACTTTACTCAATCCCCGTTTCCATGGGCGCTAATCTGAGTAAACTCAGGATAAACTCTGCATGGAAACACAGTATTTGTACTTCTTCCAGAGTTGGAATTTTGTTTCTCTTTATTTACGTTCAGCATGTCGCTTAAAAAAATTCTTCCACGTTTTCTTTACGCCTTCGCTGCCTGTGACTATAGAACCTTATTTTGTTCTACATACATATGTTGAAGGGGGGTTTAAAGCCTTTTTTAAAGAAATTTTTTTGTATGCTTTATTCTCGTGTATGCTTTATACATGAACCTCTAATTCTGAGTTCAACGATGATGACGCCGACCACATTTCGTTAATTTCCTCTGAAATGATTGTTGATGAACATGACAATATAGAAGAAGTGGAAATAGAAGAAATATAGAGATAATCAACAAAATCATATCACAACTTGTAACCCATGGACTAAGCCTGCAGGAGACACCGTGTAAAAACCTCGTTGCATTCTATCTCAAACGTGGGGCGCGGAAAACGAATGTTGTGCAATGCCCGAGTTTTCTCAGCCCTATATCTCGAAAACCATTGGTTATACGTAAATTTTCTATAGGACATTTTTGTGCAGATTTATCTCACAAACAAATTTTATTTAGCCGTAAAACCGATTATTTACGAGATATTTGAGAAAAACTGATTTGCGCGACTTTCGTACTCCGACCCTCCGTAACTTCAGTAGCCTGGCCAGTTGTTTTTATGAGCTTTCGAAAAATGATTTGTGACACCAACATAAAGAGAATCCCGCTAGAAAATCTCCAGTTGGCATTTCTTAGAGGTTTGCCTTTTTTAAATAACTTTTAGTAACTTACAGACTCTTGAATAAAAATATTTGAACGTGCGAGTTCATTCGTGACGTCACTATGAAATTAGTAGGTTAGTAAACGTGGATGGATTTATATCGAGCTTTAGTTCGGGGAAAAGGTGGTTTTGTTGCAGAATGCACTTTTGGGTGTTTAATTAGGGCAAAAGGTTGGTCTGTGGGGAAAATTTGCCTTTGGAGGTTTTAGTTTGGCCAAAATGTGATTTTGTTTCCGAATGCCCTTTTGGGATTTTAGTTAGGGCAAAAGGTGGTTCTGTTGGAAACTTTGCCTTTTGGGTTTTAGTTTGGGTAAAAGGTCGTTTTGTTGCCGAATCCACTTTTGAGGGTTTAGTTAGGGAAAATTGTGGTTTTGTTAAAAAATTTGTCTTTTGGGGCAAAAGGTGATTTTGCTCGGGAAATGGATTAGCTCGGAAGAAGATTTCCTGTTCAGGGCAACTTCCCATTTGCACCCTAGAAGTTCATTGCAGTACCACATGAGTAATTTCGTTAAATTAAAACCCAAATTTATTATCTAATTACCAATTGAATTAGAAATATGTAAATCTTTGCTGGAAATAAATTCAACGTAAGGGCAACTCATAAACATGTTTACCGCCCCAGCCAACTGCGCAAACGCTCATTGAAATCAATTTCAGTGAGGCTTTTAGGTTTTCTGTGATTTGTCATAATCATTCATTTGCAAATTTTATCGGTTAATTTCTTTTCTTATACCCCGGCTTCGTTGTCAGTAATATGTACAAGAAAAGTTTCATTGCAAAATAAGAAATTTTAGAACTTAGACTAAGTCTTAAAATTGAATGTAGGCGCTGGGTGTGCGCTTGTAACCTACAGTTTCCCTCGTGCAGGGGCGCAACAACGGGGGGGTCCAGGGGGCGGACCCCCCCCCACTCATATATGTGGAGCCCGACCCCTCCTCTATTTGGTAGACCCAACAAAAAATTAAAAATTTTCGAATCCATATAACTCTAATGGTGGGTCCTCACCACATGACACAGGCTTTTGGCCGTCGTGCTTTACGTGTCGGCTTCTATACAGACTGTGAAGTTTGAATGAAACGGCCGACGGAATGTCTGGGCGGACGATATCGACGGAATGCTTGTGGTATTAGTATTTTCTCCAGCGGCTTAGCAGTAGCTTGCCTTTGTTTCACAGATAAAATTCTATGGGAAAGTGGTTCGCGCGAACGAAGTTTTTGTCATGTGGACGGGCCATTAGACGCCGACCAACGAATAAAAAATTATTCGAGATTCTAAGTACGAGTATCAAAAACTGTTTTAAGCAATTTTTTTTGAAACATACACTCCGCGACAAAAGTTTGACCTCAGGTATATAAAATGGGAAACGGGTAAGTCGCTCCTACACGACAAGACATGTTGATCAACTTGGTTGAGTCTAACAAAAAATTTTGTCGTGTGTGGAGTGGTTGGTCAACCAAATCATAAGTGTGTGGCAAACAACACGGACAAAGTAGTTAACCAAGTTGATCAACATGCATAAAATGGAATGTACTGACCGCAATGTAATGTGGTAGAATTCCAGGTTAATTTTATGAGGTATTAATGATTTGGTTACCAATTTTTACGAATGTTCTAAGAAATAAGGGAACATATATAAAAAATGGGAGAAAACCATCGCGACAATAGTTTGACCTCACCTTCAATATCTGGAACTATGTATTTTGACAATTAAGCAAGGGAAGGTAAGAAAAATGAGAAAATTTCATTCCACGCTGTCCTTATTGCAGTCTGCAGGTCTGGAGATACCGATGGCCACTCCAGTTCCACTACGTTATTGGCCCTAAATCACTCCCTAATTACCCTAGCGGTGTGAACTGCTGTATAGTCTTGTTGGATAATACATGGTTATCCCTCCTTCATTTGTTCCACCACCGGAACTTCTTCTAACATGTCCCCGGTACCGTACTACTGTCTGGGTTCCATCGATGCATTTAACTTCGCTGGCTCTCTAACTGAAATGTTTCCCTATATCATTATTCCCGTCCGTGATATCGAATCAAAAAACTCCCTTCCTTCCGTAAATCATGGAAATAATATGGATATCCGTCCGGTCCATCAAGGCAGAACCGTTTTGCTTCTGAAAATATAACTTGGATCCACTCTTCCTTCCAGGCCATGAGCAAATTCCAGGCGTTTCTCCCTGTGACTAGGTACTATAGTAATAGTCGGCAACATTGTAGAATTCATGAGCGGTTAAAAATCGTCTACACAGTGCGTAAACTTGCATTTATTCCGACATTAGTTCCAATTTCCCTGGACGCCATGGCTGAACTTGGCGCCGTTCGCAGGATCCTACTCCTTTCTCTCTCTGTTGTCGCCCTTGGTCTCCCTAGTATCGGCTTCTTTCCATAAGTTTCGATGTCCCTAAGCAAGTTATTGAAGACTCGAGGGCTAATACCCAATCTAACAGCGATGTGTCTGTTAGAGCACCATTTTTCTTTCAACAACGTTTTGATTCGCTCGATTAGATCAGTTGGAAAATTTAAGTTTACGGTTCTTTGCCATTGGTCTGAGACTCCCACTTGGACATAGCAGTTCTGCTAGGCTTGCCTGATATCCCTCCAATACAGCCTGCTCTTGGAGACGATCACTACAGTAACAACGGCTCCACACGTTGGTCCCAACGCTGGTACCAGCGAACGTTGGCGCAGATTCCGACACGCGACGGCCAATGCCCAACGCTAACACCAACGTTCACAAATGCAAATTTCTCGATCCACACGTTGGGCAAGTAGCATTGGTGCCAATGTGTGGAGCCAGCCTTATGAAAGAAAATTGTCTTTGATTTGGGGGCGAATCTGACGCAGTGGCAGAGACGCCATTCCGAAGACTATTGGCTTGTTTGCATTTTGTACTCGTACAGCTGGTCTCGTCACCAGGATACGTTTCAAAAAGGTGAAGTTCGTAAAAACTTGAAGAACCGCTGTTGGAAAAAAATGAGTTCTTTCGGTACCGGTCAAAGTGTTTCATGCCCGGTATAGTCATAATGTTATAAACGAATTCATACCACGATTTTCGAGCATTTCATTTTTTTTGATGTCTTCGTTGGTCATAGGGCATATTCACACAGTGCACATTCATGGCGCCTAAAACCGGTTTTATAGATGAGAGAGGGAAGGGAGCGGAAGAACTTAACGAAACATTTTTCACGCAAAAGCAAACGCGTGAAAACTAGCACACATATAAAAATTTACTTCTATCTCTTGCATTCTTTAGCTCTGTTTTTCTCTAACAAGTAAATTTCATCTGCAATACATTTAAAGGTTCCTGTATAGCATTCAAATTTACTACACTCATTTACGCCCCGTCTGAGTTGCTAGGAGTTGAATAAAACCGGTTTTACTCACCACAATTATGGCAGCGTGTGAATATGCCCATAGTTGGTCGTTTGTTCAAAATTGCAATCTGCTTGACAAATCTGCGCAAAACTTGCAACTATTTTTGTATGCATGCTTATCTGATTAAAGAAGTAGAAGAATTAATGTGTGATAATTGAAATACCGTTCGCATAGGATTGCCAGTTGTTTGATTTTAGCCGTGTTTTTTTAATGAACTATATAGTTCTTCCCCATACAAATCTGAAAACCCAGGTTTTATCGAGGTTTTTATCCAGGTCTTGGGACATTTCAAAATTTCCCTTTCTTTTCGGAGTGTAGCATACTTACCGGCTGTCGGAAAAACGTCATTTAAAATAAAAACAACATAGAAGTGACGAGAGCAAATTTGAAGGCATGAGGAAACAAATAATTTATTTTTTAGAAACTTATTCATTATTTTATAGAGGGGAATTCGTGTAACAGTTGTTTACTGACACGCAACTTCGGATTAATTTTAATATATTTAAAGCACTGAAGATGGCGCTTAGTGAAATTTCCCTTGTCGTTTTTTTAATGAACTGGATCGAAGACCTATATAGTTCATTAAAAAAACACGGCTTTTATTAGGTAAAGTTTCTAGGTTGCGCAGCTGATTTACCGGACAGTTGCTCTTTTCCAAACATGCTTTCAATCAGGCAAGCAACCTTGCAATTATGAAAAAGCCCTAGGTCTTTTGCAATATTTTCAGTGGTTTGAATTATCAAAGGAAAATATAAAAATTTTATTTAAAGAAGAAAGAGAAAGAAGATGATAATAATAAAAATAAAAACCAATTCCACTCTAACAAATAAAAATTTTTTTTTATTTCAGAAAACATGAAAGTAATCGTTACACTTCTGGCCCTAGTTTCCATTGCATATGGTCAACTGTACTTCCATTCTCCTATTCCAATTGTTTACCAGCAACAATCTCAAATACAAGTCCCCCAGCAAGTACCTGTTGCCCATAGAGCGGTAATAGAAAACGCTTTGCGTGAAGCACAATTGCCGCAAGAGTACATGAACAAGTTTTACAAGGATCCCCGGATAGCGGCTGCACTTGCTAAGGAATCCTGGTTTACCCAACACGAAATGCCGGTTTTAGATCGAGAGGCTGAAAAGATCCCTAGAGAAAATATTTTCAAATTGTTCAAAAATGCCGGATGGATCAAGAGAAAGTGAAAAATATTTGTTTTTAGGATTTCTTTTTTACTAATTTTAGTATTTATTTTCCGTTTGTAAATTGTAAAAATAAAATATTTTTAAATACTGTTAAATAGTTGTGCTTTTAGTATTTTTAACATTTATTTCTAAGTGAATATTAGGAATGCTTTTGTTCAACTCCTTGTCCTTGTCCTGAATACCAAGAATACTTAAAAGCTCACATACCCGACGCGTCGGCTCCATTATGGTGCCACTCCCAAAGATTTATCTATATTCAATAAGATGTGACACTCTCGATTTACAAACACACTTACAATTTCAAATAAATACATCAAGAAAAATTTCCTATTAGTTGCACAGTGCTTTTTTCTAAATAGCTCCCTTGGAAAAGAAAAGGTTTAATAACATCACAAAAGTAACGCCATACCCATAAAATATGTACAATATTAGTGTGCCCGACTCAGGGGGTTTCCCCCTAAATTTAGGGGGAAAAACGTAATTGGGGGATTTTTTGTGGGGTAAAAATGTTTAGGGGCTTTTTTGGGGGGGATTTATGTGATATTTTATAATATATGTAAAGCTATTTTTTTTATATTCTATTTTAACGCTGAAGTTGTTTTGTTTAATTTTTGACTTGAAATAATTTCATAGCTGCAAGAAAATATCATGAATTATTATTCCATTCCATCCAATGACAATACAGCCCAAATCGAGCCTTGGCCTCCTCTAGGGCAGCGTGACGCCAGTTCTGGATGTTGAGCATTGTCTCTGCGTTAGCCGTCACAGAGTCTATCCTTCTCCTCCGAGGTCTGCCTACTGATGGTCTATTTCCCGAAATTTTTGCTACCATAAGCCGTTTTGGGATACAATTGTCCTCCATCCTGATTACGTGACCGGCTAGTCTTAGCCTGTTAATTTTTATTAAAATTGAGAGTTCTGGGTCGTCAAAAATTTCATACAACTCGTTGTTGTATCTCCTTCACCATATTCCATCCTCTCTCGTTGGGCTTATTATGCACCTGGGAACTTTTATTTCAAACCTATTGCTCCGCTATGTCCTGGATCATAGTTCAAGTCTCGCTAGCATAACATCGTGTTAATAGCCGTGTTCCTTTTCTGCTAATTTTTACTATTTCTTACTCGCAAGTACTCATACCTACTCTTGCTCTAACACCCCAATAGCAATTGAGAGAGTTACGCAATTGAAATCCGCTAGAGAAAGTCAATTTTTGAGTCTATTGTGAATTATTTTGCGCCATAGATAGGCTTTTGATTGTTTTGATCTTTTTTCATAAAAAAACGTCTATAAATAAAAATAATAAATTCACCGCATTAATTTAAATTATGTTGTAAATTATTCTAACCTTTCATTTGCATACAAATAAATAAACAACAAAAATTTGAGGTTAACTTTTACTCATAAGCACAAAATTCGATGGAGCATTGGAAAACTGGTTACCTTTCTGGGTGCAATATATAGTAGAAGAGCGGTGCATGAAAATCCTCAGTTAATTCAGCTACTAAATTCGACTAATTAAGGAATGCATTAGTTGGACCAGCAGCAGCAACCTTAGCGGAATTCTCCCCAACGGAGAAATGTTATATTAGCCGTGTTTTTTAATGAACTATATAGTTCTTCCCCATACAAATCTGAAAAACCAGGTTTTATCGAGGTCTTTATCCAGGTTTTGGGAAATTTCAAAATTTCCCATTCTTTTCGGAATGTAGCATACTTACCGGCTGTCGGAAAAACATCATTTAAAATAAAAACAACAGGGAAGTTACGAGAGCAAAGGCATGAGGAAGCAAATAATTTATTTTTTAGAAACTTATTTATTATTTTCTAGAGGGGAATTCGTGTAACAGTTGTTTACTGATACGCAACTTCGGATTAATTTTAATATATTTAAAGCACTGAAGATGGCGCTTGGTGAAATTTCCCTTGTCGTTTTTTTAATGAACTCGATCGAAGAACTATATAGTTCATTAAAAAAAATACGGCTATAGAATGAACTGCTCATCAGGAAATTTTCATGGCACCAATTCGTTCCATAGGTGGCAAACCTTTTTTCACTGACATGTAAACACGTCAGTTACTTTTGTAAATTAAAACTTTTTATATTCGTTTTTGGACCATGGAAACAAAATAAATTTTTGTTAAAAAAAATAACAAATGCAATTGTCTGTCTATCTGTCTGTCTGTAAATGTTTAATAGACTCCGAAACCGCTTATCCGATTGGCATGAATTTTTGTATATAGGGTTTTTCGGGTACGGCGGGTGTTCCTTATTTTGCTCTATCTTGAACACTTCGGGTAGCTGTAGTGTAAAGATATCCGTGAAATTCGAACTTTTGTATGGGAGGTACTCTTCGAATCCCTGCTAAAGAGCTCAGATCCATTTTACTTTGGTTTTTTTCCTAAAAAACAATGATTGCCAAAGTTTCAGATCGATCGGAGGTGAGGTGATTACAGTTGCCGTACAATTTCAAAATAAATCGGACGACAAAATCATGCAACGTGTAGCCAAAGGAAATAGCGGAAATAACAATTCGATTTTGGCGTCGATTCGAATGCATTTAAATTCAAAAAAGCTATAGAAAATGGCCCTCGAATTTCGAGTTCTGGGTCCTGAGTGGTTATTCTGTAACTATGAGAAAGTGAAAACGTGAAAAGTCTTTTCATTCTCATTCTCATCGGGTCTTCCCATTTTGAGTTCTCATTTTTGTCATCAAAGCTATTCTATAAACTAAAGTGAGATATTCCAGTGACAAATGAGCTGAAGTTCATGTTGGAAATTCTCACTTGTATAAAACGTCAAACGTGGGGCTTTACGTCATATTTTGTAGGTATCTACTTATTTGAGTGGCTTACTTTGTAGATAAGACTTTGTAACATTTAAAATGGCAGCAGTATTTATATTTATAGAGCAAAGAAGAAGACGCCAAAGGTGGGCAGTTATAATTTGGGTTTACACTCAAAATTAATGGTTTTACGTTTTTTGCAATAATTGTTGAATTTAAAAAGTTACACCTAGCATTTAAATGAGTGGCACACTCCTCTAATAACTTTTTGGAAAATTAAATTTTTCACACTTCTCACAGAGAAAACGCAATACAATTTTTAAAAATTGTACGTTCAACTGTTTTTTAAATAAACTGTTGTTATTTGAAAATGACCAGTTCTCACATTTCTCACGAGAAAAATTTTGGTGAGAAATTATTTTTCACCACAAAAATTTGACAGATAAACTCACGTTCTCATCGTTTTAGAATCGCATTTGTTGGAATTCTCACTGAAAAGAGTTTTCACGAGACTTTTCACAGTTACAGAATAACCGCTCTGCTATTTGCATTAAATTTAAATGTTTTAAAATTCTTTGATTTAAAAGAATACACAGGTAATTTTGGTCATACTTCAAATAAATGCATTTTGAATCTAATGTCTCCAACTTTTATAGGAATAGTTGGTTTTTCGTTAATGGTTAAGAAGAGTTTAATTTTGAAGGTTTTGATTAATATTAAATGTTTTAACGTTGGTCCCAGCTAATAGGATATAAAATTTCATTTTATTATAAAAATAATAATTATTTCAACTTTATTTTAAGGACAATAAATTAATTTGAGGTTGTGTTTTACTAGTATTTACTTCTGATATCAAAAATCGGGTTCCATGGGCCATGTACTTCAGAGTACTCGGGAGTAGAAAATCTCGCCCAATGGAACGCAGCTATTATTATTATTATTATTAATTTTTTGGAGTTTATTGGAGTTTACTCCTTAAGAAACGTTTCATATATAGAGCACGGTATGAAAATTAGATGGGTAGTAAAATCAAGCGTTAACAAAAAAACCGTTAACAAAAAAAACCCGTTAACAAGAAAACCTTCTACTTGATTAACCCACTGCCAAATAACCGATCAACTTCAAATTTTGCGCATATGTATAGCTCGCGTGGAACTACAAGCTGGAGCGCGTTCAAAAACCTTACTATGGTTAACCATGGTTAACTATGGTAAACTTTTGTCGTTCAAAAACTCCGTGGTTAACTACAACATAACCACGAGCATAGCTTTTTGGCGTTTAAAAACTCTTGTGGTTAACCATGGTGTAGTTAAATTTTAACCCTGCTCGGGAGCATGGTTAGCGATAGTTAAGAAGAAGAAGAATAAAAACAACTCTCTGACAGTTGTTTTAATGTAAACACATGAACAAATCAAAGTGGGATTTGTGGGATTATTGCAAATAAATAATTAATGAAATATTTGACGCAATTATCGGGGACTATTTTATGGAAAATTTTGTTTTTATTTTTTTTCTTCTTCTTTAACCTGTAGTTAACCACGGTGCGTTCAAAAACCTCTATGGTTAAACATAAACTTTCGTGGTTAAGTGAAGTGATGCAGCATAACCACAGCTTACCTCGTGGTTTACCATAGTAAGGTTTTTGAACGCGCTCCTGACCATTTTGTAAAAAAATCAAGATAGCGGCTCCAAAATGGCGGCAGAGTTTTGCATTTGTGTTCCCCGACCCCGACATGGGATTCAAATGAAAGGACTTGACAGGTAGAATACAATTAGCGGTGTAGCGTCAACAAATGGCGGCCAACACAAAATGTCCGAAGACATATTATAATTGACTAAAAATATATGCGTAGTTTGCTTGACAGTGCAACGTGACCATTTCGTAAAAAATAAAGATGACGGTTCCAAGATGGCGCCCGCTTTTTGAATTTGTGTTCGTCGACCCCTGACATGGGTAGCAAATGAAATTGCATGACAGGTAGAATGCAATTAGCGGTATAGCGTCATTTGAAATTCAAAATCGCGGTCAACACAAAATGGCGGAATACATATAATAGACCAAAAAGTAGCAAAACATAACCGATCAACTTCAAATTTTCACATACGCGTGACAATGCAATCCGACCATTTTGTAAAAAAATCAAGATGGCGGCTCCAAAATGACGGCCGATTTTTGCAATTGTGTTTCCAATTGTGTGGAATGACGCCACACAACTTATTGTATTCTACCTGTCATGCACTTCCAATTGATACCCATGTCGGTGAGTCGGGGAACACAATTTAAAAATCGGCCGCGGTCTTGGAACCGCGATCTTGATTTTTTTACTGGCGTTTATGGGCATTTATTGTAGTTTATTTGTAAATTTAATACAATGAAATGTAATATGCCATTAAGAGATAATAAAAGTTGGTTTTTTGGCATTGCTTTTTACAACTATAAAAAATTTGTTTCATTTTTCAATTTTGTTTTATTGTTCTCGAAAAATTTTGTTATTGAACACTTCTAGATTTAAATTCAAAAAAGGCATAGAAAATGGCCCTTCGAGTGCTGGGTCCTACTTACTTATAGTTCCTCTGACAATGCAATCCGACCATTTTGTAAAAAAATTAAGATGCCGGTTTCAAAATGGCGGCCGATTTTTGCAATTGTGTTCCCAGACCTTCCGACATAGATATAAACGGAAGGGCATAACAAGTAGAATACAATCAGTTGTGTGGCGTCATTCCAAATTCAAAATGGCGGATTACTTTTTTCTTGACAACCCCCTCAGTATGGGTATGACGATTATAATACAGTAAACTCTGTAACGTCATTTTAAATCTAATGTGACTGCCACCAAAAAATGGCGGAAGACATATAATAGACTAAAAAGTAGAAAATAAAATTGATGTATAATATATTTTATCGAATCGATGTAAATAAATATGTATATCGGTTCATTTACTTCCTTTGTCTATTGTATTATATATTTTAAGACAATCGTTTTTCAGGAGTAAACTCCAGTCTCGGGTCGGAGCTGACACGCACTTTTGTTTTTTGCTTGTTATTATTTGTAAAATTAAAAATGGTATTATTTTTGCTTGTTATTAGTTGTAAAATGAGAACTGTCAAATGGCATGCTAGGAATGGTGCTAAGTTAACACTGACTGCGTTTATATGCAGGACCGAACCGGTCCAAAGTACCAAAAAAGGTCCTCAACCTTTGAGTAAGATCATGTACCTTTGTGTAATATCAAATACTATAGTTTAAAAATTGTGTATGATAATACTCTGTTATACATAACACTCAACCTACCATCGGTGGTAGTTTACAACGAAAGAATAGATGCTGAGAAAACAATAATTAAGGAAATATATTATCCAAAGCCAAATATAGAGTGCAATCGAAAATCACAAACAAATAATAATTTCTGTTTTACAGAGGCTATGTATCTCACAAAGTTAAGGAAGTCTTGCCAACAAGCCAAAAGAGTTTACCTCAAAAATAAACAAAAACAAATCCACTCTAAATTTTGCAATTACAGAAAATCGCATTGATTATTTTTATGGCCATGATGCCAATTCAAGCAAACAGATAACTGCCCCCGAAATGGCAGCTGCACTATAGAGAAACGCAAAGTAAACAGTCGTCGATGGAATCTCATATGCAAGACCATTCGCTGCAATCTATCTTAACGCCAAACCCTACTACTTTCACAATTAGCACAACAAAATCACTCGGATCTAAGAAGCTATGTATGTACATGTCGAAGGTGGAAAAATAGCTCGTGAATTTGTCCGTTCATTAAGGAAAATTTAAATGCAAATGCGCCCCATGAAAGAGAATGGCCTACGTGAACGCTGCACGCTTCAAATGCATCACAGGAGCTTTTCATAGATGACGCATTCTGTCAACATGAGCAAACTGAAGCTTTCAATACCGGTGCAGGCCAATTCTAGCAATGAAAAATTCACGCCTAGATAAACTAGGCCAATGTTAGCTAACAAAATAGAGTAAGACATAGATTTATCGCGCCTAGATGTCAGCTGCATTTTCTTGTTGCAATGTATTCGAGCAATGCATAACTGTCCCACCCTTGAAGCTATCCAGCTTTAATTCACTTTTTATCGCAATTAAAGCAGCGTTATTCTTCTCCATAAATAGAATTTAAGATGAAGAACACAGCGTTTCGCTTTGCTACTTCCATCCGCTGACCCGTGGGGGATTCAATTTCTTTACTCCTTGTCGCTACTGAGTGGAGTGCATCTATGTCAAGGTCAAGCGCGTTGATCGATTTCAAATAAAAGCTTTGACACTGGGTCGATTCTAGTCCTGACCTTGACGGCGCATTACCATATGACTGTATTCGCCACCGCATGACTTCTGGTCTACATGCAACACGACTGATGGCCTCAAGCTTCGGCAATAGTTACACTATCTATTAGCTATGAACACCGGCCACTTGAAATGGAGCCAAGTGCAAAATGCGCATAGTTTTACATGTTCAAGGCTGTTCTCGAGTTAGAGAAGCTTCTACACTGTTAGAAATGTAGGATGATTGTGTATTTAAGCTCATTCAGTTTGAGTGGAATTTTACTTATTTTAAAAGCATATTTTCTTTGCCGGAATGGATTTTTATATTATATTGAGTATTCACATGCTTCAAATTAAATAACGAATTTATAGCAATGCCTATAAGAATCGCTCCTTTTTCAGCAATCGCAGTGGGAAGAATTTCTTAGGCCATAAATTTAACAATTGATAGCGGAAAATGAAAATAAACAAAAGGAACTTTTGTTATTCTATGTTAAAGCAAATATCTAAAATGAGTAGTTTTCACTACTTTAGTCAATCATTGTTAAAACAAATTAAAATTAGTATTTTTTTTACCTTTAGTAATTTTTCATTTAATATTACACCAAGTGTCGGCTTCGGGCTCCTTTTGAAAATGAAATGGCTAAAAAAAATTACCGTTACTATTGCTTTGTATCATCATTGGGAGATGGTAAATTGTATTGGATGATTCCATTTAGAAGTGCTTTTCTCAAAAATACAAATATTAAATTTTATCAGGTAATCTTTATTATCATACAAAGAACCATTCTTGAAACATTTATTTTGGGGATTTTTTTTATGTGATAATCTAAGCTCAGGTGTCACCCTTTATACTACCAGTCCGTCATGGCGTTCACGTCATGGTGCAATGTCTAGTAGTAAGCCCAGCTTGAAAGATAGAAAAGGGATATGATAAGTTAACGCAGCGGTTTCCAAACTGGAGGCCGCGGCCCCCGAGGGGGCCCTTATAGCTCAAAGGGGGGGCCTGATTTTATCTTTTTGACTTTTTTGGCTCATTTTCTAATTTCTACTTAAATTTTATTGTGTCTTTTTTATTATATATCTCATCGCCATCTAGACCTTCGGTTTTTCAACATTGAATAACTCTGACAATTTTTAGCCGATTTCGTTCGACAAATTTACATGATTCTGAAAGGTCATTCAGTACCATTTTAGCTATGAGTCAATTCACACCGAAAGAACGCGGTGAAGCGTTAGCGCTTTACATTGAAAACAATAGTTCAATTGTGAAAACTGGGCGTGCTTATCGTAAAAAATATGGTAGAAATTGGGCGCCTTCAGACAACACAATTCGTAGTTTGGTGAAGAATTTTTTTTGAGTACGGGTCCACTCGCCAGCGTCCCATTTGACCGCGTCCGCGATCTCCAATGAAGTTGTTGAAGCGGTAGGAGAGTGTTGCCGATAACACA
Source organism: Thereva nobilitata (assembly GCA_963855945.1). Taxonomy (NCBI): domain Eukaryota; kingdom Metazoa; phylum Arthropoda; class Insecta; order Diptera; family Therevidae; genus Thereva; species Thereva nobilitata. The sequence goes on from OY979696.1 coordinate 85,384,299, forward strand.
AATGTGTCGTATCGCCGCCGATCTCAAAAGTTAAACGTGAGCGGAACGACTCTAAGTTCACGGCCATAACGCATCCATCGCACCTAGCAAGAACAGAATTTGACCATCGCACACTAAACCTATATGGTGTTAAGTGCAGTGCAATGTGGCTAGGCAGGTTGCGTTGTGGCCGTGCACTAAGGAGGATTATGAAGATCTTCATCTCTTACCATACAAAGTGCAACTTAATCAATGAATGCTGCCAACGGACAAGCCGCGTCTCTTACAATATGGAAATGCCGTCGCAAGAATGATCGATGCCCAGCCAGATTTTAGGGACAACATTTTGATGACGAACGAAACTCATTTTACACTCTCTGGCGGGGTCAATAAACAAAACTGTCGAATTTGGGGAACATAGAACGCACACGTCATTCACGAAACACCACTGCACGACTGTTTGGTCCGGAGTGCCCCTATCATCGGACCATTTCTCTTCAAAGTTCGAGAAACCCTCGACGGCGCAAGCTATCGTTGGATGTTGGCGCACAAGGCTGTAGCCATATGGGCCTCCATCGCTGAACAAAATGCTGGTCGGAAACAGTAGATTTTCTTTTAGCTTTAGAAAGCGCCAACTAAATGTGGGGTGCTACACGGAGACTCAAAAAGTACGAAAAACTCGATTTTATAGGAAAAAACGAAGGAGAGGAGGGAAAGAAGGACGCGCATGACGAAACTTTAACGAAAGAATTTTCACCCAAAAATGTCCTGGGTGAAAACTACATAACTAATAGTTAAGAAATACATAATTATTACGAAAAATTAAGGGCAACTAAATTCGCTTTTGTTATCGTTTTATTTCGAAATTTGGGCTATTCATTTTGAAAGTGGCCTAAGTCAATTTCAAATTATTTCACTTTCATAAAATGAAGAGTGAAAATTTTGATAACAACTTTAATCCATCAAAACTGCTGCTGCAATAGACGATGGTTAGCAAAAAGCACACTCACCTCCTAACCGAGAGTTCGAGACGAAAGTCTTTCGGACATAAATTTGCACTGTATACGAGGGAGATCGACGGAGAATGACGAGAGCTATGCGCGTTCTAACTGAAAGACTTACGTTAGGCCCTATTAACTGAATTGACTCATCCATTAGCAAATTTTGAAATAAATAACTACAAAGGCACGTATTTCAATGAATCTAAATGAAGCAAATCATCTCAAGGATTTTTCTACTCTCGTAAATATTTATATTTCATTTCGGTCACAATAATTTATAGTAAGCTTTGGGGAATCTTTTTTAATCGCCGAAAAAAGCTCGTACCAGCTGCAATTGTGTGCAAACATCAGTCTAATAAAAAAATACAATCAAAAGACACAAAAATTTATTGTACTCAAAAGTACAAAACTTAACAATTCCTAAAATATGGATCATACTCAAAAAATAATTTTCCTTTTCTCAGAAGTAATATGCATACAATAAATGCATACAAATATCTACACATATAGTAATTTCTCATCAATTTCGCTATTATCGAAGAGTATGAAAAAATATTCTCGCTGATAAATGCAAAACCAACTGCACAATTTTATCATTTAGAATTTCCTTTCCACAATCATAAAACTACTCGAAAATGAACTCAAACAGTATAAAAGCTTTGATTTAAATTTAACAGTGTAGAGTGCGTTTCATCTGGGTGCATTTCACGAGTTGCAGAATATTTTGATGATACCCAACAAGTTTGCTGCATTAATTGTAGTCTAACGTGTCGCCGCGTATTTCCGTCGCTTTTAGCCGGAAAATGAAAGTGATGTAAGTGCATTTAAACTGTGCATAAATAGCAATTTTCAGTAATTTTTCTATTACTGAACAAAACTTAACGACCAATTAATTAGATAGAAATTATGAAATTCGCACGAAAGAAATATTTCATCAAGTGATGAGTGATTCGACATCGATCGCGAACAAAAATCAATTCGATGAAGATTTAGACAGTTTGGCTAAAATTTTACTTGTAGACGCTAGACTAATTACCGTGAAAAATATACAGTGCTCGGCTGGAAGTAGTTCAGGTGATAATTACATGTCTGTAGTGAAGCGTGTTGTTGTAACGGGGGTTGATAGTGAAAATAAAGGTGAATAAATTAAATATTTTGAAATTATGATTCCTTTTAAAAACGATAAAATTCAAATATTTACTGATATCTACGTATTTGTTTAATTTTCCTGACTCAGTTTTCTTCGCGTTGTGATTCAAGATTATTGGAATTATCGGCGTTATTTAAAAAATAAATCAACCAGAATAGGCAACAGTTATATTGGCTATGTCCTCCGAAAAAAAGTTAATAGCACTCATAAAACCTTTCAGTTTAAAATGTAGTGTAACCCCTGTTAGGTGGTTAGTGACTAAGTAGAAATATTGAAAAATTATGATTTTATAACATCGATAATTTTCTTTGACAATATTTTTATTAAAATCAATTAAAACACTTGCTAGGACTCTTTGCTGACCAAGTACTTTAATAATCTTTTTCAATTTTTACATAGTATTAAAATAGTAGTTCTATGAGAGTCGTTAAATTCTTAAATGTTCTGCTCATATCTGCAAGATTTTATCATCTTTATCGCCTAATTTTTCAGTTAAAAAAGGGTAAATTATAACAACCTTTATTTTGAGTGTACTAAACAATATTTAATTGCTAGTACTAAAAGGTCAGTGTTAAACTATGTCTATCATATGTTGTATACTAACTTAATTTATTGGGGCTACGTAGACTAGTCATGCTTCAACATGTAGTAAGACTGATTTTACTACATACTCACCCTTCCCCCTCACCGCTCTCTTCTTAAAAATCGGTTTTACTACGTAGTAATCATGACTAGTCTACGTTGCCCCATTGTGTGTTTAAATTGAATAAAAAGGATTCGATCATAACCTTCTATATTACAAGCCATGAACAAGGAAAATATTGAGAGCGAATTTCCGCTCAATCGGACTACAACTCGGTGAAGTCACGTTATGTTGTTAGTGTAATTTGGAGAATTTGGGAGAATTTGGTAGTCCGATTCTCTCAATTGAGATTCTTGTTCATGGCTTGTAAATATAGAAGGTTATGATTCGATGTTTCGGCATTTAAAGAGTCTGTGTTTCTGTGTATGTACAAACTTTCATAAGCGCCTAATTTCCTGTTGTCCGTTATATGTTGTCCGTTATATATGTAGCGAACGTTACATTCAGAAGTCGAAAAATGTTTCTCTTGCAGACCAAAAGCCCAACATGACAAATTATCTGAGTGTCAGGTCTACTCTCTGAATTTAGGTTTAATCGGTTTAAATTATACTAAAAATTATAAATTCGATGGTAGACTGGAAGATTTGCGGTATTGTTTTATAGGCTTTTTGTTAGCTTCACCTGTAACTAACTATGTAAAAAAATCTTGGAAGTTCAATTTGACCCACTTCCCGGTTTCCGCCGTCATACCGCTACCCATACCGAGGGCATTGTAAAGAAAAAGGTAAACCCCCATTTTGTGTTGGCCGCCATTTTGAATTTGGAGTAACGCCACACAGCGAATAGTATTCTACTTGTCATATACTTTCATTTTATACCCATGTCGGGGGTCGGGGAACACAATTGCAAAATACAGTCGCCTTCTTGGAACCGCCATCTTGATTTTTTTACAAAATGGTCAGATTGCATTATCACGCGAACTATACATATGAGCAAAATTTCAGCTCAATCGGAGATTCAAGATTAAGATAATTCGTCACCTGGCTCTTGGTCTATTAGCTGGCGAGTGCTGATTTTCTCTCTTCTTTGTTTTTGATGTAGTTATCGTGTGTTCTTTAAATCTTTTTCGTACGCTTCGTTTTGTTTGTCCATAATATTATTGCGGTCGCAGTCATTGCAAGTGATTTCGTATATGCCTGGCTTATCTAAAGTTCTTTTTTGTCTTTTGTTGTGATTAGTTGATTTTTTAATTTATGTAGGTTTGAGAACACTCTGTACATATCATTTTTGCTGAAAACGCTTTTTAATGATAGTTTATTGATGATAGTTGGGGCAAAAGTGACTCAAACTTTGTTCGTTTCGGATTGTGAATTTTGGGAGAAAAGTCTCTCCCTTAATCCCTAATCTCTCTTTCTCTTTTTACAAGCTTTAAATTAACTTCGTTCTCTGTGTGGGAAAATTCTTGCGTTAGATTTTTCGGCCACTTCCCCCCCATATTCGGTGATGCTCAAATTTGGGACAAACCTTTGGTTCTGAAGACAATGCAATATAGTATATTTAATTTTATGGTACATCCAATATGGCGACCACCATAAAATGGCGCATTGCCATTTTCTTTACAACACCCCCACATGGGTATCAAATGAAAGAGTATGGCGACTAGAATATAATAAGATATGTGACGTCATTTTAAATCCAATATGGCGGACACCACAAAATGGCGGATTATCTTTTTGTTTACAACCCCGACATCGGTATCAAATGAAAGAGAATGACCCTAATTACACGGTTTACCACTTTTCCTCTTAACAAACCGGTTTGCGTATGTTATAAGAATTACACGATAAACTAACTGTTCTGCATTTTTTTCATGTAACGATTCTATTGTCTCTGTAGCTGTGTACAAAACAACAAAAATTCTCATGATTTTCGCAGCTTCCGAGAACGAAGTTATACTTGTGTTAGTGTGCTGCTCGGTGCAGTCGACAATTTTTTGGGATGCACAAGTGAGAGACTTCCCTGCGACCGCTTGCCTATAAAACCGGTTTATTGGAATTATTGGAAGTGTTGATGGAAGAAGTGATGCGCCGTGTAATTTGGCTCAATGACGAGTAGAATACAGTAAGCTATGTGACGTCATTTTTAATAAAATATGGCGGCCACCACAAAATGGCGCATTACCTTTTATTGTACAACCCCTCGATATGGGTATCAAATGAAGGGTTATGCTAAGTAGAATACAATTAGCTGTTTGTCGTTAATTCAGGGCAATGAAAGCCAAAATATTTAATTTACGAATTAACCATTAGTTTTATGCTTATTTACATATGTCAATTTATCCCAATCAAATCAATTTTTTTATTGCGGGATAGAACTTGCTTTAGTCATTAATGACAATTATCAAACTTTCTCAAATTACTTAAAATCATTTATGCTTGAAATGTTACGATTTGGTGAAGACCTCCACCGTTATAGACCCAACGTTGACTATTTTATCGACTACTTCTAGGTTGTGTTCGACGATAGTTATATTTCTACCCATTCGAAATCTTCCAGATCTGGACCGTTGCATCACCTTTGTTCTCTTCGTTAATGTTCAGGCCTTTGGCGTTTGCCGTCTCTTTTAATTCGACATAAACTTCTTTTGCTACTAAAAAGGACCTTCCCACGATTTTTACGTCATCCGCATGTCCAAAAAAATTGTACAGACTGTCTTGCTATTGATGCACTTCTCTGGACTGATGTTTTCCTGAAAACCCATTCTAGTTCCACGTTGAAAAGCATTGGGGCTAGTCCATCCCCTTGTCTAAGACCTTGTCGCATTTTGAAATCCTCTGCGTTTTGGTTCTTAACATTCGCCAGTAAGCTATTCGTTGCGTATTTGATCGGTCGTACGAGCTTTGAGAGGACTCCTAGTTCCGATAAGATCTTGAACACCCTCTCTCTGTTTATACATGGTGTATACACGGCTGTTGATAGGTTTTAGTTAGACGAAGTTTTTTTAGTGTTTTGCATATCACCCTGCTCAGCTCAGCTGCGATTCGACGTCGCTTTTTGCCTTTTTACAGCATCAGGCACCTCATCCAATGTCGGTGGTTCTATTGAAATATTATCTTGAGGAATTACAAATGCCTCCCCCTGTAGATCCTCGTTTACTATGGGGATCAGATTCAATAATTTTGAAAATATTCCCTCGATATTTCCTTTATCGTATCAGATGTCTGTCCTTGGTTGAAACTTATTGCTGGTCTAGCGTGTTCCTTTTTACCCTTGTCTAATTCTCCTTTCATAGTCTTCTTGTATCTGTAGGTTACTCCAGTTTAAATATTCTCTCTTCTTCTTCCTGGAAAGCTTGCCTGCGGTTCTTCCTTTTGCCTTGAAGACTTCCATTCTTGTTCTTGTGGGTCTTGCTAGTACTCCCTGCGGCTCTGGTTTCTTCCTTCAATTGGGGATCTACAGTCCTGATCGAACCAGTCAATTCTAGTTTGCCTCGGCCCATCCTAGTGCCTCTTCTGCTGCTTTTAATTTTTCCGCATTTGTGGTGGATTTTGGGCTGTACTTCTTCTACTTCTCTCAAGTTTTGTACTACAGCATTCTGGTAGGCATCTCTTTTTCCCCCAAATTTTAGCTTATGTTGTATTTTGGTTGTGTTTACCCTCTTTGCCTTTTTGGTGGTTATCCTTGTTCTAAATTTCACCTTGACTAGATAGTGGTCCGAGCCGAAACACGCTCCACTCATTGTTCTTTAATCCAGTATACTCTTCTCATAATTAAGACGTGGTCAATCTGAATGCCACGTAATCTTGTGAATATTTTTGTGCTGGAACATTGTTGAACTTACCACCATTGAGTTCGAGCTAGCGAGATCGATCAATTTACTACTATTGTCATTGGTAGCGTTTTGAGGGCTATGCTTTCCTATGACTCCTAGAAACTCCATTTCTCTCCAAGCACCACTTTAATATCGTTTGGCGGTATTTAGCTGATAGCGTTAGTTAGGAGTTAGCTCTTGCTAGGATTCCTCTTTCTCTTCATCCGTCTTCTGTGCAAGCATGGACGTTAATGAGACTAATGTTATGTACTCTTGTTTTGATGGCGTGCATATTCTGTTACTAACTGGCTAGAGTCCAGACTTAGTGATTTCATTTTCTTCTCCACGATAACTGCTACTAGGCGGGTTTTAGGATCCAATTAATTCAGTGGCGGTTTCAGAGGGGCGTAATTGGATAATTATTAATTATTTATTCTTAAAAAGAAGTTACCAATATTTCAAACAAACAAGTTAAGTTATGGTGAATCTAGTCTGCGATCTATGACGGTGAATGTTTCCAAACCTGCTGGAGAGTCGTGGAAGGGACCGATACCCGAGACTACCGCTAATATGGCACGCTATGACTGATTCCACACGAGCGTACACACGAAACGACAAGAGTCGGCTGCAAAGTGGTTTATGAAGAGGTGGGAGAGGACGTTGGGGAGGACACACAAATTTGAATGATATTTTCAGCAGATTTTTGATCGAACACTTTCACAGCTCCTGCATTGTTGTTGTTTTTTTCTGAAATTCCCTTTTGCTCGCAAAGAGAATGTCTAAAACAACAATAAAGCTAGTATGATTTGTTGCCTGCAAGTTGTTCCCTCATGTAGAAGCTCATACGATTTTTCACCGAACACCAAAAGAGAATATTGACGATTGTAGACGGCTTCTGTCTGTCGTGCAGACGGCTTCTGTCTGTCGTGCCTATGTAAACAAAATGAAGTTAACTGCTCAAGCGCCGTAAGAGAAGTGATGACTTTCTTCCTTTTAGTGGGGAGCTGGCACTTGAAAAAATGCGGGGTCCCAACCTTCCGCCGTTTGGTATATAAGCTTTTCAAGTAATTTCAAGCATTTTTTATAATACGACATTTTTGCGGGAAGTGGACCCACCTCGAGTTAGGGGGTTGGGGACAAGTGAGTGGAGGGGTAAAAAAGGAGCTAAAATCGAAAAAAATTCTGGAGCTGCGTATGTAGGTTCTATCAGGGCTAAATAACCGATAAATACTAGTGGCAGAAATTGTTGACCATTTGCTGTTAGTGCGGGGGGGGGGGTGAAATGGCAACTCCAGCTAGGGGTGGTTTGGGGAGGGTGCAAATGGTATTTATGGAAAAAAAATTTAAGTTTTTCTTTTTTTTAAATTACCCACCCTAAGTCAGTTGGCTGGAAACGCCCCTGAATTAATTTAATTTGCTTCAGTCAACTGCAAAATACACATAAAAATTTCTTTCCAGAAACAGAATTATCTTTAATCATCAAGCGACAAATTCCCAGCCTATCCCGACGTCAGCTTTACCGTTGCGATGAAGCCTTTAACAATGAAATCAATGCCTACAAATACGTCATCCCAATGCTTGAAGCATATACCAGGTTCAAATCATGCCCAAAATGTCAATTTGCTGGTAAAGATGAGCACGGAGAACTCATAGTGTTGGAAGATCTAAAATGCTTGGGCTACCAAATGGAAAGTCGACTACTAGGCCTTGATTTTGACCATTGTAAACTTGTGATGGAGGTTTCTTCAAACTTTACATTTTTTCGAAAATATTAATTAAAATTTCATTTCAGGAACTAGCAACATTGCATGCCGCCTCCATTACCGTGAAGCATGTCGATGACAAGGTGTTTTACAAAAATTGTCAATATATTAAAGAAATCGTCTATTGTCCTGAAGCTGATGACTTTTATAAAGCTGTTATAGAAACTTCAATACAAGAATCACTCTCCAGCCTTAAATTATCGAATAAAGACGGCAGCCTCTCTGAGCCAATACGATTGATTTCAGAATTGGAAACAAAACTCCATCGTGTAATACGAGAATACATTACCAAACCGGAGGAAACATATAGCGTTATCTGTCACGGCGACCTATGGGTCAATAACATAATGTTCAAGAAAAATAGCTTTGGGCAAGTTTCTTCTGTGAAATTCCTAGACCTTCAAGCAATGCGATACGCCTCGCCAGTATTCGATATTTTACATTTTATTTACACAAGTACAAAGAGAGATGTTAGAGACGCATACCTTAGGGATATACTAGAAATATATAGCGGATCTCTTATATCAAAACTCAAGGTCCATCTTTATCCTAAGCACTTAACAATATTTAGAAACTTGAAAGCCTTATATTCACTGCAAAACATAATGGAAGAATTTTATTCGAACGTTTTATATGGTTTAGCAGCTTGTATGTGGGTGCTGCCAGCTGTCACGTTTGACCCGAATAACATACCTGATTTGGATACCATAAGTGACCTACAAATGTCGGCCAAAGAATTAAACATGACACAAAACTTAACTCCTGAATATCATTCCAGAATGAAAGACATCGCTCTCGAATTTTATCAAAATGGATTTTTAAATAAAAATTAAATTTCTGACTAACTTTTATACATATACTTATATATAAATGCACGAACCTATGTATTGTTGCTATTGCCTCTGTAGAAAATAAATTGTTTTATTTATTGCTTTAGTTGCAGTATTTATATTTACGGGTAAAATATCACTAAATTATTATAGCTCAATTCTTAACATCTTCGTGGTAAAACAAAACTGCAAAAATGTTTCTACAGCAGTAATAGCATTTTCTGTTGCACATCTTTCTGAGACACTACCTCTATAGGTCACCTTTAGAACGGAAGCTATTTTGTATGTGGCGCGGGCTTCCATTCTCATTTTTATGTGAAAGACTAGCACCGCTTCAATCCATTTTCCTGATATTTTCCTTTTTTCCCTGCGAGGATAACTTAGATAGGCGACTACTTTATCTCATAATGCAAATATGTACAATACACGGAAACTAATAGGAGAGTGAAAATGAACAAAAAAATTGATGCAAAGTAATGTAACCGGAACTTCAAAAAAAAAATTTTTTTCATTTCATACATGCACCTGAGTCGAAATCCGAAAAGTTTAGAAAAATCAAATGCGAACATAGCGAGAAAAGTGCATAAAAGTGCATTTTGAGTGCATCTTAACGAATTTTCATTCAAACGAATGACATGGAAGAATGATAATTCGTTGGTGCTCGTGTATCAACCCCATTACCAAAAAACATCGAAGGTAGACCCAAACCTGTACTTTTCTGTTCTAGGACTGACTAATAAACAGACCTATTAAAATAGGAGAGGAATTACTGTGTCACGAGGAGAGACCTATTAACAATTGTGAACTCGACTAAGCATTTCCACAATTATCTCTCTAATTTATCCTTCGAACTCGAACGGATCATGCAACATTGAGGTGAGTGATGCACTTCAAAAATCCTGAAAGACAAGTGGCGAGATGGATCGAGAGACTCAGTCCTATGACTTTAATATAAGACAGAGAAAGGAAGAAATCAGGTGCAGGTGTACTCTCTCGGCGACCTTGAGAACCAGGTTGTAAATATAATTTACGTATTGAGGAAAAGTGTCAAAGGACGACTGTTGAGCCAACGACAGCATAGGATGATCAGGGAATCCGGGATGCTCCGAGATGCCAGCATCAAGGGCCCTCGAGTAAGAACAAAAGGGGAAATGCAACAATATAATGTGGAAGAGCCATTCGAAAGAATCGTAATCGATGTGGCAGGGCCTATTACACAGTCAGATCGAGGAAATAGATACAATTGTGCCCCGAAACATATGTCATTCCAAACGAGGAAACAACTACTGCCGCAGCAGTAAGCAATGGGATTTGCAGATTTGGTATTCCTCACGAACTTCATCATCCAGCTCAAGTTATATCCTAATTTTTCATCAATAGTATGCAGTATGTGTAGGCCCTCCATATTTAATCAACTCCGCGAGGATGCCATCTGCACCCGATGGCCTTGTTGATTTTAAACCCGAAGTCTTCTAAAGGTACCTTTACATTACATGATTTGTCATTTGACTTTACTGTCAATGACATTTGTTTTTGACATGTCATACCACTATCTGTCAAAATTTGCATTGAATATTTCTGTTTTGACTTGTCAAAACTAAGTGTGAACACAATACGAAGTCAAATGGACGACCAAATCGTAATTTTGACAGTAAAGTCATATGACAAATCACATAATGTAAAGGTATCTTAAGCTTGTTGGCGGCAGCGAAGAATTATTATCATCAGTTATTGATGGAGCCTTCAATTCTTTAGTTAGTTCGCCATTATCAATTCATGAAAGTGCTCTTCCATCGGTCCAAGATGCATATAAGATCGTTGATCAGAGTACCATTTGCAGTATGTGCAACGTGGTGTGAATTGAGTCATACCACGGACTTTTCGGTATAACTCCCGCGTCTGTTGCGGCTTTCGCTCTCTGTACTGTTCTAGCTCAAAAACGTTTCTGGCCCAGTCATTGCGTAGCCCAGCTATGTTAATTGAGCCTGATTCGCGGATACAAAGCTTTTCTAGGTTGTAATGCGCTGCCATACCAACAAGATAGTGATCCGACTCGAGGTAGGCACCTCGGTACCTTCGTACCGGCCTGAAAGGTGTCGGCGTTCTATCAATACATGGTCTATTTGCTTGTGGATCTATCAGGACCCAGTGGGAAAAATTGGGAGCGCTGTTCAGAGGAGCTTACTTTGAGCGCTGTTAAATATGCTCCCGAGCGAGCATTAGCGGAGCTTTCATAAATTTTATAGAACGAAGAAAATGAGCCATTATCTTGATGACCAATAAACGGTGGCATTGGCATACTCAATGGACCGGCTCTCGTTCGATACGAAAGACAAGCAGCTTTAAAAGTGGTTAGAATTTAGTTGGGGGACTGCTTTGGTAAAATCACACTCGCGCTTGGAAAGTAAAAGGCAATTACAAAAGATAAACTAAATAAAAGCTTTTTGATACCCGGATCACATATCCACAGGCGTCCATGAAAATTCTTTATTAAAAAGCTTTTTTATAATGCTCCTAGAACGCTTTTGAAGGAGCATAAAAACGTATGCTCCCTTGCAATGACATGCAATGTAGTGTTGAGCCGGACTTACACGAGGCAGTACATTTGTCTCTTACATGATGTAAATTGTACTGAGGCCTCAGTTTTTTTAAATGTCCCGGTTCAAAAATAATGTCCTACTGATATTTAGCGTGTATCAAGATAAATGAAGCGAGGTGTGATTGTAAATTACTTAATGGAAAGACATTTCTCACTTTTGCCACAGTAAAATTTCCAATGTGAATTGCGTCGAGGTGAGATTGTAAACACGAACTGGAGAGACATTTCTCACTTCTTTTGCGGCAGTAAAATATCCACTTTAAGCTGAGACGTGGTGAGATTGTAAATACGAATTGGATGGAGAGACATTTCTTACATTTTTCGAGGGAGTGAGGTTTTATCCTAAAGAGACAATTCTTACATTTTTCGAGGGAGTGAGGTTTTGTCATGAAGAGACATTTCTTACATTTTTCGAGGGAATGAGGTTTTGTCATGAAGAGAAAATTCTTACATTTTTCGAGGGAGTGAGGTTTTGTCATGAAGAGACATTTCTTACATTTTTCGAGGGAATGAGGTTTTGTCCTGAAGAGACAATTCTTACATTTTTCGAGGGAGTGAGGTTTTGTCATGAAGAGACATTTCTTACATTTTTCGAGGGAGTGAGGTTTTGTCTTGAAGAGACAATTCTTACATTTTTTGAGGGAGTGAAATTTTGTGCTGGAGAGACATTTCTTACTTTTTTTGCAGTAGCAGAATTTCCAACTTGAAATTAGGCGAGGTGGGATTGCAAAATATAAATATATGGCCACGGACAACTAATTAGAAATAGTTTCATAAAAATTGCATTTATACAGTTTTTATGTAGGAATCAAATTAAAGAATTCCCACCACCTCCTCTTAATTTTTTTTAAATATATAATGATTGAAGGAAATCAATAACAATATCATAATGAATTCCTAACAGGATTGCTACATAAAAAATAAAAAATGTATAAATGCAATTTTTATGAAACTGTTTCTAATTAGTTGTCCGTGGGTGTACATTGTGGAGGCATAGATTTCTTACTTACTCTAAGGCAGTTTAATGAATATTAGAATTAAGCTTGTAAAAATGAACTTCATTGGTATTTATTTTCTTTCTTTTTTTTAATTTGCTTGTTTTTGTCATTTATTGCATTACAATAGAACCTCGCCTCATTTGAAGTATGACATTGTACTGGCTCAAAAGAAAAAAGAGGCACCTCTTACAAACTCATTGTATAATTGTGTCCTACCCAACACTAATGCAATGTTAAAAAGTATATGGAACTGGAGCGTAACGGGAGCGCTGTAAGCTTTTTAAGGAGTGCTCAAACAGCGCTATTGGAGCCCTCCATTTCCCGCTGGGGAGAGATCCAGTTGCCTTTGTATATATCTTTACGCGCAAATCTAGTGCTTCCAACGACTACGTTCTTACTTGCTGCCATCTCTATAATTCGTTGCCCATTATCATTAATATTCTCATGCAAGCTGTAACATTGGGTCAATTCAAAAAGTCAACATTGCAGTAACATTGCAACATAAAAACTTGTCATGTGTTCAAAAAGTCAACACAAAAAAGTATGATATTCATTTAGTCAACAAGGTAGGCAGTGTTGTCGTAACATTCGTGTAATGTCGCAACATATTTTTTTATACTGCAGAACATAACCCCTATAATCAGAATGGAGAACAGTGAAAGGAATGTTAATTTTATAATTTTTTTTGTATTATTTTATACATTTTTTTATATTATTATTGTAGTGAAATTATTTGGAGCCATGCCGAGTGCAAATCTGTGATAAATATTCGCGTAAAGTACGAAGAGGCATTTCAAAACGGCCGTCAGAAGAAAAGTGCTTTGTGGAACAAACTTAAAGAAGATTTTAAATTGCTGTATCCTTCAAAAATATTAATTTCAATAAAAAAATCATCCATGTAAAAGAAGTTTCTCCACTTTTAAATAAAATAAACCGAAATGTCATCAAACATTTCGTAAAAGTAATCACGTGTGCAACACTGCCTAAACAGTGTTACGATAATGTTGTGGTAACATGACAGAAACACTGCTGCAACACTTAAATTTGTGTTGACTTTTTGAATTGACCCATACTGCCTGTATACGGGCTCCCGATCTTCTTTGGACTTCAATTACATCATCGCTGCGGCAGGCATTAAGTTCCCGTTCTACTTGGAAGACTTTTTCATTTTCATCATCCGGAGAAATGCATCAATTTATTGACAACTAGCAAAATCCCGCATGCATTGCAACAAATGGATAAAAGAAAAGGTTATGTGTGCACAGTCCGCGGTAGGAAAAAGGTACATATGAGGAGCTGGGGAACAAAACCGGACTTGTCCAGGATAACGGTTTTTTTTTTAAATTTTTTTTGTACTCTCTAAGCCCACCTCTATAGACCCCTGAAATATTTCCATCCAAAAGTGTTGCAAACCCACAAAAAAAAATTTTTAAAAATACTGATTTGGTTCATAAGTGGACTTGTCCTGTTAAAAAATGAAAAAATTCAAAGGAATTTGTTTCATAACTAGACTTGTCCATGACGGTTTTGAATCAAAACCGGAGATGTCCCATACATATCCATCGTTGCGAAACAAAACCGGACTTGTCCATTCAAAAAAAATTCAAAAAAAATAGAAAACATGAATTTTTGTGCCCAAAAATTAGGCCATTGATTATTTATACAATAAGCTATAATTATATTCAAACGCAAAAATTTTAACTAATGTGCAACTATCGAATTCAGTATTTTTGCTCTAGTGTAAAAATCAATTTTTGGGACAAGTCCGGTTTTGTTCCCCAGCTCCTCATATAATGAAAAAAGAACAAATCTGCAAAAATTGAATTAGGATACATATAAAAATTTAGAGTTGCCTATAAAAAAAGAAAGTGCGTCCGTCGCGTGACTGGAGTTTACTCCTGACAAACGGTTGTTATACAATAGACAAAGGAAGTAAATGAAGCCATATATTCGCCATTTTGTGTTCCCGCCATTTTGAATTTAGCATGACGTTATAACGTTAATTGTATTCTACCTGTCTTACATTTGATACCCATGTCGGGGGTCGAGGAAGGCAAATGCAAAAATCGGCCGCCATCTTAGAACCGCCATCTTTATTTTTGTACAAAATGGTCACATTGCATTGTCAAGAAAACTGTGCAAAATTTGAATTTGATCGGTTTCAAATGGTGGCTGGCATTAATAACTTTCTACGCTATAATGACGGACTCCCATACAAACTTTCATCGCCTATTTCAACCCCTACAAGCAACAAAAAGTAGCCTTTGGCTTTCTCCAAGGTCTAATCTATCTCTGTAAAAATCAAAATCGGTTCAGCGGTTTAGGCGTGAAAGCGTAACAGACAGACAGATAGAGTTACTTTCGCATTTATAATATTAGTAGGAATGACAACGTCCTTTCCTTTCTGTAATTCAATATATCTAACAAAACCACCATAGGTACCATAGGCAAGCCTTGTATTGAAGAAGTCGTTAAGGAGAGGTCCTTCTCTCATTACCATACCTGGACGTGCAATCAAAAAGATCACTACTAACAGAATTTCATGTTAACCTTAAGATGTTATAAAATACGCATGTATTTGACTCTATTTAAAAGCAAATTAAATTGTTTTCGTTTATATATTTAAAATACAAAAAGCCAAACAATTAGCCAGCAACAAAGGAAATTTAATATTATTTTTTTTAATTTTAAATAGCAGAAAACTTATTTACTAGCTCCGCCCCAACCAAGAAAACCTTTGACAAAACCAGAAATTGTTCCTTTTTTAGCTCCGGGTGACTCCAGTTTATCCTCTAAAGATGGAAACTCAACATGATTCAATGCAAGATCGAAGAAGAGCGGTTTGCAAGGAATTGCTTGCATTTCGGGAGTCAATTTGAAAACGTTGGGGTTCTTCGTGTTGAGAGATTGGTCTTCCTTGTATTGCGATAAACGCTCAAATAGTGGTTTTGAAGACTTCTGTGTTCTCGATGTTAAAATTGAATCGTCTGATGCATCGTGTTCCAAAACACTATAGGCATGAGCGGAAAATTTGCTTCCTTCGATAGATGAAATTAATTTCTTCAAGTCCTGCTGCAAATTGAATTTGTCTGGTTTGGATTCCAAAGCTTCCTTAGCGTATTTCGTCGATCTCTCATACATAGCAACGGCTTCCTTCCATTTCTTTAAATCAACAAGAGTTAATGCTATATAAAAACATCTAAACGCTTTAAAGGATTTTGTTAAAACTTCAATTTCAGATAAAAATGAAGCATCTTCTTCCATTCCGGAAATTTGTTGCATTTCAGAGAGATTTTGTAAAATAATTTCGAAATACCTAGTTAAATCCTGAGGTCTTACCCTCTTTCCTTCTGTTTGTTTAGCTTTTTGGTTCGGATCGTCAAGATTTTGCTTTGCTTGTTCTACAAGACATAAGTTTCGTTCCATGGTCCGATATAAACGGATGTACGACAGATATGCTAAAAGATATTGAATTCCAGAAACGGTTTGACCAGTTGTTATTGATCGTAATTTAGGATCTTGCTTTATTTCATCCTTGACTGCTGCGATTGCGTCCTTGCAATCCATTAAAACATTTTCAATAAGTTCAATTTTCGCTTCAGTATTCTTAGCTTTTTGCAAGCTCTTGTCAAGTTCCTGAACACTCAAAAGGAACAAGCGTACCTTTTCAGGACGAACAGTAACTTTTCGACCACGCCATTCGGTAGTTTGAAGGGCCTGACTGCTTTGAGTCTTCGTTTGGGTTACTAAAACATCCAAATTTTCGAGCAACCCCTTTGCACGCATTTCTAGCAGATCATCCATAGATGCTCCGTCTCCAATATTATAAGCACAATATCGTAAGCTCGGTGTTAATTCATCAACCTTCGCCTTGTACAAAGCTTGTTCGTCTTCAGGCAGAGCCTGAGCTAATTTTTCATATATTACTTGTGCCTTTTTCAGACTTTCAGCTGCGGACTTCCACAATGCCAACTCAAAATGCAAAATTCCGTGCATCCAAGCAACGTAAGCTTCTGCTTCCAGCTTTGTAAGTGCATCACAAACGTCGCTCTATATAAAAAACATGATGAGTAATAAAATACGGTTAAATACATATATTTTAGTACTTACGTTGCATAACTCTTGTAGTTGCAGAGCATAAACACAAGCTTTTCTAAGTTTACTAACTAAATGAAACTTCTTTCTAGGTTCAGTGTTGGACTCTTGTCGAAGCTAGTAAATTTTTAGAAAATATTAATAATATTTAAATCAAATTTTACGATTTACCTGCATAGCATAAGCCCATGCCCTTTCAGCAGAAATTAATGGAATGTAAATGAAACGTCCATCCGCATTTTTCCCTGTTAAATTGGCAATCGTAACATCGCGTCGCTTAAAATGGCGCTTATCCCCCTGGGGATACTTGAGAGCTTTTCTAAGACGACGAATACGCCTTGTACAATACCCGCGATAACGTTGATAATCGCCATGCCTTAATCCATGCTGTTGTTGCGCATCCTTGATAAGACGCAATACTATGATTTTCTAGTTAAGGATTGATTAGAAAATGGTTATGTACTGTTTTTTTGTAGTCAACACACAAAACATTGTTGCGATTGAACTGAAGTCGCGTTACAAAAATTTTTGTTTGAACTTTTGTAAGATTCGTGGCTTCATGCAAATTTTTCCTTTGTATGTATTTATCCGTACTAGTAGTAGTACTAGGTGAAAGTCAACTATCACCTGATGCTGGTTTGGGTATCTATCAGGTGTCAGGGTACATATTAGTGCAAAATCGGTATTGACATGGCTTACCACAAAATTTATATGAGCACGTCAGATTTTAGCAATTTTTGGCTTAAAAAAACCATCCCAAACAACGTCATATTCTTCTGCTTCCTATACAGAAGCCCTAACAGAAGTACCGAAGCCTCAAGTTCTACATTTGATGTTATTCCCGAACAGATCTCGGAATTGGTACCCTCCAATCCTGAGTGGGAAACACTGTTGCGGATAATTTCAATGTTCACAATGCAAACTCGCTGAGTTTCTCAAATGGCATCAGTATTTTTGGCAAACACGCTGAGCTTTTTGAAGGCACTAATAAACTAAATCAAATTCTAAATCACCAAACGAGAGTCCCTGACCGTTCAGGTCAAGGGGGCCATCTCTTTGACCTATTCCTTACTTTTTATCCAACGAAGTACTCGGTCGAAGTTAGTTTTCGACAAAAACTCTCGGCCCTTGGTAACCTCCATTAACTGCATCCACTTCCCCTACCTACAAGAGGGAGGTGATAACAGATAGCCAATCGAAGGCCGGCTAACTAGCGTCTCTATTTGGCTCCAAATTTTCTTTGGTCGATCTTTCTACGTGTGTTCGACACACTCAATGGACAGAGTCTTCTTCAGGACCCGCCTCAAAGAGCTTAATGTTAACAAATCCACTGGACCTGACAATAGATCGCTCTAAAGAACTGGATCAAGATTTTCCTCTGTGGCCGTTAAATTAAGGTATTCAGCCTTATTGCGGTTGTCACCTCACCAAAGTCAGAAATGCTATTGTCACTTTCCATATTGTGCCGGCGAATTTAGTGAGGTAAGAAATTTTAGTTGAGGCTTATTGCGTTTGTCAATTTCGGTGACGTTTAACAATTTATTTAAGCAAGGAAATCTCCGTTTCTCGAAATAAGTGACAGCGCTAATTCGCTTTAACTCACTAAGTGACAAATGCCACTTTTTTCAAGAACGACAATAGTATTTGTGTCTCACTTCGCCATTTGTTACCAAAAGTGACAACAACAATAAGACTGAGTATTAGACGGCGTCAAATCTAAACTCCATCCCTACCCATGTCCCCAAAAATCAATTTTATCACCCGCTCTTTTCCTAATCTCAGGGATCGGAAACGCATGCGATCACGTGCGTTTGGCTGCGAGCAAATGTAAGACGAACGCACGTGTATCAAACGAAAAATGAAAAAAAAATTTCTAACGCATATATTGTCGTGTTTTTAAGGGTTTTGGGTTTCACTGGAGGAAAGCCACAAATAAACTGTATAGTTTTCTAGAACATTTTTACGATAAATAACAAATTTGTAGGTAATTACATACATTTTTGTTATTTTTTTAACTTGAATAGCCATAAAATAGTAATGAATATTCGGAATTCAAGAAATGTAGCTGCTTACTTATAAAAGTTAGGAAATAATTATTTTGTAAATGTTGCATTATAGTACTAGAGCAAAAACTAGTAGAAGAAAGCTAATTCAGATTAAATAGTGTTTCCCTATTTATTACCAGAGATCGATTCCAATATATCACGATCGATTCATTTTTCCAAGGAAAGGGATCAGCGTCTATGGAGAATACTTCCAATTATAAATTAGTTCATGAAAGAAATCTAGTAATGCACTCATATTAACCACACAGAGAATTGTCAATAGACGAATCGCTTATGAATCGACAAATAATGTCTTTTAATATTAGCAGGTCTCTTTCCCGATAACATTTTTTCACAAATCAAACACATTGATTTCCCTAACTCACTATTATAAGACATGTTTGTTAATGTCAAAACTTTAAATATGCATCATTATAAAGTTTTAATTTTTATTTAAATCCAAAATTAATTTTCACTTTCAGCAGTTTTCCTTCACTAAAGCAGCTTTCATAATGAATAATCATCCTTTTCTACCATTTCCTTTTATACAGCTCACGAGTCATTTCTATTAACACGTATGTACTCAACTGAAAGTCTCACGAGCAATGACGATATGACCGCACGCGCACACGAGTTTTATCGGTCACGTCTCGCGCTTTCAAGAGTGTAAACTTGTTCGCGCCTGTGCGATTGTAAATCAAAAACTTGTTTAAGAGTGTGAGCGGGTAGATCAAATTTACAAGCGCACTCGCAAGAACAACTGGCAAAGAAGATTTTGGTGGGATGTGAAAAACAGGGACTATAATGCCGGGTTTTCACTAGTAGAATTAGTGGTAGAGTATACTGGTCGAGTACTTACTATCCTGTGAACTCACCTAATGAAAACTCGGTTATAGTAGAGTAGAGTGGCATAGCACCCTGTTAAAGTTACCCTACCGCTTAAAAGTAGGCCAGTTACTCTACCACTAATTCTACTAGTGAAAACCCGGTTTTATAGGCTAGTAGAGGGAATGAGCTGAGTCAGTTAATCTTTCGTAGAGAGAATACGAGACTGGTCAAAAAAATTGCAAGTTTTAAAAATTGATTATTTGCATACCACTTTAGCAATTTGGAATATATTCATTCGCATTCCATCGAAGATTCTTAGTCAAAGTTATACATACTAAGGATATTAAAAGATGAGGGCGCCATTAGTTTTATTCCGAACACGGGGTAAGTTTTCCTTGAGATAAGAGAAAGCTTTGAGATCATTGAATCAAAATAATTATAAGCTGAAAACATATAAAAGCAAATTGAGCCCTGAGAAACAGAAGAACTGGCACTAATTTCAGGAATAAATTTTAACTCAGGCATAAATTTGCACTCTTCCAGATTGTCCAGCTTTTGAAATACCGTTTTTTTTATAAATATCTCGAAAATGGTGGTCTTTCCGACGAAAAATATGTAATAAATCTTAGATAAAATTTCACTTTTTATAAGGTTTTACTTTGAGAGTTCACAATATGCGTGTCAAAAATTGTAGCTTACTATTAATTGAAAAATAAAACTGAGAATTATTATTTATAAAATTGCAGGTCTTAGAAACCCTAATATTCTTTATGTTGACCAAGCCGTATGTAGGTGCAGTTATAAAAAAATATGAACTTGAGTTTGCAGTGTTTTCTGTGAGAGAGGAGAAATGACATCGATTACCATCTGAGAAAAGAATATTCCTCCGTTGCGGGTAAGTAGCTATTTCTTTTATAAATAATATATTAATCTGTAGATTTTACAAATGTCTTAATTCATAATCGAAAAATAAATAATACTTTTATCCATATTGGTCCACTAATCACCGACTTCTAATAGATCAAGTGGACTTTGCTAAACATAGTATATGCTCTGAAATTAGTTTATTCTAGGTTCAAGTTAAAATATGATTTAAAGACAATTAGAGATGTAAGAATAGCAGAAATATTTGTACAAGTTGAAGTACCAAAACAATAAATTAAACCATGGATAATTGATCATGTTCCTTAAAAAAAACACTAAAATAGTTCAGTTATGTTAATTCCACTTTGAGGTTATGATTACTTAGTATTAGCAGTTTCATTTAAAAAGGATACTTTCTATTGAATATATCTTTTGTTTTTCAGGAACAACTTCTACTTCCACTTTTTCTTCATTTTTCTCGCGATTTTCTTGTGGATTTGTCTCTTCACCCATAGCAAACCGTATCGTTGGCAATTACTTTAAGAAACGTCACCTTACTACTTTCGAAAATAATATATCTTCTTCTTTAAAAATAAAAAATATTTGCACCTAGAAATCTTTTGTATTCTAAGAAAGTTAAATAATAATTAAAATTTTATTTCCTCATTTATTATTAGTCAAATTTTATTGTCTAATAACATTGTTTTTTTAATTTTTTTTATTACAAACAAAATTAGTTACATATTTATAATAATTTTTTTTCGGTTTTTCATTTTCTTGATCAGCTGTTTTATTAAGAATAAATTTGCTGAACCGTCCCTTTCGAAAGTTGAGGTTGATTAGACAGGCTGACACGCAGGGTGTTCGCCTTTAAACCAACTAATATAGCGATATTTCTTTCAGGTAAATTGTTTTAATCAGATATTAATCAAATTCTAATTGTGTAAAATATAAAAATATTGAATTAGGATTGTTAGAATAAGTATAATATAAGATTTTTAATTGAGGTTATATTGCGTTAGTGAATAGTGTTAACGCGGCACACTTCTCTTGTAAAGTATTTAATAATTATTAAAAATTTATTTCAGCATGTCTAGAAATAAAGGACATGAAGAAACCGACAAGCAAACTCGTATTGCTATAGTAAGTGATGATAAGTGCAAGCCAAAAAGATGCAGACAAGAATGTAAAAAGTCGTGTCCTGTTGTCCGTATGGGAAAGCTTTGCATTGAAGTAACTCCAAACTCAAAACTAGCTTCTCTATCTGAAGAACTGTGCATTGGATGTGGTATTTGTGTCAAGGTAATTACATTTAAAATACTTAATCAATGATTTTGACCTGGCATTAATTGCAGAAATGTCCTTTTGATGCTATTACCATCATAAACATCCCCAGTAACTTGGATAAACACACAACGCATCGCTATTCTAAGAATTCTTTTAAACTGCATCGTTTGCCCATTCCTCGTCCTGGGGAAGTTTTAGGTCTTGTTGGTCAAAATGGTATCGGAAAGTCCACAGCGCTTAAAATTTTAGCTGGAAAACAGAAACCGAATTTGGGTCGATATGCTGATCCACCAGATTGGACAGAGATCTTGGCATATTTCCGTGGTTCCGAACTTCAGAACTATTTCACAAAAATTTTAGAAGATGACTTAAAGGCAATTATTAAGCCACAGTATGTGGATCAAATCCCTAAAGCTGTTAAAGGCACTGTGTGTGCCTTAATGGATAAGAAAGATGAACGAAAAAATCAGGACGAAATTTGTGGAATGCTTGACTTAAAGCATATTCGAGATCGGGAGATTGCTGCGTTATCAGGAGGAGAACTACAAAGATTTGCTTGTGCCATGGTCTGTATTCAAAATGGTGATATTTTAATGTTTGACGAACCTTCTTCCTACCTGGATGTTAAGCAAAGATTAAATGCTGCTGTGACAATTCGGCATTTAATTCATCCAGATAAGTAAGAATTTTAAAGATTAATCTTGAGTGATACTAAATTCTGTTTTTTTAAAGATTTATTATTGTCGTTGAGCATGACTTGTCAGTACTGGACTATCTTTCCGATTTTATTTGCTGTTTGTATGGTGTTCCTGGGTGCTATGGTGTCGTTACTATGCCCTTCTCTGTCCGTGAAGGTATTAATATCTTTTTAGACGGATTTGTGCCTACGGAAAATATGAGATTTAGGACTGAATCTCTAACATTTAAAGTAATTTTGTAAATTTTTCGAGTATTCCGACATTGTAGAATTATTGTAGGTTTCGGAATCGGCAACAGAAGAAGAAATCAAGAGAATGAATCACTACGTTTATCCAAAAATGAGCAAAACATTAGGAAGTTTTAAGTTAACAGTGCAAGAAGGTCACTTCAGTGATTCTGAAATTTTGGTTTTGCTCGGTGAGAATGGAACTGGAAAAACTACTTTTATCCGTATACTTGCTGGTAACTTGGAACCGGATGAAGGCTCAGGTAAGTTTAGTATTAGACATGTTCGATTATTTTATTTTTAACCGACTTCATTTGGTAATTTATTCTTGTATACAAAAGTGTGACAGACATACAAAATTTATTATAATCTAGACTCGATTTCAGTTCGTTGAGCACAGATTCTTTAAAATTATATTTTTTCGTTGAAGCTCCGTTGGGTTTATATTTATTCTTTAAACCTATATTCTCTAATTCGTAAAGACTATGTACAGTACTGATTAAAATATTAAGACTATTCGACATTAAACTCTGACTTCCAATGACTAGACAATGTTTACCCCAGAAAATAAGATGACTAATAAAACCGATTCTAAAGAACCAAGAAATCCCAAGACAATGCAAGTTGGAGAAAAAGGTGGTTTTAGTTGAAATTTTAGTTAAAAAAAACAAAATTTTGACTTTGATGACTCATTGCTCTGGAAGTTAATAAGGTGGACCGTTTTAGATAGGTGAGAGTATTCTGCGTACACTGATATCTTATTCATAAAAATAGCTCAAAGGGTTACAAAAAGACAGGGTGATATGTAAACCTCTACCAAAAAAACTTCAAAACGCCCTAGCTGTTAAACCATTAAGATTTAATCCCCAGCCGTACGATTTTTTGTTTGTCTATCCAAAACCTATCCACAGCCGGACGCTTTGTAAGCTTAAGTGTACGTTCACACCAATAAGTGCTACGCTAAGCGCCTAGTGGCTAGCTAGATAGCAGGATGAATTATCCAAGCGAACGAACGTTCGTGTTAGCACGGCGTTGTTTATACCGACCGCGCTTTGCTGTGGCTAGTCGCCAGGTGGCTATCCAAGCGAACTGCCGTGTTTTTTTTCCTAGGATACATTCAGGCAACTAAGTGTACGCTCATATCAATGGTGGCAGGATAGGTGGCTCGCTAAGATAGGTGCTACGCTAATATATACTACTGTTCACACCAGAGGATACCTGCTTGGCTAGGATATTAGAAAATGCTGCAGTTGGTCGTCGTTGCCTGAATGTATCCTAGGAAAAACAAACACGCCTGTTCGCTTGGATAGCCACCTGACAACTAGCCACAGCGAAGCGCGGTCGGTATGAACAACGCGGTGCTTACACGAACGTTCGTTCACTTGGATAATTTATCCTGCTATCTAGCTAGCCACTAGGCGCTTAGCGTGGCACTTATTGGTGCAAACGTACACTAAAGGTACACACTAGGGTGGGTCAAAAAAATCAATTATTTTTTTTTACAAGTGAGACGTAAAAAAGGATTTCTGGACACCTTACAAAAATTCTCACTCACCATGAGTTCTTAATTTTAATAGGAAGATCCTCCATATCGCAGTTTTTTTATTTTTTTCTCAGTCCAATAAAAAAAATTCATACCTCATCATTAATTGATTGTACAGAAAAATGTTTTCCTTTGCAAGCGTTCGTAAATTGAAAACGTTTGTTTTGGTTTGCCGAGCATCCACACTCGACCGGATCGGCAAGCGTCGCCAAGCTTACACAAGCCAAGCCAAACGCCTTATCCACACGTTTGAATTTGCCAAGCCGCCTTTTGCTAAGTCCACGTCTCGGATGCATATGTGTGTACCGGTAAGACCATCGTCTTATATAGTAGAAATTTGGATATTATCGTTAGATGGTTGGATTAAAAGAGCCTTTACAGATGTTGGTTTTTGGTAGCCGTTTCATGATTTCATATTATTGTAGGCTGCTACTATTGACCCAAGGCAGGAAAATGACTTTACTACTTCAAGTTCGAGCTCCTCTACCATGATAGTGGGACCAATGTTAGGTGTTCTTGCAAATGGGGCCTTCGTGCCCTTTGTTTTTCTCTAGCTTTCTTGCCGCCCGCTCAATTTGGGTGAAAAGTCCTGTACAGCTCTTGATGTTATTCTAATGATGTCAATGTCGTCTGCATAAGCCCCTAATTGGGCGGACTTATGGAAGATTGCGCCCATTGCTGTCACCTGGTTTTCTAAATCTGAACGCCATTTTTCCAATTAGAAAATCCTGGTCCTATTAAAGCTATTCCTGACCTGCTTGAATTCGCAAATAACTTACAATAAAAGCAAAGCAACGCATCTGTTCAGAGGGAATATAAAAGCCGTTTATAATTTTGGCCGTTTGGTTTTTAACGAATAAATCGATATAATTTGTGGAAAGTTTGATCCTTAACGCAGGATCTCGATTTTTAATAATATTGTCTTCTTTTAATATCTTCATTTTACTTTCTTTCTAAAGTTCCACTATTTTTCATAATATTTGATCCTGGAGAAACGTCATCTAGATTGGCCCATAGGAAAAAAGGTCTTTTTGTGTAGCCCTAGTGTGCCTTATTAAAAATTCATCACTTCCCAGCGGGAAATGGAGGGCTCCAATAGCGCTGTTTGAGCACTCCTTAAAAAGCTTACAGCGCTCCCGTTACGCTCCAGTTCCATATACATTTTAACATTGCATGTCATTGCAGGGGAGCATACGTTTTTATGCTCCTTCAAAGGCGTTCTAGAAGCATTATAAAAAAGCTTTTTTAATAAAGAATTTTCATGGACGCCTATGGATATGTGATTCGGGTATCGAAAAGCTTTTATTTTGTTGATCTTTTGCTATTGCCTTTTCCTTTCCAAGCGCGAGTGTGGTTTTATCTAAGCAGCCCCCAACTAAATTCTAACCACTTTAAAAGCTGCTTGGTCCTTCGTATCGAACGAGAGCCGGTCCATTGAGTATGCCAATGCCACCCTTTATGGTCATCAAGATAATCGCTCATTTTCTTCGTTCTATAAAATTTATGTAAGCTCCGGTAATGCTCCCTCGGGAGCATATTTAACAGCGCTCAAAGTAAGCTCCTCTGAACAGCGCTCCCAATTTTGGGTTGCTGCTCCCTAATAAAGAGATAACTTGTGCGCTAAGGAATAGCCAGTCACCTAATTTTAATCTAAATTAGGATCAGTGGATTTGGATTTCACTTACTTCAAGAAAAGCGGGGCGGTTGAGCAAGAAGCTCACGAATATTACAAAAATCAAAACAAAAAATTTTATATCGTGAATTCTCTCGCGTAAGATGAGTTCCTTGCATTGTTTAATGCTTTAAGGTATAAGTGGATTGCTGGTTTTTTTTGTAAAAATTACATTAAAGTTTTACCCATGAGGAATTGGCTAATTTGACTCAATATAGCTAATCTATGTGGTAAATAAAGCCTTTGATAAATATTTTGCACTGCTTCCTTTTCTATTATTACGTATTTTATTTTGGGGTTATTTATCCATCATTTAAATTAGTTGAAACGAAACTTAAACTTTTTTTTATAATATTTAACTTCTTTATAGGGAAATTACCAATGCTCAATATTTCGTACAAACCTCAAAAGATCTCTCCAAAAAGTCAAGGTCATGTAAGAAATCTTCTGCACGATAAAATTCGCGATGCCTATATTCATCCACAATTTATTGCTGACGTTATGAAACCAATGAAAATTGAAGAAATCATGGATCAAGAAGTGCAGAATTTGTCTGGAGGAGAATTGCAACGGGTCGCTCTTGTGTTATGTTTGGGTAAACCAGCTGATGTGTATTTAATTGATGAGCCTTCTGCTTACTTGGATTCCGAACAACGTTTAATTGCTGCTAAAGTCATAAAGAGGTAATAAAGTTCTGTTTTTTTTTGCAAAGTCAATAGCCGATAATTTTTAATTTTTAGATACATACTTCATGCTAAGAAAACTGGTTTTGTTGTGGAGCACGATTTCATAATGGCAACATACTTATCAGACCGTGTTATAGTTCTCGAAGGTGTTCCTTCAGTAGATACAACCGCTCATACTCCTCAATCGCTTTTAAACGGAATGAACCGGTTTTTGGAACTGTTAGGTATCACATTCCGAAGAGATCCAAATAATTTCCGCCCTCGTATTAATAAAAATAGTTCAGTGAAGGTAAGAACAAAGATTATTGAAGCATAATTATTATTAATAAAAACGTTTTCTTTTTTGCAGGACATTGAACAGAAACGTGCTGGGCAATACTTCTTTTTGGAGGACACTAATTAAACTTAACATTGGTACTTCCAGTTCTTTTTTTACTGTTCTATACATCGCACTTAAAGTGAAATTGTTGCAGTTCTATATGGCGGCCGTATTACGCGGAAATATCTTTATGATCGAATGCTAATTTTTGTAAACAAAATATTTGCATATTTTTAGTTCAATATTATCAAACATTTTTTAAATAAATTATTTTGGGATTACTGCAACAAATAAAAAACGGATTTTTTTGTGCAAGGTACTGCAAAGAATTTCGGAAAATTTTATATGTGATCGTTTTTTTTTCGTATTTAAATTTTGAGGAATAAACGCAACTGTCATCTTTTTTTAAGAAAAAGTTTTCCAAGGAAAAATTTGTATTAATATGACATAGAGATACTTTACAACACCTTTGCTGACTTCATGGTTATAAATATTTTAATAATAAATCCTTTTTTTTTGTTTAAAATTACCCAATTATTTTAATTGTTGAGAATTACGGTATTTCATTCTTTATAGGGAACATTTTAGTACTTTGTGAAAAAGTTGCGCTTTGAGGGCCAAGCAATGAGTCATATAATTTTATTTCCTAATGGGCTTTAGGTATGTCATCTTTGCATATCGGTCATTCCATACCAAACCGGACGTTTTTCGGTAAAAATTAAATTTAATGATGCCGACCATTCAAATTACTGTATCTTCGAAACCATTAGTCGTACACTGAGAAAAAAACAAAAATTGTACCAAGTCCGCCAAGGAATTGGAGTAAGTTCAATTTCACCAAATGAATAATGCTTTATACCAATCTTAAGTATGCTAAAGCAAAAGAATGCGTTTTTTTGAGTCAATTCCACGGCGGAGTTCCTATTGAAAACTTTACGCAGTTGAATTTATTGCTGTTCGTTTGAGGAAAGGGCATTTATTTTTTCAATTAATAAAATGTATTATTTGTTTAAATTTTAGTCTGTAGCTGACACAAATAATTTATGCATACTAACATCTAGTTAAAAGAAACAACTCGTCATAAAAACTGGACCGTTTTTTTATTATCGGGACTGTCCCTGTCGCCGCCTGATTACCTGTAGAGGTAGACGTTTTTTTGGTTGTTTGCTATTTGTAACTACCCCTAATATAATCAACAGTGGCTGTGTGCAACTTTTTTTCTTCAAAATGTTAGTTGACTCCGTGCAAAGATCCCGAAGACAGGTTCGAGTGGAATTTCCAATCAGTGAAGTGAAAAATTAAACAGCGAAACAGTGGATTATTATTGTGAAGTAGGACCATTGATGTGTCTGCTTGTGTGTGTAGAATTTGCAACATGTGCAAACTTTTTTTTATTTGCGTAGACAAATTTTTATGATGGCTGGTGGGCAAACTTGGGATATTTAATTAAATGGAATTTGAAGGGCTTGTCAATTCGTTTAAAGGTAGAAATATTTTTTTAATGCCATAGACTTTTAAAATACTATTTACAATTATATTTTAAACATAATCGCGAACTTATCGATGACTAATTTGTTATATACAAATATTTTGATTTAGATCACAAAATTACTATAGATCCTATAAAGCTGCTAATTGGACCCACAATAGCAACTCTTATTCCCGTAATCAAGACAAGGTCAGCTTCGAAAAGTTAACCATATATCCAAATCGTAAGTTACTTTGTACAATATACACATTTTTTGATTTTATATGAATATTTTTTTTGAATATTTGATTTATTTTAAAGGTAAATGAAACCAGAAATGGTGAAGGTTCAGATGAAAATCTATCATTCAAGTTGATTTCCTTTCAAGAAAATCATCACCAGGAAAGCTTGAAGGTCAAAGCACCTTATATTCAAAAAAAACTTTTGTATGCAATATTTCTGTAAATAGTTTTTTCAAAGAAAGTTTATTATAAAATATAAAAATGAAATAGTCTTTTATTGTCTTCTGTTATTTATTTGCATAAAAAAATTATCATTCACATAAATCTATTAATAAAATACTTTTAGTGATTATAGTAATAGAAAATTTCGATTTATCGAATCCCGCTCGAAATAGAACCTATCGAGAGATATCATTTGATGAACCGCAGATTTTATGGACTCAAACATTTTTAACATCCCTTCAAAAGTATTTTAATTTGAATGAAATTTTTTCAAAATTAATCGAAATATAAAAATATTCAAATCAAATGCTCAGCGACGTTTCTTAATCATCTATTGTACTTCATGCAATTGCGTATAACATAAAATGACGGCGGTATGTTATTTAACAAATTCCGGCGGGTTTCTCCCAATTCCTAACGGAATTGACACCATTACGTTGTCAACTACGCCAGGAAGTTGAGTTAACCCCTATGCTGATTTTGCCGTATCCAATTCCGTAGCGGAGTTGGGTTAAGCGAGAATGATTTGAATGCACATCTCCTTTTTCTCAGTGTACAAAAAAATTATAAAGGTCGATTTTGAAGATCTTTAGTCACTCTATGTAGTTGAATGAGTCAAATAATAACGATTTATTAATATCAAACGCAAATTTTAAATATACCACTACATAGAGTGACTCCAGATCTTCAAAATCGACCTATATAATTTTTTTGTAATGGTTTCGAAGATACCATGATACCATTTGAATGGTCGGCCGCGCGACGTTTTTTGAAATTTCTTGCAATTTACAACAGTGCATATCTTCTGAAAAAAAAATCGCAATTTTTTTCCCGAAATATGGGTTCCATTATTTCATGTGTAGAATGCGTCTGCAAAATTTAAAAAAAATCGGGATGATCAATTAAAATTTAGTGTTCGGTTTGACATGGAATCAGCGATATGCGGCAATGAATGAAACCCAATATTTATAATGTTTAAGCTCAACGCGCTACATGGACCTATCTTCTCTCGTTGGCTTCTGGGAACCGACTGCACCTAGCTGTTCCCTTATGGCTTATGGTAATAACTTCCAATGAGTTTTGCAGTTAGGTGCGAGTTGGATCCTTTTTTTAAGATGACTGCCTCAACTTGAATTAGCAGTCTAATGTCCGGTTTCACAGTGCTCATTTGAGCTTTCGCTCAACTTATTTTACTGTTTCACAGTAGTGGTTCAAGTGTTCAATTTGGTTCAAAATTTACTTGAACTGAGGGACTAAATTTGGTTACTTAAGCCAAAGCTCAGGATATAAGTGAGAGAATTGTCATTTATTTTAGAAAAGTCACAGTTGTGTTTATTTTTTTGATTGTAATTATAAGTTGGATTTTTCAATTGTAAAAAGAAGAGAGCATTCTATTACAAAGCATGCCGCAAAGAGTGCGGATAAAAGGCTGCTGTGTGTAACTCCAAAGATAGAGAGATTATTTCTTTGCCGCTCTGAATACTTCATTCTTCAGGAATCGGAAGAAAACAATGCACAGCAAATAAGAATCACCACTCGTGCACCATCTAAGACAGAAATAGCAATCGCAATTCATGCCATTGTCAATGGTAAAACTGCTGGAAAAGATGACATCCCGCCAGAATTGTTGAAAGCTGACTCAAGCCTCATAGCAGATGCGCTACAGCCAATCCTGGAACTAGCATGGAACTCCTGTACTTTTCCGGAGGATCGGACAGAAGGTATCATAGTCAAAATAACAAAAAAGGGGGACCTAACAATATGTGACAACATCTGTCTATTATCTACTGTGGGCAAAATCTTGTCCCATATATTACTATCTAGAATAAGAGAAGCAGTAGACCAAACCCTTAGAAGACAGCAAGCTGGATTCAGAAAGGGCCGCTCCTGCATATACCATATTAACACCTTGAGAATCATAGAAGAGATTACGATCCCCCTTTTACCTTGCTTTCATAGGCTATGAGAAAGCGTTTGCCTTGATTAATAGCAGCTTTATATGGTTGGCACTACAGCAACGTGCATTGCCTGACAAAATAATAGAATTGATAAACGCTTTATACAACAATTCCAAATGCAGAGTTCTCCACAATGGAAAATTATCCGCCAGCTTTGAGGTGAGCTCAGGAGTACGATAAGGATGCCTACCTTCGTCATACTCGTTTTTATAGTAATAAGCAGCTATATTCTTTTCAAAAATCCTTACAAATAAAGATTACAAACTACACAATTTATCAACCAAAAGCAAAAACTTCCCCAAAATGGCAACTGATTCAACCACACCTGCAAAATCCAGTGAACCAAGTTTTGTTGAACATTTCAGCATGCCAAGCAAGAATATCATATATGTTCCACGATTCGACATACCCCTCGAAATCACAACCGATCACGTCACGAAATTCCAGTCTGAACCGTTTAATGAACTCGGCACCCCGAATCCGAACAACCGCCTATCCCACAAGCAAACGGGATAAGCAAATCCGATATCACGTATTTCATAATCGCGTGAGTGTTCACTCTGATTTTTTTCGGTAATTAAATCTGCATTCAATCCGCGACCGAGGTTTTAATTCACGACTGCGGATTTGAGAATGGCAGTGTCAAATCCGCACTCACTTCCCATCCACCGGATCTGGGAATCGAGGCCAATATGTAAACGTATTGAGGATCTAACAATATAATTGACTATAGCTCTCAGCGCGATTTAACATTTGGATGTGCTGAAAACTGTCCAAAATGAATGTAACGATAAAAAACAAGACCATAGCTGTAATAAAAAATAATGTGGTTTAAAAATTGATACAGTTATTCGAGTTGCAAAATTTTTTAATGGCAATGGGAAATTTATTGTTTTGTTATTAGCCAACAACGGAAAATGCTAGCACGAATTATATGTACAATAATAAAAATAACTTAAATTTAATTATACTTCGATATATAAAAAAGGAAAAAGCTACATTATTAATCAATATCTGGTGCATTTTCTGTTTCCTTTTCTGCTTCCGCTGGCTTAAAATCGCCCTTGTCATTAGCGTTCTGATCTTGTCCGTCATTGTCCTCATCATTTTCAGATTTTTTATTAGCATCAGGTACCCAAAGTCCTGAATCAACACAACGTTTCATATGATATCGCGCCTCTTCTTCAGGCATTTTAGCAATAGTTTCTTGAAGTAATTTTATATCACGACTTTCAAAGCAATTTTTTAATTCCTGTAAAGAGTGTAATAAAAACAATTTATATTATTTTTAATATAAAATGCTTACATCTGGAAGACTTTCAAATACTTCAACAGGATCCAGGCCTCCAGGGCCCAATCTGGCATTCTTTTCTTCTTCTTCTTGTTCTGCAATCATTTCCGCAAGTTTTTCTTCTGCTCTCTTTTGGATTCTCTTTTTAAATTCGCTGATTTCATTATCGAATTGTTGTTTGTATTGAACAACAGCATTTTGAATTTTTGAGAAGAAAGAGCTAACACAGTCTCTGGGATCTACATCTAACTGTTTGGATAATTCTAGAATATACTGCATGCAAATACATTGGTGAGCAACATGAGCCATTAAATCGTGCTTCTGTTCCATTTCTAAATTAATACACCATATTACTAAGTAATTTGCAGTATCTTCGCATACAAGATGATTGTGTTCGATTAAAAATTTTTTTGATTCATCATATTTTCGTAACATTCCAAATTTCTTCATCAATTTTTCATTCTGTTTGATAAATTCTTTCATTCGTTTCTCCTTTTCTTCTTCAGATAAATTTGCATCTTTTCGGTCTGGCAGTTTGTTTATTACAGTTTTTGCAAAGCCTGGTTTGCTAATTGTATCAACATTCCATGGTGTTTTCTTTTCTTTCTTGCGGAAGTCTTCTTCTTCTTTTTCTAGTCTCTTTCCTTCTTCTTCCAATTTGGTTAGTTCTTTCTAAATGTTTGAAATAATGTGATTATAAGGAGATAATTTGCACATTTATTGACTAACGACTTACTTTTAACTCTTCAACGTTTCCTTCCCCTTTGGATACTTTTTCCTTCATATCTCGAATCTTGGCTATATTTGATTGTTTTTTAGCCCGGAAATTTTCTTTTTCCTTTTCCATTTGTTCCATTCGATCAACACGTGCCTGATGTCTCCATCGAAACAGGGATGGCGTATCTATATTAGGGTGAGTGTCATCTTCATCGTCTGATATCTGCAAATATTAAGAAGTATAAAAAACTTAGTATTTTTTATTATATTAAGTTTGGACTGTGATATGTGCTAATAGTATGATATATCAAAACTTATCCGGCTATTTATCGATTAATGAGTCAACTATATTATTTTAATTTGTTTACATCAAGATTACATTATCTTATAACTCTAAAAACGTATGTACTCAAAAATTACCATATGGCAAGTAAATAAGGAGTGAAATGTGTATTTAAAAGAATATAAAAATAATACATATGTGAAAAAAAATGCATAGACCACATTAACACCTTGAGAATCATAGTGGAGCAGTCTACTGAATTCCGATCCCCCTTTACCTTGCTTTCGTAGACTATGAGAATAATGACCTCGACTACGCGGATGATATCTGTTTGCTGGCCCACCGACACCAGTACCTCAAAAACATGGTAAACAATTTGGCAACAGAAAGTAGCTCGGCAGGCCTAAGGTTCAATCCGACTAAAACCAAAGAAATGCGGATAAATGCAAACACTCTTGAACGAACAGCGCTAAATAACCGCGACGTTGAACTGGTAAATAAATTCTGTTACCTCGGTAGTATTATTACCGAAAACGGCGGTACAGAAGAAGACGTGAGTTCCAGAATAAATAAAGCAAGAAGCGCGTATGCATGCCTGTTTCACATATGGAGATCGACGGAGATCTCAATTAAAACCAAATTGCGGCTGTTCAACTCCAGCGTTAAGGCAGTTCTGTTGTACGGGTGCGAAACATGGAGTCATCCAATTCATTACGGGGCGCCTACAAGTTTTCATCAACAGATGCCTACGTCGTATCCTAAAAATCCGCTGGCAAGATAAAATTTCAAATGAAGAGCTATGGCGCCGTGTCGGCCAAGAAAGGATAGACGACCAAATCAGGTGAAGGAAATGGAATTTGATTGGCCACACCTTGCGACGCGAAAACGAGAATCTAGCCAAACAGGCCCTTGACTGGAATCCGCAAGGAACCCCCCGAGTCGTAAGACCTAGAACCACTTGGACGAGAACCCTATTAGCAGAGGCCGCAACAACCGGGAGATCCTGGTCAGAGCCAAGAGCTGTCGCACAAAACAGAGTCTGCTGGAGGGCAACTGTTTCCGCCCTATGTCCCATGAGCGATTAAAGGAGCGTTATATTATACGACCCCTAAAAAACACCAAATTCCCAGGAATTGATAACATCCCAGATTGATTAAACAAGGAGGCGAATCGCTTTCAGCAGCTTTACATGAGTTACTATGCTGCATATGGAGGAACGAAAAAATGCCTGAAGATTGGGAGCAAAGCACCATGTGCCCAATACACAAGAAAGGGGACAAATTCAACTATGCAAACCTTAAGGTACGTTTCCACTGCGATCTGCAGACAGTGCGCGTGCATAAAAATCCACACCAATTGAGCAAAAAACGAAAAATCTCAAACTGTGCAAAGACACAGCTTTCATTGCGTATCCACTAAAATCTTGCAGGAAGCATATGAAAAGTCTCAAACTATGTTCTAAAGGACTTATACGACTTTGAATGATAAAATTATTGTGTGCGTGCAATGTTTTATGTTTTCCGATTTAAGTCTCTAAATATATTACCATAGTAGGGGAGCTGGCACTTGAAAAAATCGTGTCGTCCCTACCTTCTGCCGTTTGGTATATAAGCTTTTCAAGTAATTTCAACCAATTTTTATAATATGACACTTTTGCGGGAAGTGAACCCATTTCAAGTTGGGGGGTTGCGGGGGGGGGGGCGTAAAAAGGGGTTAAATTTGAAAATGTTTCTGCCGTTGCATATGTAGGTTCTATTAGGACTAAATAACTGTTAAATATTAGTGGCAGAAATTTTTTACCATTTGCTGGGGTGAAATGGCAACTTCAGCTACGGGTGGCTTGGGGAGGGTGAAAATGGTCAAAAATTGCTATTTTTATTTTTATACTCTTTATTCGGCATCCCACAATAACTTATTTATTTTTTATTTGTCCATCCCATCGTAAGAAAAATCTATCTCTTCAAAATAATACCCTTTTTTGTCCTAAGATGTTTTGTGTTTTCCATATTCACTGGAAAACAAAAGATAGGCCTCAACAAGCAACTTCAAGACTTTTCGAAGTCTTTTTTCAAGTATCCACTGCATTTACTTATCCGCGCACAGTCCCCGCAGAAGTTCTCCGCACCGACACAGAACATTTTTTAATGGATACGTTTTGTATCCACTGAAATATCGGTGTGCGTGTGTAGTCTCCGCACATTTCTTATCTCCGCGCATTGATTTTGGTGGAGACACTTCGGCGGATAACACTAGTTTACAGTACATCTGTTGCCGGGAAAATTTTTGCTGTTTCTGACTACATATGGTATGCTAAGTAAAAATATATAAGTAGAATTTTTTGATCAGCTCTAGTTTATGAATTATAACGAGGGATGTTTTTTTTAGAAAAAATACTCTCACCGTACTAAAATATTTTATTTAAAAAAACTACAAACTGCATTGCACGCAGAATACTCCCACCTATCTAAAACTGTGAAAGTGAAGGTTCTACCCTACCAACTTCCAGAGATATGAGCCATCAAAGTCAAAATTTTGCTTTTTTTAACAAAAATATCAACTTCAACTACCTTTTTCCCCAAAAATACATAGTTAGTCAATATTTTTTTTTCCAAAATTGGAAAGCATGGACAATTTCCTATAAATAATGTTGAGACAATTTTTGTGTTACGGCCTTTATTTTTGAAGATATTAGCAAATTTTGATGTTAAAGTTGGCTTTATTTGGTACTTTTCGTCATAAGCTTATGTGAAAATTGTACCAAATGAAACCAATAAAACTCGAGCTGATACAATAAAACTGAGTGTAGATTCGAAATCAGTGACCTCAAATTAGTAAAAAAACATTAAAATATTTTATGCAACAAAAAAAAAGTTTGATTTTGTAAACTAGTGTAATGTATGGAGATAGTGCGGAGACA
This sequence comes from Thereva nobilitata, assembly GCA_963855945.1. Lineage (NCBI taxonomy): Eukaryota > Metazoa > Arthropoda > Insecta > Diptera > Therevidae > Thereva > Thereva nobilitata. The sequence continues at coordinate 85,420,375 of OY979696.1, forward strand.
AAACTCTTGGTGGATACCCACCTTTAAGGGCATATCTCTTTTTAGCACAGTATCTAAACTAATGACAAATATAATTAAAGCCAGACTGGAACCTTATGCAGAATAAGTGAATAACAGGCTGGATTCGGAAAAATAGGTCAACAATGGACCAAGGCCCTTCGCAGACTTGTCCATAATTTCAAACCGGTTTTAATATGAGTTCAACAGTACACTCGGAACTCACTTTTCTCCATCATTTTCGTGTAACGATTGTAATGCCTATGGAGTAGTGTGGGGTGCAAGCACAGCGAAGCAGCTTTGCCGAGAACGAAAACATGCTAGTGTTAGTGTAATGGACGGTGAAACCAGAAAATGTTTGGGTGAACAAATGATGGAAAATTATGGAAGAAAAACTGTCTTCCCTGTGACCCCTTGCCTATAAAACCGGTTTTTGTTTTGATGTTATGGACAAGTGTGCGGAAGGCCCAACAGTTGGAAGGATATGCCGATGAAATAATTTCCCTTGCCAGCTCATTGCCATACCGTAGAGAGATATTCACGGAATTATAAGATGGAGCTCAACATATAGGGCTGCAAATAAATTCAGACAAGAGCAATTTCTAATTTAGTCGATGGAAAAAGAAGAAGAAACCACAACACCACCTGGGGGGAATGTAACTGCACGGTGCAACCGTACAAAAGAACTGCCTTAACGTTGGAGTTGAACCGCTGCAATTTGGTGTTAATTGAGATCTCTCTTGATCTCCATATGTGAGACGTGCATATGCGCTTCGTGCTTTATTTATTCTGGAACTGACGTCTTCATCTGCACAGCTATTTTCGGTAATGACACTACCGAGGTAGCAGAATTTATCTACCAGTTCCACGTCACGGTTATTCAGCGCTGTCCGTTCAATGGTGTTTGCATTTATCCGCATTTCTCTAGTGTTAGTCAGCGTTAGCCTTAAGCCTGCTGAACTACTTTCTGTTGCCAAATTGTTTAACATGTTTTTGAGGTCCTGGTGTCTGTGGGCCAGCAAACAGATATCATCCGCGTAGTCGAGATCCTTAAGGCGGTCTAGCAATCCCCATTGAATGCCATCTGTTCTAGTATCTAGAGCGCTGACAAGGATGTCGTTTATTACTATAAGAAATAGTAATGGTGAAAGTAGGCATCCTTGCCGTACTCCTGAGCTCACTTCAAAGCTGTCGGATAATTTTCCATTGTGAAGAACTCTGCATCTGGAATTGTTGTACAGAGCTTTTATCAATTCTATTATTTTATTCGGCAGTCCACGATGCCGTCGAGCTCGCCATATAAAGCTCCTATTAACCGAGTCGAACGCTTTCTCATAGTCTACGAAAGCAAGGTAAAGGGGGGATCGGAATTCAGTAGACTGCTCTACTATGATTCTCAAGGTGTTAATGTGGTCTATGCAGGAGCGGCCTTTTCTGAATCCAGCCTGCTGTCTTCTAAGCGTTCGATCTAATGCCTCGCTTATCCTAGATAGTAATATGTGGGACAAGATTTTTCCCACAGTAGATAATAGACAGGTGCCTCTCCAGTTGTCACATATTGTTAGGTCCCCCTTTTTGGTATTTTGACTATGATACCTTCCGTCCAATCCACCGGAAAGGTACAGGTGTTCCATGCTATTTCCAGGATTGGCTGTAGCGCATCTGCTATGAGGCTTGAGTCGGATTTCAACAATTCTGTCGGGATACCATCTTTTCCAGCTGCTTTACCATTGGCCATTGCAAGAATTGCGGTTACTATTTCAGTCTTGGATGGGGCACGAGTGGTGATTCTTATTGGCTGTGCATTGTTGCTGTTTTCCTGAGGTTCCTGTGTAAATGAACCATTCAGGGCGGCGAAGAAGTAATCTCTCCATCTTTGGAGTTGCTCCTCGTCGCTGCACAGCAACCTTCCATCCGCACTCTTTACGTCATGCTTTTTAGTAGAGTTCTTTCCCGAGAGCTGTTTAGTAATTTGGTACAGCACCTTACTGTTGCCTGTGATTGCCGCGTTTTCCGCCTTTTCTGCGAGCTCATTTATCTGCTGCCTTTTATCACGCCGGACACTTCTCTTTACCTCCCGGTGTAATTGGGAGTATTCGTATTGTTGTTGACGTTTTTCCGGGCCGCTTGTAGAGTTCACGTTATTTTTGAGGGCCCTTCTGGGTTCTAGAGCCCGTTTGCCAGGTTGTGTCCCAGATCCAGTGTTGCTGGTTTCTTTGGTTTGGAGGGTCGTATGGCACTTTGAAATTCTTCCAGGGTTGGTACATTTGTTTCTATGGAGTCATCATTCTGTTGTAGAAGGGGTTCTGATAAATTTCTGATGCTTTCAATTGCGTTCAGCAGGTCTCTCCACCTTTTCTTCCTTGTATGCCCATGTTTTGTTTTGTGCAAAGTTTTTCTCTGCCCTCAGGATGTAATTGTTGAGGAATTGTCTTTTCTTCTTTCTACAAATGTGCGTTAGCTAGCTTGATCATACTAGCTTGATACAAATATCTAGTTTCGTCAACAGAGAAAGGTGCCATACTTTGTCAAAAGCCTTGGAGATGTTAAGGAGCAACCAAATCAGGCTCACCAAAAACGATAAATGCTTTGGTTGAGGTGCGCGGTGATTTTAATTTGCTTGTGTCGCTGAAAACAGCATCATTCCAAAACTCCTGCGACTTATCCAAATGTTCTTTAGTAAACTGCAGCCTTTTTATCTTATTAACCCTTGAAATTATTACGCTTATAAAGAACATTTCCTACAGTTTGTGAGCTAAGGGCCTTTCGGTATTAATTTTCCATGTGTGCACCCAGCAGCTGAGGTTTAATGGTAACGGTACCTCTGATGGGTCAAAAACGGTAAAAAAGCAGCAAACATGCTCTGTTGAGGAGTTATTTATGTAACTTACTATTTTTAATTTCGAATAAAAGTATGTTAAGTTCTATTTTTCAACTCTAACAGTATCATTTACCTTTTTTTTTATGGTATCATGAAATGGGTTAAGGGCTTATATTCATAATTTTGCATTAGGTTTCTGTGTAAACTGCGGAAAATCACACAAAAACATTACATCGGGGGAAATAAAAGAATAGACCTAAGCGACCGACAAATGAACGAGCCACTGAAAAGCAAGATCAGATTTCTTCAGAAATATAGTTTATTTACTTAAATTATCACAAATTTAATTGGAGCGCCTACAGAGAAGAACCCACTTATTAGAAAAGAATAGAAGCCTCTAGTAAGTGAATTTTCACGGTAAAAATTTAAATTAAATCATCTCACAAAGCATTCGTGTTTCAAAATGATAAAGGATTATTTTGTCCTACCACCTTATTGCCTCCAACCCAAGGTTAAGTGATATTTTTATTTCTTATAGACCTGCAAATCAAAACGGTCTATATTTAGTTTTTCAGGTGTAAAATGACATTTTTTACATTTCTCGAAAATTTTTAATTGTAAATTGTAAAAAATCGGAACACAATTTATATCTGTGGCAACACAAGTTTAAATAAACCGATATTCCTGTTATATAATAATAGTTACGTTCTAAGAACGATTTTTCTCGATATTTAAAAGTGCTACACTTTCATGGGTAAAGATTCAGTTTTTTATAGATAACGAAATAATAAAAAAAGATTGTTTGGTGCTAATTTGCAAAGATTTCATCCAACACTTTTTATTTCCACTTACAACGCTATCGAGCCATTTTGATTAAGCCTATTGCTTTCCATTTAAGATTTTCTTCACAAATGGAATAAACAATCCAAATCAAATGTAAGCCAACTGTTTTTGTGCATTAAATAAAACTTGACTGAATTATATACTAAAATTAGGTATCCATTTTCTCAAAATCGGTGAACCCAAGTTGGCATTTCTTTGTTTATATAAAATCAACTTACCTCAATATCTTTCCATTTGCTATAATCAACCATTTTATTCAAGTTTTATCTTTTAAAATACAATTTCACAGAAATTTCTTTTGAAAATACCCAAAACACACAAAATGATCCGCAATATCCTCTAGAATTTTCGTTCCTCGCGTTAACTTTTTGACGTTCCGCATTCGAAATGTTTTATCCAAATTTCGAATACGAATTTTTTTTTTCATTAATATGAAAAAAATTTTTGTTTGAACGAATAGATGGCGGTAAGAAAAGAACAAACGTTATTTTTGCAAACATTTTGATAAACTTGAATTTATTAACATCATTGGGGCTACGTAGACTAGTCATGATTACTATGTAGTAAAACTGATTTTTAAGAAGAGAGGGGTGAAGGGGCGGGGTGAGTATGGAGTAAAATCAGAGTAAAATCAGTCTTACTACATGTTGAAGCATGAATAGTCTACGTAGCCCCATTTGCTGCTAATTTGATATAAATATATCATATTTTACAATATTTAATGTTAAATATTTGTTATTTTTTTTTAACAAAAATTTATTTAGTTTAATCTTCCAAATAAGAATATAAAAAAATCAGGTGGGGTCAGGGTACCCCCTCAGGAACGAGTGTGGTTCTACACGAGCGTACAGCGGACACATTTTTGTGTGTTCGAAACGTCCATTCCTTTTGAAATTTTGATGAAAAATTTGATGGCCTTCTACACGAGCAAATTTTTCCAACACAATCTACGTCACAATATTTTTTTTTTATCTTATTCTCTTTTGCGTACTTCCAACTGAAACACTTACCTAGTTTATAGCTACTCCAAAAATAATTCGAATTATGGATCATACAAAATTTTTTGTCGTATAAACGGGGTAATCCGAATTATGGCTTAAACCGAAATTTTTCGGCTTAACCCGGGGGCCAGACGATCAATTTTTCACTTGCAATATTGCATCGCAGTACTAAAATTGGGCCTATTCACACAGTGCACATTCATGGCGCCTAAAACCGGTTTTATAGATGAGAGAGGGAAGGGAGCGGAAGAACTTAACGAAACATTTTTCACGCAAAAGCAAACGCGTGAAAACTGGCACACATATAAAAAGTTACTTCTATCTCTTGCATTCTTTAGCTCTGTTTTTCTCTAACAAGTAAAATTCATCTGCAATACATTTAAAGGTTCCTGTATAGCATTCAAATTTACTACACTCATTTACGCCCCGTCTGAGTTGCTAGGAGTTGAATAAAACCGGTTTTACTCACCACAATTATGGCAGCGTGTGAATATGCCCATTGGGCCTATTCACACAGTGCATATTCATGGCGCCTAAAACCGGTTTTATAGATGAGAGGGGGAAGGGAGCGGAAGAACTTAACGAAACATTTTTCACGCAAAACCAAACGCGTGAAAACTGGCACACATATAAAAAGTTACTTCTATCTCTTGCATTCTTTAGCTCTGTTTTTCTCTAACAAGTAAATTTCATCTGCAATACATTTAAAGGTCCTGTATAGCATTCAAATTTACTACACTCATTTACGCCCCGTCTGAGTTGCTAGGAGTTGAATAAAACCGGTTTTACTCACCACAATTATGGCAGCGTGTGAATATGCCCATTGATCGTCTAGCCCCTGCTGCAATATTTCCTACAATATTGTAAATGCAATGATTGCATATGCAAGAAGTTCGGAAATTTTTAAAACAAAATGGCAGGAGAGAGGAGATAGTTGTAAATCTAACCAAACTATTTTCTAAATCTGACTGGATAAGACTGAATTGGGAAAAATAGTGGTCAAGGCATTAATTTGTTGTGGCGCGAATTAATCAGACTGAATTGGGAAAAATAGTGATATAAAATCAAAAAGAAGTGCTAATTGTTTAAAAAACTCGGTAATCTGTTGGAAAAAGATTATTTACATTTACAAAAAATGGGATAATTTATATTTATTACCGAGTTTTTTAAACAATTAGCACTTCTTTTTGATTTTATATCACTATTTTTCCCAATTCAGTCTTATCCAGTCAGATTTACAAAATAGTTTGGTTAGATTTACAACTATCTCCTGCGCGGTTCTTGTCAGAATGAAATTGCAATGCAATGAAATTCCTGCCAATAAAACTTTGACATTCAAAATTGCAAATTGCAACTGCGGACAAATTGATCGTCTGGCCCCCGGGTAAGCCAAAGTTAGAAGATTGTAAGTTACCCGTTTATACGTTATTCGAAATTTTGGTGTAAGTTTAAGATAAGCTAATATCAGCTGGATTTAATAAATATTATTTGAATTTTAAGAAGTTCATACATTATTGTGAAGTTAATATTATTATTTATTTATTGCAAGTTTATTTTTGTTTGTATTTTGCGACGTTGTTGTTGTTTTGAATTTTGCTACCTGAAGGAGCTAGTGTACCCCATATAGTACAGGATCCGTAGAAGAACGACCTTCACCGATCGAGTAACCGAATGAAATCTATTTTTTATATGATAAAAAATATGCTAACAAAAGTATCGGTGATGGGTTGCCTAACGAAATATGTCCAAGGCTATATTGTATAAGCGTTTTTCTTAATTCTTCCTTCTGCTACTTTTCTCCCAGAAAGAAAAAACAACAACAACCACACCGCTGTCAAAAAGTCGTATCGGAAAATCTTCCCTCCCAATCGTCCTCTCCCACCCTCTTCTCTAAAAATGACGTTTCCGTACGATTTCTGTTGGTTGGCCGTCGTCCCGTGTGAAACAGACCTATTAGTCTAAGAGCAGACGAAAAAGTGCTTTCATCTTTGATGTGGACAAACTCGATTGCAACTCATTCTATTACTAAACGGGATTATATGTCCAAGCTCTCCGAAACTTTTAGTGGTGCAGGACAAAGTTAAGAAGGGTAAAAGAAGTCATTTTCTTATTGAAAAAATGTCATCGATGTGGCGCATGAAAATTTGTAGGATGGAAGACTATAAGCTACTTAATATAAATTCCAAGTCTCCGACAGCTAGGTTGGTGCAAAATGGGTGGCTGACAGGGGTCAAGTTACCGAAAATGTTTGAAAAAAAATCATGACGGATGAGCTTTCCATTATCAGATATGTAATATAATGTAGAAAAATTACATGTCTGGCAATTGCCTGGCCCCTACGTTCTCATCTGCAATGTCACTGACCATATTTGGGTGGCCATTTTGAATTTCGGTCATATTTCGGCGGCCATTTTGAATTTAGAAAATCGGGCTTCAATGTGCATCAAGGGAGACCCCCCACGGACCTTCGTGCAAAAATTTGAAGTTCAGCGATGGCTGGTGATTATTAATTGTAATTCAAAATAGCTATTGCCATTGTTTAAAGCTAACTTTATTTTATGGCAGGATTTTATTAATAATTTGCACTTAATTTTGTTATTGTTATTTCTATAGAATTCTTTTCAGTATGGTTATTGTCCTAAGTTTCAAACTGTAGACTGTATAAATAAAGAAATAAAAATATTAGATCTTTAATCCTAATATGTATATCGAATGTGCAAGACGTGTTCTAATGTCAATAATTCTTCTGTTCAACAGGAAATACAAAGAACCGACTTATCTCTTGCCCTTGATTTTTTTTCATGTCAGGGATGAACAATGAATTTTTGACCTTGTATGCTTGACCTAAAGCTTCTTGGAATCATTGTCCTAGCTCTAGGTGAACTTTGCACACTTCATAGTATTAACAATATTTTGTCAGGGATACACTAACACCGACAATTAGCAACACTAGTGGGCTGCAAATTAATAATTTCTACTATTTCGTAGTTCAATGTTTATTTATCCAATTGATTTGTAATTAGTAGGCATATAATATTATAGTTACTTCGTTGTAGAAAAGGCTCAGTTTCAATCTAGCTTTCAACAGTTTTATACACACAATCGAGCTGAGTAGTGTTTTTTAAGCAGATAAAATGAATAATTATTTACATGATGGTAACAAAGCATTGAGTAAACCACGTACAGTTTTTTTGGATGTTAAGCCAACATTACAGCCGCGAAAATATTCAAATATTGCAACAAATTTCCCAAATAGTATTTCCTTATATGGAACTGGCCGGCCCTCTTTAACATCTGGACGATCAATTCAACAGTATAATGTTGTAAGGATTTGTATTTTAATATAACTTGTCGTGGATATCGAAGATAGTAGCAAAATTTTATTTTTAGGATATTGTTCAAAATAGTATTCGGCCATGCTTTCTTTATTTGAAAGCAATTGGAGTATTTCCTATAACACGAAAATCACCAGGAAAAGCACAATTTAAATTAGCATCGCCGGCGTTTGCATATTCTTTAACATTTTTCATTCTTCTTTCTGTATGTATAACGACGATATTGTCAATTTCTTTCAATTATTTTTAATAATATTTTTTGTAGGTTTATGTGACTTATGTAGCAATAAATAGGGTGAAAATTGTAACAACACTAGAAGGAAGATTTGAAGAAGCTGTTATAGCATACTTATTTCTTGTTAATATCCTGCCCATATTCATCATCCCAGTAACATGGGCTGAATCTAAAAAAGTTGCTACAAATATGAACGACTGGAACGATTTTGAGGTATTAAATCCCTTGTTTTACAAACAAATTTAACAGATATTATTCATTGCAGATTTTGTACTTTCAAATAGCGGGACAACCATTACCATTGCAATTAAAGACAAAAGCTTTGGTATTTACAATACTCATTCCAACATTTTCCATTATATCTGTGGTTATAACACACATAACAATGGCTGACTTCAAGTTCGTGCAGGTAAACCCTATTGCTAATGAGTTTCGATAGACTTTCATAACAATGCATTTATATTTCAACAAGGTCGTCCCGTATTGCATTTTGGATAATCTAACTGTCATGCTGGGGGCTTGGTGGTACTTAGTATGCGATTCGCTAAGTAATTCAGCTATTATTCTTGCAGATAATTTTCAACAGGTATTTTCCTTAATTTTAAATATTGTGAAATATGTACGATTTAGACAATTAGGATTACTCTTACGTAATACACAAACAAAAAAAGTTTATAGTTATTTTTAGAAATATTTTTATCTATTTTTATCAAACTTGCTTCTTGATATCGAATTATTTATTGTTAACCTTGCTAATTAGACGATATACAAAATAACCTTCTAGTTCCACAATTTCAGACGATTTCTTTTAAAAGAAAATAATATAGTTAAAGCTGATACTTCATAAATTCGCGTCTCCTTACCAGTGGCGTGGCGTGTTTGGAAGCAAGGGATGCATTGCTTCCCTTACCATTGATCAATAATTATTTTTTTGTTTTACAACCATTTTTTTTATTTTTTCATTCTCAGATTAAAGTTTATCTGATTGCTGGGCTTTTTTCTAGCCCAGACTGTCATCGTGCCGAAATGAAAAATTAAATGGAAACAATATTTAATATTATCATCCATCAGCGAAAAGGCACATTCAGATCCAGCAGCAGCAGCGGCAGTAAAAAGTTCCTATTGGCTAATGGTGGTCACATGACAACGAAAGCAGCAGCGAATGCTAGTAAAACTAAGCTTGCTGCCGCTGCTGCTACTGGATCTGAATGGGCCTAAAGTTCTCTTCTCCTTCACTCTGAAAAAGCATACTTCAAATTACTCTTTTATACTCTTTTAACATGCCAACGAATTTCGGGAAGCAGAATTCGAATTGCTTCCCAGGGCCGTTCACAGTAAATTCAAGACTCGCATGCAAGACTAGCATACTAATCTCGCATCCAGGGATATCAAATTTGGCGGAAAAAATGCTGGAAGGGTTTTTTAGGGGTATTGTAACAATGCTCTGAAATATTTGAAACAGTTATACGATAATTTAAATACGTCATTTCTCTTAGCTTTTTATTGGTATTCTGATTTGTTGTGGAATTCGTTGGGGGTAATTTGAATAGCCTGAACCAAAAAATCTGTAACGTGGTACGAACATGACCCTGGTTATCTACGAGCACCTTTTTCTATCATAAGCCTGAGCCTTATATGACGTACCGTACCGTAAGATAACTGCACGAATTTGAGCTTACTTACGGGATTTTGAAACATAGCAGGTGAAAAGAATAAAATGGATTCCGTAAATGCAGATTTAAGCGATTTATTTGATTTATTTAAGTTGTCGAACAAATATAAACAGCTAAGAAGTGCCCAGCAAAATAGAAAGAAAAAATTTAACCGGAAAATTGCTTGGCCCCCTTTTACACGACCGGACACCGAACAGACAAAACGAACGAACAAACTGGGGTTTATGGGGAAGAGGGTGAGAGAGGACGATGGAAAACCGGCCCCTCTCTCACCCTCTTTCCTATAAACCCCAGTTTGTTCGTTCGTTTTGTCTGTTCGGTGTCCGGTCATGTAAAAGGGGGCTTGGGGACTGATGCCGCTTACGGATGCTGGCATTTTCCGGCCTTCTTGCGGCACTGTTCTTAACTTGCGAGAATTTAACGAACATTCGTCAATTTTACGTACATTTTACGCTACGGTACGTCATATTAGATAGAAATGGCAATTATTTCCGGTTATTCATGACCATGGAGACGCCGTACAGTGGGGTCAGAAAAAAAATTACCGTTCAAAAATCGGTGGAGCCGTCAATTTTCATCGAATCAACTTCGCTTTTTTTTAAAATGTTCGTTATGCAATTCTTTATCGATCTGCCGAGACGGATTTTTCATACCGGTTATTGAATAGATATGGAGTATTAATGCCACGTCGAATGTAGAGATCGTTTCGGTCTCCTCGACAAGTACCGCACTACTTCCTGGTACACAGTCTGCTGACCACCGCAACCACTGCACTGCTACTGCAACTCATCTCTGTGGCGGGGTGGGTTTTGGGAGGAGAAGTATCAAGGTGAATGTTTCCATTTCAAAAGTCCCTAGGCTATGATGCGCGCGCACCCGCAGTACGCATCATTTAAAAGTACAATACGAGAAAACTAAAAATTTTAAGATTTAATAAAAATTATTTGGAAATTTGCAATTTTCTGAACGGAGCAAAATGACTTAACCCCGGAGCAAATTACTGGTGTATTCAGCATTATCATAAAAGCTTTTTTTTAGTAAATATGCGCGAATCTATGTATCACATTTTTAACAATTTTGTTTCGTCTTCCAATTGTGATCAAATTAAAAAAATAGCATAAATAAACGGAGCAAATTAAGATCTTTATAATCTTATTTTTTTTTATTATATCATCACTTTTGTGCGCCGGGACCCTTCCGGTGAAATATTTTTAAAAATTTATTCTAGCTCATCACTCTTATTATTATTGCTCGCTGATAACGGCACCGCTTTCTTAGGAAACTGTAGCTTAACACCACAACACGCAGCGGCGACTGCGATCACGATTTCTTCTTCCGACACGGATGAACTCATTTTTTAAACTGTACTTAAAAGTTGAAAGAAAAAGTTGAACACATATGTAGACACCGGTTTCGGTCAAGTCAAGAAATCTGATAGTTCGAATACTGAAAAATTGAATGAAAAAGTTGAACGTCTATAACCGGTATAAGATGCTCCTTTATAGAGTAAAGCCGCGATTATTGTATTGGGACCAGCAAAACTCTATCGTTATCATAGCGACTGCTCTACCGAAATAAACGCTCTTCTGCCTAGGCGGCATATCAATATAACAACACGATTGTGAAATAACCTGGTATTTAAAAAATTTCAGGAAATCGAAAAGCTACCGGCCCAATCTACACTAGTATTGTGCTTCAGCAGCAGTAGAATCGGTTTTTTTAGGAGAGAGGTATAGAAAGGGCAAGAGGGAACTGTAGTAACCTGTTCACGAGAAAATTTCGGCGTGAAAGCTTTAACACATTCCCAATTCACCTTCGCTTACTTTTCTTAATCGCGCGTAGCAAGTATAATTATCGACACGTACACAGATATCTCCGTGTAAAGACAAGAAAGTTACTCGCAATGAAAGAATACCAGTGTTCAGTGTAGATTAACTTGTAAAACCGCAGTTCTGCTGTGCTGAAGGAATACCCACAATGACATTACCAATGATAAAATAGGCTAACTAGTAATCAAAACAGCTTAGAACTTTCCTATAAAAAATTAATATAGAAAGCATCGAAAAATATATTAAAGATACTGTGCGGCGTTATGAAGCACATGTTTTATTTTAACTATTTAGAATTTTTATAAAAGTAACATAAAATTAATTTAAACTTTATTCTAGGCCCTGCGACATATTGGTCCAGCTGCCATGGTTGCCGACTACAGAGCTCTTTGGCTTCGCTTAAGTAAACTAACAAGGGACACAGGAAATGCTGTTTGTTATACTTTCGTTTATCTAAACCTTTATTTATTCTTCATCATTACTTTATCAATTTACGGTCTCATGTCACAAATATCAGAAGGTTTTGGTATAAAGGACATCGGTCTTGCTGTTACAGCCTTAAGTAGTGTCGGTCTTCTGTTCTTTATTTGTGATCAGGCCCACTACGCCGCACATCAAGTAAGAACAAACTTCCAGAAGAAATTACTTATGGTCGAACTAAGCTGGATGAACTCTGATGCCCAAACCGAAATAAATATGTTTCTGCGTGCAACTGAAATGAATCCATCAAATATTAACTGTGGAGGATATTTTGATGTTAACAGAAATTTATTCAAATCGGTAAATATGTTTGTTTTCTTTAAATGATTTATTTGAGTAATAATGGAATTTTTGTTTACTCATCAAGCTTTTAACAACAATGGTGACTTATCTTGTAGTTTTACTTCAATTTCAAATTAGTATTCCAGAAGATAGCACGCATCAGTATAATAATATTACTGTCACTCACGTTTCCGAAACATCAGCAGCTTAAGATTTTAAGATTTTAGAAAATAGTTATAAAGAAGCAGTGAATAAATCTTTTTAAAAGTTTTTTTTTCGTACACAATCAGAAGCATTTTCACATTCACATTTTAGAGAACATCATAAAAGTGTAAAACTAGATACTTGAAAACCATCTTTAAGAGTATATAAAAATATAGCTGGAACCCATATAAATCCCACATTTCCGCTTCTCCTTACCATCTTGCCAAAAAAACCTTGTTGATCAATTCTGAACGGATTGCTTAGAGAGCTTCAGGATATACTATGTTCAATGCTTTTCCATTTGTAGCTAGGATATCAAGATATTCCAGTTTTCCAACTCTTGAACAACCTACATACAGCTAACCGGGAAATGACACTTATTTGGCAAAATTCGTCCGCCATATTGATCGCACAATTTTGAATTTATAAGTTTTGATCACAAATTAATTATTTGCAACCTTAAAAACTCCCATATACCGATTTTCATTGGAATCGGAATGCAATAAGTAAACTCGTCGGCCATATTAGCGGGGCCATTTTGTTTTTATAAGTTTTGACCAAAAATTCGTTATCGTCCTGTTTAGACGGTTCGCTTTGTCTCTCCTTTTGAGGCGCCCAAAGCGAAAGTTTGTTTAGACCGTTCGCTTTGGGTCCAGTCGCTTTTAAGACAGGTGGAACAAACGGAACGAGAACTAGGGTGGGCCAAAAAAAGCAATATTTCTTTTTAAGTGATATTCGAAAAATTGTAAGAAAATGGGGGAGGGGGGAATGGGTGCTCATTGTTGTTAAAACAATTTTAAATTAAATAAAATTATTATGAAGCTGCGCATTCAAAACTCAGTCTGACAAGTTTATTAACAAAAATGGTCAACCAGACAAGATGTAATAGATAGAAGAGATCTTAAACTTTATTTTAGAAAAAAAATCAAGAAGGTGTTATGTAGTGCATTTTTATAAAAAAAATAATTTATAACAAAAGGTCTGTCAGAAGTTAATTAACAAAAATTGTCAGCCACACAAATTTTTTCAAAAATGCTTCAAACATTTTTCAAAAATTATTAAAAAATAACAATTAACAAATTTTTACTAGTCTGGCGGGCGTGACATGTTTTTTACATGTTTTTCAGCTATTCTCACTTTATAATTTTGAGGTGTTCGATGGGGTACCTTTTTTGTCGAGGGAGCTTAGACTATTCCCTGTGAACCCTTGCCTATAAAACCGGGGTGGCGTTACAGAAGTTGTTTCATGTTATCTGTTTCGAGTTTTCCATTGAATTTTTTCATTTAAAACTCGTAACAAATGAGTTGAAACGACTTCTGTAATCCCACCCCCGGTTTATTGGAATTATTGGAAGTGTTGATGGAAGAAATGATAGGCCGTATAATTTGGCTCTATTTATTACTGGAACATTCTTTTCATAGAAACTTCGAGAAGCTTTAACGTCTTTAATTACCGATCATTCAAGTTCTAACTAATAGATGAAGCGACGTTAGTTTACTGCATAAATCGTTACAAGTCGTTAATTCAAACTCTAGCCACATCGTTTACTTATAAACTAAGTGCCTGAAAACTACCTTAGAGCTAAAGAACATATCTGCGCGAAGAGCAGCGGAGGTAGTACTGGTTCGGGTGACCTCTGTCCAGGCGACGGGTTTCCCCGGGGCTCAAATTAGGGAAAGCAAAGGTAACGATTTAACCCCTAGGGCGCTTTGAAGTTTTTTTTAGTGTTTTGCATATCACCCTGTATTTTTGTAACCCTGTGTCCTATTTTCATGAATAAGGTAGCAATACACGCCGAATACTCCCACTTCTCTAAAACTGTAAAAGTGAAGGTTTTACCATATCAACTTTAAGAATTATGAGTCCTAAAAATCAAAATTTTGGTTTTTTAACAAAAATGTCAACTTCTACTACCTTTTACTCCAAAAAAGTACGTATAAACTAATCAATATCTTTTTTTCCAAAATTGGAAAGCTTTGACAATTTCCTATAAATAATGTCCAGACAAGTATTCCCAAGATAAAAACATATTTTTGTTTATATTTCCTTCCATAAATACATACCAATTCCCCATCACCACTTGCCGACAAACAAATACCATGATTAATCCTCCACCGTGCTTAGTTGTTGGCTGCAAGTTTTCTTTTTTAGGTTCTTCGTTGGGCTTTCTCCAGACCATAGCTCTGCCGCATATAATTATTGTTCATTTATACCCGGGACAGACTAGCACCATTAAGCCCGGGTCACACCGAACGCGGCGCGGCGCGGTGCGGCGATTTTTGCATGAAAAATAATATTAATCGCGCCGCGTTAAAAATATTTTTCATACAAAAATCGCCGCACCGCGCCGCGTCGCGTTCGGTGTGACCCGGGCTTTAATGACGAATATGACGTCAGAATGACGTAGACCCATATAAAAGATATGGAAGTAAAATGGAGTCTACGTCATTCTGACGTCATATTCGTCATTAATGGTGCTAGTCTGTCCCGGGTATTATTAAAATACTACCTTTAAAATATCTACTTCCTACTAAAATATCCTATCTTTTGCAGAGCGTAATATTCAACATTCATCATACTGCGAAGTTGGCGTGTGTTATTTAAAATGCGAAAAAAAAGTTGGAGCGACCCTGCCAGGAGTCGAACCTGGAATCTTCTGATCCGTAGTCAGACGCGTTATCCATTGCGCCACAGGGCCAGTTGGCAAACGCTGTTCTATTATCTCTTAAAACCCAATTCGTAATTGGATTTTTATGCTAAAACTTTATTTTATATTTACAATATGAATATTTTATTAATAAGCCCAGTTTGATCGGGGACATCATGTAAAAAAGCTTTATGGTAGTCCAATAATTATTCTTACATATAATTAGTTGTAACACATATTATAGAACTGTACATAATCTTTTACTTTCTGTCTCAGCACACTGAGCTGAGAGTGATTAACAGATCGTCTTGCTTCAATAATGGAAACTTCCTGCAATTTACTTATACGTATTTCTTTTGCCGTAAGATTAAATTTTATTTTAAAATAAGTGTTTCAAATGCATAGTGCGAATTGTTAAGATAATTGAGCCTCCGCACACGAGATCATAATTAAGGGTGAAAACACAAAGATAGCAGGTTGCTTTCTTTGTGTTTCCACGCTAAGGCAAGTAAAACCGGTTTTAACTCTGCTAGGAACGCAGACGAGGCGTAATATTATTATGTGTAGCGAAGGGAGTGTAAGTTAACTTACAAAACCACACACATATACTAAACTACTTCTATCTCCTGTTTTAGCTCTGTTATTCTCTAACAAAGTAATTTTCATCTGCACATACCTTATTCATGAAAATAGGTTATAGGGTTACAAAAATACAAGGTGATTGGTAACCCCCCTTCACCAATACAATTTTTTTTCTTTGACCAAAACCTATCAACAACCGGCCGCTTTGTAAACTAAACAAATAATTTTTTTTTATTAAAATTAGTTGATTATTGTGAATTTGTTTTTGATATCTGGACCACTATTTTTGTCAGCTTTAACTACTATAACTCATTGGAAAATACTGAGATGATGTAAATCTGCAAGTGTGCTGACATGTATGAATCTAAAAAAATAAAGAGTTATGAAATTCAAAAAATGGTAAAAAGTGTGGAGGGGAAAAATTAAATTGAAAAAATTAAAGAATTGATTCATATAAACGCTTGGAAAAAAGTTGGCAGGGAGTGAAGTTGTTTTCAATTAAACTTGAAACCTGTCCATTCTCGCCTAAAGTTATGCAAGTAATGAACAAATTTATAGACTTTCTAAGTGCTGTCCACACTATAAAGATAAACCTGGATACGATTTTTTAGTCTCGTTATTTAATGCTATACGAGGCTGCCTTCGGCTTAGAATAATTCTTTACTCTATATTAAAGCTTTGCTTGTGTGTGTATACCCAAACAAACCGATGGAAAGGGGAATTACAAAATAACGCACTACCAACCCCAACGAACAGGAATCTGACCAACAATAAGATCGGCTTATACCTGAAACATATCGACGGATATCATTGGGATAAGGGAACTTAGTTAATCTACTCCGTATATGACTAGGTTGAACCCAGGCTCAACTTAGATTCAACCTAGTCTTATACGGCGGTGGGTTGTGTTAAGGGTGGTTTCAAATTACATTTATGTATTTTTTACTGTGTTTGCAATGTGATGGGATTAAAAAAGCGGTTGAATGCTTAACTATTTTTTTTGATGAACTTATATACTCAAAATAGCTTTATATTAAGTACTTATTGTATTGTACGCATAAAAACACAGATTAAAAATCAATAAAATAATGGGGCATTAATTTTTACCTTATTTTTCAAGTGATAATATTTTACTTTACCAATTTCAATTTAATATTCATGGGCAGAAAAAATACAAGCCAAAATCTGCGGCTAAATTTTGCGTTAATATAAATATCAGAAAATATTGTTATCATTTTTACGCGATCGTGAAGTTTTTAGCTTGATTAATGCATTGAAATTAATTTTTGAAAAAGTTATTTGTAAAAGAAATTGCTCTACAAGCTAGCTAGGTGAAATTGTAAGTTAAAAAAATACGGAAACCCCCATTTTTATGCAATTGATTATTATTTTGAAGTTAACTACGCTTAAATAAAAAATTGCGTTTCATTTTCCATCTACTCCAGAGTACACTGGTGTAGGTACACCAGGAAAAAGAATCACGCCTATTTTAGGTTAATACATTTTCTAAAATACAAGTATTACTTTTTTAAGATCAAAGATTGATTAATAATTTTTTAGAATGAAAATAAATTAGTGAAAAGGACAAGTCGATTTTTCTAAATAGAGCTAAATTTACAACAAATAGAAAACATAGTGGTTTGACTAAAAACCAAAAAATTGTGAGGGCGGGAGTTAAGTGGTTCCATGGTGTAATGGTTAGCACTCTGGACTCTGAATCCAGCGATCCGAGTTCAAATCTCGGTGGAACCTGAGCAGTGTCTTTTTTCGTCTAATCGATATTGTAGTGAAAGCAAATTTTTAGTTTTCATTTTCAAACATTAGTAGGTAGAAGAGTTTTAGGTTTTTCTGGCTAAAGCTCCACCAAAGTATTTTACAATTCCACTGCCCCACAAACAATGGCCTTCATGAAAGAGAAAAATAATAGGAGAGGACATTTGAAGTACATACTGCTTCACATAAAAATGCACTTTTAATTTGACTTTTACGAGTGGGTATGCTTTTGTGTAATGTGGAAAAAATAACATGCTGCGATTGAATTTATATATGCGAGTTATTAATTATTCAAGAATCCTATAGACGTGAACCGGACAACCTTTTTTGGCGAACTAAGCAGTGCATGAGTATTGAAGACTGCATATACAATGAGGGCAATAGGTGTTCAGCTACGAGAGTCGTCCTGCAGCAGTAAGTCCTTAGAAAAAACATTTATCGTTTGTTCTTTTACCAAGTAATCAATGTTTGAGATTCCGTGTGCAATCCCAAAAATCGTTGCCATCGCTCTGTCGACCACTTTTACCGTCTTCGGGTGATTGCCAGCGTCTACCGGCGGCGCAAAGAATGTTTCCATGCGATTAAATGAGTACTATGTGCATAGTAAATGCAGGAACGCCCTTATCGGCGCGGGTTGCCGGCGCTGACAAGTTTACCGGAATTAATCTAGAATTCTTTTCGCGCAGGTTCAGTCAAGCTACGTTTGAGTGGAATATTTTTATGTATAATAAAACAATAATTAAATTATCTGATAATCACAAAAAGTCTCTCTTTTAGTAAAATGTGCTGTTCTACTTTATTTAACACATTCTGGTGTATTGGAAAAATTTATCTTTGTCATTCTTTAGCTGTATAAGGAAATGATGATCAGGATTTATAGCATGAATACTTGTAACTTTATACATATTTTAATTGGGTAATTTTACCAGCTTTTCTATGAGTTTGTGATTGCTATGAACCAGCGCAGATCGGCGCCGATCAATGCAGGTATCCCCCTAGAGGAAATTTGAAAACAGGCGGATCGCCTTTTAAAAAAATAATTTTTCGACTGCTCCTTTGTCTCTAGGGTGTAGTAATGCATCCATGTTTCGTCCACATTTATGTACCCGGAGTAGAAATTTGTCAGAATTGCGACGGAAAAATGCAAAACAATTTGCTTGTTTAGGCGGTTCGCTCCCGCGCCACGACCTTCCAACACGAACTTTGTAGATGCGGATAGGGTTCCGGTGTCTAGATTTTAAGGCGACTAAGTTCGCTTTTTCTGATCAGGTCAGTTTCAGTTTCATTTTGTATCATCCAGTGTTCCACTTTATTTTTGTTTCAGGCGCAGTGAGATGAGCAGACGACGTGGAAGGACAATTTTTTAGCATAGGGTGGGCCAAAAAAAGGAAGGGCCCCTAGGACGGAATCGATCGAAAAGTATAAAGTATGAATAAAGTATCACTGCACGCAGAATACTCCCACCTATCTAAAACTGTAAAAGTCAAGGTTATACCCTATCAACTCCAGAGTAAGTTGACTCGATTAAATAGATACGTAAAAATTGCCCCTGACGATTTTTATCCCTTGAAATTCCACTGGCGAGCTCAAATACCACTAAATTTAGGGCAGATTCCCCTTAACTGACAACATTGCTCACTGCCTCCTTCTCATGCATCCTCCAGACTACCCTTAACCTATCAAATCCTTTTCTATCCTTCGAGCTAAGCTGACGGACTGCTAGTGTAAATGGTGGCAGTTTAGACTTTACAAAAAAAGCATACTTATAATGATATACCATGGCCGTGTGCGAGACCGGCTAATTGCTTGCTAATTCTAGTACGTTTTCATTTAGTAAATTTTCGAGCATGCTAATTTTTCTTCGTCTCTTGCTTAATATTTGAAATATTTACTTTTCGCGGTGGCTGTTACTGGTAACGGTTTTAATAATAACCTAACATTTTGCCGTACTTGAACAATATTTTGCAAAAAATGTTACTGCCATAATTTCATCATTGGCTTCTATTTAATTGTCCATTTTCCCCCTTTTAAAAAATCTTAAATAAATAATACTTCAAATACTACTTTTACAATTAAACGTCAAGTACATGTCAACCGGTAAAATTTTAGCAAGCAATTCCAGTTTTGGTTTTCTTACAGCACTCCAATTAAGCCGGCTCTACCGGATGCTATGAGCACCCTTCAACGATGGACGCTTGATGGTAGGACACACTACTTTGGAGCAGCCAAAATAGCGGTGCCAACTTGGCTACCGTCTCTACCAAGGCCTTTGGAATTTGTGATTACATGTTTCACGTAAACAAAGAATTTGAGTTTATTAAATATTCAGTGTCCCGTACACCTGTTTTTGTTTATTTATCGTTTCACTACTTTTTGACAGTTTCCAGCGCAGCCAAAGCGTTTAATTCGTACCGCAGCTGTAATTTTGCAACAAATGATATATTTTATTCTGACCAGAAAATCAGTGCTGTTTTCGCCGGTAGGTTCAGAATAAACGCGGCCAAAGTAGGTTCAGAATAAAGGCGGCCAATGCTGGTTTTTATCTAACAAGCTCAAACGTTTACATATGTAACAAATATTATAGTTGTCTTGCCACAATTTCTAATCCTTTGCATATTTTTTAATTAATTCGATAATTTATTTATATTAAAAAATCTGACAAAATTTGTAAAAAACAACACAGAATTATAAATACCGTATTTGTTTAATTATTGTGCCTGCTTATACAAAAATATTTCGTAACAAGCCCTTGCCTCCTCTACTTTCTCCTTAATGGGAAATGTTACATATGTTTTACAAGAATACTGATGCGATTACAAAATTATGATAAGAAAATTTAAAAAACTTGTTTAAAATCAATAAAATCACTATGGAAGCTCAACTGATTTTTTTATAAATAAAAAATAAAAAATGTATTCAAAAGTGGGCGTTTAATTAGGCGCATATCTTGTGGTTTGAGATTATATTTTATTTGTGTCGGGATTTTTCGAAAAAAACTACAAAAATTTCTACGACTGAAAACTCGAAAATATTGTGTAATATTTTGATGAAAATGATTTACAGAGGAAATGGCTGTTTGTTTAAGTTTAAAATTTTGAGCATAATACAAACAATAACAAGCGGAAGCAATAATTTTTTGCTTTTGTGCAAAATTAATTGATT
The DNA here is from genome assembly GCA_963855945.1 of Thereva nobilitata. Classification (NCBI taxonomy): domain Eukaryota; kingdom Metazoa; phylum Arthropoda; class Insecta; order Diptera; family Therevidae; genus Thereva; species Thereva nobilitata. The sequence goes on from OY979696.1 coordinate 85,441,240, forward strand.
TGAATTTTTTTCTGAGCATAAACATCGTCATGAATTTTGCGCACAATTAATATCATAAGTTTGCATTTAAATTGTTTTTGAAAAAACCTATGAAAACCTTACTAATGTGACCGGGATTACGAGTGTTCCGAACAGGTGCTCCCGTTTTTATTTAAATTTTTCTCAATACCTTACTGACGCAGATCAAACATCAACAAAGGACGTTGAAGATTACCATCGGACATATTATGACAAAGTTTTCAATTTGTTCGTTACCTTTTGCTTGTAGAGCTTTATATATTTTATTTTTTTTTTCTGTTTTGTTTATTTCATATGGCTTCTATAATAAGCTTGAAGTGATGCTTATGTTATGTCCATGTGCCCAAATCTGCAAATGTGTAAGACCTCTCCCATATACGCCAACCTGATTCGCCGTGTTTGTAAGATGAAGGCCGTTAAGATATTCATAAAAGTGAAACAAAACGAAAATAACTAGAAGCACGAGTTACCTGCCTTGCTACCTTGTGATCTTATTTACCTGTGCACACAATCTTTATACATCTTTCTTTCTATGTAGTTTATTGTTGTGTGCACAGAAAAGATGGAAAACAAGAAAAATCATTAAATACTATAAACATGAACGTTTCAACTGTCGAGCAATATGAGGAGCAAATCTCAAGAATCTTTGATGTGATTTTCATGTTTTCAACGACTTTTAACTGCGGGAGGCTTTGAATATTTTTCATCGTTGTGTGCCGCTGATTTGTTCTTATTTTTTTATTTATTTTTTCTTCTATCGTAAAGAATTATTAGATCTTTACGTATAAGCTGAGTCCTATGGATTAATGAGTAATCGAATGGAAATATGCCCCTTTTTATATAATATAAACACTTGCTTTTGCCTTCTTCATTAAAGAGCATGCAAAACTTGTATATATAATACTATATAGACTATACATCAGCAGCCAATTTAATGTGGAGCAGTTTCTCATGCATGGCAACTATGTGTATAGGATGCTAACAATATTTCTTCTTCTGCGGGAGCGAAATATGATAACTTTCCGTCACCCCTGCAGACTAGCTGGAATTTCAAAATAAGACGAGCTGAAAGAGACAGAGTCGCGAGAAATATCACAAATGAACCGATTGTGGCGTGTCTTAAGGCGTTTTAGTACGACTGTGATTTGTTTGTGAAAGAAAATTAAAGAAAAAAAAAACAAAATTGCTAAAAAAGATTGTTAAAACAGATTGACAACCATTGAAGTTCGAAAGGGCAACCGCGAAAAGGGAAATGCAATTTTTTAGATGATTATTCATTTAATTGTCTCAAGATACTTTTAAATTATTTTGTGGACTAGTGTTAGAGTTTTAGATACAAACATGATATAAAGCTCACTTTTTACTTTTTACTACTAAAAATTAAAATAACAGGATGTGTAAGTCATGAAGTAATTATAAAAACTAAAAATGAGGATCGTAAGCAAGTAAATCCAATATAAAGAAATGCACATAAGAAAGTAATTAATCATATCCACCTAAAAGTAAAAAAATAGATGAAATGTTGTAATTGTAGAGATCCTGATTCCTGTACCCCAAAGAGATAAGTCCTGAGAAACGCCATCGGCTAATACGATCTGGGATCTACCGCCATGCTACCGAATCCTACCTTCGCCTCCTCCTAGACGCTGACTTTACATCGGATGCTCTTGTCTATAGGGCGTACCTGCTAAGTTTACAAAGCGGCCGGTTGTTAATAAGTTAACGGTTTAGTCGCTAGGGCTTAAACAACCTTTTCATCCAAAAAAATACGTAGTTAACCTATATTTTTTTCCCCAAAATTAGAAAGATTGAAGTATTTCCTATGAATAATGATCAAACAGTATTTGGTTTTACTTGGAGTATTTCCTATGAATAATGGCCTTTACTTTTGAAGTTATAAGCAATTTTAATGCTAAAATGGGTGAAAGTAGTCTGATACCTTATTCATGAAAATATGTTATGGGGTAACGTTAGCCAAAATTAACGTAAAACAGATAATTTACGAGAAATTTGAGAAAAGTTGATTTTCGTGCGCTTTGACTCTCCGTAACTTGAGTTGGCTTTATGAACTTTGAGAAATTATATGTGGCCCCAAAATAAAGAGAATCTCCCTGGAAAATCTCCAGTTGGCATTTTTTAGAGGTTCATGTATAAAGTGTCTTGGCTAAGTGTATCTAGGGGGGGGGGGCGAACGGCTAACAAAGCCCTCGGAAGGTGGTGGCACCCGATTTGTCACTTCTGCCAAAATCCGAGAAGAGTCACTGCAGATGAACACCTAGCCGCTCTGTTAGCAAGTCCTAATCCCACTTCTTCGGAAGGAGCTAACGGGAGACGGTCGAATGGCGAGTTCTCTGCGCCACAAAACAGAGTTCTAAGTCGGTTGGGCTGAGGGTTAGCAACCCGCTCCTATAAAACACATAATTGCTACGAATCGGCAAACAATGCCTCGGAACCGGATGGACAAGAGCTGAAAGCTGTCGCACAAAAAAGAGTCCGCTGGAGGGCAACTGTTTCAGCCCTATGTCCCATGAGGGATTAAAGGAGCGTTATGTATGTATGTAAGTGTATCTATCTTTTTTCATTAGTACAGGGTGTATTTCCTAAGCTTACAAAGCGGCCGGATGTGGATAGGTCTTGGTGAGATTAGTTAGTTTTACGGTTTTCTTCACTCTTCGTGGATCGTCATAATGCAGAGATCAGAACAATAAGGGTTTACTCTCTACGTGCATGAATAAAATTTACACTCTACACCATCAATAAATCCCAAGGACAAGCCTTACCAAGACCAGGAGTAGAATTAATTGACCAAGGGTTGTCTCACATATGGGCAACTATACGTAGCATGTTTACGTGCCGGTAATATCTCAAACGTTGTAATACTTAAAAGTAAAAATAAAACACCTCTTCTATCCTTCAATAATACCTTCAACACACGAAGACGTCGTAACGACGAATGCCATTTTAGGGGGTGACTCACGGTTAAATTCGTCGTTATCGAAAAAATTCGTCATTATGTTTTCACAGTTGTAATAAGTGAAGAATGTCAGTGATTTTCCTTGTTACGTCGTTGCCCTCCGGCGGTCTCTCAATTGGCTAATCTGGGCGCAAGTAATATTTTTTTTATAATTTTAAAATAGAACTAAAATCAAAATCAGCTGATACCGAGCTGAAATAAAACGAACATTTTGCAATAAACTAACGACCGACAGACTATTTGAGTTTTCGTTGGTTTGCGTCGTTACGAAGTTACAATTGGTGCACGCTGTGATTTTTCTTTTTTTATGTACCGGGCAGAGGATGCTGTTTTCCAGCCTTTTGGCAACACTTCATACTCCCCTATAGCCTCGACATACGGTTACGTCGTTACGACGAAAATTTGTAGTTACACGTCGTTACGACGAATGTCATTTTAAAGTATGGCATGCCGCAAAATTCGTCGTTATCGATAAAATTCGTCGTTATGATTTGACAGTTGTAATTGGATGTGTAGTGAATAATGTCAGTGAAAGAAAATTAAAAGAAATATGATTTCCTTGTTACGTTGCTGTCCACCTGCCTGTCTGTCAATCAGGTAATCTGGAAACTAGTAATATTTTCTATCAATTTTTAAATAAAATTAAAAACAAAATCAGCTGATCCCGTAAGACACTGGAAAAACATCTAAAAGCAAGCTTTTTAAAATAATCTATCGACTGGCAGGTGCCCCCTATTTGAGCTTTTGTCGTAATTTGCGTCGTTGGTTTTCGTCATTACGACGCTGAATATTCGTCGTAACGATAAATTTTCATCGTAACGACGTCCTTGTGTCGAGGGTGAAATTTATGAATGATTTGGTATAGTATAGGTCCTCCATAATTAACCAGCTTCGTGGGAACGCCATATGGACCCGAGGCCTTGTTGGTTTCAAGCCGGTTGATGGCTCTACTAACTCCTTCTAGGTTTGGTGATGACAGCGTAGGATTGTCATCAGTTATTGGTGGAGCCTTCAATTCTTCAGTTAGCTCGCCATTTATTCATGAAAGTGCTCTTACAGTCGCTCCACGATGTCTTAAGGATCGGTGATCAGATTCACCTCTTTGGTGTGAATTGTGTCATATAACGGACTATTGCGTCATATAACGGCGCCTATTGCTCGCTTTACTGTATTAGTTCACAAACAAAATTTTTCTTTCTCTTCTGAGGTCTGCGTATTTCTCTTCGTGTGCCCGTGTTCTCTTCGACTGCTGCTGATTCTTACCAAAGCCTAGATATTAACAAGTCTTTCATCTTCATATGGTTCGTGAGTGAAAGGCGAACAGCTATATGCACACATTCTTCAAATGATGATGTCAGGCTATCTGAGAGAGAATGCAACATTTTTATACACGATCGCACACAACTAGCGGGCGGAAGATTTTATGATTTTATATGGGGATAAACTTGATGTATTGGTGCATATTTACTATTTATGAAAAAAAAGAGCTGATTCAATTTTCCTTCCTTTTCTGTTCTTAATACTTTATCGAAGAGAGAGAATCTGGCTTTGTCTCGCCGAGTTCACGATGTATGCGTTGAGTTGTGCTCAGCAATGATCTTCATATATGCACGCACACAACTAACGGGGGGAACATTTTGTATGAAGATGAAAGACTTGTTATATCTAGACTTTGATTCTTACGTTCAGTCGGCGGCTTAAGTTCATCATCGAACCAGTCGTTCCGATATCTACGACTTCTGCCTAAGATGGAATCACCATTACTAATGACAGTATTTTTAAGGCGTGTCCAACTGCCGTCGACGCCCGGAATCTCCAGGACTTACTCTTCTTTTACTGAGCGCGAGTTCTCAACGCGTCGCGGTAGGTGTTTCTGGTCATTTCATTGCGTAGTGAAGCTGTATTGATTCGGGCCTGATTCACAGATACAAAGCTTTTCTGCGTGGTAATGCGCGATATGGCAAAATTCGATTTGCCACCGTTTTAATAAGATTTAATAAAATACTTATCTTTTCCAATTTGTTCACCTTTTGCATAGTCGGGGTTATATCATTTCCAATATTCTCTTCTACGTGCAGTTAGTGGTTGCATCTAAAAACTTAAAAATAGATTAGCGTTAATAAAAGTCAAAAATGTCAAAGCAAGAAAATCAATCATTTAAGTTGTGTTGTGAAAGAACGTTTGAAACCATGGTGATGATAAAACCACTAAAAAGTAGTCTTTAAGAACTTGATCATTACTAAGTAGTGAGATTCTCAAAATCTTAAAAATCAGTCTGCAGTTATCATCATAAACAGCTTAGGTTCTTTTTTTCTAAATATTTTAAATGTCCAAAAACCGGATTCGGATTTCACTATTCACGCAATTCTTAGGAATCGTATGGACAGGATGGAAGCAATCCAATTTTGATTTCGCATAAAAAACGATACAACGAAGAGAATATTTTTGGGTGAACTTCTGCAACCCTTCAGCTTTCAATTAGTATTAGTAAGCGTCTAGCGAGTCAATTAACTCCAGCTGAGTTAGTTTGTGATATGATATGTCTGATACTCACAGTATAGTCAATAGTCGGTAGTTAAGTATAGATATGGCTTTAAGCTCAGTCCCGTCTCTATAAGTGTCTTCGTCATCTCGAAGCCCCTATGAAATGTATGAAAGAGTGAATACTGAAACAGACAGAACGACAACTAGAACTCAATGCAGAGTCACCATATCTTAAGCTGCTGGTGCAGCTTCATTATTTATTCTGTACATGCTGAGTGTGCCGTGTAGGATGGCTGCTGGCTGTGGCTGACTATTCAACATGGGAGTTATTTTGCTTTCTTCAACGAAAACTTTAAGTCAGCTTACACTATTCTGAGCGAGCGGTTGCTTTAGTGGAAGGCAGCTCTATGCGATAAAGTTTTTCGCGGCTGTTAGTAACTCGCGAACCGTCTGCGCGAAACGATTATTGCGGTAAGGCGCGACTTTGAAACGTTGCAGTAGGTCGTTGCAGCCAACATTAATGAAGTGAAGTTCAAAATTTCAGTTTAGTGTACAGATGTTTTTGTTTTTCGTTAATTTTTCATCTGTTTGATTTTTGAATCTACCAAAAAAGAAATCAATAAACGTACGAGTAATTATTACATCAACTAACTTATTTCGGTGGTAGTAGTGCTGCATTATATTTTGTTTATTGAAAGAAAAGAAAAAAATTGGCTGATCTTGTCTACTGTCTACAAATTTTCGGACACCGATCCAGATCGCGCTGATGATTAATACTTTGCTGGTTTTATGACACGACTTCAGAGCTACCCACCTGTTGAGTTCTGAAGGCATTAATAACGACTTGGGTAATATTTACTCGAATTTTCACATATAGGAGCCTACATCTAGCCACCAATATGCTGATGGGTGTTACATGGATTTTTTATTGATTCTTTTTCGTTATCGTCATCGACGTTGTTGTTTTTGCTGTTTAATGCTGTGCTCATTTTGAAAACTTTGTTTTTAAACTGAAATTCACCTCAATAGTAAATGCTTATCACATAACTACTGGTGGTTAACTTGCATTGTTGAATAATGAACAAACATTTAGGACCTATGGATGAAGGCGAAAATTCTTAGGATTTATTAGTGCAAAAATTAAAACTAAATGACGTAAGTACACAAACCCTGTGATTAGTAAAACCAATTTGTCTGTTATTTTTTTTCTCGTTTATATACCTGTAACAACAGTTACTTCTCATTCTTATTGTATAATTCTCGTCATTATCGCATTGGCGTACTTGAAAAACCTATAATTGCTAATTAAATAAATTGTAACAGGCTTTGTTTGTATTTCGTATTGATAAATTGATAGAAAAACAATTTCTTTCTGTTTTAATTAATGTTGATAATTATATTTCTTTTTTTCCGATAAATGTTTTACCATTGTGTGTGTTAGCTTAAACTGCTGCTGCTAGTTTAGTAAGAGAATCATGTGGGCGATGGAGTTGCTGGAAAAGCCTACCTGCAGCCTTGCTTCGGTGTACCGATGTGTATTTCTGTGGAGGCGTTAAAGATTTGAATTAAACATATATATATATATTTTTACGGACATTATAAGGTTGTGTTTGTATTTTGCTAATTAACTTGTTATTTTAGCGACGCAGAAAAAAAACTTTTGTAGTTTTATAAAGGCTGTTTAATAAGTTTTTCTTTTCTGTTGCGATAGTAGTTACTGAAGAATGGTTGCTTGAATCATTTATTAATTGAGAAGGCTTTTATTTGATTTTTGAGGTGATTATATAGAAGAACTGATTTAATTTAAAAAAAAATTCAATAAAAGCCTGTGGTACCGACGACTTTTCAAATTCCGAATCTGGTATTGATATGAGCACCTTCTCTGTTCTTAGTTATATCAATAGGAAACATTTTTTCCGCAGTGGTATCTTAAATTTGAAAACTAGTGAATAAGGGCCAATTCCTCAAATTTGCGATATTTGATCCAACAACATCGATCAAGTTGAGCATAGAAAATGGTTTAAGAAAACCGTAAAAGGTGGTTCTTAACTCTTTTGCCAATATCGTGCGTTCGTTCGTTTTGTTACAATCAAATTATGTCAATATTGACGTCGACTACGATTTTTAAACTCGAACAAAAGGGAAATGGTAAAATGGGGATGCTATTTAGGGGTTGAAAACGATTTTTTGCTTTTTAGTGGAAAATGTTTAATACAAAACTTGGAGATAATAAAAAGATCTAAAACTTTTGTATTTGTATCGATTTTTCAGCTTTTAATTTTTTTCTCCCGTAAAAATAATTCAATTTACATGAAAATTTGTAAGAGTATACCTTGTGTTGCTTTAAATAAGCATGATTTTTTTTTGTTTGGAAAACGGATAGTTTCCCAGAAAATACCATTTTTCGTAAAAAATACCCTTATCTTGCATGGATAACTTTATTGATGCTTATGATGTTGATGATTTTTTAATTTTTTCTGTTAATGAGGGATTAAATTTTAATGACAGAACTTAAGTAAATGCAACACAAGGTATACTCTTACAAATTTTCATGTAAATTGAATTATTTTTACGGGACAAAAAAATTAAAAACTGAAAAATCGATTTTCCGCCATTTTCTGGGAAAATTTGAGGTTATGTCAAAATATGTCAAATACAAAAGTTTTAGATCTTTTTATTATCTCCAAGTTTTGTATTAAACATTTTCCACTAGGAGGTTATGCTTCACCGTAAATAGCAAAAAATCGTTTTCAACCCCTAAATAGCATCCCCATTTTACCATTTCCCTTTTGTTCGAGTTTAAAAATTTGTTTTTCTTTTAGTTATATCCTTAACGACATTTCATTGCTGGTCCCTCCCTGCTATTAAATTTTTTTCCAAAAAACTATCGGACTAGCCTATTAGTAATATGACTTTGAATAGAATCGGTGGTTGATCGTATACGTTGCCTTTCCCGTTTGGCTATGAAAAGTAGAATCTGAAGATGGTTTTGGTGCTTCAACTTGGTTCGATTCTTAAATATACACTTTTAAGATTACTATATTATGTTGTTCCTTTACAATAATAACTTCATTTTTAACTGGCCCCCTCATGATGGCGAAACCCAACTTGGATCCACGCTATTTACTATGCACTCTTCTTCGGTAGATTACTCTTCTAATAATGTCCGCAAGTATATTGTTTAATGTTTAACAGTCACTGTAATAAATCACGTCTGTTGCTAGAACCACTAAGCATATAGTACATAGAGGAGTCTCGTAGAACAAAAATTTGTGCACGGCATTTATCTTCTTCTTCGCCGGGGACCCAGCGAGCCTGCTACTATACACCAGAATCTGCTTCAGAATGCTAAGTTCTTCCCACGGGGACCCAGCGCCCCTGCTACATACACCAGAATCTGTTTAAGAGTGCTAAGTTGGGAGCAGATTATTGTAAAGGCAGTTGATAGAGCATTCCGGTGAGGTAAGGGAATCTGGGGGGAGGTTTGTTCTGAATCCCAGGCGTCTGGGATGCGTGGATTGAGTTTTTTTCCTTTTATGCGCATTCCGAGAAAAAAATCAAAGTCGTCTGCCCATGAAGAAAATGAAATTTTGGTGGATAGCCCCCTTCTCACCCTCTTTCCTATAAACCCCAGTTTGTTCGTTCGTTTTGTCTGTTCGGTGTCCGGTCGTGTAAAAGGGGGCATAGCAGAAGAAATGAACTTTTCTGTTTTCTCTGGGATATTGAATTTTGTTTTGTTAGAATCACTGTAAAATTTAAAATATGAGATTTTATTTAATTTATAACTGAGTTCCATAAAAGCACAACTTTTTGGCCACCTTTGTAATAATGATCTTAGGGCAAACTGGGTAACTTAAATTTCACCTGATGAGGTTTTTTATGTGGGTGAAAAGGGGGTAAAGTTTAGTTTTCCATGATTATCCATTCATTTTTTGATTTAAAAAGTTATAAAAATTGTTCATTAGGTTTATAAATACATAGTTATAAAAACGTGTATTAAACTTTCGGAAAACAATATATTTTGTCTTTTTTATACAATTAGTAGTTTTAAAATTTGTGATCAAGTTTGAATGTCCCTTGAATATTAGTTATTTTAGTTTAAATGAATACTTCAGCCGCGGGGGGTACTTCCACCGCCGGGGCGTTTTTATATGTGATGTTCCCCAGTAGGCCTAATCCACATTTAGAGATATGTTGCATGAAGTAACTCAACGGCTTTTTCCAAGTCACAAAGACAACACAAGATGAAGTTTAAAGAGGCGCACTTATATTTTAGGCATCATTTGTTTTTATGGTTTTATAAGGGTCGTAAACTATGTATGGAATCGGATCGACATTGTTCATAACACTTGTCAAATATTATTCTGTTTATCCCAACTTCAAAATTATTTTGTCGTTTTGTAAATACAAAATTTTTACTATATTTGCCGCAAATCAAAATCACCACTCCTTAAAACAATTTGGGCTATAGAGTTATTACATTGCCTTTTACCTGCCCTATACTTGTATATGACAGAAATTAGTTTACATAATTTTCAATCACCGGGGCTACCGTTCTTTAGAAACAGTAACAATAGGCCACGGCCATTTTTTAAGGTGGATGTTAATGTTAGGATTTTTATTGTGGTTTTTCATTTACCCAGAGTAGTTTTATTAACATGACCGATGCCGTTCATCACCCTTCGAATCGTCAACATCAATTTCAACCGCTAATAAACAGCCGTGCTCGTATATCCCCATTCCATTTTAAGTAAATACTCCTATGTCTACACTATTAATTGACGAAACTATCCTATTTTAAAATGGTGTGGAATGTCAAAGGAGTATACCTTGCCAAAGAACATTCATAAGGATTGATGTAACACTTTATTTTAAAAAGATTTTTATGAAAAAAATAGAGTGCACGGTTTGACCCAAATATAAGGGCAGGGAATCCTATAGCCGATATTGCACCCCCTTGCAAATACAATTATAAAACTGTATAAGGATGTATTATCAGTTTTAGTGTTATATACTATTTAGTGTTATATACTATCCAGTTTTACTTCGCATTGCGCTAATTCGCTCGGGCCAATTTGTTATGAGGTGGTCAATTTTTTTATTCGATTGTATAGGGCTACATTCACCTATATTCTTTTTGATCGACTTTTTGTTACTCTTGAGGATCCACCTATTCAAAGTTCCAAACGTAGGCAAAGCAAATTCATATCTTGGCTTGGGGCTTAGACAGGTTTGCTTAACGTATCCACTCTTCATGTGCAAATTACTATTTATTTCAATTCTAAAATATTTGGACCGAGAAAGAAATGTGAATATGAGGTAACTTGCCTGTAATCCAGTATTTTTTATTCTTTTTATTGGAACCCGAGGCCTTATACTGTTGATTAATTTTTCGAAAATTCCATCGATGATGCTTCTATAGTTGGAATATATTTTTAAATACTCGGTTTGCCTAACCAACGCCATCCTTTAAAAGTTGTCCTAGAACAATAACGACACATCAGTATAATACACCGTTAATCTCGAAGTTTGACGGAAGATTACCTGCTAATAATCTAAATGAATCAACGACACCGGCAATATCTGGATGAAGTTTGAATAGATGCTCAGCCTAGCCGTACAAACCGCCTACTTGAAAAATGCAACGATCAGAAGTGTTGACACCCACCCGCGCCTTTAATATTTGGTAGTAAAAGGGCTCATACTGCTCACCTGTGCCTTTAAATTAACGAGCCAGTGGTACCAGCTAACTTCCCTGAAGTTCCACCTTAATTTGTTACCATCCTGGCTAAAGCCCAAGGCTGCAAGGCTCAAGAAATTTCTTTGCCTATCTTAAACCTATGTAAAAAAATGGTCAAGAAATGGTTCAGAAATATTTTCTGGAGCGATTTCTGCAACCGGTATGCTAGAGTCAAGAAATTCACACCAGAAATATCGTGTTTTTTAGTGACACGCAGATGTCGCTGTTGATAAAATTTTAGTTTTTCCTCCAGAAATAAGTGTCGATTCATTTATTTCCTTAAGAAATTTTAACGGTTCATGAGGTCTTGACATCTCAGGTAGTTTTTGAAATTGAAAGTAACTGTCAGCAATGGAAAAAATTACATATTGTTGTTTTTTATTCAGATTTTTTAAATTCTTTTTTAATTCTTTACTAATTAAAACAATTTCATTAATTCCAAGCAATCATAAAACAATTTATTTAATGTCTGCAATGAAAATAAGTAACTGTCAAAATTTCTGAACTGCTGTCATTTTTTCTTAGGGAAATAAATGCAGAAGTTTTCTTGAGCAAATTTCTTGAGCCTTGCATACCGGGCTTAAGGCAGACACAATTTTTGGGAGTGAAAGAGAATATGCGTTTAAAATTTTTAGTTTCTGCGTATTTCTATTGTTTGAATCTTATCGGTTAATTTTTGTGCCAACCAACTACTTTTTTTTGATTAATATCAGCAGTTTGTAATTTAAAATATATTGGCAAAGCTTGTACCATTTATTGGACACACAAAACATGTTCTTTAAATTTTCTGCTTGGTTTTGTTGCCTGGACACATAAATCGAAAATAGTTTTTTATATTAGCTATGAATGGGTATTTAATTTATTGAAATGATAAGAGAATATTTTAGGATTCGCCCGTTCAAGGCGTTTAAAATTTTATAAAATCTACCTAATGAACCTAATGAACAATTTTTATAAATATTTAAATCAAAAAACAGAAGACATTCAGAATTGATTCCAGTACATTGGAAGTGATTCCACTTTAGATTCAAAGATATTCGATTCCCTTCTGCATTCTCCAGAATTCTTCTGGAATGGGTTCTTCTTTTCCCAACTGGGACTCCTTCCAATTCCCGTGCACACTGCACACACATTAATATCCCGTGTAAGGTAAAGTTACTCTCGGGTATTCATGAGAGAAATATAAAATTCAGTGTTGACTTTATGATCCATGTACGCCAGCCAATGATAACACAGACCTACAACCAAAAACCTTTTTAATGTTCAAGTATTATTTCTCCTATATTTTTGGGTGCTGATTACGAGAAAAATAGTCAAAAGTTTCTATCACGTCAGAATTTTGAAGAAATTGCATTTTTATTACAAAATTTAGACTGATAAAATTATGGAAAAATCAAAGGTAGTAAGGAACAACTGCGTTAAACGGTTTTTATTGTTTAATATGTTAGTTGAACACTTGATAAAATCACAAAGTGCCCCTTTTTGAGGGGTGCGTTTCTGAGCGCCGACCCTAAGTACCAACTTTTCAGGTTTTCGAAATAACTCGAAAACAAAGCGAAATTCGAGATTTTTACTAAACTATTTTTTTGTAGAAAATTAAATTTCCCATCGAAATGGGTTTTTTTAATTTTTTTTACCATTTTTTCGAAAAATCACGTTTTTTTTCTTTTTTTTTATTAATACGGTTTTAACTTTTTTTACAGCATCCTGGGTATACATAAATGTTTAGAGAAAAAGAAGGTCTTGCACTGCAAATCTCAGCTTTTGAAAGTGTTTTATTTCAAAACGCTTAAAACGTTTTATTTTGACGTCACCCATTTGATTAAACATTGTAGACATTTTTTAAACGGAAGTGTTTTAAAAGTGTCGACAATGTAAATCAAACGGGTGACGTCAAAATAAAACTTTTTAAGCGTTTTGAAATAAAACACTTTTAAAAGCTCAGATTTACAGTGCAAAAAACGAAGAAAATCATTTTTTTTAATTCTCCGTACGACCAACGGAGCCCGAGAAATCGCCATTCAAAGTTGACAATTTTTAGCCATTTTCTAAATTATTTGTTCTTAAACATTTTTTCTTTGTTGAAGATTGCGTTTTCTACGAAGGTATCCCCCTTGTTCAGAAGAATTACAAATTCGTTCAGTTACTCTCTAGTAGATAAAGATGGAAACATGTTTTTTTTCTACGCAAGATCATCAATGTTTGGCAATTTTAAAATGAGAAAGAACAAAAAATCGTATACTTATACTATGCATACTGGCGAATCATCTGAAAGTTCTTGCTCAGAAGACCAGGTAAATCTAGATCCTAATTTTGAGCTCTCTTCTCAACCACAACCGTTTAATCAGATAGAATTGAATGATTTGACGATAGTTTTAGGACTACCTAAAGATGCCGCGGAACTTCTTGGTTCGAGATTACAACAGAAAAATTTCATTCTGCTGGTACCGGCAAAGAGAGAAAGAATTCTCACCATTTTTTGCGGAACATGCAGATCTCGTCTATTTCAAAGACACTCCCGTATTAGGGAAGGTGGACGGGATAAAATACGATGTAAATGACTGGAGACTCTTTTATTGATTCGTTTAAGGTTTAAAGGCAGTTTTACTTCATAGTAGAAACAACTACTCTTCTTTGCCATTGCCCATTCTGTCCATTTGAACATTTGTACATTTTCATAAATGTGTATTGTGAAAAACTCTGACGTAATAGAAAAAAACAATTTCAGATTCGTGATTAGGAGGTCTCAAAACCCAAAAAATCAATGCTGAAATCGGAAAAGGAAAAAACATTTTTTTAATTTGTGGGTCTGTGTGGCGAAGAGCGTATTAAAACGCCTTTGCTCCTTCCGAGTCGTAGAACGTGATTGGACCATTTGCGCAATTAAAGTTTCCTTGCGGTGTAATAACAAAATAGTGATCCGAATAAAAGTTTGCCCCTCGATATTTGTACTATCATCAGGTGTCGGCGGGTTATCAACAAGTGGCAGGTATATTTAATTGCTTGTGGTTCCATTAGGTGACACCCAGGAGGCTTTGTAACAACATAAATTTGAAAATGTTCCCCATTTCAAACACACTTCTAATTTTTCCTCCTTTAATTTCCTTTTTACATATTTATTCATATAAATAAAATCACATTTTACGGTCATCTGCCTTTTGCTCAAATCGTTTCAAGTTGGCGGAATATTTATTAAGAAATTAAAAAATATATATTTAAAAAAAACCCTGAGATTTAAATTTCAGTCGTAATTGCTTAACAATAAAAATAAACCGGTTGCACTTAATCTTTCCTTTTAAATTCCATGCGCGATGTACTGACATGATGAATATCATTAATTGTCGGGAAGAATATAAATTGCCTGATTTACTAGTAGTGAGACGATATTGAGAGGAATTGAAAAAAAATATTGTTGGGTCTCCCACTCGATCTGTTTTATTAGAACTACTGACAGTCAAATTAAAAATTTCTTATAGAATCAGGTGTCGGGTTACCGTTTTTTTACATAATTGCAAATTATTTCAACATTGTTGATCAAAATCAACTGAATTGAGGGTTAAACATTTATACTCCCACGACAATGCTTTATATTTTTCGGAATTATCGGTTTCCTGCTGTTATTTTATTTTTTATGATGAAGCTTGTGTTTAATGCACATTGTTTTATTATTTGTATGTCTGTTGTAAAACACATGGAGTGCTAGTTGATATTTCGAGAAAAACTCAACTTTATGATTTTTCATTGTCTGTTATTCAAAGTTGATGTGCTTCTTTAAAATTGCAAAGAATACACCATCGTGCTATGTGTATTTTTTTATTCACAAGGCTGGCGCCAAGATAGATTTATTCCGAAATAGGAAATTGGAGAATTCCATTTCTTAACATTTTCCCAACTTCTAATATTTTTCCTTTATTTTACCTGTCATATGCATACCTAAAGCCGTAGTCATCAATTTTGTATTACTCCACAATTGGGGCTACTACCAAGCCCGTCGCGAAGTTGTACTCTCTTCAGTAAAGCATTATTGAAAAATATTGAACGGTGTATTTTTAATAACAATTTCAAAAATAAACCAACAGATGGCCTACCCTTTATATACGAAAGACGTTTGTTTACGATTTCCCTTATTTACTGATATGGAAAGAAGAGGAATCGGAGTAAAAAATGTCATTTGTCCAAGAAAACTATATTTTTCTGTTTCCATTCAACTAACTGAATCTAAAGCTAACATAGCAAATGGAGTATTTAATAACATTTAAAAATTCCCTACAATTTCTCACAATTTAATTCCCTACAATTTCTTTCAATTTAAACATCCCAAACGCAAAGTGGAAACGCAAATTGGAGCTCTTTTCTCGCATAAAATTTTTTATGCTTTTCTCCTCTCTATTGCACGAACGTGGATTGCAGACAGAGAAAAAAGCATACAAATTTCTGTGCGAGAAAAGAGCTCCAATTTGCGTTTCCACTTTGGGTTTAAAGATTACGATTGGACAGCTTATATTTCTCGCCGAATTTGTTAATAATAACTATTTGATTAAAACAAATAAATCAATACCAACAAACAAATTTACGATTTCTTTAACACTATTTGAAGAGTTGGTTTTACATTCGGTCCATCATAAATATTCCGCTAATAGCTGCGTTCCATTGGGCGAAATTTTCTACTCCCGAGTACTCCGGAGTACATGGCCAATGGAACACGATTATTGATATCAGAAGAAAATACGAGTAAAACATAACCTCAAATTAATTTATTGCCCTTAAAAGAAATGTGAAGTAATTATTTTTTTTTATAATAAAAGGAAATTTTATATCATACTGTATACTATATTTACCGTTTTTGTAGATTTACTTTAAAAAAACACTTTAAAATAATTAATCGACAGTTTACTTAACCTTAAAAAACAAGAGGCCATCTATTTTTCAGTAGTTAAAGCTTGCAAACCTGGCGGAAATTTTATGCATTTCTACTAGGAGTGAAATACCCTAAAGCAAGAGCAGGGGTAGTTGAGTGTACTCGGGAGTAGCAAATATTGCTATTAGCTGCGTTCCATTGGGTAATATTTTCTACTCCCGAGTACTCCGCAGTACTCCCAACAACCCCTGCACTTTTACGTTTTACTCGTATTTACTTCTGAAATCAAAAAATTGCGTTCCATTGGCGGTGTACTCCGGAGTACTCCGGATCGCCCAATGGAAGGCAGCTAATATGAGCCAAGCATATGCTATTGTATTGTAACTCGTACGAAATTCGCAAAACTTGTAACCGATTTCTGGTTGATTTCGCAGATTTTCAGGTTTACAAGTATTTAAATCGTCACTTATCTATCTACAGCGAATAGTCCTAGATAGAATAGTTAGCTGTCTGCATCTAAAGGGTCATCCAACTGTGACGCCTAGATGTCGGCACTGTATAATGTTTACAAGTGGCGTCTTTCCAAAGAACATAACCCATTTTGTTATAGAAGAAGATAGTGCAACAACGCACTTATTATTTTTTCGAAATGCAGATTTCAATTGGCCTTCAAGGGCATGTGATCTTAGATCTTTTTGTGGGTTTTTTTTGAAAAGTCGTGCATATGTAAACAACCCACAAACAATTAATGATATAAAGAACAACGTTAAAGTTGCAATTCGTAAAATAATTACAAAAACATGTCGATAAGTTATTGAAAATTTTGATATTCGAAATGGTACCTGCAAACATTATTTGAATGATATTCTGTTCCACGAATAATTGTAATGGATCATACTTTCAATAAAAAAGCTGCTTCAAAAAATTCCAAACAGTGTTTTTATGATGACCCTTTCTTTATTCCGGAAACCTACTATGTATACCGACCACCTCCGATAGGATATTTGATGCTCCCGATTGTTGTATGAAAACAATCCTTTTTAATATAAAATATATTCGAAAATATTTAATGAATCGGAATTCGAATGATGTTCGAAAGTGTTAGTGTGAATGGGATTTTATGTTAAATAGTATAAATTAATGATATCTACATAAATATGAATTCTATAATTTTTTTGAACAACTTCCCTTTTATTTATCAATTTCCTCTTTTGAGACATGTTATTGAGCCTACATCTATCAACAAAGCGAAAAAAAAATTAGAATATTTTTCCATTTCATCCATTTTTAGCGTGTAACTGTCAAACTTTAGCATACTCGTAAGAATACTAATGGCACCGCAATACCGAGCTTTCCAATAATTTAGTTTAGCCACAATTTAGCCCCAATTTGCGCAGGGGAATTATTGGCAGGACAAACTGGCACTACAAAGGGTATCCCTTAAGTTTAGTTTAAAAATGTTGCGCATTTTACATGGAATTTATCGCCCATGAGACTTTATGAAATGAAAACAAGACTCCATAATAACTAAATTCATCAATGTGTAAAAATGTGACAGTTGACATTTGAAGTGTATTTATTTCTTATATTGCGCTATAAAGATTATTTAATTTATTATTATACATATTATTGAACATTTGCAAGAAACTTTACTTACAAACATTGAATTACGGATTCTAATAGACCGCACCCATTTTCGTAATGTAATGTTATTTGTCATAGATATGTGTTTTAAATTTTAAATAACTAAAAGAAAAATGGGTTCTCTCGTGCACAGAAGTGCCGACATCTAGATTCCCGGCGAGTCTATAGTGCCAATTTCAAATGTCAAAAACAACTGTCACTTGTCATGTTACACCTAAACAATTACGACGTGCTGAAAATAATTTCTTCCTTTGGAGCCTTGATATAATAAATTGAATAATTTTATAATTTCAATAATTTTATGTCATTATTTTGAAGAGACAAATGACGTTTAGGTAATGTTCTTGTTTTGCAACATCGCACAGGAGGTGTTACAGCGGGTTCTTTAACATGTACTTCGAAACGAAGTAGGATCAGAAATTATGAGATTGTAAGCCTGGCTCAAACGCCGCCTGTCTCCATATGCTTTGCTCTGTGTAACATATACCGAGTTTCCATTAAAGTTCAACGCTAGTTGAACTACAGTTGAACTGCGGTGGAAATGCACAGAGTTAAGAGTTTTCGTTAAATATTTAATATTTTTGATGTCTTCCTAATACCATAGACACACAACGCTCTTAATGAACATACAGCGCCTAATGATAATTTTGAAACTAGGTAACCCGAACGAACGAACTCGATAATCATCAAAATGTTGTAATGATTAAAATTTGATGATAATCATCAATAAATTGTAATTAACTGACAATTCAGGTCCATACACAGGCCTATTAATAATGATTCGCGTTAATTACGAATTAAAGAGCGCTGTGTGTCTAGTAGTGGCGTGGCTTGCATTGAATTTTGAAGCACTTTGATCAGACCTTTTTAGTATTACATTTGTAGTAAAGATGAAGGATGTAAATGTTATTTTATTCTACTACAGTTAGTGTCAAAAGTTTGTATACATTGGACATTTACTACTTCTGAGGTGAGAACCCCATAAGTAACAAGTAATAACGGAAATATATTGAAGCTAATGTAAACCTTTCATATCAGTTTTAATTACAAAAAACAAAAAATAACAATAAAATAAAACTTAAAAACCCTTCTTTACCATCAATAAATAGCGGGGGACATTTTTCGGAACGGATAGAGGTGAGAGGGTCTGTCAGGTAAAAAACTTTCAAAATAATAGAAACGGATCATTGGGTGATAGCTATTTTTGAATGGTAAATAGCCAAAAACCCGAGCTACCTGGAGGCTTGAAGTGTTCCGCGAAGTTCTTAAGAATTTTTTGAAGATGTTAAAAAAGTTCAAAAAAAGGACCTTAACGATCTACTTTTTGAGTTACAGTACAATATTTCCTTTTGTTTTCATATTTTTTTACAAATAAACCTTATTTCTGTTTTTTTCCATCGCACCCTATTGTTTTTATTAATGAAATGAAAGCCGCATTCCTTACGATTATAAAGATACCCTATTTGTGAAAATCGGCTGTTGTTTCATTACCTTTTTATTCTAAATCATTAAACTAGTTTTTTTCCCAAAAAACAAAATTCAAAACGCCCTTATCTCGAAAACGGGCGTCATTTGAAGTATGACATCGCACTGGCTCAAAAGAAAAAAGAGACATCTCTTACAAACTTATTTTATAAACGTGTCCTACCCAACCCTACGTTAGAGGCTCCAGCTGAAAGTCTTAATTATTTTTGTTGGGGAATCTAGTTTTTTAAGCAACTACCTATGTAGTTCTTCAAAAAACCGTAATAGCAAAAGTTTAAATAAGGATTTTTTGTCTTTTGGAATCAAACTCAAAATTTCAAGTCATCAAATCTCATAGTTTATTTCTATGCTATAATTTTGCATACATATGCAATATTTGATCCATTTAACTATATTCAGTTACAATTTCATCAGATCTTATTTGGTTTTGCAATTATCGATATTTTACTAATTAAACATTGCGCATTTTACTACTAGTAATGAAATTAAATACTTTGCTAAAGTGGTTAACGCTTTAAACTTTTATGCCGCAAGACATGATGCTTAGCACGCTTCATTCAAGATCGCTACAAATTGTTATATGACACTGGACTATAAATAAAGATATAAATATATAAATGGAATTAATGTTCAGTGGACATCAAAATGCGGTGTGTTTATGGGGTTGAGGATTTTTTTTAAATACATAATGTAATATTTTTTTTGAAATTTTTAATTATATTTCTTTTATTTTTTAGCAATAACGTTTTTTGTCTGGTTAAAATTATAAGTAATTGTTGGAATAGAGAGGCTGAATTAGGGCGATTTAGAATACAAGTATTTTTAGCAAGCACTTTGCCAGTATAAAGTAATTTCAAATTTTCGTTATTCGAGTATATAGCAATTAAATTACCTAAATGCCCATTTAGAATTATGCGAGACGCGCATGCCACAATCGCATCCGAGTATCGCACAGCTGTCACAAGTAGATTCAAAGCATAGACTTAAACCTGGTAATCTACAATGAAATGCGTGGCGCGATTGCGTTGCGAGAAATATTCGGAAAATTGAATATTTCACGCATGCGAGATGCGTGAACTTGTAAAATTCTTGTGTCAGATTTGTTGAGGTTGTGTTTCCGTGAAGAGAATTAAGTGCTTCTCACTGATTTCTCTTAAATTAAATAAAAGTAAATAGAATTGAGAAAATCTGAACATTTTTCTCACATAAAGTTATGTGAATAATGTTTTAAAATAAAATTTGACAGCCTTGCGAGGTGCGAGATTGTAAATTGGATTGCGAGGTTTGACTGAAGCGAGACTAGTATGCAAGCCGTGCAAGCGAGTCTCGCATTAATTGTAAATGGGCCTTAATTTTTAATTACACCAACCTTTGATGAAGTTGGAAAAACTCAACTATTTGAAATTGTTACACGATTTACAAGCCCCATCTTGCCGCTAATATATTATAAAATAGCAATGTCCTATCCAGTGGTCCATATTTACCACTTATAGGGTTACAGTACAGCACAAGATATGCATTCATTTTTGGTAGGAAAATGACAACACGTACCAAGATTAAACCAATTTATTACAATATCCTAAATAGGAAAATCATAATTAATGACAGACAGAATAGTCTCAGTGTTTCTTGTCTTGAAATAATGGTTAAAATATAGCATCCTGTATCATCATGAACTGTTAAACCCTGTTAATTGTCCTACAAGAGAGGATAGCCGTCTATAATCGAGCTACTCCCTTCGAAGTAATAAGGTTCTGCGCAAGTGGACCGGATTTAACGCCTACGACGACGTCGAAGAAAATAGTTTTAAGATTTAAAAATTCTTTCATCGAAGTTTCGCACTCGGTACAAAGCTTGAGCTGTACAACAATTAGCCAATGCCAATGAAAGAAACTTTCATTATGATGGCAACAACCCATCATAATGAAAGTCCAAAATGGACGTATTTTACAGTAATTTCGGTTAAGTGACATCTGTTGGAAAACTGGAAACTACATTTTAAAATAAAATAATTTGATTTGACGTTAGTTAAGCAACAATTTGTAAGGACGTTCTCTTTAGGCTTGTAGGGGTTGAAATAGGGGATGAAAGTTTGTACGGGAGTCCATCATTATTGCGTAGAAAATTATTAATGCCACCCACCATTTGAAACCGATCAGCTTCAAATTTTGCACACATACGTAGTTTTCTTGACAATGCAATGTGAGCATTTTGTACAAAAACAAAGATGACGGTTCCAATATGGCGGCCGATTTTTGCATTTACCTTCCTCGACCCCCGACATGGGTATCAAATGAAAGGGTATGACAGGTAGAATACAATTAGCGGTGCAGCGTTATTCCAAATTCATAATGGCAGCCAACACAAGGGGGGGGGGGAGACATATAATAGACTAAAAAGTAGAAAATATAACCGATCAACCTCAAATTTTACACAAATGCGTAGTTTGCTTGACAATGCAATGTGAACATTTTATAAAAAGAACAAAGACAGTGGTTCCAAGATGGCGGCCGATTTTAGCTTTTGTGTTCGCCGACCTCCGACTTGGGTATCAAATGAAAGGGTATGACAGGTACAATACAATTAGCGGTGTGCCGTCATTCGAAATTCTAAATCACAAAATGGCAGAGGACATAAAATAAACTAAAAAGTATAAAATATAACCGATCAACTTCAAATTTTGCACATACGCATAGTTCGCCTGATAATGCAATCCGAGCATTTAGTAAAAAGAGCAAAAAGGCGCTTCCAAAATGGATGCCGATCTTTCCAATTGTGTTCCCCGACCCACCCACATGGGTATCAAATGGAAGGACATGACAGGTAGAATACAATTAGTTGTGTCGCGTCATTACAAATTCGAAATGGCGGATTAACTTTTTCTTCACCACCCTCTCAAATGAAAGAGTGTGACGATTATAATACAGTAATTTGTATGACGTCATTTTAAATCTAATATGGCGGCCACCACAAAATGGTGGAAGAAATATAATAGACTAGAAAGTAGAAAATAAGATGTATGTAATACATAAAAAAAACTGACTGGATTAAACGTTGGACAGTGAACACGTTTTTTTAAACACATACTGCTTTAGTTCCATAATTCCTACCAATGATAAAGTTAACTGAAAACCAATAAATTTTGAATGAATGCAAAAATGTAGACGATATGATCCAGTCTTGCCCTGGACTGGATTGATTCGCTGGATTACTGGACTGTAATAATGGGAACCGGGCATAAAGTACAGTTTCTGTCAGGTAAAATAAAACTCAAGAATGACGTAACACACACGAGACACACGAAACGGGCTAAGGGATTATCGCACCGTGTACACAAAGAAATGAACCCGTTAACAGATGTTGTGTGGTCTTCAATACTCAGAGATCATTTTTTCTCCTTCCGTTACTAAAGATAAATATAAAAGAAAATTGATATCCCTGCTGATATCCTATGTGCTGTTTTACTAAAAATACAGCTGAAGTTATACTTATAAAATATGGGTAACGGCAATACTGTAATTTAGTAAGTGTAAGTGTGCTTTGTTTGGCTTATAAACAAATAAATAATAATAGCGACAAAATCATGACACGGCCGGAATGTAGCAGCATCATCAACAAACTTGCGGAGTTGGCTAGGGGCATTGAAAGCAGATCACTTATGCGTAAATTCTAGTACCAGAAAAATTACAAAATTTTCAATTCGCTGTAATTCGGTAGTGGAGGAAAATTGACCGCCCTGTTATATAATTTTTTCTTATGTTGTCGAGATGTAACATCCCACCAAAAATGGGTTGGTTCCCTGATAAAAAGACCTACGTGTCATTTCCGGTGCTTCCAGTAAGACCTTCCTGTCTACTTTCTCGTTTTAGATCTGGTGTCCGAGACCTACAATTTCGCACATTCTTTAGCTACAGTAGTTTCGAAGATGACAGTAGATCACGGACGGACAGATGGGCAGAGCCTTTGTAATTATCTTTTGTTCAGTGAAAAAGCTATAGTATATATGCATCAAACATTTTTTACAACAAAATCGGAAATATTTATCGCAATCTTTACGATAAACATTATTATGTTATGGATTAAAATGGTTTAGATTAATATTATTAAACAACGAAAAATATTTTGCTAAAATAAGAATGTACATATGTAGACGTCCGAAAGTATTCAAATTTATACTTTTTAAAACTTAAATAAAGTAAATTTATAACATATTTTATTAACCCAAAAACCACTAAATATTTCCTATAAAAGCAACTTATTATTATTTATTTTACTATCAAATATTTTTTCCATCCAAACTCAAAAACAAATTTCTAAATATTTCATTTCGTTTAATTTACAACCTCAAATAATAAATAATAAATTCTTAAATATCAAGGAACATAATTTGTCAGATTTATTCGTGAACAAGGTGAAATAAATATTTATAAAAAGGTGAAAGATTTCAAATTTATGTGCATCGAATGAAAAAATTTTCGTAAAAGGAAAAGTGAAGAACATTTTTTGATTGCACGCCTCTGCTCAATTTTGGCAGATCCGTCAAAACTGTCCGAACATACATATCCCAATACATTCATTGGACTAACGACACCAGCGCAGTGGATTCCAAGCGGTTTGTAAAAAAATTTAATTTAAATGTTTTTTTTTTATTAATTTGATTTGCTGATAAGTTTTTTTGATATCCGGCAATTATGGAAATTCGGTTTTATTATGCATATCCTCCGTCGTTCGATAGCCGGTAGGCATATTTCTCATATTTTGAAATTTTTTGGTTGCAGTCATAAATTTTTTTATTATGGGATTTTTTGTTATGCCGTCGTTTAGGATGAGTAATTTATAAAAAAGAGCTTTTATAAAAATTAAAAATATCTCTTAAAATAGGAATAAATGAATTTTGTAATATGGGATTTATTTCATTAAGTATGAATTCAAATCGTTAAATATAGATGACTGCATAACTAGATTAATCTTACGTAGCTGAAGATTAAAACTACACACAACTTTCATATCAACTCAAAAGAGGTGCTTGCAATATGAAAACTGCGGATGCAACGTGGTGCAGTAAGTTTTGTGGGCTCTTTCGTCCGCAGCAATGCTCCCGCAGTCTTTTTTCCCATTCTGTTGCTTTTCTCCAATTTCTCATGTCTCTGGATGTTATCAATCTATGTGTCATATTAGACTTTTTACTTTTGGTTTCTCTTCTATTCTCTGCTAGACACAGAACATACATACACTTTCTTAATCGCTGAGCCTTTATAAATTCTTTAAATAATCAATTTTATTATTTTGGATGTTGCTTTAGTGAACTTAACTTGTTTTGAGCGTCTGAATAATGGAACTAAAATTTTTCTTCTTAAATCTTAATCGTGATAGTATTGGAATTGTAGATCACTTAATGTAGTCAGGGGCAATTTTTATTGCAAAAAAAGCGGGTGTCTGTATCACGGATACGGACACATGACGTGAATACGTCTACAATGTTTTGAAAGAGATCGCAAATTCGACCATATTTGGGCGGCCATTTTGAATTTCGGTCATATTTCAGCGACAATTTTAAATTTAATTTGAAAGTAAACAATAAAACTTTTTGATTCTTCATCTACGTCATGGTATTTTTTTTCGATATAAACAATAGTTTTTGAACTGCAACTCAAAACTGTATTCCATAATTTCGTTATCATCGGTTTTTTGTCATGGAGGAAGCAAACTTACAGACGTATTCACGTCAAAAACTCGGAAAGTCCCACAATGGAAGCAAATTTCATCAGAAAAGCAACGATAAAATGGTGAAATTTATCTTCAAAATAGTACGTATAGTGTACTAGCATGTGGTACCTGACCTTCGCTCGGGTATAAGTTACACGGTGGGGGGCGATATAGCGGTAGGGATTCGCTGAACTGGTGCACGTAGCAGGCGAGGGGTTAATTGTGTCTTTAAACTTTTATTTTATTTATATTAAATTACCGTTGTCATATTGTGATTAAATATGGTTTAAAATGACGTCACACAGCTTACTGTACTATACTCGTCACACACTTTCATTCGATACCCATATCGAGTGCGTTGTAAAGATAAAGGTAATCCGCCATTTTGTGTTGGCCGCCATTTTTAATTTTGAATGAGACTACTTAACTAATTGTATTCTACTTGTCAAAACCTGTCATTTGATACTTACAAAATTCGGTCGCCATCTTGGAACCGCCAGCTTGATTTTTTTACTAAATGGTAAGATTGCATTGTCACGCGACCTATACATATGTACAAATGTACGTAAGAATAAAACACTTATTCGTTCAGCCTATGCTACGAGTCTGAAGCTTCGACAATCAGCTCACACCATTTAAAGTAAAATTTTAACAAGACTACCTGGGCTTGTAAGGGTTAATCAAAACGAACGAAATTATAATAAACTAGCAAAACATTGAGATGACTGGAAGAAGAGACTTCAAGATGCCTGAGTTCTACGTTATTTAAGAAGAAGAATCCTGCATCTACCTACCTTGAGTCAATAATAACAACCGACAAGGAACCAGGCACGACCTAACGGATGCTAAACGCCAACGAAGCCTATTGTAGTCTGTCAAGTCAATCCAATCATAACTAGACGGACATTTAGCTCATATGAGGAATCTGTTCGTCAAGCCTTTTGCGGGTAGGATTTATAGGACTCAATAACGAAGTAGGCCGAGTTCCCGCTGAAAGGATGGCGTAGATCAAGCAGACCAGGACCGGTTCCCGGCTGTAAAGCTGTTTAAGTAAGAAAGCCGGCCTGGGTAGCTTAGGGGTAAGGGCGCCCGACTACTATACTGAAAGTAAACCGAACTCAACTCGATCTCAGTTTGCATTTTCAGTCGAGTGTTATAGGACACACCGAACTTGAGTTTTTATTGGTAATTTTGGTTTGGTTAAATAAAAGTGTAATTTTTCTTGAAAATGGATGATTTTTTTATGTAATTAATGAATGAATGATTGTATTACGTTTTGCCATGTTATAATATTTCTTTTAATATTAACCAAAAAAACTAACTAACTTCCTACCATTAAACACTTTGGTAGATAATAACAAAACATGCACATAACCTCAATTTTGGGTTCATTTCTCAGTAGTTAGTTACATGACACTCCGCCCCAAAATTGTACTCAACCAACCAAAAACTTGTGAACCCAGTCAGAACACGTTCGGCCCAAATTTTTCGGTCGGTCGCTGGTTACATGACAAAACGAACCGAAAATTGTACTCAGATCGTGTTGAGTGTGTCATGTAACCGCGGCAATTGAGCCTGAGTGACAAAAACCAATTCATTTCACTCAATTCCGTGTGTAAAACAACACACTTGTATATGTTAGGTAATCTTTCATAAGGCCTATGACATTTGACAAAATAAAAAAATTTCATGCAATTGACAGAAAAATAGAAACCGATTCTATTTTCACTCAATCGCACAAACTTCACTTTGATTGCCCGTTTTGCCTACCAACTGACAATTGACAGTTCTAATTGAACAATGCATTTGAAGGGCGGTTGGAGTATCGGGATATTTAATGAACCGAAACCAATATGTGGGAAAATGGCTGGTTTGTTACTTCGATTATTCGTCATTGATCATTGATGATGGAAAAGACGCTTCGGTTATGTTTTAAAATTATTGGATTTTATTATGTAAAAAATAATAGTTTTAAAAATTATTTGCTTCATTTTAAATTTCTGGCACTTTTTATGACAAGTCATGAAAATAACAAAAAAAAGGTTAATTTTAGGGAGTTGATATCTCCTACAAAACTAATTGTTAAAGAGGTCATTAAGAACACATTACAGTATGATGAACCCGCAACGCAATTTGTACATATTCACAACCTGTCATCTTTAATAGCATGACTAGCCAAAACCATATTTATTTCACCCCTTTCCCAAATTTATCATAAATACAAAGCAGGAAGTCCCAATTGTCACCAGCACCGATACCCCAAAGAAGAATCAAGTCAAACTGAACCCCAGCTAAAGTCTGAAGTGTCCCGGTTCACCATTTTCTTTTGATTTCCGTTAAATTTCCAGTGACAAAATTATTTTTAAGTTAATGAAGCCGCTGCATTTTCAAAATTATATTCAAGCCACGATCACGGATTTCCTAGGTTTCAGCAACAGCAGCAAGTGTTGAGAACAGTTCAATTGACGACTACTAGAAGGTAATGAAGGAATCTCTTCATTTTCGATTGACGTATTTTGCATGCCCTTCCGCGTATTGCAGTGAGTCGTGATTGATACTTTCGAGATGAATTCCGATTCGAGTAGGCAAATCACTGATGACGATTGCAACTGGATGCAGGCATATAGTTGATGAATTTTCAAACCGTGGCACAAGTGCAAATTTGACTACAGCAAATGTACAATTTGTCATTTCTTGACTTGCTTTTCTCGGCGTGCAGTTGTGGAAGTTTCAGGATTTTTTTTTTGTGTTTTGTTCAGCAATGAATATTGATTGGGCTCTCATCCACGAACGTGCATCCAAAAGACGCGCATTAATTGGTATTCCTGAGGCGTTTTTGCTTTTCCTACTGCGATTCGATTACGATATCGAAGTTGGGCTTTGAACTACCATTATCTACCCTCTGCGCTCACCGCTTCGGCTGCCGCAATTGATATTAGCTCCGTGAGAATTTATTGCGCGTGCAACGAAGCTATGCTAAGGCTGGTTGATTATCTTGGTCAGTATAGATAACAGTGCACAGGTTGGATTGTAGGAGGGAACATAATCGAAATGACGAAATCATAACTTTTCCTGGTAATTTCGAAACAGAAAATTTTCAGGGCAAATTCGAAGTATGCAAAATATTCTTTTCTTCCAAACAAACAATCAGGCGTTGATAATTTGCAGCTAAGTAAACAAATTGAGGGATTTTATATAAATATTCTTTTGTTTTTTTATTCAAAATATGTCAATGTTCCAGTTGAAGAATTTAAGGAATTTTTGTAGTTGGAAACAAATTGTTACGTTTGTTTTGTGTTTTGATATAAAAACATTGTTTTGGGGATATAGATGCGAACAACACATATGTATGTATGTAGGTCTTTCTAAAATAACTTAAATCTTAAATTCACAAAATTTACTAGTATTATGTTGAAACGGGTGAAAGCATTAATTGATTATTATTTTAAAACCTTAACTGTGACTTTACAATATCCAAAAGAACTCATCTGTTTGTGTAACAATTCGATATTATATGGGTTTAATGGATGATAGAAAATTTGAAGTTGGATAAACATAATATTTGTATTAGTTGTCCTTTATATTTGATTATTCTTACATCATTTTTAACGTTTTGAAATAAATTAGGTGGTCTTGGGAAATTTCGTGGCGTTTTCCCGATAGATGGCGTCAATTCACTAACCAAGTCAAGTCACTAACACGTCAAGTCACTAACCACGACACCAGCAGCGACACCACTAAAAGATCGTTTGAAATGTGACACTTCGATTGCTACTTTAAGTTTGGTTTTTTTTTAATGTGAAAGTCTAAGCTTAGGTGTCACCTTTTTTTACTACCAGACCGTCATGTCGTTCACGTCATGGTGCAATGTGTAGCAGTAAGCTTAGATCGAAAATAGAAAAAGGATATGATAGGTTAAGGGTGTAGTCTGGAGGATCTATGAGGAGGAGGCAGTGAACCTTGCGTTTGAACTTTTCCATGTTGTATGAGTTCATTTTTCTAAGCAGCCGGCTAAGCCAGAACAGTCGCGGTTAGCAGGAGACAGCCTCGTTGGAGCCGCCGACAAAGGCTGTGATGCTGGCAGTACCAGAAGACCAGGTGAAAAAGAGGTGCACCCGACCTAAGCGGAACTTTGTGACCATATTCCCTATTATTAACCGCTTAAGCCGGATGCCTTGTTAAGGAGTATCCACACACATCAGGGACGTGCCCGGGACGTTCGATTTTTGCTCCGGCCGGGACACGGACATGTGTGAACGAGTTCGTATAAAATGTACGCACCGATATTTTTTGAACCCCTGACGGAACACTAATATGTGTGGATACTCCTTTACTCGTTCACACATGTCCGTGTCCGGGAAGGGGCTCGTTCACACATGACAGAACACGGCCCTGTGACGTCCCCGGGCACGACCCTGATGTGTGAGGATACTCCTTTAGTCGTTCACACATGCCCGTGTCCGGGCACGGACTCGTTCACACATGACAGAACACGGCCCTTTGACTTCCCGGGCACGGCCCTGATATGTGTGGATACTCCTTTAGGGCTACCAAATGTGCTACCTGGTTGCACAGTAATGAAAGCACGAAGCCCACGCGAGATAATCGAACATTGGTTCACTATTGGTCAAAGAGGAACATCAGTTTGACGTAGTGCAATCTTTCATCTTACTTGGCTCAATAGTACCAGCTGACAACATGGAGCCACAAGTACAACAAAGCCTGTTATAGCCTTTCAAGTATCTAACCATAACATCTAGACTCCTTCTGTTTAAATCAATAATCTTCACAGTAGTCACTTACCAGATCCAAGTATTCAGCAGAAAGCAGTTTGACCTCTTAGCCATGTTCAAGAAAAAAGTTCCTCGGAGAATTGTTTGCACGGTATAATCGAAAAGGAACGCGTTCGGAAAATAATTATTACGGTAGGATTATGTGATGCGGCAGTGAGATAGATCAAACTTGGAAGGTGGAAGGAGCAGTTGCGAAAGGCCAAGACTGAATAGTGGTTAAGTATTATATGAGCGTTTTACTTATGGTTTAAATTACTGCAAATCAGTTATAGGAAATGATCCAGGACACTTCTTTGTGTTGTTTTAATTCTATATAATATGATGACGTTTAAATAGCCTAGATGAGGTAGCACAAATTTAAAATTTTAGATATTGTATGATAGGTCGCCGTATAGCTTTTGAAATACAATAATTCAAATAAACTAAGGAGGTGCAGGTTTTTGGTGGAGATGAGACAGTACTTTGTTTCTTGCGCCTCAATCAAGAATGAGTTCAATGTTCCCGTTAAGAGAGTTGGACATGAATTCCCGATCTAAGAGACAAGGTCTGGCACTTGGTTAACTTATGTTGTTGAAGGTGTAGGTTTATCGCAGAATACCGTCATCGGCGAAACTGAGAAGTGGGTTGGAGGGCATTGAGAGCAGATCATTAATGAATATTAGAAAGAGAGCAGGTGAGAGAATCGACCCTTGGGGAAGGCCGACCGAAATGGAGTGAGGGTGGGATTCGACGCCATCCAATACTACATTGATTGAACGGCCAGAAAGAAGCTCTCAATTCAGTTCGTTAGAATTGAGTCGATACCAATAGCTTACAGTTTAGACAGTAGAGAGGGATGCCACACTCTGCCGAAAGCCTTGCAAATATCTAGAGCAACCAGACCGGACTCACCGAAGCGATGGAAACTTTGGTTGAGATGTTCGGTCAAACACACAAGATAATCGCCGGACCTTTGATGGTGACCAAGAAAAATTTTTTCAACTTGAAAGAAAGTGACAAAAACGCATCAAAAATCGTGAATTTTTGTATTTTTTGTCATTTTTTTTCGAAAAACTCCACTTTGTTTGATAAATACATTTTTTTTATTTTGCGAATAAAAAATTGTGTTTGATAAATAGATTTTTTTTATTTTGCGAATAAAAATTTTTTAAATTCGTATTTGGAAGATCAAAACGAAAAAAATATTTTTAAAAAAATAACAAATAAAATTTCAATGATGTCTCCCCTTTAAAATGTATTTCTTATCAATTAAAAATGTTTATATTAAAAATTCAAGGTTTTCTACCCCTATTTCAAGAAATTCTCTGGGTTATGGTAGAAAAAAAAAGTCACTATACCCATCTATTTTTTGTAAATATTCTGACATTATTTCAAAGGAAAAAATGAAATCAGACACGGCAACAGTAGGACCGTGCGGTTTTTTTTAATTGCGCTTAAAATCATGTCAAAATTTTATTTACCTTCTTTTAGTGCAAAGATAAAAAAAGTTTTCGTATTTTGTAGTTTATTAAAACTGAAAAGAGTAAAAATATTTAAGACAGTGGAAAAGTGTGCAGTTCTTGAATGTCAAATTTCATTTTTTCAATTTGGAACTATCTTATTTTATTTCTGTCACTGAATGCATTGCACTATAAAACGAAGTCACGAGTTCGGTGAAAAACCCGGCTTATGGATGAGTGAGAGGACTATATTTTTTGGGTCCATTAATTTGTATGGAAATTTAACAGCTGAGCAATCCATTCTATACAAGTTACGTAGTTTTCATACCAAATTTGGTTGAAAATGTAGTTTTCACGTCGTTTTTATTGAAACTTCCCTTTTTTCTTTTTTACTCTCCTTTCGTAAAAACCAGTTCGACAATCTTCTTCTTCTGCTTTGACGGCTCTACAACTGGGCTCCGGTCCTGGCCTTTCGCAACTGGTCTCCACCGGTCCCAATTCAGAGCCGATGTCAACCAGTTTGGCATCCCTTAGCTCTGGACGTCCTGGTCTACGCTATCCTTTCAGCGGACGTTGTGTCCCTCGCGGGTGCGCATCCCATAGATCTTACTTCGACAATGGTATAAGGAATACTCGTGTGTGCTTCCAAATGACTGACATTATGATGGCCGCTTAACATATTATATATTTGGGGGCTGCCGATTTTGTTGATATTCTTCAAAAATATAATTTATTACAAAAACATCACACCTGTTATAATATACACTAAATGTGATATACATACACTCAGGTGTGAAAACCTGAATTGGATATGCATCAACAAATACAGACAAAAAACAACAAAAACAATCTTACATTTATACTTGTCAGAAGGTAGAAAAAAACGGTAGCTGTAACTTAAAGCAAACTAAAACGCGGGCAAGTTCACAAAAGCGCCAGCAAAACATGCGCAGTAGCAGATGTTGAGATTTTTCTCACACGTCGACCTTAAGAGTTTTAAATAGCAAAAAAACGGCCACTACTTCTGCTGTTTTTACCTCCTCAAGGTGCTAGAAGAAACATGAATGAAACGAACAGATTCAACTCGGTCGCATGTTGGACGTTTCACAACAAATGAACGACGATATTCCATTAATACAAAACGCTTAAGGTTAAGCGGCCAATAAGCGGTTGAAACAGTTCGTAGCCAATTTAGTCAAGTTTTGAACGTTTGACTTAGAATAATGCGCATACGCCATTGCGTTTAATTTGTATGACGACAAGTTCAAGATGGGGAGCTCAATTCCGCAACGCTTTTATGCAGTCTCTACAGTTAACAAATGGAGGAATTGGCACAGCTGAAGATGCGCGCATGCAGAAGTCCATCATTTGGGTCAGTACTTGGGGAATCGAACTGCTTGGCTTTGTTGATCCCACGAAAATCAAATCAATTAATCTTAAGTCGCCGATCAGTGTGGCACCGCCATCCATCATAATCATACGATGACGGCATTCGGAGTGCACTAAATGCAAGCACTGCTCTGCTGGTATCGCTATTGCTACTTGTGCAGTAACCCCGTTTAGTAAATTTGTTGTGCTGAATAGTGCGAATGGCGCTATGCTTTTAACAAAAAAATTATCACAGTAAAAATATCAAGTTTCCTATAACGTCTTGATTTATGCCTTTAGAAATATGATCTTAATTGAATGTTTTCAAAAATAAACGGAAATTTAATGAATGTTTCAATCTGTGGAGATTTTTCTCTCATGTGTTTCGATTGGTATCGGTTCAAAAATTGGTTTACATTTTTTATATTAATTTCATATTTTGGCCTCCTTTTTGTGATTTGGTGGCATTTCAGTGGTTTAGTGGAATCATAGAAATATATTGTTGCGCGATTATGGGTCTGGTAATAGTTGTAGCATTTCTTTGCATTTATCGATAAATAAGTCACTTATTAGCAGATTTTGAATTCTATGAATGCATTTTTAAGACAAGTGTAAAATTATCAAAATATCTCGGTGCCGTCTCGTCGCGAGCTCGTCGTTGGCTTCTCAATACAGGTAACATTCCAATTTCAATTTACGACTCATCATCTGCTAGGTCGCTGAAAATGGGGTGTTGTACCTGGGTGGTAATCCGCAGTGGGGACTTTGAACGTTGTTAGACTAACGAGGTAGACTATGGACGCGGGCAGGCTTTCGGACTCTATACTCGTGAATATCTCAAAGCTTAAGCTCCCTTCCGTGAATTTACAAAATGAGTTATCTTGGGTTTTGCTAAGAACTGGGTTGAAGGGTTAAAAGAGCGTTTAGATTGATCACTTTATAGAGCGAGAGCTCGCTGCAAAAAACCGTGACCTATCGAGAAACAGTTTCAAACCATAACCAAATAAAAGTGTGAACATTTTTATATTAGAAAACATCAGAAAATGAACAAATGTTGCTCTCTCGTTCGGCTCCCCAACTTGGGAGCGTGGTCTCTTATGGGCCCATGTCCCATGATGATTGCCGTCATTCTGGCAATATCTCGCCGGGGTCTGCTTAAGAGGCCCACTGTTCAAGCTCCGTTCGCCTTTCTTATAAAGGGCGGATTGGAGTGTTCTTTGGAGAGGATCTTGTCTCCTCGACTCTTTATAGATTGGCAATACCCCTGCCAGGTATCTCTCTTGGCTGAAGCAATGGCTTACTTGTACAGTTTTAAGCAGTCATCGTAAAGCCTGAACCTAATATGACGTACCGTACCGTAAGTTAACTGGACGAATTTGAGCTTACTTACATCATTTTGAAACATGACCCTAAATGAAAATGTAAAGTGACAAGTCTAAAATGGATTCCGTAAATGCAGATTTAAGCGATTTATTTGATTTATTTCAGTTGTGGGAGAAATATAAACAGCTTAGAAGTGCTCAACAAAATAAAAGGAAAAGAGGAAAAGAGGAAACAATTTAACCGAAAAATTGCTTGGGGATTAATGCCGCTTACAGATGATATGGTCTTGTGCCCTTCTCACGGCATCGTACGTAGCATGCGAGAATTTAACGAACATTCGTCAAGTTTATTAAGTCAATTTAGGACGGTATTATATGAACACTCATGTTCGTACGTTAGCTTTGATTATCAACAGAATCTGAAAAAAGGCGCAAAACGGCCTCTTGCGGCGATACTATACGGAATTCCAAAAAACAGTGGAGACTAAATTTATAGGTAATTTTATGCCCTACAACTTTGCTCTATTGATATTTTCACTAAAATGCATAGTTTCTCCTCAAAATAGAGAAAAAGGCGAAAACCATCATATGTATGTATATTTCTCAAAAACAACCCTTTTTCGAACTGGGGGTTGTGAAAATCATGTTTAGACAACCCAAATCCTTCATTTGGCACCCGTCTCATAGTTGTGGGAAAAATTTCTTTAATTTTTTCTAATTTGAGCGGGCTAAATAATCAAAAGCAAATCAATGAAATACACTTTCTTCAATATTTATTTGCGAAGATGGTTGATTTATACCAAATTAAGCCAAATTTTACGATAAGGGATAATATTAAAGGGTTAAAACCACCCCTACATCGACTGAAAAATATAAAAATTGTTTTCCAACTTTATGCTTCCAATTCTTTGAATGCGTATTGTAAATTATTTTCAACCCTTAAGAAAGCAAAACTACGCCTAGATTAAAGTTGAATTTGAGAAAAGGTTGAATTTTTTACATTTCTTTTTACGCCCTTTCAAATTGACTCCCTAAAATATTGTATAGGACGAAGAAAACGTTCAATTTGCTTGGTGACCATGAAGGGTGCCAATAGCATACTCAGTGGACCGGCTCTCGTTCGAATGCGTAGGTAAAGCAGCATTGGACGTCGTCAGTGCTTAGTTGGGGACTGCTTGATAAAACAAGATTCGCGTGTTTGGAATGGTCTATGCCGATGCGGATGCAATTATAAATGTTGATGCCTGTAGCGAGAGTGTGCGTACTTCGCAGGCGAATTTTTAGATTTCCGTGCCTCTGGCGGTAGTATGCTAGTCCAGGAGGGATAGCGAAAAAGTTGAATTTAAAATCTACCCTGCGAATTAAGAGAAAAATTCTATTCAGTAGATTTCGAGATATCAACATTTTGTCCTGTCAGGCATATGTGAAAACGCCCGAAAATTTCCATTGCAGGAAGGTCGGCCGGCATAAAGCTTTCCCACACCATATTACACTTCCCCTTCGCCGAAAGGTGTTTTTTTCTGAAAATCAACAAAAGTGCCTGTTTTCAAACGCGTTTATGAGGTATTAAATCGAACCTCACAAACTTTTCATGAAAATGGGTTGATTTGATAGAGCAACTCTTCGCGAATAAATAAGGCTTTTCAAAATAAGACTAGCATCATTGTGGGCCTTGTTCAAACTTTTTTCCTGAAACAGATGTTTTTACATTTTTGCGATTTACGCGAAAAGTTATAATTATTTTTGCATGAAATTTCAATTGTAGGTAGGCACCAACAAGGTTCTACGATAATTACAGACCCTGTAATTAAATATCAAAAAATGGCCATATTTCGCGGTTTTTTTTTTTTTTTTGCAAAAACCTGTTGACTGATTTGAATTGTCCACAACTCATAATTTTCGTCTTTTTAAGCGCTATTACTTACTAATTTTTGTTTTCCAAAAACAAATTTTTTTCGCACCTAAAACGTTGAAAAACGTGTTTTTGCTACCATTATTAACTTTTTTACACCTGTTCCCCTGGACCGATTTTATCCAAAACACATTCATTGAATTCCTACGATTTTCTCTTAATTATAGCGTCCAAAAATCGCACGGTAGATTTATTTCAAGTTTTGAATACTTTTCCGCTATCTCTTCTGAACAATGTATGCCTGACATCTTTATCGCCCACGCGTTTCATTAGGAATCACTATCGAGAATTTTCGCAAGTACAAAAGTTGGGCGTCTCGTCAAAAGGAAGTTACTCACGAAATTTCAGCTTGTTACTAATCATTAAAAAAAAATGGCTCAGGGACTGTGTACTATTAAGGATTCCATGCATTCAGGGGCTGGCGTATACTCGTCTTCCACCATCTCCCTTTTTTCCATTGTTTTTTAGATTCCTTTGTACATTTAATGTGTACAAAGTTATAGTATGCCAGTGCACTAAAGCTGCTGACAGAAACAGGCGCAAACGCCGTGCGGGCAATGACAGAGAGAATAGAAGTAGTGTATTCAAATTAGTGTTGAGCCGGACTTACACGAGGCAGTACATTTGTCTCTTACATGATGTAAATTGTACTGAGGCCTCAGTTTTTTTAAATGTCCCGGTTCAAAAATAATGTCCTGCTGGTATATGAGCATATATCAAGATAAATGAAGCGAGGTGTGATTGTAAATTACTTAGTGGAAAGAAATTTCTTCCTTCTTTTGCCACAGTAAAATTTCCAATGTGAATCGCGGCGAGGTGAGATTGTAAACACGAACTGGAGAGACATTTCTCACTTCTTTTGCCACAGTAAAATTTCCAATGTGAATTGCGTCGAGGTGAGATTGTAAACACGAACTGGAGAGAGATTTCTCACTTCTTTTGCGGCAGTAAAATATCCACTTTAAGCTGAGCCGTGGTGAGATTGTAAATACGAATTGGATGGAGAGACATTTGTTACATTTTTCGAGAGAGTGAGGTTTTGTCCTAAAGAGACAATTCTTACATTTTTCGAGGGAGTGAGGTTTTTTCATGAAGAGACATTTCTTACATTTTTCGAGGGAATGAGGTTTTGTCCTGAAGAGACAATTCTTACATTTTTCGAGGGAGTGAGGTTTTGTCATGAAGAGACATTTCTTACATTTTTCGAGGGAGTGAGGTTTTGTCCTG
Source organism: Thereva nobilitata (assembly GCA_963855945.1). Lineage (NCBI taxonomy): Eukaryota > Metazoa > Arthropoda > Insecta > Diptera > Therevidae > Thereva > Thereva nobilitata. Next base: position 85,478,210 of record OY979696.1, read on the forward strand.
AAGAGACAATTCTTACATTTTTTGAGGGAGTGAAATTTTGTGCTGGAGTGACATTTCTTACTTTTTTTGCAGTAGCAGAATTTCCAACTTGAAATTTGGCGAGGTGGGATTGCAAAATATAAATATATGGCCACGGACAACTAATTAGAAACAGTTTCATAAAAATTCCATTTATACAGTTTTTATGTAGGAATAAAATTAAAGAATTCCCACCACCTCCTCTTCATTTTTTTTAAATATATAATGATTGAAGGAAATCAATAACAATATCGTAATGAATTCCTAACAGGATTGTTACATAAAAAATAAAAAATGTATAAATGCAATTTTTATGAAACTGTTTCTAATTAGTTGTCCGTGGCTGTATATTGTGGAGGCATAGATTTCTTACTTACTCTAAGGCAGTTTAATGAATATTAGAATTAAGCTTGTAAAAATGCACTTCATTGGTATTTATTTTCTTTCTTTTTTTTAATCTGCTTGTGTTTGTCATTTTGGCATTACAATAGAACCTCGCCTCATTTGAAGTATGACATTGTACTGGCTCGAAAGAAAAAAGAGGCACCTCTTACAAACTCATTTTATAATCGTGTCCTACCCAACACTAATTCAAATGAGCACTAACGAAATGCTGTTTTACGCTACGCACACACCGCGCAAGTTGCTTTACTTTCTACTCTTTGCGCGTTGCCGCCGCGTAGTGTCAAGAAATGTTTGTGTTTTGAGTCGTGTTTTGATGGTGGTGGGCATATGTTTGGAGTCGTGTGTTGGTGTTGGGTGGGATAGCAAATTTGTTGGATTTTATATTTAATGAAAATCTTTATTTTTCCAAATTGGCGTAATTAAATTAGCACCTAAAACAAAGACAAGTCCTGTAGGGTAGAAAAATTATATGTAAATCATTCAGGTTTTTAAATTTTTTTCCTATCACGTCCCCTTGTCACTTTGATTTCTTTGTGTGTGCAAAGTCGGAGCGCGCCGTCGACACCGCAACATCATGTCAGTGAAAAGTCGCCACATACCGCGAAGCCAATGTCCGCACCGCCTTTGCGCCTGTTTCTGTCAGTAGCTATAGAGTTGAAGCTGCTGCAACCGTCGCGTCATTTCGTCCATTTCGTACGAGTGCGTGAACACGACTGTGAACACTGCGAGTGTAGATGTAGGGAATCGTTTGCGTCGCGCGGAGTTCACGCCGTGATTTCACGGCATGAGTCTGTAGCCGGCTTAAAGTGTGGTCTTAAGCACACTCATATTTTTTTTTTATTCTAAAATTTTAATCAAATAAACACGCTTTCATTTTAATTGTGAACATCGTGCTATAGACCGAAATGAAATGGATCCAGTTTTATGACAAACTATTATTTTTTTTGTGAATATCACGCTTTTACAGGGATTAATCAAATTACATTAGTGAATGCTTATAATATTACAATAGGGCAAATTTACTAACAAACTTTAAATTTTTAATTTAGCTTTGCCTACAAAATGAAATAAAACTACCAAACAATCTCCTTTTGTTCGCGTCTAAAACTTGCAGAAAGATTCTAATTAAGCGGTTTCAACGAGTATCATAAATCTTAAAAATATGCTTAATAAATCTCTGATCAGTACAAGAAAACTGTTTAGCATTAAAAATGAATTTTCAGACAGCATATGTACATATAAGAAGGGAAATGAAATTGATCTGGTCATTATGTAATGTTTTTCATCGAGTAAAGAAAACACTGAATATGCCTTGCAAAACCTTATATTATTAATGATTAAATCGTTTAATAATAAACAAAGTTCTTGAATACATTAGTATATGTAATGTATAAAAACATTTTAGGCATTACGATAGGAAACCTCAACATTATATGCAAATAAATCCCTGCTGTTAAGCGTTTAAGTTCGCCATCAAGAACTGCTAGAAAATTCTAAAAAGCAGTGAAAATCTATTTGATCGAAATCTAGCGAGAATTATTTCTACCTGCAGTCTCTTCACATTAGTGTCACGCGCATGATTCAATCGCTACCACCGAGGGGGAGAAACCTACCTTAATAACCCTGTCACCAGCAAGATATTTGCTGCTCACCCACATGGATCGGGCCAATGTCATTTCCAGGCCAGCCGTTCCAACAACAACAACAATATGCCCATGTGCGGCCGCCTATTGAATCGACGGAGAGATACTCGAGATCCATGATTGATGTGATTGTTAACAGTGAGTTGGCACTGTGTGCGCTCCGCTTCCAAGTAACCTTAGTAAGCTCAGCTCACGTTGAGAATAACATAATGCAAAAAAACACAGCAACAACAACCTGTACAACATGATCGGTTCACCTAGTGTTCATGAATCTCAGGTGTTGCTCGAGGGGATCACTTGGCGGCGAAAAGGTAAGAAACAAAGAAGCAAAACAAACACACAACAACAAGATGGCGCGAAGCTGTTGCAGAAGAAACTCTAAGAAAATTGACGCGATAATAGCGATGATGGGTATTGCATACTGTTACATTGATTATGTAAGACTCGCTGATATTATGTACATAGTCGCGCTTATGTGGGATGAATTTTGATGTTATCCAATAAAATTTGACATAATTCAGCGCGTCTTCAATGTCGGTGACTCTCGTGTTTCGACGCTATATATGCTCGCCTCAGTAAAGAGCTTTTCCGCGATAATTGCTGTATTTCGACAACACTTAACCAGTAGTTGGCAGTAATTGGTTTCGTTCATTGTGCTAAAGATATTTATGTTTCCTGAAATTTATCCAATGAAAAATATCAAAAGGCCGTCCACCAAAAGCGATATAATTTATGGGGGAGTAGGGTAAATGCATTACAATGCGCCGTTACCACTTGGTGTGTGAACTGACATCGAATCTGTCACTGGTTGCAGCGCAACGATTGCATCCAAATAGGAAGATGCCTGTTAAGTTTATGCTGTTTTAGGTGTAATAAATTCATTCACACATTCAAGCGAGATTTTATTGATTAATAAATCTATTGATCATGTTTCTTCACTATTATCACCTGACCCTTATCTAATGAAGATCACACGTTACACCCATGAAGGGATTTCAAATGTGGCATGCGGTTACAAATGTTCAAGCTATGAATTTTGAAAGATTTCTGTCGATTTATTTTGTTAGCGTTTTTAAGTTAATATTGTTAAAGTCCCTAGAAGTTTGTTTAGGTCTTCGAATTGTTTATTTAGTGGAAATTGCATAACTTTTTATACTTTTGTGAAATAAATGGAGTTAACAATATCGATTGTACTAAATAAACGGGCCTCGTTTTATTATATGTACGTGGTCTAAATTTAATTTAAGTCTGTCTTTAATATAATATACTGCACGGTGGGTTTGACCTTGGTTGTCCCATTACTGAGCTGTTCGTTATTATTAACGAAGACCCAGCATGATTAATAATGAAGACTATTACCTAGTTTATAGCTACTCCAAAAATAATTCGAATTATGGATCATCCAAAAATTGTTGTCGTATAAACGGGATAATTCGAATTATGGCTTAAACCGAAATTTTTTGGCTTAAGCCAAAGTTATATGAATATAATTGTGAGAATCTTCGATATTAAATACCCGTTTAGACGAGAAATCGAAATTTTGGCGTAATCTTGAGTTAAATCGATTTAATTTTGCTGCTATAAACTTGGTAAATGAGCGAATATTGATAATATCAGAAATGAAGACAACGAAATACTACATGAGAAAACCAAAGTACTTCAAATATGGAAGGAGTACTTCCAAGTGCATTTGAAAAAGGACGAACGAGGAACAACAACACTATTACCTTCAGTAACATCAATCTCTAACGCGTAACATACGAAAGAAGTGGAATGCAGAGCACCTACATAAGACCAAGTAAAAGAAACTATCAAGAAAATGAGGAACAACAAAACATGTAACGAACGTAGTATCCAAGCCGAATTTTACAAATAGGCGAATGATGACCTACAAAAAATAGTGCTTTCGTTATTACTGCAAATATGGACTAAAGAAAGAGCGGTTCTGAGGACTTATAACACCTATACACGAAATCCTCTAAATTGTGAAAACTATAGAACTTTTACATTCTTAATAACTGCTTCGCTCCTTTAATCTCTCTTGGGGAATAGAGCGGAAACAGTAACCCTCCAGCGGAACCTGTTTTGAGCGACAGATCTAAGCTCCGTCCGGCATCTCCCATTTTTTGGGGTCTCTGGTGATAAGGTTCTCCTCCACGTTGTTCTAGGTGTTCCAATTCGAAGAGTTCCTTGCGGATTCCGGTCAAGGGCCTGTTTGGGCAATCCCATTCCATTTCCTTCGCCTGATTTCGACGCCTATCTCTTCTTGGCCGGCACGGCGCCATAGTTCTTCATCAGACTCTATCTTGCCCGTGCAGTTTTAGGATACGACGTAGTTGATGAAAATTTGTAGGCGCCCCGTGATGAATTGGGTGACTTTCCATGTTTCGCAACCGTACAAAAGAACTGCCTTAACGTTGGAGTTGAACAGCCGCAATTTGGTGTTAATTGAGATCTCCGTCGATCTCCATATGTGAAACAGGCATGCATATGCGTTTCTTGCTTTATTTATTCTGGAACTGACGTCTTTTTCTGTACCGCCGTTTTCGGTAATAATACTACCGAGGTAACAGAATTTATCTACCAGTTCCACGTCGCGGTTACTTAGCGCTGTTCGTTCAATGGTGTTTGCATTTATCCGCATTTCTTTGGTTTTAGTCGGATTTAGCCTAAAGCCTCCTCGACTACTTTCTGTTGCCAAATTGTTTAACATGTTTTTGAGGTCCTGATGTCTGTGGGCCTGCAAACAGATATCATCCGCGTGGTCGAGATCCTTAAGGCTAGTGCTGCAGACGAGACGAGACTTGTGAGACCTCCAGATTAAAAATCGATACGAGACCGAGACTACCATTCGAGATCTCGCGAGGCATCTCGAGGTCCCGAAATCAAATCGTTATTTTGAAATCGTATCGACAACAACTATTTCAGTATCTTCACGCTGCGCTCTTTGACGAGCACAACATTCGGCACCAATAAATGACTTGAGCAGGTTGCGGAGACAAGGCGAAGAGTACGCATTCCATAAGCATTTAAATGCAGAGTCTATTCCAAAACAGAAGAGGTATTTTACTGTCAATTCATTTCATTTCAACGCATTTAAAATGAAATGCATTGAAATGAAATGAAGTGACTGTAAAATACCTCTCCCCTTTTGGAACGGACTCTACGTAAATGTAACTCTACACAAATTAGAAATTAACTTTCGATTCATTGATCCTCTCTACCCCGCCCTGGCGCCACTGCAAAAGGCAGATTTACGTGTCTACGTCTGGGAAGTGACTAGCATGGAAATATAAGAAATTTTTGTATACAATTTCATTAATATGGCACATATTGATATTTCTCGAAATACAGAAGACCGAGCAATTTGTATTATTGACAGTGAAATTCGAGACTTTTCGAGACGAGAAGAGACTTTTCGAGACGAGACGAGGCGAGACCTGCAAATACCCATTTTTTCGAGACCGAGACGAGACTGGGCAGGGGCGTTTCCAGCCAACTGGCTTAGGGGGGGTAATTTTAAAAAAAGAAAAAACTTAAATATATTTATTATTCCATAAATACCATTTGCACCCTCCCCTAGCTCAAGTTACCATTTCAACCGCCACCCCAGCAAATGGTCAAAAATTTGTGCCACTAGAATTTAACGGTTATTTAGCCCTAATAGGACCTACATACGCAGAGGCAGATTTTTTTTTCAATTTTCAGGGGTTTAGAGAACGGCAACAGTAGGGGCAACAGGGGCCATGCGGACATGCCCCACGAAAGCTGTCGACGTTCTCTTGTACCTACGCCCCCCCATCACTTTAAACATCTAGCCTCTTGCAGTGCCCTCTGACTAACAATATTTTGAATCTGCTACAGGAGGGTATGGTCGCTACAACCACAGACTACCTTCCCCCTAGATTGACCTTTAGGAAGGATTTCTCCGTCGAACTACCCTCAAGAAGAGAGTGGGAAACAGAGTCGTCCTAGGCGAGGCGCCGGAGCAGGGGTTTATCTAGAGACCACTAACAGATCACTGTCCTGGCACCTGCCAGTGTACGCTACTGTCTTTCAAGCTGAAGTGCTGGCGATTCTGAAGGCCTGCCAGACAATGAACTCAGAACCTACACAAGGATGTTGTATTGGAATTTTCATAGACAGCCAAGACTCTTGCATTCAGTAAGAATGCGCTCCAAGCTAGTGGAGCGATGCAGAGCTGAGCTAGATAGGCTAGGTAGAAAGCCCAACGTCGCTCTCGTCTGGGTTGAACATAAAGGGGAACGAGAAAGCCGACTACCCAGCCAAGCAGGGAGTGTCTCCGGCGCTCGGAGACCGAGATAGTCGGCAGCCCAACAGGTGGAGTCAAAAACGCTATTATCCAGCTAAAAGTGGAGAGCACTGGAGCGACTAACAAAGAAAAAACAATGGGCCTCTTAAACAGACCCCGACGAGGTATTGCCAGAATCACGGCAATCATCACGGGACATTGGCCCATAGGAGACTCCGCTGCCAAGTTGGGTACCCGTTTAACATCTGCTGTCGTAGCTGCGGGGAGACGAACGAGAGAGAAACACTTGTTCACTTCCTCTGTAAGTGCCCGGCTTTAGCTAAAGCCAGGCAGCGCACACTAGGCAGTTACGTTTTGGAAGACTTAAATGAGATTTCCAGACTGGAGATCTGATCACAGGATGGCTTTAGGCATCCGTCACATCCGACCAAACAACCACTCAACATAAGGTACACGAGTTGTGGCAACAAAACGGCGCGCCAAGCGCTAATTGGACCTCCAATCGCACTGGAGGCAGCCCTTCACCTACCTACCTTGTCGTGTCGTGTGTACGCTCGTGTGGAATCAGCCACACCGTGACATATTATCGGGAGTCTCGGGTATCGGTCCCTTCCACGACTCTCTAGCACTTTTGGAAAAATTCACCGTCATAGATCGCCGACACCATAACTTAACTTGTTTGTTTGAAATATTGGTAATTTTTAAGATTAAAAATAAATAAGCGAACGAAAATTCTTAGGGGGGGTAATTACCCAATTACCCCCCTCTGAAACCGCCCCTGAGACTGGGCCAAATCTCGTCCCGTCTCGTGTGCAGCACTACTTAAGGCGGTCTAGCAATCCCCATTGTATGCCACCTATTCTACCATCTAGACCGCTGCCAAGGATGTCATTTATTAATGTACATAGTAATGGCGAAAGTAGACATCCTTGTCGTACTCCTGAGCTCACTTTAAAGCTGTCGGATAATAATACTACCTTTCCATTGTAAAGAACTCTGCATTTGGAATTGTTGTATAGGGCTTTTATTAATTCAGGCAATCCACTGTGCCGTAGTGCCTGTCAGTAAAGCTCTTATTATCTGAGTCCTTTTCATATTCTATGAAAGCAAGGTATGGGGGAGATCGTTATTCATTGGACTGCTTCACTATGATTCTCAAGGTGTTAATATGGTCTATGCAGGAGCGGCCCTTTCTGAATCCAGCCTGCTGTCTTCTAAGCGTTCGGTCTACTGCCTCTCTTTTCCTTGATAATAATATGTGGGAGAAGATTTTACTCACAATAGATAGACAAATGCCTCTCCAATTTTCACATATTGTTAGGTCCTCCTTTTTTGGTATTTTGACGATGATACGTTCCGTTCAATCCTCCGGAAAGGTACAGTTGTTCCATGCTAGGATTGGATGTAGCGCAACTGCTATGAGACTTGAATGAACCATTCACGGCGGCGAAGAAGTAATCTCTACTTGGAGTTGCTCCTTGTCGTTGCACAGCAGCCTTCCGTCCACACTGTTCACGGCATCTTTTTTAGTAGCGTGCTTTCCTGAGAGCTGTTTAGTAATTACCTGACGTCTTTTATCACGCCGGACGCTTATCTTTACCTCCCGGTGTGTAATTGGGAGTATTGCCGTTCAAGCTGATGACGTCTGTCTGAGTTAATAATTGTAAAGTTCACGTTATTTGTTTTGGGCCCTCCTGCGCTAAATTTTTTGCCAAGTTATGTCCGAGATCCAATGTTGCTGCTTTCTTTTGACATAACCGATGCTTGCACGGTATACAGAAAGAAGGAAATGTAAAAGAGACTGACAGCTTCGAATATCGTAGAAAAAGGTCCAGGTGACGTCACCTAATGCAGAGAACAACAACAACAACAATTTCGATTTTATATGGGAAGAGTTGCCGAGTGACATCGCACTAAACGATATTCAGTCTTTTACATTACCTTCTTTCTGTATACCGTGCGATGCTTGTTTCCGCTGCTGATATTATTGCACCCTTTGTTGTACTCCACAGCCCTTGAATATTATTTTCGTCAGAAATACTTTGCCCTTAGACTTGTAGTTTTCCAGCAAATTCTTGCCTTTTAATGCTCTCTCGTAGAAGGTTTACATTAAATCGTCTAGGTACGGTTTATGGGATCGCGTTGGACGTTCCTGATTGCGACAATTTTGAGGCGAATAGTTGCTACTACCAAATGGTGGTCACTTCCACTGTCTGCTCCTCTAAAGCTGTGTATCTTCTTGTGACATTGTTATTGGTAACTTGGCTTAGGCCTTGATTTCCAATTGTGTGTTCAAGACCGGTGTTGTTGGGGTCGATTTGTGTGCTTAAGTCACCCATCAAAACAATGATGTCTCCCCTTGGAATAGAGCGAAAAACCTCATTCAGTCGCATATAAAACTCGTCCTTGATGTTATCGTCTGCGTCTTCAGTTGGAGCGTAGCATTGGATTATCGTGGTACGTCTTAGTCCGGCACGCAGGCGCACAGTAATAATCCTCTCAGAAACTGCTGACCAGCTAATGAGACTGGACCTCGCTTCCTTGGTGATTATTACGCCAACGCATTGATGAGTATTACGCTAATGTATGTATATACCGTGTCCTATCCTACTAAAGATTGCACAATGACACGCGCGACAATTTTACCTTCAACTTCAGCTTACTACTAGACATTGCACCATGATGTTATTAACGACATGAGGACTAATAGAAGAAAGTGGTTCCTGAACTTAGAACTTTTTTTTTATGTTAGAACACCAAGCTTAGGAATCACCCTTTGTGCTACCAGTCTGTTATGTCGTTCATGTCATGGTGCAATGTCTAGCAGCAAGCCTGGTTTGAAAGATAGAAGAGGATATGATAGATCAGGGAGGATCTAGGGGGTGTTTGGGGCAGGTGGCGATGAACCTTACGTTTGAACTCTTGGGCGTCCTACGAGTTCGGGAAAACTGATTATGGGAGATTAACCCACAGCCAAATTGTTCTATTTATAAACGAATTTTTAGACGTTAGTGTGCGCGAAAAAGGGCTTGTAGGGTATGAGAGTGAGCCGAATGGGCCAGTCTTATGTTGCGGGAGAAGTTTTGCCGTGCAGGCAGGAGGGCGGAAATTTCAGTGGAACAGTCGCTATGGTAATAGCGATATAACTTTGACAGGGCTGCTACATTCCTACGGTGCCTCAGAGACTCAATGGAGATGCAAAGGCTGTCGTCTCCGATGATTCGGTTGGGGCGGCTTTGCACCTTGTCCAGCCACGCTAAGGCTGTTTTCGAGGCGCCAGCCCAGATAAATGAGTTATATTCGAGGCGGGGCCGAATGTAGGATTTGTAGATTGTAGCTCTGGCTGCTGGTGGGAGAAGAAATTTGCATCTCTTAAGAAATCCTAGGCATTGGGATGCTTGTTTTGCGATTTTGAATATGGTATTATAATAAATTTTGAATATATCGCCTGTCCTGAGATAAAGTTATACCCAAGATGTTAAAAGAAGAATCAGCTGAAAGGTTTGTTTTGCCCACTGAGACAGAAGGAAGGTCGGTGCATGTTTTATAAGTAATTAGCTGGAACCCGGTGTGCCTCGCTGCCCCCCATAAGCCATAAGTAGCTTCCGTATTTACACCAAGGTTTAGGAAACCAAACCAAAAAAAAATAATTTACCATACAACCTATTCCACCCCTTTTCACCCCTTTTAGGGGTAGGTAGATCAAAGCTGATAGCGTATAAAGGCTCTTTATAGCATCAAACCCATTTGATAAAATGTTTGTGGCGATCGTGTAAGCGGTTTCGGGGTCTATAAAACATTTACAGATTTACAGACAAACATTGACTTTTATATACAACTAGCTGGGACCCGGTGCGCCTATGCTGCACCCATAAACCAATAGTAGTAATCAGGTGATATCAATTTTGAATTTGGAATGACTCCACACAGAGCTAATACCCTTTCATTTAATACCCATACCGAATGGCTTGCAAAGAAAAAGGTAATCCACCATTTTGCGTTGGCCGCCATTTTGAATTTGGAATGACGCCACAGAGCTAATAATATTGTACTTGTCATACCCTTTCATTTGATACCCATACCGAATGGCTTGCAAAGAAAAAGGTAATCCGCCATTTTGTGTTGGCCGCTATTTTAAATTTGGACCGATCGTTCTGAAACTTCGGGAATCGTATTTTTTTCGGAAAAAACCAAAATAATATAGAACTGAGCTCTTTAGCAGTAATTTGAAGAGTACCTCCCATACAAAAGTTCGAATTTTATGGATATCGGTACACTACAGCCACCCGAAGTGTTCGAGATAGAGCAAAATAGACCGCGTAGGAACACCCGCCGTACCCGAAAACCCCTATATACAAAAATTCAGGCCAATCGGATGAGCGGTTTCGGAGTCTATTGAACATTTACAGACATACTTTCACTTTTATATACATAATATAGATAGCTGGACCCGTTGCGCCTCGCTGCACCCATCGAAGCGAAATAAAGGAAGTAATAGAACATGTTCGAACATTGAAGAAGTTATATCCACATAAGCCTCAAGTGACTCAAATGGAATATTCAGTTGTGACAAATCAGCTTTGCCATTGGAGCAGCATATTCTACGTGCTTTTTGAAATTTTAAATCATGACAATATTGGCACAACTTATTCATTGGACCATCATAACATGGAGGCGCATGGCCATGCTGTAATAATGATCTTCTCATTCTCAAAGTAGAAGCTCTGGCATGTTTGTCTTGTAAGCGTGCGTCACGCTCTTCTTTTGTCTCAGCCGCTCTAATTGCTGCCATTTGTCTCACCAGCCCCCTTCATCTACCAATTGAATAATAGTTCGCGTTACCATTCTGGTAATTTTGCCGTAGGCCGATTGTTGTTCTGCAACTAACAGTGTTTTTTTACTGCGGCAAATGGACGGAGGTCTTCAACATCAAATTGTTATTCTGTCAACCGGTGTCTCGATTCTGAGCCGATGTTATCCAGTTTGGCATCCTTAAGCTCTGGGCGTCCTGGTCTACGCCATGCTTCCAGGTTGGGGCGCCCTCGCTTCCTTCCTATCCATTATATACATATAAAGCCCACATTTCCGCTTTTGCTTACAATCTTTCCAAAAAAAACCTTGTTGATCAATTCTGAACCGATTGCTTAGGGAGCTTCAGGATACACTATGTTCATTTGTAGATAGAATGTCAAGATTTTCGGATTTTCCAACTTTTGCACAACATACATACAGCTAACCGGGAAATGACACTTAGGGCCTATGTCAAGTTACAATTCAAATGTCAATTTATATGAAAAACGCATTTCGATTTTACAATTCAATTTTCGGAGGTTTGTGTCTTTGGAATTGTAAGGAAATTTTTGAATTGTAGGGAAATATTAGCTAAACATTCATTTGACAGTTTGTTGGATTTACTTTTTGGCCCTGCGTTGTGGTTGAATCTACAAATTTTCAATTATTGGAGAACAATATGTATCACGAATTTATTTATTTTCAGTGCATGATTGTCTTCACCGTATAACATGACACATATTAAAGTCTGATCAAGCCACACTTTGCAGGCGTAACCCAAAATAAAGACATGAACAGCATAAATTCCGCATAAAATATGAACCATATTTTAAAAGTCTTTCAAATATGTATATGTTACTTGCATTCCACCCCCACTGGATGATGTTCATGAAGCAATACCATTTCAACTATTTTAAAGACATAAACATAGCCCTGGGCTTCTTTAAAAAGTTATTAAAATTTCAAAATATTATTGTCATCCATTGTCAAATGAAATGAGTGAATTGTATTTTGGCACACTTTGTAATTTCGAAGTGTCCGGGGTGAAAGTAGCAAATTCGGAACTGTAACTTGGCACACACCCTTAGCCCCAAAATTTTGATTTTATAAGTTTTGATCACAAATTCGTTATTTGCTACCTTAAAAACTCCCATATACCGATTGACCAAAAGTTCGTTATTTGCGGCTTTAAGAACCCCTAGATACCCACTTTCATTGGAATCGGAATAAAATTAACAAAAATCGTCCACCATATTGGCGCGGCCATTTTGAATTTAAAAGTTCTGATCATAATTTCGTTATTGGCTAAAGCTCTGCGATGATTTTCAACCAAGCTCTGTATGACAGCTCCACCTAAGAGTGGCTTTAGAAAGTAATAGAATAGCCTATGTTATTTCTTTTGATGTAAATATCACATGGTTGAAATTTCATTAAGATCGGTTGCATGGTGTAGGAGCCTATTGCGTACAGACAGACAGACAGACAAACATTCAGTTTTATGAGACATACTTCGTTTTGGAGGGGTTTAACTCAACACACTGGATCACTTTTCCTCTAGTACATAATTGATTTTATCCTGTCCTATGCCCTCACATGCTTCATCGACCTAAGGTTATAGTCAGATATTGTGCATTGACATGACCAAGAACTGACCACAAAAAATAATCAATACCATTTTTAAATTGTTTGCATTTTTTAAAATTAAACTAAGATTATTTTAAGCGCCACTCACATCTTTTGAGTTACAGAAACTGTCATATTTCAAAGAATAAAAACGTTATAGATTTTATCCAAATCAAGGACTCCCTTTAATATGAAATTAATTAATTTGTGTTTGCAGCTATAAGTGCAAAATTTCAACCTATTCTTTCTCACCATAAACCAGTTAGTAAACGCCATAATTAATACCATTGTAGTAAAAAAATATAATTTTTGTTAATAAAAAAAAGTGTTAAAAATCACACCTGTTCAATTCTGCTTACAACAAATTTTAATCTCCAAATTTATTTCGCAATAATTAAAAAAGTCAAACGTCACCCTCATAAAAGAAAACCATTAATTAGCGAAGATTAATTATCCTATGAATAGCATTATTCTTACCTAAACTGTTATTTTCTAACTAAAGGTGCTAAAATTCTATCTACATTTTAATTTATTACATACCAATCAGAATCGGTTATGTTTTCTAGTCGATTAAATTCCATCAATTCATGAAAGGAACTAACGAACCATATAATTGCGGCCAATCAAAAGCTGCCAGTTTATCAAAACAACTACTATTAACATAACAAATGCCAACTATGGCAACAAAAAATTATCAATCAGGTGCTCTATATTATCCCCGAGAAACCAGAATCATTAGAATAACAAAGTTAGTCTCAGTCAAAGATAAATGTAAAAATGTCAGTATCGTACTCATTATTTAATGACAAATTTACGACAGCAAAAGTCTTTGGCTATCGAATACTCGTGATGTGATATTTCAGTGCCACACTTTAGTAGCTGGATATCCGGTTTTTATCGCTTACCGTCGATTTATATTCATTCACAAAAAAACACGAAGAAAAAAACATTTTGTATCCAGTTCGATATCAGATCGCCGATCGTGACTGTTAATATTTTTAGAAGCTAAAAGTTTGATCTTTTCATATTTCTTGTTTTTTTTTTATTCAAATGCCAAACGTAATATGCTAGTCGGTCTTAAATTATGCTTTTATTCGGTAGAACAGGTGTAAATAGGTTAATAATATTTTTTTTTTGCAAAAAACCGACAGTTTTTGAGTGAAAAACAAGGCGCAAAATGATTAGCGATTTGGGGATTGTTAATTAGGAATCAACGATTATATTATTTCAGTAATGACCGTAGCATATATTCGGATTTATTTGCATAAATTAAATTTAGCACGGATTTCAAAAACAAGATTGAAAAACGTTTTTAGGTTTCAACTTGTAATAAAAATATTTTACGTGTGTAGAAGTGTACAAGTGTTGTGCAAAAGAAAAGATTTCTTTCCTCATTTTAATTCACTTTACATCGATCAATATCTGCGCGTCGCTTATTTAATTAAACAATCTGGTTGGGAAATTATTTTTAAGTTTACGATCTTCCGAATTCCCTGATCTGGGATTTACAAAAGCAATTTTTGCAGTACTGGCAGTGAGGGTGGGTATCTACTAGGGATGTTACGAATGTTCGCATTCGCATTCACTTATGCGAATGATTCGCATCATTTTAAACATTCGCATTCGCATCAAGTAACACGAATGTTTTGCGAATGCGGATCTGTGTAGGGTGTAGGTCGTGTCGTGTCTCGTGGAAAGCAAAATTAAAATACGACAAATTGATAGATCTGGCTCGCAAATGTCTGAGCGCTCCACCGGCCAATGCCAGCGTTCCGAATGAGCAATTGTTCAGTGCAGCCGGCCATATGTATATGAGCCCCTTAAGACCCCCATTCACAATAGGCCGCCGGCAGGCCGTAGCCTTTAGGCCAGGTCAGGAGGTACCACCCGCTGAAGGCCATACATTACTCAGTCTAACTGAGGGATGAGGACTTGAGGCATACATCTGACAGGCCGTGAACTGCAGGCGATCTCATGATTCCCTACAGGCGAAGACGACAGTTTAGCGTAGCAGGTTGTTAATTCAAGGGCAAAACTGTTCATCGCCATAACGAAAATTTTAGACTGAATAGAAGTTCAGATATTCAGGCACAGACTGACGATAAATGCCCACACATATAAGATTTTTGTCAGTATTGCCATAACCTTCTATAAAGAAAGCCATGCTCCATGCTCACACACACATGTAAGCAATTCGGTGGTCCGGGTGCGATATTCGTTTGCTATCAAATTGTATGGAAAAGTGGATGTTAGAATTGTTTTTTTTGTTTGTTTAGTGAACAACATGAAGAGCTCAACATTTTTTTCGTAATAAAACACGACAAAACCACCGCGAATGTAAACAAAGTGGCCACCTTGACAATTAATCAAATCACATGAGGTTTACATGAATATAATATGTAGTTTCTAGCACTAAGGCCCACTGTAACACACTAAAAAACACTAAAATCGCACTAAAATCGCACTTCTATGATAACGTTTTAATTTAATTATTTTCATACATATTGGGTGAATAACTTTCTTTTTACATAATTATTTCACTAAACAAATAAAAAAAACAATTCTAACATCCACTTTTCCATACAATTTGATAGCAAACGAATATGGCACCCGGACCACCGAATAACCCATACACAACTGGTGTTCATGGCTTGTAATGTAGAAGGTTATGGTATTGCAGGCCCTATCCAGTTGACAGTGTGGGTGAGTGGGTGTGTGGCTATACTTGGCCTCAAGGCGAGGAACCTTCAGGCCATGGCCTGCCGGCGGCTTGTATATAAATGGGGGCCTTTAGAAAACATCTCATGGAAATATAATATTAGTCTCTTGAACTTTGACTCTTAAATACAAGAAGAAAGAATACCATTTCTGTATATAACACTGGTCTATTGTTCTAATATTTTTTTATATCCTACTGTAAGTAATAAAAAAATGAGGACTTAATTTAATTACATTTTTAATGCTATTCCTTAACATTCGCATTCGCATTCCGAACGCATGTGAAAAATATGACATTCGTAACAACCCTAGTATCTACACTGCTATTCCTTACCGAACCAGTTCTGCAACATAATGTAGGTCTAGACGGGTATTCTTTCATCACGAATAACTTTCTTTCACGAAGATATTTGTGGGTGTTCCGATAATACTTCCTACCCCCACGAGTAAGAAGAGTAAGCAGTAAACAAATTATATATGTGCTAAGTTATCACTACAAAATGTTCTGGTGCAAATGTTACTACGATTCCCTGTTGTCCTTTCTATACCTCGCTCTTAAAAAATCAGTTTGGTAACTAGTTCATAAATAAGTACTTTTTTAAATTCAAAATGGCGTCATCCCTAACCTTTTGCTAAACTTACAGTGAAAGGAAACGCGCTTAACTCTATATCTCAAAAACTATGCATTTTACGACAAAAATGTATATAATATTTTTTATAGATAAATAAGTGATTTAACTTTTTTGTTTAGAAACTTTTTTTGTAAAGTCAATATGTACGGCTATATAGTGCTTCAAACTTCATATATCACTTTCTTTGTACTATATTTCGTTAATGGTTAATTCTATATGAAAAAATTCTTCGTATGAGTTATAGATCACACGATTTTCTATAATTTTTGTTATTATCATTTTTTACGTAGGGCTAATATTGCACGAGTTATAGCGCTTTAAGTGTCGAAAAACGTAAATTGACACTGGCTTTTTCGTAGGCTGAAAATGCTGCCTTGGCTAGGCTGAAAATGACGAAATCTGTTATACTGTGTGACAAAGATAGCATGTGAGAGTAAGAACGATTGACTGATTATTATAACAGATAGTTGTGAGTGAATACAGAAGGAATCCCCCAATTCGCAACCCCCTCACGTTGTAATAAGAAAAATATGTCTTCCCCGCCTTGAAATTACTATTGGGACATTCAAAAATCCCCGTAAACACCTCAAAAAAATTTTTTTGGAGCGATTTTACTCTGGAGCCCCAATTCTAAACATTTACCCCTTCACTTCAAATATGTATATCTATTGTCACTTCAATTATATATATTGTTACTTCAATTATATTTATTTCCACTTTTTATATATTTATAATCACTTAAATTATACTTATAATCACTTCAATTTAATGTTATTCACTCACTGTTATAAAAAGTCGAGAGATGCAGCAAACTGTTATAAAAAGCATAGAAAAAAGAACATGAATCTCATTCTTTTCCTATGATTTTTATAACAGTTTTCTAGACTTTTTATAACACTTAAAATCCAGCCAAGAGAAGGTTGAGTATACTCCTCTCACTCTTACATATGGGAAAATCTCCTTTGAATTTTTTCTTTCAGGTTTCAGCCTAGCCAAGGTAGCATTTTCAGCCTACGAAAAAGCCAGTGTCATAAGGCTATTAGTTTAATTACACATTTTATTGCAAAACTGATTATGACGTTTTTTGTGCGCAGCCCACATTATTTGTTTTATCTTTTTTCTATAAAATGGTTTTTTACAAATATCTCGTCAACTATTCATTTACGATGAAAATTTATACCAACAAATTTGTTTGTTATAAAAGAGTGTATAAATTCTACTTTAAACATTTTTTTGTAGCATTAATACTTTAGCCGCTATCACCGTTGGCATTATGGGACAGCGAACTTATGACAGATTAAGAGGTTAAAGGTCCGGTTACACGCAACGATCTGCTTGTGCCAATTGGCTTGCGCAAGTCAATTTGCCCAAGTGAATCGTTGCGTGTAAACGCAAATTTTTGGCTGGCGCAAGCCAAAAAGGTTGCCTTGTGCAAAATATATGTTCTTAGAAAATCGGCTTGAGGTTGGTGTTTTGGCATGAGCGTTTAAATGATGTTCAAGCCGCAGCTACAACCCTCAGCATGCCCTTGGGTGAATGGTGAAATTTTATGACTTTTATGACGCTCCTCCGACTTTATCATAATCAATATAATATAATAATCGTGTCAAATTAGCGTCATTTAGTGTCATTTTCCCTCATTTTATTTGCACCAATTGACTTGCGCCAGTCAATTTGTACAAATAAATCGTTGCCTGTAAACCGATTAAAGTTCATTCAGTTTATTTGCACCAATTGACTTGCGCCAGTCAATTTGCACAAGCAGATCGTTACGTGTAACCGGACCTTAACTCATTAACTCCAGTGCGGGCAGTAAAAACTGCTAATCCGTAGAAACCTCATCAGGTAAAATTTTACTACATTCACGACTCCTTCTTTGTTTTAGGAAGGGAAGGTGCTAACAGAAAGTAAATCCAAGGTCGACATACTTGCATCCCTGTTTGCCCAAATTCGTCCTTACACGATACTGCCATGCCACGTCCACCTTCGAGTAGACCGAGTTTTCTTCAGGGCACGTGAAGCTTATAGGTGTCTCCAACAGCTTGGCTCCAAAAAATAATCTAATCCCCACACCATCTCTGCAGGTGTTCCTTTGAAAATTTTGATGGTTATGTTTGTCATTTATTTGTTTTTTTATTATTCATGTCATAACTACTGCGCATTTTAGGCCAGTCAAATTCGATTTTCTCGTGCCAACCGAAAACCGCGCCATTTTTTCACATGTTTCCAATGAAGAAGCAAGTAGCAATGTGCGCACAAAAAACAACTATTAGCACAACTCTTCGAGAATGTTTTAAAAACAAAAACACATCTGTAGGTGCCGATCGAATTCGAAAAAACGTTTTTTTCCGAAAAAAGCGTTTTTGCAAAAACTATTTATTATTTTGCAAATTTTCAAAAAATGCTTTTATTGCATTCGGCAAGTACTATACTTTCAGCGAGTTTCATTAAAAAATAATTTTGTTTGCAAAAGATATGAGCTTTTCAAAAAAAATGTGGTTTTTAACGGTTTTTTTGGAATAATTCCATTATTTAATTTATGTATCACTTGACAATTAATATTTTCCAAAGAAACCTACGTTCATTTAGAAATTTTTAGGTATGAAGATAGAGGGGGAGAAGATTGTGACTAACCATCTCCACCTCTCCTTCCATTCACAAGTTGGAAAGGAACATACGTTCCTGTGAATTATATGTGATATTATCATTAATTAATCTTTAAAATCTTTAATTACATAAAATTCATGTGGGAAAAAAGCAAACGCATGCTTGTGTCATGTGGACGGCCCGGCCCCATAAGCCAACTTTTTAAACACGTATGATTTTAAAAAAAATTACCTAATTTTGTTACAAAAGTCGCCGTCACAAAAATAAAGGTATTGATAATAAATGTATAATTGAAATAGCTTGTTTATTGAAAACAAGCTGTGCCTTTAAATATTTCAAAAAATTGCTTTACAAATTAACATTGAAAAGAAAAGAGCCCATGAATTAAAACTCATAACATCCACACACTATAGTAACAACATAGGATATTGATAAACAAAGAACAACACTTCCCATACGCACACAAGTTTCGCAAAAACACAAGCAATACTGAATATTTTATTTTTATTTTTGAAAAAAAAGGTCGATCGATTGAAAGAATTGAAAAACTGGCGCCTATTTGTCATCAGTTGTCGAGTTCAAAAAAAGTTTTTCAAGTACTCGGTTCACTTGTGAACGGCCTTGCGCTTGCCTTTTATTACCTGAGTGGCTAATGCTCGTGCCTAGACGCACCTGCAGCACTTAACAGATTCAACAGAATTACAAGTGTGGGTAAAAGCCTAACTTAAGGCCGTTTCTAGGCTGTTTACCTACTGGAAACGCACGATAGTCACAACTGCTGCTAACAGATTTGCGCAATCTCTTAATCATATTGTATAATTGCTCGGCCGTGAATATAAAAATGTTGCTTACTGTTTAAATCGATCGTTGACCCTTTTTTGTTTCTAAATTATTTATAAAACTAGATCACGTCGAAGAATGCATTAAAATAAATGTTGAGTCAAGTAATTTGAGGAAATAGCTCAAGTTTAAATGCAGGTGCTTGAATTCCTTTTGTGTATTTGCGAGAAAATGTGGAAAGTTGAAAAGTTGATGAAAATTTTATTTTACTTCATAGGTAGTAAAGGTATAAAGATACAAATTAAGTCAATTGGAGTTGTAGACTTGTCCAAAAAATTTGTTGAATTATAAATTAATTTGCTATTGGCAATTTCTTAATTGTAAATTTTTTTAAATAATCATTTATTATTTATTAGTTAACCTTTTAATTATTTAACTTATAAAAACTGATAAGCAAAATATTGGCACGAGATGAATGAGGTAGGTAGGCAGGTAGCAGCGGCGCAGTCCCATCCAAATCATAAGCACGGGCACAATTGGCGAAGAGGTGCACCGTTTTGTAGCTGCACTAGGAAAGATTTGAGTTCAATCCCGTCATATTTAGGTACCTGATCAAATGTCCTATTTTGAGCTTCGAAGCATTCCCCAAATCCCTTAAGAGGTTTCCAAACACACGGTGTCTGGTATTGGCTAAAGCCGGACATCCGCACAGTGGTTGAGAATCCCGTCTTTTTAGCATGTAAAAGTAGTTTATTATTTGAAATTTGGTACTTGGGGGTCTTTAAGGGCCCCGATTAAGGATCCCCTATGAATTTACTAAAAAAAAAATGGCGGATACAAAATGGCGGACGATTTTGCTTATTCTTCTTCTTCTTGGATGGCGCTACAGTCCTTGCAGGACTCGGGCCTCTCGAAGTCTCCTCTTCCAGTCATCTCTACGTCTTGCTAGCTCTCTCCAATTTGTTATACGAAATTTCCGTATATCTGCTAGCACGTCATCTATCCACCTATTTCTTGGTCGTCCTACTCTTCTTCTTCCTGATGGTCTACCATTAAAAATCCTGGCTAGCATTCTATCTTCTGAAGCTCGTACAACGTGTCCGAGCCATCGCAGTCTATTCAGTCTTATGTATGTAGCTATATTAATTTCGTCATACATTTCTTGAAGTTCTTCGTTTGTCCTAATGCGCCATTCGTTCTGGTTAACCCTTACAGGACCAAATATTCTTCTTAAGATCTTCCTTTCGAAGATTTTAAGTTGATTTTCTGTTTGTTGGGTCAATGTCCAAGCCTCAGACCCATAGCATAGAACTGGGCGGATTAATGTTTTATATAGTCTGACCTTGCACTGTCTTGAAATTTCTTTGTTTTTTAGGAACGGGACTAGTGCGAAATAGGTTTTATTTGCGGCTACGATGCGTCTATGGATGTCGTCCTTTATCTTATTTTCTGCAGTAAGCATTGTCCCTAAATAGATAAAGTTTTCTACAATTTCCACACTATGATCATCAAGGCTGATACTTCGTCCTAATCGTTGTCCTCGTTTTGATACGATCATATACTTTGTTTTTGTGTCATTTACTCGTAGATTGAACTTTGCTGAACTTTGGACAATTTTGGAAAAGGTTTCTTTTACATCTTGCGCCTTGCGTCCAATTATGACTATGTCATCTGCGAAGGCTAGTACCTGAATGTTCCTTGTGAAGATGCTATTTGCTCTATTAAGCTGTGTTTCCCTCATTATTGCTTCCAGAGCAATGTTAAAAAGTATTGGTGAGATCGCATCTCCTTGTCGCAGGCCTGATTCTTGAGGGAAGTTGATCGAGTTGCATCCTCGTATTCTCAGTTGTGTTTTACAATTTTTGGTCGTCATTCTGCATAGGCCTATTAATTTCTTCGGGAAACCCATTTCACTCATCTTCTTCCACAACTCTATTTTATTAAGCAGGTCGTAAGCATTTCTATAGTCAACAAAAAGAAGATGAATATCAATGCTTTCTTCCCAGCATTTTTCAAGTATTTGTCTCATTATGAAAATCTGGTCTGTTGTCGATCTATTTGTTCTAAATCCTGCTTGGTAATCGCCTGCTTTATCCTCCAAATGTGGTTTCAGTCTATTAAATAAAATATGTGAAAGCACTTTGTAAGCTGTGTTCAACAAAGATATTGGTCTGTAGTTTTTGCAGTTCATCAATTCACCTTTTTTATGGACTGGGACTATTGTACCTAAAAGCCATTCTTCTGGCAACTTGCTACTTCTCCATAGTTTTACGATGAGGCATAACTTCTCCCCACCATTTTTTAAGATTTCCGGGGGTATGCCATCTGGACCTGGAGCCTTATGATTTTTTAGTTTCGCTATGGCATTTGCAACTTCTTCTATTGTAGGATCTGGCGTATCGTTTTCTGGGTCATCTGTACTCCGGTTGTCTGCTTCTCCCTGTGTTAGGTTTATGTTCTCTTTGAAGAAGTCTCTAAAGTATTTCTCCCACACCTCGAGTATGTCTTCGATACTACTAGCTATAGTACCATCTTCTCTTCTTACCATGGTGCAGGTGGGTTTGTATCCTTTCTTAATCATGTTGACTTCTTTGTAGAAACTCCTAGCGTCTTTATTAGTGTAGCTTTGCTTAATCGCACTTATTCTATTTCTAAAGTAGTCAAGTTTTTTCTTCCTTAATAACTTTTTCGTGTCTCTTCGTGCTGCTACATATTTCTCGTGGTTTCCTCTGGTCATTCTTTCTAGGTACACCTGTCTTGCTTGGTTTTTTATTTCAATGCTTCTCTTGCATTGATCATCAAACCAGTGCCTCCTTCTCCCTTGGTTTTGTGTGCCTAATACACTGTTATTTGTCTCTGTGATTTTTTCTTTTATGGAGTTCCACATCACGTTCAGATCATTTTCCATTTCCAGACTCCTTGCTATTTCCTCTAGCTTTCCTGTTAACATTCTTTCATACTGTTGTTTTGTTTCTTCATTTTTTAATTTTTCTATGTTCCACTTTGTTTGTCTATCATTGTTTGTTCTATGTCTTGTCGCTAGTTTTTTCGCCCTCATTTTCCCAACAACTAGGTAATGATCGGTGTCTACATTCGCTCCTCGGAAACTCCTTACATCCAGTATGCTACTTCCATGCCTAGTGTTAACTAGAACATGGTCGATTTGGTTATGGTGCCTGCCATCTGGTGATGTCCATGTCCTTCTGTGTATATTTTTATGGTTAAACCAGGTGCTAGCTATTGTCAAACTTCTTGCTATAGCGAATTCGGCCATTCTGTTCCCGTTATCGTTTGATTCTTCGTGCAACGAGAATTTGCCAGCGTAGGGGTAATAATATGGTTCCTTACCCACTTTAGCGTTAAAGTCGCCTAATACGATTTTCATGTCGTAAGAAGGGACTTGGTCATAAGTCACTCTAAGAGTTTCATAGAAGTCATCCTTTTCTTGTTCTGGTTTTTCTTCTGTAGGCGCGTGCACCGTGATGAATGTTATATTATGAAATCTGGATTTGATTCTTAGGGTCGCGATCCGATCGTTAAGCGGGGTGAAGTCTATTACATTGTTGAGTAGAGGTTTAAGTACACAGAAACCTACCCCAAAGTTTCTTCTGGAGTCATTATTGCCACTGTAGAATATCGTAGCGTCTCTTCGTTCTAGGACTCCTTTACCAGTCCATCTTAGCTCCTGTAATCCTGCAATGAGTATTCTATATCGTCTAAGCTCATCTATCATTTCTGCCATTGCTCCAGGTCTATATAATGTTCTCACATTCCATGTTGCAAATTTTATATCGTTAGTCCTTAAATCATTAGTCCTGGGACGTTGCTGGGGTCTTTGCCGTAAATCCTGACTGTTCCGAGGCTGATTTCTCGATTCCATAACAAGAATTGTTTTCCGAGGAGAGGTTGTCAACCTTTCGCCCAACCCCCGAACCTGGGGGACCGGATCCGTGAATTATACCCCATCGGACAGGGTGGCCCAGCTATACCCCCGGGCACTGGGTACGTCCGTCGTCGGGT
This sequence comes from Thereva nobilitata, assembly GCA_963855945.1. Taxonomy (NCBI): domain Eukaryota; kingdom Metazoa; phylum Arthropoda; class Insecta; order Diptera; family Therevidae; genus Thereva; species Thereva nobilitata. The sequence continues at coordinate 85,501,720 of OY979696.1, forward strand.
GGTTATCCAGGAGGCACCAGCGTGGAGGTGACGGTACGATTTTACCCCTTGCTTATTAATCAGCCAAATTTCATGAGACTCATTATAGGGGAGTTTTCGAGAGCGCTGATCTTCAATAATACTAAATTTATTTTTTAAATCGTTCTTGACAAGAAATAAAATATCTTTTCTTTGTAAAAAGATGTCTGGCTTCAGAGTTCATGAAAAATAAAATTACTTAGGTACAATGAATATGAAGAAAAATTATATTGTAAATTTTTCAGCTAGGTGCAGCTACTTTCTTTTTTATTTCAAGCAGAAATGTATACCTACTGCACAATATGCGACCAGTTTCAAGGCGGTACCTTGCAGTACTTTCGACTCATCACCTATTTTATCAGAGTTATCTGAAGTGCGCCCACATAAATTTATTGCAACTTAACTTGTTAACAGCTAACGTAATTTGCAATAAAGGTTTCGTTTAGTGACGTTATAAAATGATACACACTTTCAGGAGAAGAATCCATGTCTCACTGTTACAAGGTACTAAAAAACCAAAATTCCACAGCGGTTTGAATGCGGAGTACTTTTTCTTAGTTAGCGGAGACGAAATTTCGGTCGCGAGACGACCACTTTCAGAATGAAATATAACGGATTCCTGGACAATCTACTTACTTTTAATAGTTCCAAATTATGCTAAGGGCTTCACTACAAATCACAATTACTTCATCTTGGGGACTTTTGACCAGGTTTTCGGGATTCTGAACCACTGTGATCCGCAGAGAAAGTTTTCGTTTGTCTCACTGGCTTGTTCCTCTCCGTAGCTTCGGCAGTAGTATACGGAATTCTCAATCTGTCTGCATAATGGCCAATTGGCAATTATCCTTACTTAGCATCACCACCCGAGTAAAAATAATTTAGTTGGTTAATTTTCTTATTAGCACGCACAGGCCCGCAGCTACCAAGCATAGCGAACAAATAGGCATGACACAAAAGTATGCATGCTTCCGCCACAGGCATCCACGCTCCCGCCACAGGCACGAAATTCTAAAAATTTCTTCGCTAGAGACATCCACACTCCCGCCACAGGTATGCACCATTCCAAACGCGAGTGTTGTTTTACCAAGCAGTCCCCCAGCTAAGCACCAACTACTTTCAATGCTGCTTGACCTTCACAATCGAACGAGAACCGTTCCACTGAGTATGCTATTGGCACGCTTAGTAGTTACCAAGATAATTGCCTCTTTTCTTCGTTCTCTACAATTTTTTAAAGCCATACAGGCGATGAAGAACTATGGCGCCGTGCCTGCCAAGAAAGTATAGACGACCAAATCAGGCGACGGAAAGGGAATTGGATTGGCCACACCTTGCGACGCGAAAACGAGAAACAGGCCTTTGACTGGAACCCGTCGAGTCGGAAGACCTAGAGCAACATGGAGGAGAACCCTATTAGCAGAGGAGGCAACAACTGGGAGATCCTGGTCAGAGCTGAAAACTGTCGTTCAAAACAGAGTCCGCTGGAGGGCAACTGTTTTGGCCTTATGTCCAACGAGGGATTAAAGGAGCGTAAAGAAGAAGCACCTAGCATGCACACTCCCTCCACAGGCATGCACGAACTCGCCGGTATGGCTTTAAAAAATTGTAGAGGACGAAGATGTTCCTGTACAACTTAATACTTTTATAAATTTTATTTTATTTAACATTTCCATTTTTTCCGAATGTTGTAGGTAGCCCTAGGCATCCCGCCGGCTTAACCCATTAATAATAGGGTACCAAAACTCCGCTTTGGTCGGGTCTTCACCTAGCGGACGGTGCACCTCTTTGTTCATCGGGTAGTCTGGTACTGCCTGCGTGACAGCCTTTGTCGGCTGGTTAGCGGGATTCTCTTGTTTTAGGAAGCATACATAACATTAGGACGAGAGGCTGTCTCGTACTAACCCCGATTGTTGTGGCTTAATAAAATGCACTCATACAAGATCCAAGTGTTCAGACGCGAGGTTCACTGCCTCCTCCTCATGCATCCTCCAGAGTACACCCTTAACCTATCATATCCTTTTTCTATATTTGAGCTAAGCTTACTATTAGACATTGCACCATGACGTAAATGACATGACCGACTTGTAGTTTAAAGGATGACACCTAAGCTTAGACTTTCATATAAAAAAAACTGATTAAATCAGATGTGTTTTTTAATGAAATATAGTTCTTCCCCATACAAATCTGAAAATCCAGGTTTGGGTTTCTTTTCTATACTGGTAACGAGGAAATTTTAGAAATTTCCCATTTTTCGAAACGTGGCATACTTCCCGGCAACAAGGAAACGTCACATAAAAATTGAAAATGGCTGAAGAATGGAATTTTTAAGTTAAGGCAAATGTTTCTTAATGAAAGGATTTATTAAAAGCTCTACTCTTAACAGTAAAATCATTTAAAATTCAAATTACGATCCAATGAGAACATGTAAAATATGCGTTTAAAGAATTTTAGAATTTAAAGCTATTACTTAAAATATTCTTCATTGATGATTGATTCAACATTCTTTCCATATATTTTGTTAAATTATGAAACGTACATTCGACGAATAAGTGCATGCTAAATATATGCTACAAATTATTCACACCTCTTCCCAGAAGCAAAATACCTGACGAATATTGTTTCATTGGTAGATAATTTGGCATTCAAAAATCGTTCCGACATTCCGCATAAGATAAAGAACTTAAGACCTTCGTTCGTTTTGAGAATTACATAAAACCTTTCCTTATAAGCATGAAAGTAAATTCCAAAACTGGTTTAAAGAATTTTTTTGAGCCCCTTGTGTCAACAGCTTTCACAAAAAATCTAATCATTATGCAAATTGTACCGCGAAATGGCGGATTTAAGAAAACATGTATTAAAAGTCGCTCCTTCTTATAAAAATGTATCCACCAAGCAAATTTGTATTGGCACAAAATATAGGCTTTCGTTAATAACAATTTATAGAGCGCGAAAAACATTTCAATCTCTGATCTGATTGCTGATCGCTGTTCATTCTGGACTCATTTTGCTGCATTGCGTGAACCGCGGCATATCAGCGATCAAATTAAGTTGACAGGCCATGATTTAATACTGGGCTCGAGTGATCTTTTTTGAAGCATTGAGCGCGTTGTAGTTCAATGTTAAGTGCTTAACCGGCGGCAGTTTTCCTTCTTTCCTTCATTTGGCAGAACTGCGGTGCCAAGTGAGCTAACGGCAACGACCTTCCGCTTGATGGCTGGATGACTGGTGTGAACGCGACTGACCTCAAGCTTTATCGTCATTTAAACTGAAGTGGGCCCCGCGGATTGACTCTTTTAAAGCAAACTTTGGAATTTCGTTCTTGATTCAATATTTGCGTTTTGTGGCAAATTGGGCGACAATGATTCATTTAGTTCACAGCTTCAAATTTAACGACTTCTAAATAAGTGAATTTTAACAATCTTTCCCAGTCGTTAATATAACCCCATTTCACTTTAACACAAGGGTTTGGGCTTGTGGATCATAATTTTCTAAAAAATGTGTCACTATTTTCATCTTTAGCAAAATTTTATGCAAATGTTTATTTATGTGCTTTCTGTTACAGAATTGCAAATAAAACCGAACAAAGCGATTTGGAAACTGGAAGAACTCATAAGTCATTGCGATGTGGGAATCTATAAAAATATTAACAGTTTAGCAGCTTTCTACTTGATTGTAAAATCTATCAGCACAAATTTTCGTGTGAAATTTTTGATCTTAATATAATAGATACATGAAAATAGTTGCATAAAATAAGTTAGGAGTGGCTGTGGCTATTACTTAATTTTTAAACTTTAGACTAAGCAAAGCACGCCTTTTTTAAATAAAGGTACCACAAAGAGTCATATAACAACTTTTATTCTTTTCGTAAAATAACTAAAGTAAGATATTTTTATTGAAGACTAGCTGGGACCTGGCGCGCCTATGCTGCTCCCATAAGCCAATAGTAGTAATCAGGTGATATGAATTTTAATATACATTAGGAGAGTTTGAAAAAGGCAATTTTTTGGTATTTTTGATTCCAAATAACAAAATGTGAATCTATTAGGGATCTGGCATTTTGACCGAGACAATAAAAACCATCCATTGACATGGCATTTTTCGAGATATGAATTTTCATACACAGATGAACTGTCTCAATGAACCGCTTATTTTCTGTATTTTGGATAGCTGGGCAGTAGCGTACGCAGGATGAAACCATGGGGGGGTTTCACAAAACATATTTTGTACACATATTGGGTAAAAAAAAAATTTTCTCATGTAATAGGACTATGTACTTATATTATATTTTATGTTATTTCACTATAAAAATAATTAAAAGAATTGTGAAGAAACATAAATATTAATTTTTGACCATTTTTCGAATATCACAAAATGTCTTGTTTTTCTCCAAAAATCATGGTCTCGTGGTGTGCGCAAGACTTTAGACTTTGATTTAGGGCATTTTTACAATTTTTTTACCGAAAAGAAGGGAACTACTCTGAAAACTTGGTGGCGCGTCGTTTTTGAGTCAGAAAACCGATTGGTGACATTAAAAAAAAAATTTAAAAATTCCTTTTTTTTCAAATTTTGGCCAAAAAAGGCCAATTGTTTTTTGCGTAATTTCATCTGAAAAGACGGAAAATTTCCTACAAAAATCTATATGCCCATCCCGAAACTCAGCGTTTGTCGAGAGCTATAAATAAATGAGAAATACGTGATTTTTGAAAAATCGCGTTTTTTTCAATAACAGTTGTAACTCGGAAACGGCGCACCCAATTGCGCTAAAAAAATTTTGGTATATCACATCGAGTTCACGAACATATTCCCAAAGTTTGAGAGATATTTATTTTTTTGCTATCCCGTTTGAAAAGAATCCACCATATATTATACATCGTTATTCGGAATATTTTTTTAATTGTTTAATAAGTTGATATATTTATTAATTATAATTTTTCCTATTATTATTGGAATTATGGGGGGGGGGTTAACCCCCAGTAACCCCCCCCCCCGCGTTAGCGCCTGTAGCTGGGACCCGGTGCGCCTCGCTGCACCCAACGCTTAAACATTTAAAATCAATCCAAGCCTTCAAAATTCAACTCTTTTTAACCATTAACGAAAAACTAACTATTCCTATAAAAGTTGGAGTCATTAGATTCAAAATACATTATTTGAAGTATGACCAAAATTGCCTGTGTATTAAGGCCTGAACATGTAACCGAAACGAAACGAAACCGAAGCGAAATGAAGGGAATAAATTGTATGAAAATGTATGAACTCAATTATGTAGCGAACGAACCGAAACGGAGCGGAGGATATAAATTCATTTCATTTCGGCTTTCGTTTCAGCTATTCAGCACTGGGAAGTACTGTCAGGTTTCAACGTCAGATTTTCTTTTTCTTTTGTAGATTTCTAATTAACAGAAAAACTATTTTAACATCCGGCATATTATCTTATACATAATGTTTATTTAATTTTGTTGTAGCATTTTTATTTAAATTAAAAACTGTTCAGCCGCTCCTTCATTGAGCATAAAAATTGTCAAGAAATGTCAAAAACCGATTCGGCCCGATTGTTATATAATCGCTATCATATTGGAATTCGTTTCGGTTCCGTTTCGTTTTCGTATCGCTTCGGCTACATGTTCAGGGGCCTTATTCTCTATTACAATATTGTTATATTTTTTAACGAAACTGACGAAATCGTATTCTCTATTACAATATTGCATTAATTTTACATGAAAATGTAACAATATTTTCAAATTTTTACTCGAAAGCTGTTTAGTTTTCGAATCGTATTTAACAATATTGTAATAGAGAATAGGGCCCCAGGCCTTTATACCTAAAAATTCAGAGGTGACGGGTTTCTTTCCTTCTTATCCATTATACATAACTCATCCCACATTTCCGTTTCTTCTTACCATCTTTCCTTGTACGAAAATTCAGCCCTTAGACGGTTTCAAAATTTAAAAATTTAAATATAGGTGCACGCACTTGAAATTTTTTTTGTTCTTTATCATGTAAAAAGTAAGAAAAAAATATGGTCCAAAAAAATGTTTGGCACATACTTTTTTTTAAGGAAATAATAATCTTTTTTGAGCTAAATTTGATGTTTTTTTTAAAGCCCTGAAATAGTCAATAAATATTTTTTATAAATTCTACAGATTATTACCTTTCTATAATGATCAAAATCATAAAAATCAGTTTACAAATAATAAAACTATGAAATAAAATGGCGATAGATATTGTACATTCATTCATGAGATATCGCCGTTTTAAAGATTTTAAATACTCATTTGCGACTTGTATAGGTCATCAGACGTTCAATAGATCGTTTGTTGGACTACGTGGCTAATATTTTCAGGGGTGATTCCTGGATGTATTTGGAGAAAAAACTTGTTCTAGAGAGAGGCTATCCCCACTAACTACTAAAATACAGGTTGTTTAAGAAAAAAAACATAAAATTTAGCTCAAAAAAGATTATTATTTCCTTAAAAAAGTATGTGCTAAACATTTTTTTTGAACCATATTTTTTTCTCACTTTTTACATGATGAAGAACAAAAAAAAAATTTCACGTGCGTGTACCTATATTTAAATTTTGAAACCGTACATACCGCCCATTACACGATAGGTTTTGCTGTCAGTTTTTCCACAGTTTTGTCTACGACTGACGGAAAACCTAACGTCTAAGGTGATGACTGACGTAATCCTCCGTATATTTTGATTTCCATTAATCATGACTGGAGGAATTGATTGCCGCTTGCATGAACGTGTAATGGCCGCCTTAGACTTCCATTCTTCACAGCTCTCGATACTCATAACAAAAGGTTTTCAAAATCTATCCTCGCCTCTAGTATGTCAGAGCAGATGGCCTACGATTCAAAATTCCAATCCTGTATTAGATGACTAATTATGTAGCCTGGTGTAAATGTCTGCATTTTGTATAGTGACAATGCACCGCAGATAGCATGTGTTCTGACGTGAAAAGAGCCGATTCCTAATATAATCTCTATGATTGCAGTAAGATTAGGTATATTATGCACTTGAGATATTGAAGAGGGCATTAGGTTCCAGGTTTTTCAATTGGGCTTTTGGGCGTTTTTTTGTTCCTGCTTGGGCCACCACACTAGTTCAGCGTAGGGTCCCAATCTGTCTAAAAATGGTCGTATAAGTCAATGCATTCGTTACATTCCCAGTTTTTCCCAGGCCATTGTATAAAATGATAAGAATTTTCATCACGCCTTACACTCTTCATTCCCAGATATTTAAAATATTTTCATTACTTTTTTTAGATGTTCCAGTTGAATGGTATTTGAAACAGTGAACAAATACAGTGTAAACGGCAGTGGCTAAATTTTTACACCTAATTGCTATTGGGTCGAAATATAGTAATAGTATCACGTACACTTTTTATGCGACGATTTTAAAGATTTTCTCATTTACAGATATCGTACTTAAATTTGAAGAAAACAAAAAGATATTAAGAAATATTGCAAAAAAAATTGCAGAAAAATCGGGAATACTCATTTTGAGCCCTAAAACCCCCTAAAAAGTGGGCTTCCCGGGGTAGAAAATGGGTAGACGTCATAACCCCTTATTAAGAACCCTAAAAAGAAGCTCCCTGACAACTTTCAGCCTGTACCTAATTATTTCCGCTATGTCGCTTTTTTCGGCTTAATTTACCTGTACTATTAATTTAACCCAGTTTTCTCGCAATTTTACACTGTTTCTTGCGGAAAAAAATTACGTGATATTTGCTGAGACCCCTTATAAATTATACGATTAACGAACGTAATTTACTTCTATTGGAACATTCTATTTTAGAACAATTTTTTTTAAATAACCGTTTACCGTTTTTTACAACGGAAGTTATATTCTTTTAAAACTTCTAACTATTTTTTTAAGGTCGGCTTACACGCAACGATCTGCTTGTGCAAATTGATTGGCCCAAGTCAATTGGTGCAAATAGACTGAGTGAAATTGAATCGGCTTACACGCAACGATTTATTTGTACAAATTAACTGGCGCAAACCAATTGGTGCAAATAAACTTAGTGAAAATGAACCAGTCACCAGGGAACAATTGTGAACTGAAGAACTGAAGTTTTTGCTTTGAAAATGGACAATTTTGAGGAAGAGGTAATTCTTGCAACCCTTTTGCTAATTTGACACGATTATTATATCGTTTTGATCGAAAGCACGAACTTTTGACTCAATTTCAGCATACTTTTTGGTCATTTTTAACGAAATCGACAGATGTAATTGGATCGTTTTGTTCGCCAGCTCCTCATATTATATTGATTATGATAAGGTCGGAGGAGCAGGTGGTCGAACGTCACCGACGTCACCCGAGGGCATGCTGAGGGTTGTAGCTGAGGCTTGAACATCGTTTAAACGCTCATGCCAAAACACCAACCACAAGAACACATATTTTGCACAAGGCAAACTTTTTGGCTTGCGCAAGCCAACCCAACATTTTGGATTACACGCAACGATTCACTTCACAAGCAAATCGTTGCGTGTAAACCGACCTTTACAGAACAATATTTTGTGTGTCTATGTTTTTTTAAAATCTTTTCTGTGTAGCGTAATATGAGATTATAAAGTCCTAAAGCGTATTTCAAAGTAGTAGGGAAAATACAAACTATGACGTATTAAAACACTGTACCTACTCTAAAATTACTATAGCTATTGAAACAACAATTGAATAAAACTTGCTAAGAACAAATAAAAATGATGAGTAGCGACCGCTACACATAATACATAGTACACACTACATAATACATAGTACATAGTCCATAGTATATATCTAGTACATAGTACAAAGTACGTGCAATAGCGAGCAATAATAGTAAGGGTGATGAGCTAGACCAAATTTTTAAAAATGTAAAATGGCTTCACCCAGAATCTGATGGAATGGTGAACATCTAAGGAAGACGGTTAACGACCATTAGCGTGATTGGGACAGCTACGTACTGCCTACGGTATACAGAAACAAGGTAATGTAAAAGACTGAATATCGTATTAGTGCGACGTCACTCGTTGACCTCTTCCCAAATATATCGAATTGTTGTTGTTGTTTTTCTGCATTAGGTCAACGGGTGACGCCACATTTTTCTACGATATTCACAGCTGCCAGTCTATTTTACATTACCTTGTTTCTGTATACCGTGCGTACCGCTCTTCTTAATGGAATACAGGACAGTTATCAACAGTTCAACCAGTCAGACGCCTGCAAGGATAAACTTCGGGATACAGATTACGCTGCCTGCTGATTTAAAGTTTGGAATCGCACCAGAAACAAGTCACCGGCTCAGCGAATACTCCTCTGCACTAAGAGCGAAACTAAATGAAATCCACGAGACGGTCGGAGTAATTCTGCAATCGGGCAGCGGCAGGACGAAGAACCGCTACGAACTAAGAGCGAACGGAACTAAATGTAGCGAAGGCGATTAATTGTAGCTACATATATAAAATCCTCAACGAATAACCCCCAGAACACAATGAGGCCGACAACGACAACTTCTACGGGAAAACAACAACAATTTATACGAGAATTGTCGTTATCGGCCTCATTGTGTACCGGGGGTAAAAGGGAAATCACCAAGTCCAGTCAAAATAGATATTTAACTACGAGATAATTCGAGAGTGCGTAACGTAAGAATTGTCTGAACATTATTCATAAGAAATATTTCAAACTTTCCAATTTTGGAAAAAAAATATTGGTTAACTACGTATTTTTTGGACAAAATGGTAGTTTAAGTAGAAATTATTGTTAAAAATATCTAAAATTGACGACTCATAACTCTGGAAGTTGGTACGACGGAACCGCCACTTTTACAATCTTAAATAGGTGGGAGTATTCTGCGGCCATTCCTATCTTATCCATAAAATTATGATAGACGGTTACAAAAATGCATGGTAATATGTAAAAGTCACCATCACGATTCCCTCCCCCACTCATACAATTTTTTGTTTGTCTGACAAACTCTTATTAACAGTCGGCCGCTTTGTAAAATAGTATATACAAAAAATAGTATATACATATACATATATATTATATTATACTACTTTCATTTTAAAACAAACTAAAAGTACATATTAATCTTCACTGTTAAAATAAACAATTACTTTGAGGTTATATTTTACTTGTAATTGAAAAAATTCTTGTTCCATTAGCTGCGTTCTATTGGGTTTCATTAGCTGCGTTCCTCAGTACTGCTCGTAAATACTTGGGAATACTAAAAAACGCTCAATGGATAGCAGCTAATATACAGTGTCAGTGTTGCCAACTATCGAAATAACACGAAATTCAAAAAGAAGTCAACCGATGCCCTACCCTATAGTTTGTGTATTTAGGCAGTAGTTTCGGTGGACACGGGCAGAGCCTCTGCATAAGCTTGGTTTTAAATTCCACAATTATTGTCCACGACAGTATATCTGCCCGTTTACATTTAGTAGCAGTTAACATTTAGTACCAGATAATCTCTACACGAATGTTTTTACTAGGCAACAGCTACAAATTTAGGATCATTTTAATAAATTTGTGTATAATTTAAAAATAAACAAATAATTCCTCATGTGTGTCCTCGATTTATACGTTTCACTTTGACGATTTCTTCTTTAGTAAGTGCTAAAACCGATATATTTGTTTCGTCTTTGGAATTTTTATATTTAGTTAATCATTGTGTACTCGAAATTACAAATGTTAATCACCAATACTAGCCACTCCCTGTTTTATTAGAATCAATTTACCGCTAATTTATGCTTAATCTTTCATTTATCAGGCATTTAAAGCAACATTTTAAATAAATGACAATTTTTCTTTCAGATCACCCACAAAATAAGCCAATAAATCCCACATAACACGATGACTTTGCCAAGAATGGACTCACGTATTGGCTTGGACTACATCGTCGAAAATCGTGAATATGTTTCAAAATTAGGGGCGGCATTGGACACAAACAACACCACCGTAAAGAAGCAAGTTTTCGAACTATTATCAGCACTCTGCGCTTACAATTCTGAAGGTTATTTACGAGCAATTGAAACTTTAGAATATTACAAGGTAAATAAATGGCTACGCATGGTAATACCAAACCATCAATAATCGGTTTATCCTTTTTAGAATCTAAAAAACGAACGATACCGCTTTAAAGTGGTTGTCAGCGAATTAGAGAGGGCGACTATCGTTGAATATCAAGTAGCCTTACTGGCATTTATCAACTGTGTTATAATTTCAGCCTCAAGTCTACAAGAACGGTTAAGAATTCGAAATGAGTTTATAGGTAAGTCAGCAAACACCACACTACACCACACCTATTCATTCTCATTCATTTTAAGAAGGAAATAATGCACGTTGCAACAAATAATTAATCTCCGTTCGCCACAGACTTTTCTGTCTATGAATTGTACACAAAGGGGCTGTTGCCCCACTGGCTCTATATGAATACCATATTAGGTTGTTTGACGTTAGCACGTTAGTAATTAACGGTCATGTCACGGCTAATAAGTCTCTCCAGTCTTGCTTTGAGTTTTTCTGCAATTTAATGGGTCATAATGGATGCCAACCAGTTTGTTTGTATGATCCCTGAAGACCAATAAATAAAGGCTTCCAAAAACAAACGGAAATCGTTTGCATTCTTTCAGAGGTGATTCAAAGAAGTCGAAACCGGTATTTTTTTACAATATTATTAATCGTAATTGAATGCAGATTTTTATTGTTGAACACTAACAGTCAATGGTGGGTTTTAATGATTTTATATATTAAACGAATATCAGGAATATTTAAGTATGTTGGCGCAATTAGAATGGCGGTTTAATTATGAACCTTTCATTTGGTTATAACTTGCAACTTAAAAAGCAAATCATGGATTGAAGATTTCGAAGTTCGTCACAGATAAAATTTGGAGCTCCGCATTTCCTACAATTTTACAATTGGTGACAGAGCTCCTGTATACTCCCGTTCATCGTACAGTACAATATCGAGCAATAAGTAGGTAAAAATTGGGTGTAAACCACATCGCGTGTTTGTTCCGCCGGATTTCATCGACTGTTGCCGCGACCGAACGCTTCGAAGATTGAACAGGGGCGGTAGCACGTAAGTTGTTTCAATCGACTTCTTCATACAAAAATTCAGAATTTTTGTATGAAGAGGTCGATTGAAACAACTTACGTGCTACCACCCCAGGAACTCGATTTCCTCATTACAGGTTAAGGGCTAGTTATAGGCGGCAAAATAAGAGAAAGCAAAGAAATTTCTAAAAGAAGGTATACAAGTAAGAAGGACTGATATCTAAATGGAAAGGCGGAGGAATATATCGCTTCCTTAACCGTTTCGAACATTAAAGTGAAACCCCAATGTACACTTCGCTTGCTTTGCTTTTCAGAGCTTTTCAAATTTCAAATTTGAAAGTTGTGCCTAAGCCACTTGGCATTTGGTTTTGCCTCAATCAAAGCATTGGTTTATTTGATACCAGCAAGAGCCCGCGTGCGTTGCCACGCCTTGAGATAAAAAAATATGAGAGTGCTTAAGACCACACTTTAGAAGTAAAACTTTTTTGCCCAACAACTGCCGCAATTCAATTTCGTCGTCTATCCTTTTTGGCACGGTGGCATAGTTCTTCATTTCTGATTCTATCTTGCCACCGGATTTTTAGGATACGGCGTAGGCATCTGTTGATGAACACTTGTTGGCGCCTTGTGATGAATTGGGTGGCTTTCCATGTTTCGCAACCGTACAAAAGAACTGTCTTAACGTGGAGTTGAATAGCTGAGTCGAACTTTTCCTCATAGTCTATGAAAGCAATGTAAAGGGGTGATGGTAATTTAGTCGACTGCTCCACTATGATTCTTAAGGTGTTAATATGGTCTATGCAGGAGTGGCCCTTTCTAAATCCAGCCTACTGTCTTCTAAGCGTTCGGTCTAGCGCCTCTCTTATCCTTGATAATAATATGTGGTACAAGATAATAGACAGATTCCTCTCCAGTTGTTACATATTGTTATGTCCCCCTTTTTTGGTATTTTGACTATGATACCTACCGGAAAGGTTCAGGTGTTCCATGCTAGTTCCAGGATTGGCTATAGAGCATTTGCTATGAGACTTGAGTTGGCTTTCGACAATTCTGGCGCGATGTCATCTTTTCCAGCTGCTTTCCCATTGGTCATTGCATGAATTGCGGTTGTCTTGGATGGGCCACGAGTAGTGATTCTTATTGGCTGTGCATCACATTAAAGCTCCCTGAAATCAAATGTACTAAAATGAGAAGTCGGAAACAGTTGCTGAGATAATTCTAAAACAAATAGCCTTCGTTTCGTTGTCTTGAGTAGAACATTTTTTTAGTCTTTAACATGAGAATGCTTTCTCAGAGTAAGACACTGGGAATTCTTGAGCCTAGCAATCGTATTTCTTCGCTCAATACTTATATTTTTCGACCAAGGTAAGTCTTTCTCGAAATAAGATTGTTTAATTTTTTACTCAAGAAACTAAATTTTTAATTCATCGGACTTTTTTCGCTTTCCGGGCGCGTATCACACGTACCATGCATCACAACTATTAAGACCGATTTTAGAACTTGAATTATAATATCATCGGTTTCGTATTTTTTTTTACTTCAAGTCAACTTTGCCTTCACCCAAGACAATAAAACCAAGACTATGAGTATTGCTTATCCCGAGACAATTTTATTTTCGTTATATCCAAAGCATGAGTTGCTGAGTTCAAGAAAAAGTGCTTTAAGCCAAGAAATTTATTTTTATCAATGTGGTTTGAACGATAAAAGAGAAAGGGTAGGTTAGGGGTTTGGAGGGTGCTTGAGTAGATGCCGATGAACCTTTCGAACCGTTCGAACAGAAGCTCTCAAGGAATTCTGCGCAGCCAGTGGATAATGTTTTTAAAAAAAAATGTTCAAGGGTGTCCGGGGAAAAACACTAAATCTCACCAAAATGTCCGGGGTTTTCGAAGATTTTGTCCGGCGTCGGCAATTTAGGTGATGGCAGCCTTAGTTATGAGTCCTCAAAGTCAAAATTTTGTTGTTTTTAACTAAAATTTCACCTTCAACAACCGTAGTTAACCTATGTATATACTTTTTTTTCGAAAATTAGAAAGCTTGGAGTATTTCCTACGAATAATTTCCAAACAATTTTTACGCCACGGCCTTTACTTTTGAAGTTATAAGGAATTTTGGAAATTTGGCCTTATTTGGTGCTTTTCGGCAAAGGTTGGGTGAAAAAGTACTAAAGTACGCCCTAGCGGCTAAACCGTTACGTATTGCCTCGGCTAACGGTGTAACGGGACCGCTTTATAATACCCAAAAACCCCTAAATACAAAGTCTGAGCAGCTAGAAAGTATATTACTATGCTTTGCACAGGGCCGGATTTAAGCATAGGCAACATACATAGGCGCTTGCCCAGGGGCCCGCACCACACAGAAAAATATTTTATGCAGTCCACCACATAAGACACCGACTTTGCCGCGGAGGCGCATAGATTATGTTTCTATTGACAATGTTCATAGAAATTGTTACTTCCAAATATATTTACAACTCGAGCTATTTCAAACTATGCAAGAAGCTTGGCAAGACGTTGCGATTTCGGCCAATTAGGTCACGGGAGCTTCCTTCAAGCTTCAACTCAGTAGTAATGAACGAATAAATATTTCACATAATGCACGGTACGATCCAATCGTAGAATAATGAAAAGTTTGTTAAACAACGAACTTTTCGTCATTTGACAACCGCACTGTAAATTCACAAAGATGTTTTGTAAGAATCGAGGGGAAAAGGCGTATATGAGCCCTTCCTGTATTCCTGCCCCCTAAATATTATAATTCGGCGCTCCGTCCTGCGCTATACATATTATACATAATTTTATCATCATCACATTGAGGGTATCTACACTACTCCTTCAACTGTTACCAAACCGGTTTTATAGGAGAGAGGTACAGAAAGGGCAAGAGGGAAGTGTAGTAACACGCTTTTTTTTGTGTGTTCCCGAGTAAAAATAAATGATGGCCTTAGAACGGGCAAATACCGCCTGTGATTGAAACATAGTCCTCGGCCAGCTGGCGGTTAACAGAAGGCTCGTTGCAGGACAGTACGGCCGTACAGGGGGCGATTGACGGTGAAACAACGGCCTTACAGTTCCAATAACGGCCATACGACGGTGGTACGACAGCCATATGGTTGCTATTACGGGTATACGACGATGGTACAGTGGCATCCCTCGCCTCCGCCGTCCTCCCCCTCCTATAAGAAAATATATTTCACTGCAATTAAATGATTGATTTTTTTTCGGTTGTGTTTTTTTTTCAAGCCGTTAAATAACAAAATTTCCCACTAAAATATAAATCAACGCACCACACACTTCACGTACAACAAACCGAGGACTGGCGAGCTCGTTTCCCTTGTGCATCGATATCTTTAAGTAGGATAAATCGAAAGAACCATTGTACATAACGAAAATGATGAAGTTCCCATAAAACACATTCAACAATACATTTGGTGCAGATTCTTTTTTTGGCTCAAATTTCCCGTCGAATGCCCGTTTCTACAGCTCAGTACTTGGACTTTTAAATCTTTTGGTCAAATTTGGCCGTCGTAAGGCCGTATGTGCTCCCATTAAAAATAGTTAAAAACTCTACTTCCATCATATGCACCTTAAAAAGCCAAGCGGCCGGTGTTCGCCCTTTGTAAGGCCGGTTTTTATTTTTACTCGGGTGGTAACAGAATTCTTCAATTTTCAATCATATTTTCGTAATCCAGACCAACGGCCAAGCAAAAATTAATAGGTTCAGAGTTTCAGATCATCGATTTCTTTTCACTTTGTTTCATTTTCCCTGCTTTACTTTCATGTGCTCTTGAAATATCCCTAGCTTGTTTATCCGATCAGAATGATCCCGGTCAAAGGGAAATTGGCAGGAGTTAATAAAAATACAGCCAAACCTAACATAACCTGCTCGGTCGAAGGGGGATCCTTCCAATTGTCCAAAACTCATATTGTCTGGCCTGGTGTGATGCCCTAGCCTAGGTCAATGTAGCAGGTCAGGATAACCCTGGCAATGTCCAGTTGCAGGTTTCCGAACTTCCTGTAGATGACGTCTTCCTCCAGGTCTATACCACACCACAGTTCTTTTTATTACGCGAGTCCAATATGTTACTACTGGAGAAGGTACTAGCGAATGTATAGAAAATGAATTTGAAACTGTTAAAATATTGTTCTATTTCTAATGATTTGAATTTTTTTTTTTGGGAAGGGGGCCCGCACCAGAGTTTCCGCCTAGGGGCCTTCAGATCCTTAATCCGGCTCTGGCTTCGCATCGAATTTTCAGCAAAGCTTTATACATAGCGCCCCTTAGGGGTATTTTTCGAAAGTGATGGACGTCACCAATTGCTTTCTCGTACATAAAAACCTCTAAATACAAAGTCTCAGCAAAATAGAAAGCATATTACTAAGCTCTGTATCGAATTTTTAACAAAACGCTATAGCAGCGCCTCTTGGGGTGATTTACGTAAGTAATGGACATCACCAATCGCTTGCTTGTAACCAGAAACCTCCATGTATAAATTTTCACCATCGTAGAACGTATATTACTATGCTTCTTATCGAATTTTTGGCCACAAAAAATTCCGTCTAGGGCCGCCTGTTTGACACCCCTTGTATACAGGAATTGTGTATTTTAACCTAGTCGGAAGGCATTATATTCGTGAAAGATCGCGTTAAAAATATTTTTAAATTCAATTCTTTGTATCGAGATTCTCAGTGAATTTAGTCATGTCTTTACCAACTAAAAGAATTTTTTTGAATTTGCAACAATTATCGCTATATATTATCACATCGATATTTTTTTACATTTGAATAATTATTGTGTTTATTTCGCCATCCCATGTCTGTTAATCGCTTCAATTTTATTGGTTGGATTATCCGCATTTTAAGACTATCCGCATCTCTACGCAATCTTCTAAAGGAGATTGATATTGATTAACTCCGAAGTCAATGCTCTATTCTCGGATTCTAATTCTGATAGTTATGCATATCAATGGATTAAAATACATGAAATTATCTAACCTCTACATGCTGCGACCGTCCGACTTGCAGACGCAAAAAACTTTTGATTTTTTTAATGAATGAATGAATGAATGAACCGATAATTGAAAGTGAATCAACAACAATAAGTATAACAACAACAAAAAGAGAACAACATCTTCAATTTTCAATTGACTTTACGTGCCATTTATAGCGATATAAGAACTCGGTAATCGAATAAACAACAATTTGTCATCGTTTCAATTGAGTAATCTAATATCGCAAAGCATAAAACTTGATCAAACTGTATTCGTAGAGATTAATTTGCGCACAAGCGACACAATCAGAAATATTTTAAGAGAGCACGGTATACATGTGCCATTTCATAGCAGAACAGCCTCCGGTTAAGATCAAAAGATAATCCCCGTAATACACTGTCTGAGCTAACATCTTTCGCCAATCATATTTTATAGATCCTCACCATGATCACAATGAATTTTTGAATCTTTGAATTTGTTGCGACGTGCTTTTAAAAATATGCAATTAATAATTACCCATTTAGCCCAATAGGAGTACTCGCGACTACTTAATATTTAATGGCGATTTTTAACATTATTTTTCTTTTAAATATGCTTTCAGGTCTTAAGGTTATACCAGTTTTAAATAATCTGAGGTAAGTTCAACTTTTTTAATTTTTTTTTATATCATATACAAGTATAAACTTTTACTACAAAATCGAACGCTAAAACTCTAATTAACTTCTGTATGTGTACAAGAGTGTTATCAACCAATTAAGAAACCATATAAGCAGGATTTAAAAGCCATCCAAACCGCCTAGAGGAGCAATATTAAATAAAAATTTGGCCGACCAAGCGCTTGTACGTAATCGCACAACCTGTAATTAAAGATTCATAAATTATCCAATTAATATAATTCAGTCGGTGTTTACGAGCTGCATAAATTACTTGGATTTGATTTTTACATTTTCACGACGATACAGAGTGTCTGCACCTGTTTATTCGATAAATATTTTATTTTTTAATGATCTTACATAACAGTAATTCTTTTTTTTTAATATCTTTCTGATAAAAGAGATAAGCAAATGCTTTCATACTATAGAATGTGCATTTTTGTTGTGGGTAGGTGGCATAATAAAATGAAATCATACGAAAGTGTTGGCGATGGAATTTATGTTTCGTTTATTATTAAGACAATTAAGTTATTTTCAAAAGAGACAAATCTAAGTTAATGGCAAATGGCTCTGATAACCTATTATTTTCATTGCGGGCTTTTACTGATGCCATGTGGTAAGGCGGTATTTATCAGAAGAATGATTTTTTTTATCTAATTCGTTGCATCGACTATAAAGCCAAGTTTCGAATACTTCTGGTGCCATTGATGTCAGCACTAGTCAAAAATAAGCGCATTCCTTCAAAGGAGAATGAATTTCAATTTTCAACAAAATTCACAAGTGGACAAATAAATATATTAACGCTTACACACTGACTTAGTTACTTTAACTGCTCTACAACCAGGATCCGGTCATGGCCTCATGCAACTTCTCTCTTCACCGCTCCCGATTCTGAGCCAGCCATCCAGTTTGACATCGTCAAGCTCCGGGCGTCCTGACCCACCCCATTGATCTTACCGCAGAGAACTTTCCGTACCCACTGCCGTTAGTCCAGTCAAAATAGACGAAAAACAGCAGAAATTGATTGATAACTGGTAAGTTGCTGAAAATTGGTACACACCTTAAAAACATCATTATACATAAAATGTCGAGACTGACACTCGATCAGTCAGGAGGACATTTTTTTATTCAAGGTCAAAAGGTCAAAATGTCAGTTTTTTTGCAAATCTCTCTTAAACGGTAAGTCTTATCATAAAACAGTGTTCACAAAGTTTGTAGATTAAGCGATTATCTACAAAAAAAGATATTATACATTTTCCCGTAGGAATTGCCATTCATGAGATATCGCCGTTTTAAAGATTTAAAATACTCATATGCACTCATTCGCGACTTGCAAAGGTCATCAGACGTTTAATAAATCCTTTGTTGGCCTACGCGGCTAATATTTTCAGGGGTGATTACTGGATGGGTTTGTAGAAAAAAATTGTTCTAGAGAGGGCAGCTATCCCCAGTATCCACTAAAATACAGGGTGTTTACGAAAAAAGAAATGAATCTTTTTAAAATTTACTTAAACTTCAATTAATCCTAGACCAATTATCGTAGAGCAACGAAATTAGGTTCATCTTTGAGGTAAATGTCTATTCTTTAATTTGATATAGAAAACAGAAACTTGAGTGATACGTAGGTTTAACATATGGGCAAAATGGTGAAAAACGAAGAATATTGGGATTTTCCTCACACTTTAAAGCTACATATCTTCTAAACGGAGTCACTCAAGTTTCTATTTTTTATATCTAATTAAATAATACACATTTACCTCAAAGATGAACCTAATTTCGTTGCTCTACGATAATTGGTCTAGGATTAATTGAAGTTTAAGTAAATTTAAAAAAGATTCATTTCTTTTTTCGTAAACATCCTGTATTTTAGTGGATACTGGGGATAGTCGCCCTCTCTAGAACAATTTTTTTCTCCAAACCCATCCAGGAATCACCCCCGAAAATATTAGCCGCGTAGGCCAACAAAGGATTTATTAAACGTCTGATGACCTTTGCAAGTCGCGAATGAGTGCATATGAGTATTTTAAATCTTTAAAACGGCGATATCTCATGAATGGCAATTCCTACGGGAAAATGTATAATATCTTTTTTTGTAGATAATCGCTTAATCTACAAACTTTGTGAACACTGTTTTATGTTAAGATTTACCGTTTAAGAGAGATTTGCAAAAAACTGACATTTTGACCTTTTGACCTTGAATAAAAAAATGTCCTCCTGACCGATCGAGTGTCAGTCTCGACATTTTATGTATAATGATGTTTTTAAGGTGTGGACCAATTTTCAGCGACTTACCAGTTATCTATCAGTCAAATGTCTATTTTGACTGAACTACTACCGAACTTTATTTTCTGCACGACATCTATGGGTGCGTTTTTTAAATTAACTGGATATCAACAAGGGAAATTTTATGAAGCGCCAACTGAATCTATCGGAAGTTGAAAAAAACCCGTCCTATCGCTCTGCTGAATCCAGAAAAAAAACTTCATTTGAAACGTGTTTTATTCGAACGAGTTTATTAGATATTAGAAAAACTAATCAATTTAAGGTGCTTGTGACCCTTAGCCCAAGTCTTTCCATTTAAACAAAAAAAAAGGCTTGACAGAATGTTATGAAATTTTTTCAGAGCATGTTTTCGTTAATACGCGCCGATCGGCATCTCAACAAAGTCGTTATCACATATGGAACGGGCGATATTGGGCAGGTACAAAAATCACGAACTTCGTTCAAACAAAAAAACGGCTGGACCGATTTTTATGAAAATATTTTCAGATTATAACTTCGGTAATACGCTTCGATCGGCACCTCAATGAAGTCGATATCTTTTTTGGTTCGCGCGAGATCGTGCAGGAGAAAATGACCACATACGTACGCATACACACGCATACTTCTTCTCAAATTTTTGCTTAAAATGCTATATGAAAATACGTTGAAAATTACGATTTCAATTTTCGGACCGATTACAATAATTTCCCTATAAACTGGGAAGTTAATAAGAGGGCGGTAAAATTTTCTTCCACCCCGGGCGGCTGACACCCACGCGACGCCACTGGGGTGAAGGGATGGGAAGTAAATGGAGGGGGTTAAATTATCGTAGGGGTGAAATTACAAGACTATTATCTATCAAGTAGATCTCTCATCATATTACATTCAAGATAAACTAACTTCCGTAACTAAGGACTACGTTTTCATCTATATATATATAAAAATGAATGTGTGTATGTATGATCGCTATAGGCTCCTACACCGTGCAACCGATCTTAATGAAATTTTAACCATGTGCTATTTACATTCAAACTTAGAACATAGGCTATTTTATTACTTTCTAAAGCCACTCCTAGATGGCGCTGTCATGGAGAGCTTCGTTGAAAATCATCAGGTAGTAAATAACGAATTTATGATCAAAACTTATTCAAAATTGTGGGGCCAATATGGCGGAAGAATTTTGCCAGATCACCTGATTACTACTATTGGCTTTTGGGAGTAGCATAGGCGCACCGGGTCCCAGCTAGTAGTATATATAGTAGGGTGGGTCAAATATTTTTGCGGCCCATTTCAGCGAAAATCATAAAATTCGTGTTATTTTAAGAATTTTTCGCGAAGAAACTATATATTTTGGATGAAGTCTACCGCCCCCCCCCACTTTTCAAAAATAGATTTTCTACTAAATGATTATTTTTATTAAAAACACTTTTAAACAAATCGCTATAACTTCTAAAATAATTGTAGTAGGATAATGATCTTCTGCTTGTTGGATCAGGAATTTCCCCAGCTATATATTTTGGTTGAAGTCTAACCCCCCCCCCCGAAATTTTCAAAAATATATTTTGTACTAAATGATTATTTTTTTAAAATGACTTTCCAAATATCCCTATAACTTCTAAAATAATTGTAATAGGATAATGATCTTGTGCTTATTGGATCAGGAATTTTCCACAAAACAAAATATATTTTTGAAAATTGGGGGGGGGTTAGACCTCAACATCCTACAAGCAGAAGATCATTATGATCCTACAAGCAGAAGATCATTATCCTACTACAATTATTTTAGAAGTTATAGCGATTTGTTTGAAAGTGTTTTAATAAAAATAATCATTTAGTACAAAATCTATAGTTTCTTCGCGAAAAATTCATAAAATAACAAGAATTTTAAGAATTTCGCTGAAATGGACCATGTTACATTCTTTGCGAACAATTTGACCAACCCTGATATATAGCCAATGATGGAGATGACCAGGATTGTGATCAAAATTATGTAATTCTAGGCTACTACTTTACATGTCAAAGCGGGGTTCGTACTTTAGGCACATCTGCGCAGGTTGCAAATGTCTTTGGTATTTAGGTATGCACGACATGCTATACAAAATATTAGATACCCTGATGACTCCTTGTTAAACACACACTGGATGAAGCAAACCGAAATGATGACAATCTTGGAGTCCAAATAATTAATGAATGATATATCAAAACACCGTTCATCATTAAAATCCATATGGTGGGCTTTGGTAATGGGGTGGGGGTATGGGGCTTTGTGCCCATTAAGACTTTTGATCTACATGGAGGTTAGATGGTCAGATGTTAAAGTGTCATTGGTTGCCTACGTGGTAATTCAGTAATCAGGAAAATCCAAAGAATGGGTCTTGGTGGAGGTGGGGGTGGGGACCTGGCGGGGTAGAGGTTAAATGGTCGGTGGTTGAAGGGTTAAAGGGTGGTTGTTTGGAGTAGCTGTCGGGTAGACTACAAGAATAAATTGTTTTACATTCAGAAATCAGTTATTTCCCCCTAGCCCCTTGGTTTGGTTTTTGGTGTGGGGAGGGAAGGAGAGGTTATGGTACTTTATGCCCATTGAGACTTTTGATCTACATGTTGAGAACTATCACCTGCAAAATTTCAAGAAAATTACCCGAAAGCAATTTTCCATAGGAAAAGTGCGGGGTCCTTTGCTCGCTCACAAAGAATTCATAGGGAGCGTTTAGGCCCAAGTTACTTTAACGGAGCTAGGCATGTGCTGTTAGCTAAATTATTTCTGGTTTTTGGTTTAGCTAAAATGTAGCACAGCTCAAAACTTTCAAAAGGGATTGACGTATACTTGTAAATTTTTGTTGTAAGCAAATAATTTAGTAATATTTCAATACAACATGAAGAGATTATTACTATTATTAATTTTTTTGCTTACTATTTTAGTTGTAAAATGAGAACTGTCAAATGGCAAGCTAGGAACGGTGCTAAGTTAACAGCGTTAAAGTAACTTGGGCCTAAACGCGCCTATAGCCTTTCATTTTTAACTTTAAAGTCAACGATGGTAGGTTTCATCCTACCTATCCCGAGCACATACTAGTGTCTAATATGACATCTGTAATACGCATCATACTTAGGTTGTTGCCAGACACCACTCCCAGTCCATCGCATCTCTTGAATGGCGGTTATGTCCGCTTTATTCTTTGGCAGGGTATCGGCAAGATGTTGTGCAGTTCAAGTTCTGTACAGAGTTCGAAAGTTCCATGAGAAAATTCTTAAACCGTTTTGAATTCATCGTCGTTTTTTCCAGTATCCGAAGCATCCGTAATATTTTTGTATTCCGGGTGAGGTTATTAGCCTCACGCCAACCTTACTTGGATGGTAGTAGCACAATCATATTAGCCTATCCTCTCTCATAAGATAATTACCAGTGACCACCACTAGGAGGTTATGATGGCACTTCCAACAGCCCGAGATAGTTGCGGCACGTGCATATTTTCATATACTAAATGTTAATCCCCCTATTCCGCTGATAACTGACCACCAAATTCCAAAGTCATTTAAAACTAAACCCCATTTTGGGCGTGATTGATTAATTTTAGAAGTATAATCTTTGAGACTGATAAATATGGTTGTACAGCATTAACTTGTGATTGCTAGACATGCTGTAATAAATTTGTTCCTAGTTAAGTTTATTTCTCTTAATTACATATTTAACCTTTTACATTTATGAAATCGCATCAAATTATAATTTTGTTATTATGAGTTAATTAAAAACTCAAACCCAACATAAAACAATAAAACAGAAAGCTTCGTAAACATTCCTAAATTATTCAAATCCGTACTTGGGACCTTCATAAACACCAAATTCTTAATTCCGAAACAAGCCACCGATACAGCTTCATCCGTTCCGTGCCCATGTGCATTAACGTAATGATTATAATTTTCTCCTATTTCCTTTTTTGTAAGATGTCGCATAATTAGGCCAACAGCATGCCAGAAATTTAAGCCCAAATTTTATTGAGCGATTCTTTTTTCAGGCCCTTTTTATATACTTTATGCTAGCA
Organism: Thereva nobilitata; assembly: GCA_963855945.1. Lineage (NCBI taxonomy): Eukaryota > Metazoa > Arthropoda > Insecta > Diptera > Therevidae > Thereva > Thereva nobilitata. The sequence goes on from OY979696.1 coordinate 85,525,728, forward strand.
CTTATACACTAGCTTTCTGAAGAAAGTTCGCCTCCCAAAGCTCCAAGGCTCCACTATGCGGAGTAAAATATGCGCACGCACCACGTGCAGTATTCAATTAGATCCTTTAAGGAAGGTTGCAGTTAGAAGTGAAATTTATGTAATACATAGTGGACAAATTAAATTTAGTTTTTATTTCATATAAATGATTTTAAATTAATTCGAAGGACCTCTCGAGGTTAAGTGCTAGTTGTTCGGGCGTAGAAAGGTCACAGCAAATAATCTTTCACATCCTCGATTTTTTGTTAAACTGTTTTCATTTTGTGCCTTTTCGCTGCAACGCTTTAAAATTTTAAAGCTAAAAAATTGTTTGCTGATAAAAGAGCTCTTGTAAGTGTCAGCTTTGAAGTGCTTAGACTCTTAAATGATAAATAGTCTGTTATTTTGGATAGTTTGCATCAAGTTGTTTTATTATTCAGCTGCATATATCCTTAAGGCTTGTCATTATCGATTTTTGAAACTACTGCATTGCTTATAAATCACCTTTAGTCTCTGTACATCTATCGATGTCAAGAGATCAACTCAACATTGGCTAAATGAGTTTTTATCTCAGCTGATCGAGTTTTTTCGTTTATTATTGTTGTTTGTTATTTTTGTTTTTATTTACCTTTTATTTTTTCGTGACAGACGTATAGCTCATAGTGTGGGAGATATTATTGTACAATTGGACGTATTCGACGAGCAACGAGAATGCGACGAGGCTCAGAGCTTGCAAGGTCCGAATGGAATAAACTTAAACTCCCATCTTGATGTCTTCTATGCAATTTTGCGGCAGGTCAGTAACATTTTTATTTTTCTATTTGATTTATTTCGATATTTTCCCGTCGTTTGATTGTAGGTGGCTGATACTCCACAAGAAATACCCTTCTTGAGTATTCTTCAACATTTGCTCAGGATAGATCCGAAGGAACCGATAAGTGATATAATTTGGGATACTACAGAAAAACTTGTACATCGAGCTACATTGCTAGAAAATCATGAGGATTCGGCGAGACTGTTGCGGGCCCCAAGTGTTCAAAAATTTACATGTCCGCACTGTCGTGGGGAAGCGACTAGTCCAAGTCGGAAACAATCTGTAGTACCAACAACACCAAATAGTGTTCACTCTCCAGTGTCAACACCTAGTTTTACTCCAGCTCCCCCACCTCAACCACCACCACCGCCACCAGCTGCACCTCCTCCGCCCCCACCACCACTAATGGCTGGATATAATATACCTGGTGCTCCGCCTGCACCACCTCCTCCAGCTCCAAATCTTTTATCCGCAAATCCTTTAGAAAAATTTAATCGGCCAAAGACTCCAGACATAGCTATGATTGAATCTGTGAAATTGTTACCACAACAGGAAACGCCAGCACCAAAGTCTAAGATGAAAACTATTAATTGGAATAAAATCCCGCCAAATAAGGTTATTGGAAAGCGTAACATTTGGGCTCTAGTTGCCGATTCACATCAGGACAGTCCAATGGCGGATTTAGACTGGAATGAGATGGAAGGACTTTTCTGTTTGCAAACAACAAGTAGCCAGGGATCGCCTAAATTAGGCAGGGAAAATGGAGGTTGTGATACTTTAGACAGGAAAACCAAAAAAGAAAATTCTGAGGTAAGTTTATGTATAAAATGTTAAATAAATTTTAGCACTTAGTATTAAAATACATATAAGGAAAATTTAGAAAATCAATAGCAATATGTAAATCAAGCCTTTTGCAAAAAAATATTAAGACCTAAAATGTAACAATCAATCCTAAACCGATAAAACGGTCAACAGAACTGGCGGTGGGGTGTTTTCATAAGCAAGTGCGCAACACTCAATTTTAGTCATAAGGGTTGTCCTGGGGGTGGTTAGAGGGTTGGTTTTATTTTTATTGAATTCGCCATACCCAAATTAGTAAAAGGTGACATTGTCAGCGCTGTGTATCAGCTCTACCGCAGCTAAAATTTTTTTGATGTACATATTTCGTTCATTGAACGTTCAGCTCTTCAAGTACCTAAAATATTTTATTTCAATATGATCCCAATGTCGTCCCATCCTAAATTTTTGCCATATACATATGAATACTCCAATTCCAAAGCTGCTTCCTTCCATTTTTAAAAATCAGTAAAGCAATGGCGGTTTCAACCTCTAAACAAACTTCTTTAACCAATCTGGAGCGCGTTCAAAAACTTTACTATGGTAAACCACGAGGTAAGCTGTGGTTATGCTGCATCACTTCACTTAGCCACGAAAGTTTATATTTAACCATGGAGGTTTTTGAACGCACCGTGGTTAACTACAGGTTAAAGAAGAAAAAAAATAAAAATAAAATAGTCCCCGCTAATTGCTTCAATTATTTCATTAATTATTTATTTGCAATAATTCCACAAATCCCACTTTTATTTGTTCATTTGTTTAACATAAAAACAACTTTCAGAGAGTTGTTTTTATTCTTCTTCTTCTTAACTATCGCTAACCATGCTCCCGAGCAGGGTTAAAATTTAACTACACCATGGTTAACCACGGGAGTTTTTGAACGCCAAAAAGTTGTGCTCGTGGTTATGTTGTAGTTAACCACGAAGTTTTTGAACGACAAAAGTTAACCATAGGTTACCATGGTTAACCATAGTAAGGTTTTTGAACGCGCTCCTGGTAAACTTTTTTCAGTTTTACAGCTTGGTGGACATACATTTAGCAAGTTTAGTCATGAAATGGGTAACATATTCGTTAAAGGAGCCTGTTCAGAAACCAAAACCGCCACTACCTCACTGGTTTTTCAAAACGGAAGGAAGCAGTTGTGGAATTGGAGTATTCATGTGTACCTTAAAAGTGTATGCACAAAAAAATAAATGAAAAAATAGTATTTTGAGATAATTTCAAAAAAAAACTAATAATACTATGTTGTATATCAAATTAAAACCATATTAAAGCAGAAGAAATTGGTTCTACTTTCAGCTTTCTATATTAAATAGTTTTTGAACTAGAACAATTTCAAGATTTCAAAATTTGCTAAAATTTTGCGATTTTCGAGTTTTTGAAAACTTATAACTAAAACATTAGAAGCCCAAAAAATCTGAAAATTTCTTTTTTTCCTAATTTCCACCACAAGAACAAATAAAACTTATAACTATCGGAGGTGTTGAGGTCCGAAATTATTTTAAAATTGGTTGATTTGATGTGGAATTTTTCTTAGGCGTGTTAAGGCTACTCTTTCACTATTATTACGTTTACATGCTTACTTGAAGTATACTTTAGGGTGGGTCAAAAAAATCAATTATTTTTTTTTTACAAGTGCCACCGAAAAATTGGTTGCTGGACACCTTACAAAAATTCTCACTCAATATGAGCTCTTAATTTTAATAGGAAGATCCTCCGCATCGCAGTTTTTTATTTTTTCCTCAGTCCAATAGAAAAAAATGCATACCTCATCATTAATTGATTGTACAGAAAAATGTTTTCGGAGAATTTTGTAGGAAATTTAATGCTCTACAAAAAAGGTATATTATATTTTTTCTGTAAACCTCACCATTTGGAAGATATTGAAGATTTAAGTTTGATTATTTTAAGACAAATTTCATTTTTGTTTCGGTAAATCTACAGTACACCATGACCACCTCCGATTTTGATGAAATTTTCACACAATGTACAGTTAACTATGCACAAATCAACTGCATTAACAAAAAGTGTCGCTCAAGTCCCGTTTCGCTGTAATTCCACTCCAAAGTACCGTAATTTCAATAATTGAACAGGTGATAACTCCTATGTTATTTCACCAATATTGATAAATTTCCACACATTATGTATTTTGACGTGGACAATTTATTTTTTGGAAAAAAATTGGCACTTATGCACCGTTATCTTTTTATTTAACAAAAATGAAATTTGTCTTAAAATAATCAAACTTAAATCTTCAAAATATCTTCCAAATGGTGAGGTTTACAGAAAAAATATAATATACCTTTTTTGTAGAGCATTAAATTTCCTACAAAATTCTCCGAAAACATTTTTCTGTACAATCAATTAATGATGAGGTATGCATTTTTTTCTATTGGACTGAGGAAAAAATAAAAAACTGCGATGCGGAGGATCTTCCTATTAAAATTAAGAGCTCATATTGAGTGAGAATTTTTGTAAGGTGTCCAGCAACCAATTTTTCGGTGGCACTTGTAAAAAAAACATAATTGATTTTTTTGACCCACCCTAGTATACTTGAAGTAGTTTTCAAGTAACAAAATATGCATATAAACTCGTCCTGACTTCAAGTATACTTGAGTCAAGTAAATCACCCAAATTTTTTTGATTGACTTGAAAAAGAACATGTAAACGCTATTTGAATACTCGAAATTATGCATGTCTATTTTTTTCTGGAAACAAAAAGAAAAGAGATTTCGGGTAAACATTGCCAATTGTCACTTGAGATACGAGGGCCGTTGATATTAATGATTATTTATAGTCCAATAAATAAAGCATTTTAATTTGCACAGTCTGGTAACAGCAAGATTATGATTTTATCCTGTTTGGGGTATCACCAGGAGTATATTCCTAAGTTTTGAACCTCGTGAACTTTATGCTACTTTTGTTATATACCCCGTTTATGATTAGGTTGAAAAGTTGAGTCGAGGTTGAGTTGAAATTTCAACCACCGTATATGATGTCGACTTGAGTTCACTTTGGGTTGAAATAGAGTTCAACTGAGATCAAAACATAACCTCAAATTTTTGTGTGAAGTTCTCATTTTTAGATACGATAGCCTCTTTTTGTTAATTCTTTTTCTATATTTTTCAATATTTCTGATTTCCTATAGAGTTTTCCATCAAAATGAACTTCACGGATACTAAAAAAACAAAACAAATGTCATTTCAACCCAATTTCAACTCAACCCGCGTTTATGAGTCGACATTTCAACTCGACCCAGGTAGGAGAGCTAAGTTGAGTTGAGTGAACCCAGTTTCAACTCGACCACCGTTTATGAGTGGGTTGAACCCATAAACGGGGTAATAAACAATTAAAGTTTTTTTACCGCGTTTTTCGAGCTTAAAATGTGAATTACTCTGGTTCTATAAGTCGGATCGAGGCAAAATAAAAACCAGTCTCTTGGTAATAAAATTGCTAATAAATCCTTTTTAGTTTCAAGTCTCTGAAGTACGTACATAACCTACAAAATTGAAAAAACGAGAAAAAACAGTATTTTTTTCATTTTAGTGCCCAAGACCGTCAACTAGACCAATTAGAATCAAATTTTCAGAAAATATATTTTTTGATGTTATAAAAAGACCCTGAACAGTTGGTGTCAAAATATTGAACCCATTGGCCAAAATTGCATTTGTTGACTAAAATTTGACATGCTCGCTATTTTATGCCATTAAGTCTAAAATGAAAATTTTTGCTGTCAAAATCTAGATATCGACGCCAGCTTTCGAATGAAATTAAAAAGGAATTTTTTTATGTACTAAGTTTGGTTACTTTTTTTATATTTGTTTATAACTCAAATAACAACAATTGCATTTTTGCGGCCATTTTGAAAAAGAAATTTAAAATGTTTTATCAGATCTGGTAAAGAGTTTTGGGACCTTTAATTTAAAGAAATAAAGTTTATTTTTGTTAACGTGAGCTCGAGATATTTAACTTATTGCATTTTGTCCAAGTGTTAATTTAAAAATGCACATTGTGAGCTAAAATTTGGACTGTATCATTCTGAAACCTATTCATTTCATGTAATAAATTCAAAAAAAATTTAAGGTTTATAGAAACTTATTTACAAGCATCAATAGGGCTAACTACAATGGTCTTAAGAAGTCTTAAGACTACTTAAGATTTTGTATGCTACTATGGGGCTAGAACAAGCAACTACAATGGCCTTAAGACAATCTTTCGTTCTCTTTCGCAAACTTTCGTTAAGTCTTAAGGCTACGCTCAGAACCGTAGAATCTTAAAGAATCTTCAAGAAAGTGGATATTTACTGTGTTTCCATGAGCCAGGGTAGAGTTTTCGTTAAGCAAACAGAAAGCTTTTTCTCTTAAGATCACTCGATGCTGTTTCCATTACTGTGTTTCCATGAGCCAGGGTAGAGTTTTCGTTAAGCAAACAGAAAGCTTTTTCTCTCAAGATCACTCGATGCTGTTTCCATGACGGTTCTGGGTTAAAGTGACAGATAATTAATTTTACACTGCGTCGCCGTTGGTATATGTGCAGTAAAGGATACTGAAACACACACATATACAAAACCCGGCTTAATCGGACTGGCTTCGTTGAGTTTACTTGGATTTAACGACACTTTACTCAATCCCCGTTTCCATGGGCGCTAATCTGAGTAAACTCAGGATAAACTCTGCATGGAAACACAGTACATGACGGTACTGGGTTAAAGTGACAGATAATTAATTTTACATTGCGTCGCCGTTGGTATATGTGCAGTAAAGGGTACTGAAACACACACATATGCAAAACCCGGCTTAATCGGACTGGCTTCGTTGAGTTTACTTGGATTTAACGAGACTTTACTCAATCCCCGTTTCCATGGGCGCTAATCTGAGTAAACTCAGGATAAACTCTGCATGGAAACACAGTAATTGATATTTAATTTGGCGTTTTACAAAAATTAAAGTATTAGTGGAAATATAAGAAAAAAGATTATTTGAAATAACGTGCTCTGTGGAAAACTTATTTAATAATGGAATATTTGGATTTATTAAAGGATTTAACAACATTAACTAAATTAGTGAGCGAAAAAAAGAAACCGCGGTCGTGTAGTGTGCGAAAATTACACACAGACCGTTCTAAAAATGGTTATTATAAAACCACTTTTTTAAAAATGAAAGGGACCGATCCTGGACAATTTTATATCCAGTATAGCTTTATTAAACTAGACATCTTTATTTGCTCCAGACTCGATTTATTTTTCACCTAAGCTTGTTATAAAGTACCAAAAAAAGGCCAATTTTAACATCGAAATTGCTTATAACTCAAAAAGTAAGAGCCTGAGAGGATAAAAATTGTCCAGACATTATTGATAGGAAATTATCCAAGCTTTCTAATTTTGCAAAAAAAAAAATATTAGTTAAGTAGGTATTTTTGGAGAAAAAGGTGGTTTTAGTTGAAATTTTAGTTTAAAAAAACCGAAGTTTTGACTTTGACGACTCATTACTGTGGAAGTTGGTAGGGTAGAACCCTGAATTTTACTGTTTCAAAGAAGTGGGAGTATTCTTCGTATACTGATACCTTATTCATGAAAATGGGTTATAAGGTTACAAAAAAACAGGGTGATATGTAAAACTCTAGAAAAAAATTTCAAAACGCTCTAGCGGCTAAACCGTTACGATTTTGCCCCACCCCCACCCATACGATTTCTTTTTTTTTTTTTATGTGGAAGACTAGAGCTCAGGGAAAGCCCTTTGTACTGTCGACAATCTATTTTTCTTCGTATAGAGTGCAATGTCAAACAGCAAGCTCTAGTCGATAGATAGTGAAGGGGAAGGAGAAGTATGAAGGAACTGCCACAACCACCTAACCCCAACCATTTCTATCGCGACTCTGGCATCGGGGCAATGAGAAACAACTCGCTGGAGTGTTATGCCTCCTGAAACGAGTTGAATCCCATCAACCAACCGATGACATGCGCTTGGTGGAGCGTTGCAATGCTAGCGGAAGGCTATGACAGGGGGAATGAAGAATGTAAGGAGGGAAGAAGAAGGAAGGTGGGAAAGGCGAAGGATCGTGGGGCTCTGCCGGGATTCGAACCCGGGACCTCTTGAATAGTAGCCAGGCGCCTTACTCCCTCGAGTATCTACGTCTATTCCTACTGTGAATATATGATGGGCTCATACAATAAATCCTAGGAATCCAATAGCTAGTATAGCATAAATTATACCTAGTGCTCCAAAAGTTTCCTTTTTACCTGATTCTTGGCTAATAATATGAGAAATTATTCCGAATCCAGGTAGAATTAAAATATAAACTTCAGGGTGACCAAAGAATCAGAATAGATGTTGATATAAAATGGGATCTCCCCCTCCGGCCGGGTCGAAGAAGGAAGTATTTAAGTTTCGGTCAGTTAATAGTATAGTAATTGCTCCTGCTAATACTGGTAGAGAAAGTAGTAACGGCGGGCATATTTCCGTATCCACCTTAAAGGCACTTTGCAATTCCGATTTTTTTGAAAAATTTTGAAAGCGGTTAGGCGAGAGGTTTTTTTGAAAAACGGGGGAGGCGAGAAAAAAACAGTTGGTGAAAGGGGAAAAAAAGTTTGCGATGAAATACTGAATGTCGTAAATAATAAATAGATTAATATTAAATTTTTTTGTAAAAAACAAAATTGTTTTGGATGTAAACGAAATCAAAAGGAAATCAAAAAAAGGAAGCAGTTCTATCCCTGACTTAGGACCTGGAAACCTGTGATTATTGGCATAACATAGAACCCATCGCATCAGTCTCTGTGTTTCTGATCTGCGAGCAATTTGAATACGAGTATCAAAATGCAAATTAAATACCTCAAGACTTAGATCTAGGCGAGGATGCAGAAACCTTTACTACCGCCTGCCCATAGCCTGATAGGATTTTATATTAACACTGCAAATCTGAGCTTGTAAAAGTGTTTTATTTCAAAACGCTTAAAGGCCCAAACATAGGTATAGCAGAAACGAAAACGAACCGAAACGAAATGAATTTGAAAATGATAGCGATTATATAAGTGCCTAAGCGAATCGGTTTTTAACATTTGTTGACAATTTTTGCATTGAGTAGAAGAGTTTTTTATTTTCCATAAATACATATGTATATATTATATAACTTTTGGCGGATGTCGTGCTTGAACTGTTAACTCTGCTTTTAATTAAAAAGATAAACCATATAAACAAACCAAAACAAACCCGTCGTTGGAGTGTGCGACCAGTAAACAGGAGTAGAGAGAAAATGTCGACTGTCTCGAACTATCAAAGTAACGGGCTGAATAGCTGAAACGAATACAGAAATGAAATAAATTTATATCTTTCGTTCCATTTCGGTTCTGTTCGTTTATCTAACCGAGTTCATACATTTTCATACGATTTATTTCATTCTTTTCGTTTCGGTTCGTTTTCTTTTCTGCTATATGTTTGGGCCTTAAAACGTTTTATTTTGACGTCACCCATTTGATTAACATTGTCGACACTTTTAAAACACTTAAAAGCGTTTAAAATATGTTTACAATGTTAATCAAATGGGTGACGTCAAAATAAAACGTTTTAAGCGTTTTAAAATAAAACACTTTCATAAGCTGAGATTTGCAGTAGACAAAGGAAGAAAACAAAAGCAAAATAGCAAAGATAACTTGACTGACATTTTCTATAATTTGTATCTCTCATGTAGAATTTTCGCTACAACAATTAACTACGTATTTTTTGGAGAAAGGGGTATTTGAAGTTGATATTTTCGTTGAAAAAACACAATTTTGATTTTGATTTTTTTCATTACTCTGGAAGTTGGTAGGGTAGAATCTTCACTTTTACAGTTTTAAATAGGTGGGGGTATTTTGCGTACACTGATACATTATTCATGAAAATAGGTCATAGAGTTACAAAAATACAAGGTGATATGCAAAACTCTAAAAAAAAACTTCACAATGCCCTAGCGGCTAAACCGTTACGATTCCCCCTCCCATACGATTTTTTGTTTGTCTATCCAAAACCTATCCACATCCGGCCGCTGTGTAACTTTATGCAATACACCCTGTCAAGACCGTCGAAACTACAGGCCTGGAAGCAGCCGGGTCTACTAACACTAACATAGCTGAAGCCGGGCCTAAAATCGTCTGAAAGTGATGGAATTAACATGGCCGAAGGCATACGAAGCATTTTTTTAACTTTTTTTTTCCAATAAAAAGTGGTAAAATATTGTATTTTATCACTTTTTAGTGCACACGGATTATCAGTGATTAGGCTTCGGCCATGACGATTTATAACTACTCCTTTCTCAATGGGGTTGTCCCTCGTGTTAATTATGTTAAAGACCTCGGGATTAGATTTGACAGTAAGCTGGATTTTTCCACTTAAATCAACTATATTTCTTCCAAGGGCAGCTTAGTCCTGAGTTTTATAAAAAGGTGGTCCAAAGAATTTAACAACACCTTGATCACTAAACACCTATACATTTCTCTTGTCAGACCATTACTTGAATATGCGCCCCAGGTTTGGTCTTCTTACTAATCTTCGTACGCTGGAAGAATTGAATCGGTTCAACGTAGGTTCGTTCGATTCGCACTGAATCATCTTCCTTGGTAAGACCCATTAATTCATACGAATACCGGCTTAAGTTACTCAACTTAAGCACTCTCTACAAGCGTCGTGAGGTTGCCGATGTTATATTCGTTCACCAGCTCCTTAATGAAAGAGTCGACTCAGGTTTTCTAAGCCGCCGTGCGTCGTTTAGAGAAAGCGGTTATAATTTTATAGGGCCACCGCTCCTACACATCAACTCCTCTAACACCAATTACGGCAGATTTGAACCTGTAAATCGCATGTTCATTAATGTGAACAAAAACATTAACGTTTTTAAGTAAAGATGCCCTTAAAAAAGGGTCTTTTTAATCTCACGGGACTGCTTACCAACCATCCAAAGCAACTGCGTGCAAACGCGCGATGGCACGGTTAAGCCGGGCGCACATTGAGACGCAGCACGGTTTCTGTGTCTCATACTTTTTAAGGGAGAACCGCGAATTGCAACGCAGAGCAGGTGGCATGAATACTGCGCCAGGCCCAGGGTTCACGACACTTGTGGGTGGGACACAGAAACTGTGTGCTACATGCCGCTTACGGACTTCTTTTAAAAAATGGAAGCAAAATTAATCGATTTTAATAAATTTTCAAATTCCTCATCCAAATCTGACTTAGAGCTTAATAAATTTAGATATTCCTCCATTTCAAAATTACTTTCGTTAAACTGTCTAACAAAACTGCTCCCCAATGTGCTTAGACATCTGTGTAAGGCCGTTTTTTCCTGTGCTGCCCTGCTCTGCGCTTACTGCGTGACACAGCTCAATGTGCGCCTTAGCTTAGCAAAAAACGAGATTTTTTCCACAATTTGACTGGCCTATCGTTACGCTTTAGCTCAGGTGTCAACCTTTATACTACCAGTCCGTCATATTGTTCACGTCATGGTGCATTGTCTAGTAGTAAGTATACATGAGGAAGAGGCAGTGAATCTCGCTTTTGAACTCGTGCATGTTGAATAAGTCATTTTTTTAAGCAGCTGGCTGAGCCAGAGAATGAACGGTCAGGGTGAGGGCGAGACAGTCGCGTCAGAGTGTTATGCCTACTAAAATAAGTAAATCGCGCTACCCAGCCGACAAAGGGCCTTATCATAGTTGGCGCGGCGAAAAAATGACAGCGCCGTTTGTCGTTGTCATTTTTCGTATCATAGTTAGCGAATGCAGCGACATGGGAATTTTCGATAAAAACCTTATGGTTGTCGCTTGAAAATATTTGAACATTTCTTATAATTAAAAAAATTTAAAATCAGTCGTGAAAAACGTAACTTTGTCTCTTAAAAAGGCCAACTGTGATACACCTGAAGGCGTTTTTCCCGACAAATGTCAGTTTTTTCGAGAACTATGATTCCGTTTTACAGTCGCCGCGCCATTTCTCACTTCAAGCGCAAACCGTGATCAGGCCCAAAAGCTGTGATGCCGGCAGTACCAGGTGAACATAGACCTGTACAGACCACTAGGTGAAGATCCGACGTAAGCGTAATTTTTGTACCCCCTATTATTTATTAACCAGTTCAGCCGGTGAGATGCCTTATTAGGGCTACTGTGAAAGAACGACAACGACGTTTTATATTACTCTCTTTTTTCTGTCATTATTTCGCACTCTTCTAACTTTAAATTCTATAGTAAAAGTCCTGCAGGTTCTTTGAATTAATATTAGTACTCTATATTTTGCTCGTATCATTATTTTATGCCTCTGCAGTATCTCACGTCTAGAATTTATTGAAATTATGACCGAGTTTGATTTCTTCATGCAATTTCCATAGGCTTATATTGAATATAACAAAACTAAACAAATTCATATTCTTTATTACAGATAACTTTATTAGATGGAAAAAGAAGCCTAAATGTAAATATATTTCTCAAACAATTCAGATCGTAAGTACTCAAAAATGTTAAATAGTGAAATATCACATTCTCATCATCTCACATTTGTAATTGTAGATCGAATGAAGACATCATTCAGTTAATAAAGGATGGTGAACATGACGATATTGGAGCTGAAAAACTCCGAGGATTACTTAAAATCCTACCAGAAGTAGATGAATTGGATATGCTAAGATCATTTGATGGAGATAAATCTCGTCTAGGGAATGCCGAAAAATTTTTATTGCAATTGCTTGAAGTTCCAAAGTACACAAGGTTTTATTTTAAATAAACAATTTTAATTTTGCGTTTTTTTTCAGTTATAAATTAAGAATCGAAAGTATGCTTCTTAAGGAGGAATTCGCAGCAAATGTTAGTTACTTAGAGCCATGCATAAACGCAATGCTATTTGCTGGAGATGGTATAATAATGCGCAGTTTATTTAAATATATTTAATATTTAATCTTTTATTTCAGACTTAATAAATAACAAAATGCTTCAAGAAGTTCTCTATATGGTTGTTGTAGCTGGAAACTTCTTAAATTCTGGTGGATATGCTGGGAATGCTGCTGGTGTAAAGCTTTCATCATTACAAAAATTAACCGACATTCGTGCTAATAAGCCAGGAATGAATCTTATACATTTTGTAGCATTACAAGCAGAGAAGCGTAATCCTGAATTACTTACATTTCCATTACAAATGACTGCATTAGATAATGCTTCGAAGTAAATATTCCGTAATGGTTATTAGATTTATTCAATTAATATACAACATTTTTGTTTTTTTTTCAAGAACAACGTCCGAACAAATAAATAACGAAATCAATACTTTAGATACTAGAATTAAAAAAATCAAAAAACAAATCGAGCTTTCATCAACCGAAATAGATATTAAAGATCAAATGATGGAATTCCTTCAAGCTGCAGAAAGAGAGGTTTCAATTTTACAAAGAGGAATGAAGGAAGTCGAATTAATGAGAGCTAAACTAGCAGATTTCTTCTGTGAAGATCCATCTTCTTTTAAGATAGAAGAATGTTTTAAAATATTCCAAAATTTCTGTGAAAAATTTAGGCAAGCTATTAAAGAAAATGAACGACGACGTGTTCAGGAAGAGCAGGCAACATTAAGGAGAAAGCAACGAGAAGAGCAAATGGCTAGGCGAGCTAAACAATGTATGTGTATTTATTATATACATCAAATCGAAAATATAAATGCAAATATGTTTTACATTGCAGTAAGTCAGTGCGGTACACCTGTATCAGATCCTGAAATAAGCCTTCTAATTGATCCATCACAATTCGATATTAGAGGCAGTCCAGCAATGTCACGAAGGCGTGTTGGTTCTTTCAATAGCAGTGGTGATCCAAATTTATCGAAGGAAGATGGAATATCTCCAGATATAACACCCAATGGTAGTTTGAGACGTCGAAGGAGTCGAATATTATCTGAAGAAGATGAAGGAAGCTTAATGGAATTCTTAAGAAATTCCGGTCATGATAATGGAAATCGTGAAAGAAAAGCTTCTTCCTATGGAAGTTTAGGTAAGTCTTGACCAATTCAATAAAAATAAACTAAAACCTTTTTGCTTTACTTTTATAATAATGTGGTTGAAAAACAGGATTTTATTTGGGCCAAGAAAGTCAAAATGAGGAAAGCGTAATATTCAAACATATTTTTTTAAACAATATGTATTACTAATAATTAAAGCTTCTATTGTGCCTTTCGTATTTTATTAATTATACGAAAATAATCAATCACAATATTGTCAATAAAGTCCCTTCAATGCTTAACAAGATTTCGCCTAGCACCTATTTCATAACTGTGTTCTTATATCAGCAGTTGATGCATTAACCGTGATTAGTAAATACCAATTTGTTATCAATATATTGTGATGACTCAGTGAATTATCCTATTGGTACAGAATCCGTAGAATAACGACCTATAGCCTTGACCATATTTTGTTAGGCAACCGTTCCCAAGCAGCACAATTTGGTTAGAATCCGGTTAATTAACCAGAAACTAGCCAGAGTTATTTAACCATCATAACTTAGTAAAACGTTTGTAAAACGTTTCCTAGACATTTATTAAACCGTAAATGGTCAGTTATTTTATAACTCTAGTTATTAGATTACCTATGTCTAAGGTTTATAGAACTTCTAAAATATACCTCTACACAACTTAGCAGTTACAAAATAACCTGAAGCAAACGTTTCTAAAACTTCTATCATTAGCCTGATGTAAACGTTGTTTAGTAAATAACCTGAAGCAAACGTTAGTAAAACCTCCATTATCAACCTTTTATAAACATTGGTTAGAAAATAACCTGAGGAAAACGTTTTTCAGATAGTACATACTTACCGTTAATTAACCTAAAAGTAATTTTGTAACAGAAATCTAACTACAAATTTGATATTTTATAACTGTTATATAAGAATGCAATGAGTGAAAAAAATGCAACGAATTTACGTAAAGAAAGTATGTTTTATTAAATAATAATAATAAAAATACAAGTATTGTTATTACTAAATTAAACATTTTAAAAAGATATTTGTAGATATTTGTAGATTCTTCCTGTCCTATTCCCCCAAACCTGTAGAGAATTTTTACCTAAAAATATAAGAAAATTAAAAAAATATAAGTTTTAATAAAGACTTTAAATATGTATATAGAATTAATAGTAATTAAAAACTTACCCACGTTTACTTTCTCCAAAAAAATATTAATTGTAGACACTTTTTACGCCCGTGAACTTCTTCACTTCACTGATGCTTTTTCGTACAATTCTAACTTATAATAAACCTAAGCATTAATAGCGAGTATGTTTCTAGCTCGCAATAAACTCTTATGTTACGCTTAGGTATATTTCCAACTCGGCCTAACCCATGCATTAATAACGAGTTATATTTCGAACTAGCTATAAACCCTTATATTAATTTCTTTGCATCGCGAAATACTGCTTCTCTTTTCCTTACTTTCAGCGACGTCTGTCTGTTGGCTTTTTCACATATTCAAAAATTTTGTTTCATTTCAATCATCGGGTTATTTTCGAGTTTATTCCCTAACTGTTATAGGAGAGTACATTTTTAACTCATAATATGATCATACGTTGTTTTGAAGAATATTTCTAACCTGCAAAATTACTTGTTACATCAGAATATATTTCTAACTTATAATAAACTTATACATTATTTTCGAGTTTTTTTCTATCCTCTGAAAAACGAAAACACGTTTGCATGGTTAAGTTTGTGTATATATGTAACCAAAAGTATTACAAATTAAAAATAAGTGCTGAAGTAACTCAGTAGCAACGGAATTTTGAAGTTATATTCTAACTTAAAAATTAAGTAATATTCTAACTTAAAAACTAAGTTAGAGTTTAGTTAGAAGGTAATCCGGTCAGATTATAACGCTTAAGTAACCTGTTTTTAACAAAAGCGAAAGTTATAAAATAACCTAGGTTAGATTTTGCTACTTGGGTTACTTTGGTTAGGATACTTTTTATCATAAAAAATAGATTTCATTCGGTTAGGGTTCGGTGAAGGTCGTTCTTCTAAGGATCTTAGACTATATAAGTATAAAAAATTACCAAAACTATAGATCAAAATAATTAACAAAACAGCTGATCATTTTTGGTGCTAATTTTTGGTTTAGGTAAATATGTTTTTGTACTGCTTGTTAGAGCGGGAAATTCCCGTTAAAAGTCACTACCTGGAAAAGTATACGTCATAGATAATTCTTGTGTATATAACTATTTTAAGTAATCGTTTGGGGCATCAAAAACAAAAGAAAAAAAAGCTGTTAATAATGCATTTTTCTGAGACAAATGCTAAAAAATTAAGTAAATTGAAAACTATTCCAAATGTCTTTTCGTACACACCCTGCCGATAGACCTCTCCCTAGAACAATTCTCTTCTCCCAGAAATCGACCCTTAATGGATTAGCACCTTAGTCTGAAACACGCTGTATATGAGTACAAATACTCAGTTAGTAAGATAACCTATAGAAATAGTTACATACATGTTCAATTTAAAATTTACATTGAAAGAAATTTATACAAAGTGTACATTTTTCATACTATCCATTTCTCTTTAGGTCATCTTTCTTGTCCGTAAAAACTTTGATAATTAAAATGATATTACATCGTCTTCAGCCGTACCTATATGTATATGAATGTGAATATCGAATTTGCCGCACTCTGTCCCAAAGCACTGTTTATATCGAAGTTCCTATTTGGAATAAAAAGTAAATAAAACATAAAAGCCATACAACCAGCCTTATTCTCGTTGTCGAGTGACGTGACAGATGTCAGTTCGACCTTAAATTGGTATCCTCATTGTCAATCTAAGAGACTCTTGGCGACTAGATCTACAAACGTTCTATTCTAATTGTCGCAAGCTGGGCTCTGTTCAAGATTTCTGCTATAGCTGCTTTGGTAGCAGCTATTTTCAAGCTGTCAAATTCTCCAAAGCAGTAAGAAGCTGCTATGATATCTTGGACACAAAAAAGCTGCTTTTAGTCGAACATATGTATGGGTGTATCATGATGTCCATTCCTTTGATCAACTTTGATTTATTAAAGAAATATTTACCACTTGCATCACATTTAATTAATACCGTAATTTATTATTGATTATTAGAACAAACAAAACAGCATTTGAACCAGTCATTTTAATTATTTCCAAATGACAGTTACGCACACATATAAGTTTTAAAATAGCTGCTTTTTTGCTACACTCGAAACTGCGAGCAACAAAAAGCAGCTACATGAGCAGCTTTTTTCAAATCTTGGACACAGAAAAAGCTGCTTTGGTAGCAGCTTTTTTTCTGTTTTGAACAACGAAAAGCATAAAAAAGCAGCTAATAGCTGCTATAGCAGAAATCTTGAACAGACCCCTGAGTGGCTATTCTGTAACTATGAGAAAGTGAGAACGTGAGAAGTCTTTTCATTCTCATTCTCATCGGGTCTTCTCATTTTGAGTTCTCATTTTGTCATCAAAGCGATTCTATAACCTAAAGTGAGATATTCCAGTGAGAAATGAGCTGAATGTAGTTCACATTGGAAATTCTCACTTGTGTAAACGTCAGTCATGTCATATTTTGTACTTATTCGAGTGGCATACTTTGTTTTACATTTCAAATTACCATTTTTTTCAATAACTGTTGAACTTAAAAAGTTACACATTCCTTATTTTCAGGGAAAATAAATGCAAGGGCTATTTTCCACTATCTTTAACGGCACCACCATTTAAATGAGTGGCACACTCCCCCATTATTCTCGCCGGAGGCGGGAACAATCTATAAATTCAAATCTCCAGCGATTAATAAATATAATATATTAAACTGCAGGAAAAACTTAAAGATGTACTTATCATTTGCCAAGTCCACATGCAGCTTAAGGAAAATTACAAGAGAGTTTTTTTGCTCCTCGCTCGGCCAACAACTCTTTTAAATCCCGACATAATCCCGATATATTATTAAATCTGCAAAACACTACTTACAAATTTTTTTTTCAAACGGTTATATTTTGAAAATTAAAAGTTTTCGCACTTCTCACTGAGAAAACGCAATACAATTTTTAAAAATTGTACAACCTGTTGATATTTGAAAATGACAAGTTCTCACATTTCTCACTAGAAAATTTTTGGTGAGAAGTCATTTTTCACCATTAAATAATTTGACACATAAACTCACGTTCTCATCGTTCCAGAATCGCATTTATTGGAATTCTCACTGAAAAGACTTTTCACTAGACTTTTCACAGTTACAGAATAACCGCTCTGGTGTGTGAAGTAATATTTCTCTCGATACGTTTGTAGATATCGACAGTTTCATTCCATCACGTCCCTTGTAGTCACGCCACTCGCCCACGAGAATAACCACCAATATCGCAAGCAAACTCGAAGACTCAATTATTTATTGAAATTGCAGTATACATCAGATACCAATTTCGCTGCAGCACCGAATATTGATGTCTCAGGAATGTTACTCGCTTGCTGTTTTCACCGAATTTTAAACTTGGATTTCGATAGTATAATTTGAACTGTATTAATAAAACCTTGTTTTTAATTTTAAAATTTGGACGAACATCGCATAGATGCCCTGGTAAATTGTGTCCGCCTTCTTCTATTCGTCCGACACGTAATTAATCTAACTAATGTCAGACCTTTGTGTTATTTTGTCATTTTTGTTATTTTTCTGGTTTCTGAGTAAATTCTTTTCATCGCATATACTCAGCCTTCTTATTTTCACCGAATTTCATTCCGGAACTGCAATAGAGGCCTAAAATTTCAGAGTAATTTAGTTATATGTTTTCTTTCATATAGTGGAGTTTTGTAATTGATCCTTTACCGTCATTGTGGGAGTGGGGTGGTAAACGGAGACTCAAGAAGTCGATTGAAAGCAGATTTGAGTCTCGTAATTAAATGCTACACGAGGCTGCCTTCAGCTTAAAATAATTATTTATCCTACATCCAGCTTTGATTGTGTGTGTTTACCGGTCACTGTTTATATATGAGAAAGGAGAAGAGAAAGAAATGTGCGCATGAGTTAGTTTTCACCCATGGAATTTTTGGATGAAAATTCTTTCGTTAAATTTTCGTCATATGCGTCCTTCTTTCCCTTCCCTTCTCTCGTTTCTTTCCTATAATAAAACCGGTTTTTTCATACTTCTTGAGTCTCCGTGTAGTACCCAAAATTAAATTATTATGTACACATTACATTGCTCTTTAAAAGAACATATTCTAATATTAGGCTTTTACATTTTGTTATGCTATCGTCCATTCTTTTTGGCCATTTAACAAGTGATCTGTTTTTATAGATCGATCGTGGGCTCGTAGAGCGCGAACAGGTAGCGGAACTAAAAAACGGCCAGATTTATTAAGTATAGACTTCGGAATGGATAGAGAAAGGCCTAGCTCCCCATCCCCGTTAGCGGAAAGTAAACCAGTTCTTACAGAGGAACCCAAACCGAGGTATTTCATTTTGCCTAGATTATAAACAAAATTTGTTTATCTAACAACAAATTATTAACTGTAGAATCTCAAGGGAATGGCGACAAAAAATTGAATCTTGGTTACAAGCAAACGAAAATGACGAAAAACAAAACGATGATTTTAAACGAAGACGACGATTGGCAACTAATAGGCGGTCGCTTGAAAACGAATCAGGTTAATTCTACCAAAATCTCATAGAATACTATTTTTTAATTAATTTGTATCAAACAGAAAGCGAAAGAAATAAACTGGATACTTTACCAGAAGAAAAGGTTACCATCAACATCAATAACATGGAAACTTACAAGCGTGTGTATCCTGATTGGAAACCATCAGCTGCTCTCGAAAAAACAGATGTTGTAGGAACTATCGAAGCTATTGAAGGTAATGTAGCAATTTCTATTATGTTTTCGTAATGAAAATGAATATTATCAAATTACAGATGTACACAAAATTGCAAAAGATAAATCTACATGGAGAAAATCCAACTTGAACGTGCCAAATAACTCAGAAGATATCGAATCAGATACTCGTAAATATAAGCGACAGGGTTCCGGATCACATTCTAGTTCTCCGTTACATTCAATAATTGAAGAAGATAAAAGAAAGAGCGTAATACAAAAATTAGGAGAACGATCTTCTTCAGATAAGCTTCATATCTATATAAGACGACCATCAGAGCCAAACGAAGATGATAATACTAACACAAAATCCGTCACAGCAATTAAATCTCCAACATTTAATACAAAAACACCATACTCAACACTAGATAATAAATATTGCACCGGTATTAGTAATTCTCATCCTGTGGGTAATTGTAATAAGTCATCTGATAGAAATTCAGAACGTTATAGTAAAATAGAAATAGATTCTGATAATATAGAAACACCACCAGTCTCTAGACGAGCTTTAACTAGTCCTCTTGGAAAGAAGTTGCAAGTGCCAAGACCTTTGCACTCTGATACTATTAATAGCAATTTATTAAATGACGCTAAACGTCAACGAGATAATACAGATGGTACTGAAGCTTTAGGTCATTTTGATAGATTTTCTGCTGCACGAAGAACTCGAAGATATAAACGTCCAACCGACTACAGCAGTGGTAATGAAGATACGTCGCCAACTTCAGTTGAAACAGTATCTATTGAATCGGATTTAAAGATCAGTACTGAAGAACAAAGAGAGAAGGCCATAGAAAAAGATAGTAAAGAAAGTGAAAAGGAAGTTCGATTAAAAAGATGGCAGGAACGACTAAAAGGTATTAATCCCGGCAAAGAAGACAATAAAACCAGTTCCGGAAAAACTATTTCTAAACTAGAAAAAGTTGGCCGTCATATTAGTTCAATAAACCAGGAAGATGTGAGAGAAGCTATACGGAATTTGAAATCTCCAACTGGTACGCCGGAAAGAATTTGGAGCCCTCCTCGGGAGATTATAAAAGAAAGACAGTCGAATGTAAAATCCTCCAATCACGAACTTAATGATGAAGGATTTGAAGAGACCCAAAGCCTAGTTTCTGACACACCATCACATGGCAAGGAAAGCACGTCGTCGTGTAACGAGCCATCAGACGGCCATCACAAAAGAACAAAGCCAGTCCGAATGACATCTACAGATAGTGCAGCCACCACAACAAGTAGTGATACAAATAAACCCCGTGCTTCACCAAAATCTCAAATTCAAAATTTACTAGAGAGAAGCAAGCGTAGTTTTGAAAGGAGTCGTTCAATGAGAACACCGACCCCAATGAGTACTTTGTCAACGGCTGCTATACCAAGAAGAACAAATTCTCTACGCAAAAGTGATTCAACAAATAGTTCTGGCTCTCCCAGCAAGCGAGATGTAGAAAGAAGTAGCTCAAGAACAAGTCTAAGAAGCTCCAGATCATCATTGAATAGTGCAGTATCAACAAGTACAGTACGTAGAATGCCAGCAAAAACCCATGTCTCTTCGTCCGCTGAATCTTCTCCAAGCAAACGGCCTTTAGCTACGCAAAATTCAACAATATCAAAAACAGTTAACAGAGTTCCAGCCAGTCGTAGCAGCTCAAGTGGTTCTAGTATAGGTCCCGGTGTTAGGAAACCGCCAGTTAAATCGGCAACAACGCTAGGTAGTACAAGCTTCAAAGAGAATCAACAAAACTCAAATGGTTTACCAAACAATAAGACTGCTGCTCGAAACGCAATTTTATCAAGTAGAACAAATGTTTCAAGTCCAAGTAGTAGTAATAGCCTTAATCAAAATAGAAGTCCCAGTAAAATTGGCGCGAGTAGTAATACACGTCTGAGCGGTTTCATGAGACCCACTGCGTCCAGCGCAACCAAAAGACAACAGGTCGATGGCAAAAGCAATAAATAAACAGGAGAATCTTAAATACATATTTTTATACCTAGTATTAAGTTTGCAGATAAAAATTGTTTATACTAGAAGTTACATAACATTATAAATCACGAGTTAATTAAAGCACTTGTATCCAATCCAAAAAGAAAAAAAGGAAATGCATAACAAACCGTCCCTGTTGTATGTAGACAGACTTATTTAAAAAATATTTTTTTTAAATTAGATGTTAAGACCAAAAAAGAAAGAAAAAGATACGTTTACTCAGGCTCAAATCCTATTCGAAATCCGTCTGTTTTACTTTCTACATTATACACTGTACCCGATTACACAAAAATTTGTCGCGTTTATCTCTTACTACAATGTTCAATAACAAATAATCAAACATTTATAAACCAAATGACAGTTGTTACAAATTCTGACTTATGGTGCGTTATTAGTAAACATAATTTTATTAGTGTTTAGTAGAATCGAATAGAAAAAATTTTTATTTGTTTTTATAACAATACAATTAACCCTTTTTTTGCATTAATAATAAATAAGCAAATTGAATGTGCACAAATTTTTTGTCAAGAATTTGCTATCAAAAGAAGTTAAGTATTTTTTGATACATAGTTGACCATACCATTTCATTATTGTTTATAGTCTAGAATAATAAACATTACCTTAAACGTTTTTTTACTTAGCTTTAATAATTTTTTGTGTGTATTAATAACTTTTTCAATATAGCAAGAAAAAATTATAAAAAAAACAGATTTAATATAATAGTTAGTCTTTATAGTGGCCATACTTTAAATGAGGATAAACGAAATTTTTCTAACTAACAAAATAATTTATTATCTCTTTCTTTTTTTTATAAAATCAGAAAAACATTTAAAAGCATTCAATAAAAAATGTAAACTTTAAATTTGTTTGTTTCAATCACTTATTTTCTCTTCTGTTGTTTGAGGTGGTGTTTTTTGTGGAGATTCCTTGTAGTAATTGTGTTCGCCAAACCATTCTTTATGGGATTCGAGATATCTGAAAAAAATTAATGTATCGTTTCTTGTTCAAGCAATTTTGTAAAAGATAAAACAAACCACGGGGAAAGAAAATTTAACGTGAAATTTTTAAAAGAAGAATATGTAGAAGAAATAAATAGAAAAGTGACAAATGCACATAACATAACGCCGAAGACATAGAAGTTAAATGGAGTTTTTTTTAGAGTTTTACATATCACCTTTTATTTTTTTAACCCTGTGACCTATTTTCATGAATAAGGTATCAGTGTACGCAAAATACTCCCACCTATCTAAAACCGTCAAAATCAAGGTTCTACCTTATCAACTTCCAGAGCAATGAGTCGTCAAACTCGTTATGATGTTAACTTTGAAAATATCTTGGTATGCGGGCTCAAAAACTGCAGTAAGTATCCGGTATACCAATCAGCTGATAAGTAATAAAATCTGGTATGCCGGATACTTCCGGCAGTTTTTGAGCCCGCATACCAAGATATTTTCAAAGTTAACATCAAAACGAGTAAAATTAAAAAAAACCAACTTGCTACATGTAACGGTAAATTTTTACCCCTTATCACAACTTTCAAAGAGGTATGTCCGACCTTTTCGGCTTATTAAATCCACGCATACCAAGCTTATTTTGTTCGTCTAACTTCGAACTTTCGAGTACCAAAAAATTTTCCAATTCCGCATGTGTCATCGGCTCCCCCCCCCCCTATATTAATAATGTCCAGACAATTTTTACGCTAGGGCCTTTTAGTCCAGTCAAATTAGTAAATGAAATTGCATTTTAAGAGGTACCGAATTTTTTTTCTGGCATTTGTTCGGGTACATCTGACAATGATAAAACCAAGTTTGTGGGGTCGGCTTGGGAAAATCCGCCATCTTGAAAAAGAGGGAGAGCTTGTTTATATTAAATAGCTCGTTTGCATGCAATGATAGCTGATAATGGGCATATTCACACGCTGCCATAATTGTGGTGAGTAAAACCGGTTTTATTCAACTCCTAGCAACTCAGACGGGGCGTAAATGAGTGTAGTAAATTTGAATGCTATACAGGAACCTTTAAATGTATTGCAGATGAAATTTACTTGTTAGAGAAAAACAGAGCTAAAGAATGCAAGAGATAGAAGTAACTTTTTATATGTGTGCCAGTTTTCACGCGTTTGCTTTTGCGTGAAAAATGTTTCGTTAAGTTCTTCCGCTCCCTTCCCTCTCTCATCTATAAAACCGGTTTTAGGCGCCATGAATGTGCACTGTGTGAATATGCCCAATGGGCATATTCACACGCTGCCATAATTGTGGTGAGTAAAACCGGTTTTATTCAACTCCTAGCAACTCAGACGGGGCGTAAATGAGTGTAGTAAATTTGAATGCTATACAGGAACCTTTAAATGTATTGCAGATGAATTTTACTTGTTAGAGAAAAACAGAGCTAAAGAATGCAAGAGATAGAAGTAACTTTTTATATGTGTGCCAGTTTTCACGCGTTTGCTTTTGCGTGAAAAATGTTTCGTTAAGTTCTTCCGCTCCCTTCCCTCTCTCATCTATAAAACCGGTTTTAGGCGCCATGAATGTGCACTGTGTGAATAGGCCCAATGATCAATAGCAAAGTTGTGGAGAATAAAATTGTCTAAAAAATGAGCCCTCAACGAGCTCTGTAAGTTGATTTGGCTCAAAGTAATGGCCGGTCAAAGTTCAACCATGATCGTGTGGTGAAGGTTGAATGCAGTTTTTTTGCAATTAACTCGCAAAATTTTAATTTTTTTGGCTTAATGCCCATTAACAAATTTAAAGTCCTAGTAATTATCTTTAAAATGAGCCCTTAATCGTCGTTATCGCTTATGTAGTTTGCGAGCAATCCAACGCCAAAGTTCGCACTGGACATGCCTGAAATAATTGATAACGCCATTTTTTTTGAATATTTCGTTAATGGTTGCTCATATGAAAAGGTAGTAAATGACGGGAATACGGGCAATGAAAATATATTTCCAAAATTCTGTACCTCTTAAAATGCAATTTCATCCTCTCTTTTCGACTAATTTGACTGGACTATTTAGTTTTGAAGTTATTAGCAATTTTAATGCTGAAAATGGCTCTTTTTTAGTACTTTTTCACCTAAGCTTTGACAAAAAGTACCAAATGAGCACCAATAAGGCCAATTTCAACATCAAACTTGCTAATAACTTCAAAAGTAAAGGCCGTAGCATAAAAATTGTTTAGACATTATTCATAGGAAATGGTCCAAGCTTCTAATTTTGTAAAAAAAAATATCAGTTAACTACGTATTTTTTTGAGAAAAAGGTGGTTTAGTTGAAATTTTAGTGAAAAAAACCAAAGTTTTGACTTTGACGACTCATTTCTCTGAAAGTAGATGGGGTAGAACCTTGATTTTCACGGTTTTAGATAGGGGGAGTATTCTGCGTACACCAATACATTATTCATGAAAATAGGTCACAGGGTGATAAGTAAAACTAAAAAAAACCCAAAACGCCGGGAAGAGTGTCGTCCGTAAAGGCACAGACAAGTCTGTAGCGGTCTGTAGGATCCGCCGCAAGTCGGTAAATCCGGCTTCTCACGGTGCGCGATTTTGCGGATTATCGCTCACGGACGAGCCCGGACCTCACCGCACGGTGCGTATCAGTCTGTGTGGGTTTGCTAACGATCACCTTTCTGGTATTTGGATTGTATAGTCGTAATCCTTTTGTTTGTTCGCTGTATCCCATGAATCTGCATACGTTGGATTTTTCAGCCAATTTATTTCGTTGCACTTTCGGTATGTAACGCAACCAAACACACGTGGAGATGACAGATTTGGCTTTGTATTTCACCAACGTTATTCTGGTGTGATGTTCTTCATGCCATGGCATGAGATTTGGTTAATCAAATACAACGCTGTCATTGCTGCCTCTGCCCAAAAATTTCGAGCCAAACCGCTGTCTATGAGCATGCATCGCACTTTTTCGATAATGGTACGATTCATCCTTTTGGCTACTCCATTTTGTTCAAAAGTATGTGGTACTGTCCTTTGATTTTGTATGAAGATGAAAGACTTGTTATTTCTAGACTTTGGTTTTTACATGCTCGTCTGGGATTTACGGACGAGCCCGGACCGCACTGCACAAGCTCGCACGGCATCTGAATTTTCGACTCGCGGCGGATACTACGCACCGCTCCAGACTTGCCTGTGCCTTCACAGACGACACTCTTCCCAGCTGAAGGGGTAATCGAGCAATTTATAAAATATTAGGTATGGGCGACACGATTGAACCCTCTTGTACTAATTTAGTTTTCTTTCGGGGACATTTCTACTAGAGGAAACAATAATGTAATAGGAAATGCGGAAATATTTTAGTTTCGGATAACAGTTTCGAGTAAAAAGCATTTGAGTATCGTAATAGAGAATAAGGCCCCTGAGTACCAAAATAACTAGTTTTTTAGTTTTTTTAGTTTTAAAAAGCATTTATTTATGTATTTCCTTACCATCTAACTAGATGGTGTGAATTCCAGGGTGGCCCTTATTTTTAAAAGTCGGAAATTTCTACATGCTAACCCCTGAAATGGTTCTCTACTATGAAAAAATAATTCTCCACAAAATTTCATCTCAATTGTTTGAAGTTAACCCGTGCCGAAAACGCGGTAAAGCTTGTTGTTTGAGAAGAATTTTTATCAAATAGAGTTGAAGAAATTGACATATTTCAAACAGAGCAAAGACGTGTTAGCACGTCCAGCGTACTGCCAAAAGAAAACCCGATTCTGGAAAAAAGCACGCCACTGCTTTTTATGGTCATAACGCCCGTACTTCCTATATGAGGCATTCTTTTACAAATCAAACACTTTTATTAATCAACATTTTTGATTTGCTTCAAATTTTTTTTCCGCAGTCCCTATACAAAATAAGCGGATTCGTATTTTTTCTTCTTTTTTTTGGTCAATATTTTCAAAAAAAAAGGGGGGGTGTAAAGTTTACGTCACTCGCCCATTATGCCCTTTTTCAAATCGCTATTACTCCGGTTCTATTCATCGTATCGAGTTACATGAGATATCAAAGGTAATGAAGAGATCTAGATATTAATAGTTGTAAAAAATGTTTCAATTTAGTATTTGTTATTAACAATACAAACACAAAACAAAAAAAAATTTTCTCCACGTTTTCGGCACGGGTAAAGGAACAATTGGCATATATCAAATTGGACATCAATATCGGATCATCGATATATAAAATTGGACATTGAACCTTCTGGTACAGAACAAGAAACCCCCCGAGCATCTAGCCAAACGTATTGGAGCATGTGCCTGGGAAATCTTGCCAAAATTATGTGATCCCGACAGCCAATTTGTTTCTGCTGCTGATCTCGGTATCATCGCATCTTAGATGCAATCAGCTATTATACTTTTATGAGTGCTCTTGTGCTATACCCGGATAATTTAGGTGCCCATCAACAAGCTCTCACTACATGTAACAAAGAATATCCTGGAGTATCTCCTGCGATGGAACCTACCCGAAGCCTGCAGGCTGCACAAGATAGTAATGAAAAATTATTCGTTTAAAAACATGACTATAAAGTATTACAGATATTGCAAAGATAGGGCGATTATCATCAATAAGCCAATTGACAAAAGCTATTAATTTAATGCTTGAATGGAAGTAATACTTACAATATAAAAGAATCGAGATGTTGTAACAATATTTTAAGCTTGTCATCGGTTATGGTTGTTGCATTAAGAAAATCAGGTAGTTTAACTGAAAATAAATTTAATTAAAATAAATACGAAATCAAATAACACGTACCTAATAATCGGGCAAGATGTACAGCTCCATAAATCATAGAAGACTCGGCTGCTGCATCTGAGGGCAATATTTGCCAAGAAATAATTTCTTGAAAATATTCTTTTGTTTTTGATGGAATTCCTAAACTTGTTGGAGAATAAAATGGCAAAGCCGAGGAAGCGACATTCGCATGGGGGGTTGATCCTCCGGAGCTGGTACTTGCAATACTTAAAATATTGAATTGAAGAAAATGGTGAAATTATACAATTAAGTACCTTGAAAATCCTTCTTGCTTGTGCGAACTAAAACCTAAATCTACAAGCACTTCGCTATCATCATTACGATAAGATCTTAATCTTCTGCGTGAGTCTTCTAAGTGATTTGTGTCATTTGATGTGCTACTGGTTTGGTTTTCAGATGGATCTCCACTAGCAGGAGTATCAGAAGATTCATACTTAGATTGTAGGAAGTCGAAAGATAATCTATCTGAAGCAACATAACTGAAATTGTGTAAGTTTTCTTCAGAAAGTATTGTGGCTGCTTGTTCTTTTTCTTCTTTGTATAATAAATAATCGGTTAAAGTAAAGTCAAAATATATTCTTAGACCATCAGCAACTTCTTTTAAAAGCGCGAATCTAAAATTCAATTATGTTACAATTAAAAAATGTAGTAAAATTTAACTTACGTATTTTCAACTTTTTCCATTCCTTTATCTTTCTTGTCAGGTCGAAGTTGTGTGCTACGTCGCCGTATTGCTTCAGTTTGAGATGAACAAAATATTAATTTGATGGCACTTTGCTTTACAAAATTTTCCAGGATTGTAACCTTCAAGTGATTGGAATATTATTTTTCGTTTGTTTCAAAAAAAATGCAAAACATACAGCCGAAATACGTGCAGGTAAAATATGTTGTTTATTGCACTTTACAATCATTTCATAGTCATATTCAAGATAATTTTTAAGGCGTTCACCAACTTTAAGTAAAACTCGATCCTCGTCATGCATGCTTTCAATTGAACTGCTACAGGATTCTGTATCGCAATCTAAACAAATAAAGAGATTTTCAACGGTATATTTTTATTAATTAATATTCTTACTATTGTATTTAAATAAAATTTGAATGGTTTATGATGCAAATATGGTACGAATGGATGTGTAGACTTAACTTCAATCTTTAGTTATAAATGCATACACAAATAATTTTAGAAATATTAAACTAAATACTGCCCTTATATCAGCCTTAAGCTGCCTGGACATGTAGGAATGTAGGACAAAAAGAAACTTAAATGTACGTAAATGAAATTATTGTTAAGTAAAACTAAAAAATGAGATCAAATAACAATTGGCAAATTGAATAGATTTTAATTGGATAAGAAAATGTATACCGTCTCTTGTATTATATTCTGATTCATTCCTTTCAAAAGTACTACACGAACTACCATCCTCAGAGGAAACTCGGTTCCTTGATTTAGGAGATGTATCCGATGTGTTTTCTTTCCTAACCCGTTTTTTTCTTTCTCTACGATAAAGATATGCTGCCCTAAAAGTCCAAATAGATTTTATATGACAAATGCAAGTTATACAGCTTTTTATGTTATTATATTTATGGCAGAGATTACTAATTAACACTCACAGTTGTAGTTGGGCCTTTTGCGCTAAATCTCGTTGCAGTTGTCTGTTCTCCTCTGTGTCTTTAAGAACGTAATCAGAATTTACCCGCCTGTCCCATGAAGAATTCCAGCCTTGAAAATGAATTTTATACTGTAAAATTTTCCTTCCTCGCTTATCCTTAGTTTCTTCTACACCCAGTACCTAAAAAGAGAGCCGACTATCGAGTTCTAAAAATTGTTTACTAATGCTAAATTACCTTGGAGTCATACAAAACTTTTGCTTTTGTGGGATCGGGTTCATAGCAAAGTACTCTTTCTCCTTCTGAAAATCTGTGTTTAACTCCTCTTGTAGAGACCATCGTAAAAGATTTAATATTTTCACACCTACCGGCTTTGTTTTTCATGCGTAGACATCGCATTGACGCTGAAACTCAAAGGCTGTCATAACAAAATTGCCAATTTATTAAGGGTTGAACACAATTGGAGCTTTTCCGGCAGCTTGAGGCGAAAGCGTGAACATGAGCTGAAAGCTCGAATTCAAATTAACTGCAATACTATGCTCAATGCATAAAATTTAATTTCTGTTAAAAATTGATATTATTATCTGCGTTATTAAGTTAACTAGATTCAATAGGGCACAAAAAGATCATGCGGGATAATTAGGCTTATTTTCCCCCAAGTTCTAGCTCTTGTATAGTATATTCTTTAACATTTGATAAATATGTCAAACGAAGTACTAGACGCGTTTCTTTTGGTGCAAAAACATAATAGAGCCAAGGGCCGATTCACAATGAGGCTTCAGGCCCGATTCACAATAAGAGCTTCAAGCCTCAAGCCCGGTATGCTATAAGGAATTTGCTCAAGAAAACCTTTGCATTTATTTCCTAAAGCCCGGTATGCAAGGCTCAAGAACTTTCTTTGCCTATCTAAAAACTATGCAAAAAATGGTCAAGAAATCGCTCAGAAATATTTTCTGGAGCGATTTCTGTGGCCGGTATGCTAGAGTCAAGAAATTCACACCAGAAATATCGTGTTTTTTAGTGACACGCAGATGTCGCTTATTTTCCTCCAGAAATAAGTGTCTATTCATTTATTTCCTTAAGAAATTTGAACGGTTCATGAGATCTTGACGTCTCAGGTAGTTTTTGAAATTGAAAGTAACTGTCAGCAATGGAAAAAATTACATATTGTTGTTTTTTATTCAGATTTTTTAAATTCTTTTTTAATTCTTTACTAATTAAAACAATTTCATTAATTTTAAGCTATCATAAAACAATTTATTTAATGTCTGCAATGAAAATAAGTTACTGTCAAAATTTCTGAACTGCTGTCATTTTTTCTTAGGGAAATAAATGCAGAAGTTTTCTTGAGCAAATTTCTTGAGCCTTGCATACCGGGCTTTAGGGAAATAAATGCACAAGTTTTCTTGAGCAAATTTCTTGAGCCTTGCATACCGGGCTTTAAACCGAGAATATCAAAATTTACTTTTGATATTTTCATTTACCGCCATCTTGATTTCAAAAATTGCTGAAATCACTATCGAGGCAAAATTGTCCAAAAATATTGCTGGGTTTTCACAGTCAATGCAAAAAAGTGCCTGTGGAGACCCGGTACAACTCAGAATAGGCACAACGGTTCATGTGGTATTGACAGAACCAGAACTCTCAGAAAACCTAGCATTCAAGGTAGTGGATGGAATTTCGGTTGGTTTTTGTGGTACCTTCTTCGTAATGATATGTTGATTTAATTTTGTTGAAGGGAAGTAATAAGTTTCTATGATTAATTGAATTTTGAGAATATCCTAACAAGATGGATGAAGTCAAACTAGCTAAAGATGCTGTTCTTGTAAAAAGCGAGAATTTGCCAACAGGAACTCCAACAGTTAAGGGCTATGAATGGAATAAAGGCATTGATTACCCGGAGTTGCTAAAAACTTATATAAATTCAGGATTTCAAGCAACTAATTTTGGATTAGCAATTCAAGAAATAAATAAAATGGTAACTATTTTCTTTTCTGCAAACAAAACTTCCGAATTACTATATTTTTCTTAGCTAGACTGCAGAGCAATACCATTGGAAGATGATCGAAAGGATCAGTATGAAGATGACATGTTTACTAGGCGTAAAAAGAATTGTACGATATTTTTAGGATATACTTCCAACATGGCATCAGGTGGTATGAGAGAAACAATACGATTTTTAGTCGAACATGAAATGATTGATTGCATTGTTACTACGGCTGGAGGCATTGAGGAGGATTTTATCAAGTGCCTAGCTCCTACATATGTTGGTAAAATAACTTAACTTATTTGAAATTAATTTAATATCTGATATTACAGGTTCATTTGAACTATCCGGTAAAGAACTACGTGATAGAGGCATAAATAGGATTGGAAATTTACTAGTCCCTAATGACAATTATTGCAAGTTTGAAAATTGGGTAATGCCGCTTTTAGATGAAATGCTAGAAGACCAAAAAGCTCATGGTATCTTGTGGACCCCTTCAAAAGTAGTGCAGCGACTAGGAGAAAGAATAAAAGACCCATCATCGATATATTATTGGGCAGCCAAAAATAAAATACCGGTGTTCAGTCCAGCATTGACCGATGGAAGCCTGGGAGATATGATGTACTTTCATTCCTATCGTAATCCCGGTCTTGTTGTAGATATATTGTCTGATTTAAGACGTCTTAATACCATGGCAGTGAAAGCAAGTCATTCCGGTATGATAATTATAGGTGGTGGCCTTATTAAACATCATATATGTAATGCAAACTTAATGCGGAATGGAGCGGACTTTTCTGTTTATATTAATACTGCATCTGAATTTGATGGAAGTGATAGTGGAGCTAGGCCTGATGAAGCAATCTCGTGGGGGAAAATTAAGAAGGATGCGACTCCTGTTAAAGTTTATGCTGAAGCTAGTCTAGTATTTCCCTTGTTAGTAGGTGAAACTTTTGCAAAAAGGCACTTTAATAAAACAAATTTGTCGAAGTAACTTAATTTTTTGAAGATATACTAATTTTCCAAAATAATCGATCCAAATGCCGAAACTTCATATTTCGATAGCTGGAGCAGTTTAAAAATCATGTTCCACCAGTATGCACAAATCCATATCCCACACTCACCTATACCTACGTACAAATCTTGTGACTAACTGTGTTCTTATTCACTCTTGCCCCCTACAGCCTTTGCCAATGTGTCTATTTAGAAACTATGATCAAAGCGTCTCTCTAAATGACCTCCAAGATCTTTACGATCAGCTGCCAAGCACTTTTATTATGGGTGGTGATTTCAATGCTCACAGCCCTTCTTTGGGCAGCCCTTCCACCGACTCGAGAGATAAAATAATGGAAGACTTCATCAGCCCATTGTCCTCCTAAACAATGGTGTTTGCACTCATCTATCCACTCACAACACCGTAACATCCATAGATCTTACTTTTAGCACCTCTAACATTTCCCTTTGCTTAGCTGGACAACTCACGCCAGTCTTGAGGGCAGTGACCACTTTCCTATCATTATACGTTCGAGCATTTCCCTCGCTGATACAAAACACGTTTCCTACTTTCTCTTGAAAAATGCCAAGTGGGAGTTTTTCTCCACAAAAGTCACTGATCTGTCGTCAACCTGTCCTGTCGTAAAATGTCGATCAGGAAGCGGCTAAGCTCAATAAAATTCTGCGTCCGCCTCTATTCCTCTATTCCTACTAGTCATCCCAAATCCATATCACAGCCCAACACGCGAAATCCTTGCTTTGATAAGAACTAAAAAGAGATCCTGGCAGCTCTGTCGTCGTCACCCTTCCCAGTCTAATTTCCTGAGGTTTCGTCTGGATTCAGCCATTTTAAAAAGAACAATTAAAAAAGATAAAACGGAATCATGGCTTTCCTTTGCGAATTCCATAGAGGTCCGCACCAATCTTAAGGAGGCTTGGGCAAAAGTACGTGCGGTTTCCGTTGGTCCATCCACCAGGCTAGTATCGAATGTTCATTCAGGCGGTGTAAATTTCACAAGCTATCCCGAAATTGCCAAAGAGTTTGTCACCATTTGGTCAAGCTACTCAGTAGACAGTAACTTCACTAGTCAACATAGGCAAAGTAAAGTAATTATAGCCTCTGATGTGCAGCGGTACCCTTCTTGACACAGCCGTTACACTTTCTCATCTTATTACCTTAAGCAAATTTAAAAATGCTTAATTCCTTCAAGGGCACAACCGCCGGGCTCGATAGGATCTCCTACGAATTAATCAGGAAACCTCCCATTTCTTTCCAATTTCGTCTCCTCAACCTATATAATTATATCCTCTTGCAAAAATCTCTCCCCCGCGCCTGGACACACCCGCTTCTTGTCCCTATTCCCAAGGAAGCTTCTGCTTCTTTGTGCGTCAGTAACTTCCGCCCCATATCCTTGATCTCGTGCCTATCCAAAATTCTAGAAAAAATTCAAAGCAGAACTACTTCACATCTGCAAAAAACGGAACTGCATCTTAATCAAAGATTACCGCATCTTAACCAATTAAACATTTTAGGCCTCCTTTTCTCGAAAAATCTTAAATGGAAGCTGCACATTAAGACAGAGACAGTGATTAGTAAAATGGACAAAATTAATAGTAAAATGCAGAGTTTTTGAGATATAGAATTAAACGCGTTTTCCTTCACTGAAAGTTTAGCAAGAGGGTGGGGATGACGCCATTTTGAATTTAAGCTTATAAAAATATATAAAATCATTTGGTAAAAAAAATCGCGTGCGGTATTTTTCGCATTACGAAGGCCTTTTTTTCGACCTATTTATTGGACTATAAGGCACGTATGCTCCGTAGGATCAGATTCGGTCACACATTTCAGGCCTTTCTGCCTCTTGTAATTATAATAATAAGACTTGAGTTTCACTCAGTCCAAGAATGGGGGGCATGGACGAACAGGTGGCAAACCGGGCCTGGTCATAAACGCAGAACTGCGGTCATTCTGCAGTATTCAGCAATTGGAAGTCTGTAGCTGAATATTGCAGAATTAACGCAGTTCTGCGTTTATGACCAGACCACGTTCGTTTGGAACCCATGGTGTTCAGACAAGCGAAGAAGTTGACTCCGCTGAAGAGATCAGCGAAAGAATGGATGATCAGACAGTCAAGACAGCATACCCCAGTTTGAGAACTCGTTTTAATTGCAGTGAAATACGAGATACCTTAAATCATTTTGCTTTGCCTTACTAACAATGTCAAGGTGAATAAATAAATGGGATTTAATTTAATTTAATTTATTTTGCATTGATATACATTCATGTTATTATTATTTATACAACAAAATTTATTTATTATTTACAAAACAATACAACTAGATATAAGACAAAGTGGTTAAATATATGAGTATTTTTTTATTTTTTATTGTGTAGAATTGTTAAGATTTTTTGGTTTTTGTAAACAGAATTTTTTTATTGGTATTTTCATGCCTATACATATACATAACAAACAATTTTCTTTATATATAATAATAATTGTCTAATGGCTGTCATCTTTCCTTTCCCTAAAAATAAGGCAAAATATACATGAAGATAAAAATTACTATGTATATAATTATTTTGTTATTTCAGTTTACCTAATGCTCCTTATCTAGGGAAAAAATGTCAAAAATGCAGGAATAATATTATATATATATTTTTTCTGTAAACATTTATTGTTATTGTAGATTTGACGTGTTTAATTAATATTACAAAAAACTTTCTATTCTTTTTTTCTTCCAATATCAAAATTGTTTTCATTTTATATTATCTATCATATTTGCTAAGATTTTGAAAATCTTCCGAAGTATAAGCGTGATCATGGTTTATTTCATTTAATTTTTAAATATAGACTGTCAGCTGTATAACAAGAAATTACAACTTTGGTTATTTCGCATATTTAGAATTGGGTTTTTTTGCTATTACATATTGATATTTTGAAGTCACACAATATAACAAAATAGCTTTAAGTCTGTGGTATATAATTTCCTTGTTTTACGGCGCACTCTAATACGTTTTGATATTTTTGATAACATAAATATTTCTATGTTTTCTATTTATTAAAATTTGTGTTCGTGTTTTTTCTTATGCTAAAGATCTAATTCGAGTTATTTTTAATATATACATACATATATGACGCTTATTTACAATTAATTAGAAATCAGTTGTTTTATAATAAATATACACAAATATTTATTTTGTCCATTGGAATAATAAAGATTCAATTTATGAATTTTTGTTGCTTTTTAATCACAAAGTTTGCTACTGAAAGTGAGTATTGTTATAACGGAGGTTAAGTGTATGATGTTGATAACAGCAATGCATTAATTTTTTCTATAGCTGTAAATAAACATTATTTGGTTAAAAATAGAATGTTCAATTAATAGTGGAAGGACAATACAATGGTAAATTTTTCTGAAATATCATTCGTGACAAGAAAAATATCGACTACTTTCTGCTTTTATAAAAGCATACAAAATAGTTAATCACCGTTAGTTACAATATTCTAGGTAATCAACTGCCAACAAAATAACAACTTCAGTTACATGTGAATAGAAAAATAAGTTCTGATATAAAAGAACAACAATCGGTCTAGTTTTCCTTATAAAGAAAAACTAAGACTTTTCTAAAAGATATTAAGCATAATCATTGGGAGTTAACAAACAGAACGGAAATATTGGAAACTAAATACAAACCACTGAACGACAAGTTCAATCGACTGAAACATGATTAGCTTTTCCTGTGCAATTTGCAGCCACCTTAACAAAATAAGAGGTTACTGGGCAACGTATCCTAGCCAACGAGCAAGAAAAACTTATAAGTTAAGAAACCGGCTTAAAAGCAACATGTCCTCGGATGCAGACAGCATCTCCGCAGTGGTGAAACATTGAGGACTGACACCGCACCAAACAATTCCTAACTATGGAGTCGGAAACTATGCCAGAAGACTGGAAAATAACGCGGTATAACACTGTTAAGTACTGATTGTAAGATATTTTTCGCTACTAAGCAAAACAGGATATTCTCATAGGCTAGAAACATTTCAGGACATTAACAGTGTGACGATATTCCAGACAAATCAACATCTGATCAGATTTTCACCGTGATGCAGAGGATGGAAAAGTGTCTAGAACTTCGCCTTCGAAAACATAGCAGTAGAGCTATATAAGAACATAAGAGAATTTGGCATCCCCAATAGACTGGCACGATTATGTGCTAACCTTTCTTACACAATTAACATCTATAACGGTCTCCGACCAGGGGAAGGCCTGGCCTACCTTTTTTCCTGCCTAATCTGGTATTGGAGAAAATAATACGAGATTCGAATGTAAAGCCGAAGGTACAATGCTCCAAAAATGGACATAGAAAACATGACTGTACAGACCACTACTAGGATAGGATTGAGATTCACCTAGATTAGGCCGGCGCACAGTGGGGCCAAATCGAAAAAACCCGGACAAAGGTCCAAAAAATGAAGGTGTCTGATGGGGATTTTTGTACTTAGAGTTGACTAAAGCAGTCCCTAGTGAATTCAAATTCACTCATAATAGGACCCCAACTCTACTATAGCCGCGTAGATGTCAGTTTAAACATAGCGTTCGTGAGAGCAGTTAGCTGTACGTTCAAAACAGAGATAAGCAGGCGCGTGATTAAATACACGAGAATCTTTGAGGATACCATCTATTCCACTGAAATCAAATGGAATCAACTGTTACAAATAAGTAAAATATTATAACCATTTATTGAATTATATTTATATGAAGCAAACAATTTGGTGAAGGAAAGTAGTGCATGTGATTTCCATACTAAAAAATTAAAAAAAAAATGCGCTTTCGAAGTAAGAAAGTAAAATGTTCCACATTGTTCCGCCTTCAAACCTATTACAGGTTGTAGATTAACGTATTACAAATGAAATATCCAAAATTCAGCTGCCCATATTTGCCCGCCTAATTTTAATCGCACTTTTCGTGGAAATGTATGCGCCGCTATGATATGCTAGACTGCACAAAAGACCTTTAAATACAAACATCTGCCTCTCTCTTTCTCTCTGTGTTTCTTTCCCTCTCTTCCCACTTCCCTCTCTCTGTTTCTCTCTCTTCTTCTATCACACTTCACTCTTTCTTAAAATTGTCTTTTAGATTTTGATGAGCCAAGCAGTGTTAACTAGAAAATAACTAAAAAATAATTCTTAAATTTTGCAATTCTGAGTTCAGATTCGTAATCAGCGACCTCAAAAATCCCTATATACCAATCTTGGACAGAACCTACATACATTTTAAAAACCTTGTCCGCCATATTGGATCCGCCATCTTGAATTTTGTAATTCTGAGTTCAGATTCGTAATCCCCACCCCAAAAATCCCCATTTAAATTATTTTAATGTAATATTTTTCATTTTTATTTTGTTAGTAAATAACACATGGAAAACATTACTAAATCAATTTATGGGTTATCTATAATTTTGAATAACTCGTAACGCAAGCAAAATAGATGGCAACTTTCAAAATAAACGGGGGTTCCATGTTAATACCATCATCTACCTACCATCATATCCGCACTTTCGAACCTTGATTTTGACAGTTTTAGATAGGTGGGAGTTTTCTGCGTAGACTGATACCTTATTCATGAAAATAGGTCATAGGGTTACAAAATACAGGGTGATATGTAAAACTCTAAAAAAAACTTCAAAACGTCCTAGCGCCTAAACCGTTACGATCCCCCCCCCTCTACTCATACGATTTTTTGTTCGTTTATCCAAAACCTATCCACAGCCGACCGTTTTGTCACTGTTCGTGATACACCCTGTATATTAAGATTTGTGATTTTCTTCTTCTTTTCTTAGGAAATTTTTCGAGGCCGCGCGACGAACAAAAAACACAAAATTCATCGAAATCAATCCGTCCTCGAGATATTATCAAAAAAGTCGTTCAACACAAAATTATAAGAAAATGAATTTTCTTTATAATTTTTTTTGTGAATTTTTCCGATGTTTTAATAGTTATTCTGCTATTCGTTGCGGAGACAAATCCAACAAATCAAAAATCATAAAAATCGGTCCAGGCGTTCTTAGTTATGTAAAACTATACATTCCTGCCTGCCATTTAGACGCAGGGAGACACAGTGTTACACTGTGTCCGACACAGAAGTGTTCCATCAACGACACAGCTAGACAGCCGGGCACAATCAAGACATTGCTACCAACAGTCAGGAATTGAAATGTGATCGTACATTATTAATTTATAACAATATTGTTTCATTTTTAAGATTCTCATCCGATGACGCGGGACAATCTCTCCCTCAGTGTGCTCGCAATTGAGCGATGAAGTAGGGAGACCTAAGATGAATCATCCAGTGACGTTCGATAGTTCTGACAAGGGCCCTTTCTCAGTTTTTGTTCGTCTGGCCAAACTGAATGTGGGAGAAGACAAAAGCTTAAATCCCCTAACATTGGGAAAGGCCCTAGAGGAAGTCAGAGGGGTGGAACAGTTGATTAGGGTGAACAGTGAGAAATTCAAAGTGATCTTTCCCAAGGCGGAAGATGCGAATGACTTTATCATAAAGAACCCTCTCGTATCCCCCTCAACTCTATCTCCACTCCCATCTTGATGCATGGAGTCGACAATGGTGAGGAGGAGCTATTAAATTCACTGAGCAAAGGGAACTCCTCTTGGACCTTTCTGAGAGTATTCAGAATAAAGTGGAGAAAAATAATTGATGGTTCCCCAGTATGGACCCCAACGGACAAGGTCAAGGTATTTGTCAGAGGCAAACACATCCGCGAGAGATTGATGATTCACTTCATTCCCTTCAAGGTTCACAAGTTTGTTCCCTCACCCTTGAGATGCTTCAGATGCCAAAAGTTTGGCCATCGTGGCCTAGTCTGCAAAACAAATAAAAAAGCCTGTGGAGATGTGCGGAGTCCAGCTGTGAGGATGGCGGAAAATGCACCAAGAAGGAAACATGTGCAAATTGTGGCGGCCCTCATGCTTCATTTGATAAAAGGTGTCCGTCGTGGCAAAGAGAAATTGAAATCACCAAGATTATGAGAGCTGAGCCAGAAGATCACCCAACTCAAGAAACTTCAGCTCTGACGAGGAAGGGAACCCCCAAAGACAAATGAGGAAAAAGC
This sequence comes from Thereva nobilitata, assembly GCA_963855945.1. Lineage (NCBI taxonomy): Eukaryota > Metazoa > Arthropoda > Insecta > Diptera > Therevidae > Thereva > Thereva nobilitata. The sequence continues at coordinate 85,564,677 of OY979696.1, forward strand.
CTCAACACTACTCTTATGCGGATATTGCCTCCAGAGGATTAAGCCCTTCTAGAAACTTGACGCGAGGTGAGGAAAAATCAAAATCCACAAGTAGTCTGAGATCAACCCTCAATCCCTTTAAAAGACCGAGGGCTCTTCAAAACAACTCTTTTAGTGAGATTATTAAAAACTTCGAACGAGACTCCAATGAACTCTTTTCAAAAGTGATTGATGATGAAAACCTAAGAAATCAAATCTCTCACACAACAGGTAAAATGCTCAGGAATTTAACAACGGAATGGCTTAAAAATACAGAAGGCATGAACGCCGAAATTCTAAATAACACCAACCAATGTTAAAAGTACTTACTTCAATTAAACGTACAAAGTCTCTTAAAAAATTTAGATGCGATTGAACATTTCCTGAACATGAATAAAATTGATATTTTTGTCGCAGTGGAAACTTGGTTACTGCCTTCCGTCCAAGTTAAACTAAGCAACTACAATATAATCAGAAAAGACCAACTCGATGGTTTTGGTGGCACAGCCTTAATCATCAGAAAAAACATCACTTTCAAGGTTGTGAAATTCCACAATACTCTCAATTCCTGTTGCATTACCACGACCAACTTAAAAGACAACCTTACGCTTTTTTCTATATATGCGAAGGGCAACATGAGCAACCTGAAGTTCAAAAGGTCACTACTTGTCTTGGGAAATTTTGCTAGCAAATTCCGGAGATCGTTGTTGATAGGGGATTTCAATGCTAGGTGTACATCGTGGGGGGATACCATCACTAATCGAAGAGGACAGATTCTTTTGGATTCAATGGCTAGTTTGGGTTTTTCCAATCAAAACAGTGGAGCTACTACGTGTATGTCTAGGTCTATTAATCGCACGTGTTCGGTCATAGACCTCACCTTTTCGAACTTCTCCGACTTTAATATAGTAAGTAGAACAAAGCTAATCTCCCTGAGTGGCAGTCCTCACATTCCCATCATTATGGAAATGAACATAAACAGGATCCCAAATGCCCCAAAGCAGGTCATTGCCAAAAGTAAAGTGATTGCCGCCCTTAAAACGCTAAAGGTTAATACTGAGCAAAACTCCTCAATCCTGGTAACCATAACAGAAATAATAAAGAGCGCCACCTTTACTTATAAAGACAAGACGGGAAACTCTATGCCAAAACCCTGGTGGAATGCTGAACTGAGCAAACTTTTCAGACTCAAGGCAGCCGCGCTTGCATTTTACTACAAATTTAAAAGACTAAAAGGCTTACTTGAACACAAGAGACTGAATGCTGTCTTTATAAAAACCAAGAAGCGTGCCAAACAAGAGTCCTGGTCAATGTTCATAAATGATCTCTGTCATAAATCTCAAATTAGCAATTTCTGGAATGTTATTAAAAGGTTCAAGGGTAGCCAACACAACAATGATTTTCTTTTCAATAAGCTGTCTCCTGCTAACTATCTAAATTTCTTATGTAGCAAAATAACCACGATGGCAAGCGTCCCTTGCTTAACTCCACTTTCATCCAATATCAACATCACGTGGTCTGTTGAGGACTTAAAGGATATCTTGAAAAAGAAAACTGGCAGATCTGCTCCTGGTCTGGATAACATCACGTTTGAAATGATCAAAAATTTGTTGACCAGTGGTTTGAATGCCTTGTTTCTCTTCCTAAAAAACACCATCAATTCTGGCAACATCCCTGAGAACTGGCTCAAAATTAAAATCAGACCACTTTTAAAAATGGGAAAGAACCCATCATGTTTGGAAAACTATAGACCGATATCTTTAATATCGGTCCCCATGAAACTAATTAACATTTTGATCAAAAACAGCATCGAAGAGTTGATTGAATCCAGGAATCTGCTCCCCAAAAACTCCTTCGCATACCGCAAGGGAAGATCAGCCTCCACCTGTCTATGCTCCATTCAACAAACAATTTCTTACCTTAAAAGAAGACACAAATTTGTTGGTATCATGACCTTAGACCTTGACAGCGCGTATGATAGGGTAGACCTGGGCTTTTTATACACCACCCTCGCGACCTTTGGTATCCCACTCATTTACATAAATTGGATTACGGGATTTTTTAGCAACAGAGAACTCCTACTGCAAGAAAAATCCAAAAAAGCGTGTGGGGGACTACCTCAAGGCAGCTCACTAAGTCCAATCCTGATTAATCTATACTCGGCCAAGTTACATGAGGCTTCGATTTGGGGTATGGAAACATTTCAATTCGCTGATGACTTCTGCTTAATAGCTGCTGGCGATTGCACAGTTACAGTGGAATCCAAGCTCCAACTTGCTCTTGATACTTTAACCCACACAGCCAATGAACTGAAATTGCTAATCAACACTCAGAAATCGAATGCCATGTTCTTTGGAACCAGGAAACTGATCAACCTTGCCTTTAATGGAAACACAATCAGAAGTGTTAGAGATTTAAAATTTGTTGGTTGGACTTTCACAAATAGCCTTAAAAGCAGACTGCAACTAAACAATTCCCTGGACGCCATAAAAAGCAATCAGAGAATTATCTCGATCTTGAGTAAAAATAAGTTTGGAGCCTCGCCTGAATGCACTCTGTTGTTGTACAGATCGTTGATTAGATCTAAATTGGAATATGCGAGATCCCTTTCCTTCCAGGAATCACAAACCTTGGAAAAAAATCGGGACCATTTCAAACAACTTCCTAAGAAAGTGCCTAGGTCTAACCCATTCCACCCCGAATCACATCATCTACGCCTTAGCGCAGGAAATTCCCACGGCACTCAGAGCAGAAATTATAGTGGCAAAGGACCTGTCCAGAATTTTAAAATTTAACAATGATTTCCTGGAGATGTTGGATCTATCCTCTCCAAAGTCTCCTATGGAGAAGGTGTTTACCAAATATAGGGAAATTTTTGAATTACTCCATGTTGAAGTGATAGCACCAGTTGACTACACCAACATATCTTTTGATCTCTCCTTTCTCAATGGTCTGGGTAACAAGTCTCAAGTTGCCAAGCCCACGATTACAGCATTGATGCATGAAAAAAGAAATTCCTTTGACTCAAAAGAGCTCATCATTGCTACAGACGCCTCTATAGCAAACAACATCACCGGCTTGGGAATACACTTTGATAACGCTCTTGAGGATAGGATGTTTAGATCCTTCTGGACAATGTCTACGCTGTCAGCCGAACTATCGGCAATTTACATGGCCCTGGACTTGGCAACTTCGGCCAATCTGAAAAATGTGATAATTCTTACAGACAGTTTAAATAGCTGCCTGGTATTAAGGGATAACAAATTACCAAACCATTTAGTCTTTGACATCTTGCGCGCTACAAAAAAATATGACTCTGTCAGATTCATTTGGATCCCTTCTCATGCAGGAATTCCTGAAAATGAAAGAGCGGACACCTTGGCTGGGTTAGCAATCTCAATTGGCGACTTCTTCCCCCACAAACTTACCCAGAAGGATCTCATCCTAAACGTGTCACTTAAGGTAAAAAAGAGCTGGGAAAGACAGTACCGAGAGGCATCCTTAACTAAAGGAAATTTTTTTGCAGAAATCTTCCAAGAGCTTCCCAGGTCTCCCTGGTTTTCTAAACTAGCCCTCAATCCTAAAATATTTAGAATGATCAACAGAATTCTAGCTGGTCACACCTATGACACAGCGAGACTCGCCTCCTGGAAACTAATCCCAAATGAGAACTGTCTTATATGCAACACAAAAGACGATGCGGAAAATACTATTCTAAAGTGTAGAAAGTTTGTGAACAGTAGAAATAAATACCCGCTAATAAACAATGCAAACAGACTTCTGGAGGTGCTGGCTCCCTTTGAAAGGTCCAAAATCTCTGAGCTGGCTAACTTCCTATCCGATGCTGGGACCTAATGATTTGAGCTTCCTTTTGCTATCAATTTGACAACACGTGATTTAAATGTGGACTTACTTCTCATAATAAAACCAGTTTTTCTTCCTTCTTCATAGCCTTAGAAACTATTTATAAGTCAGGTTAGACGCTTAGCTTCCATCAGTTTTGACGACCTTTCCTCCTGCCTTGGCCTGGCGCTAGGAAACGACTTGATAGAGAGAGCGTTCTTCTGGCCGTTTCTACACAATTAAACGCTGCGTTATGGTCTATATAGCTGTCTAGGCTAGGACCAGTAAGAAGCCCCGTTTCTAGGGGTTCACTAGGACTCCCTAGTAAAAAAGAAAAACAACAACAACAACAACAAGATTCTCATCATTTATAAGATGTCGGGTAATTAATTTAAAGAAATGATCAACATACAATTTACGATTTTCTTGTCAAACAAAAATGAAAACGAGGAAAGTGCACTGTGGCGGATTTTTCATGAACTTGTGTGTTCCATTTGGTCTTACACAGAAGGACACAGAGCGCTTGCTTAGTATGGGAAATTTTCGAATCGCATTGAGGCAATTTTAAAAACGAAAACACACGCCAATAGCTTTGACAGACAAGCATTGACATAGCACATCAAGCACAATAATGGCAACAGTCAATAAAAACAATACTCAATTCCATGCGTCCTCAGGTGTAAAGACTGCCGTTAAGGCTTAAGGTGACGATATTTAAATGCACTTCCCACCGAATGTAGTTTTAAAAATCTATTTTCTTAAGCAATATTTACTGATCAATTTTGGATTTACTAATTGAGATCATAAAAGTACCTACTTAATTAGATTTGTATGAAAGCATGTTGTTAGAAAACGCTTTCACGACGACGAAACTAGCGGTAAAAACGTCATAAATAAACAATTATTATAGCTTCTGTCGTAAATTACATATATTTTGCGTGCAATCTGCATCTGAAGAGTAACAAATGTAAATTTAACTTTGTTATAAAAAATTTGAACAAATGGTTATATACATAAATAAAATTGCCTAACGCCTTTTGGTGTGAAATAATCACTGAGTGTCACTTAAAAATAACGAGTAAAATGCAACTGTTTTTTTGTTCCATTTCAGTCTATACAAAATATAAAAGCATCAATAAATATATTTATGGAAGAGTTATTTCTTTAAATGCATCTTGTAGAAAAAAAATTATGCATCGTTATCGAATAAATATTAACTATATAAAAATTATACTGATTTGCTCTAATGCACGTAAGTAACTTTGTGATTAAATAGCACCTTTTTAATAAATATTAAATATTTTAAATAATAAAATAAATAAATTAACAATTAAAAAATAAATGCTTACAAAATATCATAACGAATATGAGAACTATATACCCTCTTTATAATAAATTTAAACAAAATAAGTTTGCGTTCAATCTTAAGCGTCATCTTCTTCCGAATAGCAATTTTCGAGTCCGATCGCATGCTCAAATCAACAGTACTACTAACAGATCACATATTTTCATCGAATTTAGCGAAATTATTATCCCATTGAAAGGATTCGTCATCGTTTTTTTTAACATCGGCACTATTAGACGGTGAAGTTGTTTTAAAAAAGTCATCATCCTCAAATGGATCTTCTGATTTTCTCGCAAATATATTAACAGATTCAGATTTCTTTATATTTTCTTGTCGTTTTGTCAAGCGCAAATTATTCTTTTTTAATTGCTCAGGATTCCATTGATCTTCACTCTCAAATAAAAAGTCAGCCTTAGAGAAATCATCTTCAAATGCACTAGGTTGATCATTTTCAAATTTCGATATTGTAACTTTATCGTCGAAACGTAACTTTTGTGTTGGTGTTTGATTTGATTCTGAGTCGCAATTTGAATAATTAGCGCTTTGTTTATCTTTTTCTGAAAAATCATTTGAAAATCTAAAGGAAGACTTGGTGCCACTTGACGCTGTAGTTGGAGGCGGCGGAGAATTAAAATCACTTTCGAAGCCATGTTCTTCAAAATTAAATTTGTTACTACTAGTATTTGAACGTGGAGTATCTTCAAAATCATCAAAATCGAATTCGCAACGCATCGGTTTTATACTTTTAGGATCTTCAAAAGCATCAAACTTATTAGAATACTTATCTTTATCACTGTAAAATCCCTCCTTTTTATTGAAGAATTTCTGCCCAACGACATCTTCATCTTCATCATAGCTGTATTTTTCTCCTTTCCGTCGCCTTTCAGCTTCTAGCATTCTTTGATGCATCTCGTGGCGACGTCGGTTTAATCGTTCGAACTTGTCCTCGTCCATCGGTTGCTCGTATTCGTCATAATCGATATAATCGTAATTTCCATCGCGGTGTGGAACTGGATATCTTCCAGCAGGTATATTTTGTTGTCGTGCGTCTACCTCTTTCCCACGAAATCGCTGCTTTCTGCGAAATCTTAAAAAAATTAAAAATAATATAAAAAATAATTGAAAATAATCTTTATAGGGATTTTATTGGAATGAATCTTAATTGTATGATATCTAAAATTAAATTCAATTTAGAACCATAAAATAAAAATTGTACCGACAGCGCTTTTGTTCTTATTATGGATCTAATAAACATCTAATAAACGGCAACGACTACGGCAACAACACCTGGAAATGATATTCGGAACATGGAACACGCGAAGTATGTACAGAACTGCAGCAGTTAAGTCACTATTAGACGAAGGGAGCAGATATAAAATAAAATTACTCGCATTACAAGAGATCAGATGGATAGGAGACGCGACAATGGACCTTGGTAACTACAGAATTTGCTACAGCTGCGTAAGGGAACAATTATAGATAATGTCATAGAGTTCAAGCCAATAAGTGAACGACTATGTTCAATGCAACTCCGAACGAAATTCTTCACACTTTCAATCAAAAACGTACATGCGGAGACGGAAGAGAAAGCGGACACGACAAAGGACACTTTCTATTATAAGCTCGAACACGCGTATGACACGGCCCCTTCCAATGACATCAAAATGGTGTTAGGAGACCTCCACGCCAAAATTGGAAGAGAGAACTGGCACAGACCGCCCATTGGAAAGGAAAGTCTACATCCAACGATAACGGGCAACGTGTTATCAACAGCCAGAAATAAAAATAGAAAAATATACATAGAGAGACCGACGAAGAGCAAGAAATTGAAATACGAGGAAACGAGTAAACAGCAAAAAACATTTGTAGGAAGAAGAAAAGGCAATTCCTCAATAATTACATCTTGAGGGCAGAGGAAAACTTTAGACAAAACAAAACACGGGAAGCATACAAGGAAGTCAACTTCTACAAGAAAGGCTCCAAACCCTCCTCCGGTATATGTAGAACAAAAGAAGGCACTATAGTCACAGGCAGCAAAGATGTAAAGAAAAGCTGGACGAATTTTTCAGTGAGCTGCTGAACGAGAAGCTCGTCTACAACATAACGATGACACCAGAGAAACAAATGTACCAATCATGGAAGAAGTACAAAGTGCCATAAGAGCCTTAAAAAACAACAAATCTCCAGGAATTGACAACATCCCAGCAGAGCTGATCAAACAAGGAGGTGAATCGCTTTCAGCAACTATACACGAACTACTATGCTGCATATGGAGGAATGAAAAAATGCCTGCAGAATGGGAGCAAAGCATTATCTGCCCAATACACAAGAAAGGGGACAAATTCAACTGTGCAAACTATATAGTACGCGAGGTAGCGCTATATTTAAACAACTCATTCCATACCGACTGAAAATTATACCAATTAAAGTTTACGCCTAATACATTAGTAATATGAGCGGCAGCTACTCCAGTAACGGTGGAGGTAAAGATGGCAGCAGGTAAAAGTTGTTGATTGAAATTGATCTTAAAAATCATCCCAAAAATTTTGACACGGTATGAAATTACTTGAGGCATTACTTCTTTTAACAACTTTCACCTGCTGGCTGCCATCTTTACCTCCACTGCTCATTTTACTGATTATTGAATAGTAATTAACTATTATAAATTAAATTGATGCGGTATAAAATCGCTCGCAAAAATGTAGCGCTACCTCTCGTACTAATAGAGACATATCTCTTCTAAGCACGGTATACAAACTAATGACAAACATTATCAAAGCCAGACTGGAGCCTTATGCAGAAGCCGCAATAAGTGAATACCAAGCTGGATTCAGAAGAAATAGGTCAACAATGGACCAACTCTTTTCAATAAGGCAGGTCCTCCGAAAATTCTGGGAATACAACATTGACGTGTATCAACTTTTCATCGATTTCAAACATGCATACGACAGCATCGACAGGGAAAAAATGTATGCGACGGTGTTGGACCTAAACATCCCCCTAAAAATAGTAAAGGTAACAAAAATGACAATGGAGAACACAAGGTGTGCAGTCAGAATACAAGGAGAATTGACGGAATCCTTCCCAGTCAGGCGAGGCTTAAAGCAGGGCGATGGGTTGGCACCCATGCTATTTAATCTCTGCCTAGAAGGAGTAATTCGCAAAGTACACATTGATGCGAACGCAACCCTGCTTAACAAATCAAAACTGTTGGCAGGATATGCCGATGACATAAACTGCCTTGCCAGATCACTGTCACACCTTAGAGAAATCTTCACAGAATTAGAAGATGAAACTAAACATATAGGGCTGCAAATAAATGCAGACAAGAGCAAGATTCTAATTCAGTCGAGGGTGTAAAGAAGAAGAAGACACCACAACACCACCTGGCGAGAATATAACTTTGAACGGGTAAACCAATTTAACTACCTGGGGTCCACAGTCAGCGAAGACAACGATGAGAGGATAGACGTGCAAAGAAGAATAAACGCCGCAAATAGAACATACTTCTCACTACTGCCAGTAATGAAATCCAGAGACATCCACAGAAAAACGAAAATAAGAATCTACAAAACGATCATACGTACAGTAGCTACGTATGGGTGTGAAGCATGGAGTATCTCCCAAAAGTTCGCAGATAAGGTGGATATATTTGAGAGGAAGGTTCTCCGAAGGATATACGGCCCAACCAAGATAACGCATGGAGAATACGCTGCAATCACGAATTGTACGACCTATACAAAGAGTGTAAACTTTCAACACATGCCAACCTACTGCGCTTACGTTGGGCCGGCCATGTCCAAAGAACTCAAGGATACCAAAGAAAGCCCTGTACTTACTACCAGATGGCAAAAGACCAGTTGGGCCATACCGAAAACTTGAACCGATGATAGTTGGAGGAAAGCGAGTGAGAAGTCTATCTAAATATCTAGGTCTGCCTAAGTAAATCTTGATCTTACTATATGCAACCCTTTTCTTTTTGGTCCGATTTTCCTGGATGGGGTTGCCTATAGTGCGATCAATATTTACTTAGGTAACCCTGAAAATTTAAATGGAGCCTCTTTGATGTCTACAATTTGAATGAAAAAAAGTTATCAGAGATATACTTTGTCCGATTATCAGACGCTCCACTTTTTGCTTGGGCTATGAAGGACATAGATTGTAATGGGTACGTTATCTTTCTGTCTGTTTGTAGGGGCTAATCTCTCTTGGATATTCCGATTTCGATGGGACTTTCACGGGTAGTATATTCTTTGGCATATTATAGGCTTCTTTTTCATTCGGCCAAAAAATATTTTCTTGACCAAGGCGGACGAGCGGTAATGGGTATATAAAGCTCAATACTTAAGGATTTTTAGTGATTGTAGTTTATAGAAATATTCGGCCAGTGTTATCCCTGCGGATACGGGTGTAGATGGTGTATATTTTTAGACGCACCAGGCGGCACTGGCAAGACTTTTTAAATTAATCTCAGATTAGCCAAAATAAGTGCTAAGATAAAAAGATTTCTGCAGCATTACTCGCTGGAGGAAAAACAGCTTTTTCTATGTTTAAGATACCGATCGAAGCAGATCATATGGAAAATTCTGTTTGCAGCATTTCTAAAAACTAAAGTAAAAGAGTACGCACTACGCAGCGTAGATGATCGAGTAGAGCATACTCGCTTATAGAACGAATAATAAGTTGAATAAGTTTTAAATGGGCGTGTGCATAACGCAGCTCGCTTTCCTCTGGCAGAAAAAGCAAGCTGCGTTATGCACACGCCAATTTAAAACCTATTCAGTGTTCTATGATCTTATGATCTACTCTATCATCTACGCTGCGTAGTGCACTTACCCTTGTCCTGATATGGAGGCTCTGTCAGGCTGGATCTTCTTCTTTCTACCATACTTATGGGACTTTTATGGACCTGTGCGTTGTGCCTTTCAATAGAAATAATTTGTATGCACCAATTCTAACATCTATATTACTAAAAGAAAGTTTCTGTATGCGTGTGTGTGTGCGCTACTGTGCGCAGGCGCACCAGTCATCGCAGGGTTTCGAAATTTTGCATGAAGCTGCGTCGGGGTCATCCATGATTCTTTTCGAAATTCAAAATGGCCGCCGAAATATGACCGAAAATCAATATGGCCACCCAAATTTGCGAATTGTGTTCCGATTTCCATGAAAATTTTTAAGGTAGCAAATAACGAATTTATGATCAGAGCTTATAAATTCAAAATGGCCGCACCAATATGATGAGTTTGCAAATTGTATTCCGATTCCAATGAAAATCGGTATTTGGGGGTTTCTAAGGTACCAGATAAAGAATTTATGATCAAAACTAATAAATCTTAAATTTCGGGGGCAATATGGGGAACGAATTTTGCCAAATAAGCGTCATTTCCCGTTCAGCTGTATGTAGGTTGTTCAAGAGTTGGGAAATCGAAAAATCTTCACATCCTAGCTCCAAATGGAAGCACATTGACCATAGTGTATTCTGGTCATTTCCTCTATTGTCGTGAAGTTTGCCACATTTTGAAATGAAGGAAATTTCTTGAATTACCCCTAACCAGTATAGAAACAGTTAAAACGATAGAAATAGGTTTTCAAATTAATATGAAGAACATCTCTATATAATTCAATAAAAAAAACGCTGCACAGGACAGTTATTCACAGTTCTACCGGTCAGACGCCTGCAAGGATGATTTTCGGGAAACAGATTACGCTGCCAGGTGATTTCAAGTTTAGAATCGCACGGGATGAAGACCCACTACGACCTAAGGGCGAACGGATCTAGATTTTAAGGCGATCGAGTCCAGCTATAAAATCCTCGAAAAATAAAACGTAAATCGCCAAGACTACAAAGGAAATGGAAGGACCCCTCCACGGTCATCACGAGGTTAAACGATGTCATCTGTCGCATCCAAAAAGCGACCTGTAGGAAGCTGTGTTCGGGACGAACACTAAGTAAGAAGGGGAGGTGTAACGGCTAACCGAAAAGAGAAAGTTAAAATTCCAATTCACAGAGAAGTTTCATGTTCAGAGGCACCTACTTGAATACATACATAACGCAGTGTCACATCTCAATTTAGTACGGTTGTTCTAATTGAACCGCCAAGAAGAGGAAGGAGGAGGACGTGTGCAAGAAGTTTTGTTTTGAAATTAAAGAAATTAGTTGTTAAAAAGAAACAAATTGTTCCAATTAATCCCTGACGAATCCGAGAACACTCGAGAAGAAATATTACAATATTTTTTATATGTAGGTAATTCTAAATTTTTATATGGTATCCAAAATCATTTTATCCAGATTTAATGTTGTTTTCAAAATACTTTTTTCCTACCACACATAAACTGTTTTTATTTAAAGGCGTTGCAACGCACACAATACGGTGCTTTACTGGTGCCTTATATTACAAGTAACCCTACGCATTCGTTCGTTTGACTATATGCAAGGAATTCGTTCATAAATAGAAGAACCGCACTGTGGAATTACTCGCTCAATATTTCCAACAACTACTAAAACATCCATAATCCAAATCCTTCATAATATTTCAGATTTGAAAAGGTACACTAAGGTGACTAGTAGATGCGGAGCGAGAAAACTTTTTATCACAATCCACTGATTGTGAGGCAGCCACCAAGAGCCCTTGGAGATAGTACTGTGGATACGGTAGGCTTGCTACTAGACATTGGACCATGAGGTCACTAGGAAAAAAACTGAATTGTAGCCATCTCTTTGAATAGATAAATCCAAGTCTACAATGTCTAACCCTACTATAGTTAATGAAATAAACTTCAAATGTGATGAATTGAATCATGTACTTGTGGGTAAAGCGGAAAAGGAACACATTGTTGATTTGAGTAAAACCTAACCTAAAATTTGTATACAAATAAAAAGTTATAAAGAGAAGAATTTACAACATAATGGAAATTAATGCGGTAAGTTTTTAAAGTAAAATGAAAGATAATAGTTTTAGTTAATCATGCAACTGAAATTTTATTTACAGACATTTTTATATGGCATTAACTTATTGGAAGGGTCTCAGTAAGTGAATAATAATTCAGAATAGGTTCCAATTGGCGACTGTTCCTCTAGCGGATTTAAATTCCGTAACTACAAGTGTTATTTACTCGTATATTAGAGCAAGAGTAGTTGCGAGAATTCATGAGTAAAAATAGTAAAAAAGAGCAGAAAACGAACGCAGGTATATTTATCATTAAATATCAGTAATCATAAAATACTGCAAATACTGCGGAACGAAGGCAAATTAAAATAGAAGTATAAAATCGTTATAGGTTACAGACAATTAATAAAGAACATGGTCAGACTAATAAACATATCCTTTAATTTGAGGACATTTATAAGTGGAAAAAAATTTTAATAAAATCTTTTACCTTCTTTCCTTTTCTCCATCTGAACCAGATAAAGTGTGACAGAGAACCCTCCTATTTTCAGCAAGACGACGTTCCGACTCAGAAGCACTTGAAGGCCGTTTCCATCCCTTTTGCCCAGGAGCTGGAGGAGGTTCTTTAAAAAATGTTACTATGAATTTAAATTCATTAAATAATAGTTACCTTCACCATCCCACGGACTTGATCCACTACTTTTCCGCATTCGTGAACTTTGTGGTGGTCGTTGTAAACTTTTAGTGTCTCCTCTGCGAGGCTGCATGTCGCTTTCAGAATCTTGTTCGTATTCTTCGCTTCCTCTTATTTTTATACCTTTCCTAAGTGAACGAGTTTTTTCAGCATTTAAATATCTTTCTCTAAATTCTTCTCTACTATCTAAGCTTCCATACACTTCACCACTACCAAAACTCTTATGCCTTCTAGTAGCACTTTCATAAGATTCTACGCTATCTCTATCAAAGCTTTTTCTTTCCCTATCGTAAAAATATTCTCTAGACTTATAAACGCGGCCATCTCTAGTGAAATTTTCTTCATAGATATTTTCATAGTCTCGTCGGCATTTTGGTTTTTCAAAATTATCATAATAAATCATTTTTCTATCTTTTGCATCTGGCGATTCTCCATATGTTTCAAAATCATATTCAGGTCGAGCATATTCTCTGAAATATTTTCTTTTATCATAATTTTTATAATCTCTGCGATCATATGACGGGTGAGTAGGTGTTTTATGATCTCTCTTATCGTACGGCGGACCATATGTGCTTCGTTCATATGCAGCACGCTCAAATGGTCTGGGTCTTTCTTCGTCTGGAGGTGACCAATTATGGTGGTTACTCGACTGGTACCAATTTGGAGTATCTGGAATGATAAGTGTACGGGATTAATTGTTGGAAAGAATAGCAATTTCCGTTTATGACAAAACAAGCAATGATGTATGAGTAAATTCTTCGGAAGCGTATGAAATAGTTTTATCTGTTGCGAAAATTTTAAAAAGAAATATGTTGCGAAACGTTTGGAATTATATTATTTTGACAACACTATACAATTATTTTATAGTATACTTTGCCAAATTGTTGTGTAATTTGACTAACATATAATAGAAAATACCAAATAATATTTACAAGGACGAGGAGCAAAACTCTTTAATGATTTAGCAAGTAACCCTTTCGTCGCATGTCTAGACTCAGCAACCAAAGCTATTTACTATTCCAATCCCACGTCTACTTTCAGCCACCACAGCAGAGAATAACCACTGAACTTATACTAAGTCAACAAATTTCGGGCAAATGTACATAGAATTCGAAATTGGGCTTGTGTAATTATACCTTTTTGATTCCTAATTTAATAAATAATATTATCCTAATGAAATAGAAAGAAGAAGCAAAAAGAAAGAAGCGATTAAAGGGCAATGGGCAAATATATATAGAGCCTGGGCGATCTACCGCCAAGAATAATTTAGATATATATTGGTGTGGTTCGGCCCTACAATAACTGTGGAGAAGTTTTATCACTGAGATGCACTTTAGAAATGGATAAAATACATTATTGATTTTGTGAACTTCAGATAGTTTTACTATGTATCATGGCTTATTTTCAGTGCAAAATGGAAAAATAAAGTAAAATAACAAATCTGGATAGATTTTAAATAAATCTCTTATAATATTCGCTATTAATAAGTATATTCATACTACGATCATATAATGATTTGTATTCCAAACGATGCATTACATTTTAGTGGTCGTGCTCTATAATGATTGTTAATATATTAAAGACTACGCAGCTATTAGATTATTCCGCTGCTGGTAGTCTAATATCTTCAGGTTCATTCCTTGTCCAGCCTAAATACCATACTACGCACATAACATATGCGCAGCATCCGATTGTCAATTACAATATAGGAATAATAAATCTTAGACCTTACATGTCTGGACTGTACTCGGACACTAACAACCAAACGTCTCGCCCTTCGATGTATTCGCTAAGACCCGTTATTTGTTGCTCTCGGTATACTTCAACATTATACAAGCCCTGTGTTAGGTGCTCAACGTAATAACTGCGGGCTAACTTCATTTGGTATGTACCAAGAGCAAAAAGAATAACATCGTTTTCTGACAGATTTGGGAAATCGTTGAAAACTGGCTGATCGCCGGTGATACTTTGAAACGATGCTTGCTGTCTATTTATATTGTTACGAACAACATAGTCCGCTAGGTGATTTGGTCGATTCAAGCGGTCATTTACAATGTCCACAAATGTAGCTGCATGCACACTATCATGAATTGGCTCCTGGGGCCCTATTCTCTATTCCAAGATTGTCAAATTTTTTAACGAAACTGACGAAACCGTATTCTCTATTACAATATTGGCATCAATTTTACATGAAAATGCAACAATATTGTCAAATTTTTACTCGAAATCTGTTTCGTTATCGGATCGGATTTAACAATATTGTAATAGAGAATAGGGCCCCTGGAAAGCATTAATCAGCGCCGCCGCTATTTTGAAGTCATCAAACATTATGGTTTAGTGCCCGGTTGAAGTAATTCTATAGAAACAACTTGAAGTCACGCTTGAATCGACCATTTATTACTTCTAACACCCAGCGGCATAAGGTAACCAATCTAGACCTGTTGGGTTGTGAGCTGATCTGAGTAATTAAAGAGGACGTCTCTAAATCCACGGTCTAGAATAAAAATATCGCCAGGACGAAAGAACCAATGTGTTCTAAATGGAATACAATGTAACGTTCATAGCAAAAATTATTCCTAGGTAACAGTACTTTCATTTGACACTACTTTCAGTCATAGCCGCCGACAGCCCAGAATGCCCATTCACCTTTCAAATTTTATTTTTACTCTTTGAAGATTGCATTTAATATATGAACTGTTTGTAATAACATGAATTCTATAGTGACTGTAATCCTGATTATGGATCCTAATATGAAAGACCATTGGACTGAAGAGTGCGTTTGGGGACATATGTAGACATCCGGCAATTATTATATACTTTCAAATATAGCCCCGAAGAAAAAGTTTTAAGATGTTAATTCGGAGGATCTTAGGAAGCAATTGATAGGTGCGTTTCATTTCCATTGGAGTATTGGGCGCACATCAGGTAGTTGCAGCTACCCCAGCCCATACTGTGGTGTAGCAGCATCTTCTACGATGTACGCCCAATTACGCTGGCGTACGTACTCCAATGAAAATGAAACGCACCTAGAGTCTCCATTTCTTGAACTTATCCGGCCATTGAATTTTGTACGCAATAACAAAATATATTCCCTGTAAAGTCGCTCAATATTTTGAAAATAAAAATTAGAAATATAAATTCCTTCAAGTTCTGACAATTAAAAGTTGGTTATCATTCCATTATAGCAAGTAGTATTGATAATAACAGCATCACTAGTATCTTTTTCGAAGAAGTAGGATCCGATATTTCGTTTGGCCTAAAACCCACATCAAATAGTAACTTATTGTGGATGGAATGCTAGTTGTTCGTAGGGTTTCTTCGCCGACAATTTTGTTTATTAGCATTTCCATCTAATGTGAAATGACTTCCATCAACATAGATGATTTCCCATTGAAAGAATGCGTCGTTTTGTCGATATTCCAACACCGAATCAGTAAAGTTTCTGCTCTGCTAATGGTCTTTCCTTCAATTCTTGTGATAATGGAATTTTGTATTCATGAAAATGCAAATCTTTGTTCAATATTCGGTACGAACTTGAGTGAGATAGGCCTAATTTCTGATAACAACGAAGAGTTTATGTGGATGACTCATCAGAATTCATTCAAGTACATCAGCAATATTTTCATTCAAATGATTTCTGGCTTTCCTAACCTTGATCCTGACCGAACAAGTTACTTGAAATTTTTATACTAATACGTATTTAAATTGTCAACTCATTTTGTCGATTGACACTTTTAAAGATCGCCTCTTTTCGTAATAAGCTTCGATGATACTTATACATTGTTCGGTAAATTTACCGAACAACGAACGCAATAGATGAGAAATGGATATTTTTAAAGATTATAAGAGTAGCTTTACTGAAGCGTACAGAAATTTTGTTATTCCATGTATTTTTACAAAATGGTTACCGTTTCAAAAGAAGGTCGAAAATTGGCAGGAAACTGTGTAGAGAGCATCTTAATTATTAAGAGGAAAAGGTAGAGTTAAATGTTAGAATGAATGTTGGGAAGAATTTTAAAAATTTTCTTTAAATAACTTTCAGTCTTTGGCAACAAGTACTATAAAAATAATTTTTTAAATAAATCTTCAACTAAGCTTCGAAATTGATTTTCAATATCTGAGTACTGATTACTATTATGTAGCATTTTTATCATGGTTTGAACCTACATATCTTTTAAATGGAATTGAAGAACTTTTAGTAAATTATAAACTTTTCCAAATTGTTTGTTCGTAACATCCAGTATCTTACTAGATACCCTTTTATAGAAGAATATTTTTCTCCAAATATATCCAGGAATCACACTTAAAAATATAAATTATATACACAAAAAATAAATTTTTAAAATTCGTTTTATCTCTTGGTATTTCATGCCGAAAAAGTATTGAGCTAGAGAGTAGCAGAAACTAAGTGATCAGCTTTGCGAGTACCAGGTTTGTGCGCAAGCATATCCAGCAAGCCAGCTAGTATGGCATAGAGGAGTCACTCGCAACCAAATATATTACGTGTTGATAGACCGCCCCCACCTTTCAGGCCCAATGACGCCACGAATGTACCATGGTGCCAACTTCGACTTGGTTCACCATCTGTTCCCAGAAGTTTTATCCTAGCTGCGAAGCGTTGAAGATACTTATTCATCTCTGGCGACAAAATGCGGTGTGTTAAAAAGACTTGGGCACGACTTAAAAATGATGTCGTTTGTACTGCTTCATCTGCTTAGTAGATAAGGACTGGTTTAACGATGAATGCGAGCTGGCGACTCCTGCCTGCCGAGATATACAACAGGTTTCATTGAACACGAGCACGCGAAGAACACAAAGAGCTTAGAACATAAAAAAGAGATCACCGCCGGGAAAAAGAGGCCTTGGCTGAGAATGTCGTATATAAACTGGGACAGAGCAGACTATATCCTAAGGGAGTTCTACCAGAATTGATGGTATGACACTATTCTCTCTACTTTGCATAAACTGGAAGGACAAAGAGGGCAATTATATTACCAATCCCAAAAGTATATGGAGCCATGAGAAAAGCACTTTGATGAATTGCTAAATGCCGTGCTAACTGAAGATTGGAACCTCCTGAATTAATATTTAATTTATTTTATGTGGCAATTCTAAGCTACGGAATCACTCTTTGCACTACCAGTCCGTCAATTCGTTGGTCAGGTCATGGTGCAATGTCTGATAGTAAGCTTAGTACTGCAGATAGAATAGGTTTGGGGTTATGAGGAACCAGGCGGAATGGCGATAAACTCTGTGTTTGAATTCTTGGATGTTGTAGGAATTCGGAAATACTGACTGCGAAAGATTGTTTCACAGTCGAGTTGATCGATTTATAAACGAATAATTTGTAGAGTGCGCGAAAAGTGGGGCTGTAGGCAAAGCGAACGAGAGCTGTGCTGTGATTAGTGAGCTAATCTGGTGTTACGGGTTCAATACCCTGTACAGACAGCGCTCTTAATGAGCGATTCGCTAAATGTGAATTGAGCGCTTAAGAAATGTTTTGGTAGAAAATATACTAATTCAAAAGTTCTCATAGAAGTTTCAAGAATACAAAACGAAGAGAATTGTGATATTTTAGCTACATTTTCTTAGAATATCTTGTGCTCGAATGCTCATTAAGAGGGCTATCTGTCCAGGGTATATTATTACCGTGGAAGCAGGAGAACGGTTATTTCGAAGGAACAGTAGCTATGACTGTTGCGAATGACCCGAGCGTGCTAAGGCAGTTTTTGAAGCCCCGTCCCAAATAAAGAAGTTGTATTCGAGGATAGGCCGAATGTAGGATTTGTATATGACAGAGAGACCCGATGGCTGCAGGGGGAATTTGCATCTATTAAGAAATTCCAGGCATTGGGACGCTTGTTTTTCGAATCGCGGAATATGTGGTCCTTGGTTATTTTACGCCTTTGATGTTAAGGGATGGGTCAGCCAGTAATTTTATACAATCCACTGACACGGACGAGTAAGTGCTATTGGTCTTGTTGGAAATAAGACAGTACTAGGTTTTGGAATCATTGTATTCCGCCATCGTCAAATCAGGATCTGACACGTGCTTGTCTTTTATTAGCGAAGGTGTATGAATAACACAATGGAGCGTCATCTGTAAAGCTCTTGAGAGGGTTGGAGAGGATTAAGAGTAGGCCATTTATAAAGACTAGAAATAGCGAAGGTTACAGAGTTGACCCTTGGGGACAGTAGCCGAGATGGGGAGTATTACCTTGATTGAACAGCCGGAAAGAAAACTCTCAATCCAGTTCTGGGGCCGTATTTGGTTTCTCGAGTCGATATCGACTTCTGTCGATAAATGAAAATCGGCATTTGGCAACACGATATCGACAACGTTATCGTCTCTTTACGTGTCGATAAAGACGTTTGACGTTTATTAAAAAGCTAAATTTATGCATACAATAAACTTTTAGCAATTTCTATTTTAATTAAATATACGTGGTTTGCTGCACTTGGAGTAATATCACACAATTTGATGGTTTTGTATGGCAGCGTTTATCTGTCGATTTGGTCGTAATGTCAAATATGAAACTTAGAGAAAATCGAGAAGCTTTTTTTGTCGAGTCAATCGACTCGAGAAACCAAATACGACCCCTGTAGAACTGAGTCGATACCAATGGCTAGCAGAGCTGAGTGCATTATTCTTGAAGGCGGCTTCTTTAGTTTTCATGGCGTTCATGCATTCCCGATCAAACCATCTGTTCTGCCTAGGATTCACAGATGTGGTAAAATGGGGAAGATATGCATTCCTGCCTGCCAGATCCCGGTGA
Source organism: Thereva nobilitata (assembly GCA_963855945.1). Lineage (NCBI taxonomy): Eukaryota > Metazoa > Arthropoda > Insecta > Diptera > Therevidae > Thereva > Thereva nobilitata. The sequence continues at coordinate 85,584,240 of OY979696.1, forward strand.
TACGGATAGCCACCGAGTGATGTTTCTGTTTGGAGACACAGGTCACATGACGATTTTACACTGGCAGAATTTATCAAATTCATAAACAGGCTAAAAGAGAACAAGGTTCAAATATGAGAGTAGAAAACGATGGCAAAGAAATTGAAAAGTGGCATATCAGTGGATATAACATTGTTGAATTCTTCGTAAAAAATATTCCAAGTTATTTTCAAAACAAAATAGGGCCATATGCTACAAAAATAGGTTTACCCCAAAAAATTAACACCTAATCAGGTTTTTATCCTTTTGCAGGCGAAGAACAAAGGTCCAGAATTTACAAGTTTAATCTAATACCTCTTTATAAACTTTCAAACCGACTATAATAGCATAGCCATTCTGTTGATAAATCAAAGCGGCCAAAGAAAAGCCGTTGAAAAACTGCAACTACTACTTTGATCTCATTTAATTTTTCATACAAATACATAATTTTAGCTCAAAATCTAAAAAAAAGGTGCAAAACGGCCGCTAGCGGCGAAACTATGCGGAATTCGAAAAAACAGTGAAGACAAAGTTTGTAGGAAATTTTATGCTCTACAACTTTGCTCTTTTGATATTTTCTTCAAAATGCATAGTTTCTGCTCAAAATAGAGAAAAAGGCGGAAAATGGCGAAAAAACGCCTATTATAGCGTTGAACATATTATATGTTAGGCAACCCATCACCGTTACTTTTGTTAGCATATTATCATCAAATTTCATTCGGTTACTCGATCGGTGAAGGTCGCTCTTCTACGTATCTTAGACTATAAAGCTCAATAGTTAATTAATTCCACCGCGACTAGTGGTCACCTTTGAAACTACTTTCAACTAAATGAGGGGTTAAGGGGAAAATATTATTAGATCAGATACTAAAGCAGTTCAAACGTAAAATCCATCGCCTCATTCTTTAGCACACTCCTGACTTCTCTTAACTTGTCCTATTCTTTATCCGTTCCTTAGAACTAAGTTTACTAGAAGACATTGCACCATGACGAGTACTACATGACGGACTTATAGTATAAAGGTTTATTCCTGACCGTAGTTTACCACATTATAAAAAGATGATATTTACATTTTTATTTGCATTGATTTCTCGTCCTTATATTTTCTAAAACAATATTGGAAAATAAAAGAAAATCAGCAATTCATAAACACCAATATTTTTAACTTATGTAAACCTATAATTTGATCATAAGTTGCCTAATAGGAACATGATGCTTTACGAAATAGTCTCTAAAATTAAATAGTAAACTCAAAATTTTTTATGTACTCGAGGTCTATCAAAATTTCAAAGGCACATCTGAACGGCGATTTTTTACTACCCCACTATTAATATTTAAAATTAGTAAAATGAAAAAGTATGTTGATTCAAACTGTATCTAAATTAATGATGAATTAGTGCATGCAATATGCTTACTTACCAAGGTCGAAATTCTCCCTACTTCTACTAATAGTTTTGATTTTTTTATCTCTCCGTTTAGACATTTCTTCTTCATATCTAAAAAGGGAACATGTACATGTGTTGCATATGAATGTATCGCAATAAACCCACTCGTAATCATCGTCACACGAATTCATTCTTCGCGCATGACGCATGTAGTAACCTTGACGATCAGCTCCAGGTGGAATGCGCTTCTTATAATCTGGCGCTTCATCGTCCCAAGGACTTAAATCACGGGACGATGAAGATGTATGGCCTTTAGGCCATCGTTTATTATATTCGTTTTCAGCTTTCCAGTCGTCTTTTCCATCAGATGAACATGGTGATTCTCCCATTTCTTTGCCTTGCGGTGTTTTGGGCGATTTTACTGGTCGTATAGGTTCTTGTTTTTCTGTTGGTTTATCAAATATTGCCCATGATTCAGTTTGTGCACCTGGTGTACCTGATGTTTTGGCTGTTTCGGGAGCTGCACCATCAGCCTCTGGAGATGAACCACATACTACATCGCTTAAAGAACCTGAATTATTCCTTTTATTTGCATCGATCAGGTTTGTAACAGCTGTTGATTGCGGAATAGGGGATTTGGAAGCTGGTGATTTTGTTAAAGGAGACTTAGAAAGGGGAGATTTTTGTGCTGGGGATTTTTGGAGCGGTATAGGAGATGTTGAAACATCATTAAATTGCGATTTGCTTATTATCTGAATGCTAAGTGATATTGGTGATTTATTTAGTTGCATATTTGGTGGCGAAATTGAAGTATTTTCGGTTATTAAAGGGGATTTATTTACATTGGGTGATAAATGCTCACGACTTTCTAATGATATATTTGAAATTGCTCTATTCATAAGCTCATCTATTTCTAAATCGTCTTTATTAGATACAGTTAAGGTATGCAAGAAAATGCCGTTTGGTTTTAAGTCTTTATTGGCGTTATTTTCGTTATTAGCCTCAATATTCTCTTCATAATTATTACTGTCGGGACTGCTTTCTTCATTTCCCGATTTTTCTTGTTCGGTTTCTTCTACATTTTCGTCGTCGGCTTTAGTTAACTCATCTTCAGTTGTATCGCAAATTTGTATTAAATCAACAGATTGGCTTTGAGGTTTTTCGAACAAATCCTCAACTAAAATAATATCTCGAAGTGCAGCATATCTATCCTTTGCATGCGAAATAGCTTCGGTTATTTTGGTATCTATTTTAGGTATTTGAATTGGTGATATTTTATCGTCTTCTTGTTCTAGTACTTCGTTTTTATCATATTCCTTTACATCATCATCTAATATATCTATTGATTGATCAGTTTGTTCGCATTTCATATCTTGTTCAATTATTTCTCGCAATACTGCATATCTATCAGCGGGGGGAACTATTGCTACCACAGTATTTTCTTCTGGCTTATCATTGAAATTTGAAAAATTCGCAACAAATGTACTATTAGATTCTTCTCCAAAATTATCATCAAATTTAGCCACAAATGTAGCATCTGAGTTTTGATCGAAGTTTACTTTAAATACAGGAGAATCTTCTATAGGTGCTTGCACGACCGCTGGTTTTTTCTTAGAGCTCTCAATAAAATCAGATAAGTAAGTTGTTAATTCTACTAAAGTCATAGTACTTAATTTTGAGGTAGGTACATTTAGTTTAACAGCTAGTTCGTCAATACCTAAAGTTAATAGTTGGCTCAGCGTAATATCAGGTATTATAGCTTGCGATTGAACTTCAGAACTTAATAGAACAGGTTGTTCTACTTCTACTTTTTGTTCTATATGATCAAGCCTTCTTCCTCTACTTTTAGTTTGTGGTGGTGGCAACAAAGGGGGGACATCACTTCGGACCGTGATTGGTGTCAAATAATCTTCTTCTTCTCCAGGTTTACGACCAGGCCTACCAGGTCCAGGAAAACTAGAGTCTGTTCGCGCAATTTTTCGAGAAGGTAATGGTATTGGTGGTGCTGTATCAACAGATTGACTTGACTTCATTCTCGCTGTCACATAATCGTATCTAATAGGAGGAGGTATGGCAGAAGATGAAGTTATACGTGGTCGAATCACTATATCAGAAAATTGTTTCTTTGGTGGAAGTGGTGGAGGTTCGATATAAGTTGCAGATTCCGGTCTCGGGGGAGGTTCAGGTGCAGTTTCATTTTCACTTAGAGAATCGCTTTCTTGTAAACGACGCATATTTATACTATTAGAATCCCGTTTAGAAAACTTTTGACCAAATAGATGTGGCATTTTCTTTGAACTTATGCTGCTTATAACATCCACAGTATTTTGTTTAAACACGCTCGGACGATTACGACTGGTTGATGTTGGTGATTCACTAGTTTGTCTTTCAATACGTTTTTGATTCATTGTCGAAGACCAACTTTCAGGTGGTAAATTTACTTGTAAAGGACCATTAAACACACTGGTATCTTTTTTATGTTTTGGCGGATCTTCACTTATTATTTTAGTATCAGGAAGAACGGTACTTTTATTTGGAAGTTCGAACTCGAAAGGATCAAGCTTACTAAATATGTCCCCGTCTTGGAATGGATCGCTCTTCTTTCGTGTCGGTGAAAATGGATCGGTATCCCTTGACATCATAACTGGTTCCTCCAACGTTGGGTGCTCAAGGTCTATATTAAATATTTTATCATTATGACTGACATTAGATTTAACATGAGTTGGAAACAAACTTGTTTGTGTAAAGCTCTTTGCTGGAAATTCATTTGCTTTGGTTTCTAGTCCTTTCGGCTTTGATACTTCAAACGATTCTGTACTTTTATCGAACACATCGATGATCTCTGATGGATCAGAACCTGTAAAAGCTGTAAAACTGCCTTCTGGACCAGAGAGATCTTTTAAAACTTTCTTTGGCGGATTTTTAAGCTCTTGGAAAAAGTACTTCTTGTCAATGTACGGTTTACTTTTACCAGTTCCTAGAGGATCGAGATCTGTAAAAGCGTCTATATATTGATTTTTAGTTGCAGACGATTGTGAGACAACACTGCTATCTGAATTTTGTATCTTACTTATATCCTCACCCGTTTTCTGCTGTTGAATATCTTCTGATAGCTGTGATGTTGTTATTGAGGCTGCTGTTGAATTAGATTCCAATGATTTAGTAGTTTCAAAATGTGTCACAACATCATCATGTTCCAACCAATTATTTGATGTGAGAGAACTAGTTGTAGTTGTGATATTTGCAGTTGTTGAAGGTTGAGGAGGTGCAAAATTGGGGATTTGAGCTTCGGTTATCGCATCAGGCGGTTTATTTGGTTTTGAATGCCTTGACCGTGTAGATTCCGGCGGTGGAAGGAGATTATAGGTCTGAAAGTAAATATAATTTAATTAAACAAATAAAAATATCATTGAATTTCTTCTTTACTTTTTATTTATAAATTAAGTTTTACTGCATAATATGCAGCCGTATGCAAAGTATTAAGCGCCCCTGATTACATTTTTAAAATTAATTTTTTTTACGATATGATCTCTCATGTATTTATTTACATAATAATAAATAAATGGATAATTATTACAAGAAATTATAAAACTAACAAGAAGGTGAACACGAATTTTTGGATTTGTTTGAACATCAGAGCACTTTAATTGCTGCTGGTGATAAAATGGTTTTCGGTGTTTCTTTAAACCAAATACCGTTAAAAAACAAGAAACAGACAAAATAAGCGAAAAGGAGACTTTCTAAAACCACATGTAGAAGCTGCAATTCGAAAAAGAATCAATGACTTTCACACAGGAAGACCCAAACATCAATCAACGCCCCAAATGTTAAAAAAAAATATTTTGTTGTTTATTTGAAGCAAAATGAAAATAATTATGGTTTTAAATTGGAAATATTTTCTTTGAGAAATGTCAATCTGTTAGTATGTTTATAACAAAATAATCAGACCACGATATTCACAGGAATAGTGAAAAGATAGAAGCGTGAGAAATAATGAGCTCAATAAGTGCGAATCGGTTAGTAAGAAATCCTATTGTGAGCAAACAATACAGAATTTGATTGTCGTATTCAGCACAAGTGGATTGAATAATTTGCTAGTACTGTGAAAGTCCTTTCTACGTCGTATATAAAACTTGGCTTGAAATAAATGTCTTCCGTATTCGTCCCCAATTTTAATACAATAATAATATCATACCATAATTTTCGTTGCACTGGATCATAACCTTCTATATTTACAAGCCATGAACAAGACAAATATTGAGAGCGAATTTCCGCTCAATCGGACCACAACTCACTCGGTGAAGTCACGTTATGTTGTTAGTGTAATTTGGCCAAAAATCGAAAATAAGTATATGTATTTACAAATGTATGTACGTGCGTGTGCAGACCTTTTCTTCTCGCGAGAAATCTCGTAAATTATATACCGCCAATATAACTTGTTAACATCAATAAAATTCGTAAGATATTTTATGAAATTTTTTGTTGCGACCGCAATACATGTAAATTTTAGAATTTCTAGCAAAAATTTTTCGGATCTAATATTTTCTAGGGCCATATTTGGTTTCGCCAGTCGATGTCGATTTCTGTAGTTAAGTAAAAATTAACATTTGACAACACGATGTCAAGATCACTGCCATGTATATGAATACTCCACTTCCAAAACTGCCTACATCCGTAAAATCCGTAATTGTAAAAATTGCGAAAAACTAAAACTTCTTTCCTTAATGGTGAAATTGACCAATTTTTGCCAGTTTTACTGCTGGGTACACACACGTTTTTTTTAGTGATAATTATGAAAATCAAGGGCCGATATTTGAGAAGCCAATAAAGATTTTTGGTTGGATGTAGAAAGTTTTGGAATTGTACACTGGAATGAGTGAGTTTTGAAAATGACTATCATTTATAAGAGTTTTGATTTGGATAAAAATAAGCAATATTTTTTTGAGGGCATCGATCAAATATCGAATGGATTGTCCAAACTAAACTGAAAAATATAATTTTAGATTGCCTGTTTTTAAATTTCCTTATATGGTGCTAGGCACTTATGAAGTTCTCTTTTAAACTTTGTGCTCCTTTAATTTGAAAGATCTTCATTTAAGAAATATGTCTGTAATTGTTCGGCTAAACCTATGCATTTCTTTATGCTTCGTAGAGTTAACTTCTTCGTCTTCACCTATTTTACCATCCTCAGAGTTATCATGGATTCCAGATATCATTTTTCTACCAAACCGCCATTATCAATTTCTTCTTTAATCAGTAATTCTTGGATATCTTGTGCAACCATTTCGTCAAAACTTTCCTCTCCTAGGGACTTAACAACTTCTACTACTGCAGCCATTCTGTCTTCTGCTGTCTTGATCAAATTTTCACTTTCAACTGACTCCGGCCATATTTTTCCAACAACCATTCGATGTTGAACCGTTTTAGAATGAATCCGTGCTATAAAAGCACCATGTTGTACGGAGATGATCCCAATTCTCGAGCCGTGTTAGAGTGAATCCGTGCTATATAAGTGCTGTGTTTACGGGGGTTACCCGTATATCACTTCCCATTGTTTCATGAATATCACAAAAGGAATGCTGAACACTTTGCACTTATGTAAACTCTTGTACAAAACACTACTTATTTGTTCGGTGTCCGAATTGGTAATGAGCTTCGACAATGAGTTAATGTAAGCTACAACGCTATTAGTAATGCTTATACAGTGTTAGTAATTATTGAAAACCTTGTAGGACAAATTAAAAGAAGGATGGAGAGAGTTTTGGAACCCAAACAACAAATAACAGTAATCTTGCTTATGGATTGAAGAAGTTCTGAAAATAATTATTCATGTAGGGAAAGAGATAGTTTTGGAGCAGTACACATAGTGGAATGAGAGAGTTTTTAAAAATTGCATCATCTTTTAAGCTATAAGTTACGCAACTAAAGAGCAAGTTTAGCCATGAAATGGGTAACAGAATTTTTAGAAAAGTTTGTTGCGAGATGGAAACCGCCATTATCTCATTTTTTTGTAAAAGTGGAAGGAAGCAGTTTTGGAATTGGAGTCTTCATATATAATATACACTGTAAAAAAACTACCAACACAGTACTGAAAGTTTTATTCACAAGCAGTTTTGTAAATTTACAACACATATTTTTAGGAACATTCCTAATAAACGTCAAATTCTTCATGTGAAGTCACAAAATTTATAGTAATATTACAAAACTGTATAGTAATATTACAATAAGAGTGTAGTAAATCAGTATTTCATATTGCGATTTCTAGTTTTACTGTACGTTTGCACTGTGAATTTACATTTTTTTTACAATAGATGCAAAAAAAACTGATTTTTTGACCTTTTGAATAATTTTTTTTGCTCCCGATTGTTGGGGAAATTCGACATTTCATTTATAATGATGTTTTTAAGGGCTGTACCAATTTTCACCTATTCTCGGTTTATGCCGAAGTTGAATGTCTATTCTGACTGCACTATGCCTTAAAGGGTATAAAAGAGCCTGTATACAATGTTCTTTAGCTATCAATGCAGCAAATGGACTGAAAGGGTTAAACTGAATGTGTCCTCTGAGATTCGTGGGTTTGGCTTGGGTGGGTGATAGTGCAGGTCCTCAGTACAATTTACCGTCGTGTAAGTCCTGGGCTGGCTTCATGTAAGGTGATCGGTGATTATCACCAGGCCAGGCCAGTATAAGCGATTGGTGATAATCACCGATCACCTTACCTGAAGCCAGCCAAGCTCAACTCAAACCGTAGGGCATGTGTTAATCAAATAGCTCAATGAGTGTTCTATTAAGCCGCGTTTTTCAAAATTCAACAAGTTCAGATACAGACCTATTTCGATTAGATAACATTTCAAACTAAGCACACAACTACAATTTAAAAATTGGGGGCATTTTTCAAGAGTTTTTTTTCTTTAAAAATAAAGACAGTAATTTTTTTGAGAGGGAAATTTCCTAGTTCAATTGCTTTCACTCGACATTTTTTTTAGAACTAAAGAAATTCATAAATCAGAGCTCTTGGGAGGTGGGCAATTTCCCTCATTTCCACCGTTTGAATACGCCACTGATTCCGCAATCGCAATCGTCAGTATAAAAACCTGGCAATTTAATGGGCGAACAGTTGAAATGAGTAAACGCATTGGTTTGTGGATTGACTAAAAATTAATCTTTAAAATATCAGTGGTCAATTTGGCGACAAAACTTGGAAAGAAAGGCTTCCCGAAATGGTTTTAGGTTTACTAGAACATATAACGATTAAAAGATTACAACATATTAACAGCATTAAACATTACTTAATGAAGACGTCAAATGATTCCTTTTGATAATAATAATTGATTGTACTTCATTGATCTGTCTTGCGTCATATGAATAGTACAAATGTCTATGCATGAATGAATACAATTATTTTAAGGAGTTCAATTTTTCGTGATGATATCACATATTGCTGAGTTTTCTAATTTTTTTTAAAGGTGTTATTCAATTATCAATATGTCATCTTCGAAGGGTAATATCTAGTTTCAGTCTGCTTAGTGAGATATAGTTTACAGATTTTACTAGGGATTGATATATTAACCGTCCTTTTAAACACCCCCTCCTCTCTACTACTCCTTTTTCCGGGCTTGTGACCGGCGAGATATCCTGAAAAAACTGGTGCGATAATTTATGAATAAAATAATTAAAACGAAAAGATAAAAGATAAGAATACAAGATGTAACGTCGTACTCTGTAAGCCGTTTACAGTTTTGGTTCCTAGTTTTGTGACTTTTGCAAGAAATAGAGACAGTTAAATCGAAAATATAATATTAATTACTAGAAATTTTAGCACAAACTTCAAACATTTTATTAATATTTAAAATTTGATAAAACTTTGTGCTTCAGAAAATTGAAGACCATTTTGTTCAGTTGATTAGTTGGAAGCTTATTTTTTATCCGACTGAACTGTTCGGTTTGTCCAACATATTGTAGACAAGATGACTACATAATTCCCATTTTTAAGTTTGTACTTTCTATTCATATTTAAATATGAGAATGCTAAATTAGATTTTGTAGAAGAGGTTGAATAAAACTCTTAAATTAGATTTGCGAAATTTACTATAAACATATATAATTGGCAACTGTAGAAATAAACCTTTATCGATAGTGCCATCCCATAATTATTGTCATTCGTGGAACCTGGAAAAGGGGCGAGGACTGAGATTTTCAAAACTTAAAAGAATGCGCAAGATCAATCAATGAAAAACTCATGAAGCACCAAAGTATGTTAGTGGAACTAATAAGGGACTTTAGAACTCCAGCGCTAAAATCCTGTTAGCTTTCGAGTGGCGATCAGATAAATTATCATATTTTGATTTTTAATTCCCTATTAAGACACCAAGAATTTATTAGTGTTTTCTGAGCGCAATATCCTTGGCGGAATCATTGAAACACTTACTACAAATGCTTTTCACACGACATACTTTGCAACTTGAAATAGACCCTAGATAAAATTATTTGACTTCATTATAAACCTGTTTTTACATTATAACAAAATAACAGTAATTATAACAAAATTTTGTTTTTAATCGACAAGGCCCTAACACGAGATGTTAAATTTATCGACGTCCACAAATCGTTATTGAGGAAGATACTACTGTATTAAACTAAGAGTTTCATTCCTTTAAGATACGTATTTGTAAGAGCAAAAAAATAATGTTAAAACTATAGATTACATAAATGCCATAAGTCATTTTGTGACGATTTAGAAAGGCATTTTAGCATCCAATTAGGGCAAGATTTGGTCAAATATACTTACGGGAAAATTTGTAAAGGAGTCTCCGAAAGGGTCTTCTTCTGTTAAATTTTTTGCATTTGGTGCTGTTGGCTCACTGGGGGTTATTCTCTCCATTTGAGTTATTCCTCTTTGTATAGAACTTAACTCTTGCTCTAAGTCTACAAGATCAGCAACAGATTCTGGGGACATCTGGATTAGAAAAAAATTCCAATGCAATTCACTCAATAAAAAAATGTTTGTGTACTAGAAGTCACTTTTTGTTTAAATTTAAATTAAAAAAACTATGGAAGTTTAAGACCTTTAATTATTTTTTGATATTTTAATAAATATGTTAATAAATATATTGTAAAAACTTTTAAACCTTTAATTTAAAAAATGTCGGGACCAGGAAGTGAATTGGGATGTTGAGTTAATAACAATAGCCAGCTGGGGCGAGTATCTTAGTACGTCTGGGGAAATCCCCTTAAAAAATAAAATAATTGGACTAAAACCAAAAAAGGGCTTGATCAAAACATAGGAACTCTTCCAACATTGCCACAAAATGCAGAGGAGCTCAAAAATAGCATATTAGTTGCTGCGGTTTTAAGAAATTTCAAAAAATTCAAAAAAAAATAAATAAAACTCAATAATTAAATATCCCACGATCGTTATATAGAATAACGCCTTCTTGAAATATTTCGCCAATTATATATACAATTATACCTCTTTAGTATTTTTTGATGTTTCACTAGCATTTTTGCCGCTTGCTAAATTTGATGTGTCACTTGCAGCATTTTTTACTGATAGCGACAAGGGCTGGTGTTCATGTATAGTTTTACTTTGTATTTGTTGTCTGGCCATTTCAATTTCTTTTTTCTTCAACTCAAATACGACTTGAAATAAATCACGCATCGCCAGAACAACCTAAAATAAATAAATTTTTACACCAGGTAAAATTGTATGCAATCGCCTATATTATTTACCTGGCTCGCAGCCTTATCAGTCTTAATTCCAAAAAACCTATGACCACTATCTGGTGAACCAAAAATGTAACCAAAAGCCCTAGAGTCAGTCATATCCTGCGCTATAAACGATATTTTATGTACGGGATGGTGATACAATGAATCCCCCGTTTTTTCATCTCTTAATCTCAGGCCATCAATTGTAACATGAATAGTAATCCTTTGTTTATGTTCCCCAGCTGCTCTTATAGCCATTTTAAGATCTTGTAGCGCTTCTTGGCACATTCTGTCCCCGCGAGCTTCGCCAACTTCCAGTATCCCAATAAGTTTTGCTTTAAATGTGACTCCATCGCCGAAGAATCTTCCGGGATCGTTCCTGTCTGAAAATAAAAGATAATTTTCAAATAATGCACAATCAGGACTACTGGGAATGACTTTTAGTAGAAGTAGATGTGTTGCCTTTAGAGTCCAATTTATTCACCATCCTTTTTTAACTAATCGTCCCTATTTCACGGCTCATAAAGACCAAAATATACACTAATTTAAACAATTTATTTACCTCACAAACTGACAATTAACAAGTTTTGATTGACTTGACGACATATATTAAGGTATTACCAGAACAGAAAATTTTTAACAATTGAAAGAACGTTGTAATCACGGTATACAGAAACAAGGTAATGTAAAAGAGAAATGTCATTTGAATGCTGACGTCACTCGGCAAGTCTTCCCCATACAAAATCGAAATTGTTGTTGTTGTTTTCTGTATTAACTTGCCGGGTGACGTCGGCTTTTTCTACGATATTCGTACGATATTCGAGCTGTCAGTCTCTTTTACACTACCTTGTTTCTGTATACCGTGGTTGTAATCAAAGTTCATTTGCAACCGTTACCGCCGTTTCAGAACCAAAAATATGCAGCATGCAGCAGTAGCGCTCTAGTATATTTGGCAGATTAAAAATTTCAATATGTTAATACGTTTGATTTCTTTCATAAATTAGTGCTAGGTATTGTAATACATCAAAAATATTACAATTACATACGTAAAAATTTCCATGTAGAATAAAATCTATCCTCGTCCGCTTGTTTTAAAACCACTTTTCTGTCAAGTGCGAGGTAAGAAATGTCAAAAAGGATTAGTATAGGGCTGCTTTGCTTGCCATATTACCAGCCTCAGCCACTGACATGTATAGAATCGACTGCTCCACTGATAAATTTCCATTACAAATTAATGTACCCAAAAAGTATAGTCCTCTCACTAATCTATAAGCCGTTTATCACCGAACTCAAATTTTGTTAAATTTCGTGCATGCATATACTGTGTTTTCATTACTGTGTTTCCATACAGAGTTTATCCTGAGTTTACTCAGATTAAGCGCCCATGGAAACGGGGATTGAGTAAAGTCTCGTTAAATCCAAGTAAACTCAACGAAGCCAGTCCGATTAAGCCGGGTTTTGCATATGTGTGTGTTTCAGTATCCTTTACTGCACATATACCAACGGCGAGGCAATGTAAAATTAATTATCTGTCACTTTAAGCCAGAACCGTCATGGAAACAGCATCGAGTGATCTTGAGAGAAAAAGCTTTCTGTTTGCTTAACGAAAACTCTACCCTGGCTCATGGGAAACACAGTACATGAGCCGGGGTAAAGTTTTCGTTGAGTAAACAGAAAGCTTTTTCCCTCAAGTTAACTCGATGCTGTTTTCATGACGGCTCTGGGTTAAAGTGACAGGTAATTAATTTGACATTGCGTCGCCGTTGGTATATGGGCAGTAAAAGATATGAAACACACCCATATGCAAAACCCAGCTAAAGGCCCAACTATTACTGAGTTTCCATGCAGAGTTTACCCAGAGTTTACTCAGATTAAGCGCCCATGGAAACGGAGATTGAGTAAAGTGGCGTTAAATCCAAGTAAACTCAACGAAGCCAGTCCGATTAAGCCGGGTTTTGCATATGTGTGTTTCAATATCCTTTACTGCACATATACCAACGGCGACGCAATGTAAAATTAAGTATCTGTCACTTTAACCCAGAAACGTCATGGAAACAGCATCGAGTGATCTCGAGAGAGAAAGCTTTCTGCTTACTTCACGAAAATTCTACCCTGGCTCATGGAAACACAGTATTTAATGCACGTATGAAACGCACGTCATCTGGGCGCTCTCATGTACTGTGTTTCCATGCAGAGTTTATCCTGAGTTTAAAGAGAAAATTCTTATTCTAAGAACGATGTGATGGCGTTTTATTGTGTACGCCACAAATCCAAGTAAACTCAACGAAGCCAGACCGATTAAGCCGGGTTTTGCATATGTGTGTTTCAGTATCTTTACTGCAAATATACCAACGCCAGCGCAATGTAAAATTAATTATCTGTCACTTTAACCCAGAACCGTCATGGAAACAGCATCGAGTGATCTTGAGAAAAAAAGCTTTCTGTGTACTTAACGAAAACTCTACCCTGGCTCACACCAACCTCTACCCTGGCTTACAAAGGTGCGGCCAAAAATGAAGTAGAAGTTTAGTTTCTTCTACCCATCCATTTCCTGTCATTTTCCCCATAAGAGTTTTACCTCCTAAAGAGTTAAAACTACGTGTTGTCAATTTTCGTTTGATTAATGGTGGCGCTGCAGTCAAATGTACCCCAAAAAACATGGCCGATTATATTTATCCGGTTTATGGCCAAGTTCGTTTATTACTAATATATTTTATGTTTACCAGCTTACAGCTGTTTACCAGCTTTTAAATTCAATTTATATCAATGCGATTATTCGTAATTAATAAATTTTTGATGTTTTCAATGAATTTTTATTAATTTCATGTGGGGTACATCGGACAAAGGTGACATCTGTCTGTGGCCAAAAATGAACTAGAAGTTTAGTTTCTTCTACCCATCCATTTCCTGTCATTTTCCCCATAAGAGTTTTACCTCCTTGTATATTCTCCATCTGTTAAACCTCACGGTATACAGAAACAAGGTAATGTAACAGAGACTGACAGCTTCGAATATCGTAGAAATCGCGGGCCGAGTGACGTCAGCACTAATGCAGAAACAACAACACAATTCCGATTTTATATGGGAAGAGCGTGCCGAGTGACGTCAGCACTCAAATGACATTTCTCTTTTACATTACCTTGTTTCTGTATACCGTGTTAAACCTTAGAATATAGGGTAAATCTTCAGATTAACTCCTCCACGCCCGATTTTGATGAAATTTTCACACAATGTACAGTTAAATACGTAGAGTTCAACTGCGTTAGTAAAAAGTGTCGCTCAAGTCCCGTTATCCAGTAATGTCACTTCAAAGTGCCGAAATGTCAAAAATTCAAAATGCGATAACTTCTATATAAGTTCACCAATATTTTGATGAAATTTTCACACAATATATATTTCGATAGGAACAATTGGCCCTTATGCGCCTTTATTTTTTTATTTAACTTTAAAATATTAAAATTCTTAAACTGCGATAATCGCCCAACCACAAATTTTTTATGAAATTTACATATAATATATATCTTTGTTTGTATAATAAATTCATTTAAAAAAACCGTATCGTTTTCTTAATACTTTTTTAAGGCAGTGCAATGTCTGAGAGGGGACCTTTGTAGCACTTGAGCAAGCCGCTAAAAAAATCGGGTTGGAAATAAACGAGCACAAAACAAAGTATATGTGCACAAAACACGCCAGAAGTAGCAGACAAAACATAACGATAGACACTTATAATATAGAAGCAGTAGATGAGTTTGTGTACCTCGGCACGATTATAACAAAAGGTATCGATACATCGGCCGAAATCAGAAGGCGAATAGCACTGGCTAATAAATGCTACTTTGGTCTACGAAGGCACCTGACGTCTACAAATATATCAAGGAAGACAAAACTGGCACTTTACACAACGCTAATATAATAAGGCCTGTCCTACTATATGGTTCGGAAGTGTGGATATTAAAAAACGCAGACGAAGCAATGGTAGGAAGATTTGAAAGGAGAATTCTTCGTTCGATCTACAAAGGAATACAGGTTGATGGCATTTGGAGGAGAAGATACAACTCAGAGTTGTATGAAATTAGTAAGATTCCAAACATTGCCAAAGTGATCAAAATAAACAGACTACCATGGATTGGTCACGTCCAACGAGGTGCGGAACGGAACCCGATAAAGATAGTGCTGGGGAAAGTACCGTCAGGTAAAAGGAGACGAGGTCGGCCTAAGAAAAGATCTATTGATGACGTCGAGGAAGACTTGAGACAGTTGGGAATAAGAAACTGGAAAAGCCGGGCCAAAGATCGAGAATCATGGAGGCGAACGCTGGAGGAAGCCAAGGCCAACAACAGGCTGTGGAGCTCCTGATGATGATGAATGTCTGGGAGTATTCGGCATGTTAGGCGTATTTTTTATGTTCGTATTCGGCCGAATATTTAAATAGTATTATTATTATATATTATTATTATTAATTATTATCCATAGGTAGTATTTGTAAATGAAACAAACACTACATAGTGTAACCATTATTTATTCACAAAATCAAAAATTTAAAAAATTACCCACATTCACAATTCAAACAGGCCCCTAATCCCATAGTCACGTCACCTAAACCACTCTTCGTATTGGGCATTTTCGAGAATTCACCATGGTAGTTACCGGTCGAACCAGAAGTTAATCCACCATCCATCCACCACCCTGTAGTGAGACTCTGAGGCTCTGGTTACCTTATCGGTGAATATTCCAACATGGTGAGTGGTAACTTATGGTAAGTAATCAACTCTCGAACATGGTAGATTAATTTCTGGTTCGACCGGTAGCTACCATGGTGAATTCTCGAAAATGCCCTACCTCATAAGCATCTCAGTAACAATGGGCTTCTTCACACGGTGTCATATCCATGGCAAGTGAAACCGGTTTTATGGCCGATTCATATTATTCCAGTAGCAATCCAGTCCAGTGATCGAATCCAGCGTTGGAATGCTACTGGAATAATTTAAACCAGCACTGGAATGTACTCATTCCAGTGAACAATCCAGTCCAGTGATTGGATTGACAGTCTACATGTCTACTTTTTCATTCCAGCTCGCCTAATCCAGCGCCACTGGAATAGTGTAGACGACCAATCCAGTGCTGGATTAAACGTTGAACAGTGAACACGCATTGTTGTTTTTTGTAAACACGCATTGTTTTAGTTCCATTATTCCTAACAATTACCTAGTTTATAGCTACTCCAAAAATAATTCGAATTATGGATCATACAAAATTTTTTGTTGTATAAACGGGGTAATTCGAATTATGGCTTAAACCGAAATTTTTCGGCTTAAGCCAGAGTTAGAAGAATGTAAATTAGCCGTTTATACGTTAATTCGAATTTTGGGCGTAAGTTTCAGTTAAATCGATTTAATTTTGCTGCTATAAACTTGGTATATGATAAAGTTAACTGAAAACCAATAAATTTGAATGACTGCAATGCCCCCTTTTACACGACCGGACACCGAACAGACAAAACGAACAAACAAACGGGGGTTTATTGAGAAGAGGGTGAGAGAGGACGATGGAAAACCGGCCCCTCTCTCACCCTCTTTCCTATGAACCCCAGTTTGTTCGTTCGTTTTGTCTGTTCGGTGTCCGGTCGTGTAAAAGGGGGCAATAAAGTAGACGATATGATCCAGTCTAGCACTGGACTGGATTGACTCGCTGAATTACAGGACTGGAATCATGTGGACGATATGATCCAGTCCAACACTGGACTGGATTGACTCGCTGGATTACTGGACTGGAATAATGTGAACCGGGCATTAGGTAACGGAAGAAATTTACGAATAAAACCGGTTTTCCTCAACACACTTATGGCATCGTATGAACTGGCTCAATTGTCACAAAAGGGAGAGTGTGGCATTCCCGAAGTCATTTATAGTTGCATTTCTCACGGATAATTGTCACTATTGTCACGGAAAATTTTTAGGTAACGAGACCATTTTTTTTTAAATAAAAAGAGACGAAGGGTAGGACATTTTTTTTAAATATTTTTGGTCATTTAAAATTATTCTTATATTTTCGAGTTAAAATAAAAAGCAGGAGACAATTTGATTGTCGTGTTGCCTTTATGGAGAAGAGACATCTGAAGAGATGGTGGACCTAAACCATACATTAGGTGCACAATCTCTTCAGATTTCGAAGACAATTTTATTACCAAGGGACAAAGTTTCCTTTCAAAAATATTCAAGAAGAATTACGAGCAGTTCCTTGTTCCTGAAATATTGTCTAAATCTGAGGAGAAATAAATCGATTCAATTGTTAAGAATAAATGAAATGTTCGGTTACGCCAAGCCGGGCAGGTCCAAAGGATTTGATTTATCCCTTATTACTAATGATTTTCTTACTATAAGCCTTTAATTCCTCTCCCCCCATCGCTATCAAACTACATTTCCCCAGAGCTCAAAAATGAATGTTCGGTTCGGTACATTTTTCACCGAATATTTTGCAGAATATTCGTATTCGGCTGAACCCATATTCGGCGCATCTCTTTGATAAAGGTTATGTCTGTTAATGGTTAATGAATAAAGCTTCGTACAGTGATCGGGCAAAATTTTGCCTCGTTATTTTCAGGCAAACATTTGCCCAAGTGTACAGTGGTGGAGAATAGTGGAAAGTTATTCTTTATGTAATTTGTCTTCATTATAAAACATATAAATATTCCTATTCCATTTTAAACAAATTTTAACTGCTGCATTCGACTTTTTAATCCAACTGTTCAACTTTTTGCCAACAAAAAATGACCAGATAATTTCTGGAGGCAAAGATTTGACAAGTTAAAGTCGCTTAAAATTTTCTTCAAAACTTGTACTATCACGTACAAGTAACAAAAAGTCTATTAAAAGGTATAGAAGGACCCCCTAACCTAACTAACTTTTTGAGTCTGTTTTTTCATTATTAAAATGTTTTTGGGGGTCATTTTAAGCACTGGAAAACCATTTAATAGACTTTTTGTTACTTGTACGTGATAGTACACGTTTTGAAGAAAATTTTAAGCTCTAGAACGGTACTCTAGAACAGTGGTCTCCAAAGTGTGGTACGCGTACCCCGAGGGGTACGCAGAAAATTCTAGGGGGTACGCCAAATTTCTTTTCAAAGTTCGTTTTCTGAGATATTCAATACTGTTGCGAATTTTTATTTCTTAACCCTTATTTTTGAAAGAAAGAAAAGAATAAATAGTTTTTATATCCATACTGAACTAACAGATATATAAACATTTAGAGGAACAAAAACGGGAAATAATCGTCAACATTCTTTTTAAAATGGGCGGCTTTTTTCAGGGGTTCTGAATACGGGTTTAAAAATCGAGCAGCAAATGAAGCTCCAGGGTACTCTTGCCTTCTGAGTTTTCATCATCATCAGAAGCTTCAGAGCCTTTGGTGGCCTTGACTTGCGTTCGCTTCCGTGATTGTCGATCTCTGGCCCGTCTTTTCCAGTTTCTTATTCGTAATGGTCTTATGTCTTCCTCGTCTATATATTTTTTCTTAGGTCGTCCTAAACTCCTTTTTTCTGTCGGTACTTTCCACAACACTATCTTTACCGGGTTCCGTTCGGGACCTCTTTCGACAGGATCAATCCATATTATTTTAATCACTTTGACAATTTTTCAGGGGCGTAGCCAGAATAGATATCAGCCGGCTCTTGTTTGTGGAGTTTGCTTGGAAACTATCCTGCGAGGCAGTGAGCGCCATCGATTCTGTAAATGATATTGCAGCAAATTCTTTGCGCTCTTATCAATGGTTCTATTCGCTTGGTGTTTGGTAAGGAAAGCCATCGAAAATGACAACGGCATTTGCTATGTAGTTTGACTTGACTTATGATACATAACTGCTGCAAATTTCTGCATATGTTTGGCCGCGGTGTCATTTGACCCAATGTAACAAACACCCTCTATCGATGAAATATTTTCTATCGTTCAAGTCCGCCTGCTCATTAGGTGAAACAGCCCTGTACAGTTTCGGTTTTGTCCCTTTGCTCATACCATGCTCATCGAAAAGAGAGAACGAGAGGGTAGGTGCTAAGTTCGTAACGCAAAAATTCTCGCAGCACTTCATCTGAATGTGGGTATCTAAACTAGTATTCATTCAGCAGCAGCGAAACCGTTTTGGAAGTTAATCTAGTCTACACTGGAATTTTTTCATCGCGAGTAACTTTCTTGACTTTACACGGAGATATCTGTGTACGTGTCGATAATTATACTTGCGTCGCGATTAATAAAAGTAGGCCAAGCCGAATAGTGTATGTGTTAAGTTTTCACGCCAAAATTTTCCCGTGAACAGGTTACTACAGTTACCGCTTACCCTCTCTATACCTCTCTCCTAAAAGCCCGGTTCTACTGCTGCTGAAGCAATACTAGTTTAGATAGGGCCAATGTCCTGCCCTGTCTTGTATCCGAATAAAGGTATTCGAAATTGCAAGAGGCTGCACTCTTTCACTTCGTTTGAATTTTACAGCGTGAAGATCACCACAGAAATGGGTGTTTACGACAATTTTCAACTAGCCCTTCCCCTTGACCCGAACGATTCGTCGAAGAAATAGTGGAATTTGTAAAAAATAGCGAGGTTACTTATGAAAAGTTGATCGCTTCCGAGTTATAAACAAAAAACCACGAGGATTGACCCCCCCCAATTCCCCCTTCGCTACGCCCCTGAGTTCTTGGTAACTTTCATCAAGAAAAATGTTATCTCTTCAACAACACTTTTTATCATTTATAATTGGGAGGTGATACCAGAAACCAAATCCAATGCCGAATTAAAACCTCGGTTTTCTTCAAATTCTTCTTAACCTAAAACTGAATTGGCAACTCGTTCTCGAGTACAACGCTCATTCAATGGACGGATTTTTCTCCAGGACTCGCGAGGTGTATAAATGTCTCAAAGAGCTTGATGTCAATAAATCGACTGGCACTGACAATAGTCCCCCCCCTAGGTTCTTAAGAAAAATACCTCACCTTTGGTACGCCAACTTCAATTCTATTATAAGTGTAAGGGCCGATTCACAATGAACGCTTCAAGCTTCAAGCAATTCAAAAATTAGGATTATAGGATTTATGTAAAATGATTCACATTCAAAGCTTCAAGCTTCAAATGAAGTTGAAACTTCGAAAAAAAATTTTAAGCTTGAAGCTTGAGGCGTTCCTTGTGAATCGGCCCTTACTGTCATTTATAAATGGTAATTTTTCCCAATAATTAGGCCGTATCCCATGTAGGCTCGTGAACGGTCTCTCCGTAACCTTGCAGCTCGTGACACGGTACGCATGTGAACCCGTATATGGTATGAATAGTGCCGCCTATATAATTAGGGGGTACAATTAATGATTATTTTCGTGAGAAGGGTACGTGGTCAAAAAAGTTTGGAGACCACTGCTCTAGAAGAACCCGTAGACCAAGAGGAACGTTTTTAGAAGAACACCTTTTTTTACAAAAAGAGAAATTTTAAGGAAAGCGTTCAATATTTTGCAACAAAAATAAAACCATTTTTTCAGCCAGCAAGAAGCACTATTTTTGCCAAATAACAGATATCTAAGTTGCGTTCAACAAAAGTTATTAGCAAATTAAAAAACGTGAATTTTAACAGTTTTTTGCAGTTATCTTTATGTTTTGTGCTCTAACCTATAACTTTATATATATCAATCGAAAGATAATTTGAATAGTTACCTACAACTTTATAATTTGACTTTTTTCGATCCGAGCTCAAGTTTTTTTGTTAGTCGCAAAGAAAGCGTTTCTTTAACTTTCCGGAATTTTTTAGGTTAGGTTCGTCATGCCAAATTCAAAAAAAGAACGCTATCTTTTTTAGATTTTTTTTTGTTTCCTGTTGACAATTAACGCTAAATTTACAAGGAGCTATTGTAGATTGATTGGACTATATGGGGAAGCTTTTCGGACGGGTGATATATAACAGATTACTCCCATACGCCGAGAAGGTAGTCAGCGTGTTGGAAACGCAATTCGGCTTCAGGAAAACTAGATCGACAACGGATGCTGTCAATATGTTGGCTAGCAAGGGCGGCAAACAATGTGAATAAGAGTTGCGCATTGATAACCCTTGACGTGAAAAATGCTTTTAACACCGCGGAGTGCAGCAAGATTGTCGAGGCGTTGATAAAGCTAGATACACTGAAGTATCTAGTGCGTTTTGCGATAAAATTCCTTGTATGTAGGACACTACATTGTGAGCCAAATGAGGGAGAGCACCTTCCTATGGATCTCAATGCGCGCTACGCTTCCTACGAGATGACATCGGGGTCGCCGTTAAAGGAAAGCGACTTGGCGAAATCGCGATATTCCCCAACGAAGCGATATGGGAGATAAAGACATGGCTCGAGAACGTAGGTCTAATGCCGGCTCAGAACAAAATGGAAGTAGTGCTTCTCAAGAAGCGGAAAAACGAAAGAGCATAGCGGTGAAAGTAGGTGAGCAGGTCACCCGTTCCAAGCCCGCACTTAGGTAAAGGGGAGTGATGACCGAAGGCTCAACTTCGGAGTGCATTTGGCGGGCACGGCGGAAAAGGCTTCAAGCTGGTGACATATCCAAGCGTACATGCGTTGCATTCGTTGACAGATAATATAGAAGTGTGTGCATTCAAATACGACCTGACGAAATATTCCGTAAATGTTCCGCATGCCACGCAAATGTCGGGCTACTTTCAACTTTTTCTGCATTGCCGCATTCGACATAGGACACACAAGCATACACAACAAACACATGCGACTCGTTACTCAGATTTTTGGGCTATCTGTGAGAGCCGGGACGGAACGCAACCATGCAATTATGTGTCAGTGGAAAATCTCCGCATATCAGGGAGTCGCTGAATGCAATGCATGTACGTTGGTATATGTCACCAGCTTCAGTCATCAGCGCAGCACTCGCGAGGATGCTGCCTAACATATGGGGCCTCATGCCAAGCCGACGCTTCCTTATCACGAAAGTGGTTACTTCTGTCCTATTGTATTCAGCGCCAGTGTAGGTAGCGGCTTTGGACGGAACGGTTAATAGGAGGAAAATAATCTCTGCCTATAGACTAAGTAGCTCTCAATAACCAACCCCTACGCCCACGTCGCACAGTGGGGCAAATAGCACATTTTTTGGACAAACGACAATTCCCAAGCCTGGAATTAATGAAACTTAAAAATTTTTTTTTAAACTATTCGTTATAAAATTGCCTTTAATTCTATCGAGCCCGAATTTTGAAATTTCAAAATTAAAGATGGCTTATCCAATATGGCGGACATAAATTTTGTAAGTAAATTAAAATTTTAGCAGAAGATTCTTGAAAATTATAATAAATTGTTACTTGGGTGCTTTTTTGGAACCCAAAAATTAATTAATAATAATTAATTTCAATAATTTTAAAGAATCTTTTGATAAAATTTTAATTTACTTACAAGTTTTACTTTTTTAAGTTTCATTGAGCCAAATTACACGGCCTATCACTTTCCCAGACTCACTTTCCAATATTTCCAATAAACCGGTTTTTTAGGCAAGGGGGCGCAGGGAAGGGTTTGTGTTGAGCCTCACTTGTAAATCCAAAAATGTTTTCGGTCTCACAGCAAATGAGTGAAATTACACGGCCATTCACTTGGGACTCACGTCAAACCTGTCGGTGTATGATTTGAGTATTTCACGATGCACTTAATTTTCTGCCTCTTTTTCGTGTAACGATTCTATTGTCTCTGTGGTTGTGTACAAAACAACAAAAATTCTAATCATTTTCGCAGCCCCAGAGAACAAAGTTATGCTTGTGTTGATGTAATTTGCTGTGAGACCGAAAAAATTTTTGGATTCACAAGTGAGCCCAACACATAAACTTCCCTGCGCCCCCTTGTCTAAAAATCCGGTTTATTGGAAATATTGGAAAGTGAGTCTGGGAAAGTGATAGGCCGTGTAATTTGGCTCAATTACACTAACACAAGCATAATTTTGTTCTCTGGTGCTGCGAAAAATATGAGAATTTTTGTTGCTATGTACACAACCACATAGACAATAAAATCGTTACACGGAAAAGAGGCTGAAAATTAGGTGCATCGTGTAATACTCAAATTATACACAGACAGGTTTGACGTGAGTCCCAAGTGAATGGCCGTGTAATTTCACTCATTAACTCCAGGCTTGGGAATTGTCGTTTGTCCAAAAAAATGTGCTATTTGCCCCACTGTGCGTCGTGAGAGCTGGACAACGTATATTTATATAAGGCTAACAGGGGTATGGACCTAGTGTCTGGAGTTATAGCCGAACTGCTCTTTCATTGCGGTATAATACAATCAACTATTGCTGTAGGCTTATTACCTTAACGATAGTATCTATCGATTACAGAAACTCTAGGTCTAGGAATCAGATGGACATGGCAACGACTTTTGGAACAGCAAACAGGACTAGAATAGGATTATGGAACGTAAAAACAATGAGAGAGCATCTAGACTCGCTCAGGTCGAAGAAGAAATGACAAAATATAAAGTGATGACACTTAGAATATGTAAAATGAGATGGCCTCACGCTGGCGAAATAACAAGCACACGGCAAACAATAACAAGCTCATATATACAGGTAGTCAAGGAGCAAGCGAAAGTGGAGGCATTATAATACATCGGAATGTAGCTAACAGTATGATGAGTTGGAAAGCTCATTCCGATTGGATTATTACACTCTGGTTTTATACGAGAGTAAGGAAGATAACAATGATCACTTGCTACGAGCCGTCTGAAGTGACAAGTGATTAGAGAAAGGATGACTTCTATTCGCAAATGACAACAGTATTAAATGAAATTCCAACGGAGGATATAATATTAATGATTGGCGACTTCAAAGCAAAAGTATCATTTGATAGGGGAAATAGAGCAACTGGGTTTCTTCTTTCTATCATCTTTTGCGGCAGCAAAATTTTCAACTTGAAATTAGGCGAGGTGAGATTGTAAAATATAAATACCTTGTGGAGTGGAGTCATAGGTTTCTTACTTTGAGGTAGTTTAATGCATATTAGAATCAAACTCGTAAAAAAGTCTTCATTTGGTATTTATTTTCCTTCTTTCTTTATTTTGCTTGTTTTTGTAATTTTGGCATTACAAATGGCACTCCGCCTCATTTGAAGTATGACATTGTACTGGGTCAAAAGAAAAAAGAGGCACTTGTTACAAAACCATTTTAAAATCGTGTCCTACCCAACACTACTTATTACCAATCCCCCAGATCTAATCTACAGAGCCAGTGATTAAGTGGAAAGCTTTAAAAATAAAGGCAAAATTATGAAGGTGTTATCCACTTTGAACTGGTACTAAAAAGTAGGGCGATAAACCAACAATACTGCGAACAGTTGAATATTCTAGATTTAGATCTTACTAAAGCAGCAGTAAAATTTGGAAAAACGTGGATTGTCCACGAAGAAAGGAAAATTGTATAAAATCAAATCTAATTGAAATTGGGGCAGTTGATTAATTGCGTCATTTGAGCAATGCGTTTAGTCTTGACCTCATCCGAATCAGTACTCCATTACTTTCAAATTGAAAATGATTTTGTTTAATAATCCAGTAACTAGGTAAGATTGTAAAACCAGTTGCAAAGCAGTTCTATTGGTTGCATCACGTGTAGGTATGAATACATCATAATAGAAAAAATATTTTATTCGAAATTCCTGTATGTTATGATTTTTATGAATAAGGGTTTTATGAATAAAGTACGGTTAAATTCTACTTTTATCTCAAAAACATTTGGCAATAGCAATATTGAATAAAACATGAGCTGTGCAATATATAGATTTCCAATACAATCCAGTTTGTTATGATGTCACCAAACACTTGGGGATTCACTGGAGAATTGAAACAATTAAAAAGCAAAATTTTATACAATTTCCAACAAGAAAAGGAAATTGGCGTTATTATTGCATTAAGGGCAAAAACTTTGTTATATACATATATATATATTTCAATAATATTAAATACAATGGTAGAAAAAAATCTAAAAAGGGATTTTCTTCGTTACTTACATTTACACGGGCTGGTCTTTTTCCGCAAAGTCTGCATTATTTTGTATTTCGAAGCAATTTTTATCCGTTTAGAAATACTTCGTATATAGTTATGCCACAGATTACTATGAATATTATTTTTAAACTTCTTTGAATTTATCACAGAAAACAACTAACAAAAGATCTTTTTGACAGCAAAAATATGTATAAATATTGATTTTGTTAACTAATCATAAAGGAATGCTGCACAAGTTCATAGCTGCAAGTAGAGTAGGTGATAAAACTAAACATTCGAATGTGCGTTAAATTTCCTCTTAAAAATTTCCCCGTGATTTTTATTTGTTTGTATTTTTAATACTTAAAAAATAAATTCAATTCATAATTATTGGTTGCAGAACGATTCATCCTTATAGTGGTGAAAAACATCACCGGCATTTGTATGATTATTGATTTTTCCCATTGAGAGAATTTTCAAATGAACTTTTCACTGTTTACCACTTACTACCAGAGTTTATCAATTCTTTACACGAAGTTTAATATCATATTTAATTATAAACTAAGACTTTGTCGTTTATTAATTCTCTAATTATGCAAAATATAAGTAACGGTAACACTAGATATTGTTTCAAAATAAAAAATAAATTTTGTTCTTTGTTAAGAACGACCCTGTTCGATTTTTTTGACGATGCCTTCGAGTTTACTGTTATACACGAATTATAATTAAACTTCTTCATTAAAATAATTCCGAACCTTTAAAGTCGATATAATTTTGTCGGTTTAATAGTTTTCTTTTGTAACTTTAAGCAAGTTAAACAATTTTTTTACATTCTCCCGAGGATATCACAGGAAGCGCGAGTCTTTCCGCCCCACCTTGTCAAGGGTTTCTGTAGATTTTTACTTTGCTTAAGTACAGAGTGTTGGAAAACCCTTGTGATCCTGGACCTTATGTGGGGAATTTGAGATTTTAACGAACAGAGGTGAATTATGCCAAATTAAATGTACAATAAGTTTGTTTTTATTAAAAATTCGCATCGGAAACCGTTTTAAAAAATAAGCATTGTTACTGTGGTAAAATCTATCAATTACCAATTAAAACTCTAGAAACAATTCTATTAATCAAAAAGAATGGATGTTTTATTCTAAATTAAACAAATCAATTACAAAAAGAGTACCAATAATACCAGACCCGGTTTAGACCTTTTTTCTCCAACATTTACTTTACTTATTTTCCCGACATCCTCCCACCTGAGTTAATGGAAAGTATTTCTGAATTAACTCACATAAAACAGCAAAAATAATTCTAACTTAACAAACTTTCGATTTCGCAAAACTAATCTGGAAGGAGTCTAGGCTGCTAAGAATTTGTACGAATTTGTGCGAATTCTGATGAATTTGTATCATTTGTAGACAATTTCGCCAGAATTCGCACAAATTCGTACAAATTCTGATGCAGTGTGCGAGCAGCCTTAATACGTCGGCCTCTTTTAGATATTCAGTAGCTCAGGTTGTTTCGATGCTACTCACAGTTGCATCTTCAATTTGTGGGCAAACAAGACCTTCTCAAGTGCAGGCCTGGAAGTTGCCCATCTCACTAACACTAACGCAGCTGCTCGTAGTCCCAGAGTCTGTCACTTATAAAATAATATATTTATATTTTACTCATAAAATAATATATTTAACCAGTTTTTGTTGCAATAGGATTACCAGTGAATAGTGCTTTAGTGATTTAATTAAGAAAATTTAAAAAAATTGAGAGTTTAAGTGTGTTTTAAGTGTTTAAGATTATTATAGAATAGTTATTAAAAACATAAGTGCAGAAAAATGTGAAGGAAAAGTGAAAAAGTTATTGTTATTAATTTTGTGTGGTAGTACTTGCACTTATGTTTTTAATAACTCTTCTATAATAATTTTTAACTACTTTAAATTCACTTTTAATTCCATTACTACACAAATTCAACATATTTTCCCTAAATTAACACAAAATAACCACCGCGAATGTAAACAAAAACGTCACTCTTAAAATACACTTAACCACTAATTTCTTTCTAATTTATGGACTCAGATCACTAAATAACTTATCACTGATAATCCGTGTGCACTAAAAAGTGATAAAATACAATATTTTACCACTTTTTATTCCAAAAACTAAGTTAAAAAATTGCTTTTCTCACAGCTAAATTGAAGTCCATTCTGACTGAAGTCCATTCTGACAGATAAATTGAAGTCCCATTTTCTTTGAATGTGAGTGTGAGATTTCGTAGGGCATGGCCACAACCTTCTATATTTACAAGCCATGAACAAGAATCTCAATTGAGAGAATCGGACCACCAAATTCTCCCAAATTCTCCAAATTACACTAACAACATAACGTGATTTCACCGAGTTGTGGGCCGATTGAGCGGAAATTCGCTCTCAATATTTTCCTTGTTCATGGCTTGTAATATAGAAGGTTGTGGCATGGCTTGTAAATGTGGAAGGCTTTGTTTGTGGGTCAACAGAAATCGAATTTTCTCTCTTCATTACTCTTTACGAATGTTGTATCTCCTCAGAACCAGCGAACTCGACTTCTAATGAATAAATCCTTTGCGTAGGACGTAGCAACATTCCAGCTGATGTTTTTAGCTGGACCAGTCTCACCACTCCTTCACGACCAGGTAATTCTCTTCAATTATAGCTTATAGAGATTAAAGGACGGGAATTGATAATAGCTTCACATTCACTCAAAATAGTTTGCATCTCTTCGAAGTCTACTGACGTTTTTCCCAGAACTCTCCTCAATATTTATTTCACCAATCCGAGCAATCTTTCCCACCATCCTTCCCACCAAGCCGCACCTTATCTTCTGAATAGAACTGTACTTATTAATGTTGTTCCAGTCTACTTTTGACATTTATATGAACCGTAAAATTTGTGCCATTATCTGTATAAATCACAGCTGGAGAAGTCCTCTTACTAATGAATCTGCACAAATACTGTAAACATCTATATGATGACGTTAACTCCAGATGTATTGCTATACAGCGCACGTAAACAAACATATCCAGCACTTTCTGCAAGAATCTGATGTTACAACTTTTACATAAATTGGCTCAGCAAAGTCGATACCAATGATTCCAAAAATTTTAGCTTCTCTTACCCGAGCTATATGGTTTACACGTAACACATTTATTTATTACCGATGTTATACTACGACGAGTACCCAGGATCAAAAATTATTTCTTAAGAGTACCATCAACGTTTGAACACCTGCATGCGACGATTCTTTATGTAGTCAAATATAAAACGACTTACCGCTGGGCAGGCCCGCCACAAAGGAGGGGGCAGACCAGAGGGGGCCCCAAGAATGGATTGAAACCCAAAAAGTGAAAACCCCTTATCCCTGCGTACTAATCGTCTAGGGCAGAGGTTCCCCATTTTTTGTTGCCACGGAACCCTAATTGATTATACTTTTCCCAGCGGAACCCTAGCAGCTAGGGCCTAGCTAGTTCGACAACAAAAAAATATTACCTTGCTGTTTGTATATTTTTAGCCGAAAAGCCAGTCTCGCATGGATAAGTCGTCACAAACGGAAGCAGAACTGTGATAGCCTTCTCAACAATTGCAGGGTATTCATCTTTAAGGCCAATCCAAAAATCACTTAGATCGAAGTCTTCTGATTCAAATTTTTGTTTCAGACAAGATGAACATTTAACGTCAATTAAAGTCTCATACTCTGTCACAGTTATCAGTGATGATTTGGTATGATTTGCGAAAGGCTTATCAAATGCTCTTGTATGTTTTTTTTCCACATCTGTAGTTACTTGCAACTCATTTTCTTTCAGGAAGTCATTTAAATAGTAAAACATTCGTAATTATGTTGTTCAACACATTCGATCCAGCAGCCAAGTTTGTTTTTAAGTCTAGAAATTTGGTCATTTACTGTAAATTTAGTTGTGTTTCTTCCCTTCCCTTGCAGCGGCGCGGTTGTGGTTTTTTTTCGACGAATGTTTTGTTAATTTTTGGACGGAACGCGGAACCCTTGTGGCCCTTCCACGGAACACCAGGGTTCCGCGGACCACCGGAAACCCTGGTCTATGGGTCTCAAAACTAGCTTGAAACCCAAAAAGTCAAAACCGCCATATCCCTGCGTTCTAATTCTCAAGCAAACAGTAAGTCTGTTCCAATAGAGAATGCGGGATCCCGCGGGACCAAGAAATCACCCAATTTCTGTTCCAATAGAATGTCATGCTCGGAAAAGCGGGGAAATTTTTACTTCCCCTCGACCAAGAAACCGCAGGAGATTTTTAGGTGGAGTGAAATCTTACGACGTTTTCAACACGTCAAAACAGCTGTTACTTGTCATGTCAAACCAAAATGATTACGATGTGCTGAAAATAATTTCTTCATTTGGTGCCTTACTACAAGATTTTGAATAATTTCATAAATAATTTATTAATTTCAATAGTTTTATGTCATTATTTTGAAGACACAAGTGATTTTTAGGTTATGGTCTTCTTGATTTGCACGAAACATCCCAGAAAGCGTTCCTTCACTCTTCGGGATTTTGACTAAATTTTCCCCCACCAATCAAGTAACTTTTCGCAGGCTACGACAGGACAGGTTTTCTATTGGAACAGACCTAGTAATCTAGAGCCTGAAACCTAAGCATTCAGCACTCTAAACAATACAGGGTGTTCCCGACCAAGATGCTAAATGTTCTACAGAATGGGGCTATCGGACCTATCCACTGAGACACAAGGTGTTTAAGAAAAGACGTTTGAACCATTTTTTAATTTACTTAAACTCTAATTACTCTTCAACTATTTATCCTATAGCAACGTAATTAGGCTAATTTTTTAGAGAAATGTACATTCTTTATTTTGATATCACTAGCCTATAGCCATCTAAGATTCTTCCTTGCGATCTGGTGGATTTCTGCATTACTCGTAGTAGATTCATTGGTTTCCACAGGTGCCTCAAACTTCAGGTCGCTTGGCAGCCGAATTTGTCAAAAATCTCATTAGAAGGGGTTTGTCCTGTGGAATTATGAACTGCAGTCCGATATGCCATAACGTCGTAGTCTTGACCGAAACTAGGATAAGCCAGATACACTAGCCTCTCGATATCGGCGCACAGTTGCTGTGAAGTTTCTCCAGGCTTTTGAAGTCTATTTCGAAGTTGAAGCCGATAGACTTCTTGTATGTGCTGATCGCCGTAACGCATTTCCAGTGCTTGAACCAAGAACCCGTAACTGTTTCGATGTTCTGCAGGTATTGACTGTAATATTTCTGCTGCTGTGCCTTTTAGTGATAATGTTAAGGACATTGCTTTTTCCTCCTCGGTCCAGTAATTGCCCGCTGCTGCTGCTTCGCATTGGAGCTTATAAGTATGCCATGGGCTTTGCCCGTCGAGAGTCGGAGGCTGAAGTTTCCCAAGTCCGATGACTTCGTGAGAAGCTGTGGCTGGGTGATGAATCTTCACCCTTTCTAGGTCAGCTCTAACGGATATATAAAAAAATAAATTTATTTAATGAATTGCATAGGAAGTGAATTGCATAATCAACGGAGAACTAATTTCAAAACTCAAGCGCTGAAGCAGGGGTTACATGGCTAGTTCAAGTCGATCCGACAAATTGTTTGGACCGACATGAGTGAAGTAGACTTGAAGTCGATCTGAGGTTACATGACTTTCAAGTCTACTTGAAGCCGACTTCAAGTATGTATGTAATCATAGTAATATATTTCGTGTTTCGAGATATTTAATGGATTGCATTTGAATAAGTTAAAAAATATTTTTATATTATGCAACATTTTAATTTAGAATATTACTAGTTTTGATTACTGAAAATTTATTATGAATGTGAAATTTTGTGTGAATTTCCTACAAAAATGTCGTTTTTAAAGTTTGAATTGACTTAGACCATTTTCAAAATTAACTGAATGGCCTAAGCAATAAATGCAATGACTTAAAGCAATAAAAAACTAGAGTTTCATTAGAAACAATAATTTTAATGAAATACTTCTAGTCTACAGTCCCTGAGCCATTTTTTTATTGATTAGTAACAAGCTGAAATTTCGTGAGTAGCTTCCTTTTGAGGAGACCATCAACTTTTGTTCTTGTGAAAATTCTCGATAGTGTTTCCTAATGTTTACGAATATTTAAAATGATGCGAATCATTCGCATAAGCGAATGCGAACATTCGTAACATCCCTAATTGGTACAATCACCCTCACTGGTTGCTGAGGAGTCTGAATCCTGGAACATGTAATAAGACTCGTTTTCTTCTTTTTTCTTCTTCTGATGTCTGTGATGTAACTACTAGCAGCGCCTCTAGTAGCCAATACAAGCACCATTCGTTCATTTTATATGAAATTTGACTGGTAATGTTGACTAAACTTAATCACAAAGTATTTTGAATTTTTAAAATGGAAAATATGTCTCGAAAAGTATTTCAAATAAAATACAAAATGCTTTTTTTGAAAAGGTATTTAAATGCAAAATGCAAAATACAAAATAGGTATTTTGCATTTTGTATTTGCATTTTAAATACAAGTATTTCAAATAAGTCGCATCTCTGATTATTTAATACTAGTGGGGCCTCTGTTTAAACACAAAACGTAAAATAGCAAAAAAATCAAACACAAGACGATATTCTCTTCTGTAAAAAATTCTCTTCCGATCAAACAAAACAAATGGATATTAAAAATATTCTCTTCTGAAAAAAATTCTGGTTCGATTTCTTGGAAAAATGTTGAAACTGGCACAACTAGAATATTATTATAGACTAGAATATTATTATAAAAATACGAAATCATTTATTATTAAAACTGGGAAGTTGATCGCGTGGACCAAAAGGGTCAAACCCACAACCCAACTAGTTTTTTTCCCAAAATTGGAAAGCTTGCAATATAATCCTATGAATAGTGTCCACACAATTTTTATGTTACGGCCTTTACTTTTTAAGATATAAGCAATTTTGATGTGGAAATTGGCTGCCATAATATTAACCGTTGAAATATTACCACAATATCGTTCAACAACTTCTGAGTAGAGACTCAGCGAACCAAAGAACCAGTTGCTCCAACGTATCGAACGAGAACGAGGGAACGAAACTCTAAAACGAACCGTATCGTATAAACAACACGTGGGTAACTTTAATAAATATAATAACTACCCCAACAAATTAAATGTGGTGTTTGAAGAACAAATTAATTTTTATAGCAGCCTGTGCGAGTACTGTCTAATTACGGCCAAACTAAATTATGGCCGATATTACAATGCGATTTAGTCTTCTTGGACGGTGATTAGACTGTTCGTACTTACGTACGTTCATGTAAAAAGCTCACGAAGAAAGTACGTAGAAACGAACAGTCTAATAACCGTATTAAGCCTGAAACAGAACCAATTAATTCCGTCCGCTTCGTTCGTTTTTTCTCTGCCAGCCCGGCAGATCCAATTCGTTCTGCCCGTTGTCAAATGAAATATTTTACAATTTTACAAGTAGCTAGAAAGAAGTATTAATATAAAATTATGGACCTAAATAGATTTCAGTCGTTAATAATTTGATACGACTTGTATAATTAACAGGACTTGTATAAAAGAAATCGTGTAATGTAAATTTGAATGTCAACGACATTCCGTTGAGCATATTTGCTGTTTATTTCTACTATTGTTAGAATTTATATGTGGCAGAATAGGTTCGCGAATATTTTAGGAATATTTTTGCAGGAAAAAGTGATAAAATATTGTATTTCAGACCATTTTTGAGGCCCGGCTTCAACTATGTTAGCATTAGTAGGCCCGGGAGCTTCCAGACCTCTAGTTTCGATGGTCTTGACCAGACCAATATTTTCTTCAAACAGCGGCCAACTTCGAAAACTTGTATTTCATACACTACACTTAGAATTTTTTCTATGTTGGCCAGACAGAAATTTGTGCATTTGTTTGACCGTGGATTCACATATTTTTTGGCAAACACAAATTTGCGCAAATTATTCGCTCGTGTAGGGCCCCTTTATGGGTTTTCGTACTGAAGATAGATGCAGTTGACGCGCTTTTCTCAGCCGTTTTCCAATGAACTGGAAATCCAATTCATTAAAAACCTGAAGAGAAGACTTTTTGCAGACGACGTTTCAAGATTTCAGTTTTAATACATTTAAGCGAACTGTTTTTTCATACTTCGAACAACCTCAAAGAAATCGGTGTTTAGTTTTTTTTAAAAAAAATTTCAAATAAATCATTACCTGCTACATACTATTCTTTAATATCGTGGAACTGAATTTCTCCAGCTGGTTCCAGTCTCCAGAGGCACAGCCATATTGGATTTTCACAATTCCAATTTCAGACGTTCCGTGCTCATTCCACATCTACTGCTGGAGCTGGACAACTGCCAGCCATCACTAGCATTCCCTTCCCTTTATTCCTACCTTTTTACTCGTACGGTGTGGTCGGGCTTTTGAGACGGTGAATTTTTGAAGTTGTTTACCACTGGGGGCGAAGACGGATTTTCTTTTGTATTTTACTCATTCGCGTAAAAGTGCCTAGTGAAAGAAAATTAATTAAGGAAATTTCCTAAAATTTAGTGCCTTACAAGTATTTTTGTGCAACTGTGATTGACGAGCGGTCTGAAAATGAATAAAACTTGTGCGAGATGCAGCAAAGTGGTGTACCCCATTGAGGAGCTCAAGTGTTTAGATAAGGTAATAAAGCCTCTGATCTTGTAGTTTTCGTATGGCTCTGATTCTATTAATTCATAACTGCCGATCTAAGAGATTCGTTGAGACGAATTTATAATTAAATCATATGACCTATCTTAGCCGAACTGTTGCTTCTCTTTTGTTTGTTTTAAGGCAGCGAAACAGTACGTAGTTTAATTGGATGTGTAGGTGAGTCACTTTGCTTCTGTTGTTTCGGAGATGGTGACACTGTTCACTCCAGCTTAAAACTTTCGATTCTTGTCGAGCTGGTTTATGATTACCGCTAAACTTTTCATTTTCTCCTGGTTTTTCTACTTTGCCGTACTATTATTTAGTAATTACGCTTGCCTAGAGTGACGTAGCTGGCCAACTGGTATAGCATCAATTGCTGTTGAATTTCACTGTCATTTTGGGGGAGATTCTTTGAGCCTTACGCGAGAAATTCCAAATATTTCATCAAGGCCGACAAGATGATGTTGAACGTTTTCTGGATTCAAAAACAGAAAGGTCACTGATGTGTTACGAACGAATCTTCCATGCATAGTTCGAAGAGAATAAGCCAATTACAATCACATTGCTGCTCGGAGCAAACAATCGACGTCAATTACAATTCTAATTGATATACAATGGTCGATAACTTACGTCATCGCCTCTGATCTCATATGTTGCCCGGAATATGACCACCTATCCGCTTAGTGCCAAAAATTCTTACAATTCCTATTGCAAAATCGCAATGGTCCATTGGGTATTAATGTCACAAAAGTTTTAGGCTGATTATGCCGAACGTATGTTCTGCAGATGAGGGGAATTGAAATTGAGGACGTTACCCATTGACTCAGAACTAGATAGAATATGATGATGTAGCAGAGGCATTTGTAGAGCGATCTGCGGGCATTGCTATTATACCCACATTGCGGTCCCTTGACTTTAAATACAGGTTTGGTTATTTTAAACTTATTCTCAAGAATTGTTCTCATCAATTTGTGGGTGCAGCAGTCCATATAAAAATGCTTTTAGGGGGTTTCTGTGTTATATTGGAAACAAAATGAACCTTTCAAATAATATTTTCAGCTTATCGTTTTTTATGTATTACAGAAGTAGAAGAAAGATTGACAATTCATCATTAGTTTATTTCCGGCCAAACTTTGAAGACTAGCTGCACCCCAATTAACAGAAAATGAAGTAGAAAAAAAATAGCTTCAAAGATTAACAATCGAATAATTATCAGAACAAAATTAAAAGTTTTATTTGAATTTCCAGTTCAATTGTGTAATTGTAAAATCTGTATAAAAAAATTGCGTTATACAATACATTTTTCACTTTATTAATCATCTACCATTCAAAAAATCTTACTTTTTCTGCTGTTCCAAGAACTATTTTGATTTACTCTACCAGTGAAGGTTTTACTATTCAAGGCGTTTTACGAAGAAAGAAAGAATAAAACTTTGATATTGTCAGGTATGGTTACTTATAAAACATATTACTAACTTCGAAGTTGACACATTTCACGTGTGATGGATTTTTATTCGCGATTATGAGGAAGCATAATGTCTATGATTCACTAATTATTTTAAAACCTTTTGTTCAATTGGTGAAAATTACCTCGTCGATGTTAATTTGCCATGTTCGTCGTCTAACCCTACGTATTAATAGACCTCCAAATAGATCTAACATCGTCATTTTCTCCGACAGTCAAGCTGCCTGAAATCCCTCAGCAGGAACAATAATGTTACGCTGATATGGATTCCGGGCCAGAAGGTCGCATTGGTAATGAAAGTAGAGGTAGAGTAGAAGCAAACTCATCACTTGTTGGCCCGGATCCTTTGTGCAGCTTCGCCCGTTGTCACGTAAAAGATTGGCCATCAGGAATTGGGTCTACCAGCTGTTTTGTCATAGCTGGACAAGAACATAAGGCCCTCGTGAAGCTAAAGGGATTCATTCAAATCGACAAAGCTAAAGCGGGCAGCTACTGACGGGTCACTGTTGGTTCCTTTTCATCTAAACAGAATGGGTCTGCTAGCTGATTTTAGCTGCGGTGCACTTGCTGTGTGGCTGTGAGGCTACAGCGAGAAGGACACTAAGTCTCCTCCATGTAGGGATGCAAACGATACATCGATGTTTGCAAAACATCGATGTTTTGATGGACGATACGTCGACGGCAAAACTGTTAAACATCGACATCATGGAAGAAATTTACTACCTGTCACCAATCAATCTTCTAAACTTAGAAAGAATTACACCAGTTGAAAATAGAAAAAAATATTAGAATTTTACCGGGAAAGGGATGCCGCACACCACAGAGGATAAATTTCGATAAAAAAGGGTTGGTTTAAGAGAAATCATAGAGCATCATACCTTAAAATTCAAAAAAATAAACCGCACAGACAAAACATAAAATATGAATTGAGTTCCTTTATTATATTAAAATGTCCCTTCCTAAAATCCATATGAAAATTGTTACGTTCAAATAAATAAATTGCTAAGTTACGTAATAGTTATAGTTACATACCTACATATTGAAATACATGGCGATTCCCTGCTCCGAGGGAAATTTGGGATATGAATCCCAAATCGATTTTAAGATATATCAAAAGCCTTAACCTGGAAGGATTTTAACGATGAGTTGGCACAGTAGACCAAATAAAGTAGGTCGCAGAGAACGGAAAATAGCCTTAAATAAATGAGAGAGAGAGCTTAATACAAGTTTTCCAATTAATTAACTAAGATTTGTCGCTTGGAGTGTCAGTGACAAGAGTGGAATTATAGGTAGGCTCCTGTGCTGAAAGTCGAGTCGTGTGTCGTGACAAGTCATTTGAGCTGAAGATAGTGACGTAAGCTTAATACTGCGCCTTTTCGCTTTTTCCACCTAGTATGTATCATTAGTTTACAAAGCTCTCTTCTCTAATTGATCCCCAAAAACTGGTAGCATTTGTTATTATAGAACTCGAAAGGACAGACAGATTTTTTAATTCGTTTCTCAGTATCTTTTTTTCTCGACTTTTCTTTCACTGTATGGTCTGGTCAACTTCCAACACAGAGGCCCAGGTTTCGTGTTGCACGTTGATATAGTCCTTCGCTTTCTAGAATTTAACAGTTAAATCCCTTTTTTTTGTTGTAGCAGTTTTAATCCAGAATCCATCTTTATACTGCCAGCCCTTCGTGTCGTTGGTCATGTCATGGTGAAATGTCCAATAGTAGACTAAGAATGTTGAGAAAAGTGGTGGTAGAAATCCGGAAATATTGACTCCAAAAAGATTGTTCCACAGTTGAGTTGTTCTATTCATAAGCGAAATTTCTGATCACCGCGTGCATGTGCGTGAAATCAGGGTTTGTAATCTTTGAGAATGAGCCGAGGGGCTAGTCTTGCGTTAAAGGGGGGCCAGCCATTTTTAATTTCTGCAATTTTGCTGTGATGCTGGAATTTTAACCTCTTAAGAAATCCCATGCACTGGGATGCCTTTTTAACGAGTTGCCATCGCAAATCCTTAGTGACATATCTAGAATGTTAAGAGATGAATCAGCTAAACCAAAGGTATAGTAAAGCAGACTTTATTGGAGATAAGATAGTTCTTCGCGTGAACTCAACATGATTCTTCGGCCCCAAACAAGAATGAATTCCCAATGTCCTTGTTGATTGAAGTGGACACGAGTCCACGCGCATGGAGACAAGCACTGGCAGGTGTTGTCTTATGTTATCAAAACCTTTAATGCAGAGCAGGAGCAGTGTACCGTACAGAAAGTTGATTGCCTCCTTTGCGTAGGCTACAATGATTAGTATAGGGGTTATTCAAGTTTAAGTAAATGAAAATAAAATACAAATTTTTTTCCCGTAAACATCCTGTATCTTAGTGGATAGTTGGGATAGCCCTCTTTCTAGAGCAATAGTTTTCTACAAATATATGTATGCAGGAAGGACTCTAGTCACGTAGTCCTACTAAGGAATTTAATGGACGTATCTTTAAAAAGGCGGTATCTCATGAATGGCAATTCGTACAGGAAAATGTATCATATCTTTTTTGTAGATAATCACATAACCTATAAGCTTTGTAAAAACTATTTTATGATAAGATACCTTTTAAGAGATATTTGCAAAAAACTGTTTTTTTTGACCTTGAATAACATTTTTCCGGCCCACCATGGTTGGGGAAATATGAAATTTCATTTATAATGATTTTTTTAAGGGCTCTACTAATTTTCAGTACTATGCGAGTTTCAATAGAATATCTTTTTCACTAGACCATTAGTTACAAGTAATACTTGTTCTTTCAGTTAGTCTTATGGCGAATACGCTCTCCCAAATTACTCAGGGTGTGTCAAGTACGTTTAACCACATGATAATTTGCACATTCAGCCTTATCGCCCTAATTTGCATAGAACCGAATTAATTACTCAGTCTCCATCCGCCCGGCATTCTTCGTTCTGAATAATGTTAAAAAGTAATGCGAACAAAATCACGGACTTTTTGTTCATATTTAAGGGCTCTAATATCATTTTGTTAGAATCAGTTTCTTTACCGTAAGTCTTCTTGTGGATACCTTGTTAGCAGATTACTGCTATATTTATGCCATCCTTTACCGAAGGATATGTCTGAAGTTCAAAGATTTCGGGTACGGGTTTTATATCTAGAGTTAATATATTTCTGAAGTTGGCGATTTTGACAATTTCTCTGTTATTGCCTGTTCGAGCTTACCACAAATGTTTTCGTCGGCTGCTACTCTCGCCTTCGCAACCATTTTCTGATTTCTTTTTAAGTACGACGTATTTAAGACTTTTCGTTTGATTTTTGCCAGCTTCCTTTGATATTCTGTTATGTAAAATGTTTTTGACTGGGTCGTTCCATCAGTTTTATTTCCTTTGCGCCTGTCGTGTATATTTGGTTGGACTCTAGCTGACTGTGTAAAATGACGATAGAAAAGTATAGAATACAAGGCTGCAATTCAATAAACTTCCGTCATGAATCAAGTGTTTCACAAGGGTATGTAAACTCACCAATACTTTTTAATTTTGCTTTGGAATCAATAATGAAGCAAGCCGTACTAAATGGTGCAAATATAATCTTAACCAGAAGCATTGAGGTACTAGCCTATGCAGATGACTTCAAGACGCAGACCTTTGCAGAATTAAAGTTCAGCAAAGCAAGAGTAATCTAACAGTAAGAGCCCCCGCACACTACAGACTTTCCATCGGCCGATAGTTTAGTCGGGCTCTTAATCAGTATTAACATGTATGCAAGTGCGCATATTACAACGATTCAGAATCGGCCGATAAATAAGTTTGATGGGCTACGCGATTGCCTTCAAACTATAATGTCGGCAAACTATCGACCAACTGCTTAATCAGTATGGAGCTCTTCCACGCGCGCACATTTGCCGATTGTTTAGTCGGCTAACTCGGCGGATAGTTCAGTTCGCTTCATAATAAATCATATAGTGAATCCCTGCTGATTCGCACGTGCTTCAAGAAATTACAGAACGGAATGTACTTGATGGGGGCGGTTAAGGGTGGCGTTGTCCTTGCTATTTGCGAATCAATGTCATGGGGTTGGTATGAAATTCATAATTCATAATAAGTCTTAAATTTGTATTCTCCTTGGCTATTGCTGGTCCAATTAATTTTACAAGTTCATTGAAGCTGGTTATGCTCATTCGATAAAAGGCGAAAAAATTTTCGGGGTAATCTAGCAATTTGGAATGCATCGTATAAAATTTTCCATACAATAATCTATCACTGTAGATAGAATGCACCCAATACTCTCGGTTTATCTTCCTGAGCCTTCTCCTCCGTTGTGTGAAAGCAATAATAATTTTTCTGGACAATATTGCTCTCATTATGCGACCTCTCTCTTCAAAAGCCTTTTACCAACTAGCAAATCCTACGAGAACAGTCGGCCGACAGTCGGTCTGGTGTGCGCAATCACCTCGAACCCGACGGTTTAGTTGGTCCAGTGTGCGCGCTTACAAGTCCAACCCGACCAAACTATCGGCCGATGGAAAGTCTGTAGTGTGCGGGGGGTCTAAGAGTCCCGCACACTACAGACTTTCTATCGGCCGATAGTTTGGTCGGGCTCTTAATCAGTATGAAGATGTATGCAAGTGCGCACATTACAACGTTTGGGTATCGGCCGATAAATAAGTTTGATGGGCTACACCATTGCCTTCAAACTAAACTGTCGGCAAACTATCGGCCAACTGCTTAATCAGTACGGAGCTCTTCCACGCGCGCACACTTGCCGATTGTTTAGTTCGGTTCGCTTCATACTTTGGCGTCCTTCTCCTCCGTTGTATGAAAGCAATAATAGCTTTTCAGGACAATATTTGTATTAACTCTCATTATGCGACCCTTCTCTTCAAAAGCCGCTTACGAACCAGCAAATCCTTCGAGAACAGTCGGCCGACAGTCGATCTGGTCTGCGCACTCACCACCAACCCGACGGTTTAGTTGGTCCAGTGTGCGCGCTTACAGGTCCAACCCGACCAAACTATCGGCCGATGGAAAGTCTGCAGTGTGCGGGGGCTCTAAATGTCACTAAAACATAAAAGATTATGACGAGGCATCAATCTGATAAGCATTGAATGAGAAAACTTTATACAATTCGAGAATATACATAAGAATAATTTTAAATTACCAAAATTGCCACATTTTCCGATAGGTGACGTGACTATTGGAATAGGGGCCTTAATTAAAACGAATGCCACATTAGAACAAACGATGAACTTGAAGAAATATATGACTAAAACAAACTTGTTGTGCGACCCTCTGAAGAAAGAATGCTAGGAAGAATTTCCAATGGTAGACCAACTGAAAAAAGATGACGTGCTAGGTGAGATGCGAAAACTAAGAACTATTAAAACGTAAATACGGCTAGAAGGAGACACTTTAAGAGGTCCGAGTATTACATGGCGTATTATTCTTTTATATTAGCTTCACTTGTATAGATGTAATATTTTTGGATGAATATTTAAATATATTTTGATGTGCTGCAATAGCCCTCTGAGCACTCCTTAAAAAGTTTACAGCGCTCCTGTTCCCATACCAGTTCCATATACTTTTTAAACATTGCATGTCATCAGAGAGGAGCATTTCTTTTAATGCTCCTTTAAAAGCGTTTTAGAAGCGTTATAAAAAAAACTTTTTAAAAGGTTATTCATGGAGGCCTCTGGATATATAAATAAGCTCCGGTGACGAAAACTGTTATTTTTGTTCATCTTTTGCAATTGCCTTTTCCTTTCCAAGCGGGAGTGCGGTTTTACGGTCCACCAACTAAGTACTAACCACGTTCAATGTTGCTTTACCGCCGTATCGAACGAAAACTGGTCTAATGAGTATGCTTGATGTCACCATTTATAGTCACCAAGATCAGCGCCCGTTTTCTTCGTCCTATAAAATATTTGAAAACTCCAGTAATGCTCACTCATGTCGGGTTTTCATTAGTAGAATTAGTGGCAGAGAATACTAGGCGAGCACTGACTATCCTATAAACTCGCCTAATGAAAACGTAAGTGTTAGAGTAGAGTATTTGATTATAGTAGAGTCGAGTGGGGTAGCACCATGGTAAAGTTACTCTACGACTTAAAATTACGCCAGTTACTCGACCACTAATTGTTCTAGCATATTTGGAAGTGCTCAAAATTAGTTCCGAATTTTTCCTACTGGCTATGGATTTTGGTTTTTAAGAATGTATGTATATGTATGGTATGTAAACAAATCTTACAACTTGATTTTGACCCACTTTCGTATTACCTATCAACTTCAAATTTTGGACATAGGCATAGTTCGCGTGACAATCTGACTTTGTTATAAAAAAAATCAAGATGCCGGCCGAATTTTGCGATTGTGTTCTCTCAACTCCCCGACATGGTTATCAAATGAAACGGTATGACAAGTAGAATACAATTAGCTGTGTGGCGTCATTCCAAACTCAAAATGGCGTATTACCGTAGGGGTATCAAGTGAAAAGGTATGACTAGCAGAATACAGTAAGCTGGGTTACGTCATTTTATATCCAATATGACGGCCACCACAAAATGGCGGAAGGCATAGGTCTGTATGTTTGAAAAAAATTTTACTTTTAGTAAAAAGTTTTTACTTCACAGCTGTTTGTTTTAGATGTCGAGTAAAAACTTTATATTTCCCCTCTTACTATTTTTTACACGAGCTCTTGAGCAGAAGTAAATTCTAGTAAACTCAGATGGCATTGCATTTTGTTGT
Organism: Thereva nobilitata; assembly: GCA_963855945.1. Classification (NCBI taxonomy): domain Eukaryota; kingdom Metazoa; phylum Arthropoda; class Insecta; order Diptera; family Therevidae; genus Thereva; species Thereva nobilitata. The sequence goes on from OY979696.1 coordinate 85,626,214, forward strand.
GAAATTGTGAAAAATACTACTGTAAACATTTCGCCCGGAACATTTCGAAAGATACACTAAATTTTTACTTGACTTTTACTCGAGAACTGTTTGTTTGAATTCCCCACTTCTTTACTATTTTTTACTTAACAGCAGTTAACGAATTTTTACTGGATTTTTACTTGACTTTCAAACATACAGACCTCATATAATAGACTAAAAAGTAGAAAATACAAAAGATTAGTTTATAAAAATTAAAAAATACGCAATTATTTTAAAATGAACTAAAAAGTAAAAAATAATTTTGAATGTAAAGTTTTGATTGCTTCAGCCAGTATATTGGGGCAACCTATATTTCGAAATCAAGCTTAGAATGAAATTAATGAAATTATTTCTGAAAATTATAAATATAAGTTACTTAAGTGTAAAAAAAAAGTCAAAAGCAGCAAAGCAAAAACATCTGAGGCGAAGGGTTTGCTAGAACGTAAAGTAATAAAATTAAAATATAAGTAAAGAGCGCCCCACGCTTTTTTACACGAAAGTTTTGTAACCGGAAGCCCACTCTCCTTTCCAAAACTATCTTATAGCTTTTCCCTTCGTCTCCCTCGTTCTCCGTTAAGCCAATCCCAAGATCGTGGATTTGATTCCCATCCAGAGTCATGGTGATTAACGTATCCCCTTTTCCCCATATAGTAATCGTGTATTGCCTATTATACCACGAGAAAATCGGATCCTATCGCTCAACTTTGGTCAGAAATGGAGTCGCTTACTAAAACCGCATACTGATAATACCTTTCATTCTGATTTATATTCTTTTGATTGGAGTTTGTTGTCAAACTTGCTGTCATTGCATCTTATAAGATGAGCAAACTGATATTGACGGCATAAAAGGATCTTACCTCTTGTCATAATGTTTCTGCTTCCTTTGTATAGAATTGAATTCATTATATTTTAGGTCAAACCGAAAAAACCATTAACGCATAAATTAAAATTTTAATTTTGTAGATTTAAAGATCCGGTTACACGCAACGATCTGTTTATGCCAATTGGCTTGCGCAAGTGAATCGTTGCGTGTAAACGCAAATTTTTGGCTTGCGCAAACCAAAAAGTTTGCTTTGTGCAAAATATGTGTTCTTAGAAAATCGGCTTGAGGTTGGTGTTTTGCCATGAGCGTTTAAACTTTGCATAATCAATACAATAAAATAAACGTGTCAAATTTGCAAAAGGGTACCAACGGTTTTTAAGTAGAACCAAATGGTTCACTGGTGACTGGTTCATTTTCACTCAGTTTATTTGCACCAATTGACTTGCGCCAGTCAATTTGTACAAATAAATCGTTGCGTGTAAACCGAATCATGTTCACTCAGTTTATTTGCACCAATTGACTTGCGCTAGTCAATTTGCACAAGCAGATCGTTGCGTGTAACCGGACCTTAAAACAAGGTACGAAAAAACGTTTAGATTAATACTTTCCGTGCCGTGGACAACCAAAGGTTATCGCAGCATTATTTTTAAAATGGCTAACAATTCTTAGAAGGTTTCTTCGTTTTATTTATGATAATATTAATACGCCAAAAAATACGTTTTTCTCTGAAAGAGCGAGTATAAATAAAAGATGCAGATTGCGGCTTTTTGAAACACGTGTTTTTTTGTCCTACTTTTTTGGCAAATATAAGAAAAACAAAAATCTTCTAACTGTTTATTAGTAATAAAAAATTCTTAAACTCAATTTAAGAAAAGAGAACCCACAAAGTTTTTTGCAATTTTGATTAAAATTATTTAAATTTGATAAGAAATTATTCAAATGTCATCATTCTTTTCGTAATACTCGCATATGAAATACGACACCCAAAAATATTTTTAACATCCGCAATGAAATTTATCTACAATCGTACTTAGACTGGAATCAGAAATATTAATCTATTCTCTCCATAGTTACAGAAAGTTAAACAGTGGCATCGAAATTATGCTTAAATTCATCTTCTGATTTCAAAAAAGAAAGTTGTCGTTGTTAGGTATGTCCGCTGATTGCTCCCCAGACACCCAAAATTTGGCCTGTGAACTTGGATTATCGCTTTCTTTCAGAGCTGCTTGCGTTCACCGTCTTGAATAGTTTCTTCGTTATTCCTATTCTCACTTCTTCTGAATTAGAGGAGCTCCAAATGACAAAAGATTCTTCACTCTTTTTAGTTTTTCATATAGCGGATGTTTTCTGCCTTTTTGTTGTTGCATAAATATTTTTTTTTTTAAGCAAAAACGTACAAAAAACCCGGCCGAGTGTGCAAAAAACAAAAAATATGCTGACCACTATCAACAATAATTTTGTTCCATGTATAGTAAAATTTCAGCTGTTTACAATTCATAACACACGCTGGCATTTTCTTGTAGTTAGTCAGCAATGAATTCAGCTACGTGCGAGTTTACGCTGTTCACCAATCGGTCTCTCACATTTGTGAATTCGGTTTTCAGGTTGGTTGAACAAATGCAAGATGTTTGGGCTATTGGGTCTATCTGATCGACTTTACCTTGACCTTATTTCTGTAACCGTTTAAGGCAATACATGCTGCTTTATAAATAACCAAAAAAGTACATTTCATGCAAGTTTAGATGTCGGTTATGGATTTAGCGTCATATTAAAAAAAATATAATTTTTTTAAATATTGACGATATCGAGGCGATAAATTTCATAAACAAGCTTTTATTATAGTGAAACGAGTTAGAAATTGTTTTATTTTTTTTAATTTATTGCGTCGAAACTTTTAGATCTATGGATAAAACAAGCTTTGTAACAATCTTGACTAAATTAGCTGCACCGAAAATTAGTGTTCAAAACCAAGAAAAATGTAGGAATGAATTTAAATTGAACTAAAGGAAGTTTGACAATAAGTACAAATATTGAATTAATACAATAACTTACAAGGAAATTTTAATACCGAGAATATTCAAGAAATATTGATTTTATTTGACGAGGACCGAAAACAATAGGCATTCTAGTTTGGAAAAAGTTTCTATAAGAATTTGATGCAGTTAAAAAGAACGACGTCGCCGATTTTCGAGAATGTGTAATGAACAAATTAGTTACTAAGTTCTTTCCATTTCATTATATTATCGAGATTTGTGTAAAACATTTTTGAAGATATAATTTTGATGTACATTTATATCAATTTAAAAAAAACCGCTTCTTTGGTTGTAGCACTCGGATATGGGAAATGATTGAAGATATTTTGTCCTCTTAAAGCTTTTGGAAAAAAAGTATAGATTAATTACGCATTTTTTGGACAAAATGAGAATTGAAGTTGGTGTTTTGTCAAAAAAAAAATTTTTCGACGTTGACGACGCACTACTCCAAAAGTTGGTAAAATATAACCATCGCTTTTACCATCATAGATAGGTGGAGGAATTCTGCGTTCATTGGTACCTTACTCATGGAAATAGGTTATACGGTTACAAACATACAAGGTGATATGTAAAACTATCTTTATACAGTTCTGACCGTATTACTCAGAACGGACAAAGATTTCGCACTAGGCGCCATAGTAACTTATATTCAGCTCAAAAAAACCTATCCAAAGACGTATTACACATAGCTATTGGAGGTGGGTACCAAAATTTGCATTCTCCTTCGGTGCTCTTTTTCTGCTTTACTTGCAAGTACTGAAAAGTAGAAAAGGAACACGTTATAGATACACCAGGAAAAAGAAACACATTCAATATGTCGCTATTGCACATTTCGAACAGGTGGGTCTGCAAGGTATTGGAGATTTTAATTTTGAAGATATAAACAATTTTTAGTTGTTATATAATTACCGAGTTTCCATGGGAGTCGAGTTGAGTTGAAATCACACTTGAACTCAACGACTTAACTCTATACTTTTCCATTTCTGCCTTCCGTCTTCCTTCATCTTTTTCCATCAATTAATTTTATTATAGATTTTTCTTAAAAGGATTTATCCTCTTCTGACGTCCAAGCGAGACGCGACATTTTCACTTTTTGTACCTTTGTCAGTGTGCCATTTTTAGTTGTGTGGTGTGCGTGAACTCAGTACAACCTACTTATTTTCGTTGAATTGAGCTCTCATGGAAACTCAGTAATTGTTAGGCCCCCTTTTTGGTATTTTGGCTATGATAGCATCCATGCAATCCGCCGGAAAAGGTACTGGTGTTCCATGCTATTTTTAGGATTGTGTGCTATGACGCTTGTGTCGGCTTTCAGCAATTCTGGCGGGATGCAGCTTTACCATTGGTCATTGCATGAATTGTGGTTACTATTTTTATCTCGGATAGGGCAGATTGGTGATCCTTATTGACTGTGCATTATTACTGTTTTCTATAGCTTCCTGTGAAAATGAGCCGTTCAGGGCAGCGAAGAAATGATCTTTTCATCTTTCGAGTTGCTCTTCGCCGCTGCACAGAAGCCTTCCATCCGCACTCCGCAGAAAATGGGGGTGGGTTTTAGTTGACATTTTTGTTAAAAAAAACCAAATTTTTACTTGGACTCTGGAAGTTGATAGGGTGGAACCGTCACTTTTACAATTTTAGGAGGAGGAGGTATTCTGCGTACACTGCTTAATCTTGGAAATAGCTTATACGGTTACAAAAATACAGGGTGATATGTAAAACTCTACCGAAAAAATTTCAAAACGCCCTAGAGGCTAAACTATTACGATTTCTCTCCCCCCCCCCGCGATTTTTTGTTCGTCAAACCAAAACCTATCAACAGCCGCTGGCTTTGTAAACTTAGTGTATACAGCCTGAATATAAATAAATATGTATATGGCATGGTTTCTAGCTACGCTTTAACATACTCTGGGTTATAGAGGCGCATGCCTTCTCTCGCTAGTATCTCATCGCACACGCCGCATTGTCGAACATGCTCCTGTATGCGCACATCATTATACATTGTAATCCATAGTAGAGGGGCCCCATGTTTTCGTCTACATCTTTTTTATGTGGAGGCTCTAAGCTCAGGAATCGCTCTTTGTACTACCAGTCCGTGATATCGTTGGTCACGACATAGTGGCCCTTATTATGGTTTTCGCTTCACCATAGTGAGAAATGTCAGCTTTAAAATCAAATGAGAAAATTCTCACTTACAAACGTCAAGTGAGAACAATTGTCACTGAATTTGCCGTTTCTCGATATCAGTGACAACTGTAATTCGCCTTATCTCACTGAAATGTTACTTTTTTACAGAACCATAATACCATTTGACTGCAATGTCTAGTAGTAAGCTTAGTACGTGGGATAGAATAGGTTTTGGGTTATGTGTGATCAGGAGGAGGTAGCGATGAACCCCGCGTTAGAACTCGTGGATGTTGTAGGAGTTTAGAAATACAGACTGCGAAAGATTATCGAGTTCGACTCATCGTCCGATTCACAGTGAAGCGACCTACCCCGAAGGTAGTCGATTGCTTGCACCAGGTACTTTGGAGTATCTAGTTTGATCATATTCGAGATGAAAGCATTTGCGTTGAAGGTTATCAATGCCCTTTTCGATTTTTTTCTTTGGTGGATTTTGGTATGCCCATCATCATCCGCCCATACTACTGAGGAGGCATATCGGTCTATTGGAAGGCGGGTCTCCTAAGGGCTTATTTGGCTTCGGTAGCACGGGTTTCTGCTATTTCCATCGCTCTGGGAAAACGCCTTTCAGTCACACCGTGAAGACTTCAGCGAGCCTGTTTAGCGCTATCATGACTGCTCGCTTAATCCTTTATTGGGTATGCCATCCATATCAGGGGCATTATTGGTGGCTACCGTCTTCTGGCCTCCAGAATCTTCTCTACTACAGTTACATCCTGGCGTACACGTTCTGTGGAAATAAGATAAGTGTACTATATTCTGAAACAGCTGTGCCTGTAGTTTGTGTTTGCAGGTCCTTCACCATTGGCTCACTTACGTTAATGAGCACCCACCTCCCGTTAATGAGCACAGGAGACTAAGAAGCACTGGGGAAACCGGCTTTTTCCTCTTTTTTGTGCTACACAAGGTGGTCGCCTTCGTTGAGTAATTCTGTATCGTATATGTAACTTTGTATGTGTGTTAGAGCGGGGCCATTGTTTATACATTTGAGAAGGGAGAAAAGAAAGAAGTGTGCAATGTGTTAGTTTTCACTCAACAAATTTTTGGTTGAAAATTCTTTCGTTCCAGTGCGGCCGGTGCGTCCTACTTTCCCCTTTCTTTTCTCGTTTGTCTCCCATAAACCCGGTTTTGCCGTGCGTCTTAGTCTCCTGTGTAACACACCCAGTGATATCACCCCTTTGGAAGGTGTCCTCTCCCACCCCTTTGGAAGGTGTTTACTAGCACCACATTTAGGTGGAAGAATACTTCTAGCAGTATGCACCCGTTTGTTGGCTGCCCCCTCCGACATCCAAAGCATTGAAATCGCTCGCTATTATTTTTTTTTTGATTATTATTTCGGCGGCTACCCTTTCCAACATCTCTGTACGTGTATTTTACGAAAAATTACATAACCGTAAACCAAATCGCTTGTGTTTTTTAACCCAATTTTCTAACTTACAATCCAAAAATATTAAAGACAAAAATACCTTTCTTATCGCTTTATATCGATTACGAACATTTATTAAATTGGGGAGCTTTTCGAGGTAGCAGCGTAGGTTCGGTTATTTTTTAATAAATCTTGATGTTTACAATCTTACACAATGTTTTTATATATTAAATTAAGTAAGATTTATTTCTTTTTTATTTTCAGACATGGCACAAAACATGTTTCAAATGCCACGAATGTGGCATGACATTAAACATGAAGACATACAAAGGATTTAATAAGCTCCCATATTGTGAAGCGTAAGTTGACAAAAAAAATGCATTTTGAAAAGATGATATCCGGTTATCTTATCAGTGATTATTTTGTACTGAAAAGATAAATGCGGTAAAAAAGCGAAATTTCTTTATTTTTATATTTAGATTTTTAGCAGGTGGTCGTAAAAAGTAAATTTAAAGAAGGGAATTTCTTTTATTGCAAAAATCTTCATGAATGACGTGCTTCAGCGAATCGTGAAGTAATTTTCACTGAATTTTAATTTTTTTAGCTTCTATTGATCTGTGAATTCTTGTGATCATTAAGGTCAGGAATTCTCGACGTGAAATGTGTTTTACTCTGGTTGACATGGCCTTGTGTCATAAAGTAAAAGCTTTACCTTGATGGGTATTACTCGAATGGTTAACACTCGCCTACTTGCTATGTTCTCACTTTCATTTGTGCACGCCTATCTGCTAATGCTTCTCACCTTTTGCATTTTGTGAGGTTTTAATCCTTTATTTTTATTATTTTACGATAACATTGACATTTTCCAGTTAGGATATGTTTTTTGCATTAATTTGTTGCATAAGTTAGTTTTGGTAGTTGGTTTTAAAAGTAGTTAGTCCTATATTTCTATTCGACGATTAGGTTAAAAAATCACCCTTGTGAATTATTGAATTTTCAAAGTGATGGAACTCCACAAAATTTCAGGTATAATTGGATAGCAAATTAGTATCAACTACAATTCGATATCTATTAATGCATATTGAATCCTATCAAAATGTTTATTTTAATTTATCTCAAATCTTCGATTTGTTATGCGAGAGTATAAAAAATGGAAAAATCCAAGATAGGTCTGCTAGCCTCTACAACTGATCTTATTTGTCACTCGATCAGCAACACTTTCTTTCGAACTTGCAAAGGATATATGTATATAAATGAGCTTCAAAAGCTAGATGTCAATATACCCCAACAATTATCTTTAAGTTTTTAGATCTCAGTAGGCACTTCCCATGTGGTTCAAGCACAGAACTTTCGGTAGACTGTTTCTCCTAACCACTTTGAAAAATTTGCGGAAATCGTCCTGATATTGTGACCTTCTCATCAACTTTTTCATCAATGTCCTTGACGGAAGACCTACCACATTCTCTCCTTAATGATTGTTCTTCCAGTTTTCAAAAGTCGGACCCAGTAATGAATATTGCATAATATTTGGGCATATAATGTACGATGCTCCTGCTTATAGAGCTGGATCGTTTTGATTCATAGCGTGTGCCACCCTTACTTCTCACGCCAGTGCAGAGGTTTCTTTCCATATCACTATCGTATATTAAGGGGTTAGTCTACTGTTAAAATGCGAAAAATGAGCTTTTTTTAAACTGCTGTATAAAAAAAACGACAAAATATAGCGACTTGAAATTTTATATGCTCGTTTATTAAACTTAAAAGTTTACATTTTTATTGTTAAAAAAAATTAAAAAAACAAAATGGAGGCCATCTCAGGAATTCACTGTAGCACTGCCTGATGAAAATAAAAATATCGCGGGCTAAGATCCTGACAAAAATATAAATCTGTAATCACAACACAAAAAATATTCTATTAGTTTTAAGTACAATCAACGCCCCTGACCTCATTTTAGGCGAAAATATAAGTTTTTTTTGTGATTTTGCACACATTTGCACATAGATGCGTTGATTTTGGTCATGTTTTTATTTGAAAAAGTGCTGCCAAATCGCCAAAAATTTATTTTTTGCTCTAAATTGAGGTCAGGGGCGTTGATTGTACTCAAAACTAATAGAATAGTTTTTCTGTTGTGATTACAGATTTATATTTTTGTCAGGATCTTACCCCGCGATATTTTTATTTTCATCAGGCAGTGCTACAGTGAATGCCTGGGATGGCCGCCATTTTGTTTTTTTAATTTTTTTTAACAATAAAAATGTAAACTTTTAAGTTTAATAAACGAGCATATAAAATTTCAAGTCACTATCTTTTGTCGTTTTTTTTATACAGCAGTTTAAAAAAAGCTCATTTTTCGCATTTTAACAGTAGACTAACCCCTTAAGCGTACCCATAAGTAATCAATTATTTGTTTCAAGCCGTTATATTGACTAAAATTACCTTTTACAATTTCGAACGAAGAAGTCATTGCAATTGATAGTAAGAAAAGTCCCAATAGTCGGGGGAAATTAGCATTTTAAGGAGACAAAATTCCAAAATGGCTGAAAATTGGTCCACAGCTTCCTTGGGACTTTTTAAGAAACTATTTCGGAATCACAAAAAAAAAAAAACATGGCCGAGATATCACTTTTTGGTAAAAAAAATCACCCAAAATCTGGTTTTTTCGAAATTTTTTTTTGATCAGTCTGGGTGGAGTGAATAAAAACTAAGTGTACACTTAAAGGGAACACTCCTGAGTGGAGTGATTCGTTAAAAGTGAACACTCGATTTGGTGTGAATAAAAATTCTCTCATTCAAATACTATTCACTCATGGGAAATTTTAGTTCACTCATCGGAAATTTTGGGATTAAAGGGAAATGTCATTTTTGTGAAATTAGTAGGCTAGTAAACGTGGATGGATTTATACGGAGTTTTACTTTGGAAAAATTATTTAAGGCTAAATGAGATTCTGTGTCCAAAATTTACCTTTGCGGGATTTAGTTTGGGCAAATGGTGGTTTTGCTGCCGAATCCGCTTTTGGGGGTTTAGTTAGGGCAAAGGTGGTTCTGTGGGAAAAATTTGCCTTTTGGGGGTTTTAGTTTGGCCAAAAGGTGGTTTTGTTGCGAGGTCAAGCATTTAGGTAATGCTGAGTAGATTAAGATCTCTAAACGGATTGAAAATTAACAGGCAAAAAAACATGCAATACTGATGCTCTTGAGGAAATAGAGCACATGAGAAACTTACCTGCTGCTTTTTAAAATGGATCAATTTAAAAATTTCTTTAGTTATTTATATTGTGACTAAAAAGTAAAAAATTATTTTTTCTTTGGCAGTTACCTAGTTTATAGCTACTCCAAAAATAATTCGAATTATGGATCATCCAAAATTTTTTGTCGTATAAACGGGATAATTCGAATTATGGCTTAAACCGAAATTTTTCGGCTTAAGCCAAAGTTATAAGAATGTAAGTTGAAATCGATTGCGTATTAAATACCCGTTTATACGTTAATTCGAAATTTTAGCGTAACTTGAAGTTAAATCGATTTAATTTTGCTGCTATAAACTTGGTGAGTGATAGGTATACAAAAGAAAAGTTTCATTGCAAAATAAGAAATGCTAGATGCATTAATAAAAGTTTGGACATCCATAACTATAATCACAATTGTCTAACTGCAACTCATGCCCAAACTTTTATTAATTCACTTGAAATGCTGTAAATTTACACAATTCATTGATAAGAGTTCAAACATTTAAAGCCAAACGAGAATATAATTTTAAAATTGTTAATACACATTAAACTTCTTATTTTGCAATGAAACTTTTCTTGTGTATATCTATCACTGCCAAAGAAAAAATAATTTTTTACTTTTTAGTGCATTTCATTTATAAAAGTTAATTATTTTAAAAGTTTTTTTAATTTATTTTATTAAAATGAATGAAAAAGGTCCTCGCAACCACCCTCAAATTTTACAAGTGTTCACTCACAGGCAAACGTTAAAACTTTGTTTTATTCACATCAAAATGAAGTGTTCACTCTATATGGAGAAATGACAGAGTGAAGTACTTAACGAAAAATAACGAAGGATATTTTTATTCACGCCAAAATAAGTGTTCACTCCAAAAAATGGAGTGAACACTTGCACTCAGTTTTTATTCACACCACCCAATACGAAACGTTATTGTCTACAAAAAGGCCGTCTTGTATTTCTTTTTAAAAACCGAACCCTTTCGAAGTTATTCAATGTCAAAGTTTCCAAAAATCACTTTTCGGCCAAAAAATACCTTGAATAATTCGAAAAGGTCAAGGTTTTCGAAAAAATGTAGGGCTTTTTTGTAGGCAATAACGGTTCGCATTGACTGATAAAAAATTTTTTTTGTAAAAACCAGTTTTTGAGTGATTTTTTTACCATTTTTTTTTGTGGTTCCGAAATTGTTTTCTTAAAAAGTCCCAAAGAAGCTGTGGACTAATTTTCAGCCATTTTGGAATTTTGTCTCTTTCGTGCGTTTTTTTTGCTAATTTCCCCGGACTACAATAAAAAAGGATGAGCTTTATTTGCGGGTTAGCTTTGGTGGCTGTTTTTGAACATAGCAATTTGTAGTTATTTATGTTTCCTTTTGTGTCATTACCCAGTAGGAAAAAATACAAGTGCTTTGCTGCGGAGAAAATATAAAGCAGTAAAAGCTTCCTTCTGCTTCCTACAACAGCGGTACCTCAGCACAATCTCAGCAGATAACTTGAAAAGCTTTTTTACGAAACATAATAAAGTGCTGAGCTCTGCGGACATGCAATGTTAAAATAACATGAAGCTTCTTACGGAGTGTAAGCGCTTTACTGCTTCAAAAAAGCGCTTTGAAAGGCTTTTCGAAGCGATTTTTTTCCTACTGGGTAGTGAAATGGATATCTACACAATCGACAAAGCAATGAAGTGAAAACAGTTCCTCTTTGATCATTGTTATAACCACTATGTGTATTCGAATCAAAAACTTTCCTTGAGCTCGAATTAGTGGCGGCAAGAATACAACTACCAAATGGGTTTGTGAGAGCTGTCTCTTTTTTATTTGAGCCAGTATAATGTCTAACTTCAAATAGGAGCGAGGCACTATAGGTACGTATTTTACAATTCAACTGCGATGATCATAGATTGGTAATGTGCGTGAGTCGTGTGTTTGGTGTTCGTCGTGGCTCTAAAAATTATGTGGTTATTGTTTTTATGTACCACCAGATCGTATTCCAGCCCTACACAACACTGGTTCAAATACCACTTCGACAAAACTATAGATGCTAGCCCCTTTCCCTAGGTATTCTATTGTGTACTAATCGCTCACATAAATAAAAATAAAAACAAAACAAATTCATTTGAAACCAAAACATAACAAAGTATAAATGGAGTTGAACTCACTATATCCGAAAGATATTACTATCAAAACGAAAGTACGCCTTTACGCGTAAACTGAACGGTTTTTTTATTTTAAAATCCATTAAAGTTCATAGGAATTTAACGTGGGAGGGAGACAACAATATTTTTTGTGGCCATTTTTTTGTATGGGATTTTGCTTATTTAGCAGTCCATTTCTATATGTCTGAGAAATACAAAAACGTCGACTACGATGGTTTGGACATGATTGCCGAATGTATGATTACCGCTTGCCACGTAAACTTCTCTGGCGAGACCGTCCGGCAAACTGGAGAATTCAGCGATCGGAACCGAAGAAAACCTGGCTAAAGAATATCGAGGGCGACTTAAAGAATCGAGGCTCGAGACGTCGCCAAAAATCGTCAAGAATGGAAACGAATGGTGAATGGAGTTCGAGACCCACCTACATCGACGGTAGCGTATCCGTTGCGGGGACGTCCCACTCGGGCCGCCAGCTAACGGATCAAAGAATAAGAAGAAGATATCGAAAGATGGCGTACAGAAAACTGACACCATTTTAAAGGGCTAAAGTCGTTAGTCGAGAATATACTAAAAAAGCAGTGATGTAAATATATAGCCGCTGTGCTCTCAGGTGCAGGGAGTAAGAAAGGGAATACCGATCATATCTAAATTGGTGTTGTCATAAGGTTTCTGATTACAGTAAATCTTAAAAATACATATATAAAAGTTAAATTTTGTGTTGGTTTTAAGCAGTACCTCAAAATGCCAAACCCCAAATCAGGAATACAATAAATGGTTAGTAACTATCTAGTCTTGGTTCAAAGAAATGGAAGGAAAATTGTTGATTGAAGATAGTTAAAGTGAAGTGAAAACTATATAATAATACCCGTATGTTGAATTCGCCACAGGAAATTCAATATAAAATCCAATAAAAATTGTCATGGAATAGTTAAATTCTCGAAAAGCTAAAAATAGGCTTTACAAATTAAATGTCAATTTCAAATGGATCAAGCTTGTGGTAAAAATGCTATTCAAGACAAAAGTTGGGGCTTTGCATATAGGTCGTGCATATGCATGCATGCCTATTAGTAGCAATTTCCTTTTCTGTGTTTTTAAGGTGAATCAATTTTTATCTCTAGGTGAATTTTTCCTAGGTTTTAGGTTTTTTTCCTTTTTTTGCTACATAACGTAGCTTTGCGTTCACGTTCTTCGTGACATTACGATTAAAATTAAAATTTCTACTGAGGCAATATTTGTGTTAATCGGCTAATGCAAGTAACAGCCTCCTAGATGTGACATTTTTTAGTGTTACATGCAATGAACACGACAGTTACAATATTAAGGGTTTACAACTCTTGGAATAAAAATGTTCAATATTACGCCTACACTTCAGTCGGATTACAATTACAATTCCAACAGAAGATGCATTCCTACTGTAGTTCGAAAGGTTCTAGAGCTTCCTATGAAACTTGGCACTGCAACGCCAATCAATAATCCACTAGGTCAGTCGAAAGTAAATTGTGTTAATACAATTAGCGAAAACCTGGAAAAATCATAGCCAGCGGGAATCATTTTAAAGAAAATGAAATTATGTTTTAACTGGGAGGTTGATTACGCGTTTCGCACCCAAATATATTAAGTTTATGGATGTTTTACGAAATTTCGTAAAATTCAGAAAACTTTTAAAAATTACGATAATATACGATGGTTTATATTGTTAATAAAATGGATTTGGGATGAAAAGCTATGGCAATGAGAGAAATATGAGTTGTGGCAAATTTTATGTGTTCTGTTCTGAATTTTATCATTGAATTTGACCTTATCTGAGAGAAACTGTTTCTTAAAGTGCTTGCTAAGGCGGTTCGGTGCGATGTTAGTTCCATCACTGTGAATCAAAAAAATAAGTTCGATGTTCTAATCCAGGGGGAGGGGCCAACAAGTCGATCGCAAAGCCAATTTTGGTCGGTCGCTCGCGATGCCTTCATTTAACGTGTTAAAATTGTTACGTGAACGTAACACGTAAATGCGACAGTCTGAATCCAGTTATGTGTCGACTTAAATCGAATGGTCATGACTTAGAATACAAAACTACAGGAAGGGCCCTCGGAGAAATTTAGCGTAGTGAAATTCAAACTGCACACTTCATTGCTCTTTTTTTCACTGAAAATTCACTCGTAACAACTTCTAATTGACAAAAACAAATTCTTTAAACTTTCTTTCTTCTTTTTAATTAGTTTTGCGAAAAACTGTAAATACATTTTATAGAAAAACTCGTTTTAAAGAAAGTGCCGCGGGAAAATTTGACAGTTAACTAACAAGAAATTGAACCAATTTGACAGTTGTCTGATAGCGATTTCACTACGCTCCCATACACGGATTTTATACCCGAGGGCCTTTCCTGTAGTTCTCTATTCTAAGGGTCATGATATCGAGTTATTTTGCCTTTTAAACTGTATTTACACTGACGCTGGCTGTCGCCACATACTCCCCCCTAGTGGCAGCGATATCGCATTAGAATGGTGATTTCTCTTCCGCTCTTCATTTGCTTTGATGTTGCATGCTTTTTGACGCTCCCTGTTGGCACTGGTTTGTTCCAATCGTCGCTTTGGTTTAATGTCTGGAAACTAATCTTTCTTTGTAGTTGACTTATTTATTTGCCCTGCTGAGATGAAATTATTTCCTTTTATCCGTAATACGAAATACTTGGGATTTCTCTCCTCAATGTTTCTATTGAACCTCACTACGTCTTTCAAAACAAGATTTAAATTATGAACAGCGCAATGTCCAAAATGTGCATGTGGAGCTACATCTTTGATCCTTTGTTGCAATCCTTAGCTTATCACCGCTGAACCGTCGTATGCCTGACCCCGCCTTTATTCGAATCCTGAAAGTTGTCACTCGATCCTCGAAAAGCAAAACTGTACGTTCCTAGCATCATTGTAACGTCAAGAACTCGTTCGAAAATTTTGCGCCAAAAATTTTGCTCATGACGCAATAAATTTTGACACGCGATGTCAACAGAACCGTTTTCACGCCACATTTCATAAATTGTACACGAATCTACATGATGCAAGTTACACTATCCATCACTTCGTTAATTACCCCCATACACAAACCGACTTTTTAGGCAAGGGGTCGCAGAGAAGTATGCAAATTACACGCATGGCATATACTTCCCTGCGACCCCTTGCCTAAAAAATCGGTTTGTGTATGGGGGGTAATAAACGAAATGATGGATAGTGTGACTTGCATCCTTGACATTCAGAAGTTTTCATGACTTTTGATACGCTCAGAAAGATGTTTCCAGTCTGTAACGCTGCAAGTACCCCATGGATTTTCAGATGATCCTTTTGAGGAAAAAAAAATTTGCAATATATGTCGGATCGGGTTAAAAACAATTTTATTTCCATCCCCTGCCAGAGGGCCCTGTGTGTGTCCCTCCGAAGTTTTTTAACGAATGTTCGTTAAACAGAATAGTCTCGATCTCGACATAAATAGAAAGATCTGGAAATGGGGCTTAGACATATAAATGCAGTGGCAGCGGCATTTAGAGTCAATTTTGATTTGAAAAGCGATTAAATTGTTCTAAAGTGACCTAAAGCGAAAACTGGTGATTAAATAGTGAATTACAAAGCGATAAATAGAATTTAATAGTGTGAAATATTAAATTGTAATTGATAACCGTGAACTTTAAGAATTGTGTTTTAGCATTGAATTGTGTTAATAAACAAGTTTTGTGACATTTAAAAAGTGTATTCCTTATTTAATCCTACGAATCCGTTAACCCGTAAAAACGTAACAATATGAAAACTAAACCAGAGACTCGCAAGTACTAAGCAACTCGCAATTTCGCTACTATCCACTTCCGTAGAAAAGCAATACAAATCATCCGTATGTTGTCATAAAATATTCTTTCAATCAATAAATACTCTCAAGCCTCCCTGCTAGTAAACTGTTGTTTGAAAGTTTCCTGGAAGAGAAAATAACGAAATTCATGAGACTAGTGTAGCTACATTGATAGACTACAAGCCCACGGCAATTTTTGGGGGGTCATGTGAAACAGCACGAATTATATGCAGATCGATACTCCTAAATGAGGCGTAAACTTCAGGCACTATGCCGTCACTTTTGCGCGGTACATGTGACCACAGAGGTAAGTTGAATATTCCATCCGGAGGGGTGCTTTTTTGGTCAAATATTCTTGTACGGCAATTCTCATATTGATATATTATAAAAAAAATAAGCTCGTAGAACCTACTGCCGTACAAAAATAATGGTACTTGAAACCAGAAGATTTTTTTAATTTCTGCAAATTTATCCCCCCCACAAAGGTGATTTATTCCTGTACGGCATTTGTACATTTCGAGTTCTATGCTATCATAGAGTCATTGTGTGGCTATGCCGTACATATTTGGTGGTTAAAAGATGAGAAAACCCCGGCTCAACCCGCTCCTAGATGAGTATCGTGCAAGGTCATTGAAAACTGTACGGCACCGAGACCAAAATATTAGTCAACATCTAAACTAATTTTTAACAACTGTGCCGTCGAAAAGTTCTGGTTAATATATATATAAAGAAACAATTACCAGCACTTGAGAGTTGAACCCTACTTTTTGGACACAAGCTCCTTTTTTCCAATACGGGAAGAAATTTTTCTACAAATTGTAACTAAGTATTATTGTTTTACAATATAGCCATCTAAAATTAACTGTACCCAATGAAAATATGCATAAAAAACAAAACAGCAAAATTCAACAATTTGTAAGATTTTCCAAATGCTCTGTGCATTAGCAAAAAGGATAATGTTTCAATATTATTGCTGATTATAATTCTTCAAAGATAGAACAACGAAGAAAAACAGGTGCCGTCTATTTTCAGTTGTGCCGTCTAAAAGTTATGGTTATGGAGCCGGGGTTTTCTCATCTTTTAACCACCAAATATGTACGGCATAGCCACACAATGACTCTATGAAAGCATAGAACTCGAAATGTACAAATGCCGTACAGGAATAAATCACCTTTGTGGGGGGGATAAATTTGCAGAAATTAAAAAAATCTTCTGGTTTCAAGTACCATTATTTTTGTACGGCAGTAGGTTCTACGAGCTTATTTTTTTTATAATATATCAATATGAGAATTGCCGTACAAGAATATTTGACCAAAAAAGCACCCCTCCGGATGGAATATTCCACTTACCTCTGTGGTCACATGTACCGCGCAAAAGTGACGGCATAGTGGCTGAAGTTTACGCCTCATTTAGGAGTATCGATCTGCATATAATTCGTGCTGTTTCACATGACCCCCCAAAAATTGCCGTGGGCTTGTAGTCTATGAGGGACTCATGTCCTTATGAATTTACTCGACTGATGTTAGATGAGTTGGTAAAACCAGCATCTTAGAAGCACTAAACCTTACAGCCCGAAGTTATCGATGGCGTTCGTAATCAATAACGAAGTGGTTTTAATTGTTCCCGAGTTTGTAAATCCATTTTGGATAATATATTTGAGAAGAATACCGTAGAGTTTTTGTTTCATGTTATGACTACCAACATTAAATACTTCAATATACTCGTATATCAAAAAGAAAGCAACCTTAAAATTGGAGAGCCTACACCTAACCAAATCCGAAAAAGCAACATTTTTACAGTATTTTTTAAAGTGGAAATTGTGTTAATCAACTTTTTGTTGAGTCTAAATAATTATAAATATTGCTAAATGTTCCCAAGAATGCATCAAACGGACTAGATATCTTAGCATAGTATTCTTATAAACTAAATCTCTGAAGTAATAATCTAAAGTCAATTATTCATTAAATAGTTAACAAAAATCCAAACTTAAAGAATGACCATGCCGAAAGAGAGGTCATACTTTATTTTTCCATTTAATGAGATTACTCTCTACACTACATGAATAGAAAAACGTGGAACTGATCTGAATTTAAAAAGGGGCAATTGGCATACTTTCCATGTATTTTTTTAATTCATTTTTGTAGTCTATTTCATTAAAATGTTTAAATAAATCTAAATTGATATGGGTTTATGTAAGTCATTAAACCAAAGTCAATCATTATATTTCAGATGAAGCTTTACAATTTGTAGACGAGTAATATTACTTACTAGACATATTTATTCAAATGTTAACCTCGTGACAATAAATGCCTAAAATTAAGATGGCCATGTTAAATAATTTAATAAGTTTTTTCACACTTAACCCAAAATGTAGCAATCACACTAGACATAATTTATCTAAAAATTTTAACCAAATACGATAAAATCTTAATGTGTATACAAATTGTCAAAATCCTTGATATCATTCAACTCTTAAACAACTCGGAAAATGGCCATTGCGCAATGCATTTGTTAAAACAACAGAACTAGAAATTAGCGTCTAATGGACACTTCCGATAGTCGTCTATTTATACTCACAAATGGCTTTCATAGTGATTTCAATTCGAGTCAATTTAGGTACGGCTTTCGCCACGATTGTTCCACATTCAGTGTGATAAAATTGCAAATATTAATAACATTAAAGAAAAACTTTCATTTTCCAATGTTTTTTGCACGCGCAAATTTTAACCGTTTTGTAAATACCACTGAAAATGGTTAGAAATTAATATTCAAGACCTCATGTGAAAGAGTTTTGTTTGACGTGGATTTGTTTACGTATTATTGTAGGATGGGTTCATGTGAAATCGAAATTAATGTGGTATATGCTCTAACGCATAGTTTCGTTTAACGCCTAGAGTTACATGCTTGCTGCTCTGTAATGAAAAATATGTGACAATTTATCTCAAGTTACACTTCTTTCATAAATCATTGCATAAAGCACACGCAAAACTGTTGCAATGACATATTTCTCTTATTTCAAAATTAATGAAATCACTTTGTTATGTTTAATTGTTTTAACTTTAATCATAGTTTTAAAGCACAACTTTTGTGGTACTAAGGGTTTACATCTAGTCACAGTCGAAAGATTTTCTATGCACAAAATGAAAACAACAATATGAACGTATCTTATGAAAATAAATTTGTACTTAGAATTTTAGTTTATTTTGTTTATTTTAATAGTTTAAAATTTGTGTATGGCTTTATAAAAAAAATTTGAAGAGATAGAAAATTAGAAATGTTAATAAAAACACCATTATGGGCGTTTATTTATTTAAATAAATTAATATTCCATACCTGCATCTGTAAAAAAATTTGAAACTTTCACGAATTAAATGATTATCTAGTTGATATTTTCGCGAATATATTAAATAGAACTGATACTTTTTTAACAATAAAATGAAAATGATAAAAATATCAGGCAACCACAAAAGTTGGCACAGTTTGCATAAATCTTTCCTCTTTATTATTAGTATTGTATATGGTGTATAGTATTAATTCGGCTATCGTTTTTTCATGTCATTTACAAATTAACGACAAAATAATCGATTACATTGATGATTAAACTGCTCGTACAACACAGGAGGGTTCAATAAATTATCTTCGATGGATCTTAACTAAGCAAAAAAATCGCGCTCTGAGAGAACATAGATCAGTAATAATGAGGCTATTAAAGACGTTAAAAAGACGAACTGCAAAGTTTAATCAAAGCAAATGAAGATTAGACTTATCATAAACAATCATGCGATACAAATGAGCTTTTTTAAATCGATTGCAAACTTGCTATACAAAACAGACAGGGCATGTTCGTCTCATTGGTTGCGATGATCCGATATCATCTAATTTCGAAAGCTTATTTTTTTGTTCATTGTTAGTGTTTAGAACTGGGTTAAACTGCTGTGATCTATTGAGAACTGCTTCATCAAGTAGCATCAGTATTCATCCAAAGACACGGGGATTGAAAGAGAAGTAAATTTTAGAATTATCTCAAAACTTGATGTTTCGAGATAAATAAGAGAAAAGTACAATAAGTTTCAAGGTCATATCATGTACGACATTCCACGCTATACCCGACAATTAAGTATGTAGTTAGTAATTAATAGACAAATATCCAATTTTGTTCTAATATTGATTCTTTATTTAAATTTGAAAAATGATCATGGATGTATATTAATAATAATAATAACAGTAGAGGATTCTTTTTTGTGTGGTATTAAAACATATAATAATAGTGCAGTAAAAAAAGGCCAAAAAAAATGAAGAGCTAGGTATAGTCTGGTAACAGCATGATTATGATTTTATCCTGTTTGGGGTATCACCAGGAGTATATTCCTATGTTTTGAACCTCGTAAACCTTGTGCTACTTTTTTTATTACCGCGTATTTCGAGATTAAAATTTGAATAAGTCCGATTCTATAAGTCGGATCGGGGCAAACTAAAAACCAGTCTCTTTGTAATAAAATTACCGATAAATCCTCGTTGGCTTCAAGTCTCTGAAGTACGTACATAGCCTACAAAACTAGAAAAAAGACAGTATTTTTTTCATTTTATTGCTCAAGACGATCAACTAAACCAATCAGCAACAAACTTTCAGAAAATATACTTTTTGATGCTATAAAAATATCCTGAAAAATTGGTGTCAAAATACTGAACCCGTTGGCCAAAATTGCATTTGTTATCTAAAATTTAAAATGTCCGCCATTTTTTTCTAGGCTTGGCGATAGCAGCGTAGGATTATCAATTACTCAGTTAGTTAGTTAGTTAGCAATTCATGAATAATTTAAACTACCTTATATGGCACCATTCTACCAACCGTTTAATGTGAGGTTAAGTTATCTGCATAGTTGATTTTTTTTAACTTAACCCGAGTATTATTATTCGTAAATTCCTAGCGTAACAAATGAAAATCTTGCTCCGTTCATAAGTTTTCACTTTCAAATGTTGGTTTGGTTGGTTCTCAAATTTACGTGGCAATTTGCTCAATTAATGGAAAAAAATGTCTCATAATTGCACATAAAAACACTTATTTCTTATGTCTTATATTTGCATTAAATCTTTTAAGTTTTATAAAGTAATTGAAAAATAACCCAAGTATAATAAATCATCAACTTTTCATTTTAGGCATATACCAAAAGCGAAAGCCACAGCAATAGCCGATACACCAGAACTTAAAAGAATAGCAGAGAATACTAAAATTCAGTCAAATGTTAAATATCATGCAGATTTTGAAAAGCAAAAGGGAAAACTTACACAAGTAAGTAATTTAATTACATAACACTGAAAAGTAAGAATAGCATATAATAATCATTTTATATTTTAATGAAATGCACAGCTTTTATGCAATATAGTTATAATTTCCTGCATGTACATGTATAACTAAAAAAATTTAACAAGCCACGCGACAGTAAATTTGTTATTAGTAATCTAGAACATTTAATAATAGCTTTGTTTCTTTTTTTATTTAGCTGTAATATGAAAATCAATGAACATTTATTTGTCAGGGAGTTTTTATTTTATTTTTATTTCGTATTGTTTATTTTTAAGTCATATTTTTCTCAAATAAACCGGTAGCATTTTTTATGGAATTAACAAAAGTTTAACTATACATATTTTTGTTATCAAATTATTACTCAATTCGATGTCAATCAATAACTGTGAAATGAATCCTCCTTTCCATTTAGTATTTTTTCAAGTCAATTGAACCATTTATAAGCATTCCAAAAAATACAGATTGTTGACCTAAGCAATAACAATCGCACCTATTGATGTACATTATCCTAAATAAGGTTGATGTGGTATATTTCATCTATTTGATGGCCATTCCGGAGCTTCATAAACTTGGATTCAGTAGAGCCGACATATTTTTAAAGAACTACAAATTATTGTCAAGTTATTAACTACAGATAGAAAGATATTTTTTAGAAAGATCAACTAATCATTACAATACTCAGAAAATACTGTGGATTACTGTATTCAATTACTATCAGATAAAATATGTAGTAATTAGTGTTGGGTGGGAGATGATTATAAAATAAGTTCGTAAGAGGGTCTCTTTTTGAACCAGTACAATATCATACTTCAAATGAGGCGAGGTGCCATTGTAAGTCCAAAATGACAAAAACAAGCAAATTAAAGAAAGAAAGAAAATAAATACCAATGAAGAGCTATTTTCACAAGTTTGATTCTAATACGAATTAATCTGCCTCAAAGTGAGAAACCCACCCAGCGTAATCCATCATAATCTGCTTCTCATTTCGTTTTGTTAATATTAGCCACAAACCTAGAAAGTTTTTCCTGTTCTTCAAGCAGTTGTTCCATCAAGTTGTAAAGATAGAGTACCATTAGACTGTTAACACTTGCCCGCCATTCTACCTATTTCTGTAACTTCTTGATGGAACCACTAAACTCACATAAACTACATACTTCAATTGTCCAATTCAATAAGCATGGAGCATTAATAACGTTCCGAATGCATTTTAACTTGGATCCGAATACATTTTCACTTTGCCGCTATAATGCAGGTCGAAGGATCATTAAGGATTAAGAATTAGTATAAAAGAATAACAACGAATTCAAAAAAATTATTGCATAATATTAACAGTCAAATATTATTATTTTTGTGTCTTATTATGGATATTGCTCTTTATAAGAATTGGAGTTAATAGCAGCAAAAGTAAAGCTATACTTTCCTACAGCTATTCTTGGACAATGACATGGTTAAGTGCAGACGAACATCCACTTTATTGCCTTTTAAAACCGTACGCGTATCTCCTGCTCTATTTCTTATTGTTTAGAACTACAATATAGTGTCATTTTTTCGTTAATTTATTTGGTTATGCATATTTTATAAGATTTCATTTATAAATTTATAAGCTTTCCCAAAACTTTTTTGATGAAGCTTTTTGTTATAAGTTTGGCCAGTTGGTCGCCACACGCAGTCCCTTCCCTTAACATCTTAGGCATGACCTGCGATGAAATGACCACATATTCCCAATCGCCAAACAAGCATCCCAGTGTCTAGGATTTCTTAAGAGGTGCAAGGATCTGTCATATACAAATCCTACATTCGGCCTCTTTTCGAATACAACTCCCTTATATGGGGCGGGGTTTCGAAAACCACCTTGGCGTGGTTGGGTAAAGTACAAAAATCGACCCTTTGAGCCACCGTAGAAATGTAGTAGACCTGACTAAATTTTATCATTACTAATAAAGGGACTGTTTCATCGAAAAAAACGTCTCTACGACAATCGTATTCCCGCAACACCAGATTAGTCCGCTCGGCTCAGGCCCTCTGCCTACAGCCTCTTTTTCGTGCACTCTACAAACTAGGAATTTGTTTCTTAGTAGAAAGACTCCGAACTTCTACAACATCCAAGAGCTCATCGCCACCTCCTACAACACGCTGTTGAACTCTCTTTTTTTTATGTGAAAGAGTCGAAGCTTAGGTGTCACCCTCTATACCTCATAATTGCAAACCTATTTTATACCAGTATTCAGCTTACGTCTAGACATTACATCCTAACATGATAAACGATATAACGGACTGGTAGTACAAGTAGTATTCCTGAGAACTACCACATAAAAAAAGTTGGCACTATTTAAAAGTCATCTTCTCCTATGCGAGGGTACCAAAGTACCGCGGCCACTGACTTGGTGTATTGTACTACAACCTATACAACATATATATTTGTAGGCCACATCGTTTGAACAGGTATAGCAGTTTGCCTAATGTCTTGTCGCTTTGATTTGATTGTTCGAAGGGCTGACTCATCCTCCTCAGGGCAACGCTGCAGGCGGGGTCCTCCGCCGTTATTATCCTCCATAAGTGGTAATTCCGGGCGCAGAGTCCGGTAATCAAGTGCCGTGACATCCTTACAACAAAGTGATCTGAATCTTCATTATATTACGACTTCTGTATAGAAAACAGAAGTATATAACATGGCTACGAATAATTATTTTGATCCAAACATGATTAAAACCAAATGATGTACTATTGTGCATATAGTTACACATCACATGACTTTGTAGAGAGTTCCACTATAATTATGTTGTCATGGGCGCCTTAATGTCGACGAAGGGGTTTTAGTTCAATCAGTTTGAATTGTCAGAGATAAAGCCAGACTGGTAGTGACCGACCGAAACAGGATTTGCAGCCGTAACCGAAACTTCGGCCTCGGTTGCAATTTCGGCCGAAACCGTATCTTGTTTAGACATGTTAAAATTTCTATTGTATGCTGAAATCTAGTGTACGTTTTACATGTTATATACTTAATTCTTGTTAAATTAAGTAAAAAACAACAATTCAAGTATTAGATAAATAATATTAGTATTCGTAATTAAAAAGTCTTATATTGTACGCTAAGAAAAGCAGTTTTTCTACGTTTCCACCAAGCAGGTACTTCGACGATTTGCCAGCGGCACTAAACAGCACGAAGTCACCCGAACGAAGTGCGACAATTCACGAACACTGAGTTTCGGCACGGACGAAGTTTCGGCTTATTTTTGGCCGAAACTAGATTTATTTAGCCGAAATCGAAACCGAATCTTCGGTCGGTCACTAGTTTTTGTCATATGAGGCTGTCTTGTTTTTCAAAATATCGCGAACAGATTGTTTTTATCCGTTATCTTTCATCGCCAACAGAAATGTATCTTCTTCTTGGAATACAGTGCTACAAATAAACTTTATAGTCGATTTGTTATCGGGAACGAATCTTAGTACAAAGGTGATGAAATCATTGCTTTAGTGGGTTAAGAAGAGCACACTAATAGAAATAGAATGATAAAAAGACACGGCGATATATGCCCCGAAACAAATACGTTCATCAACTTGACATGGAGTCATTGAGCAAACTTTTTCAATAGAATTAATATTTTTAAATATTTATACGTAATCATTTTCGTTCATACAGTGACATTCTTCATAAAGTTCATACCTCTTTCTTTGATATTTTCGCTATTTTGTAAAGATGCATATTACTAGAATGTCTCTTTAGTTACGTTCGAAACATTAAATACAAGATTATTAAAAATATTACGCCAGAAATTTCTTTAGTCTATTGAGTTTAACTTCATAACATGAGAATCAAATTCGATATTGATATGATTGTTAAAATTGTACTTCCTCCTTATTGTAATCTAATGTGTGGTATAGGAGGGTTTAAGACTTGAATTCAAATTGACATTTAGGATTTGCAAAAAATTTTTCAATGAAGGAATGTGAATAGCCGCTTTCTTTATATACTTTTGTAACAATAAATAAATATCACTTATCTCTTAAATTAATTTCCATTATGAATCCGATAAATTTTGAGGCATAAATAAAAATACACCAAACAGACATATAATTTAACCGAATAGTAACGAATTCGAAAATTACATAAATAAAAATATTGAAAATGCTATTGAAGTTTATTTTTGATTTACTTATACTTTTATGTGTTGTTTTTTAAATTCATTTTATTTTTATTTTTTGTTTATTTCATTTTACTTAGGTCGCAGATGATCCTGAAACATTGAGAATAAAACAAAACACAAAAATTATATCTAATGTAGCTTATCATGGTGACTTAGAAAAGAAGGCAGCTATGGAAAAGCAAAGAGGGGCTGCTGAAGTATCCGAAAGTAGAGGTAAGTTTTCAATATTATAAGGAATTTCATTATAAAGTGTAAAATTATGGTAATGTTGGAAAATGAGTTTTTTTTTTAATTTGAAAAAAGATCTTAAAACGGATTTTAAAGCAATAGGCGCAAAATATGAATTTTTTTTATATGTAGAGCTCAGGGAAAGCCCTT
Organism: Thereva nobilitata; assembly: GCA_963855945.1. Taxonomy (NCBI): domain Eukaryota; kingdom Metazoa; phylum Arthropoda; class Insecta; order Diptera; family Therevidae; genus Thereva; species Thereva nobilitata. Next base: position 85,651,668 of record OY979696.1, read on the forward strand.
TTTACTGTCGACAATCTATTTTTTCGAAAAGAACTTAGATATTGTAAAAACTAGAATAGTCAACTTAGTCTATCAGCCCTATCGGGAACTCCGCTTTAACTCGATTCTGTTTCGATTCCATTCTTTTCTCATCGGCATCGATTTCTTAAAAATGAAAAATTGTATTCTTTCTGAAGCATACAAAATGTAATTTTGATATACAACAGCTAATTTCGAAAACCGAAAGCGGGTTAACACATGAGAAAACATATTTGTCACTCCAGCGGAGTTCCCTATGAGTTACTAATTCGGATGGAATTTTTGCTCCGTTGAAATTCGATTCCATGAGGAGTTCCCGATAGGGCTGTATATGTTTTTTTTATGTGGCAGTTCTAAGCTTAGGAATCACTTTTTTTATTACCAATCTGTCAGGTCATTGGCTACGTCATGGTAGTAACCTTAGTCCAGGGAATAGAAGAGGTTTGGGGTTATGAGTAGTCAGGAGGGTGTTGAAAGATATGGCGATGAACCTGCGTTTGAACTCTTGAATGTTGTAGTAGCTAGGAAATAATAGCTGCGATCCATTGGGATTGGTAGAGTACTCAAAACTGCTGCTACATATTCTCAATTACCCTTGCTCTTGGTTTTTGGTCAGTTACGTATAAAATGTACACCAGGTTTTTTAAGGCTTGAAACTCTCAATAAAAGATAGCTTTTATTTTTTGTAGCTTAAGTTTATGCATTTAAAAAGATATGAAGAGAATATACAAAATACATAAATTCCTTGCGATATTCTATGGGTCATTTTGAGTTGCCCAAGAAACCATAGTTCGAAAGTCGATTTTGAGCTGAGTGGAAGTGAGATTTTGAGAATATTTAAGATTTAATTTAGCTGCTATATTCAAAAGATAAAAAAACAAATGTGTTTCTCCAGGCACACGTATATAGCGGTTTTTAGGGTCAAGTAATCTATTTCTCCAAAGGTACACACTGACTTTTACTATTAAAAATAAATAATTATTTTGAGATTATAATTTACTTCTGTTGTCAGGAATCGCGTTCCATTGGTGATGTACTCCCAAGTACTTGTGAGTAGAAAAAATCGCCCAATGAATCGCAGCTAATAAAGAAAATAATTTATTGTTAAATAAATTTCTTTTACTATTCTAAAATGGACCAAAATTTATGTCATAACTACGATACGATTTATATCGACAGAATGTCGTGAATTTTCAAATAAAACCCATTTCTCAAAATTTGTATTATTAGTCCGCTCAAATTAGGAAAAATCAAAGAAATTTTTCCCACAGCTATGAGACCGGTGCCAAATGAAGGATTTGGGTTGTCTAAACGTGATTTTCACAACCCGCAGTTCGAAAAAAGGGTTGTTTTTGAGAAATATACATATACATATATGATGGTTTTCGCCTTTTTTTCTATTTTGAGGAGAAACTATCCATTTGGTGGAAATATCAATAGAGCAAAGTTGTAGGGCAAAAAATTACCTACAAATTCACTGTTTTTTGAATTCCGTATAGTTTCGCCGCTAGAGGCCGTTTTGCGCCTTTTGACTAATTTAAACGGACTATATATATTTTATTTCAATTTATTTTGTCAGAGTAGGCACCATTTGATGCAACACTCATTTGCCAGCGTTTTTTTCAGTCTTTGAGACACTAGGTGCTTTTCGGTAGCGTTCTTTCCACTGAATTTGACTTAGGGCCTCAACCGAGTGGCAATTTTATTTTTAGAATCTACACAAAAATATAATCCACCGGCTTAAAAGTAATTGTTTTCTTCTAACCTTCGACTGCATAAAACCAATTACTGAGTTCAAATTATTCATCATTTATGCATAGGCTCAATTTCTTCAATATTAAAATTCTTCAAAATAAAATTTGATTTAATATCAATCTTTAACTCTTATTAAATTAATAACACAACCTTACATGTTTCATAACTATGGATAATGAAGTGTATAATAGAAGCATCGAGTTAAAATTCGGAAATATTTACTTTAACGATAATCTCACGTTAAGTTGATTATCGTCGTTTCAAATCTTTCTATTTCTGGTATTGTACTATAAAATAAAATTACAGAGCCTATATTACTTTATAAATATTTTACAACCTTTATTGTTTTCAGGATAAAAAAAAACTGTAACACTGGAGAAAAGCATCTTATTTGCTACTGATAAACTTAAATCAATCCTTTGACGAAAGTCCAAACTAAAAATTTACTAACCATTAAGATTTTCATATATTGACCAACATGTAGATCACTGCCTAATGAATTTCATACAATAATTTTTCTTGCACTATTTTACTGTACTTAGTCATGAATAATGTTAATTCCATATATTAGATGTTTTTTTTAAATATAAACTATTTGTTGTATGAAACATCTTTTTTTATTGATTTGTTCTTATGTAGCAATGAAAGATTTCTTCAACTTCATAAATTATGTTATAATAATCAAAAGAAAGCTATTGCTGTTTATTTAACACAAACTCAAATAAATATGATCAAAATCCAGCACAAATTTTTGTATTAATTCAAGAAAATTCCAACATTGCAATTGATTTACACTTAGTTACTTTAAAAGTAACATCATTCATAACATAAATATATTACATTATTACATATTAATTGTCCTTGAGCTGTAGAATTATGTTATGTCTGATCATTTGCTTCTTATTGTATTGTAATTGTTTTATATATTATTTTTGCTTTCGTTTAATGAAATTTAGAGAGCGAATCTGAGTACTTCTCAGAGACATTAGCTGCTGAGCAGTTTTCACAGTATCAAGCACAACAAAATCCCTCTGCAACACAAAATCAAACACCGCAGCAAAATAAACAACACACTCAAAATGTAATTTCGCTGCAGCAAACAAATGCACAAAATAATACACAAAGTTATCCAAACACTGGAATTAACCATCATCATCAACAGCAAAATTATAACAATCAAATGCACCAAATGCCTCAACAAGAACAGTTGCAACACCCGAAACAACAACCTGCTAAACAAACATCACAAAGCTACCAACAACAGCAAGCATCTTACACTGGACAAAATTATCAACAGCAACAACCACAAAACAATTATGTTCATTTAAGAAGTTCAATTGTTCAGCACTCACATCATCCATCTGGGCTACAAGCACAAGAGATTGCAAATAAATACTATGACCAGTATGAAAACTATGCGAGACCAACGACAAATGCACAAACATCACAGAATGTCTACAACAATAATTCTAGTGGTTATGGTAGCAATTCTCAACATAATTATCAATATCAACAACCTGGCGGAATGTCAAATCAAGCATATAATTCACATTATGCTCAACTTAGCTATGGAAATAACACAACTGGTACGAGTACTGCATCGATGGGGAACGGGGGGTTAAACGGTAGTGTAATTAGTGGTGTTGGTGTAATTGGTGGTAGTAGTGGAATAGGAAAGATTGCTGATTATGATCCTCTAACAGATGGCCCAAGGAACATTCCTAGTGCTCCCAGACAAAGTGCAACTCTGATTTATAGCTCAGATCGCGGGCCCGGTAAGTGTATGCTAATCATTTGTTGTTTTGCTCAACACTTAATTATTATTATGTACATTTTTTATTTAAATTAAACTTTTTGTTTGTTTGTGCTATTGCAATGTACAACACATTTTCATATTTAAATGAGAACCTCATAATAAAAATAAATGAACAAATTTAGATAATCAATTTCAGAACTAGCTTAAATGAACAAAGTACTAACAAATTGATATATTTTTAATAGTTCATAATAATGCATATCCGAAGCGAGTGGGATCTGTTGCTGATATAGATCCAGCAAATGGAGTATATGGCTCCTTGAGTGAGCATAATAATGCTCAAAATCAATATTATCACCAGCAGAATCAAATGAGACATTCACACCAGCATCATCATTTACATCAACAACAGCAAGGACAAGGGCAAGGACAACAACAAAAATCGAATTTAGTAAGTAGTCTTCAATTACGTTATTGATTTTGCCATTTTTCTATTCACTTCACTATAAACTAGAAGCTTTTAGCATATCAAATTTTCATTTGAAGACCAAGGAATTAAGCAATAAATCTTATAAATCTTCTTATATTGTTAATTTTCTAGTTTTTACAATCAGATCTTGGCGTATTTAAAGTGAAATAGTGCGTTTTTTGAAACAAATATCAAAAACTAAATGTGAACAATATGCTAAGAGACGTGTTATAAGAGTATTTTAAGAGTAATTTGCCAATCGTAATATTATCCAGTAATCTGTGGCGTTATCTTATTGATAACTCCAAACTTCTACTTATAAGCTCCTTTAATCACTCGTCGGACATAGGGCAGAAGCCGTTGCCCTCCAGCGGACTCGGTTTATTGCGACAGCTCTCAGCTCCCTGTATTCATGATCCCCCAGTATGGCCTCTGCCATAACCTTCTATATTTACAAGCCATGAACAAGAATCTCAATTGAGAGAATCGGACCACCAAATTCTCCCAAATTCTCCAAATTACACTAACAACATAACGTGATTTCACCGAGTTGTGGTCCGATTGAGCGGAAATTCGCTCTCAATATTTTCCTTGTTCATGGCTTGTAATATAGAAGGTTGTGCCTCTGCTAATAAAGTTCTCTTCCCCGCTGTTTTAGGTCTTTATATTCGACGGGTTTCTTCTGGATTCCAGTCAAGGGCCTACAGAATTTATATAGAATTAAGGCTGCCGAACTACTTTTTGTTTCGGTGCGCGTTGGTGGTGCTACATGGTATTTCAATTAAACTGAAATAATGAATCATACATGGCTGAATACATGAATCATATGGACTAAAATCAAGAATATTTGGGAACACCTAAAGAAACACAATTCCTTAATATGTGTCAATAGATGAACTAATTCATAACTTTATATGCTTGCAGTAGGGATTTAGATGGAATGATCATGCATTTAAAACGCCAAACAATGGTTTCAGTATCTGCTATTTCTCAAGACGTGCAAATATTACATTCAGTCAACCTCTTTGAGTGTTTTATGCAATTCTTATTTTTCCGTCTCAAATATAACTCATTTATTTTGACCAGGCTCTAAAAACCATTCTATTGGTATGTTTGGATGGGGTGCAAAACTACATCCTCAAACTGGATCATAACTATCGATTCATTTAACTTTTAACCACTGAATTTAAGAGCTTAGAAAAATCCCATTTCCAGCTAGTGCTATTTCACTGCTTCATTAGGAAAGCTCTGCCTTTGCGGAAATTCTCTGAATTTTTTAACGCATTCAAAACATGTGCAATTCTAAGGCTATGGTAAAGAACTCTAAAGAAACACAGTCACGTACAGGTAGGGTAATTAATCAAATAGGTATATCACAATTCCCAATTCAGAAAATGTCGGAAAAATGTAGATTTATTTAGTAATACGATCTTTTGAACCTATATTAACAAATACTTTTTGTTTTTAAGATATATAAAATAATATATTATTTAATTATATTAGTAAATTAGATGTATTTTTATACCTTTTTATATTAGCTTCACGCTTCAGCATATGTAATATGTTGTATGTAATATGTTTGGATGAATGTTTAAATATGTTTTGATGGATGTACAGTAGAAATTGTGTTCTTGTATATGTATGTTGTTTGTGTGAAAACAAATGGCGGAAGAATTTTGCAATTATGTTCCGATTCCACTGAAAATTGTTATTTAACAATAAAATGGGACAATAAACTTTTCCTAAATTGTGGCATTTCGGATTGTAGGAATAACATTTCAGACCAGCATTGCTGGGATTCCGAGTTGCAGGATAAAATTTCCGAGTCAAAATAATCCGCGAGTGCAAAGGGTTAATCTTATACACGGTTTTATTTTAAAATGAACTATGTAATAATAATAATAATAATAATAATAATAGCAATTTTATTTCGATACAGTACACAAGATATACATCTTTTGGAGTACATAGTTAAAGGGAAAAGAAAAAAAAACAGAATAGAATAAAAAAAACATAAGATTAAAAATTAGAATTCAAAATTAAATTAAAATTAAAATTAGAGTTAAAATTAAAAATAAAATCAAAACTAAAATTAAAGTAAAGATGAAAATTGAAAGTAGAATTAAAATTAAGATTGAAGTGGGAAGTAAGAGAAATAGTGAGAGCTAGTGAGAAGAAGAAGATAGAAAAAGAAATGCATGTTTTCTGAATATTGTGGCTGTGCTCATTCTCTGTATATGGTTTGGAAGATTATTCCAACTCAAAAGTAAAAAATAATTTTGATTGCAAACTTTTTGTCAGTACATACATACATATATCGGTCATTCTATACCAAGTCGGACGTTTTTCGGTAAAAATTAAAATTAATGATCCGGTTTTTTTTAAATTTTGCAGAGGCATTCTACACATGAAATAATGGGACCCATATTTCGGAAAAAAAAATTGCGATTTTTTTTCAGAAGATATGCATGGTTGTAAATTGCAAGAAATTTCAAAAAACCTCGCGCGGCCGACCATTTAAATTACTGTATCTTCGAAACCATTAGTCGTACAAAAAAATTATATAGGTCGATTTTGAAGATCTTGAGTCACTCTATGTAGTGGTATATTTAAAATTTGCGTTTGATATTAATAAATTGTTATTATTTGTCTATCAAATTTCATTAGCATTTTTCATCATCGACCCACCAACTTAAAGTTTTGGAAAAAATATCATCGTGTTCCTACTTCAATTCTAAAGAAACAGTGAAAATTTGAAAATGGAACTCAAACGGGGTCATATTTAAAAAATTCTCTGTGAAGGGCTGCCTCCAGTGCGACCGGAGGTCCAATTAGCGCTTGGCGCGCCGTTTTGTTGCTACAACTCGTGGTTGTTTGGTCGGATGTGACGGATGCCTAAAGCCACCCTGTGGAATTTAGGAAGCTTAACAGTGATCAGATCTCCAGTCTGGAAATCTCTTTTAAGTCTTCTAAAACGTAACTGCCTAGTGTGCGCTGCCTGGCTTTAGCTAAAGCCGGGCACTTACAGAGGAAGTGAACAAGTGTTTCAAGGCAATATCTCGTCGGGGTCTGTTTAAGAGGCCCATTGTTTTTTCTTTGTTATAAGTCGACCAAGTCGCCCTAGAGTCTCTCCAGTGCTCTCCACTTTTGGCCGACCATCTCAGTCTCCGAGCGCCGATGACAGACTCCCTGCTTGGCTTTCTCGTTCCCCTTTACGTTCCTATGACCGGGAACCCAGACGAGAGCGACGTTGGGCTTTCTACTTAGCCTATCTAGCTCAGCTTTGCATCGCTCCACTAGTTTGGAGCGCATTCTTACTGAATGCAAAGCTTTTATAGAGTCTTGGCTGTCAATGAAAATTCCAATACTACATCCTTGTGCAGGTTCTGAGTTCATTGTCTGGCAGGCCTTCAGGATCGCCAGCACTTCAGCTTGAAACACACTAGCGTACACCGGCAGGTGCCACGACAGTGATATGTTAGTGGTCTCCAGATAAACCCCTGCTCCGACGCCCTCTGACGTCTTGGAGCCGTCGGTACATTGAACTTTCATAGGACGACTCTGTTTCCCCACTCTCTTCTTGAGGGTAGTTCGACGGAAAAATCCTTCCTAAAGGTCAATCTAGGGGGAAGGGTCTGTGGTTGTAGCGACCATACCCTCCTGTAGCAGATTCAAAATATTGTTAGTCTGAGGGCATTGCAAGAGGCTAGATGTTTAAAGTGATGGTCGCGGGGTGGGGGAGGGGGGTAGGTGCAAGAGAACGTCGACAACTTTCGTGGGACATGTCCTCATGGCCCCTGTTGCCCCTACTGTTGCCGTTCTTTGAACCCCTTTAAATTAAAAAAAAATCTGCCGCTGCGTATGCAGGTTCTATTAGGGCTAAATAACCGTTAAATACTAGTGGCAGAAATTTTTGACCATTTGCTGGGGTGGGGGTTGAAATGGTAACTTCAGCTAGGGGTGGCTTGGGGAGGGTGCAAATGGTATTTATGGAATAATAAAAATATTTAAGTTTTTTTCTTTTTTTAAAATTACCCCCCTTAGCCAGTTGGCTGGAAACGCCCCTGCTCAGGTATTATAGCCGGGTCCACGACATTTCCAACCTCAGAAGCAGCAGCCAGGATGGAGGCTGAAGGCTCGCTTTGCTCTACCACACCCTGAGCAGCGCTGGAATAATTGCCATCGCAAAGATTAAATTTTTCAGATATTGATTTCAGGGCTGCAAATTTTGAGTAACTGTGAGTGATAGTGACTCAACTTCGGCCTTGACACGCATCGTACACCTTTTGATGTGATATGTTGACAACTCGAGTCGATTAATTGATGTACTCGATTGCATGGATGATATTGTGCATTTGTGCACGCCAGGCTGGCTCGATACGATCCATATCTTTGTAAAAGTGACGGCTCCACCCTACCAATTTCCAGAGTTATGAGTAGTCAAAGTCTAAATTTTGGTTTTTTAACAAAAATTTCAATTTCAACTACCTTTTTTCCAAAAAATACGTGCAGTTAACCAAAATTTTTTTTTTCAAAATTGGAAAGCTATGAATAATGTCCACACAATTTTTATGTTACGGCCTTTACTTTTGAAATTAGCAAATTTTGATGTTAAAATTTGCTTTATTTGATACTTTTCGACATAAGCGTATGTGAATAAGTACTAAAAATGAAGACTCAGAACTCTGGAAGTTGGTAGGCTGGAACCGTCGCTTTTACAATTTCAGATACGTGGGATTCTGCGTAAACTGTTACCTTATTCCCCCGGCAGAGAAAATCCACTAAGAAACATAGAAAATCATCCGACTTTCTTTATTATATACCATATTCTCAAACACAAATATTGGCAACATAAAATATTAAATTTTAAAATGTTACATGTTTACTAAAATACTAGACGTCTCAATAAAACTACAATTTTAATCTGCTCAATTTTCACTTTCATAAGCTAAAAGTCTGTTAATCAGGCGCTATTCACGAAGAGATTAGGATTTTTATTCCATGTTTTTTAATTTATTGAACATTACATGACAATAGTATAATAGCGCCTTTATCAAAAATTTACACTATAAAACTTTAAATTAGTAAAAAATATGAAAATATAAAGTCTTAATTATTATTTACATCGCAAAGTTCAACAAATTTGAAGCAAACACGCCTTACCGCTTAGAACAATAGTTACTATTAAGCCATTGTTTTTATTTAGTAATTAAAACCATTTGTTTTAGCTGCATAATTTTCTGAAAATTTAATTAGTCGTAATATTTTGAGCAGCACGTTTCAGCTGCTTAAGCAAAACAAAGCACGACAACCAAATGTGTTTATATGCAATTATATAAAGTTTAAAAAATATTTTATTTTATATTTTTATTTTCAGCGAGTTTATCGTGCGCTATATGATTATGAGGCACAAGATACCGATGAAGTGAGCTTCTCAGAAGGCGATCTTATTTTTGAAGTAGAATCTATCGATTCCGGCTGGATGACTGGCAAGGTGGAACGAACTGGAAAGACCGGAATGTTGCCCGCTAATTATGTTGAACCAGCAGTAATTTAGTCACGGCTTACCGGATGTAACGTTTGATTTTAAACACATTAAAGCTACTTTAGTGATTTTTATTAGCAAAAAAAAGAATTATACCATAATGTTTCTGTAAAGCAAAATATAAAAATGCAGTCCTTGATTATGAGAGACACTTACATATACAAGTTTTACAAAATATTATGTTAGGTCTGTCATTCACCAATATTTTTAAAATATTAGACACCCTTGATTATTAATAATTTTATTTTAAACTTTAGGTATTAAATTTGTTGTTAATTGTTTAAAAAATATTTTAGCCAGTAAGTCCTTTTTGATAATTTTCCTTTTTATTTTTAAACGTTAATTGCTGTTTTATATAAATAATTGAAACTTAATGTAATATTCTACTAAACATCATTTTTATACCTTCCTTGGAAAGAGCAGCTTTATATTTGGCAATATATATACATATATATACATTATATATAATTATAAATATATATTTTTTTCTGTAATTTATTTTGCGATACATCGTTATACTTAAGAAAACAATTTATTTATATGCAATTTAATTGTGCCTTCTTGTCTTATAATTGAAATATTCTACTAATGCAATCGGTAAATGAATTGCCAACAACTTCAATAATTGGATTGTTATTTTTCAAAGGGCTCAAAATAAACATATTTTATTTATAAAAATAAACAAATTCGTTTTTTAATGAGTATAAATTTCATTCACCTCGATTGGTGACCGCTTGAAGTTTTTTTGCGAGAAAGAACAACATGCTTTGAGTATGTTGATTATGTTGCCTCTTTGAGGACCACTTCTTTGAAAATAAGGTGATCGAAACAAAGCAGACTTTTCTCTATAGGTCACACATGATGCAATAGTACGGAAGGTAATTATATTGAGCCATTCATATTTTTGTTCACAACGTTCGCGATAATACTGTAAGGCAAACGTACGCGATAATACTGTAAGGCAAAAGTATCGAATTACATGAAATTCTTGCCTAAAAAACTCTTGCAACACCCATATCAGAACTTTGTTAAACTTGTTAGGGTTTAGTTAAGTAGGTAGGTACAGGCGGCTGCTCCATTCAAGAACTAAGGACGGACACAATTTGCGTTGCTCCAGCCTGTTTTTTCAGGTGCTGCATCATACCTCCTATTTTAGGCTTCGAAACCTCTATACACTGTAAGAAAAGGTTTCAAAATGCACGATGTCAGAGCCGAACAGCAGCAAATAAGTGCTGCCTTTCCTTCTTATCGTTTCCCACAGGTTCGGCAGTAGGTGTTGTATGGAATTCTCAAGTTGGCTTCATGTTCCCCAATTGGTCAGTGCCCAGTGACGAACAACACGAATACGCCGCTGTCCTTCCGCGGCACATCACCAGGTCGTGTAGCCTTCTTTAGTCAAGCTAAATATTTCTATTCTTGACAAATGGTGTTATACACCTCCGCCTAAAGATTGCTATTGAAAGGAAGTGCATGGTGATATCTTCTTTCGTCACACTATAGGGTTACCATTCCTCAGGAATTCGCTTGACAGGCATTTTATAGTCTTGTCAGGCTCAGGGCAGGCTTTAGTTGATGTCAGGCTTTTTTATAATTATTGAGATTTTAATTCTTTTTTCCTTTTGGGTTTTCTTCTTATTATGCTTTCTTTGTTATTTTCCATATTTTGGTGAAAAATCCCAAATGTTCAATCTCAACTGGCGTTGATTGATATACATTAGCAAAATTGAATGGAACTGCAGCTTAATGTAAAACGGCCCATACACTTTCAGTTTAACTGCTCAGTTTATCACGTGTGACGTCATGTCTGAGCGATAAATTGTGTGAACTGTGCGTTTTGAACTATTTTCATTCAGTCGTTAGACCTGAGCTTCTGGACCTCTTTTGCTCCGATAAACTGCGCAGGTCAGACAGTTTATCGTTCAGTTCTCTCAGTGCCGTACATTTTTGCCATTATTAAAATGATATACTCAAATCAACAAAACTGACGAGACTGAGGAAAAAACCCTTATAACGAACTGACGAACCCACACACTTTCAGTTCAGTTTATTGTACAGATTTTTTACACAGTTCAACTGCTCAGTTAAAACTGAGAGTGTGTGGGCCGCCTTACGTTTGTTTACATGAAATCTACTCAATATCACTTTTCTATTTTTTAGTAGTTGCGAGTAAAGCAGAAAAGGAACACCAAATTTGCTGATTTGAGTAAAACCTAACCTCACTTATTTGATGTTATTTCATTTGTATACAAATAAAAGGTTAGAATATTGTACAACATAATTTAAATTAATGCGGATGCGGAGGATGCAAATTTTGGTACTCACCTCCAATAGCTATGTGTAATACATCGTTGGATAGGTTTTTTTGAGCTGAATATAAGTTACTATGGCACCTAGTTCGAAATCTTTGTCCGTTCTGAGTAATACTGTCAGAACTGTACAAAGATAGAGTTTTACATTTCACCCTGTATTTTTGTAACCGTATAAACTATTTCCATGAATAAAGTACCAATGAACGTAGAATCCCTCCACCTATCTATGATGGTAAAAGCGATGGTTTTATCTTACCAACTATTAAAGTTATGAGTCGTCAATTTTAGCTGTTGGAAAAAAAATATAGGTTAATTACGTATTTTTTGGAGAAAAAGGTAGTTGAAGTTGGTTTTGTGTGGAAGAATATCTGCAGAAGAATATCTTGTATTAATGAATTCGTTCTTTCCTATTTTCCAAGAGAAGATTTTACAAATATAAAAAGAAAAAACCTCCATTGTAGAAGTAATATCAATTATAGATTCTGTTCTGCAATCAATTTAAGATTAACTGAAAAATTTATGTTAGTGAAGAAAATTATTATTAAAGCTGCAGAAAATGGTGCTAATACAGATTTTTTTTACGAAGAAATTAGGAAAATGTACACCATAACCACATTACCTGGAGAAATGGACCGATTCTTTCCAACAATTTAAAGTATTATGCTAGTCGATGAGAAGAAGAAAACATTTTTGGCAGATAGGCGAGATTATTGTTGGAATCGCTTCGTTTTAGGGTGTAACTAATAACTAACTTTTTAATTAACTAATTGTGAATAAAATAGGCACTTTTTCTATACTTTTTTCAATATCTCCGTTCGTGATAACTTTTAGTATAAGATATGCATTGGGAAAGTTATTCGTTATGAAATTTTCTAAAAAATGAATACCGAACGGTGCAATTGTGAACTTACAAATATGTACCTTCCAAAGTTTTTAAATCACGTTATTTTCACTATTTTTTTACTCGGAAGCTTGACAGGGCTTGAAAATGGTGTCTTTGTTGTCCCGATAATGTACAAATTTCAGCCAGATCGGTCCATCACGCTGGGAGTGAACGATCAATTATTTTTTTTAACATTAATTAACAATGGTTACTTGTCAGGCTTTTTACTCTAAAATCAGGCATTTTGTAGTTAAATGTCTGGTATTTCAAAAATAAAAAATGGTAACCCTTCTACACACAGCGGTTTCTGTACATTTTTCATTAGTGCGTATTAAGGCTGGTACAGACTAGGCCAGTATTTTAGTCGAGTGAATAAGTAAACCAGTATGGACAAACAAATTTTAGTCGAGTAATTTACTAAAATCATCCATTCCTGTTCTATTTTTTCGGTCGAGTAGCGGCAGGATGCCATGCCTTTGTCATGCAAATTGATTAATTTAATAATTTTTACTTTGCTATCTTGTCGTCTGTTCATTTTGACACTTTACTTACTAATGCACTGTGTTCGGACACTTTTTAGCTACTAATACGTTTTAAGACGTTTAGTGGTAAGTAAATTACTCGCCACTCGACTAAAATACTGGCATAGTCTGTACCAGCCTTTAGGGTGGGTCAAATATTTTTGCGGTCCATTTCAGCCAAAAACTCAAATTTCATAATAATTTAAGAAATTTTCGCGAAGAAACTATATATTTTGGTTGAAGTCCGCCGAAAACCACATAGTTCGTACACAGTGGCGACCTAAAACATATCCGGTGCAAGTAGAAAATCAGTCATCAGTTGTGCTCGTAACGTTAGAAATATTACATGATGTCGTCTTCATTCGATGATGATTTGATTGCGCTAGATTGTATACTTGGTACAATAAAACCATGGGTATACATCCTCTGAATCGGGAGAGAAGAGTTCATGGGGAATATCATCATTAATTCAAAAAATGGAGGCACCATAACGACAGAATCTTAAACTTTCAGTATCCATTTCCAGTTTGTTGCGAAGCAGGTAACCGGCAAGGAAAAACTAAATTTTCATTCCAGTAAATTCATCAGCTCGGACAAGTCTCAACCTGTCGCGACTGTATTATGGCCCAATTAAAAACATGAGTTAATTCAAATTGCTTAAGGGCCGTCCTCACTACGCGGACTTATAGATACCACGCGCTTTGGGCGGAAAGGCCTTATAACTTTCTGAATCGTGAGTTTTGGATCCTTAAATAAAAAATAATCTGAAAGAAAATAATTATAAGATCTTTTATTAATGAGTATTATTGATTAATCTACATCGAGAAAAAAATCAATTTTCATTCACATCATTTTCATTTCACATTATACCTTTTTAAGCACAGCCTTTTGTCCGCGCAGTTTGGCCATACTGCCTTTGCCATTAAAAAGGTCGTAAAAAAGTCACAAAACTCTATATGAACAAAAAGGCAAAAGCGCCTGTGAGCTAAGTCCGCGTATTGTGGATCCACCATTATTAAGCACGCATCGGCGCCGGATAACCAGGAAGGTAGTCGTTATGTCTTCGACCCTAGGACCTCGCAATGTTAATCGAATAGCCCAGTCACTTTATACATGAACCTCTAAAAAAATCTAACTGGAAATTTTTCAGCGGGACTCTCTTTATTTTGGGGTCGCAAATAATTTCCCAAAAGTCCATAAAGCCAACTGACCGGCCACAAAATTTACGTAGACGCAATAGTTTTCGAGAGATGGGGCTAAGAAAACTCGGGCATCGCACTTCATTCGTTTCCGCACCACCTTTGAAGTAGAATGCAAGCACCGTTTTTACATGGTATCCCCAGTAGGCCTAGTCCATAGGTTACAAGTTATGATATAATTTTGTTAATTATCTCTTCTATTTCCACTTCTTTCATATTGCCACCTTCATCAACACTCATCTCAGATGAAAACAACGAAATGTGGTCGACGTTATTATCGTTCAACCCAGGTTCAATGGTTGTATACTCGGACATCGAATTGCGACACGGCGGGTCCGGACAAGAGCCATACGCTACGGAACATGGCAATTCTATTTCCTGCATCCACTTCCCATCATCCACCTCTAAGAAATGCCAACTGGAAATTTTCCAGAGGGGTTCCCTTTATTTTTGGGTCACAAATAATTACTCAAAAGTCCGTAAAGCCAACTGACCGACTACGCAAGTTACGGAGGGCTAAAGGTCACAAAAATTATCTTAAATATCTCGTAAATTATATCTGTTAATTTTTGACTAAATAACATTTATTCGATGGACTTTTTTTATAGGTAAATGTTAAGTTCCGTTACTCCAACGATCTACTAATAATTGACCCACTTATGGAAAACATCCGTCGAGCTATTCGTGAAGTAAGGCCACAAACAAAATTTGGATAACAGAATGGGCCACTGCCAAGCCAGCCGCCGGCCGCATCCATTTGGGTGAAATTGTTTTACATAAATAATCGGAAGATATACTCTCTTCAATAAAACAACATTCATTGTTTATTGAACGGTGTATTTTTAATAATTATTCCAAATAGAAACCAACAGATGATCCCCCGTTTATATGCACCGAAGAAGGCTTCAACTGTTAAAATTTTCATGGGCTTAGCGTCTGGGAACTCGTATAGGATAATGGGGTATGCGTTGCTCCATAGCTTGTCACCCAAATTTCTCGAAAATTATTGGTTCTACGTAAATTTTTATGCAGATTTATCTCACGAACAAATTTTACTTAGCCGAAATTTACGTAAAACCGATAATTTACGAGATATTTGGGAAAAAATGATTTTCGTGATTTTGACCCACTTACACATAACCGATCAACTTCAAATTTTTCACATATGTATAGCTCGTGTGGAACTGCAATCTGACCATTTTGTAAAACCAAGAAGATGGCGGCCGATTTTTGCGCTAGTGTTCCTCGACCCCGAGATGGGTATAAAATGATGGGCATGACAGGTAGAATACAATTAGCCGCGTAGCGTCGTTCCAAATTCAAAATGACGGATTACTTTTTTCTTCACAACCCCTTCGGTATGGGTATCAAATGAAAGGGTATGACCATTATAATACAGTGTGTGACGTCATTTTAAATCTAAAATGGCGGAAGACATAACTCCAAAAACACAACATATTAGCTTTGTTTCTTTACGCAAGTTTGGGATCCTTCGGGATCAAGAATTCGCACGAACGTACAGTTTTTTGTTTCTTTACTTTCGTGAAATGCCAAAATGAGGGGAAATTACGTCATAACATCGCTTCCCCTATTGCAATAATTTTCACGAAGTATTTTGCTTGTGTACGTAGGCCATTTTTTCTTGGATGTTTTACCGAATGTCAAATGTGGCTGGCATTTCAGTTGTGAATTTGAAAAACGTAAAACTACGCATGCTACCTTCCTTTTTCTTTCACTAATGTTCATTTTTTAGCTTTTATCTCTGAATAATTAAATCTTTTATTTTTAGTTTATATCACTGAATTAAATCTTTTCTAATGATATAAACAAAAAATAAAATGACATTTTATTCTTCTTCATTTTATAAAGAATTTGCACGAATGTGTTTCTTTACTTTTTCTTTTTTGCTTGAAATTTCTCCCACCACACGAGCAAGTTTTTTCACGAACATTTTTTGCATGAAAAGTAAAGAAACAGAGCTATTAAGTCTGTTCCAATAGAGAATGCGGGATCCCGCGGGACCAAGAAATCACCCAATTCCTGTTCCAATAGAATCCCATGCTCGGAAAAGCGGGGAAATTTTTACTTCCCCTCGACCAAGAAACCGCAGGAGATTTTTAGGTGGAGTGAAATCTTACCGACGTTTTCAACATGTCAAAACAGCTGTTACTTGTCATGTCAAACCAAAATGATTACGATGTGCTGAAAATAATTTCTTCATTTGGTGCCTTACTACAAGATTTTGAATAATTTCATAAATAATTTATTAATTTCAATAGTTTTATGTCATTATTTTGAAGACACAAGTGATTTTTAGGTTATGGTCTTCTTGATTAGCACGAAACATCCCAGAAAGCGTTCCTTCACTTTTCGGGATTTTGACTAAATTTTCCCCCACCAATCAAGTAACTTTTCGCAGGCTACGACAGGACAGGTTTTCTATTGGAACAGACCTATTAATGAAGACAAGCCACCCAAAAAGTATGGAGCTAATTATCAGCGAAATGATTGCGAATCAAAAAGCCGGACCTGGCACCTGGAACTACGGCACAGTTGACACCATCAAGTCCTGATGAAGGGCCTATAATTATACAGCACGAAGCAGTTATTGAGACTGTAGAATTTCCAACTGCAAATAGAAAAAAAAGTACAAGAGCAGCTCGAAATTTCAGTATAGTTCCAAAATCGATAAGAGTCCAGCAATACCCAACAGGAGACCATAACGTCGATAAAATTTGCCAGCTTCCAAGCCAACCCATACCGACCCCACATTTGTTGGATAATGGAATTCGACACATATCAATTCAACACGTGGAACATTTAGAATTTGACGAGTTGATGGAACCTCCAGAATAATGGTGATGACGAGGAACGTTCAGAGTCACAAATTGAAGATGAACACCTATCAGAAGATGATTCGAGTCATCCATACATCACTATCACTCACATCAATCCGTGCATCAACTATTCAAAAAGATGTTCGTAAAAAAGTTGTTACGCCTGCAATGTTTGTGACCGCCTGTGGTTTTTGAACGATCTGAAAAGTGGAACACCTGGCGAAGAAAGTCTACTTGAACAAATCATGGTATGTCGAGGCTGTAATATATAATTTATATTTGTTCGATACCTTACTAATTCTTGTCATGTGATATTTTTCAGACATTTACGAATGTTGCTGAGGTCAAGATGTGCAAATCTTGCAAGACCAGTGTTAGAAAAGATAAGATTCCGTCTTTGGCAACCTATAACCGCTTCAAATATCCAGAGAGAGAGAGACCAGATGATTTTCCAGAATTAGACATCATTGGAGAAGACTCATTTCGACAACGCTCCCGTTTATGCAGATATGTAGATTACGACATTTTAACGGTCAATTCGCAATAACCGGGCCAATAATTAATGTACCTGTTTCGGTGAATAATATATGATAAACCTTTTGCCCAAACCACTTGATAGGCAAGAAGAAGACTTCAAAAGATCCGTTCATTCGGGTCATTTAGTTCATTTGCCGTAAATTTGGTGAAAATTTCAAAACATGGAGTGCCTAAAACACAATTACACACAAACATACATTTCATAAAAAACTAGGCAAGCCATGCACACACGTTTCAAAAAATTTGTTACTGATAAGAATTAATGAATTTCCTAATAAAATTAAACTTCCAGTTCGAACTAATTGACCCCCCTTAAGATTTATTAAGAGTTCTAATAAGAATTTCAATCGTATTATTCGAGTGTAGGAGGATATAAAATGTAACGGAAAAGAGATTTTAAGAGGAGATTGTTTTTAATTTATTTGAATAGAATATAGTATATCTTAAATGTTCTTCATAAAACTTTTATTAACTCTCATCTCTTTCAAAATGTCTATTTTGCATTGGAATTGCTTAGAGAGAAATTGCAACTCACTAAGGTATGTGCAGACTAAGCAAATACAAACGAATGAACATGTGGCCACATTTTCTATCATATTTTTGGTTTGTACGGGCATCACTGGGCACGTTTAGTCCGAAGTTAATTTAACTCAGCTAGGCAAGTTAACAACGGCATAAACAGCAATTGTTTTAGCGCTGCTAGCTAACTTATTTCTGCTTTTTGGCTTAGCTAAAATTTAGCACAGCCAAAATGAATTGACGTTTGCTTGCAATTTTTTGTTGTAAGCAAATAATTTAGAAATATTTCAATACAGAATGAAGATTTTATTATTATTATTCATTTTTTAGCTTTTTATTATTTGTAAAATGGGAAATGTTATTATTTTTGCCTGTTATTAGCTGTAAAATGAGAATTGTCAATTGGCATGCTAGAAACGGTGCTAAGTTAACAGCGCTAATTTAACAGAGTTAAAATAACTCGGGCCTAAACGCGCCCACTGACATATAGATATGGACTGCTAATTGACAACTTTCAATGGCACCATTTTTCTCCAGAAGAAGAGAACCTTTTCTATGTAAACAACAATTTTTTTTCGAATTTAGAGGAAAATAAGTAATAAGATGTATGTTATAATTGATAGAAATAATTTTCCATCATTAGTTTTTATTTAGTAGCGGTTTTTTCGTTAAATAAATGTATTTTTTTTAAATATGTGATGGTTATTTCCCTCTGTTTAACGAACTTTTAAAAATAACGAAAGTAGAGAAAGAAGAAAAAACTCTATAGATGTATAGTTTTTTCTAATTATGTTTATATCGCTGACATGCACTGAACTTTTTTTTATTTTAAAACCGATTAAAGTTCATAGGATTTTAACGGGGGAACGAGACAACTACCTAGTTTATAGCTACTCCAAAAATAATTCGAATTATGGATCATCCAAAATTTTTTGTCGCATAAACGGGATAATTCGAATTATGGCTTAAACCGAAATTTTTCGGCTTAAGCCAAAGTTATAAGAATGTAAGTTGAAATCGATTGCGTATTAAATACCCGTTTATACGTTAATTCGAAAGTTTGGCGTAACTTTAAGTTAAATCGATTTAATTTTGCTGCTATAAACTTGGTATATGATAGTTTTTGGTGCCACTTTTTTGTATGGGATTTTGCTTATTTAGCAGTCCATATCTATATGTCAGTGACGGGCATGGTAACAAACGAACGAACGAACTCATGCAGTGTGTACGGACTGCAAATAGCAAACGAACGAATTTTAACTATTTGCTTTAATTCGGAACTCATAAAATTTGCGCACATTCGATCGTTCGTTCGCTCGTTTTGTGTAAAGGTATGTACAGACCAAGCGAAGTAAGGCGAAAGAACGAACGAATGTGCGCAGTGTGTACGAGTTAAAAATTGTAAACAAACAAATTTGAGTCATTCGCTCTGATTCGGATCCAGTAGCAAAACTTAGCACATTTGATCGTTCGTTCGAGAAATAAATCTATTAAATTGTAAAGGCTCAAACAGAACCAATCCGTTCCGTCCGTTTTTAAAGTTGGACGTTTGACATTTCCATAAGCTTGCCATGAGAGGAACGGAGCGGTAGCCACAACCAAGCGGACGGAACGAACGGACCGAAAGAAGTTGATCAATTTTTAACTTTTTAGGCAATGTTGCTGACATTCAGTTTGACACCATCATGGATACAGAAGGTTTTATTGAAAATGTTAAATGTCACAAGGAATGACAAAAAGAATAATTCCTACCACAAAAGTTACAAAAAAGATAAGATTTGGGAAGTCATAAGCAACTTACAACTACTTTCACATGAAAAATTGTAAAATATTTTATTTGTCAACTGATCAGCTGATTTAAAACGGACGGACGGAACGGATTGATTGTGTCCAGCCGTCCGACAAAAAACGAACGGGGCGGACGGAACGGATTGGTTTTGTTTGAGCCTTAAAAAAAATGAGATGTTCGGTTACGTCAAGCCGGGCAGCTCCAAAGGATTTGATTTACCCCTTATTGTTAATGGTCACGGTATACAGAAACAAGGTAATGTAATGGAGAAATGTCATTTGAGTGCTGACGTCACTTGGCACGCTCTTCCCATATAAAATCGGAGTTGTGTTGCTGTTTCTGCATTAGTGCTGACGTCAGTCGGCCCGTAATTTCTACGATATTCGAAGCTGTCAGTCTCTGTTACATTACCTTGTTTCTGTATACCGTGGTTAATGGTTTTCATGCTAGAAGCCTTAAATTCCTCTCCTCTCATCGCTATCAAACTACATTTCCACAGAGCTCAAAAATGAACCGAATAATTCGGCCGAATGTTCGGTTCGGGTCCTTAGGTTTAGGCAAAGAAATTTCTTTGGTCGTACCGTGCAGAAAGAGCAAATCTCAGTTCAAGCAAAATGCAAGACATTTTGAAGTCAAGTCAAGTGAATCGAAAACGCAACTTGAGTTTCAAGTCAAGAACTCAAGAAA
This sequence comes from Thereva nobilitata, assembly GCA_963855945.1. Lineage (NCBI taxonomy): Eukaryota > Metazoa > Arthropoda > Insecta > Diptera > Therevidae > Thereva > Thereva nobilitata. The sequence continues at coordinate 85,672,492 of OY979696.1, forward strand.
TCATTTAATCGTAATTAATGACTGTTCCATTTCTTGAGAACGATTGAAATGAAATCATTGCTTGCCAGAATGACATTTGACGTTTTAAAGTTCACAGAATAAAGAAAGATTGAATTATGTTGAAAGAGGAAAATATACATAACTTAAAGTATCGTCAAATAGTAGAACAATTATTTTTAAAGTGCCAAGAGGTTCAAATGGAGAATGAACGTTATGTTTATCGGTAAGCCGAATTTGTTATTTGAAAATAATATATTTGGTGTCTTTGGAAAAAGAAAACTTGTAGCCGTTATAAAAGTACATGCAAGTCCATTTTTCTGTTTAAAGAAGTCAATTAAGTATTTGCTTAATGTTTGACAAGTTTCATTAAGCATATGTACTTAAAAGGTAATAAATTACATATAGCTAACACTTTTTTGCCAAAAAACCAGCTAAATTATAATGAGTGTTTTATTGGTACTGAACTTAACTCCAACATTGCTTACAAGTTCGTATTCCTAACTTAATTGGCATTCACTAAAATTTTGAAATAATTCCTCAAGTTAAATATTGATTGCAGGTGCTTTTGCTGATATGTGCAGCTCTGTGGTCCTAAATTTTTTTATTGCTAGTTCAATCATTTTTATTTATAGAGTGCATATATCTAATATTCTAAACCAATATAAATTTAAATACACAGAGTGCGCAACAGCAGGCCACTTATTTTAATAAATATTTACATTGTTTTATTAAATATTTAATATACTATAATTAAGAATATATGTATAAAAATAAATTCTCATTATTTATCTTCATTTTCAGATTGACAAAAATGAAGAAAATGATTAAGCGGCGTGGAAGAGACGTTGCTATTTTGAAAAATCGCTTAGATAGATATAACGATGGCTGGCGTCATGTACCCATGGTAGCTCCGCATAGAACCAGAAAAACCGAATTAAAAAGAGGCCCCAAACCAAAAGTTAAATCCTCCGAACCAAGAGTTCGGCACACAAACTTTAAAAAGCAAAAACTCACAGAAAAAAATATAAAACAAAAAATTTTGAATGTAAATAAATTTTCAGATTAAATTTCAACTTCTATTATAAAACTATATAGCTTCTCGCCTGTACAAGAACTAATGAAATTTGAAATTACAAATTGTTTGATATCATATTGATCAAGATACTCAACCAGGAGCACGTTCAAGCTTAGTTCGTGGTTTACCATAGTTTTAGACCCAAGAGCCAGCGACGTATTTTGTGCTGTCATTACAAAAGTGATGAAAATTTCCACACTAAATCTTATCTGCTGAACAATAAAAGTTACTTCCCTGTGGCCGGGATACACTACCTTAAAATTACAAAGAGGGTAAGAAATAAAATTCTATTTTGTTCAAGTATCAGTCATGAATTTTCGATAGTATTCTCTATTTATAAAAATGACCTTATATATTTTGATGGCTGGTGTCATATAATTCTGGGTTATTTCGAACTAACTCGATTAATTTTTCTGCCATTTAAAAAAAAAAGTTCGTACGCGGTACGAGTCACACAGTTTCAGTGCCCCATCCACAAGTGTCGTGAAGCCTGCGCCTGGCGCAGTATTCGTGTCATCTGCTCTACGTTGCGATTCTGCCTTAAAAAGCATGAGGCCGGGCGCACATTGAGACGCAGGCGACACAGGCAGAGCAGCACAGTTTCTGTGTTTCATGCTTTTTAAGCGGGAACCGCGAATTGCAACCCAGAGCAGGTGACACGAATACTGCGCTAGGCGCAGGCGTCACGTAGTAAAAGCAGAGCAGGGCAGCACAGAAAAAAACGGCCTTACACAGTTGTCGAAGCACATTGGGGGGAGCAGTTTTGCTAGACAGTTTGACGAAAGTAATTTTGAAATGGAGGAATATCTAAATTTATTAAGCTCTAAGTCAGATTGCGATAAGGAATTTGAAAATTTATTAAAATCGATTAATTTTTCTTCCATTTTTAAAAAAAAAGTCAGTATGCGGCACGTAGCACACAGTTGCTGTTCCCCATCCACAAGTGTCGTGAAGCCTGCGCCTGGCGCAGTATTCGTGTCAACATTCATGTACAGAAAAGAAGTTCCTGCTTTGCTACAGAGTAGCTGATGGACACTTCATGTACTGTAAAGAAAAGTGTTTGAACGTAAATGCTGCACGCGTCACTTCATGCGCACGCTGGTTGAAAAAACCGCCAATTCTTTTTTTTCAAGCCTCAGTCGCGCAGCGCCACTTTACTACCCCGTCTGCGCATACTCTATACGCAGAAAAACAATCTGTACCAGTAGGAAATTTCCAAAAATATGTATTTTAAAAATTCGACTTAACTTAGAGAAAATCTTAAATTTACGATAAGCAAAATTCTTTAAAAAAAAAACGAAGTTGTAAGTACCCTTTGACACGCAATGTTATAGAATTACGCTCAATTCATTTTTTAAACTAATTTATAGTTAATTATTTTTTATTAATTGTGAATACAAGGTATATCGTTGCTAAATTGCTGCAATAACATGGATGTGAAAAGCTTAAAAATAATGAGAACAAATACGAATTAAACTGTCTATTCAGCTTGCCGGAGTTTTGCTAAACGCTGCGTCAATTCGTCTTGTTCCTGCGAAACTTGCGTTGACGCCCCAATAGTTGAAGCCTGCGGACCACTGGGAAGTTCCATGTTTAATTCTAGGCTGCAAAAAGAAAACAACATTAATTGCTGCAATACAACAAAAAAGAATTCTTCCGTACCCGGCTTCGTCGGCAACTTGTTGAAGTAAGGAATCGACATCCCCTTGCGGAACTGATGTTGTAGTTGTCTGAGACATAGTATTTTCCATATACGAGCTCTGAACATCTAAATCTTCGAATTGTTGCTCAAATTTATCCATCAAAGTCGAAATTTTCTCTAAATTCATTCCTTTCATGGCAGCATCCATAGCTTTTACAACACCAGCCATTGAGTTTGTTACTTTCCTAGTTGTAAGGGCCGATTGGACTCGACTAGAAACCGCATCAACACGAGCACTCATACGTAAATAGTTAATCGATTGATTTTTTTGTCGTATTGCATTTTCTGCATGTATTCGAGCTACATCCATATTCCCTTTTTGAATTGCCTTCTTCGCTTTTGCACGTTCCAATTTCTCTTCTTTTTCACATTTCTTTGAATTTCTCTCCAATTCTTTCACCGCAAATTTTAAATTAAACATATGTTCTAGAAATTTCGTTAAGGATTAATTTGTTTAAAATTTCAAATAAACTAATGATGGCAAAATGCGTAAAAATAAACCGTTATTTTCAAGTCAGGCAGGCAAACTAATGATGGCGAAATGCGAAAAAATAAACCGTTATTTTCAAGTCAGGCTCAGACCATGGTAATTTGTATTTCGTGTACTTTTCTAGCTTTGTTTGCGAATTTTGGCTCGCATCGTACATCGCAGTAATATATGTAATTGTTAACAAAGGAGAAAATCGTTTCTTGTCGACGCAGCCTTAACGGGTCCCGGCCGGCAAACACCAGCACACATATGACAGGAACTACCCAGAGGAGTGGGCACAACGCAACAGGTGCTTAGTAACGAAATGGCAAAAAGCACCCTGGTTTGAGCCTAGCGTAGTCCTGTATCATTTACTAAACTGCGCAAGAAATATCAATTCATTTGAAGAAGCTGAATCGCCGATACCAGCTTTATCGTTAAATACGGTCTAAAATTGTTTTCTATTGACTAATGGATGTAATTTTTGAGAGAAAGTATTATCAAGTACATTAGAATAAAGGTAAAACAAAAAATTAATAAGACGATTAAAACTATTTGAGTGATTAAAATTAATAAATGACGAAGGATTTCTTCAAGTTGCTTGATTTGGTCGCCGTTTTATTGGAATAAAATCCCGACAGGCCTTTCCACCCTGGAGGTCAAATCGCGGTGCATTACACTATCCATCATTTCCTATATTAGATCTTACAAAAATCAGTTTTAAAGACAAGGGTTTGTAGGGAAATGTTATTTTCCTTATTTGTGCCTCTGAAAATGTCCCGGATTCATCGTCCATCACACTAGCCCAAAAATAACATCGTATTCGGTTGGCTGCGAAAAAAATAACGATTTTTTCTTTCTCATTCAAGATGATTGTAAAACTACATAGGTATTGCAATAGCTACAAAACAAAGGTACAGAAAAATGAGTACTTAGTATAATATCTGCAACTTGTTTGAGGTGAGGACCGAGTTTTGAATAGTGTAATTTACCCCAATGTTACTCAAAACTTGTGTTGACACACGAATTAACAGTCGTAAGATCCTGCAGTATCAGACACTAGATTCTAAACGCAACTGGGATCAGTTTTAATCCTACTTGAGTTATCTATATTATAATTCAAATGTTGGTAAAACCATGATTAATGGTAACATGATTGGTAGTATGTACAAGTGGTGACAACTCGGCAAATGTGTAATATGAATTTGTAGGTTTGAACAAACTATCGAAATACTTGATATTTTAATATTAGAAAACCTGAACTGTAACTAGTTGGAAGTTTGTTTCGCTGAATATTTTACTGCACAGTTTAGAAAATGGCAAAGTAACTAATTACAACTTTGATATTCATTTTCTTTCTTAGCTTATGCATAATGTTGATACTAAATGAGACTAAAATCAGTTTTGTAATGATTCACACAAATGAAGCAAACGATAAATATAATATCTACAAAATAATCATAGAACAGCAAAATTCGCTATTCCTTTTAAATTGCCGAGATTAGAAAGGAACTCCTAAAAACGATCAAAATTTTGCACTTCAAAAGGATACTTTCCATAGCTGACACAGACATATCGTTCCCCGTTTTGAATATTTGTTTTAAAATCAAGAAATAAAATAAATGCGTTCTTCACAGAACAAAACCACAATTTTTGCAATTGAATCAGCTGAATGACTCATTTTTGACAGCTAATAAAAAGATTTTTTCTTCGATGTAACCAAGGTTCCCCACAGGCAACTTTTCCCCAACTGCAATGACAATTTTTGCCATTGCCGGAAAAAATTGACCGTGGAGAATAACAAACTTGTTCGACAATAATCACCTAAAATATTACCAAGGCTGTGACTGCCAAGGGGCCTGTGCTAATACTGGCTGGCTTGATTAGAATACTGTCGCTGTCGCATCAACTGTCAAGAGTTAAGGCCGTATCAGAACCTAAAAATATGCAGCGTGCAGCAGCAGCACCAGAGCAACATGCTGCAGTCGGTATCAGATACTAGTCTTTTCCGCTGTGCAGCGCACTTTTTATTTGATAGCTAAAGGCCCAATCATATAGCAGAAACGAAAACGAACCGAAACGAAAACGAAATGAACTTGAAAATGATAGCGATTATATAGGTGCGTGAGCGAATAGGTTTTTGACATTTGTTGACAAGTTCTGCATTGAGTAGAAGAATTTTTTATTTTCGATAAATACATCTATTATAGAATTTATATAATTTATGGCGGATGTCGACAAATCACAAGAGAAATCAAAATTTAAATTTTTTCACCTTGTATTCACTGAATTCTTTTAAAATAACTTCTTTTTCGCTCTTTCAACTACTTTAAATTGGAAAACAAACTGTCTATCGAACTGTCAAAGTAACGGGCTGAATAGCTGAAACGAATACCGAAATGAAATAAATTTATATCGTTCGTTCTGATTCGGTTCTGTTCCTTTATATAACCGCGTTCATACATTTTCATACGATTTATTTCATTCTTTTCGTTTCGGTTCGTTTTCGTTTCTGCTATATAATTGGGCCTTAAACCTCAAATTAAAAATTTAAAAATTGCACTAGTTCTACCAATTATTACTCCATGTCCTTTTAAATAATTTAAAACAAAAAATTCCGCGTCTCCTTGTTTAAAATCACTTGCCGCATTACGAAGTGTCAAAAGTGCTGCATGTATATGCAGCAAAATTAGAATTTGAGATGAAAATGCAGCACGCTGGCCTGGTGCTGCTTTGCTTGTCATTTTACCAGCCTCAGCCAATAGAAACACTTGTCGTTGCAGCGCTGCATAGGTTCTGATACGGCCTTTAAAAGTTGTGTTTTATGAGCTGCTCTAGGTTGAGATATCTCAGGAAAATGTGTTTCATGAGCAATTCGGTTGCTCTAACTTGCCTGAAGTTGCTCTGATTTGTGTTTCATGAGCCTGCTCTAAGTTGAGCTAGAGCACGGTTTTCTGATCTACCTTTTTTGGTAGAACAACTTCGGGCAAGCAATCAGCTGTTTGTCAACTGTCACAAAACCGGCAACGATATAAAAGCGAAATATCTGAATCGGATAAAAACCATATCTCAATCAGACGAATCCATCAAACGCTTCCATTAATTGAGTTAATAAATATTTTTCTTTTTTTTAGTAGCTATATATAAAATTAAAATTTTCACTTTAAGAACTGACAGGTTGAGCTTCTGACTGGTTGTTGCCTGAAAAGTGTTTCGAGATTTCTTGCTCTGAATTGCTCCAACTTGCTGTATTGTTTTTTGACAGCTGCTCTACTGTGAGCTGCCTTGAGCTGCTCTGCTTTTTTTCGGTCTCATTCTGTCACACAGCTAAAATAAAATGTATGAAATTCTCGGTAAATCTATAGAGTAGCAGTACCCATCTCCGATTTTTTTAAATTTTTTATATTTTATGTATTTTGATGCGTAGAATCCATTTTTGGAAAAATTAATTGCCGCTGACGCACCGTTTCGCCGTTATTCAATTTTGAAGTTGCCAAATTTCGGTTTTTTGGAACGTCACAACTGCCATATTTCTTCTCCGATTTTTTTGAAATTTATATATTTTATGTATGTTGATACTTAGAATTCATTTTCGGAAAAAGTAGTTGTCGCCGAGGTACCGTTTGTTTTTTATTTAATTTCAAAGTTGCATAATTTTGGTTATTTGTAAAATGATAACCGCCATATTTACCATACCGCCATATTTATTTAGGTAATTATTCTCAATCAAAATCATTTTCGGTTTTCCATCCTGTAACCATGGTACTGCAACAATGTGTAAGAGTTCGAAACGTTCGTACGTTACTAGTGGAATCTTTAATTTGAAGATAATACATGTAGGCGTGATTCCTGTTTCAATCAATCAATCGTTATAAGACTATATAACTCTAAAATGCTGTTCAAGATCAAGTCAAGTCCTCAGTCCGACATGTAACACGACTAACTGAATCGAAGCATGTGTAGGTAATTGGCAAACTGATTTGACAGTTGGGGTTTCAGGTGTCAAAAATATTTTTTTTTCTGAATGCATGGAATAATACATACAATTCATTGTGAATTTTAGGCTTTAACATTTTGGACACTAGCCGGTTTTGAAATCAAACAAAAGACGGCAATCAAATATATAAAATCCACATTGATTATCTAGATAATCAATGTAATCTACAGGTTTCATAATTTAATTTGTGTATATTCGATAACATGAGACTCACGGTGTATTTCATTCCATATTCAGCAACGAAACTTGACCAGGAAAAGGTTCTGACCTGCAATTAAAGAGGACATCTTAAATCACGCAAAACAACTTTAATCTTGAATAATAAATGGATCTAATCTCGAGTTAAAATATGGAATGACTCTTGATATTAACTCCTCAAATGTTATACTAAGATAAATGATTGTAAGATGGCAGAACGTTCAAAATTTAAGCTGAGGGAATGTTAATGCGGCCCAAACTAGTTCTGTTGGCAAGTAAGTTTATATGCATACTTGAAGCCGTCTTCAATTCGACTTGAAAGTTATGTAACCTCAGATCGACTTCAAGTCAGCTTGACTCAAGTAGATCCGAAAAAATTGTCGGATCGACTTAAGGTAAAGTCATGTAACCCCTGCTTCAGCGCTTCAATTTTACCATTAGTTCTCCGTTGTTTGTTCAATTCAGTTCCTGTGCAATTAACTTAATAAATTTATTTTATTTATATAAGCTGCACATAAATGAGAAAAAGCATTTCTTCCATCACGTATTTCGAGGCAAACTTATGCAAAGTGTCAAATATATTTCAAGCCAGCTTGAAGTCAAGCCATGGAGAATATACAAGCTCTCAAGTAGGTAAGTTGTCGCCGCGGATTTAAATGTCAGTTCAAGATCAAGTCAAGTCCTCAGTCCGACATGTAACAGGACTAACTGAATCGAAGCATGTGTAGGCAATTGGCAAACTGATTTGACAGTTGGGGTTTCAGCACGGTATACAGAAACAAGGTAATGTAACAGAGCCTGACAGCTTCGAATATCGTAGAAATTTCGTGCCGAGTGACGTCAGCACTAATGTAGAAACAACAACACAACTCCGATTTTATATGGGAAGAGCGTGCCAAGTGACGTCAGCACTCAAATGACATTTCTCCATTACATTACCTTGTTTCTGTATACCGTGGGGTTTCAGGTGGCAAAAATATTTTTTTTTCTGAATGCATGGAATAGTACATACAACAATTCATTGTGAATTTTAGGCCTCAACATTTTGGACGCAAACCTGTTTTGAATTCAAACAAAAGACGGCAATCAAATATATAAACCACAGGTTTCATAATTTAATTTCTGTGTATATTTGATAATCCGAGACTCACGGTGTACTTTATTCCATATTCAGCAACAAAACTGGACTGGAGAGAGACGCCTCTCATAACGCGAAACCACTTTAATCTTGAATAATAAATGGATCTTATCTAGAATTAAAATATGGAATGACTCGTGATTCCTGAAATATACAAGATGAAACGATTGTAAGATGGTAGAAGGTTCGAAATTTAAGTTGAAGGAATGTTAAGTTTGAGGTTTGAGCTTAAAATGGTTTCGTACTAATTATAACTTTAATGAAATCTTCTACGGTACGATTTATGGGATGAGACAACAAGGTAGGCCGAACCACCGATTTAAAGTGGTGCAGACGCGGGCCGCCAGAGTATAAGGTTGCCAAACTTCAGTGGCTGTTCGTAAGGTTCAGGATAAAGCTGGTGACATATACAAGCGTACATGCATTGCATTCAGCGGCTCCTTGATATGCGGAGATTTTCCACTGACACATAATTGCATGGTTGCGTTCCGTCCCGGCTCTCACAGATAGCCCAAAAATCTGAGTAACGAGTCGCATGTGTTTGTTGTGTATGCTTGTGTGTCCTATGTCGAATGCGGCAATGCAGAAAAAGTTGAAAGTAGCCCGACATTTGCGTGGCATGCGGAACATTCACGGAATATTTCGTCAGGTCGCATTTGAATACACACACTTCTATATTATCTGTCAACGAATGCAACGCATGTACGCTTGGATATGTCACCAGCTTAAGGGAAGCAATGCGTAGGACGTCAAAGCTAATGTGCGCCGCGAGCGATAAAAGTAAAGGTTTCGACGGATTTAATTAAAAAAACTGAAAAATAACAAACGAATTAAGTAATTAATCCCATGCAAAATGTAAAAAACCGTACTCCCAATCCATTTTGTTTTTATTTTAATATAATTAAAAATAATATAGTAAGATACAGTGGCGAACAGAAGTGTTTCGTATTTTTATTTTATTTTTAAAAATTGTAAAAAATTCTGTACCAAAACATTTTATTGAAATTTCATAATAAATTATTTCTACAAAAAAAGTAACAAAAAAGTGAAATACATAATATACAGAATTCACAAATAACAAAAGGCTACGTATGTACACTTAAAATTTTTTATTATTATTTTTTGTAGAAACAATTTCATCATGCAATCTTAATATAATGTTTTTGTACAAACGATTATTAATTATTTTGTAATATCACAATTTTTTTATGCAATAGTTAACGAATTTTTTGCTATTTTATATGGTGTAAGTTGACTTTTGTTCGCCACTGTATAACAAAATTCAAATATCTCTCTATCCCTTTTAAATATCCTTAAAGAGAATCATAAAAAACATAATGGAAGGTACAAAGTTATCAGGTTATTGAGTGAAATTACGCGGCCATTCCTTTGGACCTTAGAATAGAGAACTACAGGAACGGCCCTCGGGTATAAAATCCGTGTATGGGAGCGTAGTGAAATCGCTATCAGTCAACTGTCAAATTGGTACAATTTCTTGTTAGTTAACTGTCAAATTTTCCCGCGGCACTTTCTTTAAAACGAGTTTTTCTATAAAATTTATTTACAGTTTTTCGCAATACTAATTAAAAACAAGAAAGAAAGTTTAAAGAATTTGTTTTTGTCAATTAGAAGTTGTTACGAGTGAATTTTCAGTGAAAAAAAGTGCAATGAAGTGTGCAGTTTGAATTTCACTACGCTAAAATTCTCCGAGGGCCCTTCCTGTAGTTTTGTATTCTAAGCTTCGGACTCACGTCAAACCTGTCTGTGTATGATTTGAGTAATACACGATGGCACCTAATTTTCTGCCTCTTTTCCGTGTAACGATTCTATTGTCTATGTGGTTGTGTACAAAGCAACAAAAATTCTCATAATTTTCGCAGCCCCAGAGAACAAAATTATGCTTGTGTTAGTGCAATTTGCTGTGAGACCGACAAATGCCCCTCCTTGTCTAAAAAACCGATTTATTGAAAGTGATTGGGCATATTCACACGTTGCCATAAGTGTGGTGAGTAAAACCGGTTTTATTCAACTCCTAGCAACTCACACGGTGCGTAAATTATGGATAGTAAAATTGAATGCTATACAGGAACATTTAAATGTATTGCAGATGAAATTTACTTGTTAGAGAAAAACAGAGCTAAAGAATGCTAGAGAAAGAAGTAACTTTTTATATGTGTGCTAGTTTTCACGCGTTTGGTTTTGCGTGAAAAATGTACTTTACATTCAAAATTATTTTTTACTTTTTAGTTCATTTTAAAATCAAAGCGTATTTTTTAGTTTTTTAAACTATATATTTTTTATTTTCTATTTTTTAGTCTATCGCCATTTTGTAGAGACCGCCATATCGGATTTAAAATGACGTCACACAGTTTACTGTACTATACTCGTCGTACGCTTTCATTTGATATCCATACCGAGGGCGTTGTAAAGAAAAAGATAAAGCGCCATTTTGTGTTGACCGCCATTTTGAATTTGGAATCACGCCACACAGTTCTGTATTCTAATTGTCACACCCTTTCATTTGATACCCATACCGAGGGTGTTGTAAAGAAAAAGGTAGTCCGCCATTTTGTGTTGGCGGCCATTTTGAATTTTGAATGACGCCACCGAGCTAATAGTATTCTACTTGTCATTTCCTTTCATTTGATACCCATATCGAGTGGGTTGTAAAGAAAAAGGTAGGCCGCCATTTTTTGTTGGCCGCCATTTTGAATTTTGTATAACGCCACATAGCTAATTGTATTCTACTTGTAATACTCTTTCATTTGATACCCATGTCGGGGGTCGGGGAGTAAAATTGCAAAATTCGGCCGCCATCTTGGAACCGCCATCTTGATTTTTTTTAAAAATGGTCAGATTGCATTGTCACGCGAACTATACATATGTGCAAAATTTCAAGTGGGTCAAAATCAAGTTGCAAGATTTGTTTACATGAAACATACAACATACAAGTCAAGCTAATATAAAGCGTATAATAAAAATCTGTACATTGCTTGTTTAGTGTTTCCAGAGGAGGAAATTTATTAAGATTTTTTTTCTGATTAATCTTAATATATTTAAATTAATTTTTATAAGTTGCGTATTTGGTCAAGGGAGCAGTGCTTCCTTTGCTTCCAAAGAGGAACCGCCACTGCTAAACTGGATGACATAGGCTCAGAACAGGGTTTTCAGATTTGAGAAGAAACCGTTGTAAGTCTTACATGTGTGTATGTATAATTGTCATTTGAGAAATTGCAATAACTATTCAAATGCTGTTCTATTTAATTTTTTTTTATTTTATTATATGTATAGGTACGTAAAGTTAAACCACAGACTACTATTTCTTATGCAGATGTTGTGTCTCTACCAAGATTTTAGTTGGGATTTATTATAAGTCCCAGTGTACAACTTTCGATACAAACTTTTACGCAGCTATCCGCGCAGTGGCCCAAGTTCTCTGTCGACAGGCAAATGAAGAGGAGGACGGAGGGGAGGGGGAATCGTAACGGTTTAGCCGCTAGGGCATTGTGAAGTTTTTTTTTAGAGTTTTGCATATCACCCTGTATTTTTGTAACCCTATGACCTATTTTCATGAATAATGTATCAGTGTACGCAAAATACTCCCACCTATCTAAAACTGTAAAAGTGAAGATTCTACCCTACCAACTTCCAGAGTAATGAGTCATCAAAATCAAAATTGTGCTTTTTTCAACGAAAATATCAACTTCAAATACCCTTTTCCCCAAAAAATACGTAGTTAATTGTTGCAGTGAAAACTCTACATGAGAGATGCAAATTATAGAAAATGTCAGTCAAGTTATCTTTGCTATTTTGCTTTTGGATGACAAGTACTTCTGTTTTAAGTTTCAATAAATAATTCTTAATTTTCGGCTTGTTTTCTTCCTTTGTCTACTGCAAATCTCAGCTTTTGAGAGTGTTTTATTTTAAAACGCTTAAAACGTTTTATTTTGACGTCACCCATTTGATTAACATTGTAGACATATTTTAAACGCTTTTAAGTGTTTTAAAAGTGGGTGACGTCAAATGGGTGACGTCAAAATAAAACGTTTTTTATTAAGGCCCAAACATATAGCAGAAACGAAAACGAACCGAAACGAAAAGAATGAAATAAATCGTATGAAAATGTATGAACTCGGTTAGATAAACAAACAGAACCGAAATGGAACGAAAGATATAAATTTATTTCATTTCTGTATTCGTTTCAGCTATTCAACCCGTTACTTTGACTGTTCGAGAGACAGTCGACATTTTCTCTCTACTCCTGTTTACTGGTCGCACACTCCAACGACGGGTTTGTTTTGGTTTGCTTATATGGTTTATCTTTTTAATTAAAAGCAGAGTTAACAGTTCAAGCACGACATCCGCCAAAAATTATATAATATATACATATGTATTTATGGAAAATAAAAAACTCTTCTACTCAATGCAAAACTTGTCAACAAATGTTAAAAACCGATTCGCTCAGGCACTTATATAATCGCTATCATTAATTCATTTCGTTTCGGTTCGTTTTCGTTTCTGCTATACCTATGTTTGGGCCTTTAAGCGTTTTGAAATAAAACACTTTTACAAGCTCAGATTTGCAGTGTCAATATAAAATCCTATCAGGCTATGGGCAGGCGGTAGTAAAGGTTTCTGCATCTCCGCCTAGATCTAAGTCTTGAGGTATTTAATTTGCATCTTGATACTCGTATTCAAATTGCTCGCAGATCTTGCGAGAAACACAGAGACTGATGCGATGGGTTCTATGTTATGCCAATAATCACAGGTTTCCAGGTCCTAAGTCAGTGATAGAACTGCTTCCTTATTTTTGATTTCCTTTTGATTTCGTTTACATCCAAAACAATTTTGTTTTTTTCAAAAAAATTTAATAATAATCTATTTATTATTTACGACATTCAGTATTTCATCGCAAACTTTTTTTTCCCTTTCACCAACTGTTTTTTTTCTCGCCTCCCCCGTTTTTCAAAAAAAACCTCTTGCCTAACCCCTTTCAAAATTTTTCAAAAAAATCGGAATTGCAAAGTGCCTTTAAGGTGGATACTATACTATATACTACTATACTATACTATACATATATCCGACAGACCTTCCACTACATCTATTGCATATTACCAACTGGTTAATATTTTAATAATTGTGGCAGTTGTTGGGCAAAAAAGTTTTACTTCTAAAGTGTGGTCTTAAGCACACTCATATTTTTTCTTATATGCGCATTCGAAGAAAAAATTCAGTCTTCTATTTTATTTATGTGCTATTTTTGGAGACATTGCACTTGATTAATTTGGCTGAAGATTTCCAAAAAGAAAACTGAAAAACACAACCAAAAATGTTCAAAATACTCTAGACTCTTCTGGCTGAGGATTTTCCAAGAGAGAACGAAGTGAAAAACACAAACAAATATGCGCAACAAATTTTGGATTGTTTTAGCTTGCGTTTTTACTTCGTTCTCTCTTCGAAAATCCTCAGCCCAGGGTTACCAACTCATCAAATTGTTTACCCCTAAAAACAGGTCGAAATACCCCTAAAGTCATTGTTAAAGAAAAAAATGTATATGTTGTTTTAATATTTTAGGGGAATATTGCCGAAAATGGTGCGGCGTCTATACGGTCGTTAATAACGGGAAATAATTGCAATTTCTATAGCCTGAGCCTAATATGACGTACCGTAGCGTAAAGGGCCTGTTACATAGTCGCGTTGCGTTGCGTTGCTTAGCTCCTGTCAAAGTTAAAACAATGGAATTAAATGGAGCTTGCTACATTGGAAAGCAAAGCAACGCAACGCGAGAGTTAGAGACTTTCAACTTTTCTGCTTAGCTAAGCGAGGCATAACCTAAAATATGATCGTTTCAGTTGGCGCTAAAAATAATTAACGCTTTAAAGGTTAAAAACTATTGAATAAGTTGGTTAGATCTTAAAAATAAGCATTAATTCTGAATAATTACTATCAGTGACAACACATTTTTCATACATTTCGTCAAATAACTCAACGCAAAGCTAAGCTGCTATGTGACTAGCCTGCGTAACCGCGAGGAAAGGTCATGCTGAGCTAAGCAGCGCAGCGCAATGCTGCAATGTAACTGGGCCTTAACTGTATGTAACCTCAAGGGTGCATGTTACACTGTCCATCATTTCGTTTATTACGCCCATATCCAAACCGGTTTTTTTAGGCAAGGGGTCAGAGACTCACCCATCCATTACACTAACCCAAATATAACATCGCACTGGGAGTCTGCGAAATCTACGAGAAATTACCCTTCCCATTCGCGTTTATTGTACAACTACAAAGGCATCACCAAAGTCTAGATATTAACAAGTATTGGAGTGAAATTACACGCGGCTATTCACTTGGACGGCCTATCACTTTCCCAGACTCACTTTCAAATATTTCCAATAGACCGGTTTTTTAGACAAGGGGGCGCAGTGAAGGGTATGTGTTGAGCCTCACTTGTAAATCCAAAAAATGTTTCGGCCTCACAGCAAATTACACTAACCCAAGCATAATTTTTTTCTCTGGGGCTGCGAAAATTATGACAATTTTTGTTGCTTTGTACACAACAAAATAGACAATGATGCAAGTTACACTATCCATCACTTCGTTAATTACCCCCATACACAAACCGACTTTTTAGGCAAGGGGTCGCAGCGAAGTATGCAAATTACACGCATGGCATATACTTCCCTGCGACCCCTTGCCTAAAAAATCGGTTTGTGTATGGGGGTAATAAACGAAATGATGGATAGTGTGACTTGCATCATAAGAATCGTTACACGGAAAAGAGGCAGAAAATTAAGTGCATCGTGTAATACTCAAATCATACACAGACAGGTTTGACGTGAGTCCCATGTAAATGGCCGTGTAATTTCACTCTTTTATCTTCATCAAGCCCATCGAAACTACAGGCCTGGAAGCAGACTTTTTGGTTGTTTCTGTGCCAGGCTCAAAATCGTCTGACAGTTGTTGAATTAACATGGCCGAAGCCGTACGAAGCAATTTTTTAACTTTGTTTTTGCAATAAAAAGTGGTAAAATATTGTATTTTATCACTTTTTACTGCACACGGATTATCAGTGATAAGTTATTTAATGATCTGAGTCCATAAATTAGAAAAAAATGAGTGGTTAAGTGTATTTTAAGAGTGTTAATTGATTAGGTGACCATTTTTGTTTACATTCGCGGTGGTTTTTTTGTGTTAATTTAGCGAAAAAATGTTGAATTTGTGTAGTACAGTAAGTCATATTAAGTTCAGGCTTATGACCGGAGAAGTTGCTCGTGAAGAACCGAGGTCATGTTGGTACCACGTTAGGTCTTTTTTGGTTCAGGCTATTCAAATTACTCCCACAACAAATCAGAATTTGAAAAACAAGCTAAGAGAAATGACGTATTTAAATTCTCGTATAACTGTTTCAAATATTTCAGAGCATTGTTACAACACCCCTAAAATTACCCCTAAAAAATCCCTATCCAGCATTTTTTCCCCGCAAGTTAGCAACCCTGCCTCAGCCAAAACAGTCAAAATTATCTTGCGCAGATTTGTGTTCTGGCAAGCCCATCTCAAGTAAAGACCTGGAAGTTGCCAGGACTACTAACACTAATGCAGCTGATGGTGGTCCCAAAATAATGACAGATCGGAATAAATATTATGGAAAGCAGTTCATTTGAGAAGTTTTCAGTATATTTTTGCAGTAAAAAGTTATAAAATAATATACTTTATCACTTCAAACTGCAATAGGACTACCAGTGATTAGTGTTTTAGTGATTTAATTAAGAAAATTAAAAAAAATTGAGTGATTAAGTATGTTTTAAGTGTGTTAATTGTTAAGGTGACCAATTTTGTTTACATTCGCGGTGATTTTTTCATGTTTATTTAGGGAAAAAATGTTGATTTTGTGTGGTATTCGAATAAAAAGTGGTTTTAAACTGATTAAATATTATTATGGAATAGTTATTAAAAACATAAGTGAAGCAAAATTTGAAGGAAAAAGTTATTGTTATTCATGTTGTGTGGTGGTATTTGCACTTTACCATCGCACTCAAGCTTTTTACTGTAAAGTTCTAGCTTTTTACTGTAAAGACGGTTCTGTTTCAGGATAAAATTCTCTTGGTTTCGAATTTCGAAACTCAAAATTTTTTCCAGGTAAATTTTTTTGAAAAAGTTTTAACTCTCCAACCTCCGATAAAAAGTTTATAATATAAAAGCTGGATGCTAAAAAAGCACTTACCATGATGTACTAATGCACATATATTTTACAAAATGAATTGTTTTCAAGTTTTATTAAGAAAAACGTTCGGTTATGAACAAATTAACATGCGATTCTCGTAAATTCATTAAACTTTATATTCAACAAAACATGGTGTGTAAACGAACTAACTGACTTTCTCTGAACAAAAAGCCATCGTCAATTTCATTCGGTTAAAGAGCTGAGCTGGATTCGCACAAATAAAAGCTCCATACTCTTTTTAAGTGAATTTCTGACTGAGCAGAGTGCAAAAACGAAGAGATGCGATAAAACTCGCCATTGCCATCGAATTTTCTGCTGTTTTGATATTGTTCATTTTTTCAAGTGAATTCAGCATTTTAAAGCCCCTCATTGCTGAAAATATACGAATTTTTAAAATAGCTGAATCTGCAGAATTCCATCTCCCACTTTTCAGCGGATAATTTTTTTCTCCAGGCTTAGCGAAAATGCTTCCTCCTTGGTAAAGAACTTCTCCTGAAGCTGAATATTACTGCGCAAGCTTGGTTTTGATTGCGTTAACTGCTGAACCGCTGGAATATGTTCGCGGCCTATATTGAACAGATTCTTTTTAATTTAATTTTTTTACCTTAATTTTTTGTTACAGACGCAGACGTCCACTGGTCGACTTGATTCGCAAGCCTAGTAGTTTATTCGACGAATAAACTTCCTATTAATGGTCACCCGACTGCGTTCTGCTGGTTACCCTGAAAAAGTAAATAAATCCAATTTCGTATTTATGCTAAAGCAAAATTCCATACAGTTATTTCCTTTGCTTTAGTTTTTAATTGTAATTTAGGCTTTTCAACCTCTTAAAAATATACGTTTCCCCGTCCTCGCTCAATAGTGCACACCACTATGTTTGCACTAGTGTTTACGTACATTTTCGGTTCCTCCAAGTCCAAAATGGCTGAATTGAATATTGGGCTTACATTCTGATTTCTGAACTTTTTACAGCAACAGCGTCATTCCGCAAAGATATGCCAACGCCAACTTGGCGAAGACGAGCTTCCACCAGTTTATCCGGCACTTGCCTCGTCAGTTGTCAGTTTCTCGTGTTCCGTGGATGTTGTGTTCTGTTTGCGATACGGAAGTGAAGTCCACGGTTTAAATATGATCGCCCGCGCTTTAACAGTGTATTTAATAAAATTTGATTCATATTCGTAAAATATTCGACGTTGATTAAATCTTTCATATCAAAACCCAAGTTTCCATAATTGTTCGTTTTGCTTGTGATCTTTGTAAATAAAAAAATAAATAATAAGCGTTAAAGAAAATGAAAAAAATATAATATTGGCAATGGTGAATTGTGTGCACTGAGTTAAAAGAGTTCTTTGTTAGTGAAGTTTTAAAGTGAACGTTTCATGCAAGTTGAGCTAAAGAAGTGCATTCCAAGTTCCAACCAGTTCTGCAAGACTATACGATGTGTTGAAAAAAAATCTGAAGGTAGTGTGCGTGCACCTAACGTCTATGGCGGATATGTTTACATTTAGCTTGCTTAATAAATCGTGAATAAATATACGTATACAAAACCATTCAGATTAAAGAAAAGTGAAGGTAGAGAACCTTTAAGTAGTGTCGGCACCGGCTTGCAGTGACGTCGGTATTTCGGTGGTTATTTATTTATCGTTCTCCGTACAAAGGAATTTTATATTTTACGTGAAGTCTCTCGTTCGACCAACGCGATTCTGTCGGTAGTGCTGCTGCTTGCCTTATCGTATATATAGATCGGTGTATTCGAGACAATCCAGCTGCACCAGACTACTACTTAGGGATTTACACGGCTGTTCCTACCTCTGCATCTACCTATATCAAATCTTGTCATCAAGGCAAATACCTCAAGGAATTGATTTTATAAGTGTGTTAGTTGGATATTGTGAATTAATCGCCACCGCCAGTAGGATTTATGGAAGGACGACCCTTCTAAGGGTTACTTTTGAATAAGTAAATAAAATTTCAGTTCATTTTGGATATATTGGAAATAAAAACGGCAACCTTAACTGCTGATTTGCTTCGAGGTAAGCATTAAATCGCAGTAATGTTGGCATAAACATATGTGGAATGAAACCCACAACTAAAATTTTACGATACATTCACATTTACTGTTGTAATTTATCAATTTTTTTATCCTATCATAATCTCTCATCTGTAAATAAACCTAATATAGGCACTTTTTAGGCCGTTATAATAAGTTTCCTTAACTTATGCTTAAATGAGATTTGTCAAAATGTGGGTTTAGCTTGCGTTTGTTGGGAAAAGTTATATTAGGAAAAGAAACTACGGCCACCTTTGGTCTAATGGAAATGAGAATCCAGTAAAAGAAGGGATAATGAATTCAGGTCATAGTATGTGGAATAAAGTGAACCTAGATTTATTAACGCATATTTATTTTGTATCATAGATAATAATTTAAGCATATCTACCTATGCTAATGGCAAATTGAGTTTGTAGTCCCTAGTAGTTTGGGGTTATTTTTTAATGAAAATATGGGGAACATTACTAAAATATTCAGGTTACATGTAAAGAGTGTTGTTTAAGTCTTATAATGTGAATTAAAGTTCGAAATTATAATAAAAATTTAATTGTTATCAATTTCTTTATGTAAATATTAATTGAAAATTTAAATATATGTGCTCCTCCCAATGTTACTAAGGCTTCGATGCTGTTTAGTTTTAATATCGCTTATTACCAATTATAAAGATTGTGTGTTAAAAGAGATTGCTGATTACAAGTAATCATACAAAAAAAAATTAAGCAAATATAAAAATGCTAAAAAATATAATAAAATTAATGTTTCAAAAATGCCACAATTTGGATATTCGAAAAGTAAATAGCAATCTCATTTTCATTTATGTTAAATGGAGTAAAATTTGGGATTTTGAAACTAAAAGCAAATCATGCAATTAGTGGAGGAGCGTTACACTTTTATCTCGGGACCGGTCAAAAATACTCCGATTTTGATGATTTTTTTTTGAAATGTAGGTAATGAAAAACAATTCAACCTCTACAATTCAAAAATTGACGCTCTTTGCGTTTTTTCAATTATTTCAATTTTTTCAATAGAATAAATAATACAGTGCACTAAGAGTTAGAATCTTCGAACAATGTCAATGATATTAATACCTATACGCTTATTACCGATGGTGGTGTACTATTACATCGCGTTAAATGGCAAATTAATGACAAATTCTCATCAATATTTGATAGTTATGTTAGAGTTCTTAAGAGACACTATGGTAATAATATAATAGTTGTATTTGATTGTTATGAAATGGAAACTACCAAAGTTCCAGAAAAAAAACGTCGAGCTTTAAAAGAATCTTCGGTCAACTATGCTGAATTTGTTCAAGCGGTCTGACCTAAAAATATGAGGTATAGGGGTGTAGTATAATAGGCCAAATGAATGGCCGCAGTACCTTTGGACCCAGTACCTCACACAGGGGGAAACTATGCTTTTGAAGAAGACATGCAATTGAAAGTTTCGCCAGAGAAATTTCTTGCGAATGAAAATTATAAAGCTAGATTTATTTCTAAGTTAATACCTCAATTAACAATTACGAAAATAAGAACTAAGCAAGCAGATAGTGATGCGGATAGATTAATCGTTACTACAGTACTCGAGTCTTCACCCTCCGATTTTATTGTGGTAGCTGAGGATATTGATGTGTTGATGATATTAATCGCTTTAACTCCAGATAATAAAGTAATTTATTTTTTGAAACCACCTAAAGGTAAAACGCCACAAAAAGTCGATTTGTCAGCCAGCCTCAACAAAATGCCAAAATGTAAAAACCACGTGCTGTTTTTACATGCATTCACCGGTTGTGATACAACATCATCATTTTATAATAAAGGAAAAAAGGAAAAATAAAATTCGCTCAAGAATTTGAGGAACAAAAAAATCTTGTGGATGCTGCGGAATTATTCAAGATACCAAATCAAAATTCAGTAGTTATTTATAAAGCTGCTATTAAATCTATTCTTTTTATGTACAATGCTTCTAAATCTGAAGTAAAGATCCGCTAAGATTTTGCAGAAATCGGCTCACAAACGAGGTTGCGAGTGCGTTATAGATATAAATACCAATTTTTGAACTATGCATTCTACAGACCTAAAATTTGGTAGAGATGTTTCTTTTGTTTTGTAGAGATCTGCTAAGAACGAGTAGTGCTACTTCTAAAGCCGGAACTACAATAGACGTGAAAGAACGTACGTCAATCCCTGCGCTCCGAGGGCTCCTATGTGAAAATAAGTGGTTGACTATAATAAACGTGCATCACATGCACTTTTTTTCGTTAATGTTTCGTTAAATGTAGTATAACGCCGTCTTATGTCAACATCGTAGCATATTATTTGTATTCAGACTTAAATTCAAACAATGTTTACTGCGATTATTATAGCCGATTGTACTTCAAAGTTTACGGTGACAGATACGTACTTACGTCTTCATTCGTAAAAACGTACGTCGATCTACATCTATTATAGTTCAGGCTTAATACTGGCCTGTTATATTTTTTTGATTCACCTGCTGGATCTGGAAAAGCATTTTTAATTAATTTGTTATTTGCCAAAATCAGGAATGAAAGAAGTATTAGAAGCTTAGTATGAAAAAGTATTGGAAGCTTCCTCAGGAATTGCAGCTACTTTAATTGATAGAGGTACAGCATACGTTCTGAGTCTAGTAATTTAAACATCTCCAAGTAAAGTGATATGGCGCATATTCTTAGAGAAGCGTGTATGAGATGAGTGCACTATGGGTCATAAGAAAAGTATTGAGGCTGTAAACAGGACGATGCAGGATATGGGAGGCTGCAAGCAACTCATGGAAGGATTAACTGTACTATTGTCCGGTGTTTTCAGACAGACATTACCTGCTGTAATGCGAGGAACACGTGCGGCTGAAGTTAAGGCCTGTATTAGGTCCTCTTTTTTATGGCCTAGTGTCAACGTGTTATCTTTGAGAATTAATAGGCGTGTTCATCTTCAAAATGACTTAAAAGTGGAAGAGTTTTCAAAACTTCTGATTAATATAAGGTCACGGAAAGATCCGGAAGTAGAGGGAAGAAAAAATATTCCGGATAGCCTTGGTGATATTATAATATTTTCGGATACCCGAATAGGGTGGAGTATAAGGGTAGAGCTATTCTCACTTCAACAAACGACTCAGCTAACAAAATCAACAACTTTCTTCTTCTTCTCTTTTAAGCTGACAACTGCACATGTGAAGTATGAATCTATGGTGTAATGGCACAAAAAAATGTTCAATTAGTTGTAAAGTATTTGATCTAAAAAAAATAGAGCACTCTAAAACCAACAACCACCAACTTTTATTTCCCAAGTTTCAAAGCAGAGAAGCATTACTTGAACGTATTTTTCTAGGAGCTTATAAGTTTCTTGTAACAACATCAAAATTACTATCTGTGTAATTTCTTTAATTAAGTTAATAAGTACTATTATTATTAGTATTAGAAAAGGTACTTCTTCTTTTTGTAGGACTCGGAACCGAATATTCTTGTCAGGTTTGGTCAATGTCCTAGCGTCAGTGCCGTATCATAGAACTGGGCGGATTAATGTTTTATATATTGACAATGTGCATTGTCTTGAGAGTTGTATGAATGTAGATTGTAAACAACGTATTCTGTTTATAAACAAATGCCGCATATCTTAAACATGGTTCGATTTAAAAATTTCTTATACTAAGCCAGTAAGTAGAAGTAGCGACCAAATTAGTATTGACCTTTTAAAGTTGTTCTCCTGCTAATGATGGCAGAAAAGCATTGCTTTTGTAAACATTTAAATAAATTCGGAAGCCTTTAAGTTAATTTACTTTTGGAACCAATATTCACCACTACAATATACGTTTAATATACTTTTCCTTTAAATTCATAAGTGGCATCAAAACAAGCTCGTATATGTAGTAGACAAATTAACATGCTTCTACAGTGATGTTGTTTTAGGCAATATAATAAAAAAACATTATGACCACTAGTGGAATGTGTGATTGAAATAAGATAAATAAGAATATAAATTACTTATACACAATCATTTTGAGACTATATTATAAGAAGAAATGCTACAAAAATTGACAAAATAATTTTGACGTCAAATTGCTACTTCTAGGCTAAAATCTTGTTATATTAGATTCAATAGTCACTTTTTACCTGAAAATTTTTCGGAAAAAGGTAATTAATATACCCTTACACTTCGAGCGGTGGGTCCTTGTTATCTATTTTTCTTAGGGTTTGATCTTTTGCGTAAATAAGGGCGATAACTGTCAGTCCAGTTGTCCTAAATTGAGGCAATATCTTTTGATTTTACCGACAATGAAAAAGTTTGGATCCTTTAAAGGCCAATTGTTAATGGAGAGCTATACAAATAAGACATTTTTTACTCTTTATTTTAAATCCTGGTATAAGTGAGTATGTGCAATACATTATCTATGCAAAAAATATTTCAACATGATTATGGGGCCACAACTCTAGGATTTTTTTAAGATTTCTCGCAATTTTCTGTTAATTAGGATTAAAGTGAGCTTAAATTATGGCAAATATTTAGTACACTAGTACCCATGCTCCATAAAAAGCGTACTTAATTTTTCAATTGCACCTTTTGTTTTAGAAGAACATATAAGGATGATTTGTAATTGAAAGTTCGACACCAGTGCTAATTTCACGATTTTCCTGAATCCTTGCGCATTTATACCAATGTTAAGATTCTAGTGGGGAGCTCCTAATTTTAGAAAAACGAAGAATATTTTTTAAATACTGGTATACATGCGCAAGGATTCAGAAAAATCGTGAATTTAGTATTAATGTCGGACGTAAAATGGCAGAATCTTCTTTTGGCTCTTCTAAAATTAGGCGTTCTGCAGTAAAATCTTGCTCTGCCCCCATCCCCCGGTTAGGATTTACCTTTTCTTTTTGGGGGCTATGCCCACCATACCCCCTTTTTGGGTTTATCCTTTAAATTAAACCACCCCCCTTTTAGAATTTAATCTTTCAATTTTTGGGGGGCTATGCCCCCCCCCCTCCCCATAACCCCCTCCGGCTTCTAAATAAGTGTTTTCAATATGGCGGTTATCACTTTTCTGCAAACCGAATTTACACAACTTTAAAAATTCATGACTCGAAAACGGTTAACGAGCGGCAATTTATTTTTCGAAAAATGAATTCTACGGACCAAAATACATAAATAAAAAAAATTGCAAAAAATTCGGAAGGAGTATACTAAATATTTACCAAATTAGTTTTTAACAGTTTAAAATATTTTAATGGTGCACTTATAATAATATTATTTCTAATTAATTGCAACGTCTGAACCTGTAAAAACTACCCCTTATTACGAATTTTGCAAAAAACAACTTGAAATTTTGGAATGGTGCATTGGTATAATGAATTAAATTTCCGCTAAATGTTTAGATTAGATAGTAGAATCGCCCCAAACAAATTTTCAGGTATTTAGGGTGATTTTTGAGCGCCCCGATAGTAGTTTCATTGTGGTTATCGGCGCTGTGGGGGTGAATTAAGGCTCCAGGCGAAAATTGCTTTAACATTTTTTGAGGTATTCAGTGCGATTTTTGAGCCCTCCGATATTAAATTTTACGCGGCTTGCACATATTTTTCTTATCACAACTTGGGGCGGGGGAAATTGGGGCTCCAAACCAAAAGTGAAAGCATATATATGTATGAATACATATGTTTTGTACATACATATATACATACGGTTATACATGTGTGTCATCTATGAGGATACGCTTAAAAATATATACATGCGGGCATATCTGTTTAGATGTGTTTCTGAATGCTGTTAAATTGTCGAGATTAATATAATTTACATGATTCGATAATTTCATTGAAAAACGCGATTGGTTTTTTAACGATACTTTCTCCACAATTTTGAAGCTATCTAATCGCTACAAAATTCAATTTGCAGGGAATTTCAAGGGCTTCAAGGGATGAACTGTCTTGAACCCTTACTTTTTGAGATGTTAAAGTTTAAATGGCTCGGGAAAGGTGGTCGTCCACTCACATGCAAACTTACAACGAAGATATCTCAATTACTTTTCATCGTACAGTACAAACAAAAACCAAAATTTTCTTCAAGAAAAGCCCTTCATTTTTGTACCTTGGCATTTTTTTCGTATCTCACTTAGTATTTTAGTTATTCCGGAAAACAGGATTTTTTTCAAAAATTTATTACTAACGTAAATCTAAATTTTTTTTTTCAAATATAGACATTCTAAACCGTTCAAACTTTTAAAACATATTGTTAATACCTAAACAAAGTGAATTGTACTTGGGTTTCGTTTACTTTCAATCCTTGCCGTGAAGCCATTGGTTTCATTGTTGCTTTTTTGGCGAAAAAGGGAGACAACATATTATTTTCATCAAAACTCCAGTTTTGATGCTAATGAATTTTACCAAAGCTCATTTTAAAGGTCTTTTCAAGTAACTATAAATAAGGTCTAATAAGTTTTTCTCCAAAAATTCGTCGTTTTGCCTTTATTGAACGTCGAATGGTGCGAGTTCAGTTTTCGGCGAGCAAACGGTCATCTTTAACGACGGATAACTCGAGTTGTGTTTCATCTACAGAAATAAATAAAACACCAATCGATTCGTTATTCTAAAAGCTTAATTTTTGCTACAATTGTTTTTTTTTCTGAAAAAACGTTAATATAAAGTTTATAAATTATTTGTGAAAAGCCGCTCTAAAACATGCATTTTTTAGATGAAAAATCAGCAATTTCAATCGCGAAAATAACTCAGAAAATATTGATTTAAAGAAAGACATTCAAATAATATTTTTTGCTTTCAATCCATACATCTATCGATTTCTGCAGTTATTTTGAATGTGCCAATTTCTTCCCCCTATAATGGTGTGGCCACACTACGCGGTCTTGGGTCGTACGCGCTTTTGCCTTTTTTTTTCATATGGAGTTTTATGACTTTTTTACGACTTTTTTACGACTTTGTCCATGGTAAAGGCCGTGCGGCCAAACAACGCGGACAAAAGGCTGTGGTTAAAAAGGTACATTGTGCGTCCACACACTATGAGCTTTTCAAAAGCGCGTACGCCGTTTCAAATGAGAATTGATTTTTTCTCACTCATGACTCAGAAAATTAAAAGATCACGCGCGCTTTTGGCTGGCCGTACGACCAAAAGCGCGTGGATTCTAAGTCCGCGTAGTGAGGACGGGCCTTAAGGGGTGCAAGGGAAAAGGCACACACATCAACACAATATAACTTTTGTTCCTTGAGCTTCTACTTACTTACTGTCCAAATTTCACGTCAATCAGTGCTGCCCGAAAGAATTCGTAGCCAAAGACCGCTATATCCACTGGACTAATTTACGAAGTGACAACGAATTTCACGGCTAATTAATTGCTTATAAAACCTGCAAAAATATTTATGCAATCAACTGAAATAAGTGAGCAAAAAAGATGTTCTGACATGGCCTAATAATGTAATATTATGTATCTTTAGATTTTAATCTTTTTTATAAACTGGTTAAATGTTTAATCTGGTAATGTTTTATAGTACAATAACAATTTCTTTAATTGTTTCTTAAAGAATAGAAAACTAGTCTGCGTTGCTGCCATTTTCTTCACCGTCGCGCGTCGTGATCCTTTGAGTCTTCGTTGTTGCTCTGACAAAACTTAAATAGAACAGCAAATAAAAAATATAAGAGTGTGCTTGAGACCACACGTTGTAAATAAAACTTTTTTTGCCGATAAATAATTGTGGCGTTCATTTTGAATGTGTCATTTAAATCGAAACATTTAAGAGTTAAGTATTGAAATGTTTTCGTCTTGACAAATTCGTTAGTTACTGGCAAATCAATATTAAAAACAATACTTTAGAAAAAATACATTCGTGGTGGGGTAGCCATTTTCAAAATTAATGGGCGGGGATGGGCCTAGCGGGCTAGTCTTGTAACTGCAGAAAATTCGGTTTCTATGGTAATAACGGTAAATTTTGTCAGGATTTTTAATTTCTGGTGGTTTTATCAAAGTTTAAACACTACTGGCTTTAGACGAGTTAAATTTACCCCAGAATTTTTCAAAATTTTGCAAAATTTTTCCCCAAAATTTCTGGGGGAACTATTCAGTTCGTTAAGGGGCAAACCAGTTGAGTTTTAAAAGTCTAGATATTTTTCAAAAACCAGCGTCCGTGTGAAAATCTGACAAGTTTCAGATATGTCTGAAGCCGCGTACACACTGGCCCAACGAAGACCAACGCACGACATTCGGCGGGGGCTATCACATGTTCGTTGGAGTCCGGAGATACGTCAAGGTTAACGTTCGTTGGGGCCTGTATTCGGTTTAGTTGCATCGGAGGATCTATATATCTGATGACGAGGAAATAAAAATTTCGAGTTTCGCATACCTTAGGGACATCCATAAATTACGTGAGGTGATTTTGGCGATTTTTCGACCCCCCCTCCCCCCTTGGTGAGATGTCGTGAGATTTGGCTCGACCCCCTCCCCACCCCCTCAATCTCACGTGAGATTTTTAAAATTTTAAAAAATTTGTAGGTTTTACACTATTATGCGTATTTTTAGTGTAAATACCTTAACCTGTGCTTGATTGCATTTAGAAATCATAATTTGTGTTGAAGAACAGTACCATAAAATCATAACAGCACCAACTCGGCATGCACCCAATATAAATTACAATACCTGTGGATTCCCATTTAGCAGGTGATTCTGCCTACCCTTTGGAAACCAACCTCAGGGTGCCTTACAGGGATAATGTTTTCTTAACAAGAGAACAGAAAACTCGTGTATTTGTAGAGCAAGCATATGGAATATAAAAAAATTTAGAATTTTACAATATATTGACATACGAAGGTTGGCTTTGGCATCCACTGATTCGTTTTTAGAGAGTAACGACTTGACTGTTTGAATAGTAATGGTAGAGCCATTTATGACTATGGAGATATACAAACTTCGGAGCATTCTTCTATATATGTCATCGTTAGGTAAAAAACCTGTGACTGAAAGACCCAGGGGGTTTATCCTGGAATCCGATTCGAAAGTCATGAAATTCGGAAATAAGAAAATGGTATCTTCCACCAATGCGAATTCGAAATAAATTTGTCCGCCTATTATCGGATTTCAGTCCGTGAATAAAGCCATTGCCGCATGCGCTGCTTTTATTTGTTTATTTTAAAATATTCTAAAAACTCTTTAAATATTCTTGAAACAATTTATTGTTCGCATCAAAATGTCAAATTAAGTTAATAAATGAAGTTGGTTGGTTGAAAATAATTTCTTTTCGAAGATTTATCAGGAATCGTTACTAGCTTCCGTTTGCTTCCTACTTTCGTATCGCCTTAGAAAAGCGGAGTCTGAAGTCACAGCCAGTTTCTCAAATTGACGTTTGAGCCGCCTGGACATCAGGATACAGATTCAAGAAGTGCGGATCTGTTCGACTTCCATTCTTCACAACTCTCGATAATGATAA
The DNA here is from genome assembly GCA_963855945.1 of Thereva nobilitata. NCBI lineage: Eukaryota > Metazoa > Arthropoda > Insecta > Diptera > Therevidae > Thereva > Thereva nobilitata. Next base: position 85,700,772 of record OY979696.1, read on the forward strand.
CAAAAGGTTTTCAAAATCTATCTTGGCCTCTAGTAGGTATGTCAGAGCAGATGGTCGTCGATTCAAAATTCGAGTCCTGTAAGATGCTTAGATAACTAATTATGTCGCCTGGTGCAAATGTCTGCTTTTTGTAGTGACAATGCACCGCAGATAGCACGTGTTCTGACTGATGTGAAAAGAGCCGATTCTTAATATAATCTCTATGATTGCAGTAGGATTGGGTACATTATGCACTTGAGATTCTTAGGAACGCATTAGGTTCCAGGTTTTTCAATTGGGCTTCTAGGCCTTTTTGTTTTGTTTAAGCTTAGACCCCCACACTAGTTCATCGTAGGGTCGCAATCTGTCCAAAAATGGTAGTATAAGTCAATGCATACATTACTTTCGCAGTTTTTCCCAGACCATTGTATAAAAAGATAAGAATTTTTCATCACGTCTTCATTCCCAGGTATTTAAATTATTTTCTTTACTTTTTTTTGGATGTTCCAGTTGGCTGGTATTTGAAACAGTGAACAAATACAGTGTAAACGGCAGTGCAAAAATTTTTATACCCAATTGCTATTGAGTCGAAATATAGTAATAGTATCACGTATACTTTTGATTCATTATTCCTTCTCTATTTGCAATATGTTTTGATAAAACCTTTCACCATGTTCATCTGATACTGCACCAAGATTTTCGTAAGTGCGAGTCCGAAAAGACGATTTTAAAGATTTTCTCATTTACAGATATTGTACTTAAAATTGAAAAAAACAAAAAGATATTAAGAAATATTGCAAAAAAATTACAGAAAAATCGAAAAATACCCATTTTGAGGGCTAAAACCCCCTAAAAAGTGGGCTTCTCGGAGTAGAAAATCGGTAGACTTTATAACCCCTTATTAAAAAGCATAAATAGAAGCGCTCTGCCAATTTTCAGCCTGTACCTAATTATTTCCGCTATATCGCTTTTTTCGGCTTAATTTACCTGTACTATTAATTTAACCCAGTTTTCTGGCGATTTTACGCTGTTTCTTGCGGAAACAAATTACGTGAGATTTGCGGAGACCCTCCCCATCCCCCACGTGAGATTTGGTGAGATTCTGCTCGACCCCTCCCCCCCCCCTAAACACCTCACGTAATTTATGGACGCCCCCTTAATAAAATAGTAGGGAAAATGGAATGAAAAATGTTTGAAAACCACTTCGGTCTCCATGGTTCATGCGATTGCTCGAACTGTCAATCGCTGGTTTACCTTCGACGTCGATTCACACAGGATTCGTTCGAATGGCCTGTTTTTTCTGTTCTCATTCGATGGCCTTCGTTTGGCTATTCTAGCGCATGAGAATGTAATGCTGCAAATAACAAAGAACATTAAAAAACGGGTTCTTCAAAACGACCAAGCTCTGCAAGGTATTTAGCGCCATATCTGTAGCGTAAAAATATATGTATGTTGGAACTAGGGATGTTACGAATGCGAACAATATACCAGTGTTATAAACAGTAATGGTATTCTTTCTTCTCGTATTTAATAGTCAAAGTTCAAGAGAGGAATATTATATTTCCATGAGGCGATTTCTAAAGACCCTCATTTCTATACAGGCCGCCGGCAGGCCATGGCCTGAAGTGTTCTCGTCTTGGGGAGAAATATAACCACGCACTCACTCACCCAAACCGTCAACTGGATGGGGCTTGCTGGGCCCGCAGTCCAGGAAAACTTACAAAAATCTTTATGTATATGAGTATTTATCATCAGTCCTGTCCTATTCAGTCTAAAATTTTCGTTGAGGCCATGAACATTTTTGCGCTTGAATTAACAACCTGCTACGCTAACCTGTCGTCTTCGCCCGTGTGTATGAAGGGAATCATGAGGTCACCTGCAGTCCACGGCCTGTCAGCCGTATGCCTTAAGTCCTCATCCCTCAGTCAGACTGAGTAATTTATTGCCTTCATCGGGCGGTACCTGCTGACCAGGCTTAAAAGGCTACGGCCTGCCGCCGGCCTGTTGTGGATGGGGCCTTAAGGGCCTCATATATAAGGCCTGCTGCACTGAACAATTGCTCATTCGGAACGCTGGACGGTGGAGCGCTCAGATATTTGCGAGCCAGATCTGTCAATTTGTAGTATTTTAATTTTGTTTTCCACGAGGCACGACACGACCTACACACATTCGCATTCGAAAAACATTCATTACATGTTTAAAATGATGCGAATCATTCGCATAAGCGCATGCGAATGCGAACATTCGTAACACCCTAGTTGGAACTCATTTAAAAATCCGCAATTTTGAAAAAAAAACAGTTTTTTCTTAGTATAACCAGTTTTGATAGGTGCGTTTCATTTTCATTGGAGTACGTACTCCGGAGTAGTTTTTTTTATGTGGAAGACTAGAGCTCAGGGAAAGCCCTTTGTACTGTCGACAATCGGCGTAGTTGCAGCTACCCCAGCCCATACTGTGGTGTAACAGTATCTACTCCGATGTGCACCCAACTACGCTGGCGTACGTACTCCAATGAAAATGAAACGCACCTAATAAAATCTCGCTTTAAAAAGTCTGATGTGTGAGCTACCGAAATAGTATTTGCAACTATACTATAGATATTTATAAAATAGCTTATAGTTAATAGTTACGATATTGCAACAATAAGCTTCAATCAAAATTACCACTGTAAGTTTTCCACATTTGATAGAAATGCTCAATTTCCGATTAAATTTATTTATTCGTGTACATAAAGGATTTATGCTTACAACACCGGAATGCGCCATTATTGAACATCTCATTTCAATTGATATTCCATTTTCACGCAATTTTTTTCATTAAAAATGTTACAAACGTTCTCCCTTAAAAAATCAATGTTTAATAATTGCTCCTTCTAAATGCGCCTAAATACAAACAAATAGTTATCTAAAGCACGTGTTCTAATTTTAGTTTTAATCCAAAAAATACCCCACAAATTCTCGAGCATCAACGAAATGAAATAAAATGCTTAGACACCAGCGGTGGTAGCACGTAAGTTGTTTCAATCGACCTCTTCATACAAAAATCCAGAATTTTTGTATGAAGAGGTCGATTGAAACAACTTACGTGCTACCACCCCAGAGAACTGGTACTTTTGATTCTGAAAGAAAACACTTTTCCAGGCAGGAAGTTTTGCTGGAAAGGTGCATAATGTAATGTAACTACCTGGTCCGACAACAAAGCCAAAACCAGTTTTTATTGCCTCACACCTGTCCTTAATGGTGTAAAGGTGTGAACTATTTCCAGGCCAAAAATCCATTCGTATAGAATTTGGTTTATTAAATGTTGGCCTGGTAATTAACTGAGATAATCTGCCATCTCTGCAGAATGTGATTTCTTTTTACTTTCATCGGTTCTATTTTAAGATTACATTCCGTTACCGTAAAGTTACTTGACCTCGAGTTTACACCACGCAAGCAATTCTTACATTTTCTTTTGTTAGCATAATTTTGTTCCATATTTGTTGGTATTGATTTAAGTTAAGTTTTTGGGTTCTGCTCGCGTATGTGTAAAGAGAGGTTTTGAAATGTGTCCGAATGCTGCTCGAAATGTCAAGGAGCTCAATTTAGTAATAAATTGACTGTCGTGTAAAATATTGCAAAGAAGACATTTCTCTTATTTCCGTGAAGAGCTTGCATTAAAGCTTATGCCTTGCTTATTAAAGCATTTCCAAGCAATAAATTCAGATTTAAATAACTTCGAACTTAACCTCAATAAAGTTATGCTTTAAGCAATCACCTTGAACACATTTTTGGTCATCTTTTTTATGACCAAAAAAATTGTTGCAATGTTTAACACCAAAACCAAAAAACGGTAAAACGAAGCCCAAATGTAGAAGAAATCAAATTTTCAGTGCGAACTTTGAAACCCTACAATGTTAACGTCAGCCTTAAACTGATAATAAAATGTTAAGGTTTTTTTGATGCTGCTGTGCACGGTATGTATAAATTCGATGTAGCTGCACCGTTACTGCGGTGTATAGATTAAATTTCAAAATGTTTAAATGCGTTTTGTTTATGCCATAATTTTAAGGTATTTTACCAGTAAAAGAAAGCTTACGTTGAGTAGTTGTTAATTTTCGATTCAAACCAGAAGTATTAATATCTAACCAGAGAAATGCTTTAAGAACGTTATTTAATTATATTTGAAATGCGGCGTAGTTTTGCAAGAAAAACTTATTTAGCCCAAACAAAATTCTAAAACTGTTTATTGTTACGATTGTAAGTTATGTACGTTATCTCGATTTCAATCAGTAAATATTCCAATTTTTGATGTGAAGCATCTATTATTGACGCGCCTTGGGGGTGAAACCGACTAGTATGCCGTGACGGAAAATTGCATAAAGCGTCGTGACGACATTTAATATTTGTCCTAAAGCGTTGAGTTAAGGGTTTGTTTTTAGATAAGTGAAGTTAATTTGAGTTAAAAGTTGGTTTAACAGTTGCGCTACCAGTTGAGTTAAGAATTGAGTTTAAAGTTGAGTTAAAGGTTGAGTTGCGTTTCGATAAGTTGAGTTGAGATAAAAGTTAAGTAAAAAGTTGAGTGGAGTTCAGTTGTTTTTTAGGAGTTGAATTAAGAATTTTTTTTACGTCTTTATAATTTTTCTTCGCCATTCTGGAAACATTTGGCGAAAAAATATGACATTTGCAGAGATTAGAAATCTTCATGAGGTTCTGCGGCAATTTGAAATCTTGTAAATAAAAAATAAGTAGCACACCCCCATAAGGGGTTGAAATTATTCCATACTGACTATTGTAATAAAATTTGTAAGATCCTTTGTTTTTTTCTTTTTATAAATCTCTCGAGTACAAATAAGAATATTTTATCGATGCAAAGAACGAGTTTTAAATGAATTCTATCATGAAAAAAAAGAATTACATAAACATCAACATCTTTAATATGAAAAGCTCTTAAAAGCTTTTTAAAATTACATCTTGTCTTATGAAAAATTTATTCATAAAAATATAAAACCTAAATTTACATGTAAGGAGATTAGGGAATTGGTTTCGCGGATAAAATTCCGAATGAAGCGCAAAAAAATTTCAGGTTCAATGCTTGGGGCGGACGAAGGTTTTCGTGTAAAATAATACAAATAAAACTTCTTGGTGCAAAATAATGCACAGAAAAGATTTAAAAAGAAGCATCTGTTTCTATTTTCACGTTGAACTCCACAACGCCGAAACAGAAAGTTTGCAGTCGCACAAAAAGCTTATAATAACGTTTATACAAATATAAATAAGTAGTGGTTTTGTGAATTAATGCTCCTAAAGAGGATATTACAATTATCTAGTCTTGCATTTTAGGTTGGCAGTAAAAAGTAAGCCCCCACGCCCCGTTTTAAACCAATTATTATGTTGATGTCTCGCAATTCCAATTTTTTGACGAAAAGTTGATATTTGACTCATAAGAAATGTGCCCTTATTTTTTTTCAAAACGTTTCTCGAGATTCTTCCGAGATTTTGAAATTTAAAAAAAAGCGTGGTTTTTAGAAAAAAAAAATTCCGTTTTTGACTAATTCCTCTTAAACGGTAAGTGTTATCATAAAATAGTATTTCCAGAGTTTGTAGATTATGTATGCGATTATCTACAAAAAAAGATATTATACTTTTTCCCGTACGAATTGCCATTCATGAGATGTCGCCGTTTTAAAGATTGAAAATACTCATTTGCGACTTGTATATAGGTCATCAGACGTTTAATAAATCCTTTGTTGGACTACGTGAATAATTTTTTCAGGGGTGATTCCTGGATGTATTTGGAGAAAAAAATTGTTCTAGAGAGGGGGTTATCCAAACTATCCACTAAAATACAGGGTGTTTACGAAATTTTTTTTCAATTTACTTAAACTTCAATTACTCCTAGGTTAATTATCGTAAAGCAGCAAAATTAGGATCATCTTTTCGGTGAGTGTGTATTCTTTAATTTGGAATAAAAATCAAAAAGTTGAGTGACTCCGATTAGAAGGTATGTAGGTTTAAAGTGTGGGCAAAATCCCAATATCTTCTACATATCCCAGTATCTCCTACATATCTTCTAAACGGAACCACTCAACTTATTGATCTTTATATCAAATAAAAGAATACACATTTACCTAAATGATTTTCGGTCAGCTAAAATGCCAGCTCGAGCTTTAAAAAATTTTAAAATTTCAGCTGGCTGCTGTCATTATCTTTTCTTGATCTGTGCTTCGCTAAACGGGGGAGAATGTCGTCATTTTATTTTATTACAAGTCAACCGATTAGCAAAACTTACAATTTGGTTCTTTATTTGATTGCCTAAACTAAAGTAGTATGCTTAATGCTGTAAACATAATTGGGGCGACCGACGAAACTACTTTCGCAAGAACTGTCAAAAACTAATAGAATATACGTCTGTATATGAGGGTGCACATAAATTCGACCACGGCTACGGCCACGTCACCGAGCATGGCGACTCAATCAATCTAATTTCTATTTTGTAGCTATCGCCTGTCAAAGTTGTTTTACTATTGAGGTTATGTTTTCATAATTTTTGTGTATTTTTATTTTGAGGTTTGATTAAACAAAGCCATTGTGATATAATTTATTTAATAGAATAAAAAATGGAGAGTTTCGATGAAAAACTAATTGAATTAGAAAAAAATTAGGTCGCTGTTGCTCCAATTATGTTCACACAATGAATTTCAGCTCGGAAATCGCTGTGGCCGTCGCCGCCGCCGTGGTCGTGTTTCCAATTGTGTTTACAGCATGAAGGGAATTATTGGAATAAGATTCAGCCGATAAAGACTAGCTAGGAAGAAAATATTTTCAGATTTCGCCTATTAAGTGGCAAAGTTTATGTACATTAAAGTCGAACAGCGAATTTTGTTCACATTCTGTTACGACTTGGGAATCCGGTTATTGCCGTCGAGGTAAAATTAAATTTATAGCACCAAGGGTGTCAAACTCAAAGGCTAACTTGGGCCAAACAAATAAGGTTTAACTTTAGGTGGGCCACAAAAAAAATTAATTTTCATAGAAACTTAGGTTTATTTCGAATAATACCCGGTAAAGCCCAACGATCATCTCTTCTCCGTTTTGTCTCAATTATCCACCACCACCGAGCGCAGCAACCTCGAAAACGGGCGGAAATATATTTTGGCGCTAATGTTACAACAAAAAATGCACCCCTTTTGGGGAAGAGTATTGGCCAGTGGAGGAGTTGGTGGGGGTCGGAAGCGGTATCCAGCACCACCATCATGCTCAGCACCCTCGAAAACGGAGCGAAAGTGTTTTTTACAGGGAGGCCGTGTAAGCACGTTTAACCCCTCTGGGGGGTGGTCTTTGGCCGTTTTGGGGGGTTGTGCCACCCCAAAAGAGAAATTCTAACATCGCCATCGTGTTCAGCATCCTCGAAAACGGGGGAGGTACTCTTGTTCCGGCTCAAAATATTTACATGTTCATTCGACTCACACACGCCACTACGTTTGTCAGGGTATGCTTTAAAAAATTCTCCTTCCCAAGCGGTCTTCGATCCCAGCATGAGGCTCAGGTAACTTATCTTTAGTGTTGGTGGTCAAAACATATAAAAGTTTGGAGAATATCCCTCGTTGGCTTTTTGAGATCCCCAAGGGTAAAGGATACTTAAGATGTCCTTTGAATCCCTTTTTCGTCGAATGTCCTTTTTGGCATTTTTATTTAATAGCTTGAAAATGATCACAGCGCTGGGATAATATTTGCACTTTGCTCGATTTTTTAAAGGAACCTGTATTATGCAAATTTCGAAATATTTAAGTACCGTTATTTATGAAACTACCTAACATTATTTTTGCGGTATGTGTGTGCCTACGTATGTGGTCTTTTTTCCTGCACGATATCTGGCGAACCAAAAAAGGTATCGTCTTCGTTGATATTTCGTTCGAAGCTTATTAACGTAAGTATGATCTGAAAAGATTTTCATGAAATTCTGTCGATCCGCTTTTTTGTTTAAGGGGTAACACCACTGTAGAGGTGCGAAAAAAGGCCAAATTTTGGGAATTAATTTAAAAAGTATGGAAAAAGGGATCGAAATTCTTTTCAGGCGATTGATCAAACATGTATTAAAGTGTAAAAAAAAATTTTTTTTATTGACTTTTTGTTACAAAATGGTGGCGCCACAGTCGTTTTTCGAAATCGCCTTTTTGTTAAGGTCCTCCACGGGTGGACGGATTTCTCCGAAAGCTGAAGACCTGGAACAAAATCCAAATAGTTTCCTAATCTATTTGACCTTGCCCATAAAAGTACGTAGGATTTTTTTTTTAAACTGATTTTTGTAAAAATGGCGCACTTATGAAAAAAAAAATTGATTTTCGGCAAAAAAATGAGCAGTAAATTGTTTATAAAAATTTTTTTTACAACGAATCAAAAAACGGCTACGTACTTTTGTAAAGAATGCAATTGTGAAGCTAATGTCAAAATTTCAAACCGATCCATGCAATAGTCTCCGAGTAATCCGTCCACCCAGTTCGAAAACATGGTTTCCAGATAATCGCGCTTAAAGTTTTGAAAGTACTCTAATCTTTGAAAATTGTATTTTACCTTCACTGTGCGATGTACTGTAAAATACGTTTATTATTTTGTAGCGCACCCTGGTGGACATCTGGGGAACCCAAATAACCTTTTTGCTATAGCAGCACTTATTATTTCGACTGGTAAACGCAATATACAAGCAATAAGTCGGACCAACGCGCGCTCCGAGGCGCCGGGGAAAATCGAAAATTAAATCCTTCAAAATTATTTTTCTGTTATAGGACCAACTGCACATTGTTTTTGTTATCCTGAAGTATATTTCAAGCCAAAAAACAAAAATTCCATTTTTTCAAAATCCTACAGTGGAGTTACCCCTTAAGCGAAGTATGTTATTATATTTATTACTAAAATATCCAATCAAATACTGGGAATTCGATCGTGTGGACCAGGGCCGAATTTACGTTTGAGAGGCTAGCACTTACTCGCGCTTGTCATATTCTGCAATGAATTGAAACTTTGATACCAGCGCTAGTGTTTGAGAAGTAGCTTGCAGTTGTATTTCACAGTTTGCTTTGGTAGAGTAGTTAGTAAAAATGGATTGCGACAAATTAATACTAGAAGTACAGAAGAGACGTCCATTATGGGATATGAAAAGTAAAGGTTACAGCGACCGAAATTTGACTGCTAGTTTGTGGATTGAAGTGAAGTGCACTGTAATTATTGCATGTGTTTTCACTTTTCGTTTAAAAAGATGTCTATATTTTAATATTAAACTTTCAGATGCCATCATTTCCTCTGTAAAAGATAAAGTCATGGTGATATTCACAAGTCACACAACTACTGAACAACGAGCTTCAGCTCGCTTTAATAATAACCACACAGCTAGAGCGAGCTCGCACCTGCGATACTAGCGTGTCCAGTAACCGCAGCCTAAGGCTTCAAGAATTGAACGTTCAAATGAACGAAATATAAAAAAAAAATTTAACTGCGGCGAGTTGATACCGCTGATAATGTCACCTTTTACTAATTTCCGTACGCCGAATTCAATAAAAATAAAACCAACCCTCTAACTTGATCGAAACTACACCCATGACAACCCTTATTACTAAAATTGAGTGTATCGCACTTGCTTATGAAAACACCACGCTAATTTTTTGTGTAGAAATACCCCTAACTGTAAGCTATTTTTTGAGACCAACGTCAACCCTATCGGTGAATCGGAAGCTACCCCCACAGCACAGCAACCCCTTTTGCTGCTTCTTTTACTACTGCTTTTACTACTGCTTTTACTACTCCTAAAGCCCTGTACACACTCAAGTGAAACAAACGCAAACGTTACTGCACGTAGAGAAGAAATGCTGATATAATACCTATAGGTCGAAAGAAAATGCTACAGTTACATGCGTGCAGATGGCGTTCGCTCATACGAATCGAAGGTGCCTGCACTATGTCGCCATTGCTATTCGCTGTGACAGCACCTTCGTGCGAGCGTACACCACGCTGAACGCATGTGACTATATATGTATATCACTTTTTTCACAACTTCGGGGGCCCCAATTATGTGGCGGCCCTGGGCACGTGCCCCAAGTGCCCTTATGTAAATCCGGCACTGGTGTGGACCTAAAGGATCAAACCCACGGCCCAACTAGTTTTTATTCTGCGTCGGTTTGTTATTTTATAATATATTATTGTGTGCCGAGCCGATACATGGGCCGAGCAGCACAAATGTTCGCTCAAGTTTGAAACTCCTGATCTATACTATTTTAGCCAACTTACTGAATTGTTTAATTGAATGACACAAATTCTCAAATGAAATGGTTATATCTTTAGCCATTAACATATTTTTCATAATCACGACCATTGTGATTTTGAAATTAAAGTGAAGTCTTCTTCAGATCGTTACTTCCACTTTTCTACTCTTAACATCAATAGCAATTGACATTTAAGTTTTAAGCGATAATTCGCACCCTAGGCCGCCATATTTAATTTTTATTCAAATCAATAATAATTCCCTAACCACACAAAAGCATGGAGTCATTTAACCCTAATTACGCTCATCCTACAAATAAGTCCAAGCATTTAAATAAGCACAGGAATCAGCGTAATCACTTAAAAATTTCCAGGGGCTCTCCGTTGAAATGTTAATGTTAGGTCTAATGCCATTTAGCTTGAGCCAGAGAAGGCGGCTTTAAAAACTGGCTAAAATCCACTTATCTGATATTAAAGCCAATTTGTTGAAAGCACTTTCATCTGAAACGATAATCATAAAAGACCACCCGCATTTTGAAACTTTTAGATAATTCATTCAAAACTTTCCGAGTCGGCGAAATGACAAAAAATTTCATAGGAACATGAAAAGTCTACTACGCTTCGCTGGGAATTCCAGACTAAAAATATGATGGTCGCCAACAGATTTAATTAATTAGATTTGTTTAACTAAAATATGCATATACCACATACCTTCCATTAACCCTTAAGATTAAAGAGCCCCAGTGAAGCGTAAGACGTTCTCAAATTTACATGCACAACAAGTATAGAGGTAACGAGTTGAATACTCCTCGTACGTTCCAAATAATAAGATCGTGAAGGGGTCCTTACCTACTTTTATGCCGTGCTCTATCATGTGCGTGACTGTAAGTTGCAATTGACGTGGGAAAGTATCCAGGTACGAATTTCCTTTACAGCTTTCGGGAAGCTCAAATTTCTGTGTCAGTTCCTGATTGAGTAGAAATATTTTTTATTATGTATGTCACAATTTTTGGGCTCTTCTTACTTTTATTATCATGTTTTTTCTTAATGTAAGGCAGAACGCACAGCATATGCTTCTATGTATTTGGGGATTTATGTATGTCATAATCGGAGAATTAAACACAAACTAAATCTAAAAGAGTCGACACTCATGTTAGCTTCGGGAAAAGTTTGTTCTTCGAACTTTATGCGTATTTGATATTCTTGAAGGAGAAATTAAATTTTATGGATTCATTCAATTTGTATAACATTAACGACACAACGGGAAATTAAGCGCTTTTAAAGAACAAAACAAGCGCTTTTTGGACGCACGAAGTTCTTACTTACAATATGATTGTGAACAACAACAAACGCTTTTATCAGATAACGTAGCACTATAAGAAAGCTTTGAGCTTCAAAAAGGCTTACAAAAATATTAAATTTTATATTATTGGATAGGACTTAACACAATTCACATTCAGGTGAATTCGGCTTTACACCTAACAATTTTTATATTTCACTTCTATATATATAAAAATGAATGTCTGTTGGTTTGTAATGCGACACTAAAACTCAAAAACTAGGCGGCCGATTGAGCTGAAACTTTCACAAAATGTGCGTTTTGACTAAATCTCGGTAAACCGCATGGCGCAAATACGCTCCGGTAGATGGCGCCCAAGGAAAATAGAAAAAAGGTAATTGCAGAGAAAATTTTTGGTACAAAAGAAAAAAAAAGAAGCGAAACGCGCCCTCGCAAAACAAACAGTTCTTAAAGTTGCAAATAACGAATTTGTGATCAGAACTTATAAATTCAAAATGGCCGCGCCAATATGGCCGACGAATTTCCCTAATAGTTTCACATTTTGTTATTTGGAATCAAAAATACCAAAAAATTGCGTTTTTTGCAAACTCTCCTACTGTTTATTAAAATTCATATCAACTGATTACTCCTATTGGCTTATGGGTGCAGCATAGGCGCGCCGGGTCCCAGCTAGTATCTTTATAAATTGGCACAAATGGAAAAGCGAATGACCATACTCCGCTGGGTAAATTGAGGAAGAGCATTGTCATATTATTATTATCTTTTTTTTATGTGTAAGTCTAAGCTCAGGTGTAACCCTTTGTACTACAAGTCATGGTCAGATGTTTCGTAGTAAGCTTAGCTCGAGGATAGAGAAAGGATAAGACAGGTCAAATGTGAGTTTGGGGGTGCAAGAGGAGATGGCGATGAACCTTGCGTTTGAACTCTTGGATGCTGTATGAGTTTAGGAATACTCAGTGGCGTAGCGTGGGTATCAGCCGCCCGGGGCGGAAGAAAATTTTGCCGCCTCTTATTAACTTCCCAGTTTATAGGGAAGTTATTGTAATCGGTCCGAAAATCGAAATCGTAATTTTCAACGGAAAAATTTTAGAAGAAGTATGCGTGTGTGTGTGCGTACGGTCATTTTCTCCTGCACGAACGCAAAAAAGATATCGACTTGGTTGAGGTGCTGATCGAAGCGTATTAACTGAAATATGATCTGAAAAGATTTTCATAAAATTCGGTCGAGTCATTCTTTTGTTTAAACGAAGAGTGATTTTTATACCTGCACGATTTCGCGCGAACCAACAATGATACCGACTGGTACCAGTCGTAGCGTATTACCGAAGTTATAATCTGAAAAGATTTTCATAAAACTCGGTCGAGCCGTTTTTTTGTTTGAACGAAGTTCGTCAGTTTTGTACCTGCCCAATATCACGCGTAACAAATATGATACCGACTTCGTTGAGGTGCCGATCGGCGCGTGTTAACGAAAACATGCTCTGAAAAAAATTTCATTACAAGCGATAAAGCCTTTTTTTTGTTTAAATGGAAAGACTTGCCCTAAGGGTCACAAACACTTTAAATTGATTAGTTTTTTTAATATCTAATAAACTCGTTGAAATGAAACTCGTTCCAAATGAATTTTTTTTTCTGGATTCAACAGAGCGATAGGACGGTTTTTTGTCAACTTCCTCTCCTTTTGTTTTGGATCGCCTTTCTGAGTTTTTGCAACACCCCACAAAAGCGTGCAGCTGTGATTGTGGTCCCACCGAGCAGGTAATTGATCATCAACACCCCTTTGGAATCTCAAAAGAACGTTTGCCACTTTCCCGCGGATTCCACAACTTTCGCTTTATTTGGTGTTTTGGCGGTAAGAGCGAGTGGAGTCTCCATAGTGGCTGAAGCCTGACTGTCGGATCGATCGACGCACGGGCATAGACATTTTACAGTGCTGCCACTGCACGCGAATTCCCTGAGACTCGCAGACTACTCCCGCCAACGACAGTGATTTAAAAAAATAGTGGAACTTACTTTTGAGACGACCCTCGTACAATATTGAACACTATTCTTTATAGAAGTCATTCTTGTTGAATATTAGTCATAAATAATTCAAGCACAAATTAAAATACGGGGAGTCCCTGCAAGTCAGAACAAACGGTGTTGCCAGTCGTTACAATGAGCAAAACGTCATTATTATACATTCATTTAAAGAAAGGGGATTCCCCGATTTCGTCACAGTATAAGTAATGAAAAATTCCGTGCTCATTTCGATCGGTTCGAATCGTAGGTGCGACAAAAATAATATTTACAAGATATCTATTATTATTATTTATTGTGAAATTTTGCCGCCCCTTAAAGATGCCGCCCGGGGCGGACCGCCCCTGCCGCCCCTACTACGCTACGCCACTGGAAATACTGACTGTGGGAGTTGTTCTCGAAAAGATCGAATTTTTAGACTGATGGTGGAACAGTCGTTGTGGTAGATGCGGTAGAACTTCACCAGAGCTGCTACATTCCTGCGATGGCTTAATGAATCAATTAAGGAGTAATGGCGCCATCGCTAATAAGCATCTTGTCCAGCCACGCTAAGGTTGTACTCGGGCCGCTTCCCAAATATACGAGCTGAATTCGAGGTGGGTCCGAATGTAGGATTTGTACATTATAGCCCTGGCCGACGGCTGAAGGAGGAAATTGCATCTTTTAGGGAATCCCGAGCATTTAGGGATTTGGAATAATGTGATTATTCCAACGCAGATCTTCGGTTAGTGTTATGCCTAGGACATTGAGAGATGGTTTTGCCGTCAGTTCTAGACCGTCCACTAAAACGGGAGGAATTGCGAAGCGGGCGTTTTGTTAGAAAAGAGACAGTACTTTGTTTTCCGTACGTTGAAATCAACACGATTCTTGAGGCCCCAATCTAGAATCAGATTTATATCCATGTTCATTGAAATGGACAAAAGTTCACGGTCATGTAGACAAGGACTGGCACGTGCTTGTTTTCCATTATCGAAGTTATACGAGTAACGCAGAGACTGTCGTCAGCTAAGCTGTGAAGTGAGTTGGATGGGATTGAGAGCAGGTCATTTATAAAAACTAGGAAGAGAGCTGGTGATAGAATTGAGCCCTGGGGAACACCTGCAGAGATGGTGTGTGGAATGGATTTGACGCCATCCAATACTACCTTGACTAAACGGTCAGAAAATAAACTCTCAATCCAGTTCTTTAGAACAAAGTCAATACAAATAGCTTGCAGTTTAATCAATAGAGCGGGTGCCATACTCTATTAAAGGCCTTGGAGATATCAAGAGCAACCAGGCCGGATTCACCAAAATGATGAATGCTTTGGTAGAGGTGCTCAGTTAGGCATACAAGGAGGTCGCCAGTAGATCTTTTAGATCTAAAGCCGTCTGCCATTCGAGATATTCCATAAGCTTCCTGTTTATTATTTTCTTCATGATTTTGGAGAGAATAGAAGTGATTGCTATTGGGCGGTAGTTAGAGGGGTCGCTAGAGTCACCTTTTTTCGGTATAGGCTGAACATGGGCCAGTTTCCAAGAGTCAGGGAAAACTCCGGAGGAGTATGAAAGGGCGTCGAGTTTGCGCAGAGGTTTAACTTGGCAACTTGACCTTAAACATGGTTAACCTTGGTGTGCCTGCTTTTTGGTACTGTATGTTGTGTATGTAACTTTTTAGGTAATTGTTTGATGCATTAGAAACGAAAGAAAAAAAATTTGGCTAATAATGAATTTTACTGAGGAAAATGCTAAGAAACGAAAGATGTTGGATTGCTCAGATCTATAGCTCAGCTCAGAATATCTATTTCAAACATACAGTAGTAAACGAAAGTCAACATACACCATACGCACACCATATGAAATAGCGAAAATATCGTATTTTTATTTTATTTTTAAAAATTGTAAAAAATTGTGATATTACAATATAAATACAACAACATTTTATTGAAATTCCATAATAAATTATTTCTACAAAAAAAATAACAAACAAGTTGGGATGTGGTTTTGGCCCTTTCGGTCCACAAGATCAACTTCCCAGTATTATGAATGTGGAATATTATCAATGGATAATAAATAAAGAATAATCAATATATAATATATAATATGTACCTAACATTTGTCACATTTGTTTATCAATACTTTCGCTAGGTTGTCAAATGATATGTGCGTATTTACAAGATTAGGATGACGAAGTTGCAAACAAAATTAATGTATTACTTTTAACACTGACACTTGGTTGAAAAATGAAGAATATGTTGTTATTCCAAAACTTATTTAACAAGTTTATTGGGACCTGAAGTTGCAGCTATTGGAGTTACGATCTACCAAAATAACGACCAATTCTTTAACAACTCATGCGGACGTTATGTTACAAAATACTTAGTCACGATAAATCACCTATTCGTGAAGTGTGTGTGGGCAGATATATGGCAGAAAATGGACAAATGATTGAAAATTTCCTGGAAAGGTATTGCTCAGCTGAATCCATAAAATTTAACCTCATTTGGAACGGGTTTCATCCCAACGAGTATATTAGACAGTAGCAAAACTAATTAATTTAAGTTACTTGGCACACTTGCCGAAGTCTCTTCATTTAAACACGAAAAACGCCTTGACCGAATGCTATGATAAATTCTCAAATCATATCTTCGTTAATACACTTCGATCGGCACCTCATCGAAGTCGGTATCATATTTGGTTCGCGCGATATTGGGCAGGTAGAAAAATCACGAACTTCCTTCAAACAAAAAAAACGATTCGACCGATTTTTATGGAAATCTTTTCAGATCATATTTCCTTTAACACGCTTTGAACGGCACCTCAACGAAGTCGGTATCTTTTTTGGTTTGCGCGAAATCGTGCTGGTGCAAAAATCACTTAAGTCGTTCAAACAAAAAAAACGGCTCGACCGATTTTTATGAAAACTTTTCAGATCATATTTCCTTGAACACGCTTCGAACGGCACATTAACGAAGTCGATATCTTTTTTGGTTCGCGCGAAATCGTGCAGGAAAAAATGACCACATACGTACGCACTCACACACGCACATACTTCTTCTCAAATTTTTGCTTAAAATGCTATTGGGACCTTGAAACGTGTAAATACATTGAAAATTTCGAACCGATTTTCGGACCGATTACAATAACTTCCTACTGGGAAGTTAAAAAGTGAAATTATACAGAATTTACAACAAACGAAATTCTACATACACTTAACATTTTTTAATATTATTTTTTGTAGAAACAATTTTATTATGCAATTTCAATATAATGTTTTTGTACAAAGGATTGTACTTATTTTGTAATATCACAAATTTTTTTATGCTATGGTTAACGAATTTTCGCTATTTTATATGGTATACCTATGGTGTATGTTGACTTTCGTTTACCACTGTACATACAATATATAGGCGATTTTTTCTCTCCAAATATACCTAGGAATCACCCCTTAACGGATTAGCATTTTAGTCTGATACACCCTATATAGCGAAACTTAATATTTTTATTAATTCTCTTAATCCCACAAAACTGAATGAAATCATATTGACTATTTTCCTGCTTTTGCCTTTGATTCATAAAGAAAAAGCAAGTTCAGTCAGACAATCATTTTCGTAATCAATGCTGATTAATTCCGATGATAAGCCTTGCATAAAAGATGAGTATCGACATTACATTGCCATCAAATTAATACCGAGAATTAATGGAATTTTTAATGATTAACTAACATTATGGGAATGTCACGATAAAATTTTTTTCAACTTTAATACTGTGCTCTCGAAATAGCTCCGTGAGTCAAATGTTGACCTCTTCAATTAATAGTGTAACCAGGTCACGAATAAAACAGATGCGTTGCATTGGTGGAAATGAATACAGAATGCTGGTTCCATTAATTGACTTCATTATTTATATTAACTTAAATGGAGAAAATTGATAAGAATGAAGAAGAACATGATCGATTATGATTGACTCAAGGAGTCAAGAGATCTCTAGTTCGAAATTTGAATAATTTTGTGCTTCAACCCAACTGATTACAGAACAGGAACGTCTTGAATATCAGTGATTAAAATTTATTATTTCCTTTCATTTTGTTGGTCAATAATATTTTTGTAGTTAATATCTATACATATGAGAAATTGATTGCATTTCCATCGTGATAGGATATTTATAGTTATACTTAATCTCAAAAATTATTTTTATTTTTCGTAGATAATAGCTTTGTAGGAAGAGCAAAAGATTGAGATCTTGTATGTTTAAAAGTAAAACTTTTTGAATTATGTTTTTTTAACCCTTTGAGTGGAACTGACGAGTGTCGCTCGCATAAATTTTTTGTACCGAATTAACACTGCGATACCGTTTAAGTTGGGTTGAAAAAATCCGCTTCTGAAAGTATAGTTATCGACTTGATTGAGCCACTTTTGGGAAAAGAATGCATTTTATTTATCGACAACTGGTACTCATCTCCAAGTTTGTATTTTAATTTAAAGAAAAGTAGAGCCAAATGTTGTGGGAACTGTTAGGAAGTATAGAAAAATTAATACAAGAAAGTTTCTGTATGCGTGGATGCGTGTATGCGTGTATGTGCGATGTGTGCGCTATAGCGGGCGCACCAGTAATCGCAGAGCTTCGAAATTTTGCACGAAGATCCGCGGGGGTTTCCCATGATGCACCTCGAAACCCGATTTTCGAAATTCAAAATGGAGGCCACAAAAAGACCGAAATTGAAAATGGCCACCCAAAATTGACAATTGTGTTCCGATTTCCATGAAAATCAGTGTCTGGGGGTTTTTAAGGTAGCAAATAATGAATTTATGATCAGAACTTATAAATTTAAGATGGCCGCGCCAATATGGCCGACAAATTTGTCAATTGTGTTCCGATTCCAATGAAAACCGGTATCTGGGGTTTTTTAAGGTAGCAAATAACGAATTTATGATCAGAACTTATGAATTCAAAATGGACGCGCCAGTATGGCGGACAAATTTTTCCAATTGTAACTATTCCGATTCCAATGAAAGTAGATATCTAGGGGTTTTTAAGGATGCAAATAACGAATTTATGATCAAAACTTATAAATTCAAAATTGCCGCACTGAAAATCGGTATTGCCGGGTTTTCACTAGTAGAATTAGTGGTAGAGTAACTGGCCTACTTTTAAGCGGTAGAGTAACTTTACCACGGTGCTATCCCACTCTACTCTATTATAACCGAGTTTTCATTAGGTGAGTTCACAGGATAGTTAGTACTCGACCAGTATACTCTACCACTAATTCTACTAGTGAAAACCTGGCATATCTGTGGGATTTTAAGGTAACAAATAAAGAATTTATGATCAAATCTTATAAATTTTAAATTTCGGGGCCAGTCTGGGGACGAATTTTGCTAAATTAGTGTCATTTCCCGGTCAGCTGTATGTAGGTTGTTCAAGAGTTGGGAAATCGAAAAATCTTCACATCCTAGCTCCATATGGAAGAACATTGACCATAGTGTATCCTGGTCATTTCCACTATTGTCGTGAAGTTTGCCACATTCTTAAATGTAGGAAATTTCTTAAATACCAGTATAGAAACAGGAAAAAGGGTAGAAACGGTAGAAATACGTTTTCAAATTAATATGAAGAACATCTCTATAAAATTCAATAAAAAAACGCTGTACAGGACAGTTATTCACACTTCTACCGGTCAGACGCATGCAAAGATGATTTTCGGGAAACAATTACGCTGCCAAGTGATTTAAATTTGGGAACCGCCCAACAAGATGAAGACCCACTACGACCTAAGGGAGAACGGATCTAGATTTAAGGAAGGCGATCGAGTTTAGCTATAAAATCCTCTTCGAATAAAAGGTAAATCGTCAAAACTGCAAAGGAAATGGAACGGCCCCTCCACGGTCATCACGAGGTTAAACGATGTCATCTATCGCATCCAAAAAGGTTCCATCGGTAAGAACTGGAACTAAAGGTAGCTGTGCTCAGGACGAACACTAAGTAAGCAGGGGGCAGTGTTACGGCTAACCGAAAAGAGAAAGTTAAAATTCCAATTCACCGAGAAGCAGTGTCACATCTCAATTTAGTACGGTTGTTCTAACTAAACCGCCAAGAAGAGGAGGGAGGAGCACATGTGTGCAAGAAGTTTTGTTTTGAAATTAAAGTTGCTAAAAAGAAACAAATTGTTCGAATTAATCCCTGACGAATCCGAGAACGCTTGAGAAGAAATATTACAATATTTTTTGTAGTTAACTCTAAATTTTGAAATGATTTTGCCATTTTGTCCAGATTTTTTGTTGTTTTCATTATACTTTTTTCCTACCGCTGACAGTGTACACATAAACTTTTTTTATTTAAAGGCGTTGCAACGCACGCGGGATTTATGCTAGTAGAAAAAAGATGCCAAAGCGGCTAGATTTACTAAAGCTTAAAAAGAGGACTTCTAAAATCGCTCATCTCGTGGTTTACTGTGTTTGAGATGGCGCGATAAATATTAATGTGACAATCCGGAGGGAAAGATAAAGAAAGGTGGTGGTGTATAAACGTTGTAAAGCCTGAATGTATTATTACTCGCTTTAAAGTGTGTAGGTAGGTAGGTCGGTGAAGGGCTGCCTCCAGTACGACCGGAGGCCCAATAGGCGCTTGATGCACCGTTTGTTGCCACAACTCGTGAACTTTGTGTTGAGTGGTTGTTTGGCCGGGTGTGACGAATGCCTAAAATGATCCTGTGGAATTTAGGGAACTTTCTCTCTCGTTCGTCTCCCCGCAGCTACGACAACAGACGTTGTATGGGATGCCCAACTTGGTATGGCGTGGTATCCTAAGGGCCAATGGCGCGTGATGATTGCCGTGATTCTGGCAAAATCGTCGGTGTCTGTTTAAGAGGCCCATCGTTTTTTTTGTTATAAGTTGGCCAAGTCACCCTAGAGATAGTGCATGTCTCCAGTGCATTCCACTTTTGGCTGGCTAACAACAGGTGGTAGTCAAAAATAGCGGAGAGAGTTTCCCTGCTTGGATAGGTATTTCGCTTTTTCGTTCCCCTCTATGTACCTATGACCGGGAACTCAGACGAGAGTCACGTTGTGCTTTCTACCTAGCCTATCTATCTCAGCTCTGCATATCTCCACTAGCTTGGAGCGCACTCTTACTGAATCGAAAGTTTTTATAGAGGCTTGGCTGTCTATGAAAATTCCAATACTACAACCTTGTGTAGGTTCTAAGTTCATTGTCTGACAGGCCTTCAGCATCGCCAGAACTTCAGCTTGAAAGACACTAGCGTACATCGACAGGAACCAGGACAGTGAACTGTTAGTGGTCTCTAGATAAATCCCTGCTCCGATGCCCTCTGACGTCTTGGCGCCGTCGGTGGCTAACACCTGTTTTCGGGACGATGCACAGTGGTTCCAAATGCCGAAAAGGTGGCCAAAAGTCCCTAAAATCGATCTTTCATTTGGGGACTTTTTGGGTCTAGTTATGTAGGTTGGTACCTAAGGTATTAGAAACAGCGTTTTATAACGGTCAAACATGCATGGGGGGGGGGGGGCTCTCGGGAGCCATTGTTACTTTAGCTTGTGGCACACGAGGGCCTTGGCACGGTACATAGTGAAACGGGTTTTTTTGTGTTAACAGTGGCCTGGAATCGTTTGAATTGGCTTCTGTTAACGAAAGTAAGTATTTTTAAACGTTATTTCAAATTGACAATCAATTTTCTTTATTATTTTAGTAATGTACCATTCAAAACAAGTTTTTTATAACTTCCCGTTGTAAACGTCAATGTTTAAGAATACATTACTCAAAAGTCCCACGATATCCCACTCTCTAACAAGTTATGTCGCATTCTTGAGATCTTTCTCTATTATTTGGAAGTTTCAAAAGTTGCCCCAGTTTGCCCCGATTTGTTTAATTTAAATAAAATTTCATAAAATTCTGGCCAGTTTATAAGAAGTTTGTCCGCCATGTTGGATCCGCCATTTTGTTTTTTAAATTTTGAGTAGCAATTCGTAATCAGCAGACTCGAAATACTCTTCATACCAAATTTCATAAAAATCTGACCACTTTATAAAAATTTTGTCCGCCATATTGGATCCGCCATTAATGGATTAATGCTGTAAAGCATTAGGCTGCGTTCAAGTTACTCAGCTGACTGCAAAATATTGCATTTATGCATGCGTGAAAACCGCTGCAAAAATCCTTCAATACTTGGCATTCGAATGCTGATGACAAGCATCTGCTGCATTCAATTTGCAGTCAGCTGCGTAGCTTGAACGCAGCCTTTCAAAAATATTTCTTCAAAAGTGATTCTTCTTTCTAAATCCATTCTGATTGGATTAGTATTGTAAAGAACTACCAACAATTATTTCACCCTTTTTTGTGCATCACGGAATTGTTTTTTTTTCTGAAGTCGGTTTTTATTTTTAGGACATTTTAAAATAAAAGCGTATTTCTTAGTTTTTTTTTAATTATATATTATTTATAAAAACTTGAAATGAAAGGAATATTTTTAAGTCCGTTTGCCATTTTCTACATTTCCATGCGCACTTTAAAATTGGCACATTTCCATTTCGTAACCAATTTTTTGACGTTGTTGGCATAATTAATCAATATTAGCTGTGTTTATTGAGACCGAAAAAAAAGCAGAGCAGCTCAAGGCAGCTCACAGTAGAGCAGCTGTCAAAAAAAATCAGGAAAGTTGGAGCAATTCAGAGCAAGAAATGTCATGAAACACTTTTCGGGCAACAATTCTCAAAGTGACTTGTCAGAAGCTGTCAGTTTTTAAAGTGGAAATTTTAATTTTAGTTTTTAATCTATTTAAAATATTAAATTTAAACTCTTATTGAGGTCTGGCGTGTAACTGTAATTTATTTTTAACAGTTTTCGATTAACTGTTGCCGGTTTTGTGACAGTTGACAAACAGCTGATTGCTTGCCCGAAGTTGCTCTACCAAAAAAGGTAGAGCAGAAAACCGTGCTCTAGCTCAAGTTAGAGCAGGCTCATGAAACACAAATCAGAGCAACTTCAGGCAAGTTAGAGCAAGCGAATTGCTCATGAAACACCTTGTCCTGAGATATCTCAACCTAGAGCAGCTCAATAAACACAACTATTATTTCTAGATCACAACTAAAACAATAATTGAATTCGCACATTATTTTTCGCACTGTTACTGCGGCCATTTTGCTTACTTTAATTAATTATTTGATTATATAAAAAATCGATGTAATTATTCCGGTGGAATTTTCTGATTACATATTGTTAAAAAGTTCATTGAATTTGTTCGCGCTATTTTTTTATTCCTGAACACTGTACACATTTTTTAAGTATAGATTAAATTTTTTTTGTTACAAACTCACATTTACTTTCCCTTTGTGACCTTGAAAGCACGACACTTCAGGAGGGATTTGACTACATACATACTATCATTACCAGTTTTTTATTTAGCATTTCGTTTTAAATATTCTGTAAGATTTTATTTTTTTTCCTTCTGAGGTGAAATTGTTTTACCATTCAAATGAAAGCTTTTAGAAAAGTTGTCTCCACGATTAAGGAGAAAAGTTTATCCAGCTTTACAAAATTGTAGAAATCTTACATCAGATTTCAATAAAATATTTTCAATAATTCGGAATAATCAAATTCTAAATTCATGAAATTCTGGAAGTTTTATCCAATAAAGTTTATCGCATCTTGTATGTAATCTGATTTAAAAAAAAGTTTTGTGATTTCCATATTCAAAGCTTGTAGATTGTACCGTAATTGAAAGCCATTTTCGTTCATGATAAAATTTTCTTTAAAATATTCTGAACGAGTAGGCACTCTTTATAAGTAATTTTGCCATATTTAATAAGACATTTAGATTGCAGTAAAATGCCTGTGAATACGTGAATGGCGATTTTACTATTATTTTAGAAATTGTTCTCAATCTAATTCCATTGTTATTCGTTTCGGAAATTTCTGAATCCAAATCGCAGTTTTTAATTACGAGTTTACATTCTGGTCTGTCGACCATTGATTTAGAAAATAGCTTTGGTGTTATTCTAACTAACTCGTCTAAAGGAAATATTTTCTCCGCAGTTTTTTGAAGCGAAGCTTTTTAGCGTTGTTTTGCGGATTTATTCAGCGTTAACTTGAAATTTTCAATCACGACTTGGGGCGTAAGATCGACTGGTATGCCGTCACGGCATGTCGTAATATTTGTCTTGAATTAAGTTGTATTTAATAACGCGTTGGGATAAGAGTTGAGTTGAGTTGAAAAATGATGACTTGAGTTAATTCGAAAGAGTTGGAGTTATATTATGAGTTTAGAGGAGTTGCGAAGAGTTAAGTTGAGTCAAGACATCGGATAAAAATTCAGTTGAGTTGACTTGTATTGACTTAACTTGATTTTTAAGAGTTGAGTTAAGTTTTCAGTTGAGTTGAGTTGCGCTAAGTTGAATAGTTTCTATAGATTCGTTAAGAACGTCGTTGAGTTGAGGTAAGAGTTGAATAGAGATTTCAATTTAGAGCTAAGAGTTGAGTTTATAGTTGAGTTGAGTTAAGATTTAATTGAGTTAAGAAGTCAGTTTCGATTTTAGGCCAATCATTTCTTTAACGCCGTCTAAACACCTTAAGCGGCTAATATTATGATATTCTGTATTATATCTCTTATCTATGTATATTAATGAAAGAAAGCTTCTATATGTATGTGTGCGCGCGGACATCGCAGTGCTTCGAAATTTTGCATGAATATCCGTGGGGGTCTCCCATGATACACCGTGATGCCCAATTAATGCAAATTCAAAATGGCCGAACTCGAAATTGGAAATGATCGCGCTTGAAATTCAAAATGGCCGGCTTTCTAATTCCTACGAAAGTCAAGGTCGAAACTGACGAATTTATGGTCAAATAGTATAAATTTAAAATGGTGCGGCAAACGCGGCGGACGAGTTTTGCCAATTGTGTTCTGATTCTAATGAAAGTGGAACTCTAGGGTATTTTAAGGTAGCAAATAACGATTCTGTGGTCAAAACTTGAAAATTCAAAATGGACGTGCCAATATGGCGGAACGTGCCTATAAATTTCTCGTCCAAAACGAGGGTTTTAAAATTGTATGAATGATGTATTATGTACTATGTATTATGTAAATATGGCACAACTATTGCTGTATTATGGATTATGTACTAAGTAGTGATGAGCAAAAAGTCATGCAGTTTTGGTCTTGCAGTCTTGCCTGGTTTTGCACATTTAGCAAGACCAAGAGAAGGCCAAGACAGCAAGACTTTTTGCACATCACTAAGTAGTGTTGGGCCGGACTTACACGAGGCAGTACATTTGTCCCTTACACGATTTAAATTGTACTGAGGCCTCAGTTTTTTTAAATGTCCCGGTTCAAAAATAATGTCCTACTGGTATATGAGCGTGTATCGAGATAAATGAAGCGAGGTGTGATTGTAAATTACATAGTGGAGAGATATTTCTTCTTTCTTTTGCGGCAGTAAAATATTCAATTTGAACTTCGGCGAGATGAGATTGTATGTAAAGGCGACCTGGATGGAGAGACATTTCTAACATTTTTCGAGGGAGTGAGGTTTTGTCCTGAAGAGATAATTCTTACATTTTTTGAGGGAGTAAAATTTTGTGCTGGAGAATTTCCAACTTGAAATTAGGCGAGGTAGGATTGCAAAATATAAATATATGGCCACGGACAACTAATTAGAAACTGTTTCATAAAAATTGCATTTATACAGTTTTTAGAAATTCCCACCACCACCTATTAATTTCTTTAAAAATATATAATGATAGAAGGAAATCAATAACAATATAATAATGAATTCCTAACAGGATTGCTACATAAAAACATAAAAAATGTATAAAAATGCTATTTTTATGAAACTGTTTCTAATTAATTGTCCGTGGCTGTACATTGTGGAGGCATAGATTTCTTACTTACTCTAAGGCAGTTTAATGGATATTAGAATTTATTGGTATTTATTTTCCTTCTTTTTTTTAATCTGCTTGGTTTTGTCATTTTGGCATTACAATAGCACTTCGCCTCATTTGAAGTATGACATTGTACTGGCTCAAAAGATAAAAGAGGCACCTCTTACAAACTTATTTTATAATCGTGTCCTACCCAACACTATCACTAAGTGCCAAAAGTCTTGCAGTGATGAGCAAAAAGTCTTGTCTTGGTCTTGCTAAATGTGCAAGACAAAACAAGATTGCAATACCAAGACCTTAATGCCTTTTTTTTACTGCGGCTTCATTGATCGCGTCAAAGGTAACGTCGTCTAACGTAATATCAATTTTAAATAATATGCATTTTTGAAATATTCTAATTAGTTTCTTCACACTTTCTCCACCATCTTTTTCGTCTAAGGTTCTTTCAGTCGATGCATTTACGCACGCATGCCGCGCCGAACTATATAGCTACTGACAGAAACAGGCGCAAACGCGGTGCGGACATTGGCTTCGCGGTATGTGGCGACTTTTCACTGACATGATACCAAAACAATACCAAAATGTTGCAGTATTTTAAGTCAAAAAATCCGTTGGTGCTAAGATCCGATCAAGAGTACAATTTTATAATTGTTTAAAAGTGGCAATGCATTCCAAGGAATAATGCACTTCAAGCGTGTGGTTTGAAATGTGCTCTAATGAAAACAACATCCCCCTATTTCCATTCAGTCAAATGACATACATATACACAAGTTATACACTCAGTCAAGTGACATACATAAGCACAAGTTATACACTGCATTATTCGTCAGTTCAAACTGAACAGCATCAAAGAAAATTTCCTAACTTACCCCAAGTTAATTTGCTTTCAAACATGTACCAAAGGGCCTAATCCATATAAATCCAGTTATGTCCAATAAATTAACTCGCAGAGCATGTTGAGTTGGCAAAGTTAAGTACAAAAAGGAATGTTTTACTAACGTAGGCTTTGACCGGGAAATACACGGGAGAAATAATAAAAGTCCAGCTCCAGCTAAATCTAAATTGGCAGTCAGCGGATTTCGTGTGTCACAAAGTGTCTGCATATGCTCTTTGCAGTTGATGGCAAAAAGTACGAGGGTCCGTTTTCATTTAGAATTGGGCCGGATGTTGAATATAAAAAGGTGGCATAAACAAACAAAGCCTAACAACACAAATTCGCTTTCATCCCGCATCATACAATTATTCTCCCTGATTGCAAATAAAAATTATAAAAAAATGTCTACAAAGATTCAAAGAAACTCCAGCGGCGTTTTTAATTATCTTATTTAAGCGGTCGTCGGCTGAATTAATTATGCAGCTATATTCGTCTTTGTTGGAGATTTATGGTGAATAAATGTCTAATAATATTTTTTCTGTTTATTTTCAGGGAATCAATAACGAGGAAATTTAGCGCTTCACTGCTGGAACCGGTAAGCAAAGAGATTCATATATTTAAAAAAAAATCGTGGGCATTTATACCGCAGGCACTTGATTATTGCACGTATTTTAAAACGGCGTGTATTGTACATACATACATACTAAAATAGCAGAAGGCAATTAAAATTAATTAGTAGTCGAATAAAAATGCTCTTATGTTGGCCAATATAGTCTTTACCAAGGTGACACGGCTGGTGGGTCATACATAATAATATGAAACTATTTACCGTTTTTTCATGAAGGATTAAAAAGCATTTGAAAACCAATTTCGTGTTTTTGTGTGCGATGGATTAACTGGCCTCTTCGAACGAAAGTTTAAAACAAAAAGAGATTAGATATTGCGTCCGGATTTGTTTCATGTTACAAATGTGAGAGAAGAGAAGCTTGTTTACGGCAGCATTGACAATTATTATGAACGAGCACTGATAAAAGTCATTTGCATGTAAAATGAATGAGTTAAGACAAAGAGATCAATTTTTTTTTTAAAAATGACCAATAAAACTAAAGCGGCGATATATTGCCAGCAAGCGATAAATCGGCGCGACCTGAGCGATAAAAATTCTCACTACTTCAGTTACAAACATGAGTTCAAGTGAGGAAGACGTTGTAGTGGCTTAGGGCACTTTCGAGAATTCACCATGGTAGCTACCGGTCGAACCAGAAGTTAATTTACCATGTTCGAAAATTGATCACTTACCATAAGTCACCAGTCACCATGTTCGAATATTCACCGGTAAGGTAACCACAGTCTCACCACAGGAACCATATTCTTTTGATGGTTGAAGCGGTAGATTGAAAAATATTTACGTTTTTGGAGGTACTCCGGTGGTCGAAATTTTTTTTTTAGAGTTCAGAGTTTTTCAGAGTGGGTATTTCGAAAGATGTCATATAAATGGAGTAATTAAAAGTTTTTCTGCAAATATACAGAATTTGAAGCAAACTGCATATTAAATGTAAAAGCTCATTCGGTAAATTTGTAGATATTTATAAAAAAAATTGTAGTTTTAAAAATTAAAAACAAACGCTTGTACATGAAAAAATTTAAATGTTAAAATTTTGTTCGAAAATCCACCACTTAACCACATCTACCACTCGGTAAAAATTAACCACACTAACCCTGATCACCTTACCAATATGGTAGCGCCACCAAAAAGGTAGCTACCACTGGTGAATTTTCGAAAGTGCCCTTATTGGTTCTGGCGTAGAATGAGAAGAAAAAGAAAATTCTGGGTCCATCCCTCCAATCTTACCAACGTGCACCATAGCTCGGCTGTTGTTTCTCGAGAGCTGTCTCAACATGAATCAAATTTAAGGGAGTTTTATCGAATGAATCCTGAAATCTTTCATTTTCTGAAAAGCCTGGTGTCACGACCCTTGAAAAAAAAGATACACACTTCTGACACGCGACGGCCAATATCCAATACTCACGCCAACTGCAGATTTCTCGATCCACACGTTGGACAACTAGCATTGGGGACAACCTTGGTGCCAATGTGTGGAGCCGTCCTAAGGAGAAAAGGAACATTGCCTTACCTTACCTCTGCTTTACTAGTAAGGTGGAAGTAGCCGTACGTTTCAAATTATTTATTTACTTTGGCATTACTACACAATAGAATAGAAGCATTGTAGTAACTATTTTGATATGACGTAGTTTATTTTCAAACCTTCTTTTGTCTTTTTTCAGTTTAGTGAAATAGACATCCACGTCCAGTTTGAACAGTTGATCAATTATATCGTTTACATACATCATTTCTTCATAGGTGCGTTCATCAAATAAACTTCGTAAAAATACGCGTATATATAGTGGGTAAACTTAGATACACGTATTCAAGAATACCCTTAATATAAATTGTATTAATAAATTTCTATACGTAGATATATTAATATCTGAATTGTATTTTTTTTAAATAAACTTGTAATAGTATTAAATACTGTGCCAGCAACGAATCGCTGAAGCGACTGGCAAAGAATTGTGTTCCCACCACATTTTTATCGCGCCGATATATTGCTGAGGCGACCGGCAAGTCGCACTTCAAGCGATATGTCGCTTACGATATGTTGCTCTATCGCGCCACTGTGAACCTTTTTTATCGCCTCCCTTTAGATTTCAATTATATTTGCTTGTGCGTGTCGCGTATCGTATATCGCTCGCGACATATCGCTTATCGTTTATCGCCTCAGTATTAACGGGGCCTAATACCACTCCCACTAAAAATTCAAATTTATCATGTTCCACGTAGGATTCACTTTATTTTAGTGATAACTATCGGATCTATATATAGTTTGAGCGATTTCCAGGGTGTATTTTTCAAAATGGGTACGATCAAAATGAAAATGGGATTTTACGAATTTTACAGATTTCTGCGTTTATTTCAAAAAAACTCAAAAACTATTGAAGATACGTAAAAAACCGTTGAGTAACAAAATTTAGATTTTTTTTTCAACAAAAATTTTGGTTTTTTATGTACTGCTGTAGCTTAAAAACTGACGGAGATATAGCGGATTGAAGTTCGCTTTATAGTGTAAGTACCATCTTTGCTTAGCCCTTTGACCTTTCACGTTTTGAAAATTAAGGGTTTTAATATAATACAATTAACACAGTTTTATAACCAGTGAAATTACCCACAAAATGGATGGGCAATATAGCTTGAAAATTGACCCCGCTACAGTAAAAAAAACCGAACGACTTTTTTTTGAATTTTCGGAGCAAATCATTTTCGGAGCTCTTGTCAGCACATTACGGTATTTCACGTATTCATACATGCTACATTTGGTATGCACGTTTGGTATACATTTTACAACAGTACCTCCAAAATAGAAGATATTCAAGAAGCTGGATGGTATTGCGCAATACTTTTGTATGCAGCTGCTAAAGATGTGCAATTAAATAAAATGAAAAAAATTGAGGGTTTGTAATCTTTTTTAGAGCAATTAAGATACGAACCTTTTATTAGGGGGGCTGTAAGCAAAAGTAGTGCTATAAAATTGTCGTCTCTCGTCCCTACAGTGGATGGTCTGGATGAGCATACGAAAAGGTGTTATTATCAAATCCATGTATGACTTGGAAAGAAGAAAATCAATCCAACCGATTGGGGATGGATGGAACACCGAAAATGTATTGAAGTTTTTCATTAGAAAGATTTTGTAAGTAAGTGTGTAACATTTGTACCCCGACTGCAAAAATACAGATTATACGTATACGATAGTTGTGTGGTACTTAACAAAATTACTATTTAAAGTTAACATTTTCTACAGTAGTTAGACAATATCTTATATATTTATTATACACACATTGACTTGAGAACAATGTCTTCTATATTTTGTTTCTGTCGTACATTAGTACTTAAAACTTGTTTTTGACGTTTTAGTTCATTTTTTTGTCACAAGGGCGTCGTGTTTTTTAATTTTTTAATATTTTGTTTTTTATTTTATGGTATTTTAGTGATTATAATTCGAAAACCAATGTAGTTTTTATTAAGCGATTTTATTTTACTTCTCATTATTATAGAAATTACAACTATTGAGATACAGTTTTAATGCAAAAGTAAAGTTATCGAAGTTTGGTTTATTCCAGCTAAATGTAGACACGCCGACAGATTAAGAAAAAGTGGTGCTTAGATCGATTAGTATATAGAGATGTGAGCGAAAATTCTATTGGCTCTCATTGGTCGAGCTTTCTGAGCCAATCTAAGTGATTTTTTATCATGAGGCTCGTGAATAACTTTACAAGGACCCAAATAGCTAATAGCTAGACCTTCTAACTTCCTTACGCGGCTGAGCGCGACATTACCTGCCCCTTGGCAAACATTTTAGAGCCTAGATTACAGCTCTATCTAGCCCAATCAGAAAAAAAATCGAGTGTGATGTAAATTGCGCCTGACGGCCGCCATTTTGTTATTTTAAAAATATTTCTTGCCTATGTTACTCGGACTCATTAAACGATTCTAGCGGCACCCCAACCATCTAAATCCGTTCAGGCGTTTAGAAGTTATGGTGGAACAAAGAAACATACAAACATACATACATGAACCCTGAAAACATTACACTCCTTTTTAGGACAGTGGTGTTACATAGAGCTTGTATAGGGAATTTTCATTTTGCTTCAACAGCATACTAGGCTTAACTATTAAATGGTCATTCATGGTGATCGGGTAATATTGTATAAAATGTTTCGAGTAATTTAATTTTATTTAAGCATAAAATTAGCATTTATTTAACACATATCTATTAAGTGTTATATATATTTGAAATCGTCTCAATTTCACGTTTCGTTTGATACCCATATTGACCCAATCAGAAAGAAAAAACAAAATTGCGTGTGACGTAAATTGCGTTTGACGGCCGCCATATTGTTTTTTTAAAAAATTAACTTAGTCTATGTTACTCAGACTCATTAAACGATTCTAACGATACCCCAGTCATCTAAATCCGTTCAGGCGTTTAGAAGTTATGGTGGTACAAAACAACGTACATACACACAACAAACCTAAACACATTACACTTCTTTTTTTGGGGTAGTCGTGTAATAAAAAAGTTAAATCACTTATTTATCTACAAAAAAGATTATATACATTTTTGTCGTAAAATGCATAGTTTCTAAGATATAGAATTAAACGCGTTTCTCTTCACTGTAAGTTTAGCAAGAGGGTGGGGATGACGCCATTTTGAATGTAAGCGTATAAAAATAAATAAAATCATTTGGTAAAAAAAATCGCATGCGGTATTTTTCGCATTACCTATTCGACCTATTTATTGGACTAGATGAAGGCTTCCAATTTCTACCAAGGAATCCTGCATTCCGATTTCGTGAATTCGTAAATTCTCTACTGGGTAATTTCTTTCAAGTATTACAAACACATTGGTTTACTTATACTACAACAAGAGGATTATGTATTAAAAAGTGACTGACATAACTTTCCATATTATTTACTAGCTGGGACCCGGTGCGCCTATGCTGCACCCATAAACCAATAGTAGTAATCAGGTGATATGAATTTTGAATTTGGAATGACTCCACACAGAGCTAATAATATTCTACTTGTCATACCCTTTCATTTAATACCTATACCGAATGGCTTGCAAAGAAAAAGGTAATACACCATTTTGTGTTGGCCGCCATTTTGAATTTGGAATGACGCCACAGAGCTAATAATATTGTACTTGTCATACCCTTTCATTTGATACCCATACCGAATGGCTTGCAAAGAAAAAGGTAATCTGCCATTTTGTGTTGGCCGCCATTTTAAATTTGGGCCGATCGATCTGAAACTTTGGGAATCGTATATTTTTCGGAAAAAACCAAAATAATATAGATCTGAGCTCTTTAGAAGTAATTCGAAGAGTACCTCCCATACAAAAGTTCGAATTTTACGGATATCGGTACACTACAGCCACCCGAAGTGTTCGAGATAGAGCAAAATAGACCGCGTAGGAACACCCGCCGTACCAGAAAACCCCTATATACAAAAATTCAGGCCAATCGGATGAGCGGTTTCGGAGTCTATTGAACATTTACAGACAGACATACTTTCACTTTTATATACATACAGTCAGCGTCAAAAGTGATGCAACATCTAAAAATTTTAACTTTCTCATTGAATATCTTCATCATGTAAAAACAGAGAATTGTGCTTAATACCTTAAAATAATGCTATATTTATCAAGAAAATATTTTATAAAAAATTTCGTTACAACTATTAAAACGAAAAAAATTGTTAAATTTTAAACATAAAATTCCAAGTGTTACCTCACTTTTGACTGATAAATGTATGGATTTTTTACTAAATGATGTACAGTTTTTTTTATTTTAATAGTTGCAATGAAATTTTTTATAAAATACGTTGTTGATAAATAAAGAAAGCATTGTTTTAAGATATTAAACACAATCTTCCGTTTTTACATGACGAAGATATTCAAGTTAAAAATTTTAGGTGTTGACGCTGACTGTATATAGATTAAAATCTCACTTGTGCAATATTAGTTCTTCGACAAAATCTATTACATATAGATTCATGATAAAACGATAACTGGAAAACATTCAAATACTGTCTGGAAAACCTGGAAAAGTCAGGGAATTGCTGGAAAACGCATTTTAAGAAATTTTTTTTTATTTTGTCCACTTTTTAAAAATCTAGGCCAATGTGTGTGGGTAATATAACATCTTAAAAATATCTGCCTTAGCAAAATTTTCAAATAATTCTGGTCAGTCCTTATGGATAATAACTAAATCCACCTATTGGATAATTTAACACCCTAACGAATTCACAAAAGAACAGTTCCTTTAATCAAGAGTACGAAACAAATGTTCTTGTAGAAATACACTTTTAGCAATCAAAATTTAAAAATCGTTGCTTTGTTTATAAACACCACACACACTCAACAATTTCCATTTGTTGTTTATGTATCCCAAAAATATGTCTCATTGTGTCAACTTCCGCTCTACAACAAATTTCTCTCGAGTTCGTTCTTCTTTCTTGAGTTCAGGTTTCTTTAACTTTTTGTTGTTTAGTTTAGTTTGCTCAGGGTTTGTTGTGGGGTCCGTTAGTTTCATTTCATAACTTTTAAAATAATTCACTTTTTTCTGCCAGATTGCTTCAATTTCCGTACCATTATAATTGTTCTCTTTAAGAAAGAGTTTATAAATATCTTTGTTCCATTTTTAAGCACCCCATGATAGCCTACTTTGCATGGGAAATTCCGGTTCGGAGCAGCTAGAAAACTGACCCTTATATCCAGAAGTGAAGGGACTTAATGCCTAATTAGTTATTTCCATTATACATTTCTGTTTGTTATATTTCCCTAGTCAAATGTATAGCATCCATTAGAGCCCTTATTGTGATAAGCCTTTCTCTTGCCTTTCGCTTTAGGAGCATATGTAGCTCTATAGTAGTACAAGATCACGCCCTAATGTTATGACCGTTTTGTTCCACTTCCGAGGAGACCCAGCCTTTTTGGCAAAATAAGGCGTATGCTCAATAAAATCATCCAAAAATAGTAATATCTACACACAAGTGTGGAAAATTTTCAAAACTTCCTGAAGGGTTGAAATGGCTCGGAGGGTACTTTGCATGGGTACGATATCCCTGGGATTTTGAAAGAAGTTTTCACCTTCTAACATTCATGAGGAAGGACACTTCCATTTCAGCAAAGCTCCTATCCTAGATAAGTTTTATTGTGAATTACATCTGAACGTGGGTAAGACGTTTTAGCATTTTCCCCGTAATGGCCCTTGCATGCAACTTTAAAATTAAAATGTGACATTAGTTATTCAATTTGTATCCAAAGGATACATTAATTGAGGTGGGCTCACTATTATGCAAAGCACGGATTTTGAGGACTGTTTGAATGGATGTTTCAGGAGCTTTAAAAGCTTCATTTTAAAAGCTAATTACGACTTACAAACCCAGGATCTGTTCGTGTCACACATGTGTTACTTGAAAATTTCCGGTAATTTCATGTTACGACACTGTTAACTTTTATTCTGCCATCAGTTTTCTTGTGCCATAAACGAATTTGAAAGAATTTACTGTTGTCGGGAGCTCCTCTCCAGATATCAGCACTCACTTAGTTTGGATTGAGGCTATTTTTTAGGCATCGCTCACCTAACTCTAAAATTTTCATTATGGCTAGTAACTAACTCTCTAAACAATACCATTATGTTTGCAAATAGCTCATGCAGAATGAGAAGAATCTTAAATTTTGCGTTGTACTATATTATGAAACTAAATAACTGTTACATGATTTGTGATTGAATGATTTACGGTTAGTGCTATATTATATTACTTATTGTGACACGAAATAACAAATATTACATCATTTTTAATTAGGTTGCATAAGGGTAGTAATTACATGTGACGGGTTGAAGGCCGAAACAGATAAGCATTTTCGAGTGAGCTAAAATTTATGGAATTCAATTAAAATTTTATTCGTATATCTTTTACAAAGTTCATTCTGTTTTTTGAAATGACCATAGATCCATTGTTTCCTTCATCTGTTAGTTGCAATTATTTTGCAAGAGATATTAAACATTTGTTGAGCTTAATGGCGGAAACACCTTAAGGTACTAGTACACAAATAAAAGCAAAAAAAGGGCAAATTTTTAAAAATTGATTTCTCAGAACCCTTAATACATATTAATGTAAACTTTTTTTTAAAAAATTATTCTATTCTTAAATAAAACAAAACAAAAATTTTTTTTAGTTTCGACTATCTGTACCATTTCTAGATGGCGCCGAAGTCAAAGTCAAGGAAAAATTTATGTCTCCATGGCAGAGAGTAACCCTACGGATTGGCTCGGCCGCACAGTGGTCGAAAATGCCAAAAAGCTGGCCAAAAGTCGAAAAATGAAAGTTTTATTTAGGAACTTTTTTATTTTAACTTGTTAGATTAGGGTACCTAGGATAGCATAAGACAAATAGAACCAATCAAATAGCGTTTCTTGCCTTTTAAAATCATTCTGAAAGTGGCCGTTGCATGCAATGCTTGAAATAGCATCATTAACCCCTGCAGCAACCAATTATCTAAACATACATAGGAAGTGTTGTGTCGCATATTTTTAAATGTTATAAATTGGATTATTCTCAGGAAAGTAAGTATAATTTAATAATATTAACAAGAATAATCATTTTTTCACATATTTTTAACACGGTGAAGATTTCTTGACCTATATTTTTATCGAAAAAGTAAATTTTTTTTTATTTATATTAATAGACCTACAAAAGAAGTCCCGCTATATCCCGCTCTGATTTTTGTCTTATATTGTTTATTAACCCTTTGGCAAAAATAGATTAGAAGAACTATTGCCCGAAGTTGCCCCTTTTTGTTTAATTCCACTTTTTGTACACAATTCTGCGTAATCCATGTTTCGTTCATTTTAACTTATTAAAGTAGTGCTTAGCTTAAATTGAACCGTTTTATCTTTGGTAATCAACTTTCGAGGTCAAATTAACATAAGTATTGGAGTTATAAGCAATTTTAATGCTAAAATTGGCCCATTTCGTACTTTTTTAATACCTTTTCACTTAAGCTTTGCCAAAAGTACCAAATAAGGTCAATTTTAACATCAAACTTGCTAATAACTGCAAAAGTAAAGGTCGTAGCATAAAAATTGTCCAGACATTATTGATAGGAAATTGTCCAAGCTTAAGGTCATAGGGTTAGAAAAATACAGGGTGATATGTAAAACTCTAAAAAACAACTTCAAAACGCCCTAGCGGCTAAACCGTTACCATATCCAATAAAATAAAATATAATACCAAATTCGTGATCAGCGACCTGGAAAACACAATTCCCATTTCATTGAAAAACAGTGTTCAATATTGATGGTCGCCATTTTGAAGCGGCCATTTTGTTTTTTTTAAGAAATAGTAACAAATTCGTGATCAGCGACCCCAAAAACCTTTATAACTTTATTTTCAAACAATTATCTCAGTTTTTTCGACTTTTATCCATCTTTTTGCCGATTTCGACACTGTGACCCGATTTTGAAAAAAACTTGTTTTATTTTGTTTTTTAACATATTCCTTACATCTATTTACCAAAATATTTAAAAAAAAGGTCAGCAATTTTATTTTTTAGGGATAAAAGGGTTAAAAAACAAGGCCCCATTTTAAATTTTTTTTCCTACTACTGAAATGCAACTTTCTATTATCGATTTTTACTTCATCATCATCATAAATAGCTCCACAGCCTGTTATTGGCCTTGGCTTCCTGCAACATCCTCCTCCAGAACTGTCTGTCCCTGGCTTGGGGTCTCCAATTTCTTATACCTAGGGTTCGTAAATCCTCCTCTACGCTATCTGTATATCTCTTTTTTGGACGTCCTGTGCCTCTGTGTCCGTCTGGTCTCTTGTTCATAATAATTTTTGTTATGCTGTCATCACTGCTACGTTCAACATGTCCTGCCCATCGAATTCTGCTAATTTTTATAGTTTTTATGATGTTCGGATCTTTATACAACTGATACAATTCGTGATTGTATCTTCTCCTCCAAACACCATTTTCGTTTACTCCTCCATATATTGTGCGCAGGATTTTTCTTTCAAAGCACCCCAGGAGGTGTTCTTCATTACTTCTTAGTGTCCAGGTTTCGGATCCATACAGTAGTATTGGCCTTATAAGGGTTCTGTATAGTTTAATTTTAGTCCTCCTTGATATGTTCCTTGTTAAGAAGTGTTTACGTAGCCCAAAATAGCATCTATTTCCCAGCGCCAATCTCCTTACGACTTCTGCCGTCGTGTCGTTATCTTTTGAGATTAGCGTCCCTAAGTATATAAATTCTTTTACACTTTCGAAGTTATATGTATCAATGGTCATATTCTGGCGATCATTCCGTCTTTTAGAGATGCACATATATTTCGTTTTCTCTTCATTAATTGCTAGTCCGAATAGTTGAAAATACTGCCCGCGGTGTTAATTCCTGCGTCTCTTATCACTTTTTCCATAGCTACGTTAAATAGTAAGCACGATAGGGCATCTCCTTGTCTTAGTCCTACTGTGGCGTTGAATGGTTCTGACAGCTCTCCTTCAATTCTTATTCTGCATATGACCTCTTTCATTGTCATTTTGGTCAAATCTACGAGGTGTTTGGGAAATCTTAAATACTCCATAGCTTTATACAATTCTTCACGTTTTATTTTATCATACGCGTTTCTGAAGTCTATGAATAGCGAATGTATGGTAATATTAAATTCGATTTTTACTTATGGTGGTAAATAGATGTGGGCAATACATTACTCTTTAAGAGTCTTTTTGGTTTTTTGTTTCAGACTTGCCAATCCAGAGGGTTACTCTCTGCCATGGAGACATAAATTTTTCCTTGACCTTGACTTCGGCGCCATCTAGAAGTGGTTCAAATAGTCGAAACTAAAAAAAAATTTGTTTTGTTTTATTTAAGAATAGAATATTTTTTTAAAAAAAAGTTTACATTAATATGTATTAAGGGTTCTGAGAAATCAATTTTTAAAAATTTGCCCTTTTTTTGCTTTTATTTGTGTACTAGTACCTTAAATTTTTCTAGAAGTAAAGGCTTGCTTACTGTTTCACCGAGACCCGAGACAATCTCGTTCTCGTTTTATTCTCGGTACCGAGAACGAGACAAGAACCAGATGAGAACGATGAATTATATTCTCGATCAGTCCAGACGAGAACGAGATCACCCCATACGAGATTCTTTTCTCGACGAGATTATTTAAATTCTCATTCTCGTTTTTTCGAGACAATTTGAGATATGTCTTAAAATTCGAGGCCCTTTTTTATTAACAATTTATTCTCTAATAATTTATATTTTATATTTTTATTACATAATTATTATGGTTATCCGGGGTAGATTATTTGTCTTGGAAGCATTTGATAAAGCGTCCGGCTTCCATCTCTGAGTTAGTGAATTCGAATTTAAATCTGTTCTCGTTTTTTCTCTTTTCTTGTCAAATCATCATTTTGTAATCCTTCACGGTACACAAAAACAAGGCAATGTAAAAGACTGTATATCGTAAGACGATATTTTAGTGCTGATGTCACTTGGTGACCATGTTCTCGAATACCGTAGAACATCAGCCGTAGAGCTGTCAGTCTCTTTTACATTATCTTGTATCTGTATAAATCATTTCTACATGGCTAATATTTGCAGGAGTGATTCCTGGTAGTCCAACAAAGGATTTATTGAACGTCTGATGACCTATACAAGTTGCGACTGAGTGAATATGGGTATTTTAAATCCTTAAAACGGCGATATCTCATGAATGGCAATTCGTACAGGAAAATGTATAATATCTTTCTTTGTAGATAATCGCATAATCTACAAACTTTGTGAAAATTGTTTTGTGATAAGACTTACCGTTTTAGGAGATATTTGAAAAAAACTGATATTTTGACCTTGAATAAAAATATTTGGCATCGACCGATCGAGGGGGGATTCGACATTTTAATTATAATGATATTTGTAAGGGCTAAATTTTCAGCAAATTCAGAATTATCAACCAGTTTGAGCTTTTTTCGTCTATTTTGACTGGACTATAGCGCTAACTAATGCGCGCAACAGCATCGAGCTGCGAGTTTAATTGATTTTACAATGATCAGGAACGGCCGATAAAGTTGCGGGAATTTTTTTATTGAAAATATAAGTATTCAACAATAACCCGTGCCAATTTCAGCGACTTATCTTAAAAGATGGCGCCACACGAATTTTTCAAAAAAAAAAATTATCTCGGCTCCAGAAGGTCGGAGAACAAAAATGTTGGTAAATCTGTACTATAACCCGACCCACCCACCTCCGATTTTTTTGAAATTTTTTTTATTTATGTATTTTGGTCTGTAGAACTCATTTTTCAAAAAATAAATCGTCGCTCGCTTATGGTTTTCGAGTAATGAATTTTTAAAGTTTTACAAAGTTGGTTAGTAGAAAAGTGTTAACCGCCATATTGAAAACATTCCCAACTTTTTTTTTAATTTTATGTTCTAAAAGGTTAATTACATAAAATAAAGTAAATATTAAATACCAGAAAAAAACACTAAATTAAAAACACTTATAAATCTTATAAAGAAGTGTTTCTTTTTGGTAAAGCGCTGCTGCATCTAGAAAAAAGAAACACTTACTTATCTTATAAATAAGGTTTTTTTTTAGCGCAACTGTTAAAGACAATTTTGATACCGGTTGATAAAAATATGATGGCCTGTATGACATTGAAAAAAATGCGTTTTTTTTCGAAAAAATCGATTTTTGCAAAAATCTTGCAATATTTTGCAAATCTGTAAAAATGCTCTTATTTGACTTATCTTGGACTACGCTTTCACCGTGGTTCGTTAAAATATATAGTCTTTTCACGGAGTTACAGGTATTTCAAAAAATTGCGGTTTTAGCGGGTTTTTTGCAATTAATAATTGAATGTGCAATTTTTTGAGACCGGACCAGGGCAGCTCGATTACATAACTTTGCCATTTAACGCTTTTTTGTACAACGCCAAGTTTCTTTTGAAAACGTAAAAAACTGTTTTTCGCCAACTTTGGCCGCCATTTTGAGAAGGAGGCAAGCGCGTCATTTGTTTTAAAAGTAGTTCATTGAATTTTACGGAAAATTTCCAATTTTTTACGTACCTTTGAAGCCTGTTAATAGTTTTTGCAATAAAACCCGATATTTTCGACAGATTTACTAGACTAAACTGACGCCGGTTAAGCGTTTTGAAATAAAACACTTTCAAATATATGGCACATCATGAAATCTAAAATACCCCAAAATTTCAAGAGGACCAAACGACACCTGGAACGATGTTATCTAAGTTTGGAGTCAATTCGACGTCGAAACTTATCAAAATTAATTGACTTAGTTCCAAGACGACTGCCAGATGTCATTGCGGCAAGAGGGGGTCATACATCCCATTAAAAGACCACAGGGTGTTTACAAGATGAAACAATGTAAATAATAATTTTAATTTAATTTATAATGATTTTTCTTTAATTTTTCTTATGCACAAATAATTTTGAAACGCAAAAACGCTTGCACAAGTAATTTTGAAATCTAATTGTTTTTTCAATGAAAATTGAAATTGTTATTTTGTTTTTAATGTTAATTTGCTATAAATACTTGTGAGATTAGAAAAAAAAATTCAACAAATAACTAACGTTTTAAGTACCATTATTAGGGTTCTATTGACACTTTTCCGGGAATTGTACCCTGCACAAATAATTTTGAAAAGTACTGTATGTATTTTTATTTTGTTATAATTTAATTATAATTGTACATTATACGAAAAATTTGCCCTTATTCTTGCCAACTCGGTAAACTACTAAAAAGGACAGAAACATGTTTTTCAAAACCAAGTTTAAGAGCTAACTTGGTCTGATGAAAAATGGTTTTTTTTAAATAAAAAGCGATTAATATTTTTCTTTGTACATATAATTTTTGTTTGTTTAGAGTAATGATATCACCACGTTACCCATGGCCATTTGATTTCAAAACCATGTATACAAATACGCTCATGAAATGCTTTACTACATAAAAAATGTTGTTGTCAATGGTTGTAAACGATTGTTCGTAGTAAAAGCATAAAATTAAAAACATTCTGAATCTATTTAACCCAAAAACTTAAGAAAGAATAAAAACATACGACAACTGCTTCAGGGCTCAGTCTTATTTATTGTTATGTACTTTTTTCCTGTTGGTGGAAAATGTTTTTTTTTCACTCACAATTTCAAAGAGCTCCAGCCCTCAGCTTATATAAATAGAACGGAAATGCGTTCCAGCACTGTCTGCAGGTTGTGCCTACATAAACAGCATAAAACGTGGATTTGTTGTAGCAATATCAAGGGAATTTCTAACGTTATCTAAAAAAAAAACATTGAATCAATACAGGTATGAATGATTTCTTTTTAGTTTTTCTCTTTGCCTTTTTCACCTGGAACCTGAGACATGAACATGCGGTCGCGGTTTACCAGGCTCGCCACATAAACACTACCACAAACTTTTAAAAGCAACTCGTTATCTAGAAAAGCAGAACATAAATGTGGCCAACACTGGTTGCTTTCATAATAAACCAGTTTGTGTCGTATACAATCACCTCTACCTATATGTAGCCGTGTGGCACTATTCATTTTAAATCAAGATATTTTGGGAACAGATTTCCAAATTTTGTTAGTTCACATTGATTAAAGTTTTACTTTAAATTTTGATTATATGTTCCATAATTGGCGTGAATATTTGACGCGACAAGGTCATTCCGCTTCCTAATTATACTAGTACTACGTTGGCTTGGTCTTCATAAATATGTAAATAGAATAAATTATTCGGAACAAAGTGTTGAAATTACTAAATATATGTCATAGTTTGTTTCACAGTTCGTAGCACGTAAAACGCGTAAATTGGTGTTATAATTTTTTTAAATATTTCAGAATATTTTGTCGCGATATCAAATTAATATGAGGATTTTGAATTGCTAATTAGCCAAATGATAAGAAAATTTATGACAAATTCAAAGTACCAATGTTTTGAATACACGATTAAAATGTGAAAGGGAGATGAAGTATGATAAGCAGTTACAGACTGGATCAAAATCAGATTATAAGTCAACAACGTAAATTGTCGCCATTATGTCTGAACTTATACAGTACACGTTTTCATCATTGATAAAAATTGCTATTTTCCGACAGTAATAATAAATCAATTATGAAGGAAATTTAACTAAAAACCGAAAATGCAAAATTCGCAGCAAAGAATTTCATTATCCACCTTATTTCTAGAGCTTTAAATTGTTCTGTAAGCCAGGCAGTTACCTTCGTTCTGTACTACCATATAATGGTAGTAATAGTTTATGTTATACAAATGGTATTAGAATGAAAAATTATAGAGGTCTAAAGAGAATAAAAACGTGCGTTTTCCTTATAAAAAAAAATAATAATGCAGTGATAATTCGTATCATTATAACTTCTTTTGTTCCACGGTGCAGTCGGTCTAGGCAGGAGATTCGTTAGTGGAAGAGTCGCTATGATATGTTAATAGCTGCTCTGCGAAGGCCTGCATTATCTCCAGGATTACTTAGCCTACTTACTATAAAAGAAAAGCAATGGTCCTCCTAAACAGACCTGGAAGAAATATTGCCAGAATTACGGCAATCATCACCGCTCATTGGCTTATAGAGCAACGGCGGGCAACCTCCGGCCCGTGAAAAGTTTCTATCCGGCCCGCGAGATCTTTAGACGAAATTATAAATACATATTTCTCGATGTAATTTGTCTAGTTTAAGGGGTCTTTCTGGTTACAAATTTTCAAAAAATTGAAATTTTTTTTTACGCATTTTGCTAATAAATATATTCAAAAACATGATACAAAAGGTTTTAGAGCGATATCGTAATTCTAAAATTATTTTTGAACGTATACAGTGAGACGCTGTGAGAAAGAATTTTTGACGCTCGGGTGTGTTTCGATAATCTCGACTCCCCCCCCCCCTTTTAACATCTGCTTCGATCTGATTCACTCTATACTATGAAGTATTATATTATACCCTGCAAACGTTTCGATTTATGCTGCAAGAGAAGTATGAGCAGGAGGAAGGACTTATTTACGGCCCGGGCATGTCAGATTAAAAAGGTATATAGTTTTTCTTTAAATTTTTTTTTAACAAAACTTCAAACGCGATTATCTAGAAACTATGTTTTTTAAGGTGGCGGGCACGATTTAAGAAAAACTACTTGACCAATTGTTCTGATTTTTGAATATGTTATTGTACACATTTATGGCTATCGCATGAACCACAATCGTTTTAATTGGTAAAAAATTGTCCGATTTTCAGCCGATTTTCCACCCTAAAAACTTGGTTTTTTCGAAAAATGGCCGCCATTTTTTTATTTTTTGACAAAAACAAATTATTCTGGTTCATGCCATAGCCACTTCAACACGGAATAATTTGCCTTTTTTTTGTTTTTTTCAGATGATCCATTCGCCCAAAATCATGCCCGCCGTCATTTTTTGATGTTTTTTTAAAAAAATCCGTATGTCAACAAAAAAAATTTTTAAAATCAAAAAAAATCTTTTTTGTAATACTGTTTTGTCAATAAACATACCTACAAATTTTCAAAACGATATCTCTCTTCTTTCTATGAAAAAAAAAATGTTTAAAAAATTTTTTTTTTGAAAATGTAACCAGAAAGACCCCTTAAATTGAATGTTAAACGCGCATAGCTTTCTTGCATGTTCATAATTTAGTACTAAGATTAAAACTAACATCCGTTAGAGTAAGTTACACTAAGCATCCTTTCTTGTCGTACCACAAACACAAACCGGTTTTTTCTTTACTTTTGTCTCAGAAAATTTGTCAGACTCACTTATCCATCACACTAACAAACATATAGCATCGTTCTTGGGGCCTGTGAAAACTAAGAGCAATTCCCCTTCTTATTCGCGTTTATTGTACAACTACATAGGCATCACAACCGTTTCACGAAAAAGAGGCAGAAAAATGAAGAGTAACAGGGCAATTCTCAAATCGCCTGTGACATATCACAAATCACAACAAAGTCATAAAGGCGTGGTGAGTCATATTTGTGACTATTTCGTATTCTCGTGCTCCAGTCACAAGTTGTGACAATCACATACTTGTGATGACATATTGAGCAAGTCACACGGAGTTTACACCTAATGCAAAATAATAATAATGGATGAATTTTTATTAATTTTTGTTTTGTTGCGCTATAAACAACAGAATATAAATAGATTTTTTACATTTAAGTCAGTTATATTTGTAATTTTTACCAATAACCTCATTAATTTTATTCTGAGCTTGATTTCTAAAGGTATGCTGTTCCCATATACTGGCTGAAGCAATAAAGACTTTACATTCAAAATTATTTTTTACTTTTTAGTTCATTTTAAAATATAAGCGTACTTTTTAGACTTTTTAAGCTATTTATTTTTATTTTCTACTTTTTAGTTTATTATATGTCTATTGTGTGGCGGCCGCCCTATTAGATTTAAAATGACGTCACACAGGCTACTGTATTCTACTCGTTATACCCTTTACCCACAGCGAGGGGGTTGTAAGGAAAAAGGTAATCCGCCATTTTCGGTTGGCCGCCATTTTGAATTTGGAATGGAGTCACACAGCTAATTGTATTCTATTTGTCATACCCTTTCATTTGATACCCATGTCGCGGGGCCGGGAACACAATTGCAAAATTCTCCCGCCATCTTGAAACGGCCATCTTGATTTTTTTATAAAAAAGTCAGATTGTATTGTCACGCGAACTATGCATATGTGCAAAATTTGAAGTTGATAAGTATATTGTCTAATTTTTAGTTTATTATATGTCTTGCGCCATTTTGTGTGACCGCCATTTTGAATTTGGAATGGCGCCACATAGCTAATTGTATTTTACCTGTCATACCCTTTCACTTGATAC
This sequence comes from Thereva nobilitata, assembly GCA_963855945.1. NCBI lineage: Eukaryota > Metazoa > Arthropoda > Insecta > Diptera > Therevidae > Thereva > Thereva nobilitata. Next base: position 85,745,531 of record OY979696.1, read on the forward strand.
CCATCTCGGGGGGTCGTAGAACACAATTGCAAAAATCGGCCGCCATCTTGGAACCGTCATCTTGATTCTTTTTACAAAATGGTTAGATTGCATTGTCATCCAAACTAAACGTGTATGCAAAATTTCAGCCTAATTGGAAACCGGGAAGTGGGTCAAATTTAACTTCCAAGATTTGTTTACATAATTACAAGTGAAGCTAATATAAAGCGTATAATATAAAAAATAAGCTTTTGAACAAAAAAAGAAGAAATTGTATGTTTTTTATTTTGTCGAATTTTCGGGTGTTTCCAGTAAAATTCGATGATTTATATTCGAGCGGTTCGTAGAGGTTCTTCGGTAAGGTTTTTTACCTTCTGTAAAAACTTAAAAATAATGTATAGTCCAGTCAAATTAGGGTTTCACCTCGGAATGAGAGGTAATAAGCTGAAAATTTGTATGAACCTTTGTTTTGGCATTCTAAATTATGTGTCAAAAGTCTCATAAAATCTCGTGTCCGCGTCTTGAGATATTAGAGGTCAAAGGTCACCAATATCAGTTTTTCGGAAATATGTCGTAAATTATCGGCTTTACGTAAATTTTGGTTAAGTAAAGTTTGTTCATTAGATAAATCTGCATAAAAGTGTCCTATACCGAATTTACGTAGAACCAATAGTTTTCGAGATAAAGGGCTGAGAAGTCTTGGCATCGTGCTGCATTCGTTTCCGCACCACCTCTGAGGTAGAATGCAAGGGACGTTTTTTACATGGTGTTCTCGTAGGCCTAATCCATGGGTTACAAGTTATGATAAAATTTTTTGATTATCTCTCTATCTCTTCTATTTTCACTTCTTCCATATTGTCATCTTCATCTACAATTATCTCAGAAGAAAATAATGAAATGTGGTCGGCGTCATCATCGTTGAACTTATATTCAACGGTTGTATCCTCGGACATACTATTGAAACACGACGGGCCCCGACAAGAGCCATACGCTACGGAACAAGGCAATCTTACTTTTTTGCATTCACTTGATACATGTACCTCTGACAACTGCCAACTGCAGATTTTCGACCGGGATTCTCTTTATTTTGGAGTCACAAATAATTTCTCAAAAGTCCATAAAGCCAACTGACCGGCTACTCAAGTTTCGGAGGTTCAAAGGTACATGCATCAAGTGAATGCAGAAAAGTAGGATTGCCATGTTTCGTAGCGTATGGCTCTTGTCGAGGCCAGTCGTGTCTCAATTCGATGTCCTAGAATACAACCATTGAACCTGAGTTGAATGATTATAACGCCGACCACATTTCGTTATTTTCCTCTGAGATGAGTGCTGCTGAAGATGACAATATGCAAGAAGTGGAAATAGAAGAGATAGAGAGATAATCAAGAAATTTTATCATAACTTGTAACCCATGGATTATGCCTACGGGAACACCATGTAAAAAACGCCCCTTGCATTCTACCTCAGAGGTGGTGCGGAAACGAATGCAGCACGATGCCAAGCCTTCTCAGCCCTTTATCTCGAAAACTATTGGTTCTACGTAAATTCGGTGTAGGAAACTTTTATGCAGATTTATCTAATGAACAAACTTTACTTAACCAAAATTTACGTAAAGCCGATAATTTACGAGATATTTCCGAAAAACTGATTTTGGTGACCCTTGACCTCTAATATCTCAAGATGCGGACACGAGATTTTATGAGACTTTTGACACATAATTTAGAATGCCAAAACAAAGGTTCATACAAATTTTCAGCTTATTACCTCTCATTCCGAGGTTGACCCCTTTTTTTGCCTTATTTGACTGGACTAGTAAGCAATCGAATTTGTTACTATTGAAAGAAAAATATACCTGTTCCCTGTTGTACAAGTTGATCACAATTTCACAACATTTGATAGTTCACAGTTCCACCAAAATTGTGGTAGAATTCTTAAGATGAAGGTGGTGATTTTTCACTTGAGAATCTGAAACAACTAATCTGTCACAAGATTCGTCACAAGATTAATTTTGGCCTATTTGCTTATGACTTGTGACACATCACAACTAAAAATAGGCATATGAGTGTCATACCTGCATCATACACAAAACTTGAGGTTGAGGACCGAGTGATGGATAGTGTAATTTACCCCATTAAAGCCTTTCAAAAAAATTGAGGTCACAAGAAGGTACTACGCGGTACTACGGCTCGCAGAAAAAATAGAATTTATTCTGGTTATAAAAAGGTTGCCCACCCTTGCTATAGAGGACCAGGCTGTCAATTTGGGCATCCTACACAACGTCTATCACCGGTGAGGAGACGTGTATAAAGCCCGGCTTCAGCCAAAGCCAAAAACTAGGCAGTTCCCCAGTTTGTTAAACAATCATCTAATCTCGGTTTCCGCCCCGGAAGATCCACCACAGACCATATTCTCACCCTTAGGCAGGTCCTGGAAAAGGCAAATGAATTTAATATTACCATACATTCGCTATTCATAGACTTCAGAAACGCGTATGATAAAATAAAACGTGAAGAATTGTATAAAGCTATGGAGTATTTAAGATTTCCCAAACACCTCGTAGATTTGACCAAAATGACAATGAAAGAGGTCATATGCAGAATAAGAATTGAAGGAGAGCTGTCAGAACCATTCAACGCCACAGTAGGACTAAGACAAGGAGATGCCCTGTCGTGCTTACTATTTAATGTAGCTATGGAAAAAGTGATAAGAGACGCAGGAATTAACACCGCGGGCAGTATTTTCAACAAGTCGGTACAACTATTGGCATACGCTGACGACATCGTAATACTAGCCAGATCCAGCATAGCAATGAAAGAAGCCTTCATATTGCTAGAAAGAGCAGCAAAGAAATTCGGACTAGCAATTAATAAAGAGAAAACGAAATATATGTGCATCTCTAAAAGACGCATTGATCGCCAGAATATGACCATTGATATGTACATATAACATCGAAAGTGTAAAAGAATTTATATACTTAGGGACGCTAATCTCAAAAGATAACGACACGACGGCAGAAGTCATAAGGAGATTGGCGCTGGGAAATAGATGCTATTTTGGGCTACGTAAACACTTCTTAACAAGGAACATATCAAGGAGGACTAAAGTTAAACTATACAGAACCCTTATAAGGCCAATACTGCTGTATGGATCCGAAACCTGGATACTAAGAAGTAATGAAGAACACCTCCTGGGGTGCTTTGAAAGAAAAATCCTGCGCACAATATATGTAGGACTGAACGAAAATGGTGTTTGGAGGAGAAGATACAATCAGGAACTGTATCATTTGTATAAAGATCCAAATATCATAAAAACTATAAAAATTAACAGAATTCGGGCAGGACATGTTGAACGTAGCATGTTGATGACAGCATAACAAAAATTATTATGAGCAAGAGATCAGACGGACACAGAGGCACAGGACGTCCAAAGAAGATATATACAGATAGCCTAGAGGAGGATCTACGAACCCTAGGTATAATAAATTGGAGACCCCAAGCCAGGGACAGACAGTTCTGGAGGAGGATGTTGCAGGAAGCCAAGGCCAATAACAGGCTGTGGAGCTATTTATGATGATGATCTAATCTTAGGTACACGAGTTTGTGGCATCAAAACGCCCTGGAGGCGACGATCCTACATCTAACTAAACCGATGTCTTGATAAACGTACCCCAATTTTGGTTGAAATTAAAAAATGTTATTTACCACCAAAAAAAGGGTTCCGGAGGTTGAGATATAGCGGAAACACAATTATTTTGCATAGCTTAAGTACGTGTGTGCATAATGCATGGAATTTCTTTAAAGGGAAAAAATATTATTTTGAAATATAATCAAGACATTTCTAAAACCACACAAATCCTCACGTATCTGACAAACGTTACATATTAAAATGGTAAATCTCTCAAACCTTGCATGTTCAATTTTGAAATAGGCGTTTAGTGTTTCGGTTGCTGAACACGAATGTGTACTAAGGTCACAATGAAAAACATTTTCGTAAAATTGAATTGCTCAACATATTTCTTATTAAATTCTGATATTTATCTGTGTAACAGATGGTTTTGTACGAGTTTGTTATTTAAAGCCTCTACACACGTACCGATTTGTTGGGGACAATTGTCGGACTAAAACATTGGGTCACATTATTCGATTTATGACCTCGTCCTGGTGCTTTTTTTATGGCAGTTCTAAGCTTAGGAACCACCCTTTGCACTTTCAGTACGTTTAATCGTTTGTCACGTCATGGTGCAATAGTAATCTTAGTAAGAGAATAGTTTTAGGGTTGTGGGGGTTCGGGAGGGTGTTGAAGGAAGTGGCGGTAAACCCTGCGAGTCCTTTTGCATGTTGTGAGAGTTCGGAAATATTGACTGCGGCAGATTGTTCCATAGTCGAGTTGTTCTATTTACAAACGAATTCTTAGTTTGTAGAGTGCGCGAAAAGGGAGGCTGCAGGTTGAGGGTATGAGATGACCACATTAATCTGGTGTTGCAGGTATAAGATTGCCGTGGAGGCAGGAGAACTTTTATTTCGATGAAACAGTCGTTGTGATAGTATGATAAAATTTTGGCAGTGTGGCTATGATGTCTCAAAGATTCGATGGAGGAGCAAACGGCGTTATCATCGACTAGTTTGAGGGCTCTTTTTGTACTTTATTTAACCATGCCAAGGTGGTTTTTAAGGGTCGCCCCATTTCGACTGAGTTGTATTTGAGAACAGGCCGAATTTCGGATTTGTATATTACAGCACAGGCGAATGTTTGGTGTGGTGCAATTTAGCATACTTAATAGACCGCTTCTCGTTCGATTACTGAGGTCAAGCAGCAGTGGACTTGATACTTAGTTACTAATTCTTTTTTAGAGAGTAGTTCTTATGATATTTCCACAGCATCTTTGAAAGTCTGAAGTTCTTTTTCATTTATTCTCACTTATTTTAACAAACGCCTTTTTGTATTATTTCCTTTTTCCTGACATTTTAATTTAATGGCCCGTCCACACGACACAAGCATATTTGCGCAAGCAACTTGTTCCCATATGAATTTTATGTATTTTTTTAGGGGCGCAAGCATAATGAAGTCGATAAAAGCAGTCCTAAAATTGATTTTTTTTTCATAAAAAAAGTAATAAAAAAGAAGGAGACAGGCCATAAAAAGATCCAAAAAAAGCAAGATCCTTGCGCAAATATACTTGTGTCATAAGCAGGCCCGTATCCAGAAATTCGTTTCGGGGGGGCTCAAAGACGAAAATCACTCAAAAATGTGGACTTATTTGAATAAATTCAAGGTAAGGCGAATCTTGGATTGTACACAAAGCTTGGAAGCTGGAAGCTTGGATTGTAGACAAACCCATAACACTCACATGCAGTGATTCATTTGTTTTTGTTCGATGAGTCCAACATAAGAAGCTAAAAATCCCTAGATCTCGATCAGAATCGATTCGTACAATTGAACTATATTGTTCAATGCTGCCACATGTGAGATGTAAAAAGTCGTGTTACTGAACATGGCAGGCAGGCTTTTCATAATTTAAAAATATAAGGATACGTTCGATTGACACCAAACGTGCTTTCCGCCGACTAAAAAATCAAACTTCAAAGAATAGAAAATTCTATACTGAAGACTTTTCTGTGAAGAATATCGAATGGAAAAAATTCTCAAATTTCGGGATTTCGGGGGGGGGGCCCGGGCCCCCCGGGCCCCTCCCCTGGATACGTGCCTGGTCATAAGAAATTTAAATTTAGAAAATATTCTATCTGCAGCCATAAAACCAAGAGAAGGTAACAGCAATCAAGCCCTAAAGATTGTTTTCTTGCAATTGTTCTTCGGAATGTTGCGTATCGTTCGACAACTTCGCGTAATCCACATTAAATTACAATATAAATAAATAAAGTTACACAGAATTTCCGGAATTAGAAATATGCAAACTTGTCCTCAATAGCTACGCTTTAAGTTTTCAGCAGAAGAAAACAAATTACATCCAGATATTTCCTAGAAACATTTTTCCCAGATGTCAATTCCTCGTCCACCAAATTGATTTCTTCTCGTCAATTAAACACACATCATGGCCGCTTGTCCTTTTAGTTCTCGAAATTCTTTGGCTTTGTAATTCCCCTCAATTACTAAAAAACGATTTTCGTCTGCGGTTGATTCTATTCACTTTCTTGATGCCCGACCAATTTTGCTTCTTCCTACCATCATCAAAGTCAAACAAAATTAAATTTTTTTCCCTCAAGAACTTCGTCCACATTTTATTTCGTTCTTTTTGTTCTCCTTAAGTTATTTCAACGGGGCTTCTATGATGGCTATTTTTTCCTCTTTTATTGCTTTAAGTATGGGCATGGATACATACATACATATATTCGACCGAACGATAATATTCACAGAATTATATTTTTCTGAATGATAACAATCGTTATTCTTTGTGACCTTTTATGAATTTGCTATAAAACTACATTTTTTATAGTTTATTCAGAAAGTACCCTCAAAAGGTTTCACAAAATTGCTGTCTTCGTTCGATGTTTATTGTCCGCTTTACTTTTGTAGTTGTCATTTAATCCGATCTGATGTTTTTGTCTTCAGGAAATGGTTTTTAACTCTTTGAACAAGGGAATTTTTCAAACGATGATTTGTTTTTTTTTGTTAACTTTGTGAACTGTAGAAATTCATGGCTAATTTTAAATCGGAAATTTCGATTTTAATTTATTCTTAAAGATAAACGTTTTGCAAGTTTTACTAGCACATTAATTCATATAGAAGGCTTCGCTACTTTATTCTTAGGTCCATAATTGTTAAAGGCTTGTCAGGGCGTAATCCAATTTTTGAGGTCTAGTGTTATAGAGGGATGCCATGATGAAATAGAATTTTTGTCTTTCCTACAAAGACTGTTTTTTTGTCTTTATCCATGTCTTGTCTTTATCAATGTTTATTTCCAATGTGTAATAATGAATATAATTTCCAGCAGCAGTTAATGAATTAATTTAAAATTTAGTTAAATTGATTGATTGATTGGACTTCTTCGAAACATCTTTGTCTTCTCTTGTTTAGTGCAAAACTTTGGGGCGTAGCCTCATATATTTTTCAGAGACAACGCACCTCCATTTGGGACCTAAGCTAGACTAAAGCCCGAATTAAACTATTGTGTTGTGGTGTGTTGTGGCGCTCTGTGTCCAATAAGAAACGCCAGATCGGAACGCGCCACACCACAACACACCATAATAAGGTAATCAGCCCCACATAAAATATATGAATTAATATTCAAATATATAATTAATATTTAATTAAAAAAAAACTTTTACAAATATATAGAAAAAAATAAAAATTATATTATACGATTATACTCAAATACTAATCAGTTGGCACACTTTCAAACATATTATCTATTTTTTCATCTTTGTTTAGTAAATAGGCCATTTCCTCTGGATATTCCCTGCTTCTGAAAAGTGTTCTCCGAAATGATGAGATGTATGGATCTGATGATATAAGCAGCATATTCATGAGATCAACGTTTTGCTCTTCCCACAAGGAAAAGGAAACATACAATCATGAATGCAAGAAACATTTTGAAGAAGTTTAGAAGCATTCGCTTCCGTGCTCTAGTTCATATTCTTTTTATACATCCATGTCATTGGATGGAAGACTTCCTTTTATCTTCCATGGAAGTTTTTCCGAAGTCTTCTGTTTTTATTCTGCAGAAGTGATATGAAAACATTCTTTGTAAATTATTTCGAATTTTATAAGAAAACTTCATTTGAATTTTCTTGGAAGCTATTTTGAAGGCTGCACTTTGCATTCCGGAAGAGTAGTAAATCGCAAACATGATTTTTAATTACAAATCTTAGTTTTTTATCTGTGGATTTGTTCACTATAAAATAGTTCTTTACAGTTACCACAGCTCTAACAAAAACAGAATTCTTTAAAACGGAAAACGAAACAAGTCCAGCTTCAAAAAATTCTCTATACCTTCTCTTGGCAACGGACATGAAGGCTTCCTTATTCCTACCAAGAGAAAGCATTCTCAATTTTCCTTGTGGGTTGCCTTGAAGTTTTTCTGGTGTGTGTGTGGTGTCTGTAGCGCTTGTATTCTTTATTTTTGGCTTCCTAGGCTTCTTCCGACAGTTCACCAATTGGCAAAAGACAGTGTAGTATTATATTTTTTCCATGCCTTAAAGCTTTGTGAACTGTTGCTGTTAATTTTTGCCATGCATATTTCTCATTTAGTAATATTTCTGTTTGTTCTGAATATATTTCGAATTTTTCGGCATTCATAGGAAGACCACAAGAAAGAACATTTAATATGGTCCTAAATCTCTTTATAATTTCCACGGCCATTTTGGTGATATCCGCTGTTATGTCCGTGTATTCAAAAATCTCCTCGCTGTGTTGCCGTCATTTCTGCCGTGCAAAGGGAAAAATACCTATCTGCAAAAAGCTCGTTTCAAGAAAAACGGGTTCAAAGTTTTCAAAATACATGAAACCGAAGCAAATATAGTAACTGTTCAAAGTGATAACTTTTAATTAAAAAGGACAATCAGTTTGAAATTTTGTTTAAGGATAAATATGAATATTTTCTATCAAAAAATGCATACAAAGCCATTTTGACCTATAATGCATATAGGTCATTTGTCCTTTGCACGGCAGATTTGTGCTTCCAAACCCTTGCTTAAGTGTATCAATAATTAAACCAAGTTGTCGTCTGAACTCTTGTTGTATTCTGTATTTCTCCTCCAGTGTCTTTTGCTTATTATCAGGGTTGTTTCATACACTCTCATCAGTGAAACTAAGTCGTAACTCTTGTGCAATATACGTAAATTCCACAAATCGAATCCTTGCATGAAGAGGCGAAAGCCCGAATTGATAGTTTTCTTCAACAACGCATTCTTCTTCCGTATTTCGAAAATCTTTTGGATTTTTTGGCAAATAGTACAAGTTGCTGATGATTTGGTGTCCGTTACAAATTGGGTTACTCTGTCATCACACATTGTTAAGTGAAGCCTATGCATTACTTCTATTTCTTTGTCGTTAATTCTTCGCCTAATAATACCTCCTCCTGAGTGGTTATTCTGTAACTATGAGAAAGTGAGAACGTGAAAAGTCTTTTCATTCTCATTCTCATCAGGTCTTCTCATTTTGGGTTCTCATTTTTGTCAGCAAAGCGATTCTATAACCTAAAGTGAGATATTCCAGTGACAAAAGAGCTGAATGTAGTTCACATTGGAAATTCTCACTTGTATAAACGTCAAACGTGGGGTTTTATGTCATATTTTGTACTTATTCGAGTGGCCTACTTTGTAGATAAGACTTTGTAACATTTAAAATGGCAACAGTATTTTTATTTATAGAGCAAAGAAGAAGCCGCCAAAGGTGGGCAATTATAATTTGGGTTTGCACTCAAAATTCATGGTTTTACATTTCAAACTCCCCTTTTTTTGCAAAAATCGTTGAACTGAAATAGTTACAGATTACTACTTAAATTTAAAAAGTTACACCTAGAGCATTTAAATGAGTGGCATACTCCTCCCATAATTTTTTTTTTGAAAATTAAAAGTTTTCGCACTTCTCACTACTGTTGTGATTTGAAAATGACAAGTTCTCACATTTCTCACTAGAAAAATTTCGGTGAGAAATTATTTTTCACCATGAAATAATTTGACAGATAGACTCACGTTCTCATCGTTCCAGAATCGCATTTATTGGAATTTTCACTGAAAAGACTTTTCACTAGACTTTTCACAGTTACAGATTAACCGCTCTGTATAGTAAGTGATTTCATTAATAACAATTCAACCAGCCCATACAAACATAGTTTACTATCGAATGGCATTAAAATTTTTAAAATCTATGACATGACGAAAAACGATTTTTGGTCACCCAAGAATCGTTTTGGCCCACCGTGCGCCGCCCCGAACGACTGATTTGTATTCGAGAAGAAGCCGAATATAGGATTTGTATATTACAGCACCCCGATGGCTTGGATCTCTTAAGAAATATGACCATTCCATCACAGGTCTTTGGCTAATGTTAGTCCTAAGATGTAAAGGGATCGGTCGACCATTACTTCAACACCATCAGCACCCGACTAGTATTTTGACGGGGTGCAGATGGGGCCCATGAGGTTACCCCACTTACTCTTGTGGGCTCCATGTGGATTGCGCTATAGGGCCCGCAAGGGGCATCTAACGCCTTGCTCCATAAGGAATGCCCTACGCTGCTATGAGGAAAAATGATTACTGTCCGATTTAAATTTCAGCGTAGATATGTGAGTAGAAACTGCGGCGGTGTCGCAAGCTTTATATGTATTTTTGAACGCGAGTGTCGTTTCGCAAGCGGTTCTCCCACTGAGTACTAATCACATCCAATGCTGCTTGACCTCCGCAATCGATCGAGAAGTGACCTATTGACTGGGTTAAATGGCACCATCATCGGTCACCAACATAATTGTCTGAAATATGAAGCAAGGCAACAACAAAAACTTAAGCTGTGTATGAGTAAAAATAAAGCTTAAGCTTTTTAAAAAGCTTTCCGAATACGTAAGGCAGATGTTAATATAGCCCCATTTCATTTGTAATAGAGACACTGTTAGGGCATACCTAACTTTAGTAGCCCTGATTTTTCTTTCTGTGGTGCTCATGAAGCCACTTGGGGTCCTCATAGAAAACCTACTGGGAAATCCCTCTTTAGGCATGCCCCTCATTGCCACATAGGGCCGACACGCTACATGAGGCATGCCCTTTAAATGCTAGTCGGGAGCTGACACTGATAGAGAGGTATTGACTTACTTTGTTTTGGAAGCATTGAATTCGACACAACCGATGATCTCCTTTATTGAGTTGGACATTAGTCGAGACTAGGGATGTTACGAATGTGATATTTTTCACATTCGCGAATGCTCGGAATGTTAATTTGCGAATGCGAATACGAATGTTTAGGAATAGTATTAAAAAGATTTAATTAAATGAAGGCCTCATTTTTTTATTACTTACAATAGGATATGAAAAAATATTAAAACAAGAGGCCAGTAATGGTATTCTTTCTTCTCGTATTTAATAGTCAAAGTTTGAGAGAGGAATATTATATTTCCATGAGGCGATTTCTAAAGGCACCCATTCCTATGCAGGCCGCCGGCAGGCCTTGGCCTGAAGGTTTCTCGCCTTGAGGCCAAGTATAACCACGCACTCACTCACCCTGGATGGGGCCTGCAGTCCAAGAAAACTGAAAAAAAATCTTTATGGGTATCTATCGTCCGTGCCTGAAGATCTGAGCTTCTATTCAGTCTAAAATTTTCGTTGAGGCCAGGAAAATTTTTGCACAAGAATTAACAACCTTGAATTAAACAGTCGTCTTCCTCTGTGTATGTAGGGAACCATGAGGTCACCTGTAGTCCACGGCTTGTCATACGTATGCCTCACGTCCTCCTCCTTCTGAGTAATGTATGGCCTTCATCGGGCGGTTCCTGCTGACCTGGCTTAAAAGGCTACGGCCTGCTGCACGAACAATTGCTCACTCGGACGCCCGGTGGAGCGCTCAGATATTTGCGAGCCAGATCTGTCAATATGTCGTTTTTTTTATGTGAAAACGTCAAGCTCAGGAATCACCCTTTGTACTACTAGTCCGTCATGTCGTTCAAGTCATGGTGCAATGTCTAGTAGTAAGCTTGATGTGAAGGATAAAGGAGGAAAGGATAGGTTAGAGGTCTGGAGGGTGCGTGAGTAGATGTCGGTGGACCTTGCGTTTGAACTCTGAGGTGTTATATGAGTTCGGAAACATCGACTGCGGAAGACAGTTCCACAATCGAGTTGTTCTATTTATAAACGAACTTTTAAAACGTAATGTGCGCGAAGAGGGGGGCTGAAGGGTGTGGGGGTAAGCCGAGTTGGCTAGTCTTGTGTTGCGGGAAAAAAGTTGCCGTGTAGGCATGAGGTTTCTAATTTCAATGGAGCAGTCGCTATAGTAGTAGCGGTAAAACTTGCTGAGGGCTGCTACATTCCTACGGTGGCTTAAAGAGTCGATGGAGGAGCAAATGGTCCTATCGCCAATGAGTTTAATGGCACGGTTTTGCACCTTTTCCAGCCAAGCCAAGATGGCTTTTGGGGCGCCCGCCCAAATGTACGAGTTGTATTCAAGGCGGGGCCGAATGTAGGACTTGTAGATTGTAGCCAGAGCAGATGGCTGAAGGAGAAACTTGCATCTCTTGAGGAATCCCAGGCATTGGTAAGCTTGTTTGGCGATTTGGAATATGTGATTATTCCATCGCAGATTCGAAGATAAGGTTACGTCTAGGATGTTAAGAGATGGGTCAGTCATTACATTCTTTTCACCCACTGAGATCGAGGGACGGTCGGTACAGGTTTTTGTATTTTAATTTTATTTTCCACAAGATAGGACAGGATAAAATTGACTCCTGGGGGACACCGGCAGAGATTGGGCGGGATTTGGATTTGACACCATTCCGTATTAGCTTAATTGAACGGCCGGACAGGAAACTCTCAATCTAGTTCTGTTGAACTGAATGAGTAGGAGCACCAATAGCTTTGAGTTTAGCTAACAGGGTTGAGTACCGTTCTCTCGAAAGCCGTGGAGATACATATCTAGCAACCATACCAGACTTACCAAATCGGTTCAAACTTTGGTTACAGATGGTTTTGGTTGTATGATTTTAGTGCTGTGCTAGTTCCATGGAATTGTCGGTGGCTATTATTAACATAAGGTAAGGGTAGGATTGTGCTGCTACAAAATCTTGTTCTACTTTCTGATTGTCGGATCAATTTTAGATCGTCTCTCAGACGGGGTCATCATATACCTTGTTTTGTTTTCATGGACCGCCAGCTAAATGTATGTGAAAGAATCTTTACAACGTCGATGTCGCATACCAGACCACCACCTTGTCGGAGTCCGGATATTTATTGTTTGTCATATTGGTTATGGCCAGCTTTCATAATATTGTCAATTCAGTAGGGACAGAGAATCCGCGTTGAATTGACTTTTAACTATCTAATCATTTTTCCATCATCTGCATCAAGGTAAAAATCTGTTCTGTGGAGTAAAACCTCTTTTCGATTAGAGCTTGCTGATCGTCATTGCACTCTAGATAGAATCATCAACAATACAACGGGGCTAAACTTCTCTGGTCTTTCACATAAAAACATATTCCACGCCGTGATATCTTGTTTTTTATGTACATGTACTCTTCTTTGTTATGTTCTATTATATCTTTTTTATAGTTTTTCAGTTTATGTTATAACTTATGTTTTAGCTTTCAATCATCCCTTCATGCTTCCATACTGACGCATGATTCGCTTGGTGTAAAGTAAGCCCTGCATTTTTGGAATTGGATTTTCGAGCTCTTGCAGATTTATAGCTTCTGTAACTTTTTTTAGCTTGGTGGTGAAAATGTTTATCGCAGACGTTGGTGCAGTTATTGTTATTGATGAAACTTCCAATTCCTCAGTTTCCTCTCCATTTAGCAATCCATGAAAGAACTCTGTCTAACGCTCCTAGATGCCTTTTGGGTCGGTGATCAAATTACGCTTATTATCCGTTTACAATGTGACTGGTCTTCTCTTGTCCGAAGTTTTGAAAAAATTATTTTATAAAATATTAAAGTTCCCGAAACCTATAAAGAATTATATGGCAATAATTTGACAACATTCTATGAAAAAATAGGTCCATTTGAATATATTTACATTAACCCATTTAAAGCCACCGGTGAGGCGTGGCGAACTCAATATTAAATGTTGTTCGTTCTTTAGTGGGATTGTCTAATCTGCGGAATACATTTTAATAATATTTAAAAACAAGATTTCAGTTACATGTTAATAAATTACTGTGCCATATTTTACTAGTTGAAAAAAGTCCAGATACTAAAATTGCCAATCGCAAAATGTCCAACGTGAAAACTAAGCACAGTTGTAACTTGTATTTTAAGTCGGTCCAATTCAATTCCATAAACCGTTATAAATTTCGACAATTTACGTAATGGTTCCTTCGCGTCACGATTTGTTGCCTCTGAAACTGCCTCTTGTGATACAATTTTACCACCCGTATTCGATCTACTGTTGTTAATTCTATTCATTTTTAAAAATTTATGCGCCATCAATTATTCTGGAAAAGCTATTCACATTTCTTTTTGTGGTTAACAACCGTGCCCAACCCTGAAGATAACTTAAAGTGTCGTTTCATTTATAGAATTCCTTTTTTACATAAAAATCAACACAAAACATGCATAACATTTATTTTGAGAAAGTTTGTGCATAAGCTACATCGAAGGGCCGAACAGACTGTTGTGCTTTAATTATTAAAATTTATTATGTAACATTTTGAATTAGGAACAATTTTATTGCGTTTTAGTAAATTTGAGGAATAGTTTAATGCTTTTTTATTCATAAAATTGTGATTTCGGTGACTTGACCTGATAACTAATGTGTATCACAACGGGAAGTTATTTTTTTTTGAAAATTAAGAATGCACCACATACATTCAGTTATTGCTGAAGATTTATCGTTTGTTCTGTCAGTGAAGTTAGTTTCAAATATTAATATTGTTGAAATATTTTAAATCGTTTCTTTCCGATATTGGGGCCTATTCTGTCAGTAAAATTTTATCATTTTATGTTATGTTATGCCATAAAATAACAGGATTCTCTAAAATCCTATTCTGTCCGACAAATTTTATTTTATTTTATCGATTGTAACATAAAATATTTCCTGTTGCGCTTCATAACATAAAATAATCTAAGCAGCACATTTTACAAGTATTTTAACCCATTTTATGAAAATAACAGACGGGAATTGACATTTGCGAGAAAATAGTTTTCATTGAGTTTTGAGTTAAATTAAAAATTAATATGCCCAACGCATTACGAAAATTGTATTTTGTCAGATACTTTAATTTGCGCTTTGATTTTGTTTGTTTTCATTCATAATTTTATTTGTTTTCATTTTCAACCGCTCAGCTGTTCAAAACGTAATAGAACCCATAGCGGATTGTACTAAATATTTTATGTTATCTGTTCATAAAAGACTTCATAAAATAATTTTTAGAAAGTATGACAGAATACTAATTTTTAAAATATTTTATTTTTATTTTATGAAGAAGAAATTTTATCATCATAAAATAACATAAAATATTATTTTATGAAAAATTACAGAATAGGGCCCATTGTTCAGATTTTTAGAAATGTTAATTAAGTGTTGCTGCTTAATAAAATTATTTATTTAAATGTCGTTTTTTGGTCTTTTAAGTTATTTTTACGCATTTTCTTCATCCGTCCAAGAGAAAATGTTATGCTAATAGTAAATGAGATTTTGAACTGCACGGCTTCCTCTAACGATTTCCTCCGATTTTCACTATGTCGAGGAACTTATTTCCATTTTCGGATTCCTAGAATCCCCCCTGCGCCTGCTGTAACTACGTTTTTCAGTCTTACTTGTTCTAGCTACCGGTCTATTATCTAGATCTAGAACAAGCGCGGGCAACCTTTTTATACGCTTTATATTAGCTTCACCTGTATGGATGTATGTATGTATAAGTAGACAAATCTTGCAACTTGATTTTCACCCACTTGCATATAACCGATCAACTTCAAATTTTGCACAAATGTATAGTACGTGTGAATTTTGCTATTGTGCTCCCCGACTCCCGACTTGGGTATCAAATGAAAGGGTATGACAAACAACGCCTTATGGCGTCATTCCAAATTAAAAATGGCGGCCAACACGAAATGGCGGATTAAATTTTTCTTTCTAACCCACTTAAAATGGGTATCAAATGAAAGGATATGACAAGTAGAATACTATAAGCTGTGTGGCGTCTTTCCAAATTCAAAATGGCGGCCGACACAAAAGAGCGGGCTACCTTTTACTTTACAACACCCTCGATATGGGTATCAAATGAAAGAGTATGGCGAGTAGAAACGGAAGAAGACGTAAGGCTAAAAAGTAAAAAATTAAAAATGTATCTATTGTTTAGCAAAACTAAAAAATACGCTTTTATTTTAAAATGAGCTGAAAAATATTGCACAAATCTGCAGTAAAAAGCAAGAAATGCTTAAATTCGATGATTTTGAGTTTATTGCATTTTTCTATTCCATATTTCCTTCTTTATCATTGCTTTTTTGTCTTAAACTGAGCTGTGCTTGCTAAGTTATCGGACCGGCATAAGTAATATGGCGACCACAACAAAATGGCGGAAGATATATGTTAGACTAAAAAGTAGAAAATAAAAATATATAGCTTAAAAACACTAAAAAATACGCTTTTATTTTAAAATGAACTAAACAGAAAAAAATAATTTTGAAGCTTTTATTGCTCTAGCCAGTATAGGGAACAACCTACCTTTCGAAATCAGGCAAATAATTAAATTAATGAAGTTATTGGTAAAAATTATAAATATAACTTACTTAAATGTAGAAAAAGCGTTGGTCGTTTACGAAAAGCTCCAGTGTTTATAAAATAATAATATATGTAGGTAAAGAGGCCCAGAGGCGGTATCATAAGATTGGATGTGGTGGAACGATGTTACTGATCGTTTAGGTTCGGAACAATTAGAGGGGCAATCTTGTCATACATAAGTTTTTCAAATCGTTTAGGGATAACGGATAGGATAGCAATGCCCCTATAGTTGTCCACCGAAAGTTTATCACCTGCTTTAAAGATTGGTGTGAGGTAGGATTTCTTCCATACCGAGGGAAATTTACCGGTAGATAGGGACTTGTTAAAAATTAGGTGAAAAGGGAAAGGAATGTGTTGGGCGTGGGTCTGCAAAAAACTTGTAGGCAGACAGTCCGGACCGTGACCTTTATTGACCTCCAGATCTTTTAAATCGGTCAATATATTTTCGGTCGACAAAGATATATTGTCTATAAGGGCAGTAGATTTCACTGAACCTGTCCGCAAACATGTTGGAGATTTCTTGGGAGAGTGCGGAGGGTGTGACACCGTTTGTCATTGTTGTCGGGTAACTTGATGTTTTTGGCTTTAGATTAACGAAATCCATAAATCCATCCATAAATTACGTCACACGTTAAGGGGGAGGGAGGGGGTCGACGAAGTTTGACAAGGGTGGGAGTGGTCAATTTCGTGACGTCACATTTTAAAATCTGATATGTTAACTACCCAAACGAGAACAAAGTTATAAATAATTTAAAGGAGTGGATTCAAGGCCCATGGACTCAAAATGATTGCGTTTGTTTCTTTCATTAATATAATTAATCGTTTTTTGTTTTGTTAATTTTTTCAAATATTTAATTTGATGTTGATTTTATTAAAAAATAATTTAAATGGACATAAAACTAATTTCGGAACTGCTGTTTTAATTTAATAATTGCTAGATGTAAAATTGCAAAATATGTGAGTTCAGACAAGGGGGGGGGGGAGTCTCACAAATGTGACAAGGACGGGGGAGGGGTAAAAAAATCATAAAATTCGTGTGACGTAAATTATGGATGGCACCTTTTTTGATTTTGGGTACGAATTTGCCAATGGTGTTGAAGATAACATCGTAGAATTTTGTGACTAACTCGTCAATATCGTCACCATCAAGTAGATCCTCCCAGTTAAAAAGGGATAATTTAATGCTAATACTAACATTATCAACATTCTTAAAATCGTAGACTACAGAATTGTTATAGGAGGCGAGATAACTAGTTATCGTGGATCTGAGCTTCACGACCCACGCGGAATTATGGGTAGTATTAGTAAAAAGATTCTCCGCTTCCGAAGCAGGAAGTACGTTCAAATCTTCATAGAGGTTAGTGAAGATTAAGTCCAACCAATAACCATTTGAATTTGGCTGGCTAATTACCTGTTGTAAGCCGTTACTATAAAGATTGTCGATTTCGCTACTATTGTTCCCCTGGATCGATTTTATCCAAAACTCATTCATTGAATTCCTACGATTTTTCTCTTAATTATAGCGTCAAAAAATCGCAGGCTAACTTTATTTCAACTTTTGAATACTTTTCCACTATCTCTCCCATAGTGTATGTAGCGAAGGAACTACGAACCAAACCCTCCAGTCCCCAAAATATTCTCACCATCTTGATTTGATTTCTTCAATGAATTCATCTTTCTATGTTTGTTAGTGCTCCCGTTCGGGGACAGCCAAGGGAATTTAAAAATGTCTACCAGGTGTGGCTATTAAATAACGAGACTAAGGCGATTGCGAGCGAACTGCGCATGCGCTAAAGTAGTACGCCCCGCAACTATTTAGCTTAAGGCCTTCTCTCTCTCGATTGCCATAGACCCCATGCCAATAGACATTTTCTCTGTACCGTAGCATTTGTTTTCGTAACTTGAGTTTTTTTTTTGCCGGAAAAATGTTAAATATTCTAGTCGAGCAAAAGCTGCTGTCAAATTTCATGTGAAACTTGGCCACCAAAACTTACGAATTATTACATAAAGTATATGGTAATGAGTGTGTATCACGTGCACGTATTTTTGAGTGGTTTAAACGTTTTAAAGAAGGCCGTGGAGACGTTGAGGATGACGCTCGCCCGGGTCGCCCTGTCACATCAGATACATACGATGGTATTGAAAAAATTAATAATGGTCCGAAATGATCTTCGATTAAGCATTCGAGGTATTGCTGAAGCTATTGGAATTGACTAGGAATCCGTTAGCCAAATTTTACATGATGATCTTAACATGAAAAAAGTGTGTGAAAAGATGGTGCCAAAAAATCTCACAATCGAACGACGTTTCTCGCCAAGGATGTCATCCCAGTGTTGGACCATTCGCCTTATTAACCTGACCTGGATCCCTGTGACTTTTATTTGTTTTCTAATGTGCGTTGAAAGGAACACTTTTTGTTAACATTGAATCAGTAAAACAAAAAGCGGCAAGCATCATGAAGGGCCTTACAGAAAAAGACTTGAAGCACTGTTTTGAACCATGGAAAATTCGTATGGAGAAGTGTTAGAATAGTGGAGGAGGGGTATACATATGTACATATATAATCAATAAATATGTATAAATTTTACAAAGATTTTACAGCAACAGTCTCGTTATATAATAACCACACCTCGTATATCAGAACATTATGTAGCTAATAACCAGTGCTTTGGACTTAGCGAACTCAATGAGTCTGTTTACCTTTCCTGCCGAGAAATTTGAAATGGCAGACATGTCCCCTATTAGGGGACATAGCACCTTCAAATTTCAATTTTTTTTTGTTTTTTAATGTAAATTTTTAAATGAAAACGTAGACATATCTTAATGAAACTTTGCACATATGTTTTACTAGTATTTAACTATACAAAAAAATATTTTTTTAATTTTTTTTGGTCCCGCGTCGTCTGCTGGAATTTTTTCAAAAAAACCCCAAAAAATCACGGTGGGCAGGATTTCCGCTCTTAGAAAAGTCGGACACAAAAACAAAAAAGCGGTTTTAATCAGCATCAAAGCCGCTATAAAATGAACTAAAAAGAAAAAAGTTGGTTGAAAAATAACAAAATGGCGGCATTTTTTCAAAAATCAAAATTTTTTGCCATCGAAAACATCCTGTAACTCAAAAAATTTACGCCGATTTTTTCATCCGTAGTTCATTTTGTACATTAACATGTGTAGATTAACGTGTTAAAATTTTAGAACGATCGAATAAATATTTTTTTTTAAATCTTGCCCACCAACTTGAAACACGTTGTTTTAAGAAAATCGCGTTCAAGTTAAAATACAACATTTTTTTTAAAAAAACATTACCAAAATTCAATCTACGATGCCTTTCACTTTTATTTATATTATTAAAAAATATTTCGTAAAGGTTGATTCTAACAAATTTTATCAAAACAAAATTTTAGATTTTTTGAAAATTTGTAGGTGCTATGTCCCCTTAATGGCTGTATACGGTTTGATGGCAATATCCTAATGGTAAACAGCATCCATACCATTTCCTAATTGTAAGGTACTCGTAAAAACTATATTCTTCCTTTTTTGCATTTCCTTCTCTGTTGGGCATATGAATTCGTAACTTCTGATTACATTTCTTGTCTATGATGAATAGTATCTTAACTTGAGATTTCGTTAGAGATTACTGTGTGTATTCAGATAATGTAACTATCATCGCAGGAACAATGTTTCATCTAAGAAATCAAAATGATAATATGTAAAACATTAATCCGTCAAAATTATTGTATATTCACGCTAAATTGCTCAATTATCTTTTGTTGGATGGGCACATTAGTTGCGAGTAGATAGTATTCCTTCATAAAGTCAGCCAAAATAACAATGACAGTTAGCAATTAGTAGCATTGTACGTTTGCCATATCAAAAACACTTCCGTAAACTTGAATGAATAAACATGTGCATTACATTTTGAATTCAATTGCGGTTAATTTTTCAGCCGACAATTCATAGTCTCGTTCTGTAATATTATGTTATTCCAAAAGCACCAAACGATTACTGCAAATTTCCTAAATTTAGTTAATTTTATTATAAGGGGCATTTAACCATAAAACACGCTATTCATATCTGTATCTATAACTAAGCATTTGTTCTAGTATAAAGTTATTGTTTCACAACATTTCGATTCCATATGCCGCATCGTATCGTGTACAGTGGAGCACTCAATGTAAATGACATCGTCATTGTTTAAGAATATTTCAACCATTTCAAATTATTTGGTGGCGCTATTGTCTGAAATCACTGGTGCATTCCATCAGTCTGTAGATATCGCACCCGCACTAAGCCCCAAGAATGCATGAATGTTTGACTTGTTTAGTCAGAACTGTGTTGCTGAGCTTCAAAGTATTCAATCTGTCAGTTAATTACACTAGGATTGAGTTGTCGTATGTAGCATTTGAGAAGTGCGTCGCAAGCACCTCAAAAGTCTGTAAAAATATTAGTACACGAATGTCGCTCATGAACAATGCAAAATAATAGACTTTTGAGAAATCCATTTTAAAATGAGAACCTGAACAGGTTTTTTTCTTTTTTTTTCTTTGAAAAGGACGTATTAAAACTCAAAGAGAATATGCAATTCCGGAAATCATTTTCTCGTTCCTTAGCACTCCACTTTTTACGAACTTTGGAGCTCATAGCATTAATAATGCACACGAAGATGTTCTAGATATACAGAGCACGGCCAGAATGGGCCCGTATTATGTACTTCAAATGTCAGAAAGATTCATGTTCAGAACAAGTACGCCTTTCTGTACGGGAGGGTAATTTTATTTTGTTTTTTATTAACTAGTGCGAGTAATAAATTATTGGGTACGATTTTTTTTACTTTCGCCATACGCAACGTTTCTATAAGATATATCTGAATCCGACTTTCATAATTTAAAAGTTATTACGCATCCTTTACCGTGGAGTGAACAAACAAAATGCGTAAAAATGCAAATGTAATCCTGAAAATAACTTACTGACGGAGGAAACTTTCAAACTAGGTTATTTATAGTGTAGATATAGATATAAAGAAGAGATTTTTATGTTGAGCTTTTAATCCTATTTTAACTTTATGCCTTGCAGTTAGCAACTTCTTTCTGCTGAACTAAATAAAGTACTTAAATGAAAGGTGAGAAATTGTGCCATAAAATTCTTTGACTTTTACACATATTGTAATATGAATTATAATGTTGTACAGAAAATAACTGGATATACTTTTCATAACAATTAGTTTGAAAAATTTTTATTCTTATATAGAATAGAATAGAGTTTTTCTGTATTGCAATTGGAAAGGCTTAAAACAAGTAAAATTTACCATTTAAAAACCAAGGTCAATACAACTTTCTTTATGGTGTTTTTTGCTTTTCGCAGCATTTATGTAAATTATAAATTCTATAGGAAGACTAGCAAAAACCCGTGTGCGTTGCAACGCCTTTCAATAAAAAAAGATTATGTGTGCACAGTCCGCGGTAGGAAAAAGGTATAATGAAAAAAAGAACAAATCTGCAAAAACTTATTTTAGATACTTAAAAAGTTTAGAGTATGTTACAACTTTTTTAATATTCGATGATGAAAAATTGTGTACTATGTGCACAACAGACACCTAGCCAATATTCAGAATCGTCCAAATAGATTTTGCTATGCCGGCGAATTAGACGCCCTGTGCAGAACTTCGCTCTTGGCGCCTTCCCCTCATCCAAATTATTTTTTCCAAAAAAAGGGCCAAAAAAAAAGTAATAAATTTTGTAAATTTGGCCCAAAAAGGCACACTTTGGTGTCCTAAAAAGCTAATAAATACATTACCCACACATTTTCTCTCTGCTTTTTTCATTTCGGCTTGAGACGAACAGAAGGGGCAAAAAAAATGTCCAGTATATAATCAGACGTGCAACAGATGTTACGGTATTTTTTTAAAGAGCTTCATGATAAATTATATTTAATGTTATAGCGCTTTTTTACATTTCGAAAGGTAGGTTGTTCACATATACTGGCTGGAGCAATAACAACTTTACATTCAAAATTTTTTTTACTTTTTAGTTCATTTTAAAATAAAAGTGTATATTTTAGTTTTTTTTAACCACATATGTATATATTTTATTTTCTACTTTTTAGTCTATTTTGTGGTGACCGCCATATTAGATTTAAAATGACGTCACACAGCTTATTACTCGCCATTCACTTTCATTTGATACCCATACCGAGCGCGTTGTAAAGAATTTTGTGTTTGCCGCCATTTTGAATTTGGAATGACGCCACTCAGCTAATTGTATTTTACTTGTCATACATCTTCATTTGATACCCATACCGAATGGCTTGCAAAGAAAAAGGTAAACTGCCATTTTGTTTAGGGGCCATTTTGAATTTGGAATGACGCCACACAGCTACTAGTATTCTACTTGTCATACCCTTTCCTTTGATACCCATGCCGGGGGTCGCGGAAACATTTGCAAAATTCAGCCACCATCTTAGAACCGCCATCTTTGCGAAAGTAATGGACATCACCAATCGCTTTCTCGTACCCAAAAACCTCTATGTATACATTTTCACCATCGTAGAACGTATATTACTATGGTTTTTATCGAATTTTTAACAAAGCTAGCCCCCTAGCAGTGACTTTTGAAAGGAGGCACCGATGCCGAAACCACCACCTTGATGTAAGTAATATGTGGTTAAATTTTTGTGGGGATCGGTTGAATGGTTTAGGAATTATTAGGGAACATACATACATACATACATGTTGTGCTGTTGCATAAGTAAATATACCATAAATTTGCAAAAAAGGTACCAATAACTTTACTAAATAATGGGACCTATTCTGTCAGTAAAATTTTATCATTTTATGTTATGTTATGCCATAACATAAAAGAATTCTCTAAAATCCTATTCCGTCCGACAAATTTTATTTTATTTTATCGATCATAACATAAAATATTTCCTGTTACGCTTCATAACATAAAATAATCGCAGCACATTTAACAGGTATTTTAACCCGTGACATTTGCGAGAAAGTAGTTTTCATTGAATTTTGAATTAAATTAAAAATTAATATGACAAAGGCATTAAGAAAATTGTATTTTGTCAGATATTGAAACAAGGCGCGCTTTGATTTAGTTTGTTTTCATTCATAATATTATTTGTTTTCATTTTCAACCGATCAGCTGTTCAAAACGTAATAGAACCCATAGCGGATTGTACTAAATATTTTATGTTATGTGTTCATAAAAGACTTCATAAAATAATTTTAAGAAACCATGACAGAATACGAATTTTTAAAATATTTTATTTTTATTTTATGAAGAAGAAATTTTATCATCATAACATAACATAAAATATTATATTATGAAAAATTACAGAATAGGGCCCAATATATTAATAATTGTAATTTACAACTTACTATAGTTTGTAGTGTATATTGTCGCCCAAAATCTTGTTCTTTGAAGCAAATATGTATCTGATTTAGCAACTTTTAACATTGGAATTAAAAATGTGGCCCATTGGGTGGGTGGTAGCGGGTTACCTAGCCATTGTTATATCTGTAGATATATGATGTAAACATGCTACGGGTGACCGATGAATCGCTTTGCACAGCGACTGTCAAAAACCGAATAGAATACACGGCTTTATATGGAGGTGCACATTCTGCAGACCACTACGATGGCGACGTTGTGGAACGCAGCGACCGAATCAATCTAATTTCGCCCTCTGTCAAAGTTTCATGGGCCCCTGTGAGTCGTATCGTGTGCCGTGACAAGTGGTTTGAGTTGAAGAAACGACCTTTCAGTCGCATTATGACTTTCAGCACAGGGTCCATGGATATGGCTATGTCATGGGTTTGTGTTGCTATTCCCCTGTTTTCCTGTGTGCGTGTGTAGCATATTCGGTTGTCGAACTGGTTATCTTTGTCGCCGTCGCGCTTAGTGTGTGCACTCAACAATTGGGACTTTCTTTGGGACTGTCGCCGACGAAAATCGTTTCGCGGTCGCCCTTAGCATATTTACAGCAATACTCTGAGCAAATGTTGCTTTGAAGCTCCTCTGGTGGGAGAAAGAGTGGCCATGTCTGATTTGTGATTCGCTGACGCTTTCAAAAATACCGGGTACCGTTGTTTGTTCGGGTTGTCTTGATATGAAGGCGCTTGGTATACAGCCAGAAAAAGCTTCTCATCAGCCTTTTCAATATCCGCAGCTGATGTTGAGGGATCTGTGAATATTGCTAAGATTTCATGGGTGAGGCCAGGATTTGCTGTGAAGGGCTTAGCGATTCTCACTTTGCTCTTTCCATGTATCGCCGAGGTGGAGTCGCATCCGGAGAAGCTTCCGCCCTGCTCGTTTTGTGCAGTTCACATCACTGCAACCATCAAAAACAAGGCTATGTTTCAGTTGTATCATGTCTTGCACGTACAGATGGGGCATTTTGAGTTCTGGAAGTACCCACCTGCATGAATGAATGTAGAATGCTGTACACACGCCGAGTGGCCGCCCCAATCACCACAATGCTCACAATCCATGTTCTTCTTCATTACGATATTAAAGTACTGCACCCATAAAGCAGCGGTAAGCCCTTTATCCTTGAGGGATTCCAGATGATTCTTGAATTTCGTCAAAGTTGAAACCAACGAAGCATTCCCTTCAACTTTGTCTGGAGTAAGTTCCTCCATCTTGGTCAACAAAGTCAAGATCTCTCTCTTCTCTTCCTCTGAGTCATTCGCTTGTTCCAGAACGATTCGACCTAAATTAAGCTAAATGAGCAAATGTCCTCGAACAGCTCGGTTGTAGTCTTGGGTCGTTAGCATCTTGTCAACTGAATGAGCAGCGAACACTTGCCGTAGTACATAATACCCTCAAAGACTTGCAGCTCCAGAACTCCCAGTCCGTATTATCGAAGAGGTTTCACTTGGGATCGGCTTCTGTGGGTTGTGGATTGTGGAGAGCTCAGTCCCAACTTCGAAAGAAGGGACACCAAGTTCTTTGATCCAAATTTTCTGTATATGAACAGGGCGATGCTGTGCGCGATGATGAAAAATCGAGGGCGAACAGCAGTAATAAGAGCTACAGTTAATTATAAATTAATTAAAAAGTCATTTCTATCATATTTATTGGGTCTGGTATACATCTATATTAATAAAAGAAAGATTCTGTATGCGTGTGTGTGTGCGCTGTAGCGGCGCACCAGTCATCGCAGGCTTCGAAATTTAGCACGAAGGTCCATAGGGGTCTCCCATGATGCACCTCTAAGCCCGATTTTCGAAATTCAAAATGGCCGCCGAAAAATGACCAAAATCCAAAATGGCCACCTAAATTTGCCAATATTGTGTTTCGATTTCCAAGAAAACCGGTATGTGGGGGTTCTTAAGGTAGCAAATAACGAATTTATGATCAGAACTTATAAATTCAAAATGGCGGCGCCAATATGAGTTTGCCAAATGTATTTCGATTACATTGAAAATCGGTATCTGGGGAAGGTAACAAAAAAAGAATTTATGATCAAAACTTATAAATTTTAAGTTTTGGGGCCCGATAGGGGGGCGAATTTTGCCAAATAAGTGTCATTTCCCGGTCAGCTGTATATAGGTTTATCAAAAGTTGGGAAATCGAAAAATCTTCATATCCTAGCCCCAAATGGAAAAACATTGACCATAGGGTATCCTGGTCATTTATCCACAGTTCTACCGGTCAGACGCCTACAAAGATGATTTTCGGGAAACAGATTACGCTGGCAGGTGATTTAAAGTTTGGAATCGCGCAACAAGATGATGACCTACTACGACCCAAGGGCGAACGGATCTAGATTTAAGGAAGGCGAAGGTGACTTTCTTCCATATAAAATCGAAATTGTTGTTGTTGTTTTTCTGCATTAGGTCACTGGGTTGTAGCTGAACCGCCCAGAAGAGAAAGGAGGAGGACGCGTGCAAGAAGTGTTGTTTTGAAATTAAAGTTGTTAAAAAGAAACAAATTGTTCCAAATAATCCCTAACGAATCCGAGAACGCTTGAGAAGAAATATTACAATATTTTTTAAACGTAGGTAACTCTAAATTTTTATATATCCAAAATCATTTTTTCCAGATTTTTTGTTGTTTTCATTATAATTTTTTCCTACCGCGGACAGTGCACACATAACCTTTTTATTTAAAGGTGTTGCAACGCACGCGGGTTTTATGCTAGTTTTTTTTAATAAGAGCGATATGTTGTATCAGGAACATCAATTTTCGATATGTTTTCTCGAATTATACTTTCTAAATAGCTGTTGTAGGCGAAATTATCGGTTTGTGGCAAATTTGATCTGTTTTCACCACCATTTCAATACTTGATTCACTTTTGACACCAGCCTAATGTTTTTGCAAGTGCTCTCCAATCTTCGTTATTATTATGCAAAGCACATTTTTAGGGATAAATTAATAATGACACTTTTAATGAAAACACATTTAATAATGAAATACAATAGAGAGTGTTGGTCAAGAATCGTTAATAGTCAACTAATTAAAAAAATCTCAATATTAACGAATAAAGATCAAAGTATTTTTTTATTTTCACTGAAATTTTTTAAATTCCCATTTTGAAATTGTTTAGTCTCATTTAGAAAATGTTTAGTCTCATTTAGAAATTGTTTAGTCTCAATTTGAACTTGAAAATGTATAGTTTTATTTGTTCCCTCTGATAATAATTTTGTTGAAGCGTGAAACTTCTAAGATTGCGACAGGGTATGTTAGCACGTTTGTAAATACGAGCGTAACGAAAAGTGATTACACAAAATTAAAGTCATTTCCCAAGGCGCAAAAAAACCTCCTACCGACGAGGAAATTTTTCCTACAGGCAACGTTGGGATAGACACACTGTCAGGAGGGACATTATCAGTACATCACCGGCAGCAGCCATCACCCTAACCGACACCAATCAATACGGTGACACTTAAATCTTCGAAATAAAGATCTTATTGTGCCACGGAGGATGTTGGGAGCTGGTTCCGAGCGCAAGGATAACAGTCTCCAATGGTGCTCGAAATCCCACTTTTTCCACTTTCGTACGCCAACCTTGATAAATAAAAAGCGTGTATTGAGGGTTACTACTGGTCATTGCTACCGAGTATTCCAGTAGACTTAAGTTCTTACGTAAGAGTGTATTACGCTAAACAACTGATTCAGAATGACTTCACATTCGAAATTAAATTCTCGATTATGAAAATTTTTAAGAATGTTTACCTGCAGATTGTGTATAATATCGATTTCAAAAAGAATGTTCAAAGAAAATCAAAGACCGTGTTTATACAATAAATTTGTTTCTGATTCGTAAAATTGCCCAATTTTGCGTAACCTTTAATATTGATTTTAATACTATACCAGTGCAAAGGTTTAGAGCAAAATTTTACCCTTTAGGACATAATCTCGTTCCTGCATTTAGTCTGTTTTGGTTTTTGGTATGAGAATGAAAATGCTTTTTAATGATAGTTGTGAGGTAAGTTATTATATACTAGCTGACCCGGCAGACCTTGTCGTGGGCGTAGCAACGAATTTTTGCTGGGGTGGGCCAGATTTTAAACCACCGTTACCGACTGACCACAGACAGATGATAAGCTTGATCAAATATTCTCTTCTTTCAACTATTTCTGTGTCATGTTGCCTCACAGTTCTATCCTGTACGCTTCCTGAGACCATCGAGTGTTTGAAAGAAACGTGAATTTCGGTGGATTGCTTATGTATCAAGGATTTTCGATGATTTTGTAATGCTTCTCCTATTTTTCTCCGCTTGTAACAAACTTTTCGTTTTGAGCACGTAAGTTCTTTATACAGAAGTTTCTGCAAACAAAACAGTAAACTTTGTCTTCATTGACACTATAGGTACTCAATCCAAGGACATTCTTCATAATATTTTGAAGAAAAGCATCTATATCTGTCGCCTGTCGAAAATCTAAAATTGTCCTCGATGGATCAGTATGCTGCCTGATCTTACCAATAAAACCATACCTCGTGTGTTAACACAAATTTTGAGGAAAATCAACTGAGGGTCTGATTATGTTGGACCTGCGATAGATGGTAAGAGAGCTGTGACAAAAGCCGTGACAAAGGCTGTAACAAAAGCTGTGAGTAGGGCGAATAAAGCAGTCTTACTAGTTTCTGACAGAAGCGCAAACCGAAGGTTGACATTATGACGGAGGAATCAACACCCACCTTGATACTAACGATACTAGCGGAGAAAAATAACCCTAGCTTTATCGCAGCTCTTGTCGTTGGTCGCGACCAAAGCGTGAGTCACCGCGTTGCTCCAATATAAACAGCTCTATTGAAAACCTTGTATTATCTCCGCTCCGCTTGCATCGCCGCTCTAGTCGTTTATCGCCGCTCCAACATAATCAGACTCTAAAGCCGAAAGTGATAAAAGAGCTTCAAAGTGCACTTTCGCGTTGACTTTGGGATGTAAATGCGGATTAAATCGCGCAATTTATTCGCGTGTTGTTCTAAAAGGGGCCTGTCGTGATTTTATTTCTTTTCTCGCTAGGTGACCCAATTTTCCCGGAAACAGATATTAAAACTATTTTGTTAAATTCTCCTCAGCATTCAAATATTTCTCACTAACCCATCCAAATCGCTCAATTTTTCATCGTCTAAATTTTGCTTATACTCTTTGTCTAAAGCTGGTAATAAATCTTTTTGCATTGTGTTACGTGCGTGCAAGTTTACACTGAATATTTCAAAGACTCGAGAGGCTAGGACCGCATCCCGCTTGTAGAGCCGTTGAAGTAAGTAGTATTTTAAAGACTGCTGTCATATTGTTTTTAAGCCTTTTGTAACATCGCCAGCCCCGGATTACCGCCTAGGCTTACAAGGCCCCGGCCTAGGGGCCCAGCCAGCCTAGGGGCCCACCCACTTAGCTACCCCGACCACCTCTGACGGCAGGTGGAAATAGGATTATAGAAAAAATAGCACAAAAATTCCAATAATTGGCGACTTATTGCCCAATAGTTTTCGTTCCCTGTTGGGCTCACTCGCTGAATCTTGTTGGGTCTTGTGCGGCTGAGTTTTGACAAGCTGCTATATCTTTCTTCGATACTTTGCAGTCATTGTACAATTTTTTTTCGGTATCGACACACAGATGGGAATTTTGCTGTCGATACTGAAGCCAAATTCATCGGTCGTGAAGAGTCTTTCTCAGGCAAGATAATCTGCTCGAGCTAACGGCTTCCGAAGTATATGTTGCTCCTGGGATGAGATCATGGCAGCTCTTCAGATAATTGCCAATGGCACAAGTGAAAAACAATCTACGCGCTCTGGAAAGGTTCAACAAAGTGAGCAAGTCTCTGAAATCTGTAAAAATCGACCTGGGTACGATCGCCGAACTTTATCAGTCCTTGGTAACAGACCTAGAAGACTTCAGGAAATCCGGTAGTACCTTTGATCATTATGAGTCCAAATCAATTGAAAATTCCGGTGAAAATAGATATGCATACGACATGCGAAGGAAACGCAAGCGTAAAGTTCAGTTCGACGAAGTCAAGGAAAAAGAGACCGAACCTTCTGGCAGGGACAGATTCAGAGTTACGATTTTTAACGTCATTATAGACAGGCTGATTGCAGAACTACGGAGACGCGGATCTGCTTATGAGGAGTTAAGCAAAAAGTTTGACTTTCTTACGTAAATACATCGTGTGCAATCTAAAGACATCCGTGAAGGAGCCAGAAACCTTACAGCTTTCTATCCGGGGGATTTGGATGAGAATTTGGAAAACGAGTGTCTACATGAGGTTATAGAGCTATCGTCTCTGAACTTATACAAATACTTATTGGAAAAAGGCTTCTTGGACATTTATCCAAATGTAGGAATTGCGCTCCACTCCGTTGGGCACACCAGCGTCAAACTGCTCGGCAGAACGATCATTTTCAGCGCTTAAGCGGGTAAAAAATTACTTAAGATCTTCTATAGAAGAGAACAGACTAAATTCACTCTATAATGTAAATAGAGTCAGAAATAATGCAGTCTATAGACTATGATGACGTCATCCCTTCTTTTGCATAAAAGAAAGTTCTCCGTATCATTCTATAAAGTTTATATTATTTTTGATTTTTGTTTATAATAATTAGAGTCCGTTAAAGTTATATTAAATTTTCTGTACCTGAACTAGTGCATTTTATTTGCTAAATTTCCATAATGACTTCGGGATGAGGGGCCCCAAATGTCAAGTGCCTAGGGGCCCTGGGTCTATTATACCCGGGACAGACTAGCACCATTAATGACGAATATGACGTCAGAATGACGTAGACCCATATAAAAGATATGGAAGTAAAATCTCGGGTTTTTAATAAGTGGTTCACTTTTATTCTGGGGTGGGCCAGAAGGATTCTGGGGTGGGCCTGGCCCACCTGGCCACCCGCTTGCTACGCCCATGGACCTTGCCCTGCCTGAGATTAATTAACTGACTGGAAAACACAACGAAAAAACAAAAGAGATATGAATTTGTATCAAAAATATTTACTTCAGTTATTTAGAGTTCAATGGTAATTGTAATGGGATTATGAATTAAATTTTTAAAATGTTTTGGTGTTCATTGCAATGCCTGACGATAAACAATGTTTTTCGTTTTGCTGTCTTCCAGGTATACTTCAGGGTCACAAAAACAATGTACAGTTAGTCCTATAACAGAAAAATAATTTAGAAGGATTTAATTTTCGATTTTCCCGCGGCCCCTCGGAGCACGCGTTGGTCGGACTTATTGCTTGTATATTGTCACTTTATTTGAAATGTCTATTTTAGGACTTTGAAAAAACTAAAAAATTTCAATTTTCAATTTTTTGCCTTTTGCTAACTATGAAAAAAAGGCAAAAAATTGAAAAATTGAATTTTTTTAGTTTTTTCAAAGTCCTAAAATTGGCATTTTAAATAAAGTAACGAAGTATTGCGTATGCTCACAAGAAAGTACATAAAAAAACCTACAATTTAAAAAAATTTTTTACCGTACGATGATTTGGCATAAAATGGCGGCAATTTTAAAAATTTTCGAAAAGTGCCAATTGTTGCCGCAAAAATCGAATTTTTTTTTTGAAATTACGTGGTTGAAATTTATAGCATCAAAATACATAATTTCTCCAATTTTTATCAAAATCCCTTTCTTTTTCCCCGTTATTTATTGCATTTTTAGTAAAAAAAACAAAATTTCATACTTTCTGGTTTTTGAGGTTAGGATTCATTTTTAAATTATTAAAGTTCGATAGTCTATTCATTCCCGAGTATTTTCCATTTTTTTTATTTTTCTAAGACCAACAGAACTGGAGAAATTAAAAAAATAGTGTAGCAATGCACTCAAAATGCATAAAAAATGGATATTTATGCAATTTTCTCGTGCAACACAGGACCGATTTTGCAGAAATTTTTTTTTTCGCTTTACCTTAACATATGTAAAGAGAAAAAAACAAAAAAATCCAACTTCCCAACTACATAATAACTTCGCTTTTTTTGTTTAATTTCCCTCTACTAATTGCATTCTTTACAAAAGTACGTGGCCGTTTTTATATTCGTTGTAAATTGTTTTTTTATAAACTATTTACTGCTCATTTTTTTTGCCGAAAATCACTTTTTTTCATAAGTGCGCCATTTTCACAAAAATCAGTTTAAAAAAAAATCCTACGTACTTTTATGGGCAAGGTCAAATAGATTAGGAATTTTTTTGTTTTTTTGTTTCTTTCCGAGGAATTCGTCCACCCGTGGAGGCCCTTAACAAAAAGGCGATTTCGAAAAACGATTGTGGCGCCACCATTTTATAACAAAAAATCAATAAAAAAAAATTTTTTACACTTGAATTTCGATCGCTTTTACCATACTTTTTAAATTAATTCCCAAAGTTTGGCTTTTTTTCGCACCTCTACAGTGGTGTTACCCCTTAAGGCCGATTAACACACACATCAGTCAAGTCACGTCTCAGTTACGTCAGTTCCGAGAAATCTGAAATTGACGGTTCGGCGACGGCGATGAGCTTGACTTGACTGATTCGGAAAGGCGCGCGGGGCGGCTCAGTGTAGACAGTGCCATTATCTTTCAAATAGAGCATATTTTTTGTGACTGTGCTTCTCGGAACTGTCGTAACTGAGACGTGACGTGACTGATGTTTGTGAATCGGCCTTTAATTGACATTGCGAAGGCAAGCCGAATCGGAAATTGAAAGGCAAATTATTCGGAATTTTTTAAATTCTCGGAATAAAAGCATCTTCGCCTTGGTACTTTCCCTTGATAAAGGTAGCTTCAATCACATTGTTCATTAGCTTTTTCACAGACAATCTGGTGCCATTGCAAAGCCTTGGTTGATTTGTTTTCCGCAGCATGATAATTACCGAACTGACTTTCAACTGAAGATTATGCGTTTTCAAACCGGGTAATTCGATAGAATTCAAATATTCAGTTGGATATTTGACCACTTCGTCTTGATTCATGACTGTGTCGATTTGTTCGAAATCAACTGACCATAGGAATTGAATTTTGAATAGTTGCATTTAGATCATTGACGTTTTTGTTTTTGGCAGCCAATATAGAACGTTCGTTCAGCCACACGTGGTTCTTGTAGTTTTGCATTAAAGCTCATTTTCAGGCAATTTAATGAGAACGGTTGAAGTATCTATTTATATTTTCCCATTTCCAATATCCAACGATTGCTTCGAAAGCACATCTGCAGTTTGGTCATTTTACAACTGAACTCACATGTTTGAAGTCAGTTTAAGTGTTTTAACATGGCGCCACAAATTAGATGATTTAAGACACACGTTGAGCTCGTCAGCAACGTTTGATCTTGCAATAACGGGAAGTGTCTGACGAAAATCACCGACTAGTAATATCAATGCACCACCAAGGTTTTGATTTCCACGCAAATCTTCCAGTGTTCGATTCAAGGCTCATCCCAAATGATTATTTTGCATTGCTGTAGAACTTTCGCCATTCAATATGTCTTAGAAATGTTGCATGTCGGGTTTGCGTTAATCTGCATATTCAGGAGCTTTAGAGCAGAGTGTGCCGTTCTTCCGCCATCCAGTGGCAGCGATTCCTGAAGCAATCACACGTTACGATCATACTGTTGCCAAAATAAGAGACATCACGAATATTTTTCCCGTGCCTCCAGGAGCATCAATAAAATATATTCCATCATTTCCATCGCTGACGACTGTCATAATTATGTCGTAAATATAACTCTATTGCTGCTTCATTTTTTTGACATTCGTGAGCACATTTTCGTTTAATTCAACATGGTTATATTGTTGTTCGCGTTGCAACTCTTGGTTGAATATGGCGTGCATCGGACAATCGGGCGAAATCGTACCTAATTTTGTCAATAATTTCTTCGTCATCATAAGACACATGTCCTCGATCATCACCAACTCTTCATTATGAGATTCCACTGTAATATTCATTTGTGGATTTAAAGTCGAACGACGTATCCGATGTAAAATATCATCCGCCATATTGTCCTTAAATTTTTCCCATAAATAGATTGTATACGAAGGAAAACATCGTCGATATCGCGAATAACGTTCGTATTTGATATGGATGGGAAGAAAGTACTGCATCAGGAAGCGTATGTTCCCAATGTGCATCATTTTTAACAATTGTAACTTTTGACATGCTTTACGATATGTTGCGCACACTTGACCACGGATTCACATTTCACACTAATGCTAATGATGCGCTGTTTTGCTCTCACCTCTCACAGACGAATGACAGAAAATGAAATGACATTCGTCGTAAAATACAAAAAAAAATCAAAATAGCGGTTCCAAGATGGCGGCAAACTTTTGCATTTGTGTTCCCGATGGCGGCCGTTCCAAGATGGCGGCCGATTTTTGCATTTTTGTTGTCCGACCCTCGACATGGGTATCAAATGACAGGGCGTGACAGGTAGAATACAATTACGGGTATAACTTAATTCGAAATTCAAAATGGCGGTCAACATAAAAGAGCGGAATACATTATAATAGACAAAGAAGTAGAAAACACAACCGATCAACTTTTGCACATACGCATAGTTCGCCTGACAATGCAATCTGACCATTTTGTATGAAAATCTAAATTTCGGCTCCAAAGTAGCGGTCAATTTTTGCAATTGTGTTCTTTGACCCTGAGTATCAAATGGAAGGGCATAACAGGTAGAATACAATTAGTTGTGTGACGTCATTCCAGATTCAAAATGGCGGATTACCTTTTTCTTCACAATTCCCTCAGTATGGGTAACAAATGAAAGGGTATGACGATTACAAAACAATACAGTAATCTGTGTGATGTCATTTTAAATCTAATATGAGGGCCACCACAAGATGGCGGAAGACATATAATAGACTTAAATGTAGAAAATAAAATTTATGTTATATATTTTATCAAATCGATATATAAATAAATATATGGGTTCATTTAGTTCCTTTGCCCATTGTATATATTTTAAGACAATCGTTTTTCATGAGTAAACTCCAGTCTCGCGTTGTAGCACTTTTTTTTTTAAATTAAATAGCACATAGTTAAAATTTCATTAAGATCGGTTGCACGTTGTAAGAGCCTATTCGGATCATCATACATTGCATCCTACGACAGACACAGATTCATTTTCATATAGAAGATTCCCTTAATATTACTGTATAGATCTAGAAGAAAACTTAAACTTCCATAGTGTTTTCAATATATTGATTACTTTTACAATCAATTCACATACATGCGGTGTTATTAGACTCATAAGAAATTGCTGTTTAACTATTTTGCCACCAAAAGGAAAGATTGTGTATTGAGGGTCACTACTGGTACTTTATATTGTTATTCCGAAAAACAAGGGTCCAATCTCGCATCTGCGTTGAGGAAGATTGTGTTAATTGGGTTAATTGGGGTTACAAAAAGTCATATAGGATTTCATAATTTTTTCCTTTTCGTATTATTTCGTTTGGGGTTCACTGTTTAAGGTATTTTCATGGAGCTCGAAGCTCTAAGAGAAGTCGCCGCACCGCGCTAGGGGTCCATAAGACGATAGGTTTTGCTATCATTTTTGTCACAGTCACTGCTATGGCTGACGGAAAACTTAACGTCTAAGGTGATGACTGATGTGATTATCTGAATGTTCTGATTGCCATCAATCATGACTGATCGAATTGATTGACGCTTGCATGAACGTGTAATGGACACCTTATATTAATGATGCGCATTTCATTAGGAGATTGATTTTGCATATGTCTACTGAGGTCTCCAAGCACATATGTATATACAATCGCTGGTTGAAATCATTAGAATTTACTTATGCAATTATTATGCATTATGCAATTAGATTTTGCCTTCGGTGGATTTTCGATAGAACATTTATATACTTTGAGTCAAACAAGTATTTTTATACAGACTGAGGTGGAATGCTCTAAGGTGTTCCTATAAATTGTTCTTTAACATACAAAAATTTTATTTATAGAGAAACTTTGCACATGTTTGATTTGGGGTAACTAGCTCTGTCCATTCAGGGTACAAGACTATAAATTTTAATGTGATGGGATCTGGAATATTCACAAGTCTGTAAGCCTTAGGGAATTCTTGTTCATCTGTCCGTCTTACACGTTCACTGGAACATCAATAAATCAAAAACATTTGGGTAAAATCGATGCTGCTTTACATTCCTCATAGTACGTCTTGAACAATAAAGTAATGCCAACATTTTTTTTTCGTTAGATAATTGAAAATGAGGTTTGTACCAAAAGTCATAAGAGCGTTTGCTGTTGTTGATCATTTTCTTAGGCATTATATATCCAAGGAAATGTCGGAAGAGTGGATTGTTAGGTCCCATTATGTTCAATTGTAATATTATAAAAGCTTTAAGTATCCATTCGGCTGTAGTGAATTCATCTGAGAGAAATCGAGAGGGAACGAAATTCAATAAAGCTTACTAGGACAAGACCTTCACATTTTCAATCCTAATGCTTACCCAAGAATATGACCGAAAAAATTCTCATCCAAAGATGTTATCCTGGCCTTTTTCTGTTGCTCCCTTAGAAATGTATGTATATATAGAAAGGAAATATTTTTTATTACTTCTCTATGCTGAAGCTAGGATACCAGTGTGCCACGACCCCTAAAGCTCAATTTGGTGTGGCGAGTTCTCTGAAGATTACATGCATATGTGACCAAGCACAATACTATACTGACAAAATAAGAAAGCAGATGCTGCTCCAGATATAATTCACGCCACAAATCTGTGCCTTAGAAATTCTCATAGGTTTTTGGGTTAAATGTCAGCCGTAATTAGTCAACGCCTAATTCCAACTGCCAGAAAAATCACTAAAGTTTTAATTATCTTTTGTTTGTGTCCTTGGGCTGCTATGGAGTAAACAAACCCAACGCAATTTTGTCATTTTTGTAATATTTGTCTGAAGGTGACAAACAAGGGCTCATGTGGAACTAAGGAATGCTACGAAACTGGGATAAATATTTTTCCTCTTATTGTTGAACATGGCAAATGGGAGATGGAAGTGGTTGCTTTGTGCTATAAAAGCTTTAT
The DNA here is from genome assembly GCA_963855945.1 of Thereva nobilitata. Taxonomy (NCBI): domain Eukaryota; kingdom Metazoa; phylum Arthropoda; class Insecta; order Diptera; family Therevidae; genus Thereva; species Thereva nobilitata. The sequence goes on from OY979696.1 coordinate 85,782,356, forward strand.
ATGATAAACTGTACGTATATAGATGAGATATGGGTGAACAATATATATCTTCCACTTGATGCTGGAGGATGACTGAAAGCATCGTTATCACCTCGAAATTTTATAAAAATAATAAACGACTCCCATTTTTAACCACCTTCAGGAAAGGTGGATGTTCTAAGGTTTATTTATATTTTTGTTTATTTATTTTGCTGTTTCTTTGCTTGCTCGAGCGTATGGTCATGAACCACTGAACCGATTTATATGAATTTTGCTATATGTGAAGATATAGATTTTTAAAAGAATACCAATAGAAGTATATGTATTAAACATTTTGAAATTGATAAAACTAAAATTTTTAAATTAATTCCTTTGAGAAGATTCTTTTGTTATTGTTACACTAATCGTAACTCCGCACTCAATTGACTGTAAACGATTGATTCTGTTCATTTTCCCATCGGAAGTTGGGTCTCCCTCGCTGTTGCACCTCATAGATCTCACGGTACAATAATACAAGGTAGGCTCATAAAGAAAAGCTCTGATGCCATCTTTAAAAGCTTTTACGCCTTTTACATTAGAAAAGATCTGAGTGACGTCACGGGAAAGCTTTTTTTCCGTTGTGAGAAAAGATCTGAGGGAACCCTTATGAGCTTACATTGTAATTATTGTATGTACCATGATAGATCTTATCTCAAAGAACTTTCGGAGCAGGTTCCTCTTCGTTCTTGCGAGCTAGATATCCTGCGCAATGTACCCTAAACCGCTTTATTTTCTACACAACATCTATGTCGCAATCGCGCCCTTAGATCTCGTCCTTTCAGGGTATGCTGAATGGCCAACAATTCTCTGAAAATATTGATTAAATACGTATTTTTTTTGGAGAAAAAGGTAGTTGAAGTTGACATTTTTGTAAAAAAAACCAAAATTTGGATGACTCATAACTCTTGAAGTTGGTTCTACCACCTTCACTTTTACAGTTTAAGATAGGCCGGAGCATTCTGCGTGCAGCGCTACCTTATTCATGAAAATAGGACAAAAAATACAGGATGATATGCAAAACACTAAAAAAAACTTCAAAGCGCCCTAGCGGCTACACCGTTCTAAAATCTATGAAGAGGTGTTGGATTGAGTTTTGAAACTGTATACATTTTTCCATCGCCTGCCTGCCTCAGGTTGAAAATTTGATCGGTCGTTGATTTGACTGGACTGACATCACACTGCTATTAGCCTATGATGTTTCTAGCGTATCGGGCTAATCGGGTTTTGTAGGATAGCGGAGAATATCTTAAACGCGGTACTTAACGTTATACCGCGATAATTAGTGCACGGTGTGATATCTCCTTTTTAACTTTCCAGTTTATAGGGAAATTATTTTAGTCGGTTCGAAAATCGAAATCGTAATTTTCAACGTATTTCCATTTTTCAAGGTCCCAACAGCATTTTAAGTATAAATTTAAGAAGAGGTACGTTTGTGTGTGTGTGTGTTTGTGCGTACGTATATGGTCACCAAAAAATATATCGATTTCGTTGAGGCGTCTCTCGAACCGTATTAACGGAAATATGATCTGAAAATATTTTCATAAAATTCGGTCGAGCCGTTTTTTTTGTTTAAACGACGTTCGTGATTTTTGTACATGCACGATATCGCGCGATCCAAAAACGATATCGACTTCTTTGTGGTACCGATCGAAGAATATTAACGAAAACATGCTCTGAAAAAAATTTCATTTCATAACATTCGGTCGAGCCGCTTTTTTTGTTTAAATGAAAAGACTTCGGCTAAGGGTCAAAAGCACCTTAAATAGATTAGTTTTTCTAACATCTAATAAACTCGTTGAAATGAAATCCTTTCTAAATGGAGCTACCTTTTCTGGATTCAGCAGAGTGATGATAGTTTCCCAACAAGATATAACTTGTTAAAATTCAAGCATTCTTTAAAAACCGACCAAAAATTACACTTGATAAACATCACGAATTTAGCAAAACTTAAGATCACCACTTTTTTGACGGGGAATTGTTTTCTGTAGACTCAGGAAAGTTATATTTTAAATGATTTTGTCTCAAATCCATACGAATGCTGTATTTTATTACAAATATAATACCCACCAATGATCCGTGTAATTGAAGCAAATACGTACAATTAATTCTAATTTAATAATAACTAACAATTGAAACGTAATTACGTACCATATGAGTGAGAATTTGACGGACCCGAACTCCAAAAGGTGCGTTTCATTTTCATTGGAGTACGTACTACGGAGTAGTTGGGCGCACATCTGCGTAGTTGCAGCTACCTACATATCTTCTAATCGGAATCACTCAACTTTTTGATCTTTATTTCAAATTAAAGAATACACACTCACCTAAAAGATGAGCCTAATTTTGTTGCTTTACGATAATTAGTCTAGGAGTAATTAAAGTTTAAGTAAATTGTAAAAAAATAAATTTTTTTTTCGTGAACATCCTGTATTTTAGTGGATAGTGGGGAAAGCCCCCGTCTCTAGAACAATTTTTTTCTCCAAATACATCCAGGAAAAATCATCCCTGAAAAAATTAGCCACGTAGTCCAACAAAGAGTTTATTGAACGTCTGATCTATCCATACACAAGTCGCAAATAAGTATTTTAAATCTTTAAAACGGTAATATCTCATGAATGGCAATTCGTACGGGAAAATGTGTAATATCTTTTTTTGTAGATAATCGCATAATCTACAAACTCTGCAAATACTATTTTATGATAACACTTACCGTTTAAGAGGTATTAGTCAAAAACGAAATTTTTTTTCCTAAAAATCACGCTTTTTTTTTAAATTTCAAAATCTCGGAAGAAGCTCGAGAAACGATTTGAAAAAAAATAAGGGCACATTTCTTATGAGTCAAATATCAACTTTTCGTCAAAAAATTGGAAGTGCGATACATCAACATAATAATTGGTTTAAATCGGGGCGTGATGTATGTACTCGTCAAATAAGATACGAATGACTAAAACGCTAAAAAAGGTTTAATATATAAAAATTGCAATATAGTCCAGTTGTTAGGGGTTTTGACTTCTAACAAAATGTTAACTCTCATGAATGGCGACTCGTACGGGAAAATGTATAATATGTTTTTTTGTAGATAATTGCATAATCTACAAACTTTGTAAACACTATTTTATGATAAGACTTACCGTTTAAGAGATATTAGCCAAAAACGGGATTTTTTTGTTTTTTTGGGGTGGTTTTTGGGGGTAGCGTACAACCAATTCTCCGAAACTTTTTTGTAACATATTCTACTCACTAAAAACTATTTTTTTAAAAAAAATTAGTGAGTTAACATTTTGTCCGAGGTTTTCATTTAAATTTTGCTCTGACGTGTCTACAATAGGGATTGCAATCCGGCACGATTTACAATCCGGACTAATCCGGCCGGATTATCACTTTGCTATTACGTTCATCTAATTAACATGTATTTGCTCATCCATGGCCTAAGCGAAAGTAGTTAAAAATTATATTATTGCAAATTGACGAATAAAACGTTTATTTTAGTATTAGAAAATCAACTTTTTATTTATTCATAGGTAGGCTAAGAACTTCGACACTGGTTGGTTTATCGGTCGTTAAGTAGTCGTACATACGAGACAAATACTTTCTTCGGACTCCCTCAGTTCTATACGTATGCGAAGCACAGTTGTTGGCAATTCGACACAAGTTTACGAACTTTAACCATCACACTTGCGCCGTCAGTTGTTATACCAATTCAGTATCAAAGTCAATACCAAAACTCGTCAAACGTTCTTTTACCAAACTAACAGCGTGCTGAAACAAGCAAATTTTTGACCTTGTTTCTTGAGATACTCAAGTTCAATTATCACATCAGCTTTTACAGTAGCGGGAAAATGTGGAACTACAGATCGTGTTATGTGAATTTTGCAGTGGAGACTTTGAAAACAAATATCTCATATCTGAAGATGTACAAAATGAATTGAAAGTGTAACCATCTTTGCAATCTATTCTGGAAACCATAGTTTCCATATTCCTTTCCTTTTTAAAATAACTGTCAATAAGCTTATTTTTCTTATTTCTTATTTCTTCCTCGCAAATAATTTCAATTGTTTCTTAATCATTCTCGTGTCGCTTTTATGTAGATGTAGATGCTTTACTTAAACACTATTGATTATAATATAAGGAGCTAGTCCAGATACTAGTAATTCCACCGGAGTCAACAGTCGACTGAATATACGGAGAGAAATTTAGAACTGTGGGAGTTCAATGCAGCATTGAACTGTTAGAGCCAACATGCACGCGAGTTTCCCGCTATTTTGCACGGAAACATTTACACGCCCCGCTCTTTTTTGGTTTTATCGGATCCGTTCGTCGGATCCGATATATATTGCCGGATCCGGTAGGTAGCCAACGGTACCGGATCCGTCGGATTGCCGGATCCGCCGGATCGGATTGCAATCCCTAGTCTACAACCATTAAACTAGTAATAGTCCAGGAGAGAGCGGAAAAGTATTCAAAAGTTGTAATAAATCTACCCTGCGATTTTTGGACGCTATAATTAAGAGAAAAATCGTAGGAATTCAATGAATGTGTTTTGGAAAAAATCGGTCCAGGAGAACAGGTGGAAAAAAGCTAATAGTACAGTACAGATGGACTGGAAAATCGGGGTATGCTCCTTTTATTCTTGGAAAGATGATTTTTCATAAATCGTTAATGGAGCATAAAAGAAGCTCAACTCTAAATTGAGTAAAATTTCTAGTAGACGTTTTTTGGAAAACTCAAAAAGTTTTTGAAAGACGTTTTTCTCTGAATCTACGCATTTTAGAGAAAAGTTTTTTAAACAAAAAATGTAGAGGACATTGTTACCTACAATTTGTATCATAGAGTTCATGCTGTACAACTTCAGATATAGAAGCTAGGTGGCGCCAAAGTTTCCAGAGTTTTTTCGTTTTGTGTCCCAAAAAAATGGTTTTTTTTTACAAAAGTGTAAATCAGTAAATTGTTCCTCCTAAAAATGTCTACAACATTTATTTAAACTTTTTTTCCCTCCGACTTACCGTTCCAAAGTAACGGTAGCGCATCCAAAGAATTAGTGGCGCATCAATATTACATCTGTACTGTACTATAATAATGGTAGCGAAAACACTTTTTCAACGTTTTAGGAACGATAAAATTTTGTTTCTGGATTCCACTTCGCCTTCGCCCAAAGGTGTTATTTCTGAAAAGAAAAGTGCCTGTTTTCAAACGCGTTTATGAGGTATTAAATCAAACCTCACAAACTTTTCATGAAAATGGGTTGGTAGAGCAACTCTTCGAGAATAAATAAGGCTTTTCAAAATAACTCTAGCACTACTGTGGGCCTTGTTCAAACTTTTTTCCTGAAACGGCTGTTTTTACATATTTGAGATTTACGCGAAAAGTTATAATTATTTTTGCATGAAATTTTTATTGTAGGTAGGCACTAACAGAAGCCACTATTTCAGCCCTGAAACAATGGGTGGAGTGAATAAAAACTAAGTGTACACTTAAAGGGAACACTCCTGAGTGGAGTGATTCGTTAAAAGTGAACACTCGATTTAGTGTGAATAAAAATTCTCTCATTCAAATACTATTCACTCATGGGAAATTTTAGTTCACTCATGGGAAATTTTGGGATTAAAGGGAAACGTCATTTTTGTAAAATTAGTAGGCTAGTAAACGTGGATGTATTTAGGAGTTTTACTTTGGGAAAATTTATTTAAGGCTAAATGAGGTTCTGTGGGAAAAATTTACCTTTGCGGGATTTAGTTTGGGCAAAAGGTGGTTTTGTTACGAGGTCAAGCATTTATCTAATGCTGAGTAGATTAAGATCTTTAAACGGATTGAAAATTGAAAATATAAAACCGGATCGCATGAGAAACTTACCTGCTGCTTTTTAAATTGGATTAATTTAAAAATTTAGTTTGTAATTATAGTTGTGACTAAAAAGTAAAAAATATTTTTTTTTGGCAGTGATAGGTATACACAAGAAAAGTTTCATTGCAAAATAAGAAATTCTAGAACTCAGGCTTATCTTAAAGTTTAATATGTATTAACAATTTTAAAATTATATTCTCGTTTGACTTTAAATGTTTGATCTCTTATCAATGAACTGTGTAAATTTACAGCTTTTCAAATGCATTAATAAAAGTTTGGACATCCATAACTATAATCACAATTGTCTAACTGCAACTCATGCCCAAACTTTTAATAATGCACTTGAAATGCTGTAAATTTACACAATTCATTGATAAGAGTTCAAACATTTAAAGTCAAACGAGAATATAATTTTAAAATTGTTAATACACATTAAACTTCTTATTTTGCCATGAAACTTTTCGTGTGTATACCTATCACTGCCAAAGAAAAAATAATTTTTTACTTTTTAGTGCATTTCATTTATAAAAGTTATTTTTTTTTAAAGTTTTTTTTAATTTATTTTATTAAAATGAATGAAAAAGGTCCTCGCAACCAGCCTCAAATTTTACAAGTGTTCACTCACAGGCAAACGTTAAAACTTTGTTTTATTCACATCAAAATGAAGTGTTCACTCTAGATGGAGAAATGACAGAGTGAAGTACTTAACGAAACCTAACGAAGGTTATTTTTATTCACGCCAAAATAAGTGTTCACTCAAAAAAATGGAGTGAACACTTGCACTCAGTTTTTATTCACACCACCCAATGTTCTACGATAATAATTACAGTCCCTGTAATTAAATGTCAAAAAATGGCCATATTTTGCGGTTTTTATTTTTTTTTGCAAAAACCTGTTGACCGATTTCAATTGTCCAAAACTCATAATTTTCGTTTTTTTTAAGCGCTAATACGTACTATTTTTTGTTTTCCAAAAACAAAATTTTTTCGCACCTAAAACGTTGAAAAACGTGTTTTCGCTACCAGCTAATTCCACCTGTTCTCATTAATCGATTTTTCCAAAACACATTCATTGAATTCCTACGATTTTTCTCTTAATTATAGCGTCGAAAAATCGCAGGGTAGATTTATTTCAACTTTTGAATACTTTTCCGCTATCCCTCCTGGACTATAAATCTTGGCCACTGTTGCTTTATTTTTTTACGGTAAAAATACGACTAAAGTAAAGTGGCTCAGTTGCGGCTTGGTATTTCCTTCTTCATTGGAATTCAACATGAGAATTCTCAGTTTCGAAAGGTTTAGGCCTTGTGCACTCACGGACGACGACAGAAGCTTTTAGAACATTTAAAAACTTCAAAATGGAAAATATTGTTTTTGCTTTTAGCTTGAATTTCTTTGGATGGAGAGAATAAAAGTGAACGGCCATTATGCAAACTGAATATTGTATGGGGTTTTTTTGAAAATTAAACAGATGACGCTTCCCCATAAAGCTAAATAAAGAAATTTACCCTTTTTATTTTTCCTTTGCAAAACATCTCCACTAACAAAAACAAAACACTTTGCATTGCCCGTCTCAAAAGGAAAATATTGAAAAGAGTATTTATTATATTATGTATTACTTTTAATTTACTTCTATATTTAAAGCATACGAATTAATTTTTTAATCCAACCAAATTATGTTTAATTCATTTTTAAATCAATGGATTATTAGGAAGTGCAAGAAAATCGATTCGGGAAATATTAATTAGGAAAATTCTCCGAGCATCAAATAAAAGAGTTTACAAAGATTTAACGCATGTGAAAGTGAAATCAATACTTATTTCAGCATTACCTAAAAAGCAGGAACGCGTTTTTACTAACAAAAATATACATCATTAATAATGCAAGGAATACATTCACAGTTTCACATGTTTTAAATGTTTTTGCATAAATAGAACAATGACAGCTGATAGCAAAATTTTATTTGTTTCGTGAAAGATTAATTGAAAATTCCATTTTATTAATATTCAGTTTCATAGCAACTCGGGCCAATATGAAATAGTATATAATATAATTTATTACTTCCACGCAAGATACATATGATATTGTATTGACGTATTAATTAATTTTCTTTAATTACTGGTTCCAGTTCAGTTCAGTATCATTTACGTAATGAAGTCTCGTTGATATAATTTTGAAGAATCAATTTTAAGAGAATTTCATTATTACTCGCAAACAAGTAAATTCATTATTTCCTTAAACGAATTTCATTTCCAATAATGTCTTGCATTTTTATGTTGATTGATATTTTTAAATTTAAAAAAAAAATATTTTGAAAGTTAATTTGTTTATATTAATTTGGTAGTGAAATGTGAATGGAAAGAATTCATAGTATAATCCATTTGTAAATAGTTGAGCATAAAGCCTGATTTATATCCCAAAGTCAAAGTGGAAGTGCAGCTCTGGAGCTCTTTTATCGCACAGAAATTTGAATGCTTTTCTCTCTGTTGCACGAAACTCGCCACTCATTTTTAGACCGCTGGGGAAAATTTAGCCCAGAAAACCACTGACTGTAAATTTAAATGACTGGTGTTGTTTGCCACTTTATCGCCTTATCAGCTACTTTTTTTTGGTTGAGATTTAACACAATTCTTTTCCCTTGGTAAACTCTAATACTTCAAACGATACATAACAAACCCAACATAAGGCCATCTTCGCACTGCAAATCTCAGGTTTTGAAAGTGTTTTATTTTAAAACGCTTAAAACGTTTTATTTTGACGTCACCCATTTTGTTCACATTGTAGATATTTTTTAAACGCTTTTAAGGCTGTGTGCGAAACCAGCTAATTGCGTGCTAATTCTAGTACTTTTTCATTTAGTAAATTTTCGAGCTTGCTAATTCTTCTCTTGCTTAATATTTGAAATATTTACATTGGTTGCTACTGGTAACGGTTTTAATAATAACTAACATTTTGCCGTACATGAACAACAATTTTGCAAAAAATATTACTGCCATATTTTCATCATTATTTCATTGTCCACCGCTTTCCCCCTTTTAAAAAATCTTAAATAACTAATATTTCAAATACTACTTTTACAATTAAACTTCAAGTACATGTCAACCGGTAAAATTTTAGCAAGCAATTCCAGTTTTGGTTTCGCACAGCCCTGGAATTAGACTGAGAAGCTTCCAAAAAATCTGGAAGTTTAGCAAGCAATTAGCCGGTTTCGCACACAGCCTAAGTGTGCAATGAGAATCGGTCTAAAATACTTGTTTATTTATATTCAATTTGTGGTCAGTACAGACTGTATCTGCCCATCATAGCAGCTTGCAATTGAAATCTATGTATCGACATGTTCTTCTTCGGTGCAACTTTGGGGGTGGGTCTTGACTAGCGCAACAGTTTTTTTTCTCACTACATGGCATTCTTAATTACTTCACTGCTGACAACTATTCTTAAAAATTTGATTTCTTATTTTTTGTAATTTATAATAAAAAATCTAATTTTTACTAAAAAATATTTTTTTTACTATTAAATTAATTCTAACGGCCGTAACTTTGAGTTTTCGTATTAAAATTCTTTTTAAAATGTTCGTCTTTTAATCAGCTACTGATCTGGCGGGGGGGGGGGGGGGGAATCGTAACGCTTTAGCCGCTAGGGCGTTTTGAAGTTATATATGACCTATTTTCATGAATAAGGTATCAGTGTACGCAGAATACTCCCACCTATTTAAAACTGTAAAAATCAAGGATCTACCCTATCAACTTCCAGAGTAATGAGTCATCAAAGTCAAAATTTCCTTTTTTTTAACTAAAATTTCAAATAAAACCACCTTTTTCTCCATAAAATACCTTGTTAACTAATTTTTTTTTTGCAAAATTGGAAAGCTTGGACAATTTCCTATGAATAGTGTATGGCAAATTTTTATCCTACGGCTTTTATTTTTGGAGTTATAAGCAATTTTAATGCTCTATTTCGAAATTTTTTAGTACTTTTTCAACTAAGCTTTGCCAAAAAGTACCAAATAAGGTCAATTTTAACAGCCATGTAGTCACACAGACACAGGTGGAAGATAACAGACCCAGGTAAGTCAAGTAGACACGGAAACACGGACAAAACAAAAATACAGAAACACGTATTTTTTGATATTTGACAGTAATTTTAACAGTTGTCAACAACTAAATCAAAAATCCATCTACACTGTAAAAAAAAATATGTAAATTCACAGTGCAAATGTACAGTAAAATTACAAATCGCGATATGAAATACTAATTTACTACACAATTATTGTAATTTTACTATAAATTTTGTAACTGCACAAAATGAAATTGGAAATCTCCAATACTGCATAATGTAAATGTTTCTTACATGAATGTGACGTATATTTTACACAATTTTGTGTATTTTTCTAAATCGTTTATATAGGAAAATTGCAATTTTTCTTAGTATATTTATCAATGTTATGAATTGAAAAATCCTAACACTTTGTACTGTAATTTTACTAAAGAGGCGTAATTTTAGAACATAAATTTTCAGTAAAATTACAAATTGGTTATTGGAATGTAAGGTATGGCGATTTTTTTTGCATTTTCAAGAAGCCGCCACGAGCTTGCGTCACATCCGCATCGTCAGACTTTTGAATGGGAGTTTAGTTCGGGTTCACTTAAGGCCACACATCGGGAAAAAATTTATTGAAAATCGATTTGTGTTTTTTTTGTTTATTATTGATGTACAACTATTCGAAAATGTGTACAAAAATTTTCAAATAAATCCCGCTAATAATAAAGATTCTACAGCTACAAATAAAAGTCTTAAAATAAAAGGTAATATTGATTTTTTTCATATTCCGAACTTTCAAATGCATTTATCTCAAAACGCAATTTTTCAAAACGGCCCGCACGATAACGGAAAAAGTAGTTGATCGATTTTCAATTTTTTTTTTTAACTTTTTTGTTATGCAACGTGTTTGAAAAATTATTTTAGTTTTTACACGCGAAAAATGGACCAAAAATGACGTCCATTTTGCAACTTTGTTTTCAAAGTCGCATAACTTTCCTAATTCTGAATATATTGTTTTCATTGAGGGTTAAGATGTGTATTTTAGTGTCTAAATTAACATGAATTTTTTGTTTTTTTCTTCAAGCGATCCAGAGGCGAGTTATGATGCGGCCGATTTCCACCTTTTTTTTGAGGCAGCAACTTTAACGCCATTTTTAATAATCAAATATTTGGCAAAAAAAAATTTTTTTTTATATTCTATAATGATGTAAAATTATGTGTAAAAAATATTTTGTTTATATCTATTAAACTTTTTTTTAAATCGTCTCAAAAAACGTTTTACTCAAAACTCCCGATGTGTGGCCTTAACATCACCTCTGACGCTATCTGACGCGCTCGAGTATATTTGTTTTTCCCCATTTTTAACCCTTCCGTACGGCCGCCCCCACCATGCAAACCGGCAGATTAATATCCCTCCGTCATCAGAGACACGTAGGGCATATACCCCATTAATATCTAACGCGCTCGAGTATTTCCATGTGACTGTTTTTTTTACATTTTTAAAAGCCTGCAGACGTTCCCCCACCGATGAAATGGTATACATCATATAACCTTGTTTTCTTTCTACCATCTAATCTTCAAAATCCAATAGGTCCCCACGATGCTCGAGTAAATCCCCATTTAGCATCGTGGGCTCCCCTACTATAACCTTAAGCTGTAAGTCCGGGGAAATTAGCAAAAAAATGCACGAAAGGAGACAAAATTCGGAAATGGCTGAAAATTGGTCCACAGCTTCCTTGGGAATCACAAAAAAAAAAACAAAATGGCCACCGGAAATATAGCGGTTTTCCGGTGTTTTCTCTGTTTCTCGGTTTCTATAGGTCGTACAACTCCGTACAAAAGCCCTACATGTTGACAATGAAATTCTGTACAACTTTAGTTCTTACAAAGATGTTGACCCGATTAACCCTTTCAAAGTTATTCATGGTCAAAGTTTCCAAAAATCACTTTTTGGAGAAAATTTCACTCAAAAGCTGGTTTTTTCGAAAAAAATTTTTGGTCAGTCAATACGAAACGTTATTGCCTACAAAAAAGCCTCGTGTCATTTTTTCGAAAACTTAACCCTTTCGAAGTTATTCAAGGTCAAAGTTTCAAAAAATCAGTTTTTGGTCAAAAAATGACTCAGAACTTATTATTGAGAATTTTTTTTGTTCTATTTTTACGAAAGGTTATTGCCTACCCTAATGACACCCTTGCCATTTTTTCGAAAACTTTTCGAATTTTTTTTTGCAAAAATCAATAGTTAGTGAATTTTTGGCCGAAAAGTGATTTGTGGAAAATCTGACCTCTAAATGGAGAAAAACGATAAAAAACATTAAAAACCAATTTTTTCATTTATCATTTTTCTGTCTCACAAAAATGATTCTATTTTAATGAAATTTGGTGGAAATGTTCATTTTTATGTTTTGTAAAAGCTGCATTTTTTTAAAGCGATTATCTACAACTTTTACATTCAACTTTTTTCGATAGGAGGTCTACTTTTGCCAGAAATCTTAAAAAACCGCGTTTCACCCGTATAAACACATTTTTTGGCACCCCCACCCTCCTTCCGGTCATCTGTAGCGGGTCTCTCGATTTTTCCCCGTTCATGTACAATTTACCCTAAATTTTGACGCCATCCATATGCTGCTACGAATTTTTTAGTTTTTTGGCTTCTCAAAAGCGTTTTGGCACTGGTCTATATCTCGATTGCAAGTTAAATAATTCCGACCAAAAAATCTCACCACAAATCAAAAAAAAGAAATTGAACGCAATATAAACATCTAACATGACACCTTTATTGAGAGACATCAAGTTGACGTGTCATTAATAAGTTTCAAGGAACACGAGTAGACGTTCGCAGTCGAATCAATAAAGCAAGAGTAACGATAATCGAATTCCGTCTCCTTTCGCCCATTACCTCATACATTCGATCGTTCAAGGTTAATACAATTCAGTGCTTCTGCAGACCCGTCAAAAGTAAAAGGTCCCCAGGAATTGACCCATCAGGAGTTGTTGCCTGCGTTCGTTCGATTGAAGCAAATAGTTTCGCGAAGGTTGCAAAAGACAATCGATTCCTTCAAGAATTACTGTTATAATGCAATATATCGTAAGTGGAAATGGGTTGTGTACACGCACAAACTGGAAAAACGATATGTAATTGGACGGACAGGTGCTAAATAAGTAGACGCTTTGCACGTGCATGTAATACTTACAAAAGAGCTGCCTGTGTCAAATTTGCAGACGTAGGTGTCCCCAAGCACGAAAGTCTCTTGCTTGGATCTTAAGTAGTTGAAGCTTTAGTAAATGTTTCAAATATTTGTCGTATCGCATTTCAGAATTATTTATTTATCAATCAGAAAGTTGTTCTCAAAGTTTCAATAGGGCGCTATTACTGGTCGACATTTTTTAAGTGGGAACCGAACAATAAAGAGAATTTACGCACATTTATAAGTTAGAATAGCAATTTTCCAATTTCATCGGAAGGCTTTTATCTAAAAATTGATTTTTGCCAACTTGAAATTTTCTGTTCGAAAATTGTAATACGAACTTTTCGCACTGAATTAGCAAAAGAATAGGAATTGACATTTTTAAAGTTATTTATTCTTAAAAAAATTAACTTTATCGGAATAAAAGTTTCTTTCACTGGAAACAAAATGAATTGATACAATTTAAGGAGAAATGGTCAAAATTTATGAGCGATATCCTTTTCATCTAAAAGAAAAATACATTTTAGCAAGAGTTTTCAAAGGGGAGAAACTTCTTAAGCTGGAAATGCTTGACCTTTATTTCTCTTTGTCAAGATTTATTTAAAAGTCTGAACCGAATTGCGGTTACCAAAGGCACATTTAGAAAATATGATACGATTTAGGTCTTGAGCCAACCAAAACCCACCATTCCGATAAAATCTAGAAAAGGTTGGAATATTGGTAAGGGCTCTACAAAACAAGCTCAAGTGATGACCCGTCGATAACCAATCAGCGCATAAAACGAAAAAGAAAATGAAAGATAAAGCCTTTCTCGTCCGCCTCGCCTCTGTATGAATAAAAAGAGGACTTTTGATTCTTAGTTCTCCGTTCGTTTATTTGTATTTGTATTCGATAAGTGTTTCTTTTTCTTCTCTTGCTTTGAACAACTTCTCTAAACTATATAATTTCCATTCCTGTTGGAGATATCTTGTCCTCTTGACAGAAATTAAGGGTAAAGTTTGTTAACAAGAAAAGTTCCCAAATGTTAGTTTTATTGAGTTAGCAAATACATAGCTAAGAATTAAGTTCCGAAGGTCCATTTATTTTTCTTCTAAATAAAAAGGGTCTGTAAAATTGAATTTTAAATAGCTATTTTTTTTATTTTAAGCTGCCTTAATGGTATAGCGAATGGTCAACACTACGTATTCTCCTCAAAGTGTCCTGACTTTATAGCAGTCTCCTTTAATGATTTTTTAGGAGAAGCTGTATAAAGGTTGTTAAAGGAACTTTATTGAGTGAAAGTATGCATAAAATTGATGCCTTAAGAGTTGAAATAAAATTTTTAGGTATGATTAATGCAGATACATACTTCAAAAGTGTAAACATTTAGACGTTCTTTACTACATTTACAGTATTGGCCTTATGCTCGTATGATATAAAAAAAGAAGAAATACTTGTTGATCACTCCTGTATAAAGTCCTGAGTATAAGTAAATTAGTAAAATATATTACGGTAATGATACAACAGATTTCAAATTTGTATACAGCTTCTGATTTTCACCTGTTAGTAAAGCGCTTCAAGGCCTATTATGAAATGTGTCGGTATTATTACCATGGTTAAGGCGGATAATACATGGCTCAATGCATTGACTCAATTCCTGCGTGTCGTCGTTTTATAGGCCAAGGAAGAGTGCCAAATCCCGCAAACTGTACTCCACTTCCCTCCCTTGGCCTATCAGCTCACAGTTCGAATTGATCAATGCATTGACTCGTGTATCCTGGGCCTAAGAAATTGCGTCATTAGTGCCTGATAGTAATATTTTTTTAGAAACAATATGAGGTTTAGCAAGAAAGACACTATAGAAAAGAATGAAAGGATGCTAACGCCATTACGTTTTTTTACCCCATCGATTCCCATCTCATACTCATGGGACAGAACGCGGTCCACGGTGGTCGAACAAAAATCCAGTTTCCTCACAATGATTATAACTATCCGATGCGAAAGAAGGAAGGCAAAAGAAAATAAGCAAGAAAGGATGAAATGCAAGTGGGAGGAGTTGTAGGCGCGGATCTAGAATTTTGCTGCTGGGGGGGGGGGACTCCTAAAATACAAAAACAAAATTAACAAAACGAACAAAACTAACCGAGTTTTCTGGTGGATTAAGGGGTCTTTTTGGTTACAAATTTTCAAAAAATCGAAAAGAATTTTTTTTACCGATTTTACTAATAAATATCTTCAAAAACATGATACAAAAGGTTCGATGTACGAGTCGGACATGGCAGATTATAAGGGTATATAGTTTTTCTTTAAAAATTTCCAACAAAAATTTAAACGGGATTTTCTAGAAACCATGTTTTTTATGGTTGCGGCCTGCGTATATGAATAAAGAAAAACTACATGACCAATTGCTCTGATTTTTGAATATGTTATTGTACACATTTATGGCAATCGCATGAACTAGAATCGTTTTGATTGGTAAACAATTTTCCGATTTTCGCCCGATTTTCCACCCTCAAAAATTTTATTTTTCGAAAAATGTCCGCCATTTTATTATTTTTTGACAAAAAAAAAATTCTAGTTCATGCTATAGCCACCTCAACAAGGAATAATTGCCATTTTTTTTTCTCAGATCCTCCAGTCGCCCAAAATCATGCCCGGACTCATTTTTTGATGTTTTTTAAAAAAAAAATTCTAAAAACCTAAAAAAAATTTGTTTTATAATATTTGAACGTCAATAAACATACCTACAAATTTTCAAAACGATATCTCTATTCTTTGTATAAAACCAAAATGTTTAAAAAATTTTTTTGGAATATCGTAACCAGAAAGAAGCTCATATTTTCAAGGTCATACAACACAACACCCAGTTTAAACTCAAGGTTCACTGACATCTCCTCCAACACCCACCCGACTCCCCCTAATCTATCCTATCTTTCTCTCTATCCTTCGAGCTAAGCTTACTACTAGGCATTGCACCATGACGTGTGCGACATGACATGACGGACTGGTAGTACAAAGGGCCTGATCATGGTTGGCGCTTAAAGTGAGAAATAGCGCGGTGAGAAATAGCGCGGCGACTGTAAAACGGAATCATAGTTTTCGAAAAAACTGACATTTGTCGGGAAAAACGCCTTCAGGCGTATCACAGTTGGCGTTTGAAGAGACAAAGCTGCGTTTTTCACGACTGTCAAGTGACTATTTCAGGCGCTCGGTTTTGCTACGTGACAACGTTAACAAAAATCTAGTTTGAGAAAATGTGTTTTTTTTATTAGATATAATTTATATATATAAATATTTTTTAAATAGATTGAATAAATAATGATTTTATAAATTTTTTAATTATCAGAAATGTCGAAAAACTTTCAAGCGACAACCCTGATAAGGCTTTGTCGAAAACTGTCATGTCGCTGCATTCGCCAATTATGGTACGAAAAATTAGAACGATAAACGGCGCTGTCATTTTTTCAATTCGCCAACCATGATAAGGCCCAAAGGGTGACACCTGAGCTTACACTATCAGATAAAAAAAAGGGTCGTTTTTTTAATTTGCAAAAAGTTGGGTCGGTTTTGGTCGTTTGGTTATTTTTTGTTTTTTTTAGTTGGGTCAATTTTGTTTTTTAAACAGCGAGTGCTTTGGGGGGGGGTGACCCCCCCCCTTGAATCCGCGCCTGAGCAGTTGGGGAATTCTAGTGTCTGGGATGTGAGTCCATCACGTTAACTCAGTGACTTAAAAAGCCTGGAAAATTTGACCCAAAGTTATTGAAGCTTGCAGAGCAACACCCGAAATATCAAAATCAGTATTGTAATATGAGCTAACTTTTATCGCGCCTAACGGGCTCACGATTTTGAAGAGGACCATTGCAAGTTGCCTCTTTTTAGTAATTGGCTGAATGGAGTATCAAAAACGAGGTATAGAGGTTTAATAATTTTATTTAAATGTGTATTATTGAACGAACAGAAGATCCTGAGCATTCCAATATATCTACATCTTTTGCTTCTTGGTGTTGCGCTACACAACAATCAAAGACGATTTTTATATTATCACAGTTTCTTCACAGTTTAAGTTTTGTGAGTGTACAACTTTATTATTTAAGCGGTAGCGAAGTTCCACACAACTATTTCGCCGAAGCTTTATAGGTTTAGCAGAAAGGGGGAGTAAATAATTGCTACATACCTTGCAAACTCAATCACCCGGTGAAGTATGGGGGGGGGGGGTTTGGGGGGCTGAAAGTAATTTAGCGGTGGTTCAATTTGCTCAGGGACTGGCCGAAACAAACGAGGATGGTATTGAGAGAGAAGAATGAAATATGTTTTGGTCAAAGGTGATCTGACTGCCGATTCCACATTCTTCTTCTTCATTAATTGTACTAAGGGTGGGTGCCAAGTTACAATTCCGAATTTGCTACTTTCACCCCGGACACTTCGAAATTACAAAGTGTGCCAAAATACATTTCACGCATTTCAATTGAAAATGGATGGCAACAAAATTTTGTAATTTATAAAATGTTTAATAACTTTTTTAAAGAAGCCCAGTGCTATGTTTATGTCTTTAAAATAGTTTAAATGGAATTGCTTCATGAACAACATCCAATGGGCGTGGAATGCAAGTAACATAAACGTATTTGAGAGTTTTAAAAAATGGTTCTTTTATGCGGAATTAATGCTGCTCATGTTTTTATTTTGGGTTACGTCTGCAAAGTGTGGCCTTTAATATGTGTCATATTATACGGTGAAGACAATCATGCACTGAAAATTGAAAGAATTCGCGATATTGTTCTCCAGTAATTGAAAATATGTAGATTCAACCACAACTCAGAGCCAAAAAGTAAATCCAACAAACTGTCAAATGAATGTTTGGCTAATATTTCCCTACAATTCAAAAATTTCCTTACAATTCCAAAGACACAAACCTCCGAAAATTGAATTGTAAAATTGAAATGCGTTTTTCATACAAATTGACATTTGAATTGTAACTTGGCACAGGCCCTAAATGACGAATTAGCTAAAGAATTGATTGCTTGAGTAATTGCCCATAGGCTAGAATCACTATAGACCAATACCAGGTGGTTTGATTCAAGGTAAATCAACAACATGACAGAAGTATAGAGTAGGCCAGCGTGAAGTGCGTTAGTGTGTTCGCGCCAGTCTTTGCCTGCTTCATAGCCCTAATCGATCGCTTGGCGAGATTTCCCTTGTTTCAGGAGGCATAACAATTCAAGCAAGCTGCTCTTCCTGTTTACTCTAATTGGTATTAACATTGCGGAAGTGAAGCTGCGATACAAAAAAAAATCATTTAATTTTTTTGGGCTTCATGTGATATTTTATATATAAATATGTTCTATTAATTTTTGCACTAAGTCCAAATTTGTCCCGATGCTGATTCAGATCAATATCTCGTATCAGAATACACTTTAGTGCACAATTACTCTAACCATACAAGAACTGCCATTGGATTACAATATTTCTTCATAGACATGTCATATTTCTTTATTTTCTACCCTTCTTCATAGCAACGTGTTTTCTGTTTTATTTATAGGTGCAACCGGAAGCCCAATTAACGCTTTGGCGGGACCGCACTCTTTGCAGACAATAATAATATAATAAATATTTAGCCCAGGCCCGCCAAGAGGCCCTATATACACCAGTACTTCGCATCCAACGGTGTATTCCGTCGATGTCGACTCACCTCACGAAAACTCGGATCGCAACCTAGTCAGCGTTAATTTAGTTTTTTTTAGAACTCGCGAAGTGTACAGGTACCTTAAAGTGCTCGATCTCAAAAAGTCCAATGGTTCAGATAATATATCTCTTATGCTCTTTAATATAGGTTTTTAAGTTCAAATTCGATTTTTTAAACACCAAATTGAATTTTTTTCAAACCAAATTAAATTTTATCAAGCTCAAATTCAAATATTCAAATTTTTAAAATGAAATTCAATTTTTTAGAAGTCAAATTAAATTTTGTAAAGTTAAACTCATTTTATTAAAGTATAAATACAATTTTTTTAAGCCCAAAATCAATTTTTTGAAGTTCAAATTCAATTTTTTCAAACTCAAATTCAATTTTTTAAAGTTTAAATTAAATATATTAAAACTCATGTAATAAGCAACATATCGTTGGTTGACAAGCAAAATTTACTAAGTACAACTTTCCCAGTTTTTGGTTTTTTATACTAAAGTAGGTAAGTCTTATAATGCCAACTTTATGCTGGCAAAACCTTATAAGTCGGAAACTGATATTAGTAAGGTTTTTAGGCGCACATTTATTGCACTAAGTCAATCGTGCTATTATAATATTTAATCAGAAATCCCTAATTTGACTTTTAATCTAAAAAAAGTTTGACTTTTTAAACTAAAAATCCAGTATTGGAATTAAATAATTATTTCAATTCTTTTGTAAACTAAAATTAGAAGTCTAGAATACAATGTATACTGAGCCGATTAATATTAAATACAATTCCCAAATTTTCAGAGCCACACACTTCTTAAATATCGATTTACTAAGAGCTATGTTTTCTGACTTAGTGATTTCTGCTTTTAAACCGACGATATAATAGTCCAATCAATCTACAAAAATCCATCTAATAATTGCCATCAGGAAACAAAAAATATGGTTATATAGGGAAAAAATTCTAAAAAAGATAGTGTTTTTTGTTTTTGAATTTGGCATGGCGAACCTAACCTAAAAAATTCCGGAAAGTGAAAAAAAACGCTTTTTTTCGAATAACAAAAAAACTTGAGCTCGGATCGAGAAACATCAAATTATAAAGTTGTAGGTATTCAAATTATCTTTCGATTGATATATATATAAAGTTATAGGTTAGAGCACAAAACATAACTTTTTTTAAAAAAAAGCGTTCTTATAAAAACGCTCCTCTTGGTCTACGGATTGTTCTAGAGCAACGGTGGGCAACCTCCGGCCCGCGGGCCATCTTCGGCCCCCGAAAAGTTTCTATCCGGCCCGCGAGATGTTTAGAAGATATTATAAAAATATATTTTTTGAAGAATTTTGTCTAGTTTAAATTCAATATTACATTCATTGGGGTAAGTTACCCTATGCTTTATTTCTTTTATCATCCCCAAACCCGTTTTATAGACAAGAGGTCGCAGGGAAGATCGTTTTCCTCGTTTTGCCTCAGAAAATTTGTCAGACTCACCCATCCATCACACTAACATAATTATAACATCTTTCTCGGGGGTCTGAGAAAACTATGAGAAACTCCCCGGCTCATTCGCGTTTATTGTACAACAATCGTTACACGAAAAAGAGACAGAAAAATGAATATTTAGAAGGGCCATGCCTACATTATACACAAACCTGTTTGAGTTGAGGACCGAGTGATGGATAGTGTGATTTACCCCATTAAAGCATATTTCACTTCAAATGCAGACTAAAAATTTAGTTTTGGATAGGACACGATAATAAAATGAGTTGGTAAGAGGTGCCTCTTTTTTCTTTTGAGCCAGTGCAATTTCATACATCAAGTTAGGCGAGGGGCCATTGTAATGCCAAAATGACAAAACCCAGAAAATTAAGGAAAGAAGCTTATATGCATTAAACTGCCTCAGAATAAGTAAGAAAACTATGCCTCCACAATTTATATTTATATTTTACCATCTGACCTCACCTAATTTCAAGTTGCAACTTTTGCCGCCGCAAAAGACGTGATAAATGTCTCTCCAGTACGTATTTACAATCTTGGCTCGCCTCATTTTAAGCTGGAAATTTCACTGCCTCAAAAGAAGTAAGAAATGCCTCTCCACTTCGTATTTAAAATTTCACCTCGCCTCAGCTCAATTTTGATATTTTACTGCCGCAAAAAAATAAGAAATGTCTCTCGTATTTACAACCTCACCTCACCTCGTCTCATTTTAAGTTGAATTTTACTGCCCCAAAAGTAGTAAGAAAGAAGAAACTCTTGTCTCTCCACTAAGTAATTACACACCTCGCCTCATTTATCTCGATACACTCATATACCAGTAGGACATTATTTTTGAACCAAGACATTTCAAAAAACTGGGGTCTCAATAAAATTTCCCATTCGTGTAAGGGACAAATGTACTGCCAGTACAAATGTACTGTAAGTCCGGCTCAACTATAAAAAATTTCAGGTCACAAGAAGGTACCAATTGATTACTACGGCCCGCGGAAAATACGTAACATTTATTCTGGCCCATGTTATAAAAACGTTGCCCACCCTTGTTCTAGAGTACCGTTCTAGAGCTTAAAATTTTCTTCAATACATGTACTATCACGTACAAGTAATAAAAAGTCTATTAATTATATTAATAATGAAAAAATAGACGTTCGATTGTAAAAACTAACTTTTTGACTCTGTTTTTTCATTATTAATATGTTTAATAAGTACTGGAAGTACAAGAAAGGGCGCGTCTTTATCAAAAACACATTAGGGCAGGTTTTAGTAGAGTTCGTTTGTTTTTAATCCACAAATTCGGTTAGTTTTGTTCTTTTGTTAATTTTGTTTTTTAGGAGTAGACATTTTTTTCCGTGCCCCCCCCCAACAAAATTCTAGATCCGCTGCTGGGTGACATAATACAATTTCGGAAGAAGGCACAAATTCTAAAAATTATCAAGTTTTAATTTCTGATCCTGTGCTGCGTTAGGAAGCATATACACATCTATTCTATATGTCCTAGTGTATTTCCATAAAATCCGCAAAGCAAAAATGGTAATGGGACACCGTGGGACAAAATAAAGGAATGACAACGATTTTTACCTTTTTGAGATTTATCTCGGATTTTAAATATCTGACTGTCATCATTTTCGTTTGGCAAAGGTTCACATTTGAAGCACTTTTGCCAGTTGCAAGACTTCGCGTACTCATTTGAATGCTGGGGCGACACATTTCTGCATATGCGAATCCGATTCAATTAAACTCCAGAGTATATGTTTTAATTCTCCATCGTCTGCATCTAAAAATAAGCATCTTTGATCTTTGAATTGTGAAAAATCGCAATTGTACACGCCAAATGTCAAGGACTTGTTGTTTATTGCCCCCGGCTAAACCTACTTACCATTCCACTCTGTCAGATGTGAGCCCTGCTATTTCCTAAGCGGTGTGTGTTATTTTTAGAATTTTTAAAGCCTTTGAGTTTTGAAGCACGCACACATACCAACCTACCATTGTTTATATTAAGCCCAAAAAGTGACATTCTAGGAGCGCCAATTTGTTTCGCTGCGAATGTAACAATGCTGGATGCTGTACGAGCCGCTTGCCTTGGAACACTCGGAAGTGTACTTGAAATTAATGCTTTCCTGTTCTTGCGGTTTATTTGGCAGCCGTAAAGCACCTCAAGAATGGATATTTAGAGGAAGTGTGATATTTGATGTTTGTTTTGCCACCGGGATAAAAACAAGTACACAATGACTCAGTCGAGGAACGTCAACTGCTACCAATTCTAACAATTGAATTGGGGCGAATAATGAAGCCTAGACAGAAAGGGGAGAGGGCGTCATCAAGTGCTCGATTACAAGCAAATAATGGCACCGTTTTGGGGATTAGCGATTGGCAGTTAGCAGGAAACGAATGTCGCTTGTTTCAAATTTAATTCCCTAACATTTATGAGAAACTTAAGACTCTTTTATTTTAATTTTATTGACTTTGAAAATCTGTTCAATTTTTGGAGATGCCCGGGGCCTTTTACGGTTGCATCTCGAGAGAGCTTATGCACATAAAAACAACGCGATTAACATTTATATGGCAAATTAGTGAAAATGGCGGCAGCTGCTGTTAAGAGATTTTCTGATTTAATGGATCGAAACCTTTTAAAAAAATCCTTTTCCATTTATGCTGAAACAATGTTAGGGGTTAACAAAGTATATAATGGAAATTTATTCCTCTATTATGTAGGTACGTGCCATTGAAGAAAAATGTAGGGTAGTGTGTGAATAATAGAAATTTATTGATACATTTTATGACTTCGTTATGCCAAACAAACGTAAGAAAACACGAGGGAAATTTACGACGAGAAGCCTAAAAACATAAAAAATTTGAATATAGTCGTAAATAACTAGAAGCCGTTGAGTAATTTTTTAACTGATTTTCGAATCTTGGGATATATTATTCACTTTCTTGTGAACGACTTCAGAATAAGAGATCAACATAAAATTGCTGTCATTAAAAAAGAAAGTTATGTTTTGTTTTTAATTTGTTTGCATTGTAAATAATTGAATTTTGCTACTGGAAGGATATAATTTGATGAAAGTCCTTATAAGTCCTTGTTTCGTCAAATTCGCATTCTTATTTTGTGTTTACAATAGCTGCGTTCTTTTTCTACCGTTTACTACTTGTGAGGAAAGCAGAAAAGGAACACCAAATTTGTATACAAATAAAAAGTTTAAAATATAATAGAATTTAAATAATAGTTTTAGATAATCAGCTGAAATTCTGACATTTTATTTATAGACCTTTTTATATGACATTAAATTATTGGAACCTAATTGGAAGCCTCACAGTAACGGAATAATAATTCATTATAGACTCCAAATGGCGACTTTCCCTCTAGCGGATTTCAATTCCATAACTAAAAGTGTTATTTTCTCGAGCAAGAGTAGTTGCAAGTACTCACGAGTAAAAAATAGTAAAAATGAGACTACAAAACTAGACTAGTTTTTCTCCAGTCTTTCCTCGCGAATTTCTTGTAGGATAATGCTGCAATAGTTTTTCCCGATCAGTTTCTCTAAAGTTACTCGTAGGGAAATACTAGACTAGTTTTTCCCACATTTACTAATGAGTTACTCGTAGGGCCTCGTCACAAACTAAACGAGCAAGTACAATTTCAAATGCGGCGAGGTGCCATTAGCTGCGTTTTTTACAACATGATCCAGATCATATTAGCCCAGCAGCACAAAAGAACGGAGTTGGATCTTGGTAGAAATTTTGCTTTTCATAGTTGTAGTTCGCGCTACAGGCACTAAAATATAAAAATATGCCAGTTCGAGGAACGCACGCCCCCGTATGCACTTTAAAGTGTATAAAAAGTGACTACAATGTTAATCAAATGGTTGCCGTCACAATAACACACTTTAAGCGTGTTAAAATAACCCACTTCCAAAATCTGAGTTTTACGGTGTAAGCACTAACCACGTCCAATGCTGCTTGACCTACGCAATCGAACGAGAACTGGTCTATTGAGTATTGATAAGCTAATGGGACCCTTTATGGTCACCAAGATAATTGTCCGTTTTCTTTGTCCTATACAATTTTTTAAAGCCCCTCTCTCTTTAGTCTAGAAAAAATCTAAGTGTACCGTGCCTCTTTTAGATGCTATACAAGTGATTTGACGCTGTGCTAGGAGCGGGCGTGTGTTATTTTTAGTCAGGCGTACGGTGCCTGTTTCATGCTAGGTGCTGGTCTTATTTTTACTCCGGAGTACCGTGCATGTTTCGGGTGCCGTGCTTGCCTGTTGCAGGCTAGGATCGGGCGAGTTTTATTTTTAGCCAGGGGTAAAGCATAGGTTTGTTTTGTTTACAGAAGATTATATGAAATGTCGCTCACGATATATGAAGAAAACCTTTGTTGATGGCTAAAAAAACGCCAAAGTTTCAATGTGTGCGTTCTTTTTTGAAAAATGGTTTGATAGGTTTTATGACAGGGGCTTTTTGATTCTAATATGCATTATACTGCCTCAGAGTGAGAGGAAAAGAATACTAAGCCTATATCTACATGATATAAATATATATGTTACAATCACACGTCGCCTCATTTCAAGTTGGATTTTACTGCCGAAAAGAATTAAGAAAGTGTGTTCACTAAGTAAGTACAACCTCACCTCGCCTCATTTCAATTCGGAAAATTTACTGCACCAAAAGAAGTAAGAAATATCTCTGCAATACGTTTACAATCTCACCTCGCCTCATTTTCTCATGTATGTTCAAAATAAAAAATCAAGAATGAATTTATCTCGATAACTCGGGCGTCTAACAAGAGTATCAAAAACATGTGTACACAATCCATGAAATTTTTGCGTTTTTGCTTCATAGTCCGGGGAATTAATTAAGGAGTCAAAATTCCAAAATGGCTGAAAATTGGTCCACAGCTTCCTTGAGACTTTTTAAAAAACAATTTCGGAATCACAAAAAAAACCATGGCCGCCGGAGATATCACTTTTTGGCAAAAAAATCATTCAAAAACTGTTTTTTTTCGAAATTTTTTTTTGATGAATCAATGCGAAACGTTATTGCCCACAAAATAGCCCTCTGGTAATTTTTTCGAAAACCTAACCCTTTCGAAGTTATTCAAGGTCAAAGTTTCCAAAAATCACTTTTCGGCCAAAAAATACCTTGAATTATTCGGAAAGGTTAAGGTTTTCGAAAAAATGACAAGAGGGCTTTTTTGTAGGCAATAACGGTTCGTATTGACTGATAAAATTTTTTTTTCGAAAAAACCAGTTTTTCAGTGATATTTTTTCCAAAAAGTGATATCTCCGGCTGCTATGGTTTTTTTGTGATTCCGAAATTGTTTTCTCAAAAAATTCCAACGAAGCTGTGTACTAATTTTCAGCCATTTTGCAATTTCCTCGGACGCACATATCAGGCCTGACTGTGATTTGATGTGATCTATTTAACCCTTTCGGTACCAATTTATACGAAAATTGTTGCTTCATTGAAACGGTAAAAATGAATTTGTTCCTGTTTCCCTTGAGATTCGTAGGTTGGGTTTGGGTGGGTGATGATGCAGGTTTACACGGTCATACCAAGCCTAGTAGAATTGTGACTTTTCAAAAAATTGAAGCCTCAGTACAATTTACCGTCGTGTAAAGGACAAATGTACTGCCTCGTGTAAGTCCGGGCAGTGGCGGTATGTGGCGAATTTTCACTGACACATAGTTGCCGTGCTGGTGTCGCGTTCCGACTTTGACACAACCTAAAAATCAAAATTATAAGTGGATGTAATTGGACAAAAATTTAATTAGCTGTAAAATTTGCGTACTATCTAGTCTTATTCTACAGGACTTTTCTTTGTTTTAGGTGCTAATTTCAATTTGAAAATCTTGCATTAATTATGAAATTCAACAACTTTACCCCAGCGGGAAATGGAATCATACCAAGAAGCTGACGGTAGCCTTTTTTGGAAGGCGAAAATTCCTTCCTTTTCGCATTCCGCTCCATATCTTTTTTGTGTAGCCATGTCATTCGGGGGTGCTACATAGGGGACTAAGACGCACTGGTGAAACCGGTTTTATGGGAGAGAAACGAAGAAAAGAAAAGGGAAAGTAGGCCATTTTCCTCCTTTCTTTTCTTCGTTTCTTTCCCATAAAACCGGTTTCACCAGTGCGTCCTAGTCTCATGTGTAGCACCATCCGAGGCGAAAAGCTCTAAAAGCTCCTTCACCTTCCCCACGCATTCCCGGTAAGGTGTTTGTGATACATCATCTTTTATTTCTTCCAAGGAAGTGCAATTTCTTACACCTTCTAAATATATTTCAGGTGAGATACTTGGAAGATATTGCTTTAATCCTTTTATAATAATCTTTTAGATACACCTTTTTATACACAATTTAATGGTAAATTGTAGTAACTGAATAAAAACTGTACATTAATTACATATCCATATTTGGCCCTTCCATCCAACTTTTGTGGAATTACGAATACGAACTCCTTCCTAAAAGCTTCTTGAGGAAGGCCTTCAAACTTTTCCCGCTGGGTTGTTTGTTTTGTTTCTCCCTTAGAGAATTGCTTTAAAATTTGAGATTCGGGCGGTTTTGTTATCGGGCGAGGAGTATGTACGTGTGCGTTCACATGCAGAAACGCAGTGGCGGTGGAAATTTAGCTGGCGTCGCAGTAGTTAATCCTGCTCTTAAGAGTGTACGCATGCGATATGAAATTTAAATTTTTTCGAATCGATATCGAATGAATATCGAAGTCATTTTTTCGAATCTAAATGGGGCAATTATAAACAATTTAATTTCTTTTAGTTTTAATTTTGAGTGTTTTTTTTAAATTTGACTTAGTTGTTTGTTAATATATTAATTAATATATTAACAAACAACTAAATAAAATTTATAAAACACTCAAAATTAAAACTAAAAACTAATAGAAATTAAATTAAAAAACGATTATAATTGCTCCATTTAGATTCGAAAAAACGACTTCGAGATTCATTCGATATAGATTCGAAAAAACGAGCCTTCGAGATTCCACAAAGCGATTCGTTATAGCGTTCCTTTTTTATCATTTAAGATAACGCTTTCGAATCGTTCAAAAAAAGCTTTCCCCTTTTATGAATCGCTCTCGTGGATAAATTTTTATTAACAAATTACGTTGTCGTCAGCTTGCTTTTTCGTTAGTTTTTATTAATCAATCTAAACATTTGAATGGGTCCAGGGCTACCTTAAATTTGTCTACTTTTCTTCCGCTCTGCTCTAGAAATAGTGTTTCCTAATTTTTGGAATGTATCTCGTGAACTGTGTAATAAAGGATATAACAAAATTCCACAGCAAAGAATTATGTCGGAAAGGCAGAAGAAAAAAATTATTGAACTCTTGACTGAATCCAGGTAAATCGTTCATCAAAGCTTAAGCCTCCGCAAAGGCAGTCAACTTCTATTAAATTTGTAGTTGAACACGTCTTGGCTTATCAAACCCATTTGCTTCTAACCTACTTACAGTGACTCATAAATGATTCAGCAAGTTTGTACAAGTTCTTTCGCGTCTACTCTTGATCACGATTCTGATATTGTATTTGCCGTCACCCGACGCCGCCAGAATGTTTTTTTTCACCAATTCAAACTTTTTCCTCCACATAGTAAATAGCTTTGTTTGAACTCCCTCCACCCCTTCTGTGTTCCCCTGCCTGTGATTCCTTTTGGCCTTCTCTGCACAGATTTACGAGGCAAAGAGTAAATTTCCGACCTTTTTTGAGGTTTCATCGCGTCTAGATTCTAGTGCGGAGCTTTTACACCTCGGAGTTATTAATTTTTGCGGAAGTTATCTACATGGCGCCTCGATTCATTATCTGGACAAGTATGTGATAAGGAAAGTAATAATTAGTTTGCATGTTTGTGTGGAATTAGTCACAGTTAGGTGCTTAGAGGAGGTATTGTGTGTATTTAGTCGAAGCTTATCAATTTCAGGAACATATTGTGTCGTTGAAGTAAAGTAAAAATGTTTTTGGTTTATATCACGGTAAAAGTGATAACAACGTAAAGTTACGTGTCAATTAACGACTGATTCGAATAGCGATTTAGTGCGAATTTTGGGGTCATTATACAGCCCATTTACTTGATATTGATATTTTTTTCTCTTGCGAAATGATTTTTTTTACTTTATTATAATTATCACGAGACACTACTCGTCAAGTAGGTCAAATTTCCAACACAACAGCAAAAAACAACTTTAATTTGTGTGGGCAAGAAACAAATTTTACGTCGTTACGACGAAAACTCAAATATAGGGCCATCTGTCGGTAGTTAGATTATTGAAAAAATGTCACTTTTAAACGTTTTTCCTGTGTGATGCGCGTTGATTTTGGTAAACAAATATTAGGTGCTTCCAGAATAGCTGACCGGCGGATTTGTTCACTGACATTCTTCACGACACACCCACTTATAGTGCAAGAGGGAGTAGGAAGTATTCAAAAGTTGAAATAAATTTACCCTGCGATTTTTTGAAGCCATAATTAAGAGAAAATCGTAGGAATTCAATGAAAAATATTAATAATAGTAGCGAAAACAGGTTTTTTCACGTTTTAGGTTCGAATTTTTTTTTTTGGAAACCAAAACTAGTACGTAATAGCGCTTAAAAAGCCGAAAAATGTGAGTTTTGGACAATTGAAATCGGTCAACAGATTTATGCAAAAAAAAAATCGAGAAATATGGCCATTTTTTCACATTTAAATATAGGGACTGTAATTATCGTTTCAGGTCTTAAGTTGTGGTTTCTGTTGGTGCCTACCTATAATAAAAATTTCATGAAAAAATAATAACTTCGCGTAAATTGCAATAATGTAAAAACCGCTGTTCCGGAAAATTTTGAACAAGGCCCACAATGATCCGAGAGTTATTTATTCGCAAAGAATTGCTCTACAAACCCATTTTCATGAAATGTATATGAGGTTTGATTTTATACCTTAAAAACTCGTTTTAAAACCATCCTTTTTTTCAGAGTGCGACAGATTTTTGCACGAAAAGCTTTTCTTTGAGTTTATTTTGGGTGAAAAGCTTTTTGGTTTTTGAGCTTTTTCTTAAATGCAAAAAAACTGCGATTTTCCAACGCCAAGAGAAAAATATGAATATATTTACGGACAGATGAAAACAAGTGTAAAACAAAATAATAAAACTGTCGAAAACCATTTTTCAAGAAAAAGCTCAAAAACAAAAAGCTTACCATGCAAATAACTATCACTCCTGTAAAAAAGGGTGGTTTTAAAACGACGTAAGTTCCCCGTAAGGGACTCTGTAGGAAGTGGAAAAAGTGGTGGACAGCTTTTGCGCCTATGAACCCACTTTCAACTTGGATGAACGAAAGCTCACATTCAAACAATTAACTTAATGATGCGAGTTCCAATCCATTCCAACCGCTTGAAGAAATAAAAAATAGTTGGATAGTACTGTCGACTCAAGACCTAAATAGTATTACGTTGCCGATTTGTCAGTTAATAAAGTGAAGTTTATTCTAGCTATTGATATTTTTATGTCTGAGGGGAAACTCATAGGTGAGTCCGTTTGTACTGTTGACGGCTAACGTAGAGTGTATGTTTTTTAAATGATTTTTTTCCAAAATCCACATTTTGATAATTGTTTTGAGCAGAACCTTCTATGGACGAGCCCAGTGTGTGCCGGCTAATCGCTACAAAACGCCGACCGGAGGTATTTTTCTGGGTAGGCCGAAAAAATGGAAAAGCCTTGGAAGATGCTCGAACCCTAGCCTCTGGGATGATAATTTTACGTCTTAAATGATAGACTACCAATTCTGATCTATGGAATAATCTCCCGGAGTCAGTATTCCCGAACTCGTACAATACCTTAGAGCTCAAACGTAAGGTTCATCGAAATTTCCACCTCCTCTACCCTTTCCTATCCTTCTTCTATCCTTCAAACCAAGCTTACTACTAGACATTAGCTGCGATCCATTGGGCGGTTTTTCTACTCGCAAGTATTTACGGGTACATTACCAATGGAACACAATTTTTGGCAATTACCAGGAAAATGTATCTGCCCAAAAACAAGAGCAAGGGTAGTTGCGAGTAGCTAGCAGCAGTTTTGAGTAGTTTACCAGTCCCAATGGATCGCAGCTATTGCACCATGACGTGAGCGACATGACGGACTGGTAGTACAAAGGGTGACTCCTAAGGTTGGTTTTATCACATAAAATAATGTAAGTGGAGACGGGTTCTGTCGCTTATATTGATTTCATCAAAAATATAGTTATTGATCAAATTTAGCAATGTTTGGAGAAAGCTCTTTCACACACATTTCTTTCTCATTTGTTTATGGATAATACTTATAATGAAAATCATGTGAAACTGCTTGTGTTTGGTGTAGTTAGGCATCCAAATCGAATAAATTTATACAATCCATAAACTATTCACTTGTAACATTTGGAAAAAATAAAAATTTTAATAAACTTTAAAAGTCAAGATAAAATTTCGAAAAAATATTAGATT
Source organism: Thereva nobilitata (assembly GCA_963855945.1). Taxonomy (NCBI): domain Eukaryota; kingdom Metazoa; phylum Arthropoda; class Insecta; order Diptera; family Therevidae; genus Thereva; species Thereva nobilitata. The sequence continues at coordinate 85,813,047 of OY979696.1, forward strand.
TAGATTTAGGCCTAAACCGTTACATTCTACGTTGTTTAATCTTAAGCTGCTTGTCCACTGTCAACCACCTTGTCAAAATGTTTCTGAAAGTACTTTATATTTTTTTTTATGTGGAAGATTTCCAGCATTGCATTAAAAACAATCAAAAGTTTTCTTTTGATAGTCGATTTGAACAAACTGAAAACTGTTTTACCCTGTTTTTACTAATTGAATCAGTGCCGAAGTGAAAGCCGTTGCTATTTCACTTAAAAAACAAAATAAATTATTATTAAAAAATATATTAAATTAAAAACTGCTTCATTATTACCTAAAAGACAAAAATGTTTTTTTTATATTTTCAGGGGACTCATCTCATTGTTTCATGTGTTTGTTCCATAAACAAGGATTTCTCTGGTCTGCGCTGTGACACCGTGCTCGAATATCTGAGACTGAAGAATTTAAAGGTAAACATTTTCTCAATTGGTCAATGCTATGAATACTTTGAATTGTACGCATTATGTAAGCATTATGTTATGACAAACTGAATGCCAGACCCTATTATATAAATAACCCTTCCAACATTGTTAAATTCAGTATATAAAAAGCGGATCATAAAATAAACGTTTGAATCATAAAGTTTAAAATAGAATGATTACGACGATAAAGGAATAACAATAATCGTAACAAGAGTTTCCTCTACTGAATAAAATTCTTCGAATTCGCTTTACAGCCAATACTTATCAGTAGATGAGAAGACCTTTAGTTTTAAAAGCTCCATCAACATCGAATTTGTGCAAGTTATTTTTCGAATTCTCCACCATGTATCAATTTAATATTTCCAATGTTTTTTTTAAGAAAATTTATTTCAAATTACACAGTTTTTCAAAATATTTCAATAAAGAACGATATTTGTGGAAAATGTCGTATACCAATTATAGTTCCATGTCCATGTTCAAGTAAAAATAAAGTTGTGACGATCCGAAACTGTAGCCAATGATGGATTAGATTAATTGGTTTCTTTTAACGAATGGTTCAGCCTGTGGCGAGTAAAACAACAGGGATGGAAAGAAAGGTAATGTGGTAATGGGCCCTATTCTGTAATTTTTCATAAAATAATATTTTATGTTATGTTATGATGATAAAATTTCTTCTTCATAAAATAAAAATGAAGTCGGTTTATAAAATATTTTAAAAATTCGTATTCTGTCATGCTTTCTTGAAATTATTTTATGAAGTCTTTTATGAACACATAACATAAAATATTTAGTACAATCCGCTATGGCTTCTATTACGTTTTGAACAGCTGATCGGTTGAAAATGAAAACAAATAAAATTATGAATGAAAACAAACAAAATCAAAGCGCGCCTTGTTTCAGTATCTGACAAAATACAATTTTCTTAATGCGTTTGTCATATTAATTCAAAATTCAATGAAAACTACTTTCTCGCAAATGTCAATTCCCGTGTGTTATTTTTATAAAATGGGTTAAAATACCTGTAAAATGTGCTGCTTAGATTATTTTATGTTATGGATCGTAACAGGAAATATTTTATGTTATGATCGATAAAATAAAATAAAATTTGTCGGACAGAATAGGATTTTAGAGAATTCTTTTATGTTATGGCATAATATAACATAAAATGATAAAATTTTACTGACAGAATAGGCCCCAATATGTATCCAGAACCATATTCTGCCATTGGTAGACAGCAAGTTCAGAACCGTATCGAAAAATTGGTCGCCGAGGCATACTAGAAATAATTGGGTACTGTGGTGGTAATTAGATAGCCCAGTGCCCAGGGCCGTCCTAAGATATTCGGCGCCGCATGATGTGTGGGGTAGCGGGGTGACCGGTAAAATTATACAAAATTGTCAGAACACTTCACTGATAAAAAAATTGTCTTGATTCCAGCAATTCGATAGTCTTCGTTTCGCTGTCTTGAGTAGAAATTTTTTTCAGTTTTAACATGAGAATGCTGTCTCAGAGTAAGACACTGGAAATTCTTGAGCAAATTAATTGTATTTCTTCGCTCAATACATATATTTTTCGACCAAGATATGTCTTTCTGGAAATAAGATTGTTTAATTTTTTACTCAAGAAACTTAAATTTTTAATTCATCGGACTTTTTTCGGTTACCGGACTTTCAAGTTCTAAAAATGTATCACAACTGTTAGGACCGATTTTAGAACTTGAATTTTTTTCAATTATAATATTTTCATTATTATCATTATCATATTTTCAAGTCAACTTTTGTCTTCATCTAAGACCATAAAACCAAGACTAGGAATATTGCTTATCCCGAGACAATTTGTGCTTTAAGCCAAGAATTTTTTTTATCAGTGCATTGTACTATTAAAATCTGTAATGGGTACTTTTTTTCCAAAATACATTTCGCTTACAATATCCAGAGCAATTTTCCATAATTCGTCGGAGTTCGTGTCAAGTTGGAAATAAACCTCAGCTCTCTTACTCAAACCTTCATATTTGGCACAAATTTTAATTCCAATTTCTGAGCTTTACTTGAACTTTAAGGCGACTTAGGGGTAGTTCTCACCAAAAAATTTGTCAATTTTGGACTTTAAACTTAAAAGTAAAAAAATTTTGTTTCCAGCATTTCAATTTTTATGTCAATTTAGGGGTGGTGGTTTTCACCCTTTCTCTTCACCCGTTACCATACACTTTGAGCTCAGTTTTTATAGACGCACTAAATTTGCCAATTTGCTCATTCCAGAGCATTATTTCGCAGTCTCATAAACATTGTTGCGAAAAAACCCTAAAAATGGCGATTTGGCGATTTTAAGGGTGATCCTACCATTTTAGAGCCACGGCCGGCACCCCGATTTCGTCCCAGAAAACATAGAGCACAAGTAGTCTCTTTGCGTGGGGTGTTCCGAGCGTCATACGCCGCATTTTAAATGGACTAAATTTGCAATACAATGGAATTCAGATAATTCCGGCAACGACTATTTCGAGTTATCCGGCACATGCGCTAGGTAACATTTTGCCTTTTCTCAAAATTTCCTCGATTTCCTCGAAAGTTCACATACCTTTTTCAACGTGATGATTTTACATGTTTCATCAGAAAATAATTTGTATATTATGGATGAAAGAATTCCATGATTGAATGAAATTTCCCTGACTTTTCCATACGCCCATTACACGTTCATGCAGACTAGAGCATCACGAGACCGAGACAAGACGAAATTTTTAAGACTCTCGTCTCGATCTCGGTAAGTCTCGACCATTTCGAGTCTCCTCTCGACTTTCGGCGGATCTTGCCCATCCTAATCTCGTCTCGTCCCGTCTCTCGGGGCGAATATAAATTGATGAGCCCATCACGGCTCTTATACTTATAGACTCAACCTATACGTAACCGGAGAGGGAAAACAAGAGGCAATGTGCATGTGCATGTGCATGAGTGCCACAGCCCAGCTTTAAAAATAAGGCCGTGCGCGCTTCATCAGATGCTTTATTTTACCAGACTTGTTTGCTATTATTTTGCCGACGAGATCTCGAGCGAATAATCTTATCTCGATGAGAATATGTTTGTCGAGACCGAACTTTACTCTCGTTTCGTTTCTCGAGTCGAGACCAAGACGAGACTCTCGAGTTTGTCGAGATCGAATCGAGATCGAATTTTCATCTCCATGCTTGAACAAATCTCGCTTGAAAACAAATGTATGAGTGCGAGCGAGCGCGTCGTCACTTTCCGAACGAAATTATTTAAGGGTAAAGTGCGGCTATTCAAGCATGATTGCGTCGTGTGGAGGCTACAGAGAAGTTGTGCAAGAATGCGCAAAAAGATTAAACATGCGTGCTTGTCAAGCATGCAGTTACGTGTGTATCCGCCTTTACACGTTCATGCAAGCGTCAATTAATTCCATTAGTCATGAATGATGGAAAGCAAAATATTCAGATAAGTCATCAGTCATCACTTTAGACGGTAGGTTTTCCGTCAGTCATAGCTATGGCAAACCTGTGGCAAAACTGACAGCAAAACCTATCGTCTAATGGACGCCTTACAGTGAGCGTTTATAAAATTCCCAATTACCGCTCTTCTTTCTAGCCTTGAAGAGGTTCCGCTAGGCTGTTCTCAAATTAGAGAGTTCATTATTCCACCATGGAGTTTTCCTATTGTGCTTCTTCATTAGAACGGGGCTGTTAATCCTGTAAGCAGCAGCAACCGCCTCCGTAACGTGGGCATTACACGTTCATGCAAGCGGCAATCAATTCCATCAGTCATGATTAATGGAAATCAAAATATACGAAGAATTACGTCAGTCATCACCTTAGACGTTAGGATTTCTGTCAGTCATAGGCAAAACTGTGGCAAAATTGACAGCAAACCCTATCGTCTAATGGGGGCCTAAGGGAGTCCCCACATATTTTCCGCATCCATCGTAGAATTAATTGAGTTCATGAAACTCTCCAATACCCTACCAAGTTTAGGGATTCCTGTGTGCCCTCCTTACTATATTTCCAAGAAGTCACTCACTCTAAAGTGGATGGGTTTGTGGTCTAAGCACAATGTGACGACTCCTCTGGGACCTGACAGTTATTCACATAGCGTTGAGTTGCCAGCGTGATGTCTATAATCTCACATGCAATGTTGTATCCGTTTGTCCGCAAGCCGTGTATAGCGCCGTTGCTAAACTATGGCTCTTGTACAAGAGCCAGGTCGACAGCTTGGGTGGCCAGCACCCAATATAAAGTCACGAATTGAGGAGAATTGCTCCATTATCACTTTGTCTTCGAGGGAGTTGGCTGGAACCACTGCGATGGTAATCCCGGGGAACTTATACTGGTAGGAGGGTCCTTTGGCGCCCACTTTCCCCTCTTCTGGGGTCCTTGCTCAGCTGAAGAGTTCTCTGACTACTGTGGCAGCACACCAGATGAACTCGACGTGGTACAGTTGCCCCTAGAAGTCATGGGAACTAGTTCTGCCAATTTTCTGGTAGGTCGAGAAACTTTGGGTAGACCAGCGGTAGTCTGGGTTTGTTTCTTGGGGCTTCACGGGTTCTTGACCGCTCCCCATTTCCACTACGGCCCTCCTTGCCTTGGCCCATCTCCTCTTGGAGGCGCCAATTAATTTTTTCGTGCTACGTTCTACGATCATACTGACAACCTACTGAGCTGATGCCATGTCAAACCCACAACTGGGTGCCGTCAGTGAATTTGTATAAGTTTACTGAGAGATTTTACCAATTTCATTTTACTAAATGTAGAATCCCCACTCTCAGCTTTGTGTAAATAGCTTTCGGAGTTGTGGTTTCATTAGCAGTTGCGGTTTACCTATTAATATGGCTTTACATCACATTTTCTCAGTTTTCCTAATTTCAAAAATATTCCTCATTTGAATTACTGCTGCTGATTGAACCATCATACAACACGTGTTAAACTTTTTATGTGTTATTTATAATTCTATTACTATGTCTGTGATGTTACCAATAATAATCCATCCATATCGATTCATTGCCATTCCCAAGATTGATTGTACCTTTCCACCGCCGTTGCTTGGTAATTGTTGAAAATGTATTCGCACACATTATATTGTGAAACTGATACTTTCACAATCGTACATGGATCTGGGTTTTTTTTTGGTCGGTTGTTCATCTAAACATATATTTGATATTCTAATTAATATTCATTTTTTTTCAATTATCTTTCTAAAATCAAAGAAATTCTTTCAAATTTAATCCGACTCAAAACAAAAGGGAAATCCCAGCAAAATTCCAATTTAAAGTCGGGTTATCTTTATGCCTTAAAAAATTTCTTTTCAGTGACTGGAAATATAACTTTATTTTTAGATTTTCTTTTCTTATCTTGTTCCAATACGACCTTTTACTTCTTATCATATCTCCCCTGAAGTTTTATCTCTTAAAAAATGTCGCCCGTAAAAATTGATTTAATTAGTAAATTGTTTACTGAACCGTTTCCGTTCTATTCCATGGTCGCATTTTTGCAATACGCTTTTGTAGTTTTTATTTGCACATTTTCAATTTACGAACAAATGAATTTTTTTGAAAGAGCTTTTAAATAAATTAACAAATAGACACCGGATTTATATCATTGGTAGTGTTAGGAAATTACGAAAACTCATTGAGATCTTAACTTCATTGTGATTCATTGTGTAATTTAGGTTGTTGATGATATTTTCTTAGGGATATAAATAATTTTATATAAAATCATAGTGTTTTTGAGGTTTATTTTTATTAGCTGTACAAGAAACCTCGAGGATTGTAAATGTAAGCTTCTCTTTTCTATACTTTGTTGTATCTATATAATTAAACAATACTTGGACTTGTGAACTTTCCTACTTTTTAGTTAGTTGATCAGTTATCATCAGTAAGTGAATTGATCATACTCAACTTTTACAAGTTACAACAAGTCTGTTTTATTCGTAGAGATTTCACCATTAGTGGAGTGCCTGGGGGTTTTGGCCTCAGACTTTTGTTACGGTGAATGAATTTACGTGGTCGAGGTGAGATTTTGTTTTTTATAACTATAAGTTGTAAAGTTTACCAAAATTTTTTTTGTGCTTTTACCCTGGGGGTGAATGCCACCCCTTCTCGGGGGTGAAAATTTTTTCATTGAAAATAAGTCCGGGAATAGATAGATTGGCTAGTTCTAAGCAACTTTTGTTCTATAAAGTTTTTTCTGAAAGTCAATACTTTTCGAGTTATTCGCGAGTGAAAATGTCAATTTTTTAACCACGTTTTCAGGCGGTTTTTCGCGAATAACTCAAAAAGTAAGTATTTTAGCGAAAAAATTATTATTACTAAAAATGTAAAAACGAAAAAAATGGTTGGTTTATGGTGTCTGTAGACCCAATACAAAAATAGTAATAGCTTGTTGAAGGTGTGTTCGTATTTGTCGAACGCCAAAATTGAAAGTTTCAACTTGAAATAAACAAAAAACAATGCATTTTTCGGGAAAAACTCATTAAACCTTTTTTAAAGTGCTTGAAAAAACCTTTATTTTTGTTTTTTTTATAAAATTCCCTAGCATTAAAACTAAACGAGTTATGACGAAAATAAAGTTGGTCCCTATTTGTTCGGTGACAAAAAAAATGTGAAGATCACCCCCTAATTACCACCCCCATTGAAAATAATCGGTAGCACCTCACAATTCATTTTATTAATGTACAGTGCTGCGTAAAAAATTAAGACCACGTACATTTTGTCATGAAGTTTGACCTGTGAAAAGCAGTCGTTTCCAGTCCTGCAGAGTCGAATTTCTGTGGGCTCTAAACCACAATACTCTTGCTCGAGAATGTCTGGATGTTAGGAAAATTTTTGTAGCCGTGCTTCGAGCAAACAATCCTTTTGCGCAAAGGATTCTTCAAATGTAACCAGCAGACACTTGTGCACCACTTTTTTGGTGGTGATCTATCGAAAGATCAGCGCTCGATTCCTTTTGATTTTCTTTAACTAACTTGCGCGAAGAACTTTCAACACGTCTTGTCACAATTTTCTTACGTCCTGAATTTTTTTTTGTTCTGCACGGTCCCACATTCATTGTGTCTTTGATGGTTTGAGGAACACAGGTTTTACCTATTTTTAATTGTAGTGCAATTGTCCACTCAGATAAACCAATATTGTGAAGCCCAATAACAGAAAAATATACTTAAGTCACTCGATGCTCTGTAAACAAATATATGTTTTACTTTCTTGTTACTCATTTGACAGAATTTCCCCCAAACTTAATATGCTTTACTTGGAATTACCATGAAGCCGGACATGGTAAGGGGCTTCTGATGGTATCGGTGCTGTCTGTAAGAGATCAGCAGACCGATTGGTAGGTAGTGGCCGTGACATAGCATCTCTGAGCGAATTATCAGATGCTGTCCTAGCGTCAATGGTCTCCTTATTGACGACAAAAATATCCTAGAGAAAGACGCTTTGCTTGTTAGTGCCAAAAAACACATAAAGACTTTCCCTGGTTCTTTGCGTGTCCATCAGGTGTCATGGAACAATGAGGATCCAAAAAAGTGTTTCTACCCTGCCTGATGTATTTACCCTGGCCTTCTAAAAAGTAACTAAATATGGATAAAGTGACTTGCCCGTACATGAATGTGTACATAAAAGAGACTAAAATCGTAATATATGTGATTAATCAAAAAACTCCAACTTTTCCCCTTGGCTGCATCCTCTATGGACTCAAAACCTCTTATCGTAGAATGACCCATTTATTAGAGTTATGGATTTTTATTCAATTTTGCGGTTTATCTTTAAAAGTCGGCCATATTGGATCCTCAACATCATCCTGCTAGTTACCGGGGTTGTTTAGTTGCAAAGGAACTACAAAAAATTAGAAATGACGAAAGAAGTAAAAAGTCAAAGGAAAATAATTTACCGACCGTCACACGACCGATATACCCCAATAGTTCTGAAAACAAGCTAAGCTATGCGGAAGTAACAAAAAATATATGTAGGCCAAACATACAAAAAGAAACTGGAGACAAACAATTACTAACCCAAATCCTAGAAAAGCTAGAAAAACAAGAATGCCTTATTACCTCAATTCAAAAAAGATTAGATAGTGTTGAAGAACATCTGCAAGAAAATAAACTTACTCAAAATAAGACCAATGGCTAAGTCACTAAAGATAATGCTCTGGAATGCAAACGGCCTGTTAAAACACAAAGACGAATTGCAGGCAGTGTTAGAAATTGAAAAAATTGATTTGTGCTTGATATCTGAAACGCACTTTACAAACCAATCGTTTCTTAAGTTCAAAAACTACAATATATATTACACAAACCATCCCCAAAACAATGCAAGGGGCGGAAGCGCGATAATCGTCAAAAGCTCTATAGAAAACTATGAAGAAGATAAGTTTTGCACAGCTGAATTTCAAGCAACAACAATAAGCATCAAAACCGAACAGTACCTACTTTCATTCACAGCTGTCTATAGTCCACCAAGACATAAAATTAGTTCTGAACAATATGAGGAATTATTAAAAAAACACAGAAACCGATTCATCATGGGCGGTGATTTCAACGCAAAACACACGCATTGGGGATCCCGTCTGATAACAACAAAAGGTCGTGAATTGCTTAAAGCAGCTCAACAAACAGGATGTGAGTTTGTTTCAACTGGCAAACCAACATATTGGCCTACAGATAAGGATAAATTACCTGACCTCATCGACTTCTTCATAACAAAACAAATATCCAGAAGCCTAGTACAAATAGAAGAAGGAACAGATCTAAATTCGGATCATTCTCCAATCTATATGGTCGTTAATGAAAACGCAAATTTTAAAAAACAGAACGTGTATCTCACTCACAAAAATACAGATTGGGATAATTTTAGGGAATTGCTTGAGCAAGAATTGAATCCTCATCCACAGCTGCTAAGCAAAGACCAGCTCGATGAAGAAACACTCGCCTTTACCAAACAAATACAAACAGCAGCTTGGAAAAGTACTCCTCCTATTAAAAAGAAAGCTATTGGTTTAATGTACCCAAAACGCATTATGGACTTAATATCTAATAAAAGAAAGATTAGAAAAAAAAGGCAACAAACAAGGTACCCTTACTTCAAATCGCAACTAAACCAACTCACTGCACTTATACGCAGTCAATTAAGAGAACTAAGAAATGAAAATATTAACCAATACTTAAGCGGACTCACCGCAGATAAAACAACGGATTATGCATTGTGGAAATCAACAAAATACCTAAAACGTCCTATACAGCATAATCCACCTCTTAAATCAGTAAATAGTGGATGGGCAAAAGGCAATTTGGAGAAGGCAGAGCTATTTGCTGAGCACATGGCAAAAACATTTCAACCGAATGAAGGACCAAATGATAGAACTTGGCCAGGAACATCACAAAGGAGTGGCGAAATTCATCCAGTTACGGAGACTGAAGTCGAAGAAATTATTCGGAAAGATTTAAAGCTGAAAAAATCGCCTGGGTATGATCTGATTACCGCAGAGCTGATGCAACAGTTGCCCCAAGGAGCCATTTGTAGACTAACAGAAATAATAAATGCCTGCTTCAGACTGAAACATGTTCCTTGCTATTGGAAAGTCGCTGAAATAATCATGGTCCCAAAGCCCGGAAAGGATCCTCATGAAGTGTCTTCTTATAGACCTATATCCTTATTACCCATAATGTCGAAAATATTTGAAAAAATTCTCATCAAGAGGCTGCAACCATTTATTGAAAACGATAATATGATACCAACTCACCAGTTTGGATTCAGAAAGAAGCATTCTACCATAGAGCAAGTTCATAGAATAGTCTACGTTATTGGAAAAGCTCTGGAAGAAAAAATGGTATGCTCAGCTATATTTTTAGATGTTGCTCAAGCGTTTGACAAGGTATGGCATGAAGGACTACTATATAAGCTGAGATCACTCTTTCCCAAAGAACATGCGACTTTTCACGAATGACCTTCCAGTCCCCTCAAATAGTATAATAGGCACTTTCGCCGACGATACAGTAATACTTGCAATAGAGAAAAGCGAAGTAGAATCAACCCGTATCCTGCAAAACGCGGTAGATACTGTAGTCAATTGGACTAAAAAGTGGCGTATACATCTTAATAGCACTAAATCAGTACACGTTAACTTCACTAACAAAAAAACTCAGCCGCTTCCTATTACCATCTTTGGAATGCAAATCCCGTACTCCAATAATGCAAAATATTTAGGGATGAATCTAGATGCAAAACTTAGGTGGAAAGAGCACATAAAAAAGAAAAGAGAAGAACTAAACATCAAACTTAGAAAACTATATTGGCTTATTGGTAGAAAATCAGTTCTATCTATACACAATAAACTGCTTATATACAAGCAAATATTAAGACCCGTGTGGACATACGGAATTCAGTTGTGGGGATGTGCCGCTGAAAATAATATAGAAACTATCCAACGGTTCCAAAACAAAGTAATAAGAGGAATAGTGAATGCGCCATGGTATATAAGAAATACTGACCTCCATCGCGACCTTAAACTGAGGACTGTAGCAGAAACGATTGTGGAATACGCAGGAGTCCATGATCGAAAACTGAGGCAACACATAAATCAAGAAGCAGTGGAACTCACCAATACGAATGGACTAATACGTAGATTGAAGCGCACCAAACCACATGATTTAATTGGTGGCACCTCAATCATTTAAAATCTAAATAATTTTGAATTTTGAATATTAAATAATTTTGTATATTTTGTATATAATGTATAATATTGTTTTCCTTTTGTCTTTAATGTATATGTCAGATTTAAACTGCTCGTTAGTGTAAACTAGTTGTAGTTTTATGAAATGTAAATACTACTGTAACATTTCAATAAATAAAAAAAAAAAAAATATTGGATCCTCCGTGCGGGTATTACTAGTATTCAAAAATGATCGAACTTATACCCAAGGTAAAATTAAGACTCAATTTCATAGCAAATGCGTTGCACAATATTGTGAAATGTAAACTTAAAACTGCAAAATGAAAATGAGTGTCTTGCATGTAAATAGTCTGAAAACCTCATACCTCATATTTGTACCTGCAGAACTAACTTATTTTCACCTAATAAAACACCATTTATATTTTATTATTAGTATTTCGTGAACAACTCCTGAAATTATATATATGTATTGCTTTGCTTATATAGAACTCTTGGCTCTTAAAGATGTTCAAATTAGAATTTTATGCAAATGCTTCTACTGAGGGCTCAAAATGCTGGAACTAGTAAATTATGTTGGCCTTCCTACAACCCACTCAAAGATGAGTTATTAATTAAATCCGTTTAATCGAAGATTTCATCAACAAAAGACGGAAACATGTTCGAAGTTATTATTCCCGTCTTTTGTTTCAAAATATAATTGGTATTAATGTTAACCATTTAATAGGTTTTAATAAATCTTATTTTTTCATTATAGGGGCACCATTAAAATATTTCATTCAAAGATAGGTACATAAATGCCGGATGTGAACAGAACGCCCTTGATGTAAAGTAACTTGATTGCCATGAGTCACATATCTATTGAGCTATTGCTCTTACATGCTTACCGAAACGCAATGGACCATCAAAAGTAGTGAATTTGGAGATGTTTCCCTCTCCCCTGAGTGTCGTGAAGGGTATCTTCAAAGACTCAACATTGCCGCATCACTGCAAAATTCAGCAATTGGAAGTCTGTAGCTGAATTCTGCAGTGATGCGGGAGTGATGAGTTTTTGAAGTTAACCGAATTTTCATATTTTGTGCAAATAGAGGTGTATGAAATTAAATTTTGAATAATTTCCACTTGTGTTCACTTTCTTCGTACAACTTAGATAGAAGTATTATTGCCGTTTCTTCATTCAAATATGATTTTATGTTATAAGTATTTTTTACGCCCTAAGTATTTTTGACCAACGACTTCTTGGGTTAAATCGGACCCATTCCAATGCAAAAGCGTTTGTTGGTAGAGTGGGAATCATTTATCTTTCAGTTCACGACCGATAGTTTTGCTTCTGGACTCGGATTTGTATGGAAGACAAATTCTGGTCACAAATTTCTTTGAACGATGCTGCAAAACTACAGATGTAAGCTAAACCATTTACACACCCAGCGCTAACGATCAGAGGCGCTTTGCTTTCGTGTAGCCCTAGACACCAGCCAGACAGTTTTTTTCCCCAGCTATCTGTGGCAGTTTGCGGACTCATGCGGAGCCATAATAAATATGGCCAGTGTGCATTTAGAATTTTTCATTCCTTCATTAAAGAAATGTGATAACCTCTCACTACTAACGTTATTGTGTCAAAGGTTAATTGCTCGCCCTCGTACTTGGTTGATAAATTGAAAACACTGGATTATGGTTTAAAAAGTGAGTGCGGGGCTGCCTTGAATAATTACTTTCTTGCGCAAACAGAACAGGCGAGCATCAATTTTGTTGAGTGTTTTTCGATGAAGAATGGCTGTGAATATTCGTGGTTTCAGGCTGGCAGTGATGGATCTTTGGTCTCAATCTACATGGAATTTCTCTTGTAATAGAATCAAGGCGTTTCTATCTAATTCAAATAAGGGATGAAACTCGGCCAACAGGCATTATGTTAAGTAAAAGTTTGTGCAATTTTTCAAATTTAATATAATTTATAATTAATCAAAGGAATATAAACTGTCTTATTTGACTTTTTACGTTTCGCACTTGTCTTACACCGAATTATTATAATTTAATCTTGGACTATAGCGAGTACTCCGTAGAGAGCAGTTTATTTATTCTAAAGTTAACTTGAACAATTCGCTTAACAATCGCAGTGGAATAAAAATTGAACATATTTCCAATTCGAAATATTTTGTACTGTGACAGTAACAAGTGGACATTTAATTAGGTCTAGGCTTATCAACTTCAATTCTGAAAAAATGAAATTAATTGAATGGAAGAGTGCACACCCACAGAGAGGACCCGCATTACGTAGTATACTCTCATAACGTGAACTAAAAATAACATGCTCTCAATAATGCTATTAACAAATTACTGAAAAATTTCATTAGCCTTTTTAAATTCACTCGAAATTTGTATTTACTGTTTTGAGGTAAAAATTGCTTATTTAAAGTGCATACTTAGGGAAAGTATTTTTATATTGAATAACTAACTAATTGACTAATTTTAAAAGGATAGTTCACATAAATATCAATATTTGACAAAAAAAAACAATCTTTCCAGCGATATTTTGAATGAAAGGTTCAGCAACTTGTTAGGTCAAAATGAATTAGTTCTCGAATTACTTCAAAATGAATTAGTTCTCCAGTTAGTTCAAAATGAATTAGTTCTCCAGTTATTTCAAAAAGAATTAGTTGTCCAAAAACTTCAAAATGAATTAGTTCTTCAAGAACTTGAAAATGAATTAGTTCTTGAAATACTGTAAAATGAATTAGTACTGGAAGTACTTCAAAATGAACTAGTTCTCCAGTTAGTTCAAAATGAATTAGTTCTCCAAGAAATTCAAAATGATTTAGTTCTACAGTTAGTTCAAAATGAATTAGTTCTCCAGTTATTTCAAAAAGAATAAGTTCTCCAGTTATTTCAAAAAGAATTAGTCGTCCAAAAACTTCAAAATAAATTAGTTCTTCAAGAACTTCAAAATGAATTAGTTCTCCAGTTAGTTCAAAATGTATAAGTTCTCCAGTTATTTAAAAAAGAATTAGTCGTCCAAAAATGAATTAGTTCTTCAAGAACTTCAAAATGAAGTAGTTCCTGAAATAGTGCAAAATGAATTAGTACTGGAAGTGCTTCAAAATGAATTAGTCCTCCAGTTAGTTCAAAATGAATTAGTTCTCCAAGAAATTCAAAATGATTTAGTTCTTCAGTTAGTTCAAAATGAATTACTCCTCCAAGAAGTTCAAAATTAATTAGTTTTCCAAGAACTTCAAAATGAATTAGTTCTCGAAATAGTTCAAAATGAATTAGTTCTTGAAGTATTTCGAAGTAATGCAGAGGGGGGGGGGGGGCAATTGACTCCATTGCACGACAACACTGTACAAAAGAAGTGGGTTGTTTTCATATAAAAGGTATCCAACTGTGTTCTACTACTCCCTCCTTAGAAAGTAGTCATTCTACTAGTCTTAGAACTAGTTCACTTTCCTACTGGGGTATTTTGTAAATAATCAAGTACCAGAAAAATAACCATTTATATTTTATCACGTATAGAAAAGGAGTAACTTCATGTTAACCTATTGTACTGTTGGTATACATTTAATTCTTCCACCATGTCTCGCTTTTGTGTTAATTCTTCGGATTTATTTTGTTTTATTTGCGGTTTATACTCGTCAAAATGGTAACAAAAACGTATTACGCCATTGATTAGGAAGTGTTATCGTGCATATTTTAGTTTGGACATTCGCAATCAACACAAATATTGGGTGCCACACATGTGTTGTACCTACTTATTGCCACAAGAATTTTACGAACTGGTTCAGTGGAAAACCAACAGTCTAGGACAGTTTATTAGCGTTTTATCTAAGATTTCATAGAATGCATCTTTCACTTCATCTGGTGTACTTGCAATCGGGGCATGTATATTTATTACGGATTAATTCTTTCGTCTATGGCGTCAAACCCCATTACTAGATGTTTAATTTGTTTTCTTACAATGAATGCTGTCCCAAAAGTATGATTTTTCTTGTTACAGCTATAGAATATATTGTGCGTGTGAAAAAAGTTAAAACAGAAAATGTGGGAATGAAATTGCGCACAAAACCTTATAATCAGTTTTGCAATAAAACGTGTAATTAAAAAGATATTGGCAGAAAACTACTTTTGAATTTACATTTTTTGACACATAGCGCTATAACTCGTGAAATATTAGTCCTACGTAAAAAATGATAATAACAAAAATTATAGATAATCGTGTGTTCTATAAATCTTACGCAGGATTTTTTCATGTACAATTAACAATTACTCATTAATATGAAATGGAGTCATAGAAATCCGTTTTTTTTTATTTTAATTATGTTTTATTCTATGATAAACATTATTAATTGATACAATATTGGACGTTTCGACATTAAAATATCATTGTGATAAAATATACATTGGCGAAACTTCACAACCGTTAAAAAAAGAATATACCAACACAAATATCATTTTAAAAATATGAACCAATACCACAGTGCCCTTACTAAGCACACCTTTGACACTGGTCATAAATTCAAATTTAATGAGGCCAAAATTTTAGACTCCGATACTCATTACAACAATAGGCTCATCAAAGAAACATTTCACATCAACAAGAATTCAACTATAATATTAAATAACCACACGGGTTTTAAAAATAACTTAAAATATATTAACAATTTTATGAATAATTTCAAATAATTCCATTTTTTGTTTTTAGCACTTTTAAAACAAACCCAATTTATAGTATTATTTGGCTTTACTTTTATTGTTCTATGGATTCTATTTTATTATTTCCTGTTGATACTCATTTCCCTCCAATACGTAAGTTGACATTTCATTCCCTCATAGATACTTAAAATCAAATCCTAAAAAAATATAGTGAAAACTTCTTTAAATAATTTGTAGTATAAATCGATGGAATAAGTGCGATGTATTTCGATAATTATAGCCGTGTTCGTTTTCTACTTTTAAGTACTCGGGAGTAAAAAATTAAAGGAACGCAAAATTTGTCGATTTGAATAAAACCTATGAATTCTCTGTGAGAGCAGGAGTAGTTCCAAGTAAATACGAGTAAAAAAGAGCAGAAAAGGAACACGGATTATATCTGTGCTTTCTAAATCATTTTGTTTTATAATTGGTAAGTTGCAAACTTTAAAAAAAAAAATTGTAATTAAAACTTAACCGCTTGTATGTATAAAAAAAATTTTTTTTCTTTTAGCGGATGATATAATTTTTAATGTCGAACCTCCAATATTGTATCAATTAATAATGTTTATCATAGAATAAAACATAATTAAAATAAAAAAAACGGTTTTCTATGGCTCCATTTCATATTAATGATTAAGTTCAATAAGAATCCACATAACCTTCAAAAAAAAAATTAACCATTACCGAAATATGGTGCAAAGAAAGTAATATGTGAAGTTTGAAGCACCATAGCTCAGTACATATTGGCTTCACAAAAAAACTTTCTAAATAAGAAAGTTAAATCACTTATTTATCTACAAAAAAGATTATATACATTTTTGTCGTAAAATGCATAGTTTCTGAGATATAGAATTAAACGCCGCGTGAAGGGAAACTGTAAGTTTAGCAAGAGGGTGGGGATGACGTCATTTTGAATTTAAGCTTATAAAAATATATAAAATCATTTGGTAAAAAAAAATCGCGTGCGGTATTTTTCGCATTACGAAGGCTCTTTTTTCTACCTAGTTATTGGACTATAGGGGCGACAGGACTTTACCACTTTGCTGTTGCCTAACCTTCTAGTTTTCATCATGCGGAGGATTCACTGACTAATTACATTGTGAATTACATCACGGCATGTTGTTGCGATCAATTTAAGAAAGCGCTCTAAGGTTACAGATTTTCCGGATTCTTTTAAAAATACTATTGCCTTTTGGTCCACCTTGATAATTTTATCAACCTCTACGGTTGCTTCCGTTTTCAAAACCTTTATGTTGGCGGTTCTTAAGCCAAAGTGGAACTTGTGATCGCCTGTTTGCACTTTCTGACAAAACACTGGTTAGTATCTCCAGTTCTAGCCTTCCACATGTGGTTTTTACTTCATAAGTCAAATTAAAAAACAACTATTTTTAATTTCACTATTATCTTGAAACAATTTGTGTACCATTAAACCTTTTCACTTAAACTAAATTCGAATAATAGTATTTTATCTTTTATTGCAGATTTACAAAACGATTTTCCTATTCAGAGCAAGTAAGTTCCACGGCGTTATTTGGAGTTAATTAATTTTAATTAATTTTCAATAATAAACTTTTAATTAAAAAGTGACCACCTTTTTTCAAACTGTATACCATCCTAATTTTACACGAATACACACACACCTCCATTCTGCTGCTGGTATTATAATTTCTTTTATGAAAAGTTCAAGGTTTTACACAAGTATACAAGTATTATAGGCAACAATCTCATTTCCTTTAAAAAAAAATTTGCTAAAATTATCTTGTCACAATAAACGTAAGCATATTCCTGAAATAATGTTCAAGAGCAGTTCATTTTTTTTTACAAAGAGCATTTCTTTTTAATTTTCATTAAAATTATTTTGTTAATTGCGTACAATATCAAGGTGAACTTGAGATTTTTGTCCACTGTTTACCTAAATTTCTCTTCCCCGTCAAACAATACTCGGAAATTTTGTAAAGGCAGTGATTTACTGTCTTGTCAGTTTCTGACGATTTGAAAAATTACTTTGGGCTGTGACGTTAATTATGTTGAGAAATTTCGTCAAAATTTTCCTATGAAAATTGCGACTTTTTGGAACATATATTTTTATATTATAATTCATTTGAATAAAGATATGAATATGAATGGAATGAATTAAATTAATTGCTACAATTGTAGATTTATATACCTTTATCGTCGGAAAGTTGTAAAATTTTATAATTATTAAATTCGCAAGGATTAAATATCAACATATACAGTTAGATATGAAGGCATCAAAGCAAATCAATGTGGAGTTTTGTTTAACCACATTCTGTCTATGATGGTAGTTATTTAGTTTTTTAAATAATTGAAACTGCAATTAAATCAGTAAATAAGTAATGTGAAAATAGCCTAAACTTAACACGAAAAAGCAATATGACATTATATTCCGGTATACCTTAAATTCATTTCTATTTATTTAAAACTAGCAAAAAACCCGCGTGCGTTGCAACCAACGCCTTTATATATAAAAAGTTTATGTGTGCACTGTCCGCGGTAGGAAAAAAGTGAAAGAAACAACAAATCTGGAAAAAATGATTTTGGATACCTTTTATATAGTTAATTTCTATTGACAGCTTTTTTGACAGCTGTCATTAGTCAAGACCGGTTTTTGACATGATATTCGTATTAAGCGGTATCGAAAACTTAAGGATGCCAAGTTTCACCTTGAACCGATGGAAATCAAGTGCTCAACGCTCGGTTGAACCTATAAAAACGAAAACCCATGTTAAATCCCATTTAAAATTCAACCTGGGTGGAGGACGGTTTATAATTTTGTATTTCTCTTTTCGGTTAGTCCTTACACTGCCCCCTTCTTACTTAGTGTTCGTCCGGAACACAGCTTCCGTCCCGTTCTTACCGAGCGAACTTTTTGGATGTAATAGATGGCATCGTTTAACCTCGTGATGGCAGTGGAGGGCCCTTCCCTTTTCTTTGTAATTTTGGTCGAGGATTTTATAGGTACACTCGATCGCGCGGAAACTTCAAGGCAATAGGGGAAATGGCCAAGATATACTATGTTCAATGTTCTTCCATCTGGACCTAGAATGTGAAGATTTTCAGATTTCCCAACTCTTGAACAACCTACAGCTGACAGGGAAATCACATTTATTTGGTAAAATTCGTCCGCCAAATTCGACCCGAAATTTTAAATTTATGAGTTTTGATCATAAATTCGTTATTTTAAACCTTAAAGACTACTAGATATCCACTTTCATTGGAATCCGAATACCATTGGAAAATTTCGTCCGCCATATTGGCGCGGCCATTTTGAATTTATATGTTCTGTTCATAAATTCGTTATTTGCTACCTTAAAAAACCCCAGATACCGATTTTCATTGTAATCGGAACGCCAATAGCTAATTCGTCCGCCATATTGACGCGGCCATTTTGAATTTATAAGTTCTGATCAAACATTCGTTATTTACTACCTTTAAAGCTCCCAGATACCGATTTTCATGGAAATCGGAACACAATTGGCAAATTTGGGTGGCCATTTTGAATTTCGGTCATTTTGTGGCGGCCATTTTGAATTTCGAAAATCGGGCTTCCAGGTGCATCATGGGAGACCCCCACGGACCTTCGTGCAAAATTTGAAGTTGAAAAAAAATCCTGACACTGATATTTTGTTTTTAATTTGTTCATTGAATAGTGTACTTTAACCTCATGAAAAGTTGTCACTCGCCGGGGTCAGGGAACCCCAAAAAAAACCACCCCCTAAAAAAATTCTGTAAAACGTAAAACAACAAAATTAGACTCATCTTTTAGGTAAATATAATGATCAAAAAGTGATATAAAGATCAAAAAGTTGAGTGACTCCATTTAGAATATATATAGATACAAAGTGTGAGCAAAATCCCAATATTCTTCGTTTTTCAGCATTTTGGCCAAACTTTACCTACATATAATCTAAACGGAATCACTCAACTTTTTTTCTACATCGTTTATGTAGGAAAATTACAATATTTCTTAGTATCTTTAACACTTTGTACTGTAATTTTACAGTAAGAGGCGTAATTTTAGAACATAGATTTTCAGTAAAATTACAAATTGGTTATTGGAATGTAAAATTTAAATTTTTCCTCTCATAGATATAATTCACAGGCAAAAATATAATAGTAAGCATATATACCCAATTGTTTTTAAATTAAGACCAGACCTTTGACTTTGATCTGGGTTGTAACAGCCAAGCAATTTTGAAAGACGTTGCCTCACGTACATGCTTAACAAGGCATGATGAGAAAAATGCTATTTTTTATGTATAGACAGTGGGTAAACTAGGAATAAAATTTGGAGCTTGAAAATATTTCAATCAGGGCCGCACTGGGTGGGAATCTTTAGCTATACGTTTTTCGCTGTTCCTCTCTCTGGTAAAAAGTTCCAACACAAAAGTTTTCGAAATTTACAAAACTATGAAGTGAAAGCTCTAATACTGAGTGTATTTTTACATCCCACAAACAGTTGGCAAAAATGCGTAAAATAGATTAGGAATATTCCTAATAATATATACTAGTAGGGAAGCCCGTTACCGAAATTCAGTCACAAAAAAAAAATTAATAAACGATTTGTTCGAATTTAAATTCAAAGTAGGACCCAGCACTCGAAATTCGAGGGCCATTTTCTTTACCTTTTTTGAATTCAAATCTAGAAGTCTTCAATAACAAAATTTTTCTAGGACAATAAAACAAAATTGAAAAATGAAACTAATTTTTTATAGTTGGAACAATGCCAAAAAACCAACTTTTATTATCTGGTCCTTCAAATTTCGAATTTAACGACAAAATTGTGTTCTTTCAAATTTTTGCCTTTGTATTAAATTATTTTCGAGCTTTTAGCGTTGTATTGAAGCTCACTTAAAATTTCGCCCACAGATGGCGTACATTTCATATGGCAATAAAATGTAAAAATATTTTATAATTTTTAGCGCTTTATTAAAGCTCACTTAAAAATCCCGGCGAGATGGCGTGCGTTGCATATATGGGAATTCAGATGGCGTTAAGTTTCTTATAGGAATTCATTGTAAACGATCTCAAGCATCTGCCGGTGCCGGCCCTCGGCGCCCTCCAATAAACTCGAATCCTCCACCAGTTCACCCAGATTGGGAAACTCCTCCTCTGTGGAAGGGCTTTTAAAATTTTCTTTCATTCTTCTCCAATACTTTGAGGGACTCCTCGTTGATAAAGAGAAAAAATGAAATCTATTCTTCCGCTGGATATCCGCAGCAATCCGTGCCCAAATGTTAACTTTTTTATAATTTTTTATTTCTTGCTATACCTACTATTTTATAATTTTGTATTTCTATTTCTGCTTATTAAATTTACTGACTCATGGCCAAAATATTCTGAGGATATAGATACTACACCACAAATATAGATACATAATAATAATAAAATGACAAAACAATTTGCAAATTTCCAATAAAACATATAACTTTATTTAATTAATCGATAACAAATTTCATTCTTTAATATCTGGAGGGATCACTCATCGAAGAGATCAACGTCCTTAGGCAACATAAATCAAATAATAGATGAGATACTTGCAAGATACAGATAACATACAATTGGTTGGTGAAAGCATTACCATCAAACCCATAATTTGTTTCTGAACTTTTTAAAGAAAGAAACTTCGCCTAAACCTGAAACAAAATATTGGCTTCTTTAAAAAACACATCCTTATCATTCTTTTTTAACAGCCACCTGAAATTTTATTATCGTTTGCAAATTGATTCGTTTGTATTAAAAAAATGTTCAGATATTAGTCCGGGGAAATTAGCATTTTAAGGAGACAAAATTCCAAAATGGCTGAAAATTGGACCACAGCTTCCTTCGGACTTTTTAAGTAAACAATTTCGGAATCACAAAAAAAACAACATGGCCGCCGGAAATATCACTTTTTGACAAAAAAATCACTCAAAAACTGGTTTTTTCGAAATTTTTTTTTGATCAGTCAATAGGAAACGTTATTGCCTACAAAAAAAGGCCTCTTGTCATTTTTGCGAAAACATAACCCTTTCGAAGTTATTCAAGGTCAAAGTTTCCAAAAATCACATTTCGGCCAAAAAATACTTTGAATAATTCGGAAAGGTCAAGGTTTTCGAAAAAAATTCAAGAGGGGCTGATAAAACAAAAATTTCGGAAAAACCAATTTTTGAGTGATTTTTGTTTGCCAAAAAGTGATATATTCGGCGGCCATGTTGTTTTTTTTGTGATTCCGAAATTATTTTCTTAAAAAGTCCCAAGGAAGCTGTGGTCCAATTTGTTGGAGAATTAATAGGCGCTGCTTTTTATAGTCATACCAGGCATGTAAGATGTACTTGTATCACTAAAAAAGAAGAAGATTATTTATGTAATTTAAAATAAAAGTTAGTTCCGTTTTAAATTTTCTTTCAATATAATTTTCAGCTATTTTGGAATTTTCTCTCCTTTCGTGCGTTTTTTTACTCATTTCCCCGGACTATATGATGATATAGTGCAAATGAACATGTGGACTTTATTGCTAGTGAGGTGTAAGTAACTTTGTGACTGCAGTCGAAATGTCGAGTTTCAATAATTGAAATAGAAATAATGTGGATGTGATAATAATAATTATAAACTGCCATATTTATTGGTTTAATTTTATTTGTGCGTAATGCAGAAATTTAAAATCTTAAAAATAAGAAAAGCATTTAAACATTTCATTAGCATAAAAAGTGTGTATTTTAAGAATGTAATCATTCTTTTACTTCCCACGGCAAGTCATGTTTTGATGATTAAAGTAGGCTCGAAAGCCCTAAGGCTTTCTGCTAAAAAATATTCCAATTTAACACGTTAAGCTTTTAGCTCGAATTTTTATCATTAGGATTAATTAATTAGTTATATTTATAACAATGAACCTATATGAACAAGGACATTTATTGCGACACGAAAACCAGTAGGCAAGATATAGGCATTACGCATCGACCAGGTTTTTTGTAATATCGATGGTAACGAAAACTAACTTCATTAGTTTCATGTGTCTTCTTCAAAATAAATAAATCATTTCGAAAGGCATAAATATAAATAGGAAAAGTAATAAGTTTAAATAGGAAAAGGTAACTATCATTAGCTTTTGATACAAATCAGTACAAGTAGGCTTACAATGGGACTTTGATAAACTGTGGTCACTACCTTTTCATGTTATTAAATATTTAATCGCATACATGGCTCGATATCTGTTTTGTAGAAGTATGCTGAACTTCACTTTGAAATAATATAGGACTTTTCCAGCAGCTACGGTAATGAAATGCCTGTGGCGTAATATTAAAATACCCAACGGACCACATGATGTGCAGAAAGCAGAAAAAGGTTTGCATGTGATAAAGGCAGCCTGCGAAGGTGTGCTTGAAGAGCGAGTATTACTTCTATTTTTTTTTTTGAGGTTTAACTGATGACATTTTAAGAATGATGAACAGCGTTCATTAAACCGAAATGTTACGAGCACGCAGAGGAAGCATTTCTCCTTTGTGGACTGTGTCAGGAAATTCCAACACATTTTAAATCATCGAAAAATTTAAATAACTTTCTGTATGCAGGCTCTCCTGACAGAAGTATAGCTTGTAATGTTCTTCGTCACGAAATCCAGGAAAGAAAAGAACTCAGAAGCTATCAACTGAACAACAGAAACAATTAATTTTTCAAGAGCTTTTCGTCTCGGTGAATAAAAAGCATAATTTGGTTACAACAGAGTCGATTAATATACTTTTTTTTTCTAGAAATATAACTTCTGGTTTGTGAAATTAAATTGATTACAACTACATTCATGATTATGTATAAATGTGTCTAGTTTGACGTGAAAGTTCGAATTTATTGATTCGATTTCATAGGCGAACATTGAAGGAATTGAATAATCATAAAATATTTAAATTAAAATATTTCGAATTAATCGCGACTTGAGGCTTTATAAAGAGATTTCGGGATTAAAATAAGTCCTTAAGTAGATCTTGTGTGTCTCAAGGCTCCCACTTAGCTATAAATGTCACCTTTGTGAAGTCTTAATGCACGGCCCAATAATGCGAGGCGCAGGATGAAACCCACTCACACAGTTATTTTATTAAGAAATAAATCATACAAGAAGTGGCATCAACGCTATGGTTATTAACACGACAGACAATTTAATTATTTTAGTAACCAAGCGATATTTTTACATAAATTTCCAGGTAACTACTAAAGATTCGAAGATCGTTACGACGAATATTCGGCATCAAGACGACAATTTTGGGCGTTTGTTTCAGTGACATACGGTATCATCTGATTTTGATTTGGCGCTGGACGGAATTGAGTGTGCAAAATGTGAGGACCGCATTCCGTCAACAGATTTCAGTTGAGAATGTTGCCGGTCCATTTTTGGGTCAAATTTTTTTTACACCCGAAAAAATAAGACGAAAATCTATAATAAAGTTTTTCGATATCACGCTTAGTTTTCGAGATATTGACACTTGAAGTTGACTTTTTGAGGTATTTCCCAAAGGTTAATAGTTAGGTATATCACAGCTCCTATTAGTATTTTTGGAAACGATTAACGCTGTAGAATTTTTTGAAAATACCTAAAACTTCAAGTATCGATATCTCAAAAACGAAGCTAGATATCGAAAAATATTATTTTACATTTTCGTCTTATTTTGGGGTGTTTTATCGAAATTCATAATTAAAATATCGGTGCCACGAAAATCCTAGCTGTGATATAACTATAAATAGTTTGGCATCCCTAAGCTTTGGGCGTCCTGGTCTACGCCATCCTTCCAGAGGAGGTTGGGTCTCCTTCGCTTCCTTCTTATCCATTATATATTCCTAAATACCACATTTCCGCTTCTCCTTACCATCTTTCCAAAAAATTTTGTTAATCAATCTGAACCGATTGCTTAGAGAGATTCAGGATTCACTATGTTCAATGTTTTTCCGTTTGTAGCTAGAATGTCAAGATTTTCGGATTTTCCTACTCTTGAAAAACCTGCATACAGCTAACCGGGAAATGGAACTTAGCCCCACAATTTTGAATTTATAAGTTTTGATAATAAATTCGATATTTGCTACCTTCAAAACTCCCATATACCGATTGACCAAAAATTCGTTATTTGCGACCTTAAAACCCCTAGATACTCACTTTCATTGGAATCGGAACAAAATTAACAAAATTCGTCCCCCATTTTGGCGCGGCCATTTTGAATTTATAAGTTCTGTTCAAAAATTCGTTATTTGCTACCTTAAAAAATCCCAGATACCGATTTTCATTGGAATCGGAACACAATCTGAAAAACCCATAGGCACCCACTTTTATTGGAATCGGAATAAAATTGGCGAATTCAACCATATTTCCATTTTGAATTAAGAAAATCTGGCTTCGAGGTGCATCATGGGAGACCCCCACGGACCTTCAGGAAAAAAATCAAAGCTCTGCGATGATTTTCAACGAAGCTCTTCAATACAGCGCCATCTAGGAGTGGCTTTAGAAAGTAATAGAATAGCCTATGTTCTTTCTTTTAAAGTAAATAGCGCATGGTTAAAATTTCATTAAGATCGGTTACACGGTGTAGCAGCCTATTGCGTACAGACAGACAAACATTCAGTTTTATATATAAGATAATAACAGACTCCCATACAAACTTTCATCCCCTATTTCAACCCCTTTAAGCCTTTTTCGCGACAAGCGTAACAGACAGACAGAGTTACTTTCGCATTTATAATATTAGTAAGGATAAAAAATTGGTGTGCATAGGATCACACGTTGGAAGTGAAAACATTTATGGCCAGTCTACATTTCCAAATCAATCTTAGCTCTACAGGAGGATAAGGATCAATAAATTTTGTCTATGAATATTCCATTTAAGTTTATTTTATTGTTACTTGATGTCGCAATAAAATAAGAAAAACAAAAACATAATAGATAATACATAATACACAGTACATAGTACATAGTAAGTGTATAGTATATAGTACATATGGAGTACCTAGTACATAATACATAGTACATAATACATAGTACATAATACATAGTACATAATACATAGTACATAATACATAGTACATATCACATAGGGGCGCATTTGAAATATTTTATTTGCGGACTTGGAAACACATTTTTCTAGACAAGTCGTTCTTATTTAATTATACAGTCGTTATACCGGTTTTTACGCGCCCTATGTTTTTATTTCAGTCTGTTAAAAGTCCGAGATTATTACTTAATTTGCTGACGCAGCGACACAAAGTGCCCCTCGGCATACGACATGAGAAGACAGCACTGCTACTATTGCACGATTTCTTACCAGACGTCAGAATCTCAAGAAGGTCCATGTTCGTGTTCTAATTATTTTATAGTTTTTAGTACAGCTTATGATTTAAAATAAAACCATTTAACTTAAAAGTTTTTTTACCTGTTTTTATTGTATTCTTTTTAGTCTTAATTCAGTCATTTTTGGATTTTCCTTTCTACAAAATTTTGGTGAAGTGATTTGTTATGCATACCATATTGCCACCGCCATTTTGAATTTTCTAATTTTGACAACAAATTCATTATTTCCGACCTTAAATCCCCAAATAGCGATTTTCAGTGAAATCGAATGGTAATTGCCAGAATCGTACCGCCATATTGGCGCCGCCATTTTGAATTTTCAAATTTTGACCACAGGTTCGTCATCTGTGACCTTAAAAACTCCCCGATATCGATTTTCAATGGATTCAATAATCGAGTTAATCTTCTAGCTCAGAAGTACACTTCTCACCTGGGCTGAGAAACGGGCCACGCTTATGTGCAGGGGCCGAATCCGGCCGAAAGCACCAAAAAAGGTATAAGAAGAAAAAACACCGCAAAACGAGCATGCGACCGAAAATGTGGGTTCCTTCTCAACCCTCCTCGGCACTCCTGTACCGAGCCGGTCCGGTCCCTCCTCGACATGGGAGGAGTAGTAAGGAGACCATACCTGGGAGGCGTATTCAAGTAAAGGCCTAACTAAAGATATGTACAAGTGCTTTGTGATAAGGGGGTTGTTGAATTCCTTGGACCATCTTTTTATAAATCCCAGGACTGAATTGCCCTTGGAAGAACACATTTGCAAAATTCATCCGCCATATTGGCGCCGCCATTTTGTGTTTTCAAATTTTGACCACAGAATCGTCATTTGTGGCCCTAAAAACCAGCCGATACCGATTTTCAATGGATTCAGAACACATTTGCAAAATTCATCCGCCATATTGGCGCCGCCATATTGGCGCCGCCATTTTGTGTTTTCAAATTTTGACCACAGAATCGTCATTGGTGGCCCTAAAAACTTCCCAATACCGATTTTGAATGGAATCGGAACACAGTTGCAAAATTTGTCCGCCATATTGGAACCGCCATCTTGATTTTTTTACAAAATTGTTAGATTGCATTGTCACGGGAATTCAATGTGTGTGCAAAGTTTCATAAGAATCGGTTTGGTAGAAGTAGTTGAAAGAGCTGTCGCAAGATTTGAACCAAAGAAATATACCAAGTCAAGCTAAATAAAACCATTAATAAAGCATAATAATACATAATAATACATACTAATAATACATAATAATATATAATAATATATAATAATATAAAATACATATTAATCCATAACACATAATCATACATAAGAATTCATAATAATACATAAACCAAACTAAAACCTCCAAAATCAAATTTTTTCTCACATGGTACGCAAAAAAAGTGCGCGTGACGCGTGCCTATAGAAGTTTTCACTTCAAAAATATTTCTTGTTTCCAGATTAGCCGGTTGAGAGACTGGAAATTTCGTTCACTGACACTATTCACTCCACATCCACTTATTATAACTGATAACGACGAATTGTACAATATGTCAGCCCCTAAAAGGGCATTCGTCGTAACGACGAATTTTCTTCGTAACGACATTGCCTTATGTCGAAAGTATAATTAACGAGATGTGCTTCGATATCATCTAGGTCTAGGCTACAGACTTAATAACAAACTCCCCAAAACAAAAAATGTTACCGATGGACTTCTATCGATAGTTGTCATTGGGGAATATCTCTTCTGTTTTTTTTTGTATAAAAAGTACTGTATCAGGTTAACATCCGCGGCTTGAGCCACTCTGTAATAAATTTACGCATGAATTGTGCGAGTGTGCCTGTGCAATATATACAACTCTTACCACCACACAGTTTACTTCCATATCCCTACTCAACAAAACTTCCTTCAGGACGTGAAAGAAAAAGCATAACCATAAGGATACAATGCCAAGGTTTTGGTTTCGAGTAAAAAAAATCTTATGATTCTTTGAAGGGTTGCGATGATCCCAACGAAATACATAAAGTTCCTATAATAGCAAAAACTGCTATCTCAAAAATATTTTTTTCCTTTCACAAACAAAAAATTATGATTTATGTGTTTTCAATTTTTTTGTTCTCAGTTCAGGTTTTCGCTTTTCACAATAGGAAGGGCTGAACTTGATAATAGTGGATTCTGTAGATAAAAGGGCATTTTAGCTTGTTTTTAAGTAACTTTGTAAATGGCTTCCCGTTCCTGATAAGCCAACAAACTAGACGGCTGCTGATGGAATATTGGTTGAGTGAATAGTAACGACTTCCTCGAAAAAATGGTTTGAAGTATTTTAAAGTTTCCTTCTCGCTCAATGATCTCATCCCCTTTTATCTCCAAGGATGCTGGTTAAGGTAATATGTTGGAGTAGCTCCGTTAACAGCTCAATTTGCTGCAGTTTCCACCGTTCTCAACTTCTTTTAGTGCTTTTGTTCAATTTGCCTGAATTATGCAAAAACTCATTGCTTTTGATGCGTGTTAGTGAAAACATCCAGAGCACAAGAGTCGTAACATTTATTTATTATGAAATTGAGAAAACTTTTCTATGTACAATAAATTTAAGTTTGACAGTTTGACATACTATTAGTCCAGTCAAATTAGTCGAAAAAAGAGGATGAAATTGCATTTTAAGAGGTACGGAATTTTTTTTTGGCATTTTTTCGAGTACATCTGACAATGATATAACCAAGTCAAAGTTCAACCATCGTGTGGTGAGGGTTGAATGCAGTTTTTTTGCAATTAACTCGCCAAATGTTAATTTTCAATGTTATAAACGTGACTTGTTTATAAAAAAGTGGGTGTGTACTTATGCACCCGCATTAGAAGTTATACTTCTTTGGCGTGATTTAAGACTAATGTTTAATTTGCATGCAAATAATTTATTGGGTTTTTTATTATTTGCGTGCGTTGGCAGGTGGAAGCATCATGATGCCGACACGCTCCAGCCTGTCGGTTATACCGGATTCTAATCCTAACTAAAATCACGTACTAGCCTTTCAGCAATGCTTCGCCAGCTGGATCAGCTTTTATCTACCTGCTAATACTACCGATATTTCTAAGCCTTACTCTCTTCCTTTTGGTTTCTTTGCGCCTTACCTTCTGATGGAGCATATTTAGCGTCTCCTCCGCTCTTCTATGTTCTCTACTCTTAGTCGTGCCTGAGCTGTCGCTTGCAGAGCAGCAGTTTTCTCGGCTAATATCGGGCATTCCAATAGGACATGCTCTGTGTCTTCTATCACATTTAGGAATTCCGTGGACAGCGAAGACATCTTGTCCGAACCGATGGAGGTATGCTCTGGTACACACATGTCCATTCAAGAACTGTGCGAGGTTGTAACTCATCTCTCCATGCTATCCTGTGACCCATCCCTCCACATTTGTTATGAGCCTGTGGGTCCATCGACCTTGAATAGATTTACTCCATCTCCTTTGCACTACTGAAATAAACGTCACTTCTAAATTATGTTCAATTCCCTAGATTCTTCTTCTAATAGTTTCTCAATTGAATTAAGCGGCTTTTGGTAACTGAAATATGATACGAAGAGCCTTTGAACTATTTTGTTTTGGTGGACTTGGAAACACATTTTTCTAGACAAGTTGTTATTATTTACACAGGTTATACAGGTTTTTATGCGCCCCATGTTTTTATTTTAGTCGGTTAAAAGTCCCAGAATATCACTTAATTCGCTGACGTAGCGACACAAAATGCCCCTTGGCAAACGACATGAGAAGACAGCACTGCTACTATTCCAGAAGGTCCATGATTGTGTTCTAATTATTTTCTAGTTTTTGGTACAGCAGATTTAAAATAAAACCGTTTAACTTAAAAGTTTTTTTTACGCATTTTTATTATATTCTTTTTAGTCTTAATTCTGTCATTTTTGGATTTTACTTTTTACAATTCTGGTGAAGTGATTTGTTATGCATACCATATTTCCAGCGCCATTTTGAATTTTCTAATTTTGACAACAAATTTATTATTTCCGACCTTAAAACACCCACAAATAGCTATTTTCAGTGAAATCGAATCGTAATTACCAAAATCGAACCGCCATATTTTCGCCGCCATTTTGATTTTTTTTAAATTTTGCACACAGATTCGTCATTTGTGACCTTAAAAACTCCTCGATACCGATTTTCAATGGATTCAGACCACATTTGCAGAATTCATCCGCCATTTTTAATTTTCAAATTTTGACCACAGAATCGTCATTTGTGGCCCTAAAAACCCCCCGAAACCGATTTTTAATGGATTCAGAAAACATTTCCAAAATATATCCGCCATTTTGAATTTTCAAATTTTGACCACAGAATCGTCATTAGCGGCCCTAAAACCCCCCGATACCGATTTTTAATGGATTCAGAAAACATTTGCAAAATTCATCCGCCATTTTGAATTTTCAAATTTTGACCACAGAATCGTCATTTGTGGCCCTAAAACCCTCCGATACCGATTTTTAATGGATTCAGAACGCATTTCCAAAATTCATCCGCCATATTGGTGCCGCCATTTTGAATTTTCAAAAATTTGACCACAGAATCGTCATTTGTGGCCCTAAAAACTACCCGAAACCGATTTTCAATGGATTCAGAACAAATTTTTAGAATTCATCCGCCATATTGGCGCCGCCATTTTTAATTTTTAAATTTTGACAGCAGAATCGTCATTTGTGACCCTAACCCCCCCCCCGATACCGATTTTTAATGGAATCGGAACACAATTGAAAAATTCGTCCGCCATCTTGGAATCGGAACACAATTGAAAAATTCGTCCGCCATCTTGGAATCGCCAGCTTGATTTTTTTACAAAATTGTCAGATTGCATTGTCACGGCAACTCAATGTGTGCAAAGTTTCATAAGAATCGGTTTAGTAGAAGAAGTTGAAAATGCTGTCGCAAGATTTGAACCAAACAAATATACGAGGTCACGCTAAATAAAACCATTAATATCTTGTTCAGTGTTTTATTTTCCCAAATAATAACAGTAAATATTTTGTATTATATATTCAAACTAATTTCTGATTGAGTATTGATTATATTAAGTTTTAACCATTCAAAATCATTAGTAAAACAGTAAATAATTACCGCTTATTGTACAGTTGCCATATAGCTTTGTTATTATCTTGGCCAGTTTCACACGGGCCGACAAACAACCAAGAAAAATCTTCTGAAAAAGTCGGCTAGTGTAAAACTGGCCCTTAAAAACTCGCGCTTAGGTGATGAATAGAACACGGATCGGACTTTCCTCCATAGCCTCGCGACAGTACCCTTACCCAGCAACGTCGTGCACAGTAAAATCGTCTACGAATCTTCATGCCTACAAAAAACCCAAACCTTCGCTTAGCTGATGAATCGTACATTAAATTTATTTCCCTCAGTACCCTCAGGATAAAAACCCCCTCACCCACCGACATCGTGAACAAACATCAGCTAAAGAATGGGAGTTGAAATGCTTGCCCTCTATACCCCTTCGCCTATATTCTCCATTGCGTCTCGCGTTGCGTCTCGATTCCTAAAAATTCACTCTCATAATATTTTCAAAACGCGCCTAAAGAAGTATAACTTCAAAAAAATTCCGTACCTCTGAAAATGCAATTTCTTCAGCTTCACTGAAACGGCGTTTGTGTCAATCGTAGGCTACTCAGCTCTACATTATTACAAGACTATTCCATAAAAAGTACATTCTCTGAAAATTTTAACGAAAACGGTTCACGAACAAAAAAGCCTTAGCGTTTACAAACTTTTTGTTTGCCTATTAATAAATAAGATTGCAAATTTACAAAACTGCTTGTGAATAAAACTTGCAGTATTTTTTTTGTAAAATTACCACAGAAATTTTTTACAGTGTATGGAATTGTGCATTGCGTAATTAAAAATACATTGTTACTGGGCGTTGGCCAATACATTAAGTTCATTTTGTGGAATCATATTTTATAATCAGTTATTAAACCATACGGCTTGAAACAGGGAGAGATGAGATGAAAATATTTTATTATTTACTGATAAATAAGAAGAAAAAATTTAAAACCGACTGTTTTTATTTTGCTTGCTAACCCATAAGCTTACGATAGTTTGAACTTCGTTAAATCTCAATTATTTTTTGTTCGATTTGTAATCGCGTGGGTCACACAAACAAAAATTGGAGCGTATTAAGCTCAGTATTTGGATCCGTGCCTGCGAGTTACAAGTGGGCTTAAACGGGCAACCCACAAGCAAGCTTTCATTAATTCATTCATCAGCCTACGTCCATCGCTAGAAAACGCATAAACGTGTTCGTTCCGTGAAACTACCAAATTCCTTCGTACATACATTTAATACAGAAAAGTTGAACGAATATTTGACATCATTTGTGACCACAGTTGAGAATTGAAGAAGCTGCAATTACAATTGTCAAACATAAAACAAGAACGGAACACACTAACTTGGCAATGCTGTTGATGCTATTAACGCCCGCCATTGCTTACTTCAACGTATTCCCACTTTAACCCGCCACCCACCGTTAGCGGGATTTTAATTACAATTAAAATCGTCTGCAATCCAAAGAGAGGCAAATCCTACGAATTGTAATGTTTGCCTGAAACAGTCATGATTTTTTTTTGCTTTATCGAAAGCCGATTCATTGAGGTTTTCGTAATTGCATTCGTCGAGTGTAAGACGTGTGCCTCAACCGGTTTCATTTGATGCCATTAAATAGCGAAGTAATAATGAAAGCTAAACGCTTCAAGAGTTCATTCGATAAAACGTCCTCTTATTGGATCTGTCTGGAGCTCTTGTGACAATAATATTCAAGTGGGACTTGCAGCAGCTTGCAATTGGAATCAGTGAGAGATGTCTGCAGTGAATGTAAATGCAAATGGAAACTTTGTATTTATGAGCACTTCATAATAAATGCTGTTCTGGTTATAGTTAGTTACTCAGCATTAATGAGGGCATAGTTTAACAGGTTTTCCTAAACGCATATTTACTTACGCACAACTTGCTATCGATAGCAATCGTGTAGTCTTTGGTTATTATTGAGCAATGAAAACAGTTTCGGGCAGTTTTAACAGTGCCAATATTCGGCACTAATTGCTGCGTAAATATGTACCAAACCAACCATTAAAATGCTGATTTAGGTGATTCAGATCGGTCATTTTAAGGTTCTTAGGGAAACATTTTGGGTAGTTTTGGTTTTTGGGCGGATTTCTGTACCTCGATTATTGTTTTTGCATCAATAATAGTTTTCTCCACAGTGAATACATATTTACTTAACTATAATAAATTCGCCCAAAAAAATGTATTCTACGAAATATACATTACATTACTGTTTTATTCTTCACCTCGTGATACATCTGATTGTCTAGTAAAGTGTTAATTAAATCATACATGCTTAAATTCGCTGTTTTTTTCAGTCAAATTAAAGAGTATTTTGACGTTTGATGTCAATCATTATAAAAAATAAAAATTCTCAGTTTTTAGGAAAGTCTGAAATGCGAACATACGAATTAACTAAAAATTCTAAAGGTTCGTTTTGGTCAGCTTTAACATTTTTTGTTTCATCTTTTCAACTGGCGCACTCACTATAACACAAGGATTTGATAAATTCTGAGCAGGGGCGGCGCTTTCATAGGTGCAAATGGTGCACTTGCACCGGACGCAATTGGACAGGGCGCAATTTCAGAAATTAAGATTTAAAAAAAATTTAGAACTTCGAACTTTAGAACTATCCTTTCTTGGCCGGCACAGTGCCATAGTTCTTGATTTGTAGTTCGCACTAGTCGTACTATTATAAATCAATAATTCAGAGAGAGACACTTGAAATATGAAGGTTTGGAGAACCACACAGGGACCTCTATTATGAAGATTGGAGTGTATAGGTCTATACATTTGCGGTGGCCAAGACTGTGCCGGAAACGACTAGGGAAGTTCTACGAAAAACATCCTGGAGCAGATGACGAAGCTGGGGATGTGTGAAGCATGCTGACAGTGGCACTGAAGGCCATCTACCAGAAGCTTTAGCAGTACGAAGCTTAAAGCAACATCATTAGCGGAAGAGTTTTGTGAAGTTAAAGCGCAAGCAAGCCCAGCACAACTGCAATATCGAGAAACAAATCCTAATTGGGCGCAGGCAGGGGCGGCGCTTTCATAGGTGCAAATGGTGCACTTGCATCGGGCGCAATTTCAGAAATTAAGATTTTAAAAAAAATTTAAACTTTGAAAAAAAACAATTGAAGGGGCGCAATATGGCATACTGCACGGGGCGCAAAAAACCAAGCGCCGGCCCTGTTCTGAGCAACAGCAAGACGTAGCGCTGCAGGGAAAATATAGGTTCTTTAATCAAACGTGTTTATGAAAATATTAATTTGCCAACACTAAGAATTTTTGCTATTAATGCCGCTGTTGTCATACCTGACTAAAATAAGGTGGCTTCGGCCTAAACGCGGCTATTAGTGGGTTAGCCTTGAACGCGTCTTTATACCCAACGCTCTTATCTGAGCACCATTCGGTTTTTTATCCAGAATGAAAGTTCTGAGATGCTGCATATGAGATGCTGCTTGGCATGATTTTTCTTTCCCATGGAAGGGTTAAGCCTGATGTGGCTGCTTTATTGAAGAGCTTTTTTCATTACACCGGGCAATCTGGAAGGCTATCTTCTACGGATTGACGTTATTCTCTTGGGCTTTTTAATTTCTTATCGGAGCGTCCCGCCTGATGCCTCGGTCTTGTTGACCCGCTGTTCTGAGCGTCTCTCTTTTGAGAAGGATAACATAACTAGCTTTCAAGCTTGTGGCTGTTGATGAGGAGCGATTGTCATACTAAATAGTCGATTAGATATCTGAAGGGGTTTTGTGCTTCGAAACCCCACTTTATTGCCTCAGCTACACCCAACTAAGCTAAGCTCTACCCTATCTGACGAAGAGAGTTCATTCCGTAACTGGTGAGTAAGGTGCTTTATCTTTTTCACTGCACTCACATGTACATCGCTTTTTGTCCCAGAATGAGGTCGACCATTATCTTAACATGAGCAATTGCTCATCCTACTATCCTGCGAATTGCGCCGTCTCATGGTCTTACTTCCCTGAGCTCTACCAGATATGTATACCTTAGCGCGGTGGTGGGGTTTTCGCGCTTCAAGGTAGTATTTAGCTATGTCGGCTGTGTGTAGACACAGCGAGCACCTTAAAGGGACAACCATGCAAAACAGGCTAATGCGAAGAGGCCAGACAAAACTAGGTTCGTACTGCCCTTCCTCTCCTCTAACTTCCCACGTATTCTGCTACTCCCGCGGACCGCTTTCCCCTTGTTGCTGGCTTTGCCAGGATGGACTTACTTCCGCATTACTCGTGGAACAACTCAAGGACAAAGAAAAAGGAAAAAGAAAAAGTGCTTGCCACCAGCGTAGAGGCAATCGCCAGCTGTGCCGCGAATACCAGCCTTAGTACAAATTCTCCAACTTACTCAGAGTAAGAACTACCTCTCTCTGGCCGGGAGATGGTAATTGACATAACCAATTCGGCGAGTGACAGTCAAAGTACACCGGTTTTGAAGCGGGGAACCCCGAATCAAACAAAGCAGAAGAGGGTTTTAATGTTCATAAAGAATCAGTAGTGGGTGGCACAAAAACAAGCCAACCCTTATTTTTTCCAAAAATCATGGTCTCGTGGTGTACGCAAGACTTTAGACTTTGCTTTAGGGCATTTTTACCATTTTTTGAGAAAAATAACACATTTTGTGATATTCGAAAAATGGTCAAAAATGGTAGAAACGCTGTCATTTTCGCATTTTTCAGAGAAGCACTCTGAAAACTTGGTGGCGCGAAGTTTTTGAGTCAGAAAAGCGATTGGTGACATGAAAAAAAAAATTTAAAAATACCGTTTCCTTTTTTTCAAATTTTGGCCAAAAAAGGCCAAAAAGTTGGCCAAAAATGCGTCCAATTGTTTTTTGTGTAATTTCATCTGAAATGACGGAAAATTTCCTACAAAAATATATATGGCCATCCCAAAAGTCGGCGTTTGTCGAGAGCTATAAATAAATGAGAAATACGTGATTTTTGAAAAATCGCGTTTTTTCAATATTGAATCAGTTGTATCTCCGAAACGGCGCACCCTATCGCGCTAAAAAAATTTTGACATATCACATCGAGTTCCCGAACATATTCCCAAAGTTTGAGCGATATTTTTTTTTGCTATCCCGTTTGAAAAAGAATCCACCATTTATAAAAATCAATGTTTGTTTGGGTGTTTGTTTGTGTGTGTGTTTGTTTGTGGGTTTGTTATTTATGGACTCCGAAGCCGTTCAACCGTTTGATACTATGGAGAGTATCACACTATCAGCTTTGCTCTACCTCCCCTAAAGGGGGTGAAAAGGGGTGGAATAGGTTGTATGGGAAATTATTTTTTGACCCCGCTACATGGGTATCAAATGAAATGGACAGGTAGAATACAATTAGCGATGTAATGTCATTCCAAATTCAAAATGGCGGCCAACAGAAAATGGTGGAAGACATTGTAATAGACTAAAAAGTAGAAAATATAACCGATCAACTTCAAATTTTCCACATATGCGTAGTTTGCTTGACAATGCAATGTGACCATTTTGTAAAAAATCAACATGGCGGCCAATTTTTGTTCCAGACCGCCGACGTGGGTGTTCCAACCGCCAACATGGGTAGCGCCATTCGAAATTAAAAATGGCGGCCAACACAAAATGGCGCCAGACATATACATAATAGACTAAAAAGTAGAAAATATAACCGATCAATTTCAAATTTTGCATATACGTATAATTCGCCTGACAATGTAATCCGATCATTTTGTAAAAAAATCAAGATGGCGGTTCCAAAATGGCGACCGATTTTTGCAATTGTGTTCCACGACCCACCGACATGGGTATCAAATGGAAGAGCATAACAGGCAGAATGCAATTAGTTGTTTGGCGTCATTCTAAATTCAGAATGGCGGATTACTTTTTCTTCACAACCCCCTCAGTATGGGTATCAAATGAAAGAGTATGACGATTATAATACAGTTTTCTGTGTGATGTCATTTTAAATCTAATTTGGCGACCACCAAAAAATGACGGACGACATATGATAGACTAAAAAGTGGAAAATAAAATGTGTGTTATATATTTTATCAAATCAATATAAATAAATATGAAGGCTCATTTACTTCCTTTGCCTATTGCATATATTCCATTTGTACAATTTTTTTTTCGAATATTTTCTAAGCAAGTACTAAATAATTGTGCATGTAAATGTCAGTT
Source organism: Thereva nobilitata (assembly GCA_963855945.1). Lineage (NCBI taxonomy): Eukaryota > Metazoa > Arthropoda > Insecta > Diptera > Therevidae > Thereva > Thereva nobilitata. Next base: position 85,850,424 of record OY979696.1, read on the forward strand.
CAAAATTTAAGCAACAAACTATGAATATAAATTAAGATAAGATTTGCAACTATTATAAAACCTAAGATATTAAATTTGAAAATGCGTTACGGACGGGACACAACATGAAAGTTAGTTTTGACAATTGTTAATATATTTCTGAAACACTGCGAAGCGCGTTCATTCTATGAATGACAACCATACAATTATTTTTGGATAAATATTTAGAGCTGGGTTTATGTGAAGGGAAAGTGTAACCCTTTACTATTTCAACTTAAAAAAATTGTAAAAGTTTCGCGTAGACCCTAACCGGATTTAACAAAATGGAATATTTTGTGTTCGACGTGTACATAGACGGAAAAATGTCGAAAATTGGATCAAAAACGTAAAAAATGGTACAAAAATGGATAAAATTGAAAAAAGATTTTTGTATGTAAGTTCTGTTAGAGCTAAATAACCGTTAAATACTAGTGGCAGAAGTTTTTGATCATTTGCACGCTCCCCAAGCCACCCCAAAGGAAGGTAAAACCAACATGAAATTGTGAAAATCAAAATTCCAGGCCGGGCGAAATGCCTATCACAGAAATTTCGACTTTTCTTTATAAGAGAGTCTGCATTTTTGTCCTTAGTGAACACAATCTCGTAGTAATTGCTTGGTATGTCAAGGATGCTAGGACGAATACTCTGCGAATCTTCTTGAACTTCTTCTTACCATATTTTAGCTCAGTTCAATTAACTTCGGCATAAATGCGTTCATTGACTCAATAAAAGCTAACTCTAAAGATCCACCTGTATTAAAAGGTGTTAGGAATAGCATACAAATTGTGATTAGTGTTGAAGCTGACGTTGAAATATTGCGTTAATTAACCCAAGTCTCTAAAAAAAACTAATCTCTGACGATCCCAAATCTGAGAAGGTTATAATATTAGATTTTAATTTAAATTGTAAAATATTTTGCTCAAAAAAGGTTAAAATTGATCAACGGCCGTGTCTGGTTAGTAAAACACAGGATATTCCGTAAAATTCTTCAAAAATATTACATCCTACACTTCAAACCCTTACGATTTAACACCTTACCCTTGGATATTTTATGTTCAACTCCACAAGCCCTTCTATCACAAGGGGAAGGTCCTTATTTATTAAACTGGGACACTCTCCTTATACAAGACGTGAGGGTAAATGCCAGTTTCGAATGCCTAATGGAAACGACAAGTTTGTAAAGCCGTTTATAGATTCGTACCTCGAATCCGAAGGAAATGGGTTAGTATTTTGTTTGGTTTGAATTATCCCTTTTGTTAATATTAAAATAAAATGACAATTTGTCCTGATCAATAATAATTATGAAAGGTTGACAGAACACGAGAAAATGTGTATAAAAACGTTGTACCAAAAATACCGGAAAGTTCTTAAGAGAAACATCTTCGCATCTTAAAAGGAAAGTATACATAATTTTTGTACCCGGCAGAAGAATTGCTGTTTGCTAGAGTGGAAAAAGGGCTATGTGTGAAAGAAACATTCCTGAACGGTTAAATTACAAGGAAAAAGTAATTTGGGGGCTTTTAGTAGAGGGTATAATGGAGGCGGTAGTAAGACTAAAGCAAGAAGGGGACAGATTCTGTTTGGACAGAACATTTATTAGTACATTTGTACTCCGCAAAATTTTTTTCATATACTTATATGTACTTGTTGTGGAACTTAATTGTGCTTAATTAAATTGAATCGATATTTAGAATATTTAGAAAATTCCGTATTTTTTTTAACGTGAAATTGATTAACGAAGTGAAAGTGAGGATTGTATTTTTGTAAAAATTAAAGACATGTGTTTTCCCCTTTAGTGGGTGTGAAAGCTTTTCATTCTAGTATTGAACAAGGTTCTCTTTTAAACTATCAAAATGTTTGACACTTATCACAATTTTGGAATCATGTTTTTGTCTCCATCAGATAGTTAATTAACTTTTTTGAGGGCCTCTACATCATCTGTTACTTGAAATTTCTTCCTGTATAAAAATTTGTAATAACCCTAAACACGTGATATCCGAAGAAATAAGGCAACATGGTGAACCAGTGACAACCTCCTAGCCTAACTCCAGTTTCCATTTTTGTTTTAACATATTTGATGTGCTCATTGTAATAAATTTTTTGCTAAAATTGGTCTCAGAGACCCTCGTACAAAATATTGGGGATAAGCTCAACAAAACACTTATTTCATAATCAAAATTTATATTTATTTTAATAGGAATAGTAACATAATTAAATAAAGTTTAAAAAAATAATAAGAATCCAGTATACTTTTTCACATGTGCCTTATTAGGAACTAAATAACACCTTTTGACTTCTAGGGTCTACAAAAGCATAAAAACACATAAAAGCTCCAGTAACAATAAAAAAAATTATATTAGTAGAGGGAAATTGTCATTTGAAAGTGATGTAACGGGAACTTCAAAAAATTTTTTATATTTTCATTTCATATATGCACCTGAGTCGAAAGCTGAAAAGTTAAAAGTCAAATGCGAGCATAACGAGAAAAGTGCATAAAAATGCATTTTTGATGAATTTTGAGTGCATTGTAACATTTTTATTCAAATGTCGACGGTTCTATTGGTCGTAGAAAAAAAAACAAAAAAAGGAAAATACTCGTGAGAAAAAGGGCATCGAACTGATGCGGCGAGATTACGTTAAAAATATTTCCTAACCTCAAAAAATCCAAACTTCTCATTTTATTTATTTTTTAACTAAAAATAAATAATGAACAAATTAGTGGATTTTTATAAAAATTAGAGGAAACATGTATTTTAATGTTATAAATATGCTATTAAATATTCAAAAAACAATTTTGATTTTTATGGCCAAAATTGGTCATTTTCGAAAAATATTAAAACCCTTGTAATTTAATGAGAGATGGTCCTAGAGTAAACTTTTTTTTCCCTAAATGTAGGTTTTCTTATCTACTTTCTTGTAAACATTAGCCGGAATCTGTTTATAAAGTTTAAATGTTGTTTTTTTTTTAAATTAAAAAAAATGAAATTTAATTTTTTTTAACATTTTATCGTTTATGTTATTCCATCATTTTTTTCTAAACTTATTTTTCTAATTGTTTGCATTCGGACTGATTTTACTGTTGCTGTATCTTGAGGCTCTAAAAGATCTAAGTTACAAAATACACATATATTTTTATCTGCTGTGGACGATTCCATTTTCTAAATTTAACAGCTCAAATTATTGTAAAAAAACAGAACAGATATAGAAATCTGAAAAAAAGTAAAGACATTTCCGTATAAAAAATTAAATAAAAATTACCTTCAGTGGTTCTAAGGCTCAAAAAAATAAATATTTCAGTTTTTCACAAAACGAAGAATATAATAATAATAATATAAAAACGTTGTTTGTTTTTTAACAATATTTTTTTTAAATAACAATTAAAAAAAAAGGCCGAGTGGCGTACGCTGAGTGCCGAGAGCTTTTTAACGCCGTGCATGCTATTGAAAAAACACGAAAAAAACACGTTACACGTCGTTTTTTTTAAAATCTGAAAACGCTAAATGAAAGAGGACATTTCAGTCCATCAGAATATGTGATAAAAAAAATCGTCAAAAACTCGATTTTAGACAAAAAATCACTGGATAGTACTATTTTTATATTTTATTAAAAATTTATAGGTGTTGTGACTGATGAAAGTAAATTTAATTTAATAATACAAAACCAAGCAATTTTACCGTGTTCCGAAATTCTTCATTTTAAGTAAATACTCCTTGCAAAACTTTAATCTGGACTTTTTATTGTTTAAACTAATAAATGGTTTTTTTCGAATTATTCTGCCGTTACAGTTATTTTTTCTTAACACATCTCTGATTTATTTCATCACACACACTTTTTCCAAAATTTACACTGGCGAATTTTTTAGTTCTGTTGCCGTTTTGGAAAGGATTATTTTTAATTTCTTTTAAAATTCTTCTGTCCTCGCGAATATTAAAAAGTTTTCCTTGCCCCTCCCTACTTTTATTATTTATTCTGTTTTCTTCACGATATCTTTTAATGATATTCCGTTGAACGACTGCTTCCAGGAAATCACGATTTCACGTACCGTTTTTCCTTCTCCATTTAATTTTATAGACCATTTAAAATATTTTAACCCTTCAAAAATATTTTTTTTATAAAATTTTTTTATTGTCATAATTAAGAATTAAATTTAAATCAAATATTTGTGAAAATATAAAGAAACGGTATAAACTATAAAAAGTTAAAAAAATTAAATTTCAATTTTTTTTAATTTAAAAAAAAACGACATTTAAACTTTATAAATAGATTCCGGCATATGTTTATAAGAAAGTAGAAAAAAACCTACATTTAGAAAAAAAAAAGTTATCCTAGGACCATCTCTCATTAAATTACAAGGGTTTTAATCTTTTTCGAAAATAACCAATTAGGCGGTAAAAATGAAAATGAAATTTAATAGCATATTTATAACATTAAAATACATGTTTCCTCTAATTTTTATAAAAATCCACAAATTTTTTCAATATTTAATGCATTTTTAGTTAAAAAATAAATAAAATGAGAAGTTTGGATTTTTTGAGGTTAGGAAATATTTTTAACGTAATCTCGCCGCATCAGTTCGATAGCCCTTTTCTTACAAAACGGGCGGCTGTGGAAAGGCTTGGAATAGACGAACAAAAAATCGTATCGAGGGGGGGGGGGGGTGAAATCGTAACGGTTTAGCCGCTAGGGCGTTTTGAAGTTTTTTGTTTAGAGTTTTACATATCACCCTGTATTTTTGTAACCCTATGACCTATTTTCATGAATAAGGTATCAGTATACGCAGAATATTCCCACCTATCTAAAACTGTCAAAATCAAGGGTCAAGGACAGCAATGAGCAATGAGTCGGCAAAGTCAAAACTTGGGTTTTTTTCACTAAAATTTCAAATAAAACCACCTTTTTCTCCAAAAAATACGTAGTTACTGATATTTTTTTGGCAAAATTAGAAAGCTTGGACAATTTCCGTAAATTTCAGTAAATTTAATTTAATAATACAAAACCAAGCAATTTTACCGTGTTCCGAAATTCTTCATTTTAAGTAAATACTCCTTGCAAAACTTTAATCTGGACTTTTTATTGTTTAAACTAATAAATGGTTTTTTTCGAATTATTCTGCCGTTACAGTTATTTTTTCTTAACACATCTCTGATTTATTTCATCACACACACTTTTTCCAAAATTTACACTGGCGAATTTTTTAGTTCTGTTGCCGTTTTGGAAAGGATTATTTTTAATTTCTTTTAAAATTCTTCTGTCCTCGCGAATATTAAAAAGTTTTCCTTGCCCCTCCCTACTTTTATTATTTATTCTGTTTTCTTCACGATATCTTTTAATGATATTCCGTTGAACGACTGCTTCCAGGAAATCACGATTTCACGTACCGTTTTTCCTTCTCCATTTAATTTTATAGACCATTTAAAATATTTTAACCCTTCAAAAATATTTTTTTTATAAAATTTTTTTATTGTCATAATTAAGAATTAAATTTAAATCAAATATTTGTGAAAATATAAAGAAACGGTATAAACTATAAAAAGTTAAAAAAATTAAATTTCAATTTTTTTTAATTTAAAAAAAAACGACATTTAAACTTTATAAATAGATTCCGGCATATGTTTATAAGAAAGTAGAAAAAAACCTACATTTAGAAAAAAAAAAGTTATCCTAGGACCATCTCTCATTAAATTACAAGGGTTTTAATCTTTTTCGAAAATAACCAATTAGGCGGTAAAAATGAAAATGAAATTTAATAGCATATTTATAACATTAAAATACATGTTTCCTCTAATTTTTATAAAAATCCACAAATTTTTTCAATATTTAATGCATTTTTAGTTAAAAAATAAATAAAATGAGAAGTTTGGATTTTTTGAGGTTAGGAAATATTTTTAACGTAATCTCGCCGCATCAGTTCGATAGCCCTTTTCTTACAAAACGGGCGGCTGTGGAAAGGCTTGGAATAGACGAACAAAAAATCGTATCGAGGGGGGGGGGGGGGGGGGTGAAATCGTAACGGTTTAGCCGCTAGGGCGTTTTGAAGTTTTTTGTTTAGAGTTTTACATATCACCCTGTATTTTTGTAACCCTATGACCTATTTTCATGAATAAGGTATCAGTATACGCAGAATATTCCCACCTATCTAAAACTGTCAAAATCAAGGGTCAAGGACAGCAATGAGCAATGAGTCGGCAAAGTCAAAACTTGGGTTTTTTTCACTAAAATTTCAAATAAAACCACCTTTTTCTCCAAAAAATACGTAGTTACTGATATTTTTTTGGCAAAATTAGAAAGCTTGGACAATTTCCTATGAATAAGTCTAGACAATTTTTATGCGTTAACTAGGCATTTTTTGGAGAAAAAGGTGGTTTTAGTTGAAATTTTAGTGAAAAAAACCAATATTTCAACTTTGACGACTCATTGTTCTGGAAGTTGATAGGGTAGAACTTTGATTTTGACGGTTTTAGACAGGTGGGAGTATTCTGCGTACACCAATACCCTATTCATGAAAATATGTCTCAGGGTTACACAAATACAGGGTGATATGTAAAACTCTACAAAAAAACTTCAAAACACCCTAGCGGCTAAACCGTTACGATTCCCCCCCCACTCATACGAGTTTTTTTCGTCTATCCATAACCTATCCACAACCGGCTGTTTTGTCACTGTTCGTGATACACCCTGTATATTTTGGTTGAAGTCTAAACCCCCGCCTCCCTCCCATTTTCAAAAATATAATTTGTAGTAAATGTTTATTTTTTTTAAAAACACTCCAAAAAACGCTATAACTACTGAAATAATTGCAGTAGGATAATGATCTTGGGCTTAATGGATCATAAATTTCCCAGCCTTCCACCAATGTGCATGTCAGACGTTTAGTCTTTGATGTTCAGTTACAAGAAATGACTTAAAAATTGACACCTACCTAAGTAACACCCATTTTTTATCACTTTTTCGTTAAAAACTATTTTTTTAGTGCAGCATAACAAACTGCATAAAAAATCTAACAATTGTTATTAGTGTAAACTATTGTATACACCAGTTCGTTTTAGTAGAAAAGTTGATCTAAAGTTTGAGAAAACAGTAGCAAATTAAAAATTTCACAGATTACCATAACATTTATTGCACTTTTTCCAAATCATAAAATTACAATGAAATGTTAAATAACACCCATATAAAAACTTTTAATATTAAATTTTTGCAAGGATTTTATTAATTTATTGGAAATTTTTTTTCTGTCAAGTCTGGGGATTTCGATCAACTTTTGTAGCAAAACGAACTGGAGTATACAATAATAGACCCAAATAAAAAGTTGTTGGATTTTTTATGAAGTTTTTAAGCTGCAATAAAAAAATAGTTTTTGAAGATAGTCATAGTAAATGGGTGTTATTTGGATAGGTGGCAATTTTAGTCAGTTTTTTGCAACTGAACATCAAAGTCTTTCTACTATACTGCAAGTAAACGTCTTGTATACATAGTGGGAAAAATCTTGATCCAATAAACACAAAATCATTATCCTACTAAACTTATTTTAGAAGTTATAGCGATTTTTTTGGAGTTTTTTTAAAAAAATAATCATTTAGTACAAATTACATTTTTGAAAAGGGGGGGAGACTTCAACCAAATTATATAGCTGGGAAAATTCCTGATCCAACAAGTCCAAGATCATTATCCTACTACAATTATTTTAGAAGTTATACCGATTTGTTTGAAACTGTTTTTAAGAAAAATAATCATTTAGTACAAAATCTATTTTTGAAAAGTTGGGGGGGAGGGAGAATTCATCCAAAATATATAGTTTCTTCGCGAAAATTTCTTAAAATAACACGAATTTTAAGAATTTCGCTGTAATGGACCATGTTACATTCTTTTCGAAATTTGACCCACCCTAAGCCCATCCATTAATATAATAAAGAATTGTGTTTCACGGAGTCCACGCAGTATTATTCACTTCAAATCTCAGCTTTTGAAAGTGTTTTATTTCAAAACGCTTAAAACGTTTTATTTTGACGTCACCCATTTGATTAGCATTGTAGACACTTTTTAAACGCTTTTAATTGTTTTAAAACTGTCGACAATGTTAATCAAATGGGTGACGTCAAAATAAAACATTTTAAGCGTTTTGAAATAAAACACTTTTAAAAGCTCAGATTTGCAGTGTTTGCATCTAAAGGTTAGAATTAGTTCGAAATTCTAATCGACAAAGCTGTGTAATAGATTGCGCTTGTTCAAGAGGAGGGAAATTACAAAAATAAACTAGTTGGGATGTGGTTTTGACCCTTTCGGTCCACAAGATCAAATTCCCAGTATTATGAATGTGGAATATTAATAATTAATAAACAATAATCAGAATATAATATATAATACCTAACATTTGTCACATTTGTTTATCAATACTTTCGCTAGGTTGTCAAATGATATGTGCGCGGATGACGAAGTTGTAAACAAAATTAATGTATTACTTTTTTGGTTCGCGCGAAATCGTGCTGGTACACAAATCACTTACGTCGTTCAAACAAAAAAAAACGGTTCGACCAATTTTTATGAAAATCTTTTCAGATCATATGTCCTTTAACACGCTTCGAACGACACCTTAACGAAGTCGATATCTTTTTTGATTCGCGCGAAATCGTGCAGGAAAAAATGACCACATACGTACGCACACACACACATATTTCTTCACAAATTTTTGCTTAAACCTATTGGGACCTTGAAACGTGTAAATACATTGACAATTTCGAATCCGATTTTCGGACCGATTACAATAACTTCCTACTGGGAAGTTAAAAAGAGAAGTAGAATATATGTACAGTACATACATATGTACGTGCATGTCTAATTGAAAAAAAATTGTAATATGTATTTCTTAGAAAAAATTGTTATGTAATAATTCATTTAGCACCATTCTTACAATCGTAAATTAACGAGACAGCAAATTAGTACTTACTTTTTTATTAAGATTTTTTTATTTATGTAAAATATGAAGCACCATTTCAACTCTTATCATGTAATTTATAATTAAAAGCAAATTAAGCCCTATAAAATCACCCGACTTACTTAATCTGAAATTGTTATGAAAACCCCTGAGCCTGATAGATACCAACAGAACAAAGTCAGTGTGACTAGCATGAGGTGGAGTTTATGCTTTCCTACGGTAGTTTTACAAAATATTCTGTAACTAGGAACTTGCTGCACAGAATTGCACAGAATGCTAATGAATTTGATCAATTTCTTAGTTTAAACTTTGTTAAAACTTTCGTCAAGTGCGTAAAAAACAAAAATAAAATTAACGAAGTAAAGGACTTTTTAGTCCTTTCAAATGAATTGAATTAAGGCAAAAAAGAGTATTAACTTTGTTCGAGCGTTATTTTAAACCAATTAGTCTAGATTGGATTTAAACAGCACTAATTCATTCATTTGCATCTTCATTTAAATTCTATCTTTGGAATTTCACATTTCAGTTGTTAATAAAACAATTTGTATAAAAAATCAAGAACTAACCCATCGTGAGTATTCCTTGCCTGTAAAAAAAGCGTCAAAGAAGACAAAAGAAGTATTGAACTGGGCTTGCATGAATTATTCATTGGACTTTCGGGTTTGAAATTTAAGTAAAAATTTCGTTGGCTTTGACATTGATGGCCAGTAAGTGCCCCTTGGATACAATACGAATATTGTTGTACATATGTCAGTATAAATGGGACCTTTGAAAATATATTCAAACAGCTAAACAAATAGTAGAGCTGATTCGCGGTTTAGTTGCCTCAACAGTAGTTCAGAAGAAGGTAAACAAACTGTATCCAATCGATTTTTATGGTTTGTACAAGATTATCAATGCACAAAGGGAAACTTTATGCCATAAATTTATCGGTTTATAATTCCTGAGAATTTTTTCATATCTTTCTTTCGAATAAACTTATGCAATTTCTTTTTAATTTCCACATATTTAATATTTATTCACATATCGTTGGGATTATGACTCACACAATGAAAATAACTTTTTCCCAGAATGGTTTTTTATTTTTGTGTTTTGTATGATATATAATTAATTCATGGATTTAAACTGCTTCAAGTTTTAGAAATGTTTAAATCTTGTACAAAGCAAACCAAAGTGTGAGACTATTTCAATTATGTATGACAAATTACTTATCCTTGCTTAACCCTAATCGCCTTTCGTGCATTTTGTTCAGCATAATCAAGATGTGTGTACTGTTATTCATTTTGACATTTGTCGACTGAAATCGGGGATTTTTGTTCTTTTGGTGATCTTTCCAGGTTAACGGATAGCCAACACTGATTAGACGCCCTGGGGGCAGATGATTCTGCCCTCGTACCGTTTTGCTGCCTAACTTAAGATGGTTGGATAAAATCTTACTAAACCTAGCCAGTTAGCATGTCCACGTCCTAGCCATCACGTTGGCACAATGCGCTTATTCGAGGAGCCTTGGCTCTTGCAATTCGAAGTCGCATTCTTTATTAAATGCGTTCACTTTTCGGAAAATTCTCCTGAAATCCTCCGCAAACTTTTCCCCTTCAATTCTTACTTCGCAGTATCAGCTAGTTCTATAGATTCGCCTCTAGGTCCTGTTTTTTCTTTTGAATCACTCTTCTGAGAGATAAAGTCAAAGTTTGCACCGAGCTATGGACATTTGAAAATTAAATATATTCCATTTTGAGCAAAAAGTACTTTCGCGCCGAATATCCATGCAATTCTAAAAGATGCTAGATAGTTTCTATGACGACGATCAGTGAGGCTGCTGCTGAGATATTGTTGCTACGATGGCTGGTGGTTTAATAACACTATGCAACACCAAAATAATCACAATATCCCAAATGATAATTAGTATGAGGTATACCTAGTAAACAACGGAAAACTACTACTACTTTCCGCAACACTTGTTTGAGGCTAGTCATAAAAATATATCACTTTTCTTCTTCTTTGACGGCTCTACAAACGGGGGTCTAGTCTTGGCACTCGCAACTATTCTCTCCACCGGTCCCGATTCTGAGCCGATGTCATCCAGTTTGGCATTGCTAAGCTCTGGGCGTCCTGGTCTACGCCATCCTTCCAACGAAGGTTTGGTGTCCCTCGCTGTTGCACCCCATAGATGTTATGGTAGAGAACTTTCCGAGCAGGTAGATGCCCTGCCCACCTTCACAACATATATGGCGATAACGCTCCCAGATCTCGTCGTTGCAGTCTTCGGAATCGTCCTTCCTTACATAAGGCGCCAAAAAATAACTCAAAAAATGTTTTTTTCCAATACGAAACATTATTGTCTACAAAATACTCCTCCTGTAAAGTCCCAAGGAAGCTGTGGACCAATTTGAAGCCATTTTGGAATTTTGTCTCCTTAAAATGCTACACGGTGAGCTTGAAGTAACTTTTTATGAGCTCGAAAGGTAACCCGGGTTTTTCTGTTGGACTATGTTCTTTGATCTAAAAGAAGACATTTTGAGTCAAAACTAAACTCATGTAAGCGCCCCTTTTCGATTTTGACCCGCCAAAAAACCACGCCCTAAAAAAAATCCGTTTTGGAGGGAATGTGTGTGACCGCCTGTATAAGGCTTCCATGCCTAAGACATGAGACACCGCTCGAGTCTGCAATGTCAGATTCCTACTGACTAAACTCAACAAGATCAGACCAGTACGAAACATAAAAGTATTACTTCGTTCTGGCGTCATCAAAGTGACCCATAAAAGGGTCCCGAGGTGCTCACGAGAGAAGCTCGCAGGAAAGGGACTTCAACGAAGCTCGCTACCCGATTCACTGGCTACATAAGTGGCCATAGGCGCGTTGGAAGGTGGATAGCATTCTACCGAGAAACCTCAGCCTCTCGGTTCTGTGGGTCTCTAGCCCAGTCTAAGGAAAGAACCACCTCATTCTTAATTTTCCTTAACTTTCTTAACATTTCTTGGCCTTTCTCTGTTTCTTTGAGCTTGGTATTGTTAAAGCTTCTGGTGGATGGCCCTAGCGCTGAGAAGTGGACCCATCTCGGGAAAGGGGTTGGGGAGGTAAAAAAGAGGTTAAAATTGAATAGTTTGACGCCGACAACTAGTATTTAACGGTTATTTAGTCCTAACAGAACCTACATACGCAGCGGCAGATTTTTTTTCAATTTTAAGCCCTTTTCTTCTTTACGGAGATTTGGCATAAGTGCGAAGGTTTAGAAATATGTTAAATTGAAGCTAATCTACGCGAAAAAGTTCAGCTAACTCGAAAAGTGCCAGTAGTCCAGTCAAATTAGTATTTTCTGATCTAAAAAAATATATCCTTCAACTTTTTTTTTGGAATTTTAAAAAAATGATAAATGTTTTGGTGTTTTAAAAAAAATGTTAAAATTCGAAAACGATATGGCCAAGGCGTAAAAAATTATTCAAGTTCAAAATTCATAAAATACAGTTTTTTGCGAATATCGCGCTTTCTATAGCTCGGAGGCCAATTAAAGTTATTATGAAAATGAAAGATAATTAAATTCCCCAAAAAAAGATATCTTTCATTTTTTAAATAAAACGCACAGTTTAGGCAAAAATGTGCTTCAAAGTTTCCGCACAAGGCATATGCATATTAGCCCAGCCACTTTATACATAAACTTCTAAAAAAATCCAACTGGAGATTTTGCAGCTGGATTCTCTTTATTTTGGGGTCACAAATAATTTCCCAAAAGTCCATAAAGCCAACTGACCGGATACTCAAGTTACGGAGGGTCAAAGGTCACGAAAATGAGTTTTTCTTCAATATCTCTTAAATTATCGGTTTTACGTAAATGGCTAAGTAAACTTTGTACGTGAGATAAACCTGCATAAAAATGTCCTGTCGAGCTATTCGTGAAATAAGGCCACAAACAAAATTTGGTTAACAAAATGGACCACTGGCTAGCCACAGCCGCGGCGGTTATTTGAGTAAAACAATTTTATATAAATAATCGGAAGATGTACTCTCTTCAATAAAACAACATTCATTGGAAAATATTGAACGGTGTAGTTTCAATAACAATTTCAAAAAAAAAACCAACAGATGGCCCACCTTTTATATGCATCAAAGAAGGCTTAATCTTCACGGGCTTGTAATAAGATAGAATTCCCGCCTCCGCGATCTCATTCATAAAGCTGACACAAGCCTACACAACAAATAGATGCACTCGTATAGACTAGTGGCGTATGCGTTGCTCCGCAGCTTGTCACGCCAATTTCTCGAAAACCATTGGTTCTACATAAATTTTGCATAGGACATTTTTATGCAGATTTACCTCACGAACAAAGTTTACCTAGCCAAAATTTACGTAAAACCGATAATTTACGAGCGAGCTCATTTTCGTGACCTTTGACCTTGAAGAATTTTTTATGCCTTGGTGATATCGTTCTCGATTTTTAACATTTCTTTTAAAACACCAAAATAAAATGAAGGATATACTTTTTTTAGATCTGAAGCCATTTTTAAGTCGAAAATGACTGGACTACAGAAAAAGTATGAACTTTTCATACTTCTTCGGGATCTTCATCTTAATTTTTGACTTTTCAGACTTTTTTTTTACTTTAAAAGTAAATGCTGAAAAAAAGTAAGTGTCATAACAGCATTAACTGCGTATTTTTTGGAGAAAAATTTAGTTGAAGTTGACATTTTTGTTAAAAAACCAAAATTTTGACTTTGATGACTCATAACTTTACAGTTTTAGATAGGTGGAATATTCTGGGTGCGGTCCTACCTTATTCAGGAAAATGGGACAACTTGGACAGACATAAATCGAGAAAAACACTTTCACCCCTCTTTTCAAGATGGCGGCGATTCCACAACCCCCTGTGTCCCGCAAATCGAGTTTTCACTTCGCTTAAACCTCCTTAACAATGAGCAAAACGAATTAAGTACCTTACCAAATATTGTCAGATGATCATTTTTTTAAACCACTTTGCCTGGAATAGATAGCAAGTGAAAACGCAGACAATTGCTGGAAAGATGGAAGACAAGAAGGAAGGATTTTATGTAGGTGAGACAAGTGGTAAAACGAAGGAATATGCTGCGAAGTGGATTCGAACCACGAACCTCTAGGTTTGTAGGCGCGAGCCACAATAACTATCTAACATCTAACGTAATGTTGATTACCAACATTCAAACATTAATCGACACCTCATATGTCAGCACAAATAAAACTTGTGGTGTCGAATGGAGACTAACTTTCAGCAATCGGCCTATCATCATTTATATAGATTTCAGTGAATAAAGAGATATTTACAAAATAATGCCTAGATAATATTTAAAATCTTCTGTATTCCATTCTATTTGAAAACTTGAATATTTTCTATGTAGGCCATTCAAAAAGGCAAACAATCAATCACACACCATATTCTTTGCATTAACGACGGAAAAATTGCTGAAAATATAATACATTACGAAATCCTCCAGATTTCGCACTCTAAAGTCTATTATTTGTTTTCAAGCATGAAAATAATAAAAATTTATGTTACCTTTTCATATTTCCAAATTGGATGGTTTAAATTCAATATATTCAGTTTTACAAAAGAAAACCCCTATTAATGGGAAAATGAGTTTCTGAGAACAATATTTCAAGAAAATATACTTTTATCTCTAGTGTCCTTTAGCGATCCTTTAAAATGAACAGAACGTTATGTCTCACTATCAGTTAGTGTTAATAAATTCCATATAGGGCTCTTTCGATTTAATATGTAATTACGTTTTCTTTTTTTATCTTAAAGGACCCTTCGCAGTGTCTAAGCTAACAAATCTTATCTTTGTATAGCCTAATCCATAAAGGCAGCAAGGAAAAACAATCGTTAACCCATTTTACGATAGAACTGAAAGGAAAAGATATTATGGATTAGACAGCCATCACAGCCTTCCAATTCTTTATGTATAAAGTGATACTTTAGCTTATGTTATTCACCAATTCAATCAATATCAACATGGAGGGCTAGATAGATACACACACATAAAGGCTTTTGTATGTAATTCAAGGTTTCATTTTTCTCTTTAATGAGGGAATGTGTGTGCTGTGTATAGTAGATACTGAGGGTCCTTACAAAAAGCCCTCTAATGAAATGCACCCAAAAAAGTCTGTGTACCGTGAATTCTCGACTAAATCAGTAATAAAATCAAGAAGAATAGAACACTAGAGATGGAACATTTAAAAAGTTTAATGCCCTGAAATAAAATTGTATTTTAATTTATTGCAGCTTCAAAAAGACATTTTGCAAAATTACGTTTGTGTAATTGAATTGATAATTTTTTTTCTTGCACAATGCAAGTTGCGAATTCATAAACATAAACCGAAAGTAATAATTTAAATTTTCATCGTGACTATTCTTGTTTCAAATAATTATTCAAATTAATGCGCTTTTAGAATTATTTGAAAACAATTATTTTATTTAGTTAGAATTTCATGCAATGTGTATTTGAATAACAAAACGGAAATAGATTTTTTAACAAGATATAAGAAAGTCAGAGCACACATTTTAAAGTTTGTATGAAAGGCTTAAACTTTGGGTACAACTCCATTATAATAGCAGTAGTCTTCTTAATTAGCTCTGCCAATACAGGAATTTCTAGTAACAATGAGGACATAAACTACCAAACTGAGAAGTTTGTCCTAAATATTGTTTTGTATAGAATACTGAAGTTTAGTCTGGAACGGGCAAGTGGCAAGAAAACTGTATTGCTTGTAATTCTCTAATTTATAGCGTTCAATTTTTTAAGCATTGTTGCTCTCTGGTGGAATACGTTTTCAAGTTGTCATATTTAACTTTTATAAAGGAAATTTTATGTTTTTCGCCTTTCGCTTCGGTATATGCGCTGTCATTGCAGTCTTTCTACTATACTCGGAACGTTTTCTGTAAGGGTTATAAATCGCGGACACTATGATGTAAGGAGCAGAGCTTATTAAACTGACCAGACACTTTTTTCTGCACTCATCGTTGTTAAGTCTTGTTATCGCTTCTCCTTGCATTTTGTCCCAGAAGCGCTAACGAAGGCAGCTTTGAGCTTGAGGCTTCATGTTGAGGTAAAATATTTCAACGATACAGAAATTAGCCAATATTTTGCAGTTAATCGTGTGCTTGCTGAGCTTGCTGTTAAAGAAGAATTCAATGGGGCGAGGCAGTGGTGAAAATACCAATGTGGCTAAGACTATATCGGGCGATCAATCTGAATATGGAACTTGAGATGCGGAAATTGAAAATAAACGCAAAAAAACCTGAAAAGACGAAACATTATTTGGAATTAAAGCACGAAGCTTGCAAAATCTAATAAAAATTAGATCCTTTCTAAGTTTTTAACATGTTTAAGAATCCTTTCTGTACTTTCATAGTGTCGATAATTATTATGCAAGAAATGGCTGCAAAATTCCGAAAAGTTGGCAGAAGTAGTTTCATAGGTTTCTAGAATACAAGGCCGTAGCCAGCTCCAAATATCGAACAATTTGGCGCCCGAAATAACAACATTCGGGAAAATAAAAGATGCAAATACACTAGGGAGCACTTGATTACCCTCACTTGAAATTTCGATTTGAAACATGTTGCCAGTGACTCTAGTCGTACAAACCATTTTTTAAGTTGGTTCTAGTCCGTTATTTCACAGTTCCTAATAATGAAAATGACTGAAAGAAAAAAAAGTAACGGGAAATCCAAATTTTTGCATTTGGCGTGCTTTGAAAGAGGAGCACTTGATTACCCTCAGTCATTAAAAACGCATAAAACGAATGTATTTTATTTTTTTAAATTTTTTTTTGTATTATTAATATTTCGTTGGTCCTCCATTTTTTGAAGAGCTTCAAATAATCCATTTTCTAGTGATTTTTAAAAATTTTGTATGAGTGTACAGGTATTAGCTCGAAGGCATTATAAATGACAATTATTAAGACTTGCCTATGATCAAACTGCCTTCCTTTTGCATAGATTTTTCTTGTAAGCCATCCCCAAAGATTCTCAAGGTTGTTCAAATCGGGAGACAAAGCTGGCCAATCTGGTACTTCCACATTGTTGTCTGCAAACCATGCTTGCACACGTCTTGGTGTGTGAACAGGCGCGTTATCTTGTTGAATTTTCCAGCTGTGCCGCTCGAACTTTTCATCAAAATTAATTTTTTGAACTTCCAAAAGATCGATGTTGTCGAACGAGCTCTGTCGACCTTCTAAAACGATCAGATGGATGGCACCCTTATACAAAATGGCCGCCCACACCATCGCCGAAGCAAGAGCGGAGTGATGACGAGATTGGAACAGCTCCGATTTCCGCATATCATGAAAATAATGTTGAAAACCATCAGGACTATCCAAATTTAATGTTTGTTCGTCCAAAGAAATCACACATCCCACTCGCTTTTCCAACTAAGATGAGCTCTACAAAATCTCAATCGGGCTTCCCTATGATGTTGAAGCAAGCATGATTTTTTCTGCAGTTTTTTGCGGGGAATATTTGGGGATTGCTTAATGATCCTTCCAAGTGTCCAAGCACTCGTTGAAACTCCAGCTTTGTCCTTTATTTTCCGAGCGGTTGAGGTGGAGTTGGACGCTTCACGTAAAATCGACCTACGATCTCGCTCTGTTATCACCTCGCTGTGCGGTCCTTTCGAAATTGCCCATAATTTTCGGGATCTTATAAAAAATTATTAATTGTCCAAGAATTTGATCCTATACTCCTAGCGATTTCCCCGGTTGGAATAATTTTTTTGTTTAAATGAAAGTTTTTTGCCGACTTCTTGTTGGGTTAGACTTCTACCACACCACGACCCATATTTTTAATTTTGCTCCCAAAAAACTTAAAATCACTATTTAAAACAAGTAAAAATCAAATTTAATAAAAATTGCTTGGTTTTACAGCACTTTTATGTTATAAATAACTGAAAGAAACTGATGAGGGTAATCAAGTGCTCCTCTTTCAAAACACGTAAAATGCAAAAATTTGGATTTCCCGTTACCTTTTTTCTTTCAATCATTTTCATTATTAATAATTAATAATTTAAAATATAGTATTAAAAATATAATATTTAGCTAGAGTCATTGCAGCAAGCATCACATCGAAATTTCAAATGAGGGTAATCAAGTGCTCCTTAGTGTATATATTGTTTTTATTTCTTTGAGGCTGGTTTTATATTAAAAATTTTCTGAAAATGATGACGTAAATAATGAGTACAATTCAGGTCAATTTTAGAATATTTATTAAATTTGTTAATCATTTGAGCAATGACAACACTGGTTAAAAAGCGGGTGTCTGTATCACGAATACGGACAAATGACGTGAATACATCTACAATGTTCTGAAAGAAATCGTTTTTATTTTTATTGGCATAAAAAAGGTGGGAAATAAACAATAAAAAACAAATTGAAAAAATCTTGTTGATCAATTCTGAACCGAGAGAGAGCTTTAGGATACACTATGTTCAATGTTCTTCCATTTGGGGCTAGAATGTGAAGATTTTCAGATTTTCCAATTCCTAAAAAACTTACATACAGCTGACCGGAAAATGTGGCAAAATTCGTCCGCTATAAGTTGTGATAAATTAACCTGTAAAAACTACAGAGGCATCTCTCTCCTCGGCACCAGCTATAAAACCTTCGCAATCCTTGTGAAACAAAAGCTAGAACCTATGGCGGAAGGCCTTATAGGAATTTTAGGACAAAGAGGTCAACATCGGACCAGCTACTGACCTTAAAGCAAATTCTGGAAAAAACCTGAGAAAGGAATGTGGATTTACACCAGATATTTGTTGACTTTCAACAGGCATATGACTCAATAAACAGAGAGAGAGACTGTACGAGATATTATCGGAATTTGGAGTCCCGTCAAAGCTTATACGACTGGTCAAAAGCGCAACAAATGGCTCACTGGCGAAATTAAGGATCCAAAATGCAGTAACAGAGGAGTTCGAAGTGCGACAAGGTCTTAGACAAGGAATGTGATCATAGATTCGTTTTTTGCTACCTTAAAAACCCCTAGATACCCACTTTCATTGGAGTCGGAAGACAGTTGGCAAAATTGGCCGCCATTTTGAATTTATAAGTTTTGACCACAAATTCGTTATTTACGATCTTAAAAACCCCTAGAACCCACTTTCATTAAAATCGAAACACAATTTGCAAATTCAATTATATTTGCCCGGCCATTTTAAATTTTGAAAATCGGCCTTCGAGCGCCATCATGGGAGACATCCACACACTTTTATTGGAATCGGAAAACACAACTGATAAAATTTGCCCGCCATATTGGCGCAGACGTTTTGAATTTATAAGTTCTGATCATAAATTTGTTATTTGCTACCTTAAAAAACCCCACCTACCGATTTTCATTGTAATCGGAACACAATTGGCAAATTCGTCGGCCATATTGGCGCAGCCATTTTGAATTTATAAGTTTTGTCCACAAATTTGTTATTTACGACCTGGGCGTATTTGGGCGGCCATTTTGAATTTGGATCATATTACGGCGACCATTTTGAATTTCATTTTGAAAGTAAACAATAAAATTCTTTGATTCTTCGTCTACGTCATCGTATATAGTTTTTTTTGATATAAACAATAGTTTTTGAGCTGCAACTCAAAACTGTATGCCAAAATTTCATTATCATCGGTTTTTTGTCATTGCAGTAAACTTCCAGACTAGCCAAAAAAAAAATTTCTGAAAAATCGGTCCTGTGCTGCACGAGAAAATTGCATAAACGACAATTTTTTATGCATTTTGAGTGCATGCTACACTATTTTTTTAATTTCTCCAGTTCTGTTGGTCGTAGAAATACTCGTGAATGAATAGACTATCGAACTGATTCTGTATAAATACTTTAAAAATGAATCCTAACCTCAAAAAACCAAAATGTATGAAATTTTGTTTTATTTTACTAAACATGCAATAAATAACGGGAAAAAAGTCGGATTTTGATAAAAATTAGAAAAAAGATGTATTTTGATGCTATAAATACGTGGTTGAAATTCCAAAAAAAAATTTCGATTTTTACGGCAACAATTGGCACTTTTCGAAAATTTTTAAAATTGCTGCCATTTTATGCCAAATCATCGTACGGTAAGATTTTTTTTTAAATTGTATTTTTACGTACTCTCTTGTGAGCATACGCAATACTTCGTTACTTTATTTAAAATTCCCATTTTAGGACTTTGAAAAACTTAAAAAATTTCAATTTTTCAATTTTTTGCCTTTTTTTCATAGTTGGCCAAAGGCAAAAAATTGAAAATTGAAATTTTTTAGATATAGATTTAATTGAATTCGTGTTTCGGTCAATCTTGGAATGTTGGTTCCTTTATGTTCCCTTCGCACTTTGAATCGCCCAAAAAATTCTGAAGTAATTTTAGGCTAGGTTCACATGACATTGTACCTACTGCACGTTTTTTTGTGGGATAAATCTTACCGAATAAGTAGTGGCGCATACATTGAGTATAGAACGAACTTTTAACGTATTCCGTCTGCAGTAGCGCATATTATAACATTTAACTGGGACTATTCGTTTTTTACACGAATAAAAATGTATCGTGTGAACAGACCGCAGTTTGTACGGTAAAAATCGAACACTGCTAAAAACGTGCAGTACAATGCCGTGTGAACCTAGCCTTACCTCACCAATGAATAGCCGACGTGCGTTGATATTTTTGAGTACATCGGTCACTACTAAGTGCAGTCGATGATTAAAACAATGTACACGATTCTAGTGATTTTGTATCAGTGTGTGTGTGCGTACGTATGTGGTAATTTTTTCCGGCACGAAATCGCACGAACCATAAAAGATATCGAAGCGTATTAACGATGTCGAAGCGTATTAACGATGAAGCGTATAAAAGATGTCGTTCGAAGCGTATTAACGGAAATATGGTCAGAAAAGTTTTTCATAAAATTCGGTTGAGTCGTTGTTTTGGTATAACGACTTATGTGATTTTCGTACCTGCAGAATACCGCGCGAACCAAATAATATACGGACTTCGTTGAGGTGCCGATCGACGCGTATTAACGAATATATAATCTGAGAAGATTTTCATAAAATTCGGTCGAGCCTTTTTTTTTGTTTAAATGACGTCCGTGATTTTACCGACTTCGTTGAGGTGTCGTACGAAGCATATTAACGGAAATATGATCTGAATAGATTTTCATAAAATTCGGTCTATCCTTTCTTTGTTTAAACGACGTATGTGATTTTTGTACCTGCACGATATCGCGCGAATCAAAAAATATGTCGACTTCGTTGAAGTGTCGTTCGAAGTGTATTAAAGGAAATATGATCTGAAAATACTTTAAGAAAATTCGGCCGAGCGGTTTTTTGTTTAAACGACTTACGTGTTTTTTTTGTATCTGCACGATATCGTGCAAACCAAAAATGATGTCGTCTTCTTTGAGGTTCCGGTCGAAGCATGTGAACGAAAATATGCTCTGAAAAAAATTTCATAACATTCGGTCGGGCCCCTGATTCAGCATTCATCATAATGGCAAGTTGATCGTGTAGACCGAAAGGGTTAAACCCACAACCCAACTAGTTTTATTTCCGCATTTGACCTAACCTCAAATGTCAAATTGCAAGCTCACACAACACACATCAAGGAATGCGAAAAAAGTGACTATAACTCTCGAACTACATACAATCTAACGCGATTTGTGAATAATGACCGAAACTTTTTTTAACACTTTAAATATTTTATTTTAAAGTAAAGAGTAGCTCCGGCAGTAAACATATAATCAATATATTTTACCCATAGCATTAACTTAATACATATTGCATACTTCGGGTTAATTTTTCCATTATGCTTTTATACAGCGTAAAGTCCGTGGTGTGGATGAATGAATAGGTTACTTGGGTATGCAAAAACATTAAAGTGACCTAGATGATGAGAGCAGAAGTTTGTTAAGTACTTGACTGTATGGAACCAACACAGTCTAGTCAATTGGATTACCTCGTTCTACATGTAACTCCAAACGAAACTCACTATAAAGTCCATGAATAATAAAGCAACATGGGAGCGATTTAAAACCAACCTTTCCGAGGGTAGCCATTTCAATGGAAAAATTTTCCGTAGATAATCGCATTCTTTTGTTATTATATGTATACTGTTGACGCATAGACTCGTACATTTGCTGTTAACGTTTTTCTGAACAACCCCTCATCTACTCGCCAATAAAAAACAAAAGCAGGTAAAGGTATCTTCCAGCGGTCCTTCTTACAATAGAATGCGGCATTTCCCGCATTTCAGTATAGTACAACAGTAGTTATAAAATTTATAGTAGATTGAGTGAAAAGCCTTCCAAATTGCGATAACAGATGTTTTGTAAAGAAATTTCAATTTCCTAGCATTGTTCTCCTATTCTCTCCTTTTTTATTTTTGCTAGATAAGCCCATTGGCTGCTATGGTATGTCAGTCGGTACGTGGCACCTACACCTCCTCCGGGTGGATAAATGGAAAACGGGGTCGAAATCGGTGGATGGATTCTGACGGCAACAAATGTGCTCATTTTGATTGTTTTGCAGGATATTACGGCGTTATTGTTTCCCTAGAAAGAGAGAGAGCTTTCCCTTGATATTCGTCAAAGGAGCAAATATCTGGCAGCTATATTGGGGCAAGACATTTTCCAACTATTGTGTTTTGTCATTTGTTCGCCCTCGTCCCAGGATTGATGAAATTTTTGATTGCCTTCTGTTGTCTACTGTTACGTAACGTTTTTGTCGCGAAGGCGAGGTTTTCGTTTGTCAAAATAGCGATAAAAATCAAATTATATCTATTTTGAGACGTGCTGCTGTGGAAATATTCTTTTGCACGACTCATTATTTTGGAGTTTTTCTAGGAGAAAGGCAACGATTTTAGAAATTTAATTAAATCTGTAGTGTTTAAATATCTCTTCAAGTAGCTTGTGCTCGTTAGATAATAATACCAAGCTCTGATTGCCTTTTAAGTATTTTTTAAGCACCCTGTTCGTTTCGTGACCATACAGAACTCGATTACTAACCGTCTATCTTTATAGTGCGTTGTAACTACTAAACGGATCTTTAGTTGCAGAATAAATAGAAGTATTAATAGAGGTTTTTAGTTAGTAAGTAAACCTGTATTGTCACAGGCTTTCTGGCCATATGATAGACCGCAATTATTGGCAGTAAATTCAGTTGCAGGAAAGTAAATTAGAAAGATGTAAAATTCTTCCGGTAGGGGAGCTGGCACTTGAAAAATCGTGTCGTCCCAACCTTCTGTCGTTTGGTATTTAAACTTTTCAAGTAATTTCAAGCATTTTTTATAATATGAAATTTTTTCGGAAGTGGACCCATCTCGAGTTAGAGGGTTTGGGCGGGCGTAAAAATGGGATTAAAATTGAAAAAAATTTCTGGCGCTGCGTATGTACGTTCTGTTAGGGCTAAATAACCCTTAGATATGTGTGGCAGAAATTTTTGACCATTTTCTGGGGTGTGGGGGGGGGGGGGGTGAAATGGCAACTTCAGCTAGGGGTGGCTTGGAGAGGGTGCAAATGGTCCAAAATTTCTGCCACTAGTATTTAACGGTTATTTAGCCCTAACAGAACCTACATACGCAGCGGCAGAACATTTTTTACATTTTAACCCCTTTTTTACTCCCCCAAATTCGAGATGGGTCCACTTCCCGCAAAAATGTCATATTATAAAGAATGCTTGAAACTACTTGAAAAGTTTATATACCAAACGGCACAAGGTTGGAACTAGAGCATCACGAGACCGAGACAAGACGAGATTTTTAAGACTTTCGTCCCGATCTCGGTAAGTCTCGACCATTTCGAGACTCGTCTCGACTCTCGGCTGATCTTGCCCATCCTAATCTCATCTCGTCTCGTCTCGTCTCTCGGGGCGAATATAAATTTATGAGCCCATCACGGCTATTATTCTTATAGACTCAACCTATACGTAACCGGCGAGAGAAAACAAGAGGCAATGTGCATGTGCATAAGAACCACATCCCAGCTCTGGAAATAAGGCCGTACGCGCTTCATCAGATACTTTATTTTACCAGACTTGTTTGCTATTATTTTGCCGACGAGATCTCGAGCGACTAATCTCGTCTCGACGAGAATAATGTTTGTCGAGACCGAACTTTACTCTCGTCTCGTTTCTCGAGTCGAGACCTAGACGAGACTCTCGAATTTGTCGAGATCTCGTGATGCTCTACTTGGGACGATACAATTTTTTCAAGTGCCTCCTCCCCTACTAAATGGCTTTTTGCAAGTACTACAAAATGTTGCTTGAGTTTGCATCATACCAGGAGTCAATCCTTAGGTGCATCAGATGACTATCCACATGTGGGTATTCTTTTAAAAATTGGACGAATTTCAGCTAAAGTGACCCCGTCATTTTTGTTTTGCTTAATTTTAGTAATAGCTCTACAAAACGCGATCCGATCCTGGCCTCTCGCAACTGTTCTCTCGACGGATCCCGATTTTGAGCTGATGTCAACGAGTTTGGCATCCTTAAGCTCTGGTCGTCCTGGTCTACGCCTGCCTGCCGGAGGAGGCTGGGTCTCCCTCGCTGTCGCACCCCATATATCTTACCGCAGGAAATTCCTAAACAGGTTCCTCTTCGCTCGTACGAGCTAGATGCCTCTGCCCACCGGACCCTCCGAGCTTTATTTTCTTCACATACTTGTCGCGAAAGCACTCGTAGATCTCGTCGTTGCACAGCCTCTGGAATCATCCTTCCTACATAAGGGGCCAACAATTATTTGAAAAATTATCCTAGTATCGAACACTGCTAAGCATCCAAGTCTCGGATGGACAGAATACTGGTAAGACCCATCGTCTTATACTGCAGCAGTTTGGCTGTCACGGTTAGATGCTTGGATTACAGAAGAGCCTTGACAGACCATAGGAGGCTTGGTTGGGTTTTAGCAGCCGCGATCGTATTTTTGGTTCCATGTTAAGGGCAGCTGCTGGATTGATCCAAAGTAGGTGAAAAATTTGGTGGACTTGTAGAAGATTGTGCTCCTTGCTATGATCCCCCATCGCTTTCTCCAACGCCAGATTGAGAAGGAAGGCAAGCCAGACCATCACCTTGTCGGAGTCCGTTATAGATGTTGCCTTGTCACAATGGTTATGGTCATCCTACATAATCGTGTCAGGTTATTGGCAATGCCAGTGAAACTTCGCTCCCGGTTTAAGTTGTGCTTAATGATTTTTTATTTGCGTACATAATTAACCAATTCCCAATTGTGTGTGCGAAGCTGCTTTGATAAGGTCCATTTCATTTGGATTAGATGGAGCTCCAAGGTTGAGCTCTGGAATAGTAAGGGAAAGTGGGGAATCGTGGGCCAGGTTTTTATTTTGCTCGATATATTTAACAAATATCAGAAAATTTGGAAATTGTGAAATGGTATGGTATTCTACGTGTACAAACGCAACTTTTGACCATTACAGATTTTTTTTTCTTAAGTTTTGGTTGTTTGCAAAAATCGATGTTTTCTAGATTTCAAAAAATGGTCGGAATCGTGGGACAGCTCCATTTTAAGTCAAAACCAAACAATTACGATGCAAAACTTTATTGAATAGCTGGAAATGACAAATGAAGTAATTTTAATTGAGAAAATGAAAAAAATGGTGATGCACGATCAATCAGATATGCAATTTGGGCACGTGAACGTGTTGGCGGAGGTATCAACACATTTTGGATGTACATCTCGACCACATTCAATGCATTTTGTTGAATTGTTTTTGGTCAATTTCTTCGGCATTGATTCTAGGCAAAGTATGCAGAAGTCCACAACACCGTCATCGTCTGAAGAATCACGTCGTGCTGATTGTGTTCGCGTTTTGCGCTTTTTGGTGCAGGTGCCTGTTTTGCTTCATTTTATTTTCCCTTTCCTGGCTTTTTGCGCTTGATTTCAGCCTTCTGGCGCAATTCAGTGACAGTCGATGTTAAAATGGCGCTCCTCATCGGCTTGCGACCACGATTGGACTTTTTAGCTGGTGTTCCTCGTTTTAGTGGGCCACATTGTCGCAACTTTTCTGTAAGTGAAGCAGAAGAGATGTTACCAGATGTGCTAGCCACTGCCAAAGACTCAGAAGTTGTGACTTCTTCATGCGCAGCCGTCTCGACATCAGCATTAGTGACAATAATGCCGCGTTGTTCATCCACAATCTCTTCATCACTGCCACTGCATTGACCCTCACCACTTACTTCAGAAGCAGTCAAATCAACTTCAGTAAACACGTTCTCATCGAATGGAAAAATTCCGCATGTTTTCAAGCTGCTTTTTATGTTCTTTGGTGTGACGGCAATATCAAGACATTGGTCAACAATAAGTAGAACGTGGTGAAGATCGAAAAGTACACTGACCTTAGCTCGCTTCCAATCATCATGCTTCCATGCGTACATCACTTTAAACGGACCGAAAACGGAGACATATAACGGCTGCATCCGATGCGTACAATGCGGAGGGAAAGAGGGCATTGCGATGTCATGAACAAGGGCCTTTTAAATGACTTCAATGAACAAATGATTGTCCACCAGCAAAAGCGTGGGTGAGCCGGCACGAGCGCCTGAGAACTTAATGAAATGATCCGTATACTGCACAAATACCTCGGCTGTCATCCATCCGCTGCCATTCGCCACGCCTTCCGCGCCATGAGTTGCATGGGTCTTATATTTTGCTTTCAAGTTTTTGCGCGGAAAAATAAAAAACGGTGGAATCGAAAAACCACTTGCACTAACTGCCAACGCCATCGACACATTTGCTCCTCTCTCGGCTGATGTAGACGTGCCTATTCGTTTTTTGCCTTTTTGCGCAATAACTTTTACTTTTTGTTGGGAACATATTCCAAATTCGATGGACTTCAAACGATGTTGTATCGAGCACAGAACGAAAGTTGGAATTATTCACAGCCTACATTTTGAATAAAAAATCATGAACACACCATAACTGTATGAATGTGAAAACTGTTAAAACACACAATTCCCCACCAAAAGTGGCTCATGATTCCCCACAAGCTATTGTTTGCAACATGGCGCCGTGTGAGTGACTTGTTGAAATGGCATGCAAAATTCCTTTTGTATGTTGACAGGCCAAGCTCCAACGATAATAATTAGCATATTTACCTGTGTTGGTTCGTAGCGATACGTTCAAGACTGCTGTATATCAAGAACGCAGAAACACTTTTGCAGAATCTTTTTTCAGGCTAGTATCTTACAGACCAATTAGTACGCGTTCACTGGTCAACTACTAATGTGAAAATATGCTTAGGCTAAGAGACGACGTTGCCAGTTGTGTTGAACTGTCTATCTTGACATACTGCCGAAAGATGGCGGTGTCCCAGGATTCCCCATGGCCCACGATTCCCCACTTACCCCACTAATTTTGCGGCTTTATATCCAAAACATAATCTATGTGGCGAAGAAGTTCCTAGATTGAACTTAATGGGACATAGCACCTTCAAATTTCAATTTTTTTTTGATTTTTTAATGTAAATTTTTAAATGAAAACGTAGACATATCTTAATGAGACTTTGCACATATGTTTTATTAGTATTTAACTATACAAAAAAATATTTTTTTAATTTTTTTTGGTCCCCCGTCGCACAGTGGGGCAAATAGCACATTTTTTGGACAAAAGATAATTCCCAAGCCTGGAGTTAATGAAATTTTAAAAAAAAAATTTTAAACTATTCGTTATAAAATTGCCTTTAATTCTATCGAGCCCGAATTTTGAAATTTCAAAATTAAAGATGGCTAATCCAATATGGCGGACATAAATTTTGTAATTAAATTAAAATTTTATCAAAAAATTCTTTAATATTATTGAAATTAATTATTATTAATTAATTTTTAGGTTCCAAAAAAACCACCCAAGTAACAATTTTTTATAATTTTCAAGAATCTTTTGCTAAAATTTTAATTTACTTACAAAATTTATGTCCGCCATATTGGATTAGGATTAGCCATCTTTAATTTTGAAATTTCAAAATTCGGGCTCGCTAGAATTAAAGGCAATTTTATAACGAATAGTTTAAAAAATAGTTTTTTTAAGTTTCATTAACTCCAGGCTTGGGAATTATCGTTTGTCCAAAAAATGTGCTATTTGCCCCACTGTGCGTCGTCTGCTAGAATTTTTTCAAAAAAACACCAAAAAATCACGGTAGGTAGGATTTATGCTCTCAGAAAACTCTGACACAAAAACAAAAACAGGGTTTTAATCAGCATCAAAGCCGCTATAAAATGAAATAAAAGAAAAAATTTGGTTGAAAAATAACAAAATGGCGGCGTTTTTTCAAAAATCGAAATTCAATCTACGATGCCTTTCACTTTTATTTATATTATTATAAAAATTTTCTTAAAGGTTTATTCTAACAAATTCTACCAAAAAAACTTTTACATTTTTGAAAATTTGTAGGTGCTATGTCCCCTTAAGATTTGTTAATATAATCTCCAACAAAAATAATTGAAATAAAATTTTTTAAGATTGTGTTTTATGATCCAAGCAATATTTTATAGAACAGAAACATATGGTGTATGTTTTTTTGGAATTTTTCAAAAAGTTTTTATTTTTGCATTTAATAACAGAACGCTTTAAATACCGAAACTACTAAAACATTGCTACATCCATACTATGTACTAATATCATAAAGCTCTTACTAACAAAACAAAATTAAGAATTTAGTAAATAAGTTTCTATAAACCTTAAATTGTTTTTGAATATATTACATGAAATGAATAGGTTTCAAAATGATGCAGTCCAAATTTTACCTCACAATGTGCATTTGTTAATTAACAATTGGACAAAATACAATAAGTTAAATATCTCGAGTTCACGTTAACAAATATTCAATTTATTTTTTTAAATTAAAGGTCCCAAAACTCTCGACCAGATCTGATAAAACATTTTAAATTTATTTTTCAAAATGGCCGAAAAAATGCAATTGTTGTTATTTGAGTTATAAACAAATGAATAAAAAGTAACGAAAATTACAATAAAAAATTTTCTTTTTAATTGCTTTCGAAAGCTGGCGTCGATATCTACATTTTGAAAACAAAAATTTTCATTTTGGACTTAATGGCATGAAATGGCGGGCATTTCAAATTTTAGATAACAAATGCATTTTTGGCGGATGGGTTCAATATTTTGACACCAACTTTTCAGAGTCTTTTTATAATATCTGAAAGTTTGATGCAAATTGGTCTAGTTGACGGCCTTGGGCACTAAAATGAAAAAAATACTGTTTTTTTCTCGTTTTTTCAATTTTGTAGGTTATGTACGTACTTCAAAGACTTGAAACCAACCAGCATTTATTGGCATTTTTATTACGAAGAGACTGGTATTTAGTTTGCCCCGATCCGACTTATAGAACCGGAGTAATTCACATTTTAAGCTCGAAAAACACGGTAAAAAAACTTTAATTGTTTATAACAAAAGTAGCACAAGGCTCACGAGGTTCAAAACTTAAGAATATACTCCTGGTGATACTCCAAACAGGATAAAATCATAATCTTGCTGTTACCAGACTATACCTATCTTTTCATTTTTTTGGCCTTTTTTTACTGCACTATAACAACTTAACTTAATAAAAAAAACTCGAAATATTTTTAAAAAATTTTAACTTAGGCGTATATTTATTACTTTCAGGAATGCTACGTGAAAGGAACGTTTCACCATAAAAAGGTAAGTTAATATACTATTTAACTTCTCTCTAGTGACACTTTTAGGCAAATATTTGTTGTCATGTTAGAAGTTTACCCGTAAAAATGTAGAATGTAAAATGGGAATAATTTCATGATTTTTCACATACTGCCGTCTCTTATCTCATGAATAATATAAGACCAGATGTGGCCTGGTTAAATTGATGCGGTAAAAACCACAAACAATGCTTAGAAAGTTTGAAACCCCTTTTTTCTCTAAATACGCTCCCAGAATAAGCAATTAACCTTTCCTCATATTATGAAATGTCTAGAATCTTAAAAAAACGTAATTAGGTGCTTGATTTGGGTACTCTATTTAGAATTGTGCCAGGAATATTAAAGTGACAACGGTATAAAAAGGGTCCAACTATGTATGTAGATCAGGCCTTTTTCTTGACAAAATCCCTATCCCAACTATTTGCCATTTCCTCGTTGGCCTTCTTATGCAAGGAAACCATTTAGATAAAATTTCAAGCAAACGATATGGATCTGGTTGATTGCAAGTTTACCTCAGTCAGTAGCTCTATACTCGTGTGCACCTTTTGTTGGCTTCTCGGCTCATCGAAGCCCCATGGCCAGTAATTGTCTTTTGAAATCGAGAAGGTAGACATAACGTCTGCAAAATGTATCGATTTCATTAATTTTCTTGGAACTTTTTGCTAAGTAGAAACCAAGAAACTAGGGGAAAGTCACTTCTCTTCTTATTTGCTCGATGCCATTAGGTTTAGGTTTAAACATACTTAAACAAGTTAGAATGCAACTCCTTTACAGGAAGTTTGTCTTATTAGTCGTCAAGGTTCTAAGGTTAATTTATTTTTTCTGATTTCCTTGTGCATTTGTGGGTTTCCTTAAGCCTTTTAGGAATATTTATGGAGACAATTGATAAATGATGTGTTGTTGTTAATCAGATAAAGTAGCCTAGGCTTATAGGTGCATATTTTCAAAAAAATAAAGTAATATACATTTTTAATGATCAAATGATTAATCCCCGCTAACGGGGGACGTTAGAACTTCTTTGGTGGTAAGGTTTTTTCGAGGTTACTAAAGCCAGGATTTTTTTTAATGGTGACAGCCTCAAATCAAATCAATCTCAAATACGATGAAGTTGTTTACTTTCGCATTTCGATAGGGATTTTGATGCAGGTGCAATAGTGAATTTTTGTGGTCTAACTTTAATAGGTGGCCGAAATGTTGTAGCTTCATGGACTCGTAAAAACAATATGTTTTATTACTTACAAACTTCTAAACATTAATCATTGTCAAACTGCGATTTTGCTTAAAAAATACAAAAACTAGTTGGGTTGTGGGTTTGAGCCTTTCGGTCCATACGACCAATTTCCCATCCGACTAGCATTTAAAGGGGGTGAAGATGGGGCCCCTATGAGGCTTGCCCCACTGCCTCATGTGGGCCCCATGTGGATTTCCCTATAGGGGCCACAAGGGGTATCTAACCCCTTACCACCCCATTAGGGAATTCCCCCGTGAGGAAAAAAGATTGCTGATTTAAATTTTTTTTGGGAAAATCAATTGAAATATATAAAAAAAAAAGCAAATTAAATCAAATTAGAAATATATTTTAATAATGAGATAAATTACATAGAGATTTATAAAGTAAAAAAAAATAACTTAATTCTAAATTATATTGGTTTAAAAAAAATATATAATCAGGTTTTTATAAGTTAAATTAGATTTTTTTTCAAAACCAAATTTAATGTTATCGTCATTTGTTGCATCGGCAGAATCACTTCATTGAGTACTTTTCGTATTAATTCTTTCTTATTAATTTCTTTAATTATGTTGGTATTACTTGAATTTAGATATATTTAATTTGAACTTTAAAAATCAAATTTGGGGTTTAAAAAATTGAATTTGAACTGGAAAATATTGGATTTGAACTTTACAAAATTTAATTTGACTTTTAAAAAATTGAATTTAATTTTAAAGATTTGAATTTTAGTTTGATAAAATTGGATTTCGTTTAAAACAAATTCAATTTGGTGTTTTGGAAAATCTAATTTGAACTTAAAAACCTATAATATAAATATGTATGTTTAAGCATGTAAACTAGCAATTAAATAAAAATGTTATAAACTATAAAAACGAAAACAAAAAAAAATGTATAAAAAAACCAAAGCCATCCAAACTAGTAGAATACTTCTATTCATTATCGCTATCGGCTTCATTTGGCTTTTTAGAACGAGCCGTTCGCCCACCGTCCCAGTATTTGCAAGTAAGTACGCAAAGCTGAACCTAGGGCATCGAGGATGTCTTGATCTGGAACATCTTCTCCTGGTTGCGAAAGGGCTTTTCTAACCGTTGCTAAAAATATATTCATTTATTGTATTTAATCATTATTTATTAACTTCCCAGTAGAAAGTTATTGTAATCTGTCCGAAAATCGGATTCGAAATTTTCAATGTATTTACACGTTTCAAGATCCCAATAGCATTTTAAGCAAAAATTTGAAAAGAAATATGTGTGTGTATGTGCGTACGTATGCAGTCATTTTTTCCTGCACGATCTCGCGCGAACCAAAAAAGAGGTCGACTTCGTTTTGGTGCCGTTCGAAGCGTAAGGACATATGAATTGAAATGATTTTCATAAAAATAGGTCGAGCCTTTTTTTAGTTTGAACGACTTAAGTGATTTTTGTACCAGCACGATTTCGCGAGAACCAAAAAAGATATCAACTTCGTTAAGGTGCCGTTCGAAGCGTATTAAAGGACATATGATCTGAAAAGATTTTCATAAAAATCGGTCGAACCGTTTTTTTGTTTGAACGACGTAAGCGATTTTTGTACCAGCACGATTTCGCTCGTCGTTATTCGAAAATCGATCGTCGTTATTTTGTTTGAACGAAGTTCGTGATTTTTGTACCTGCGAACCAAATATGATACCGACTTCGTTGAGGTGCCGATCGAAGTGTATTAACGAAGATATGATCTGAAAAATTATCATAACATTCGGTCAAGGCGTTTTTTGTGTTTAAATGAAGAGACTTCGGCAAGTGTGCCAAGTAACTTAAATTAATTAGTTTTGCTGCTGTCTAATATACTTGTTGGAATGAAACCCGTTCCAAATGACGTTAACTTTTATGGATTCGGCCGAGCAATAGCTTCACACACACTTCACGAATAGGTGATTTATCGTGACTAAGTATTTTGTAACGTAACGTCCGCATGAGTTGTTAAAGAATTAGCAGAGTGGTCCTTATTTTGGTAGATCGTAACTCCAATAGCTGCAACTAAATTTAACAATATACGTGCTAAATAAGTTTTGGATTAACAACATATTCTTCATTTTTAATACAAGTGTCAGTGTTAAAAGTAATACATTAATTTTGTTTACAACTTCGTCATCCTAATCTTGTAAATACGCACATATCATTTGACAACCTAACGAAAGTATTGATAAACAAATGTTAGGTATTATATATTATATATTGATTATTTTTTATTTATTATTAAAATATCCATTGATAATATTCCACATTCATAATACAGGGAAGTTGATCTTGTGGACCGAAACGGTCAAAACCACATCCCAACTAGTTTAATTCAGTAATTACCCTTTATAACTTTGAAAATAGTCGGAGCCAACATAAGTCCTACATCACGAGTTTGCCCTCAGCGCTAATTCCTGTCGAAATCTAGAAAATCGTTCCGATCTTAAACGTCTAAGCTCGCGATGTTTGATACTGTCCATTTTATGTTTTATTCAAATAATATACTTTTAAACAACAGTTAAATACTTAAACACTTAAATATCAAGACGTTTTTCACAGTTTAACAATAAAACCAAAGGTTAAAAGAAAAATTTTAAACAATAAAATACCATAACCCTTTTTGGACATGCCCCTCATTTGCCACATGGGGTCCTCATAGGGAACGTACGGGGAATTCCCCCTTCAGGCATGCTCCTCCTTTGCCACATGGGGCCCACACGCTGCATGAGGCATGCCCCTTTTAAATGCTAGCCGGGAAGTATGATGAATTTTTAATATTATAAATGGATATTTTAATAACAAAGCAATAATAATATCTAACAAAGAAAAGGAAGCATTTAAATCATTAAAATATGATGATTTATTTTTATCATTATTTTCTCTTGAAACAAAAAAAAACCGCTGGACCGAATGTTATGCAAATTTTTCGGATCATATTTTCGTTAATACACTTCGAAAGGTATTTTAACGAAGTCGATATAACACCCCTATTCCCATAGCCACCTCACTTTTTTCTTTCACCGCACATTTTTTGTCGCGTCACTTTTAAAATGATATTCTTATAGTCGAATGACAAGACAAAAAGTAAGTGAGATAAAATGTGACAAAACTAATTGAAAGATGGCAACTCAGTTCTACAGAAAGTAATTTAGAAAAGCAATTTAACTCAAAATACTGAAGTAATTTAGAAATATGAGCTCTATGGAATGTAGTTTAATAGCAAACAGGGAGAAAGGGAAGATTTAAGGCTTCTAGTAAAAAAACGAGTAACTATAAGGGATAAATTAAATCCTTTGGAGCTGCCATCGTTGACGTCAGCGAACATTTCATTTCTCTTAACAATTAATAGATTTGTTTCTCTTCAGATTTAGACAAAATTTCAGAATCGCAAAGAAACTGTTCTTATTTCTTCTTGAGATTTTAGAAAGCAATATGAAAAAAACAATTCACTCAACATCTGCTCTTCCAATATTAATTGGCCGCAGTGTTGTGCTTCTTTGCGGAAGGATCATACCAGAAAGGCCAGTGCAATGATTTCATTATGAGTCTATCACAGCCAACTCTACCAAAGGTACTCGGAGAGGTTTTCAATATTTTTGAGAGGGAACTTGGTCCCTTTGTAATAAAATTTCCTTCGACGTTTATAGAGATGGTGCACCCTAAAACTATTCAGCATCAGTGAACCATTTTCTTGTAAACTCTGCTTTATTTGGGCTATCAAATTTTCTCCTGCTTGTTATTTTAACTCGAGAATATAAGAATAATTTTAAATCATCCAAAATATTAAAAAAAAACAATTTTTCCAATCTTCGTCGCTTTTTATTTTAAAAAGATGTTCGCATCACCTAAAAATTTTCCGTGACAAAAAGTGACAATTATCCGTGAGAAATGCAACTATAAATGACTTCGGGAATGCCACGCTCTCACTTTTATGACAATTGTCACTCAGGTGGCTACGAGAATACGAAAACCGGTTTCTTACATTTCCCGATAGGTGACGTGACTATGGGAATAGGAGCCAAGATGTCAAAGATCGTGCATAAGGCGTGGTGAGGCGTCATAATATATTCTTGATTATCAACTCTACTGCGGACAACTAGACTTTCGGTGCATTCCCTGTATAGTATAAAGACGTAGCACCCTCTATCATTTAATTCCAAGCTCCCTCAATGGAATTCAGCTGTTTCAAAAGAACCCTGTAAAAACTACTAGATTAAGTTTTTAACCAGAAACAACAGAGGGTCTTCATCGATGACGTCATGGCTCTACCTGAAAAATGATAAGAATAGAGTATATTTAGCATAAATAAATATTCTTTCACGCTATAAGAAAACTAGTTGAATTTTACTAAAAACGCAACGCACTTTTCCATGGCCTAAGCCATACACTCCGCGACAAAAGTTTGACTTCAGGTAGGTAAATAAGAAGCAGGTAAGGTGGGGTGTATTGACCGTAATGTAATTAATTTTGTAGAATTCCGGGTTGATTTTATGAGGTATTGATGATTTGGTTACCAACTTTTACTAATTGTTCTAAGAAATACGGTACAATTTGTAAAAAATGGGAAAGAACCGTCGCGACAAAAGTTTGACTATCATATCTCTTCCGATTTTAAAACAAACAAACAAGGATATCTTGGGTTTTAAAAGCATAAAAGTTTGGTAAGATCATAATTAGATACGCTACTTAAATAGAGCTTTTTGAGCTCTAAAATTCGAATATTAAACAAAATATCACTCGACAAGGGAGGGATCTATTTATTTTGCTCGTCGGACCAAGCTTTTACAAGGCAAACTTAGCAATTTGTTATTGTCATCATAAATCCTATATGATTCCGACTTTTGACAAAAAAAAACTAAAAAGATGAAAAGTATGAATCTCTTTTTCCATACATATCGTTATTGGCAAAATGGTTAAGCTTACACAAATTGCAAAGACGAAAAGTAGATAGATTTATTTATTATTATTATTATTTATTTATTTATTATACTAGCTGGAACCCGTTGCCCCTCGCTGCACCCATCGACGCGAAATAAAGGAAGTAGTAAAACGTGTTCGAACAACGAAAAAGTTACAGATGGAATATTCCGTTGTGACAAATCAGCTTTGCCATTGGAACAGCACATTCCAGGTGCATTTTGAAATTTTAAATCATGACATTATTGCCACAATTTTTCCATTGGACCCACGGTGAGCTTGAAGTAAGTTTTTATGAGATCGAAAAGTAACCCGGATTTTTCTGTTGGACTGTGTTCTTTTACTTAAAAGAAGACATTTTGAATCAAAACTCAAACATTTAAGCGCCCCTTTTCGATTTTTGGCCCCCCCAAAAAAAACCCCCTAAAAAAAATCCGTTTTTGACTAATACCTCTTAAACAGTAAAGTGTTATCATAAAATAGTATTTACAAAGTTTGTAGATTATGCGATTATCTACAAAAGAGTATAGCGTACGAATTGCCGTTCATGAGATATCGCCTTTTTTTAAGATTTAAAATACTCATATGCACTCATTCGCGACGTGTATAAGGTCATCAGACGCTCAATAAATCTTTTGTTGGAATACGTGGCTAATATTTTCAGGGGTGATTCCTGGATGTATTTGGAGAAAAAAATTGTTCTAAAGAGGGGGGCTATCTCCACTATCCACTAAAATACAGGGTGATTACGAAAAAAAAATTTAATGTTTTTAAAATTTACTTAAACCTCAATTACTCCTAGACTAATTATCGTACAGCAACAAAATTGGGTTCATCTTTTAGGTAAATGTGTATTCTTTAATTTGATATAAAGGTC
This sequence comes from Thereva nobilitata, assembly GCA_963855945.1. Taxonomy (NCBI): domain Eukaryota; kingdom Metazoa; phylum Arthropoda; class Insecta; order Diptera; family Therevidae; genus Thereva; species Thereva nobilitata. Next base: position 85,887,066 of record OY979696.1, read on the forward strand.
AAAAAATTGAGTGACTCCGTTTAGAAGATAGGTAGGTTTAAGGTCGATTCGCACTATAAGGAACGTCAACGTCACGTCAAGGAACGGCAACGGCACGTCAAAATATTCTTCAATGAGTTTTATATTACGCGTTCACATATATAGGCAACGTCACTGACCGTCAACGTCACGGCACGTCAAGATTAGTTTGAAACTATATTTTGACGTGACGTGCCTTGGCGTGACTGATATGTATATTCTATTGAATGTGAACATAGTTACGGCAGCATTTCGAATTTTTCAAGTATTTATCTGTTTTTGTTCAAACTAATTTTAGTCTAGTCAATGGGGGGTGCTACACAGGAGACTAAGACGCACTGGTGAAACCGGTTTTATGGGAGAGAAACGTAGAAAAGAAAAGGGAAAATAGGCCATTTTCCCCTTTCTTTTTTACGTTTCTCTCCCATAAAACCGGTTTCACCAGTGCGTCTTAGTCTCCTGTGTAGCACCCCCCAATGAAGGTTTTTACTTCTTAGTCCTCAGCGTCAACTCCAATTTTGATGATTTTTTTTAAATGTTTGTTTTTATATATTATTTGAAATCAGAAACATTTCAATGTGCGCAATTAAATATTTATATTGTTTAAACAATGTAAACACAAATTATACATTAATTAATTTTTTTTACGATATTTATTAACTTTTAAAGTAAAGGGTTGAAAAATGTTGATTAGTTTTGATATTTCGACATTCTCAAATATTTATAAAAATTTATTTCATAGTCATCTTTTTGTAAATATCTTTTGTACTCATTTTTTCTTTTTTGTTGCTAAATTTAAATTTTCTTCTTCCTCATCCAAAATTAATGCAGTCAATGCTAACTTTTTATTATTAAATTTGGCATTCTAAATAACGATACGGAATACGACAATACTCGATCTAATTTTTTTTAGACTTAACGGCAAAATTCACGTAACGTTGACGGTTAAGTGCGAATCGACAGCAAAATTGACGTACCGTTGCCGTTCCTTGACGTGACGTTGACGTTCCGTATAGTGCGAATCGACCTTTAAAGTGTGAGCAAAATCCCAATATTCTTCGTTTTTCAGAATTTTGCCCATACTTTAAACCTACATATTTCTCCAATAATACTTCTCCAATAATCAATTAAAAAAAATGTTTAAATTTTATAGTCTCTAGTTCTGATAGAATTCGAGTCCATGTGAAATGAAACAATTATCTTTATTTTATTTTAAAATCTATAATAATTTAAAATTAAAAAAAGGATTTTACGAGGAAAACAAATTAAGATTATGAAAGGTATAAATTCAAAATTCAACTAACACAAACCGATCTTTGCAAAAGTATACGTGCAGGTTAAAAATTCATTTGGGTTCATGTTTTCCTTGTTATTATCAGCTTTGGATAATTATGTTTCTTTTAAATAAAAACAGACTAACAAATGCAACGACGTATTTAAGCAATCAGCGTTCTGAATCGCGAGTGAATAATTTATAAAGGAAATCTTTATAAAGGAAGTTTTTTTTTAAAAAAAAATCCAAGATATTACCGCAGGCCGTCGGTCTTAAAATTTCTTTTCCTTTTTGACTCGATTTGCCTTGAAGAATTTAAAATTGGTTAAAGCTCATAAAATGAAATTTTGTACATATATGAATTTAAAATCCAATAGGAAAAGTTCGTTGGGAATTTCTAATGATTTCGACTCCAGATTTCTCTTGAGGTAAATTTTTCTATACATGCCACACATAACCCAAGTTTCCGTACAAAGTCATATGCAAAAGTCACCCCATTTCAGTAACTGTTCGAGCTTGGTGAACATTTGTCTCAATGTCGCTGTTTATTTTGCTCTATTGACTTGAAAGTAGAAAGGGTTATTTAAGAAGTTTCTAAGCAATTGAAATTAAGACCTTCTATATATGTATTGTAGATTACTACGTAACCAACATTTAATCTTGAGGTGAGTTGTTTTTGTTAAAATTTGTTGTTTCGCATATATATAAAGAATCTCATTCTTTATTTAAAGCTGATTCAACTTAAAGTGGATTAAATTTTTACTTGAGGGAGTTCAAAATCCTTAGAGGAAAATCGAATTGAAAATATTTTGCCTTAGGTTTACATTTTTCTTATTACGCTTCAATTGATTTGATTCAAATATGGAAATTCTGTCATCGACCCAACCGTTTTTGGATGAGTAGACTTGACATATGAAAAGATAAAATACTTTTTTTTTATATATATCGACATTCTAAAGCAGAATAATTCCTCGTTATTGTGTGACAAACTTTTATAAGAGCTTCTATAAGGGTTCATTCACAAATAACCTCCTTGAACCACATAATCCTGTTATATTTTAGCTTTTAGTTATTATGAACCAAATGACATTTTTAATAACATATTTATACATTTACTAACTTAACATAACATCTAAATTAATTACAAACTACTTGTGAGTATTTTTAATCTGTATCATTTTCTGAACGAAGAAATATATATGTACAAGATATCGAGGTCGAAATTGTTAACTATCCACCAATGGAAAATATTTCAAGGCTTTGTGTTTATCTTGCGGTACTCTGAGAAGGTTGTGTACATAACCGTGGCAGAAGAAACATAATTAGCAAGTTCCATGCTGTTTGTTCATTGCTCTAGTGAAAATATTAATTAGAGGAAGTTGTAGCATTGATTTTCGTTAAAAGCAAACCGCAAGTTACTGTTATGCGCGAAACCGAATTAAGTTTGCAGTGTTGCACTTCTGCTTGTTAAACAAAAGCAATCAATTGGACAAAATATCGATTTTGTTAAATACACTCAAACTATTTTTTAAGGATACTTGCTTTAGAGGCTACCGCAACAAAATTTAACACTGCATTTAAAGCTCCAACTGAATTCATTTCTAGGATTGCGGAAAACTAAAATTAATTAAAAAAAAACTTGTCGGTAGTTTTGTTAGAGGATTTAAACAACCTCAACATAACGTAAGCTAAACTCCATGTTCTTCTTAACAACATCCGGAGTTAAAAGTAAAGATCGATCATGCAACGTACATACAATCTTAAAGTTTTCATATGCTATATAATATAATTAAACGGCATATATAATATAATTAAACGGCAAGCATTTATTTTGTGGCACCATTTTACAGAGTTTAAACACTCAAATTATATTAAAAACTATTTCAAAGTGTAGCCACAGTTGTATTTATACACGGCACAAAACAACGCCAAAAATTAGAAAATAATTTTACAATTATGTAATTCGCATATATGAAACGTACGCCATCTGTTACATTTAATTCCCATATGTGTATTTTATAAACAGAAGAGAAAAAAAAGATGGGCTGTATTTTTAAGTGAGTTTCAATAAAACGTTAAAAATTAAAAATTATTTTACATTTTATTCCTATACTAGCAAAAAACCGCGTGCGTTGCAACGCCCTTAAATAAAAAAAAGTTTTTGTGTGCACTGTCCGCGGTACGAAAAAAGTGAAAGAAACAAAAAACCTGGAAAAAATTATTTTGGGTACCTTTTATATGGTTAATTTCTATTGACAGCTTTTTTGACAGCTGTTATTAGTCAAAACCGGTTTTTAATATGATATTCGTATTCAGCGGTATCGAAAGCCTAAGGATACCAAGTTTCACATTGAACCGATGGAAATCAAGTGCCCAACGCTTGGTTGAACCTAAAAAAATGAAAACCCATGTTAAATCTCATTTAAAATTCAACCTGCATGGTAGACGGTTTATAATTTGGTTTTTCTCTTTTCGGTTAGACGTTACACTGCTCCCTTCTTACTTAGTGTTCGTTCCGAACACAGCTTCCGTCCCGTTCTTACCGATCGAACTTTTTGGAGGCGCTAGATGGCATCGTTTAACCTCGTGATGGCAATGGAGGATCCTTCCCTTTTCTTTGTAATTTTGGCGATTTACCTTTTATTAGTCGAGGATTTTTAGATACACTCGATCGCGTGGCAAACTTAACGACAAGAGGCGAAATGACCAAGACACACTATGTTCAATGTTCTTCCATTTGGAGCTAGGATGTGAAGATTCAGATTTCCCAACTATTGAACAACCTACATACAGCTGACAGGGAAATGACACTTATTTGCTCAAATTCGTCCGCCATATTGGCCCCGAAATTTTAAATTTATTAGTTTTGATCATAAATTCGTTATTTGCTACCTTAAAAACTCCCAGATACCGATTTTAATTGGAATCGGAATAAAATTGGCAAACTCGTCGGCCATGTTGGTGTGGCCATTTTGAATTTATAAGTTTTGATCATAAATTTGTTATTTGGAACCGTAAAAACCCCTAGATATCAACTTTAATTGGAATCGGACCACAATTGGCAAATTCGTCCGCCATATTGGAGCGGCCATTTATTTTTTATAAGTTTTAATCATAAATTCGTTATTTGCAACCTTAAAAACTCCTAGATATCCACTTTCATTAGAATCGGAATACAATTGGAAAATTTCGTCCGCGTCGGAATGGTAATCGGAACGCCATTGGCAAATTTGTCCGCCATATTGACGCTGCCATTTTGAATTTATAAGTTCGGATCATAAATTCGTTATTTGCTACCTTAAAACCCCCCAGATACAAATTTTCATGGAAATCGGAACACAACTGGCAAATTTGTGTGGCCATTTTGAATTTCGATCATATTTCGGCGGCCATTTTGAATTTAGAAGTTCTAATCAAACATTCGTTATTTACTACCTCAAAAAACCCCAGATACCGATTTTCATTGGAATCGGAACACAATTGACAAATTCGTCGGCCATATTGGCGCGGCCATTTTGAATTTATAAATTTTGACCACAAATTCGTTATTAGCGACCTTAAAAACCCCTACATAGTGATAGTGATAGTGTAATTTGGAGATTTGAAGTCCCATTCAGGGGAAATCGGCTCTCAATATATCAAGAAACAAATCAACCAGGAAAGCTTTCATTTTGCGTTTTGAATCTTTTTCTCGTACCCTTCGCAAGCATTTTTCAAATCGAGAATGGTCCGAGAAAGCGAGCCTCCGAGAAATTGTTTGCAAGGGTACGCCACCTCTGGGCAATATTGCAATTGTATGTATATGTATATATGTATGTATATTGCTGCCAGTAGAGTTCGTTCATTTGATGGATTACGATTTTATATCACTCAAATAGCAGAACAGGGACTTCTGTCAAATGATGATAGAAATTACACTAAAAATGTTGTATACAGAGACGTACTTGATTCTAAGCTGTTTTAAATGTAATGTGTACAATAAAATGTAATATGTGACATTAAGAGATAATAAAAGTTGGTTTTTTGGCATTGCTTTTTCCATCTATAAAAAATTTGTTTCATTTTTCAATTTTGTTTTATTGTTTTGGAAAAATTTCAAAAAGATTTAAATTTAAAAAAAAGGTATAGAAAATGGCCCTCGAATTTCGAGTGCTGGGTCCAACTAGCATAAATTAATCTATAAAACCTGAGATGCCTGGTTAAATGACATGGGCAGTCCCTTGTATGGGTCGGGGTTCTTAGGCCCGTATTCTTAGTCGGTTCTTATTGCAAAGTTTGCCTTAAGTACGTGCTTAAGGTGTCGTTTCGATTCACAGTCACAACTTAAGCACTTTCTTAAGTATATGCTCAATCCTGAACTTAGTCAAGCAATAGTATTCACAGTTGATGCTTAAGCAAATTATATATTCACAGTCTTATAAGACGATCTTATTTACCCCAAATAGGACCGTAGTGGTCTTAAAATGAAGCTATTTTTCAAGTCGTCTCCAAGGGTGACTTAAGAAATTCCTTTGATTTTTTAATAAAAGTGTGAAAAATGAATTTGTTTGGGTCATGGTAGACATAACCATAGATTTTTGCGTGACCGACAAAATCCTTTCGAATTTTACGACAATAATAAAATTAAAAAGCAGTTTAGATTCAAGAAAGATTCCGTGCGCTACGGTATCCTGCCAAAAATTCATGAGGGATTAGCTCAAATAAATAATCGGGGTTTACTTATTGCACCAGAATTTCAGCTGCTTGTATGTTGCAACAGCAAGTTTTCAGGTAATAAGAGATTTTTCATTACAATTTTATACTACTCAACTTTAACAACTTGTCATAAATCATTGTATCGAAAAATTTTTTTAGTTACCTATTGACGACATAATGCAAATTTCTCAGCCAACCTTTTCGAGAATCGTATTTCGAATTAGTTGTTTGCTTGCAAGTTGAATTAGTGAGTATTGTATATGAAATTCGCGAGGGATCCTGGTGCTCTAAATAAACATCGACAAATGTGTAATGAGCTTGGAAGAGGTGAAACCATAGGTTTACCTGGAGTTGACGGAGCTCACGAATTTTGTCGGTCACGCAAAGATCTACGGATATGTCTACCATTATCCTCTTCATCATCATCAACGTCACTAATATCTTCAATGTCACTAACCGACGATTTGTTATTTGTTCACACTTTTATTAAAAAATCATCAATAAAAGGAATTTCTTAAGTTGCCTTGAAGACGACAAAATAAAATATATGGAATTACTGGAAAATAAAATGGGAAATGCTCAACCATTTCCTTAAATAAGAAAGTCCCAATCAGCAATTGCTTAAAAAAGTTCACCTCAAGACATGACTGTGAATAGATGATATTTTAAGTATGACTCATGTAAATAAGGCACACTTATTCAAGAAATTCTTGAGTCGATTCTCAAGAAACGATTGTGAATACCGCACTTAAAGCTTCTTTTTCTAGTGCTAGTTCGCCCGTTGCTTATTTTAGGTTTATGTATATCTTCTAGTACGTCATCCACCCACCTATTTTTTGTACGCTTGTTTTTCTTGTTGGTTTGTTGAAAATTCTGCCTGTTCCGTCCTTTGATAAACCTAAAAATGAATATAAAAACTGTCAACAAAAATTCAATCACATTTCGCAAAAATACTTACCTGCCACTACCAGAGGAGGGGAAACAAATCCACTCCACAGATCGAAATTCTCCTCCTAAGTTAATCCCACCACACTGCAAACCCCAGAATATTTTTTCCGTGTGAATTTAACACACTGCACACTTCATAAGCGTGTAAATTCGGCTAATCGTGTTAAAATAAAGCGTTTTAGGAAGAAACCGTGTTAAAATAATGCAGATAAAAATACCTACGTGTAAAAATCACACACGTTCAGCGCATAATATTTTTTACACGCTAAAGAAATTGTAACGTTTTATCGTTTTACGTCGTAAACACATTATGTGTCATTTCACACACTTCACTATATTAACACGCATGAGACGATAACTTAAAGGAAAGTTAGACAGTTGTAATTCATTATTTATATGCTCAATGACCAGAGAGCTTCTCGACCTCTCTTTACAGTCAGTAGTGGTGGGCGAAATGGCTCTTTTCAGTGAACTGGTTCGTTTGGCTCCGCTCACTAAAAAGAACCATTCAAAAGATCCGTTCATTCGGTTCATTTGGCTCATTTGTCGTAAATTTGGTGAAAACTTCAAAACATGGAGTGCTCTTAAATACAATTACAAACACACATACAGTTCAATACAAAACTAGACAAACTAGACTACGTTTGAAAAAATTTGTTACTGATAAGAATTAATGAATTTCCTAATAAAATCAAACTTCCAGTTCGAACTAATTGACTCCCCTTAACCCTTTGAGTACCGGAGGTTTTTTCCATGCATATGCGAAAAATACCGGGTTTTTTTTTTTAATGTGAAAGTCAAAGTGGACGGCTGCTGATGGGCTTTGATTAGACGAACAAAAAATCGTATGGGTGGGTGGGTGGAGTCGCAACTGTTTAGCCGCTAGGGCGTTTTCAATTTTTTTGTTCGAGTTTTACATATCATATCACAGTTTTGAAACCGTATAACTTATTTACATGAATAAGGTAGCAGTGTACGCAGAATACTCCCACCTATTTACAATACCCGCCAAACCTGCACCCACCACCCCCACTCATAAGATTTTTTGGTCGCCTATCCATAACCTATCCACAACCGTAGACTTGTAACTTTAGTAAATACACGTCTGTATAACACATAATTCTTCATAAAATACAGAATCTCGTGTGATTTAATACGTCATTAGCACTAGTCAGTAAGTAAACTGGGTTCTATTTAATTTAGGAACACAGCCCGAATTATTCTTACTGCGCAAAAATGGTTATTTTCTCAGTTTATTGAGAAAAATTTAAGAGGAGCGCGATAGCGCTTCCGGGTTTTTTCGCATATGCATGAAGGAGCGCAATCGCGCTCCCCGGTATTCAAAGGGTTGATATACTATATTCTATTCAAATAAATTAAAAACAATCTCGTCTTAAAATCTCTTTTCCGTTACATTTTATAAATAATCCTCCTACACTCGAATAATACGAGTGAAATTCTAATTAGAACTCTTCCTAAATCTTAAATGTTCTTCATAAAACTTTTTAACTCTCATCTATTTTAAAATGTCTATTTCCAATTGGAATTGCTTCGAGAGAAATTGCAACTCACATCTTACATATCATCAATACAAGCAAAACAAGTTCTCTGAGAAATATATCGCACCCCTTATGTATTCATTGTGATTCAATCATTCGCTCTTTTTTCAGATCATTCAAAAGTTCAGGTCATTTCATCAGAGACCCGTACATTTGGTTCTTCGTTCATGGTTCATAACACAGTTCAGTATCACTGAATCAGTGCAGTAGCTTTGAACGAGTGAACGGAACATGTACTACTTAGTGAACCAGTTCATTTGGCTCAGTACACTGTTCCGTTCAGTACGAACGGATCATTCGCGAACGACACAGCACTAACAGTCAGTCGGTAACAGAAGGGCATCGAGACAAGTCGTTGCAGTTTACATCAAGTATTTTAAGCTTACGGTGACGATTTTTCTAAGTTTACTCCACGCAAAACGACGCAAAAAAGCTTCACTCAAAAGCTTCCAAGCAATACATATTTGGGGGGTTTTAAACACCCACATTAAGTGTTTTAAATTTACACACTTTTCGCGAGTTAAATATTAACACAAACGCGTAGAAAGTGACTACACGATTTTACACGCGAAATGTGTTTTAAAATCACACACTTGGGTTTGCAGTGCAGTCCTAAAATAAATAAAACAAACAAAAATTAATAAATATAAAAAACATAAATAAGAAAAATATGCTTACATCAAAGGCTGCTGTCAGACAGGGACAACAGCTGATTCCCATAGCACGAACCAGAAATTCAGATTGCTCCGAATCTAAGGCCGGGCCACCATTGAGACACAGGCGACACAGGCATGTGTCTCATGCTTTTTAAGGGAGAATCGCGAATTGCAACGCAAAGCAGGTGACACGAATACTGCACCAGTTCCAGGCTTCACGAAGGTCAAAATTTAAAAATGCAACACGGGAAAGAATAGATACTTTCCTCAAACCGTCTAACAAAACTGCTCTCCGATGTGCTTAAACAACTGTGTAACGAAGTTTTTTTCCGTGCTGCCTTGCTCTGCCTTTACTGCGTGACACAGCTCAATGTGTGCTAGCTAAGACCCCACCAAATTTATTGTTCCGAATGAAAAATAAATATCGACATACAGTCCGAATCAAATCAAATCACTTCCGATCTTACAAGCGTTTTGAGCCTTACCATACTGAGGTTTTTAAATGATTTCACAGTATTCTAAAGACCGCATTGATGTCTTCCTCTCATTACATAATGACGTACTGAGTCAATAAATCAAGCCCAGAAACCGACTAACACTTAAATTTCAGAAATATGTAGATAATATAAATATTGAGGCAAGAGAAGAACCCAGGTCAAATAGTAAAAGAAAGCAGATCAGAGACGTTTCTAATCCTTCAAATTTGAATGAAAATTGGAAAATAGTGAAAATTATTTTCCTTATTAAATGAACCCATCAAAAAGAGCATCTGTCTAAGAAAGTTTTTGAAGACTTGCTTGTTATTGTTATTGCTGAAATTTTTTTTCCTGCAATTTTTTAAATAATGACAATAAAAACTTGATAAAAAAAAAAGAAAAACCTTACGATTTGTCCATCTTTCACAGCCCAAATGACAGAAAACAAGAAAATAAGTATCAAGTCAAGGTCAAAAATTTTAATCGACTCATATTTATGCTTTTATCACAATAAGAAATTTGAAATTTATTACTCTTTCTGTGCTTGGTTAGTGTCTAAGCTTCAGAATTCTAGGATAGAACTGAACGGATAAATATCTTCTTCTCCTTTAGCGGGTCTACAACCGGGATCTGGTCCTGGCCTCTCGGAATTTGATGAATTTTGGCGGCAACCGGAGCATTTTTGGTTGAAACTAACACATCGCGCACGCCAGATGAAGTTTTTGAGATTCACGAACAACAACATATTGCATTTGTTAACCATTTTTATAAAATTACGTGAAATGTCGTGTTATTAGGGGTTTTCGAAGTCGCTGATTACGAATTTAATGTCAACTTGAAGGTTTGACATATGACAGCTGTCAAAAACGCTGTCAACGAACAACGCACGATCGTGAATCTCAAAAACTTCATCTGCGGTGCGCGATGTGTTAGTTTCAACCAAAAATGCTCCGGTTGCCGCCAAAATTCATCATTTGAATTGAACTTTAAGATAGGGGGGTGCACGTTTTTTCGACAATTTTTTGCCATTTTTGTCCCACCCTAATGTGCAACGTGGTGTGAATTGCGTCATACGGGTGATTCTTCTGTCGAGCTCCCGCGCCTGGTTGCGGCCTTTTATTATACAATAACTACGTTTTATAAGATACGGTATGAAATTTTCCAAGAAGAATGCAAAAACAAAAAAAACAAAACAATTAGAGATAAAAACAGTGTAAATTATTATAGTGTAGGACTGGTTATTGCACTGAAAGCCTGCCGTGAATAAACATAATTAGTGACGGTCCCTTGACCCAAGAATTAGTATATGAATATTGTGAAAAATCCAATTATATTTTTTATTTACTATCAATCTCGTCTATTTTGAATCACCCTATATATCCCCCGGCCCGCGGGCTCATAATGCATTTTCAAAGTAGCCCGCGATAACATTTGCGTTGGCCAGCCATGTCGTTGTCGTTCATTTAAATCTCCCTCTACACTATAAGACACCGTAGTAAATTGCGACCTTAGCGGTAAAATCATAGTTACTGTTGCCATGAAATACGCTCTTTCTGCGTCGCTCGCTACACTATTAATACACGAGGGACCATGGTTCTGCACCAAAAGCTTTGCTGCAAGTTTTGTGAAAATACGCGGAGCAACAGCGATGGAAGCAGCTTTTGTGTTGCAATGTGATATTTGTTCGTATTAGTGAGATGTCAAATTTTTTATTAAAAACAAAATTGAGGTTTTTTCGTTGTTATGAAATACTTTATTTAAAAAAATTCACTCACTCACTTTGAATTCTCAATAATTAAAACTTTTTTCTTATTATGTTATGTACAAATTTTGGCAAAATTTTACTGTTTGAAAGTTTTTTTTATCGCCAAAGCATATATTTCTTATTGGTGTGAATGCATGCTTTCCGTGTTCGCAGGCCAAAGGCAGGAGCACAAAAGTCTCCACCGGAGCACGAAACTCTTCACTTATTGCATCTCCGTACGCCTCCCTTGCCCGGAAAAAGGTTTTGCTCCGGAACCACGGTCCCTCGTGTACGAATGGCCTCAGGCAGGCTGCGGGCGCCTTGCAATTAATATTCCGTACTCGTATAACACGATTTTTCAACGCACGATTCATCAGTTCCTCCTTTAGGTTTCTCTATTCCTACCTATCCAACCCTAACTTATTACTAGACATTGCACCATGACGATTACAACATGATGGGGTGGTAGTGCAATGGGTACTTTCTGAGCATAGTTTTCTACCTAAAAAATAGTGCTTCATAAGGTGGCACACAATATACCCCTAGGAATTGAACTTTCCCATTTTCTAGTAAAATCTAAAAAGGATTCAGATTGTGAAGCTTAGAGCAACCAGAAATTAAAACTCGCATCGCATTACATCTGCATTATTAAAACACGTAAGCTTGACTGTAGCCTTAAATTAAAAAATGGTACTATAGATACTCATTAAATAATTCATTAGACAACTTTAACCCCATTTTAAAAGACACTGCTTTTAAAATTCATGACATATCCTTAATTTTAAATTCTTTCATATTTTCAGCCAATACCCATTTTGCTGATGGTTACAAGACCACTCCTCACTGTATTAAATAAAAATGACTAAAGAAGTAATTACAAAATGTTAAGTTTGCTTTAAATACCAATCGTAAAGGGAATGAACCTTTAGCGTGTCTGCTTCATATTTCTAAATAAGAATTCCCAATGAAATATTTCGGTCCTTGTTACTGAGCTACATTAAAAGCCAAGCTGATTATCTTTAAAGCTTCACTGGGTTATTACTTGAAAGAGACACATCTGAATATACAAGTATATTTTTATGTTTTCAAAACTAATAAAAAGCTAATTGGGATGTTGTATACATATTCGTATATGAATTAAAACGTCGTGCATATAGCTTAGCGAAAGCTTATTCCCCAAAGGAATGCCTTTTCGAGAACATAAAATTTTTGTGGACATGTTTTTTTTTACTGTTTTTAACGAATTGCCACCTTGGGAAAAGTATTCAGATCATAAACAACAAGGACAATTCAGAAATCCTAGATGCTACACATCCCTTTGGAAAATAAGAAGAGGAAATTTAAAAGGTTATCACCCCCAGTTTTAGTTCAGTTTTTCATTCAGCTGAGTCGCGAAATCTCACGTTTGCCCCGTCCTTGAGTAGAGAAGTGGCACTTGGGTGCGATATGTTGCTGATTGTCCTTAGTTTCATCTTCATCCCCTCTATGACACAGTACAGGCCCTAAGGCAATATCATTTTTTCAACCGCCTACCCGTCACCACCTGACATCTGCTATAAAACATCGCCAGTCATAACTACTGCAAAAGGGAACGAACGGCATATAGCAGCTCCTATATATCCTATATCAAAGTAGATATCACTTTTTCAACATGTTTGCTCGCTGTTTACACCATTTTTCCTGGTTTCGCCCTTTGCATGTTATCTGTCGTCAGAAAGTCGTAAGGTGTGACAATGGATTTGAATGTCACAATTGCAAGCTTGGCAATGTCGGACATATGTACATCATCCTGGTCGGTTTTTATTGCATATACATTTTATTTGCAGACATACCCAGATGATACATGCCCGACTCATCGTACGCCTACTGATCCTGAGGTTCTGCATTATTCAAAGGGACATTATGCCGCACCCGCTGGGTACTAACGGAATAACTTCTAAGGAGTTTTATTTTTATTTTTGGTAAGGAGGCTTCCCTGAATTTATATTAGGCTTTGGTTGACGTGCTCAATACAATGCTGGCTGTGTTTTATTCCAATATTTGGATATATCCAAATATCCCGGGAAACATGGTGAATATCAGTTTGGTATGCAAGGAAATTAAGCCTCCCGGATATTAGAGTTATTCAGCTAAATTTCGACTGGCTATAACTTTGTTATTTACTTTTCTGCCGTGTGCAAACATTGCCATCAAAATGAGACTTCAGTTAATGGGCCATCACACCATATTACCTTCAGGAACTTCTTTATCTCCTTTCATTAGTACACATTGCGTTCCCCTTTTGTGTGTACTCTACCATTGTAAAGAAGAAACAAAACTCAAGTAAATAAAGAAAGACAAGTTCTGAAATAAACCAACAACTGTCGGTGGTAGTTCAGCAGGCTTCTGTTTCCCTTTTACAGCCTGTAAAACCGAACACTGCGCTGGAATTTCTCGTTGTCGGTACTAATTTATAAATCAAAAATAGGCGAAGTCTGATGGTGATTTAGGGCACGACAGAATGTAGGATAATGAAGTAGCAGCCAACTGAGTTCGTGACTAAGACCAAAAGTAGTCGGTTTTCCCTTGATTACTTTTCTAAAAATATCTTTAGTAGTTGATAAAAGGAGGCTTGTTTCAGCTCTAATATAGTATAATCTCGTTAATGAGTGCGTTGGTTGACAGGAAGTGGATTTATATTATTTTTAAAAATGAAATTAAGAAATAAAGTAATTGTTGTCTTTTGGTGAGCCTCAGTATAGCCAAGCGTAAGCAAGAGATTATTCATGGATTGAAAATTACTTGGACTTAAAGGGTTTACCTATTCGAAGGTGTAACAAAATAGGTATTTAAAAGAATGCGGTTTATTGTTTTATAAATGATTCTCTTTTATTATGGTTTATCCAAAATCAAAAAATTCTTCGTTTAAGGGTTTTGTGAGAAAAATGCATTTAAAGGTTCACATTTAAAATTAAGATATAAAAATACAATTTAAATAAACTTTTGCCTATTGTGTTCCGATTCCATTGAAAATCGGTATCTGGGAGGTTTCAAGGTCAAAAATAACCAACTTAGGTGAAAATTTTCATTCAGCCAATGGCCATCCAGCTACAGCCCAAATCAAGCCTTGGCCTCCTCTAGGGCATTCCTCCAAGTTTGACGAGCATGTCTCCAGTTGCCCTCTGCGAGAGCTGTCACAGAGGCTATCCATCTCCTCCTGGGTCTGCCTAATGGTCTATTTCCCGAAATTTCAGCCACCATGTAGTCCAATAAATAGGTCGAAAAAAAAGGCCTTCGTAATGCGAAAAATACCGCGCTCGATTTTCTTGTACCAAATGATTTTATATATTTTTATAAGCTTAAATTCAAAATGGCCTCATCCCAAATGGCTAAACTTACTGTGAAGGGAAACGCGTTTAATTCTATATCTCAGAAACTATGCGTTTTAAGACAAAAATGTATATAACCTTTTTTGTGGATAAATAAGTGATTTAACTTTTTTGTATAGAATTTTTTTTTGTAAAGTCAATATCTACGGAGAAATAGTGCTTCAAACTTCACATATCACTTTCTTTGCACTATATTTCGGTAATGGTTAATTCTGTAAGAGAAAATCGCGTGAGACTTATAGAACACACGATTATCTATAATTTTTGTTATTATCATTTTTACGTAGGGCTAATATTGCACGAGTTATGGCGCTTTAAGTGTCGAAAGACGTAAATTCAAAAGTAGGTTTCTGCCAATATCTTTTTAATTACACGTTTTATTGCAAAACTGATTATATCGTTTTTTGTGTGCAATTTCATTGCCCACATTTTTTGTTTTAACTTTTTTCTGTAGAAAAGAAATTTCTCAATTATTTGTATGATTTATGTGTATTGTATATGAAACGTTAGGCGCTAAATAGCGGATAAGGTATAATTGCTAGAAAAAAAATTTTAAAGCAAAATTTTTACAGAATTTTATAACAAACATATTTGTTGGTATAACTTTACGTCGTAAATGAATAGTTGACGAGATATTTGTAAAAAAGAATTCTTAATAAACGTTTAAAGGTGTAATAAATCCATAAATATCAACTTTACAGAAAAAAGTTAAACTCGTGCATAACTCGTGCAATATTAGCCCTACGTAAAAAATGATAAAACAAAAATTATAGATAATCGTGTGTTCTATAAGTCTCACGCAAGACTTTTTCATATAGAATTAACCATAACCGAAATACAGGGTGTATACCGTTAAGTTTACAAAGCGGCCGTCTGTGGATAAGTTTTGGATAGACGAACAAAAAATCGTATAGGAGGGCGGTTGTGCGGGGTAAATCGTAAAGGTTTAGCAGCTAGGGCGTTTTGAAGTTGTTTTGGTAGAGGTTTACATAACACCCTGTAATTTTGTAACCCTATGAGCTATTTTCATGAATAAGGTGAAAAATCGAAAATACTGGAAAATGTTGTATATCAAATTAAACCAGTAGATATTAAAGCAGAACAAATTGCTGCAACTTTCAACTTTCTATGTTTTTGAGCTAGAGCAATTTAAAGATTTCAAAAATTGTCAAAATTATGGCTACAGAAAAAGTAAAAATTGCTGCAGTAATTGTTGGTTACTTGCTATTTCAAGAAACCAAAAAGAGACGATTGTGATCTTATATTTTGCCATTTATTGATTTATTGTGGTACTCTTTACCTATATTATTATTTTATAAATTAACACCGGAACTTTTCGCTGGCGCCCACCCTTTTTTACATTTCCAAAGGTAGGTTGTTTCCATATACTGGCTGGAGCAATGAAAACTTTACATTCAAAATTATTTTTTACTTTTTAGTTCATTTTAAAATAAAAGCGTATTTTTTAGTTTTTTTAAACTATATTTTTTATTTTCTACTTTTTAGTCTATTATATATGTTCCGCCATTTTGTAGTGACCGCAATATTAGATATAAAAAGTACAGCTTACTGTACTATACACGTCTTACATTTTTATTTGATAACCATACCGAGCGCGTTTTAAAGAAGAAGGTAAACCGCTCTTTTATGTTGGCCGGCATTTTGAATTTGGAAGGACGCAACGGAGCTAATAGTATTCTAATTGTCACACCCTTTCATTTGATACCAATACCGAGTGGGTTGTAAAGAAAAAGGTAGTCCGCCATTTTGTTTTGGCCGCCATTTTGAATTTTGAATGTCGCCACACAGCTAATTGTATTCTACCTGTCATGCCCTTTCATTTGATACCCAAGTCGGAAGGTCGGGGAATACAATAACAAAAATCAGCCGCCATTTTGGAACCGCTATCAGATTGCATTGTCACGCGAACTATGCATTTGTGCAAAATTTCAAGTTGATCGGTTATATGGAAGTGGGTCAAAATCAAGTTGCAAGATTTGTATACATAGAACATACATACATACATACATGCATCTGGTAAAGCTAATATAAAGCTAAAACATACATACATACAAACATCCATGCATGCATACATACAGAGACACATACATACAGGTGAAGCTAATATAAAGCTAAAACATACATACATACAAACATCCATGCATGCATACATACAGAGACACATACATACAGGTGAAGCTAATATAAAGAGTATAAAAAGGTCAATAACAGCTGTTAAATTTAAAAACTGACAAGAGACACTGGCAACGGAATTCTCGACCTTTGCTAAAACTTTTGTTTGAGCGGAGTTTATTTAATTTAAAAGTAAAATTTACTCAATTTTTAACTAAAATCTTTTGTATTTTACGAGATTTCTGTTTCACATTATCTCTTTCGAAAAGAATGTATAGTTCTGCAATTTAATGACCGTAAGAAAAAAATTTGAAAATAAGCTAATGATTAACCCAATTTTCAGAAAATATGCACTCATAAAGTTCTTAATATTGTTGTAATTTTATTTTTATTAATTTCTATGTTTTTAAATATAAAATAATGAACATAAATCACCTGCTGTTAAACAACAATTCTGCTTGTTCGTAAGTGCGACAAACATATAGGGTGGTTCTACACGAGCGTACAACGAACACATTTTTGTGTTTTCGAAACGTGAGTTTATGGGGAAAAGGATGAGAGAGGAGGTGGAATTCCGTCATCCCCTCTCACCCTCTTCTCCACAAACGACGTTTCGAAAACACAAAAATGTGTTCATTGTACGCTCGTGTAGAACCACCCATATCACTAGTTAGTTACGAATTTCGAAAATAAGATTGAATTTGAGTGTTTAACATATGTGCTCTAATTTTGACATGAGATGTAAATACAGAAATAAGCAGTGAAATGGAATTTAGAAATACCAAATAATTTCACTTTCTCATTGTGCACGAGGCATAAACCGTTACAAATCGTTCGTTCAATTTCTACCTAAATCGTTACAAATAACGGTTCGTTCAATATGGCGCATAAATTATCACAAACATAATTATTACTACGTTTATAAGCGGAGTTTCACTCCCGTATCTTCAATCCCGAACTCCCGATGCGCTTATGAGCAATGGGAGTGAAAAGCCAAAATACTTTCTGGTTTGAGATGACAGCTCCGAGCTCAAATTTAAAATGGCAACAAAGGCAAATATAAACCCAATGTTCAATTTAATGTGTTTAAAAAAATCTATAAGTAAAGAAAAAAACTTTTGTAGCAAAATAAAACACCCAGATTCTTCTTCACTAAGTTTTTTTTCCCTAATGAAAAAAATTTTTAAATTATGTTCCTGTGATCTCACTCCCAGTCAGCGTTTATAAGCATACCATTAACCGGGAGCGAAGTTTCACTCCGGCTTTTTCTTGGGCAGCGAAATTCCAAGTTCTGGATTTTCACTTCCCGTTTATAAGCGGTGTTTCACTCCGGTTCAAAACTTCCATCCGGAGGGAAACTCCGCTTATAAACATGATAAATCCACAGTGCAAATTTACAGTAAAATTACAAATCGTGATATGAAATAGTAATTTACTACACAATTATTGTAATTTTACTATAAATTTTGTAACTTCACATAAAGAAATTGAGAATCTCCAATATTGCATACCGTAAATGTTGATTACATGAATGTGACGTATATTTTACACAATGTTGTGTATTTTTCTAAATCGTTTATGTAGGAAAAATATAATATTTCTTAGTATATTTATCAATGTTATGTATTAAAAAAATACACTTTGTACTGTAATTTTACAGTAAGAGGCGTAATTTTAGAACGTAAATTTTCAGTAAAATTACAAATTGGTTATTCGAATAAAAAGGTTTAAATTTTTCCTCTCATGGATATAATTCACAGGTAACAATGGAATACTAAGCATATATACCCGATTGTTCTTAAGTTAAAGTCAGACCTTTGACTTTGGTCAGGGTCTGGGCAGTTCTTGTAACAGCCAAGAAAGTTTTGATAATTTTTGATGGTTAGGGCCGATTCACAATTAAGGCTTCAAGCTTCAAAAATTAGGATAAAAGGGTTTGTAAAATTATTCACATTCACAGCTTCAACCTGCAGTGCTCAAATAAAGCAAAACTCAGCTGAAGCTTGTAGTTTGAAGCTTGCAGCTTGACGCTTGCAGCTTGAAGCTTGAAGCTTTCATTGCGTCCTTGCATGGTGAGCAAAATGCTGTTTTTATGTATAGGGAGAGGGCATACACAAAAGTTTTGGAAATTTACAAAACTATGAAGTGAAAGCTCCAATACTGATTGTATTTTTACATCCCACAAATAATACATATTGAGTAGAATTGGAATATTCCTAATAATAGCTGCGATCCATTGGGACTGGTAAACTACTCAAAAGTGCTGCTAGCTACTCGCAACTACTCTTGCTCTTGTTTTTGGGCAGATACATTTTACTGGTAATTGTCAAAAATCGTGTTCCATTGGTGATGTGCTCGCAAGTACTTGCGAGTAGAAAAAATCGTCCAATGGATCGCAGCTAATACATATATATTGCAAATTTACAAAACTGCTTGTGAATAAAACTTCCAGTATTTTTTTTGTAAAATTACCACAGAAATTTTTTACAGTGTATGTGAGTCTATTTAGCCCACTAGGAAAAAAATCGCTTCGAAAAGCCTTTTAAAGCGTTTTTTTGAAGCAGTAAAGCGCTTACGCTCCGTAAGAAGCTTCATGTTATTTTAACATTGCATATCCGCAAAGCTCAGCAATTTTATTATGTTTCGTAAAAGAGCTTAGAGAGATATGTGCTGAGATTATGTTTCAGTACCACTGTAGTAGGAAACAGAAGGAAGCTCTTACTGGTTTATATTTGGTCCGCAACAAGGCATTCGTATTTTTTCCTATTGGGAGGATGCCGAATTCTTGGCTTTGCGATTTCTATTTTGACCAGCTTTCGTTGCCGAAATATCACTTTTGAGTGTGAAAGGTTCAATTTTTACTGCATACATTTTTCCTTTTTATACTATAGTATTCCCAGGCCACAATTTATTAAGGACACAAATCAATATAAATATCTTCATACAAAATTTATCCTAATAATTGATGTCGCTAACACATGAATTCGTCTAATTTTAAGAGACTCCTTGTTTATCTAAAAAGTTTAAGTACAAGGTACACTCCAATAATATAACAATGGGATAAGCCGGCTTATCTCGTCATGTTTTGTTACACGTGCCTTTAATACCTTTAAAGTTCATTGGGTTGGAAAGATATTCTGTACACATTTTATAACAGCTCATATACCACATGAAAAAGTGCTTTAAATAAGTGACTTTATATCATCGTCTTCACATTTCTTTTTTAAAATATAAGATAAGCCGTGTAAAGTTGAGGGCTCTGCTGAACAATGGCTATCAATTCATCACGCCAGCTATAACTTCTAGAGGAGGATGAAAAAATATGTTAGATATTTTTGGTAAATTCGTTTAATTAAATTGTTCTGGTCGAGTGTAAAACTTTCTTTTACGGAAAATTTCAATCGTCTACGTATCCCAGAGCTTTCCTCTTTCACATTCCGGACATTTTTCCATGCAGTATTTCTTATCGGATGCTATGCATTAATGTGGTTAAAGCTTAACAGGAGACGATTATTCACATTTCTTTCACAACCCATTGGATTGTGTTTCCTCAGCAAGAAGCGTTTTCCCATTATTGACCCATGGTTTCTTTTGAACGGAATTTCCCTGCGGAATTCTATTGTATTCCAGTTTTGGTAAAAATTTGGGCTTTCTTTACCTCATAGCTACCTGCACGTTATAGTTAAGTTTCGGCTCCCATCTTCGTTCTCGCTCAATACGAGGCAAACGGAGGACGAGTATCCTAGTAGGAATTAACTTGAAATTGAGTGATTGGGATAACACTTAAATTTAGACGAAAGTAAAAGCTTAGCAAGATTTTGCTTTGTTGATTTAGCTTAATGGAACCTCTAAGGTATTATAGCAAGGAAATGGTTTTTAGAAAATTGCTCCATGGCAATATCTAGATGGAAATGGTTTATTTCTTCTTTTACGAGGATCTTTTAAATAAATAAGAACTCTCAATATATATCCTTAAAATTGTGTATGCTTTGGGGTATACTTTAGAGGATGTAAAATCGCATGTATGTGAATTTCGTTTAATTGCGCTGCTAGTAAAATACAAACAAAATAATTAAGACTTGTTATATGTGTTGGATTGAGCATTTTCTTAAATTTAATGTTGAATTTTACTTATTTTCTGCCTTGGTATGAACTAATTAGTGTAGATAGTTTAGGAGTGCAGAAATTTCAAGTATTTATTGATAAATATAATAATTTGAGACTTCAACCCAACAAAATGCGGCTTGTAAAATATATTTATAAAATTACGTTATAATGTATTACTGATAAATTGTCAATTGATGCTGTTTTAATATATTTCTATATGTATTGGATTATTTGGAGGATTGTTTACATAAAAAGATATTAGTTGGGAGCCTGAAAGAGCAAACAGTAATGGCCCGTCCACACGACACAGGCATGCTTGCGCTACATACGCTGCCACATACTTTTTTATGACCAAGGAAATGACGCGCAAGCTTTTTTTCAGAGTAGGGAATTTTTAGAAAATTTTTAATTTAATTCCAATTGTAACCAGACATGGACACAATTTCATTTGAAAAAAGGCGGCTTGCATTATTATTAAACTATGGATGTGGGTGTGCACCTTTCGGTCCACACGATCAACTTCCCAGTATTATGAATGTTGAATATTATCAATGGATATTTTAATAATAAATTCTCAATAATCACTATACATATAATATATAATACCTTAAATTTGTCACATTAGTTTATAAATACTTTCGCTAACACATAAGTCGCTCATACAAAAAAACGGCTCGTCCGATTTTTATGAAAATCTTTTCAGATCATAATTCCTTTAATACGCTTCGAACGGCATCTCAACGAAGTCGATCTCTTTTTTGGTTCGCGCGAAATCGCGCAGGAAAAAATGACCACATACGTATGCACAGGCACCCACACATACATTTTCTTCTCAAAATTTTGCTTAAAATTCTATTGGAACCTTGAAACATGAAAATACATTGAAAATTTCGATTGCGATTTTCGGACCGATTACAATAACTTCCTACTGGGAAGTTAACAAGAAAACCGAAAGAAAAAAATAACATTTTTTTAAAATGCTCTTATCTTTTACAAACAAAACGATTTTTAATGAAACTCGCTGAAAGTATAATCCTTTGCGACGGCAATAAAAGCGGTTTTAAAAATTTGCAAAATAAATAGTTTTTGAAAAATACGGTTTTTTTTTCAAAAAAAATCATGTCTGCAGTTCACACGCGGTAGAAGTTAAACTTCTTTAGCGGTTTCAGTTATTCTTTTTTTACACGACTGCCCCAAAAAAAGGAGTGTAATGTGTTTAGGTTTGTTGTGCGTATATACGTTGTTTTGTACCACCATAACTTCTAAACGCTTGAACGGATTTAGATGGCTGAGGTACTGTTAGAATCGTTTGATGAGTCTGAGTAACATAGGTAAGATTAATTTTTAAAATAACAATATGGCGGCCCTCAGGCGCAATTTACGACTAACTCGATTTTTTTCTGATAGAGATAGAGCTGTAACCGAGGCTCTAAAATTTTTACCAAGGGGCACACTTATGTCGCGCTCAGTCGCGTAAGGAAGTTAGAAAGTCTAGCTATTAGCTATTTGGATCCTTGTAAAGTTATTCGCGAGCCTCATGATAAAAAATCACTCAAAGAGTAAGATCGGCTCAGAAAGCTCGACCAATGAGAGCCAATGGAATTTTCGCTCACATCTCTATATACTAATTGATCCAAGCAACACTTTTGCCTAATCTGTCGGCGTGTCTAAATTTAGCTGGAATAAACCAAACTTCGATAACTTTACTTTTGCATTAAAACTGTATCTCAATAGTTGTAAGTCCTATAATAATGAGAAGTAAAATAAAATCGCTTAATAAAAACTACATTGGTTAACGAATTATAATCGCTAAAATGTCATAAAATAAAAAACAAAATAATTAAAAAATTAAAAAACACGACGCCCCTGTGACAAAAAAATGAACTAAAAAGTCAAAAACAAGTTTTAAGTACTAATGTAAGACAGAAACAAGATATAGAAGACATTGTTCTCTTAGTATAGTCAATGTGTGTATAATAAATATATAAGATATTGTCTAACTACTGTAGAAAATATTAACTTTAAATAGGTATTTTGTTAGTATCACAAAACTATCGTATATGTATAATCTGTATTTTTGCAGTCGGGGTACAAATGTTACAGAATAACTAAGTAAAACGGTACCCCGACTGCAAAAATACAGATTATACATATGGCTTATACGCTGGCTTAGATTTAAGAGAAAATTGTTTCTCCTACGGTCAGTTTTTAGTAGTTTGCTCACGCGTAAGTACACCCACGAATCTGGTTAGTTCCACCCAATAAAAAACAAAAAATATTGTTTACAAGGAAATCCTTTAAAAAACAAGAATGGAGTTACACATTTTGTTATTGGTTGGTTATTGTATCCACACATATTAGTGTTCCGTCAGGGGTGCGTACATTTTATATGAACTCGTTCACACATGTCCGTTTCCGGGCTGGAGCAAAAATCTAACGTCCCGGGCACGTCCCTGATGTGTGTGGATACTCCTTTACTCGTTCACACATGTCTGTGTCCGGGCACGGGCTCGTTCACAGATGACAGAACACGGCCCTGTGACGTCCCGGGCACGGCCCTGATATGTGTGGATATTCCTTAAATAGGTCCAAAAAAGGCCTTCGTAATGCGAAAAATACCGCACGCGGTTTTTTACTAAATGATTTTATATATTTTTATAACCTTAAATTCAAAATAGCACGCAAAACTGATTATAACTTTTTTTGTGCGCAATTTCATTGTCCACATTTTTTGTTTTAACTTTTTTCTGTCAAGTTGATATTTATGGATTTATTACACCTTAAACGTTTAGTAAGAATGGTTTTTTACAAATACTTTGTCAACTATTCATTTACGGCGAAAATTTATACCAACTTTGTGCGCCAAAGAAATTTCTCAATTATTTGTATGAACATTTATGCGTTATCCAAAACGTTCGGCGCTGAAGGCTATTCTACAAAATTTTATAACAAACAAATTTGTTGGTATAACTTTTCGTCGTAAATTAATAGTTGACGAGATGTTTGTATAAAACCATTCTTTATAACCGTTTAAGGTGTAATCAATCCATAAATATCAACTTTACAGAAAAAAGTTAAAACAAAAAATATGGACAATGAAATTGCGCACAAAAACTTATAATCAGTTTCGCAATAAAACGTGTAATTAAAAAGCCAAAAAACTACTTTTGTATTACGTTTTTCGACACTTAAAGCGCCAAAACTCGTGCAATATTAGCCCTACGTAAAAATGATGATAACAAAAATTATAGATAATCGTGTGTTCTATAAGTCTTACGCAGGAAATTTTCATGTAGAATTAACCATTAACGAAATCTAGTGCAAAGAATTATATATATGAAGTTTACAAAAAAAATTCTACACGAAAAAGTTAAATCACTTATTTATCTACAAAAACGATTATATAAATTTTCGTCTTAAAATGCATAGTTTCAGAGATATAGAATTAAACGCGTTTCCCTTCACTGTAAGTTTAGCAAGAGGGTGGGGATGACGCCGTTTTGAATTTAAGCTTATAAAAATATATAAAATCATTTGGTAAAAAAATCGCGTGCGGTATTTTTCCCAAAAAAAAAGTACTTATTTATTGGACTATTATAACAGCTAAATTTTATGTCCTCCTAATTTCTATAAAGCCCCCGCAACGCCCCCCACCCCACACCCTTTGGATGGCGATTTCTGCAAAACTATATCTTAGCGAAACTGTACTCAACAACAGAAACATGCCTCCCAAATTTCAGGTCTATAGGTCTAATAGTTCCGGAGATATCGTGATGACCAAGTCAGTGAGTCGGTTTTCTCCTATATGTACTATAGTACATATATAGAAGATAGCCATGGAATATAAGATACCATACTATGTAGCCATTACCTCAGAGAAATGCATGTCCTGTAAAATGCACCAGAAAAATGCAATACCTTTTCCTTACTTAATATATTTGGACAGGTCAAGTAATGCCAGTGGCTTCACAACCATCTGGAGTTCATAAAAGTTTGTTCATGGCTGCCAGCTACATAGAATACTGATTTCAAAACCAATCAGAAAGTTCAAAAGATTTTCTTCTTTTTCATTTATATTCGTGTTACGCTAACAGATTTCACAATTCGCATCATACCCAATTCTTAGCGTTGCTGTGGTATAATTAAGGATACTATAATTTCTACGTGTAGGCTCGAAGGAGTTGTAAGGTGAATAAACTGAGTTCATGAACAAGTCAATGTCTATTTGTTACAGTCGTCAATGTCAGGGTTGTTATAATACCAATGCGTTGCTGCTGATTCAATCCACTCGTAACATGCATCTTTGCAATAAACGAAACGTCACATAAGTCCGAACAAGCTTCAATCGATAAGACAATTTAAAAATGCGAATAAACTGAAGCAATCAAGTTATGAATCTTTTTGAATACTTAAAGCTCACTAAAATACCCAAGGTTCTGAAGTAGGAAACGGTCTGATATTTCCTGTGAAAATTTAAATTTCTTAAATTTCTTTAAATATCTTAAATTGCTTCCGCTTTGGAATTCTTTATAAAATTTCTGGCTGTAAAACTAATTATCGCAGGATTCTAAAATTTGATGTGATTTTCACCTTTAAATCTGCTAAGTAAAACAAGCTTAGATACTTGAGGAATAAGATTTAAGCCTAATAGAATATTCTAAGGATGTAATAAAAAGAAAATGGGTGGCCATATTGGCTTACATCGGTGAAGCATAGATAAATAGCTACCTTCGTTACAAAGGGCCTGGTGAGGTTTAAGAACAACTAAAATCTTGATTATTATCCCCGAACCACCTCAATGGCAAAGGAAGGTCGCAGGATTTTCTTATTTAACCCTTTTTTAAATTCAAGGGTCATTTAAGCTTAATTATTCCATTATGAAAGTCAGCCATCCGAGGGTTTTTTTTTAAGAGAAAGACGGAAAACTTTCACAAAGAGAGCTTTTACATCAAGATGCATATTACTTAAGGGCCTTTTAAGGACTTCCGTATTTTTGTTTCTTTTTTTTGCGAATTTTATTAATTTGACACATTTCGTTTTCTTACAACCAAACGTCTTATAAATGAACATGAGCAGAAAAACATTCATGTATTATTTATAGCTGATATAAATCAGACATGATTCCATTTCATGAAGTATTTGTACGGTTTTGAGAGTGTTCTTTGATTTTTTATGACTTATTTAATTTACGAGATGTTTACATGTTTGAATCTTTTTTTCATAATATATTCGTATAATGTATGGTTTCCACTTGTACGAATGTATTGTGCTCATCACTTGCTTCCCAGTAGATGAAGACGACAGAATTTCCTTGCTGCTGTCAAAAAAATTTCATCGTACGCTATGAAAATTATTTAAAAAAGAAATCTTTCTGCGTTAATGTCATGTCTTGATTAAGTGTATCCAATTACGTATATAGGTGCTCCGTACTTAATTTATGGTTCGTCTAAGTAAAGTTAAATTTGTTTTACTAAAACATCCGAAGGCAGTTTTAGGGTACATCCTTGTAACAAACCTGACAGCTGTATTACTTGATTCACTGAACCCAAATAAAAGTAGAAAGTAAAACTCTTGCAGACGTAGTCTGATGGTGACATTACCAGGGACAGGGAGGCAAATGTAGATGGAGCTGGAGCGAATTTCCGTACTGGTACACTGGTAAGGGAATTTTCTCTAACCTAGATTGTAATTGTTGCCTGGGTGGAAATAGGATCTTTTTGGCAGCACTTATAAATTTGCAAAGGTAATTTTAAATCGCAGCACTTGTCTTGATGTTAAAATTTACGCGTAAAGTTGGTTAAGACCTCAAACATTCTTGTAATTGAATTATGGAGTTGAGGTTTGAGGTTAATTTTACTTGAATTTCCCTTTGAAAATTATGATTTATTCCTTCTGATAAAACTTGACTCGATTTTCTAAAGAAAACTTTCTTTTGCATATTTTGTGAAAACCATAAAAAAGAAAAATAGGGTTTTTGGTAAAATGTATTGTTCATTCTTTAGAGGCAATTACTTTGTTAATACTTCAAGATTTTTGGAATTGGGTTTTGTATTATTTTGTCCACATGGATACCGATTATATCAAACAGGGTGCATTTACAGCATGGGTGGTTGTTATCGCGCGGAATACATTATAATCTCGCGGGCCTATATACAGGGTGCCTACAGTCAGTTTGCAAAACGGCCGGTTTTGGTCAGGCAAACAATAAGTGGGGGGGGGGAGTCGTAAAGGTGTAGCCACTATGGCCCTTTGAAATTTTTTTGATAGAGTTTTACATATCATCCTGTATTTTTGTAACCCTATTACCTTTTTCCATGAATGAGGTACCAGTGTACGCAGAATACTTCCACCTATCTATTATTTGCCAAAGTGAAAATTTTCTTTTTTTCCCCAAAAATTGCAACTTCAACTACCTTTTTCTCCAAAAAATACAAAGTTAACCTATAATTTTTTTTTCCAAAATTAGAAATCTTTTAATGTTTCCTATGGATAATGTCCAGACAATTTTTATGTTACGGCAATTATAGGGTAGTGCCAAAGCGGATTTAAATGAGGAAAAAAAATAAATTAATAGCAGGGAGGGACCAGCAATGAAATGTCGTTAAGGTTATAACTAAAAGAAAAAAAAATTTTAAACCCGAAAAAAAGGGAAATGGTGAAATGGGGATGCTATTTAGGGGTTAAAAACGATTTTTTGCGATTTGCGGTGAAACATGACCTCCTAGTGGAAAATATTTAATACAAAAGTTGTAGATAAAAAAAGATCTAAAACTTTTGTATTTAACATATTTTGACATAACCTCAAATATTCCAAGAAAATGGCGGAAAATCGATTTTTCAGTTTTTAATTTTTTTCTTCCGTAAAAATAATTCAATTTACATGAAAATTTTTAAGAGTATACCTTGTGTTGCGTTAAATAAGCATGATTTTTTTTGTTTGGAAAACGGATAGTTTCCCAGAAATTAACATTTTTCGAAAAAAAATACCCTTATCTTGCATGGAAAACTTTATTGATGTTTTTTTTCGAATTTTGATATTCAATAAGTGCTCATTTAACCATTGAAATGTCTAGTTTCAAATGGTCTATACATTTTGATACTTTATTTTCATTAAACCGCTTAAAATTAAGAAAAACCGAACACCTGATTTTTCAAATCACGTACATATTTCTCGATTTTTTCAATTTTTTTCAAATTTTTTAATTTTTTCTGTTAATGAGGGATAGCCATTTGTTTTTTTTTTCTATTGTGAGAAGGCATCACATATTCTGCACTAATTACAGCAAGAAAACCATTTATATTTGTTCTTCTGTGAGAAAAAACGGAAAGTACATAAGAATTATGTAATGCACTGTCGTATTTACTGTTTTTTTACGAGTTGTCGGTTTTTGGGTTATGATGGTAAACTACGTTTTGGCGCACTTTTATCGGATAGGAACAGCTATATGTATTGCATGTTTTATATGTTTTTTTCGATACAGAGATATTGTACGTCCAACATGTGCAGTTGGTATCGGTGATTCGGTGGTATCTGGTACCATCTCGGGCATTTATTATGTGCTTCCCGGTAATTAAATAAAGTAGGCGGTATTATTATTATTATTATTACCTTATTTATTTCTTAAAACAATTTTTGTTTCCCGTGTCTGGGTTATAGGTGAATAGTTATGGCTACGAATTCCAAGGAGTGACCTCTTAAGGTGGGTTTGAAAATTTCAAAAAATCGATTTTTTTTTGTCTTATTAAATAGTAGAGTATGTTTAAAATATTCTCCTAAAATTTCAAATCGATCCGAGTAAAATTCTAAGAGATAGACCCTTCGGGAGTTCCGCCCATCAGGCCACGTCAGTGCAGCGCTTCGCAGGTATACGGAAGCAGCTGCGTAGCTATTGTTGGTCGGCCTTTCCCACTTTCTTTTACAATTCAAGGGCAACTCTAACAAGGATGCCCTGGATATTGCCTCAGCAGCAGGTACTTTGCTTTATCGTGCCGGAATCGATGATTCTATGTAAGTTAAAAAAAATTTTTTTTTGCATGTTATTTCAATTTAAAACTTTAAACGCGTTTATCTCAAAACTCAATTTTTTAAGTCGGTGGACATGATTTCTCGAAAAGTTATAAAGCGATTTTGTTCAAATTTTGCACACATCTTTGAAATAACATTATCTAGTCATTGAACGAAGGATTTTTTTATTACAACTAATATTTTCGAGCCAATACATGGCGAAAATTTGACCAAAAAGTGTGTTTTTTTGTTCAAAGTCTGTCAAAAATTCAAATTTCAATTTTTTTTCCTGCGTCCAATAACGAGATTTATCCATGTACTAACGAAATATTTTTGGTTTTTTGATTTTATATGAACCAATAATGAGTTATGCTGTCCACGGCAAGAGCATTTTTTTTGAGACGTCAAGGGAGATGAGGTATCAACGGCTGAGTTTTCGGAATTTTTGAACCTCTGAAACCCACCTAACCCTTTAACGCTTGTACACACTTGTAGACATGTTGAGCGATTTTTGTCTACGAGTCTGTTGCAAGATCAAAAATCGTAGGTCTACAGTCTCCAGATCGGAACGGGAGACCACGTGCAACGGTCGACACATTGCGCAACATTTCGCCAGTGTGTGGACCTCACGACGAGAGGCGAGATACGACACAATCCAAGACGGGACGAGACGAGACACAATTCAAATCACAGTGTGGACACTAGACGAGACAAAGTACGGTTTCCATAGACGGGCTATAGACAAATCGCTCAACATGGCCTACTAGTGTGTACGAGGTTTTAGTCTTGGATGTAGATTAGTAAAACGAGCTTTGGATGTTTTACACAGCAATCGTGAGCAAACAAAGGGGAATTCGGAGAGCGAAGATAAACGTATTGTAACATTCCCGACAAGCGAAAACGTTATCTAATAGAACCATTGGAGAAACCGCAGAGGAACCAAGTGATTTTAGTGGTGATGTCTGTGATGATTACCATCGTCACATGAATCTTCACACTCAGAAGCGCACAATGGAATTACTTTTCAGCTTCACCTCAGCCTTCACCAAAAAAGAAAAAGAAAATTTCAGATCCTACTAAGTGCAAACGAAATGAAGGGAGAAAAATATTTAACGACAAAGGGGAAAATGGTGCCCGTTAGACCAATGATACAACCTCGATGTTTAAACCGCCCGAATAAGAAATGTTCTACTATTATTTCGCAAGAGAAGAGAGAGAAACTTTACAAAGAATTCCTTGATTTAAAGGACCTGCAAGAGCAGCGCCAATTTGCTTTGAAAAACGTCAGAATTAATACAACATCAAGAAGGACAACTGGTGGACCCTCAAGAAGGAAAAGCACCAAGGTTTATACTCTCACTAGAGGCGGCAAAAATGCATTTGCTAAGGGCGGATCGCTTTACACAGCGTCTGTCAAAGACAAATAGAATACACGGCTTTTGTATGAAGGTGGACAATCTGCAGACCACTGCGACGGCGCGCCGCCGATCTCGGCGACCGAAACAATCCAATTTCTTATGATTCAGTACGAAATTTCATGAGAAATAGAAAACTAGAAAGCAGATTCGCAAATTTGCAATCAAAGTATGAATAACAATAGTGATCTGAAATTGAATTTGCTACCATAGTCAAGTTGCGAATCTGCTTTTTGGGGCGTAAGCTCTCAAAATTAAATACTGGAAGTGCTTATCATTATAAGGAGGTCGAAAAGATGTTTAATCTTGTGTTGGTTTCAGCTAAATCGCAGTAAACGCTGATCTTTAATGAACAATGAAGAGTGTTTTTTGCCCATATTGTAAAATCGCAATTTTGCAGTTTCGCAACTTTACCATTGGAACGACGATATACACCCTTTATACATTTTTGATTTCTTCTTGTCCTTGTTGTCATATTTAATTTATGTCTTGGCTGCCTGTTCACTTCAATGCTATTCTTACATTGATCATCAAATCATTGCCTCCTTCTTTTGTTGTTTTGTGTTTCTAATATATTTTTATTTGTTTCTATGTATATTTTTTTCAAAATATCATAGTCTAATCAAATATATTAATCAATCTCAAAACAATACTTTGTATTATAAAGGAGACCATACCCATATAAGTAATGAAAAAAATCAATCAGAACTTGTTACGGTCTCACCGCTTTTTTTTCATTCACGGAGGAAATCAATGAATTCTTTATTGCCTATGACATTTTTACATAAGCCAGCAATTTCGTATAAAATTTTCAATTTAATCCATTTACTTCATTGTATGTATTATTCGACAAAATTGATGTTATTTACCGATAAATAGCAAATCCATTCGCCATTTAGTACACAACAAAAACATTTTCCATGGAAATGTCATTGCACGAATTTTTGTATACCATTGAAATTTTATGGGTGCATTATTTAAATTTGCGAACGGCAAAAACATATACCTACACATCAATTACAGTGCATTTACCTCAAACAAATGTTACGCTAATTAAATAAATCGCCGAAATGTTTGCTCCCCACCGACTTACTAAATAATTAACTAATTTTGTTAGATGTATTACATCGATTCATACATTCAGATACTCGGTCTTCGTAAATAAATAGCTTCATTCTTTCTCGCTCTCAATTTGCGTGACTCCTATTTTAGAAACATCAGCAATTTGTTGTTTGGCTGATTACTTTCAACTTTCCATTGCTTCTTTGCACATTTAACACGTCACCGATCACCAGTGTGTGTAGGCAAAATTGTGTCAAAAATTCTGCACACGCGATGGCCAAAAGAATCCTTTTACCTTGTATACCTGCTCAAACAAAATTTTCCACCTGATTTTGTTGTAATTTAATTGGCAAGCAGCAGGCATGTAATAAAAAAAAATTACCCTTAATTATATAAAATTTGGCTTTAGAGTTTTACAAGATTTTTACTTGCAATAATTTAATAAAACATTTTTTAACCATAGATTATTCAATTTAATAACTTTTTATAAAGTTGAGGTTAATGAAAAGTTCTTGATTTATGACGACTAATGGAGATACTTCGAAGGTCTGTCAACATTTAAACCAAAATTAAAATTATTTTTATGAATTCCGATTTGTTTTTGCAATGTTGACAATAGTGATTATCAGCAAATAGTCCACCACATCGTTAAGAGGCCCCCCAACCACCAGCCCAGAGAGTGCAGAGGTCACCATCCTCACTGGAGCAGGCTCCTGCGAGGCTTTAGACGGAGGCCTCGGGCTGAATGCTTCCTTGGTGATAGGAGCGGAACTGGTCGCGGTTACTCAGTGCTGGCGGTCACTGAGGGGACATTGCAAGTTTGGCGAGGGGCAGCCTTGGGCATAGGCTTTTCTGCCGCCTTGATCCTACGCTGTGCTCAACAAAACTTGTAGCCGCCCGTCCGCCTCAGCTCGTCAATTGAGCTTTGGTCCACAGAGAACGTAATCTCTGTGAATGGTGGACGGTGCACTTTTTTGAGTACTCTCCACTCCTGCACCCTTATACCCTAGACAGACTAGCACCCTTAACCTGGATTACGACGTCAGAATGACGTAGACCCATCCATTGTTCCACATCTTTTATAAGGGCCTACGTCATTCTGACGTCATAATCCAGATTAAGTTTTTAGTCTGTCTCCGGTATTACAGTCCTGTTTTGGATCCCTATCCACTTTAACATTGTATCAGTAGGGTATTCAGTTGCAGCCAGGAAGTAGCCGTGGCCGACTCGGCGCAGGTGATGGCTAGCCACCCCGAGCGCGCAGCAACACCTAGGAACCTCCGCTGTTCTGAGCTTTGTCCCAACTGGGCTATCGCCTCCAAAAGACTCCCTTGCACGGCAATGAATTCTTCCGTGGTCAGGAGAGTCTCCGTTTAGTCAGTCGCGAGCACAGCTATTCTGACACTCTCTACCATTTGGCAGAAGGTCGGCTTTGAACCTACTTTAGGTTTCATTATGGGTGCGTCAAGTTACCCTTGTGTGGGCCCGGGTCATCGGGGCTTCAAAGGCAATGAAAAGGCGGATGCCCTAGCTAAACAGGGCTCTGACATTCATCGGTCCAGACCTGGCTATCGGAGCACCTATCAGCTAGCCGATCGGACTTTGATGAAACATACTGAACGCTGGAGGTCCGCACCTGGACTGGCCAACTCTAAGCGGTTCCTTCCTGGGCCGTCTCCTAACACGGCCAAGGAATTGTTAGGGTGCAGTAGGAATGATGTCAGGACACTTGTTGGCTTGATTACCGGACACTGCGCCCTAAATTACCATTTATGGAGGATAGGAAAGGCGGAGGACCCCACCTGCAGGCTTTGCCTGGAAGAGGATGAGTCTGCTCTCCACGTCCTTTGTGAATGCCCCGCAATAGCGAGGAGCAGGGTTTCTTTATTCGAGGAGTAACTGCTCGATCATTCAAGTCTAAGCGACAAGCTACTAGGCAGACTGCTGAACTTGTTCAAGCGGTCTGGCCTAAAAATATGAGGTATAGGGGTGTAATACAATAGGCCAAATGAATGGCCGCAGTACCTTTGGACCCAGTACCTCACACAAAACAAAATCAATGGGTGCGTCGGACTTCTTTGGTGAAGGCTTTTCAGCTGACTTTCCAGACCGTGTGGCTGGAGCCTTCGCCCTTTTCTCAGGGGCATTATGGCCAGGAGAGGATCCAGAGGATCTAACCCTCTTCTTATTAGGAAGAATGTTATTCCTCTCTTCCTCGAGGGCCACGCAAATCCTTGCAGCATCTTCACGCTAGTAGCCAGGTTCCAGAAGTCGCTTAAAACGTTTGTTGGTTGCGCCACTCCGATCTTTAAAAGTAGCCGCTTTTTCGGGACGCCCCTCCGATGGAGCAGAAGGTGTCCGCGCTTCGGCAGGTGGGCCTCTAAGGAGATCTTCTTTCATTGAAGGAATGATTTCAGCGGGCTCCACGGCGGTTCGCGGGCTCAGACCGCCCTCATTAAAGAGGGATCCCGAATATTCCCCATCACTGGGGCCATGATCGGTACCCTGCTGCATGGGTTCGCAGTAAATGCCCAACCGGCCTTGTAGGTCGGCCTGTTGGGGGGCTATGGAAGCCCCAGAAGTGGTTGGAGCGTTGAGAGGTGCTCCATCCTCATTAATTTTATTTGCAGTATCAATATTGATCCCACGAGTTGCGCGAGAAAGGACGGTCGCTTATAGTAGAGATCCGCATTACCATGGTAAGGCTAATTTAAACCGGAGGCCGCCTGGTATCCGGAGTCCATCGTAAGTAGTACACTCACGCAGTACCATTCATCCCTTCAGCACGATTGTTCACATGTTGGGATTGCGTGTATTTATCTTAGTCGGGGCACGCTCACGCGACCACGCAAGCCTCAACACCACGACAAGGTGAGGTTCACTGCAGCTTTGTCTTAGAATACTTTATATTCAGCCCATAGTGAGAAACATCACTGTCATTGTCACTTTCCATATTGTGGACGGCGTGGTCAGTGAGGTGAGAAATTCCAGTTCAGTCTTATTGTGGTTGTCACTTTCGGTGACGTGATATTTCTTGTAATTTGAGCATAAACAAAAGTTTTATTTTAAACCATTTCCCACAAAAGGATATTGCAACATGAAACGTATCATAATCTCAAATTGTTTGTTAGTGGTTATTTTTTACACTAAAAACATAATTATAACATGTTTACTTTCAAATAATTATACATATTTAAAATAAATAAAAATTATACTATCAAATAAATAATCGACTTTAAATATCAAATGAGAAAAATCTTACTTACAAATATCGAGTGAGAACAATTGTCACTGAATTCGCCGTTTCTCGATGTCAGTGACAACCACAATTCGCCTTTACTCACTGAAATAGACAAATGCCAATTTTTTAGAGAACCAAAATAACATTTTTATTTCACTTCGCCATTTGTCACCGAAAGTGACAACCACAATAAGCGATGGTACGTTCAATAAAGTTATACTGCTGTAATTCCAGCAGTTTAGCGTTCGCAACCTTCCAATGGTATTTGTGTCTGAGTCCAAATTTGAGTTATGATATAATGCAGGTCCCTTATTACTTTTTCACCTCCATATTTTAATCGGAAGAGTTTTAATTTAAAACTGCACGTGCAGTTTTTTGTTGTTTAGCCTTTACACAAAACTCTTTAGAAGTCTGCCGATAATTCTTCCCCCCCAAAACACTGCTGTTCCAAGTTTAAACTTCTTTCGTTTTTCATTTATTTTCCTCTAAAGCTTCCTAACATCGTTTTGGTTATTGAATCTTTCTATTTTTAACATTTCGTTTTTTCAGTACCTCATTTTCCTTGCCTTTGTGAATTCCTTTCTTTTTTCGGAATACACCCTCATCCCATTTGTAGTTCTACATTTCTGTATCATTGCCTGATGTGGCGTATTCTTTTTCTGCATAGCACACACTGTTTCATTTCATTTCGTTTCATGTAATTTTTTTAATTATATCGACGGCTAAAAACATAATGTGAAAAACGATGATGTTTTCTTAGACTCAAATCTAATGCCTTTTGTAAGGAAGAGCTGTGGTGCAGAAAACATAAATGCAAAACTTCTTCCTTTAACGAAATTATCATTGGCCAAAAATTCACAAAAATCTTCGAGAGAGAAACACAGAACAGCAAATTCTCATCTCCAACGAATGCCAATTAGTTGAACAGACTTGTTTAGTATTGTCCCTCTGGTTTCAATACATTTTAATTTTTCAAGATACCAATAGCATTTTCAGCATAAATTTGAGAAGGAGTATGTGTGTGTGCACGTACGTGGTAATTTTTTCCTGCACGATATCGCGCGAACCCAAAAAGACATGTCGACTCGTTGAGGTGTCGTTCGAAGCGTAATAACGGAAATCTGTTCTGAAAAGATTTCCATAAAATTCGATCGAGCCGTTTTTTGTTTAAACGACGTATGTGATTTTTGTACCTGCACAATATCGCGCGAACCAATAATGATACCGACTTCGTTGAGGTGCCGATCGACGCGTATTAACTCATATATTCGTTAATACGCGTCGATCGGCACCTCAACGAAGTCGGTATCATTATTATTTCATAAAATTCGGTCGAACCGTTTTATTGTTTAAACGACGTACGTGATTTTTGTACCTGTCCGATATCGCGCGAACGAAAAATGATATCGATGTCGTTGAGGTGCCGATCGAAGCTTATTAAAAAAACATGCTCCGAAAAAATTTTAATAACATTCGGTCAAACCCTTTTTGTTTAAATGAAAAGACTTCGGCTAATTTTCACAAGGACCTTAAATTGATTGGTTTTGCTATTTTCTAAT
This sequence comes from Thereva nobilitata, assembly GCA_963855945.1. Lineage (NCBI taxonomy): Eukaryota > Metazoa > Arthropoda > Insecta > Diptera > Therevidae > Thereva > Thereva nobilitata. Next base: position 85,923,325 of record OY979696.1, read on the forward strand.
AAACTCGTTGGAATGACACCCATTCTAAATGAAGTTACCCTTTCTTGATTTAGAAGAGCGATAGCTTCCCAACAAGACATTGTTCGTCAAAAGGGATACCCTTTGTAGTGCTTTCTTTAAAAATCGTGCAAAAATTACGTCACGAATTTTCCAAACTTTTAGGCCAGCACTTTTTGGCGAGGAGTTGTTTCTGGAAATTGAAGTTTAACTCGGAATTTCCAGTAGGTACCGAAAAATTTGGACTTTTTGGTCAAGTCTGACAAGTCCTTCACGTTGAATAGTTTTGCTAAAATGTATCTCGCGAAATCGTTCGAATTCCCAGTCATTTGCTTACCGTCACAGGGATCCACGCTCCACAGGGATGCACGAAATCGCCTGTATTGCTTTAAAAAATTGGAGAGGACGAAGAAAGGGCATGCCAGGTACGGGCGAGTTTTATTATACGCTTTATATTAGCTTCAGCTGTATGTATGTATGTATGTATGTGTGTATGTAAGTATGTATGTATGTATGTAGACAAATCTTGCAGCTTGATTTTCACCCACTTGCATATAACCGATCATTGCACATATGTATAGTTCGCGTGACAATGCAATCTGACAATTTTGTGAAATAATCAAGATGGCGGTTCCAAGATGGCGGCCGAATTTTGCTATTGTGCTCCCCGACCCCCGACATGGGTATCAAATGAAAGGGTATGACAAATAGAATACAATTAGCGTCATTCCAAATTCAAAATTGCGGCCATCACAAAATGGCGGATTAACTTTTTCTTTCTAACATACTTAAAATGGGTATCAAATGAAAGATTATGACAAGTGGAATACTATAAGCTGTGTGGCGTCATTCCAAATTCAAAATGGCGGCCGACACAAAATGGCGGATTAACTTTTTCTTTCTAACATACTTAAAATGGGTATCAAATGAAAGGATATGACAAGTGGAATTCTATAAGCTGTGTGGCGTCATTCCAAATTCAAAATGGCGGCCGACACAAAATGGCGGACTACTTTTTTCTTTCAACACCCTCGATATGGATATCAAATGAAAGAGTATGACGAGTAGAATACATTAAGCCGTGTGACGTCATTTTAAACCTAATATGGCGACTACCAAAAAAGGAAGCAGACGTAAGGCTAAAAAGTAAAAAACTAAAAATGTATAGTTTAGCAAAACTAAAAAATACGTTTTTATTTTAAAATGATCTGAAAAATATTGCACATATCTACAGTAAAAAGCCAGAAATGTTTAAATGCAAAGTCGATGATTTTGAGTTTATTGCATTTCGTATTCCGTATTCCGAATTTCCTTCTTTATCATTGCTTTCTTGTCTTAAACTGAGCTGTGCTTGCTAAGTTAACGGACCGGCAAAAGTAATATGGCGGCCACAACAAAATGGCGGAAGATATATGGTAGACTAAAAAGTAAAAAATAAAAATATGTAGCTTAAAAAAACTAAAAAATACGCTTTTATTTTAAAATGAACTAAAAAGAAAAAAATAATTTTGAAGCTTTTATTGCTCCAGCCAGTATAGGGAACAACCTACCTTTCGAAATCAGGCAAATAACTAAATTAATGAAGTTATTGGTAAAAATTATAAATATAACTTACTTAAATGTAAAAAAGCGTGGGCCGCTAACGAAAAGCTCCAGTGTTAATAAAATAATAATATATGTAGGTAAAGAGGCCCACGCTTTTTTACATTTAAGTAAGTTATATTTATAATTTTTACCAATAACTTCATTAATTTAGTTATTTGCCTGATTTCGAAAGGTAGGTTGTTCCCTATACGGGCTGGAGCAATAAAAGCTTCAAAATTATTTTTTTCTTTTTAGTTCATTTTAAAATAAAAGCGTATTTTTTAATTTTTTTAAGCTACATATTTTTTTTACTCATGTTTGACACTGTTCGTGTGTGTCATCTGCATGCTAGCTGCGGGCGAGTCATATTTTTACTCAAGCGTGCTTGCCAGCTGCGCGTGCCGTGCGGGCTACTGCGTGCCAGGTGCGGAAGAGTTTTATTTTTACTCATGTTTGACATTATTCGTGCGTACCATCTGCATGCTAGCTGCGGGCGAGTTTCACTTTTACTCGGGTGTTCAGGCAAAACAAATTCTCTACAAAAATCTTGTGGATTTACCACTATTATAGTTATTTGAACTAACTTCTCTCGGGATTTCTTTGGCACCAGTTCTGGTGCTAGTCAATTTCTCATTAGTACTAAAACTATTACTATTTTCGAAGTAGTCAGTTTATTAATATTATATTATTTAATATTACAAAATTTTTGCTATTGGGTATAGGAGTTGTGTTAGTTTGAAGAACCAGGTGTATGAAATCGGTGGGATTTTTTCGTTACAACTCGTTGTTATTATTGCCCATTTATTATTAAAATATCCATCTCCTTAGTAACCATTTTAACATCGTAGAAATTTTGAATTGTATATGGCTTTAACGATTTTCTATATGTTATTGCAGTTTATTTGGTTTAAGATCTTACCTACGAAGAACTAATGAAAACAAATACGCCTGACCAAAATTATACCAAATTTAATTGTTTAAGAGATTGAAGGAATAAAATTACTAAGAGCTTATAAAATAGATTTACAGAACACGCAAAAAATTCATTTAAAATCCAACAAGGAAGTTCTATTCATCATTCTACTGGAAAGAAAATATCGAAGAAATAGAACATCAAATTTAATTAATCGATAAACGAGAAATAAACACAGCCTTACATATACAACAAGAAAAAAAATGAAGGAATTTCTATGAATATTATGTAAAAAAATATAGTAAAGAAAATCGATTGAGCAAGGATTTATACAAAAAGAAACACCTTTAACAGAGAAAATTGTGCGGAAATCAGAAGCAGGGCAATTCTAAGTGAGATGGCAACAGAATATTATGTAAATTTTTATGAATTTAAATAAATCGATGGACGCCAAGGTGTCGATGAGAGATGCTATGAGGTAGGTTTTTTTTCCTAGCATAAGAAATGGTGTATGTAATAAAAAAAATACGACATGCCATAAAATGCACAATTTAAATAATCAATCATAGAAATTATTCCAAAGTATTGGGCACAATTGATCACATATAATTGTACCAGATGAAAAATGTTTAAATCATTGACTGTCAAAGCCTAGCTCGGTGGAATGTGAATAAAATTTTTGAGAAAGGTGCAGAGAATTTATAGGGTTCTTGAAAATAATATTCAAAAAAGCTCGGTATCTTTTAGACACTTATTCTACAAATGTTTTTCTATAAGCGTTCGATGATGCTGTTTTTTTATATAAAATACAATTTGATGGAAGTAAATTTCATTAGTAATGCACGACTAAAGCCACGTATATATTTAGCCAGGCTAACAAGCACATATTATAATTCAACGCACATTTGTATACGATAGGCTGTCTCGATGTTATGATCCATTTCAAATGGATCAGATTGATTTCATATTATGTGCTTCGGGACAAATCTCAAAACCACCGAAATTAATTTTTGTTGAAGCAGATCTTGTATGTTGTGAAAAAACCTTATTTCTTTTTTTTACGAGGTAACGGTACTACATTGGCTTTTCTGGAAACTTTTCTGTGGATATTAAAAACTAGCTGGGACCCGGCGCGCCTATGCTGCACCCATAAACCAATAGTAGTAATCTGGTAATACTACTTGTCATACCCTTTCATTTAATACCCATACCGAATGGCTTGCAAAGAAAAAGGTAATCCACCATTTTGTGTTGGCCGCCATTTTAAATTTGGACCGATCGATCTGAAACTTGGGGAATCGTATTTTTTTCGGAAAAAACCAAAATAATATAGATCTGAGCTCTTTAGCAGTAATTCGAAGAGTACCTCCCATACAAAAGTTCGAATTTTACGGATATCGGTACACTACAGCCACCCGAAGTGTTCGAGATAGAGCAAAATAGACCACGTAGGAACACCCGCCGTACCCGAAAACCCCTATATACAAAAATTCAGGCCAATCGGATGAGCGGTTTCGGAGTCTATTGAACATTTACAGACATACTTTCACTTTTATATATATAGTTGTAATGCAAAACCTGTTTACATGAGTTTATTATGCATTATAAATTCCCCAAAATGACTTTGCTCCGCCAACCTCTTTTTACAAAGGGACTTGATTTGGAACAAAAACTTTTTTAGCTTCCCAGTAGGAGGTTATTGTAATCGGTCGGAAAATCGGATTCGAAATTTTCAATGTATTTACACGTTTCAAGGTCCCAATAGCATTTTAAGCCAAAATTTGAGAAGAAATATGTGTGTGTGCGTACGTATGTAGTCCTTTTTTCCTGCATGATTTCGCGCGAACCAAAAAAGATATCGACTTCGTTAAGTAGCCGTTCGAAGCATATTAAAGGACATATGAATTGAAAAGATTTTCATAAAAATCGGTCGAGCCGTTTTTTTGTTTGAACGACTTAAGTGATTTTTGTATCAACACGATTTCGCGCGAATCAAAAAAGATACCGGCTTCGTTGAGGTGCCGTTCAAAGCGTGTTAAAAGAAATATGAACTGAAAAGGTTTTCATAAACATCGGTCGAGTCGTTTTCATATTTGGTTCGCGCGATATTGGGCAAGTACAAAACACACGAACTTCGTTCAAACAAAAAAAAACGGCTCGACCGATTTATATGAAAATCGTTTCAGATTATAACTTCGGTAATACAAAGAAACCGCTCGAACGAATTTTATGAGAATTTTATCTGGTTGCAACTTCGGTAATACGCTACATCTATGAAGTCTGTATCATTGTTGGTTCGCGCTAAATTGTGCAGGTACAAAAATCACCTACGTCGTTTAAACAAAAGAACGACTCGACCGAATTTTATGAAAATCTTTTCAGACCATATTTCGGTTAATACGCTTCGATCGGCACGATATATTTTGTGGTTCGCGCGAGATCGTGCAGGAAAAAATGACTACATACGTATGCACACACACACGTACTTCTTCTCAAATTTTTGCTTAACCTTAACAAATGAAAATATGTTGAAAATTACGATTTCGATTTTCGGACCGATTACAATAACTTCCCTATAAACTCGAACCGATTACTAACAACCCTATAAATATGCTCACATATATTGAGTAGACTACAATGGACCGGGCACGTTGAAGAATGAATTCTAGCCGGGAATTTTCAATGGTAGGCCACCAGGACAAAAAAGCGTAGGACGACCAAGAAATAGATGACGTGCTACAAGATATATGGAAACTTCGTATATCTAACTGGAGAGAACTAGCAAGACGTACAAACGACTGGAAGAAGAGACTTCACGAGGAACGAGTCCTACGAAGACTGTAGCACCATTTTTGAAGATGAATTAATAGAAGGTATTCTGTTTCAAATCTTTTTTAAGCTGCTTTTTATGAAAATTTTGGAAATACATATAAAAAAAAGCGTGTACAAAACTTTTTTATTGTGTTATAAACTTAGCTGCCCTGAGTAAAAATAAAACTCGCCCGCTCCTAGCCTGCAACCTGTATGGCAACCGAAACAGGCACGGATCGCCTGAATAAAAATAAGACTCGATCGATTTTAGCATGAAACAGACACGGTACGCTTAAGTAAAAATTCTACCCGTTACAGGCACATACGACGGCTTTAAAAAATTATATAGGACCAAGAAAACGGGCAATTATCTTGGTGACCGTAAATGGTGCCATTGTCATACTCAGTAGAGCGGTTCTCGAGATCAAGCAGCTTTTGAGGTGGTTAGTACTTAGATGGGGGACCGATGGGTAAAATGACACTATGCCGATGCTGGCGCATTTTTAACCGACTTCAAAAAAGGAGGAGGTTATTGAATATTCTTGCCTGAAGCGGGAGCTTACATACAAATGTGGCAGGCTCATTTGTTCGGTATGCGTGCTGGTGGCGGGTGCATACAGGCTTTTTAAAATATTAACCAACTAAATTATTTTTAATCTTAGGTAAAAGTAGTAGAAAATTGATAACAGGTACAAGTTGCAGGTTCAAATTCCTTAAAATTTTCTTAACAATCGCATCGTTTTTATAAAAATTCACTCAAAATAAAGTTTTAATGAAATCTTGTTTATCGATTATTTTATTTAGGAATTACAAAAATTATTACGTGTTACGAACAAGATAATGCAGTTCTGTTTTATATCCTTAACAATTTATGATGTAAAGCCCCAATTCAACCATATAACCTATTTTAAACACGATATTTGTAATTTATATATGTGTTTATCACAACAGTCCTTGTATAAGGATTTAACTGATTACAGCTTTCGCGTTAAGCCTTCTATAAACAAGATTTTCACCGCTTCTGTATATTTATGAAATGTTATCGTGAAAATTTAATTCTACATGAGTTATTGTCATATTTACATTTTTCAATTTGAATGTAGGTTGGTTCATATGTATTTTTAGTATAATAAAAATTAAATCGCTAAAGCATCTAGTGACGATATTTTGCTGTTTTGTATAGAAAAATCGGAAATTTAGTTAGAAGGATGCCTTTATTGATAAAAACAAGTCAGAAATAGTTTTCTTATAAAAAGGTGTATTCTACCGCAATATTAAATCATTAAAAAATGGCAAAATGGGTATCACGAGAGCTTTCGAGGACGTCATATTATATTACCGGCGGAGTTGAGTCACCCAAATTGTATTGGACAAAGAGAGTACGTCTTAAATTTTGAGATTAAGTTAAGTGCTATATAATAAATCAGAATGATTTGATATGGTAGTTAAAGGGGGCATTCCCGTCCAAAGACCAAGCAAGGGGACACAATATTTGTGGCTCAAAGTGAACTGTTTCGTAAACGCACTCGTGAAAAACCTTTACGTAAGATTGTAGTAATAATAAATAATAGAGTTACCCTTCTAGCGCAGAAGGTGCACTTCTCAGCTCACCCAGGGCACCCTTATCCAAGACACAAACCTAAAACACCTCGTACACGTGGACGAAGAGCTTTCCCGCCACCACCACCACCACCACCAAGTCCTATGTCAATTCTGGGTCACCTTATCCAAGACACAAACCTAAAACACCTCGTACACGTAGACGGCGAGCTTTCAGACCCCCCCAAATCCTATGGGGGTACGAAGCCACCTGTCAGGTGGCTTGGTACCCCCATAGCTCTACTACTCACAAGACATCAAACAGAGAAGCGTGCAAAAACAATGAAAAGTGGGACACACAGGGAGTCACGCCACATTAAAAAGAGTCGTTTTCAGAACATCTTCACTAGTTTGCATCCTAAATACACTCCTATTTTTGTTAACATTTATAAGCATGCGATTAACCGGTTCGTACATCCCATAATTGGTATTTGTTGCAAATTAAAAGACTTTGCGTTAATAATTTAATAATTTACAATTTATTTTTATATTTATATAAGGGGTTTCTTTAGAGGCAGAATATGACTGTCCTATAAGAGTTTTTTCCCCTTTTTACAATCAATTTCCCAAAGCCTCATTCGTTTTTTTTTTATATTTTTTCTTCCAAGTCAAGGATTGCTTTTTCATTTTTTCTGACAAACCCCTGAGTGGGCAACATTTTTAACACCCCCCCTCGGTGAGACGAGTATTGGATTCCGTAGTCTCACCCTCTTCTCGATGACGTCGTATAAGTGCTAACTTTACAGCTGGTCTTTCATATACTCCCGCGCTGGTTTTAACTAGAGCTCTTCTTACTTGTCCATCAGATGCCATGGTTGTTTGTACAATGATCCCCTTAGGCCACGTATTTCTAGCGGATGTTTCATCCATGATGAGAACTAAGTCACCTTGCTTTAAGTTTTCTACTATTTGAGTCCATTTGGGACGGCGATTTAGTGTTGGTAGGTATTCTTTGACCCATCTTCCCCAGAATAGATCTGCCATCTCTTGAGCCACCCGCCAATTTTTCCTTAGATATAGATCCTGTACATTAAAGTGACCAGGGGACTTACTCCCGCATGAAGATCCAAGTAGGAAATGGTTCGGTGTTAGTGCCTCCGTACATGATGCGTCTGATGACATATAGGTCAATGGACGAGCATTAACAATATTCTCGGCTTCCATTAGAAAACATCTCAAGCTTTCGTCAGTTAGACGTTGATTTCTGCAGATATGATAAAGAACCTTTTTTATAGATCCTATCAATCGCTCCCAGGATCCTCCCATGTGTGGTGCACACGGGGGATTAAATTTCCATTCTGTTTCCGGAGTATTGACGTTATTTCTTATGGCTGATTTGCAAATTTTCTTAAATTCTTCTTTTAATTCTCGCTCTGCACCTTTGAAATTTGTGCCATTATCAGACAGAAAGGTTTTTGGTGTGCCTCTTCTGGCCATGAAATTTCTTATGGTAATTATACAGGAGTCTGTAGTTAAAGCGTGAGCTATTTCAATGTGAACCGCTCTTATAGTTAAGCAGGTAAATAGTACTCCCCAACGCTTTTCACTTTTCCTTCTAGATATAACTGTTATAGGGCCAAAGTAATCCACACCTACATATGTGAAGGGATGAGTAAATACTCCGAGACGTTCTGGTGGTAGTGATGCCATCTCAGGATAAAGAGGTTTTGCACCTTGTTCCTGGCAATAACCACATTTTTTTCTTGCTGACTTCACCCTGGCTCGCAGTCCAGGAATCCAGAAAGTTTGTCTCATTTCGTTCACAACCGTTTCATTGCAACAATGTTGGAACTTTTCATGATAATAGTTTATCATAAGTGAAGTGACATGGTTATTTTTCGGCAAAAAAATAGGCCGTTTCACATTTTGGTTTTCAATGGTTGCGTGATCGATTCTTCCTTTCATTCTCAGCAGGCCGTCATCTTCAATATATGGTGAGCACCCAAATAATGGACTTGACTTCGGTAATTCTCTTCCTTTTTTAAGAAGGATTATTTCATCACAAAATTCTTTGGCTTGCACAATTCGAAATATCCTTTCGCGTGCCTTGTGCAATTCTGTTGATGAAAGTAGGCCACTATGAAGCATTTTACCTTTTGTTTTCAACAAACAGTTATGAACATATCTAAGTGTCCATGCGACGGTTCTTAACAAGCGATTCCATTTCGAAAAACGGCTCAACGGTATGATGTCTTCCGCCGTCTCATCGCGGTGCACGAATAAGAATTTTGGACGTAGTTCTTCTTTGATGACATCTTTGTTTTCTTCAGGCATCCTAGGCCAATTTTCTTCTAAATCTTGTAGAAAGTCAGGACCGGCAAACCATGGTGATTGCGGCTGAAATGGTGACGACTTTGGTGTTTTTGTAGCTAAATCGGCTACGTTGATACTTGTGGGTACCCATCTCCATTCGTTTAGTTTTGATGTTTCTACAATCTCTGCTACCCGATGCATTACGAATGGTTTATATTTTCGTGCATCCGATTTTAGCCAACTTAAAACTGTTCTTGAATCTGACCAGAAAATTGTTTCTTTTATTTTCATTCCATGACCTTGTAAAATAGATTTTGCTAGACGTACTCCAATAACAGCAGCTTGTAATTTCAATCGTGGAATAGATGTTACTTGTTTTGGCGCAATTTTAGTTTTGGCACGCACCAATGCAACAGATTTGTGGTCACCAGTTGTAATTCTAAAATATGCCACTGCAGCCATAGCTTCTTGACTTGCATCTACAAACACGTGCAATTGTACAATTGCCTCGTTTGATAACAACGAGTAACATCTAGGTATTACAACATTCTCCACTTGCGGTAGTAATCGTAACCATCGAAGCCATTCTTTTCTTAAATTTTCGGGAATACTCTCATCCCACTCGATGTCCATTTTCCAAACCTCTTGAAGTAATATTTTTAACCCAATTAAATAATGCGATAGAAATCCTAAAGGATCAAATATGGACATTAGAATTTGGAGCAGTTGACGCTTTGTTGGTATTCTTTCTCCTTTCAGAATACTTGGGTCGACTCTAGCATATTTCATTACGAAAGTAAAACAGTCATCCTTAGGACGCCACCATAACCCGAGAATTTTTTCGATCTGTTCGAACTTAGTTGATTGCATATCTTTAGGTCCTTGGTTTTCCTCGTTTATTTCTTGTAAAACCTCGGATGAATTAGATAGCCAACTATGCATTTCAAAGCCGCCTTTGCTATTTATGTATTTAATTTGTTTCGTTAGATTTATTGCTTCTTCAGGCGAATCAACACTCACCAACAAATCGTCGACATAGAAGCAATCGACAATCGCGTTAGCTGCTTCTGGGTATTGCTGTGAAAATTCTTTGGCATTCACATTCTTTACGTATTGAGCAATACTTGGAGAGCATGAAGCACCAAAAGTTAAAGCTTCCATTACATACACGTCTGGTTCACGTTCTGAATGACCACCTCTCCACAAAAACCTTTGCACATGTTGATCGTCTTTCTTCACTTTCACCTGGTGAAACATTTCTTTGATGTCAGCCGTAATGGCGATTTTCTTTTCCCGGAATTGCTGTAGGACGGTAATTAAAGGAACAAGTTGGTCTGGTCCCTTCAATAGCATTGTATTCAGAGATATTCCTTCGACGGTGGCGGCAGCATCCCAAACAAGACGTACCTTCTCTGGCTTGTTCGGGTTTCTTACGATGAATATTGGAAGATACCAAACTCGTGAATAAGCAACATTCAGTTCTTCTTTTGTTAGTCTTCTAGCATACCCTTTCTCGACTAAGTTAGATATTTGCTTATTAACATTTTCCAGAAGCCCGCGATCACGCTTCGTTTGCTTTTCAAGGCAGTTCAATCTTTTCATTGCCATTGCATAACTATTGGGCAAACGCACATTCGGATATCTCCACAGTAAACCGCTTTCAAATTTATCACCTATTCTTTTAACTGTATTTTCCAACAGATGTATGGATCTTTCCTCTTCCTTGCTCATCAGTGGAGACCTTGGTGCTACGTTGTCATGATACTCTAGATAATTTTTTGCCAATTCATGTAGTGACTTGTCGCACTCACACGCTCCGTAATGATGAAGTGTTGTTTGAAGCTCACTCTCCCTGTCGTGACTTCCACCTAATGTCCAACCCAGACGTGTTTTCGTCGCCACAGGTTCTGACCAACTTCGTTCTACTACTCTTAATGGTATTCCTAATTTCCAATTATCCATACCTATTAGGATAGTAGGTATAGCTTTTTCGTACGACTCGACTGGAACATTTTTGAGGTAACTATATCTTTTAACTAATTCCGGCATCAATAATGTCTGCCTAGGTAAATTAAGTCCGTTAATGGTACGAGCATTGTTGATACTAAAACGACGGCTATTCTCCTTCGTTGAGGAGATTGTCAACATGACCTGCCTCGAATCCGGTATTACACGCATTGTATCACCAGTCCATTTCAAACACAACTTCGTCGCACTCCCACTTAACTTTAGCTTATCAGCTGTATCTTCTTCTATCAGCGTGATGGAGGATCCTTCATCTAGTAACGCGTATGTATCGATAGAGATGTTCTGGCTATGAAGTGTAACAGGCAATATCCGAAGTAGTACTGATTTACTGGTATGATGTTGCAAACTAGGACACGCATTTGATGTCGATATAGGCGATAAAGTTGTTGCAATGTTGTGCAGAAGTGGGTGATGTTTTGCTTTGCAAGCTTGAAGACCACATTCCTGCACTTTTTTGCATCTGGAAAAATTATGAGATTGTAGGCAGCATTTACATAACCTAAACTTTCTTACGACCGACCATTTTTCTGCAATAGGCATATATGAAAATTGTTTACATTTTTCTATGGTGTGATGTTCATTGCAAACAGGACAAGATTCCTTACCAAATTTATTATTAGGCTTCTCCTCCTTGTGCACGTGTAGGAAATTCCTCTGTGAGTTTGCTGTGGGCTTCAGGTCTGCTTCTACTGCGTAAGGTGATACTACCATACTCATCGCTTTCGCCACATCATATAGCCAGTCACCAAATGTTATTATGTTGACATTTTTTAAGTTCACGCTGAACATAGCCCAATTTAGCTTTAATTGAGGAGGAAGCTTATCTATTAACTCTTGCTTCAATAGTGGATTGTGCATGTGCTCTTGAAGGCCGGATGCTTGTATTGTCGCACATAAATTTCGGATGCGCATAGCATAATTTATAATGCTATCCGTCTTCTCAATTTTTGGCGTCGCCTCCTTTCGAACTTGCTGAATTAACTTGCTAATGATGAGTTCCGGTCGTCCATATAACATACGCAGTGTCTCTATGACGTCCGGTACTGTTGCTGGTAATAGAAGAAGGCTACGTACTGCCTCAAGGGCTCTACCCTTCAAGCAGGCTTGTAGTCTAAATAAATTGTCGAGATTTGAAAATCCATAGGCAGCGCTACTCGTCTCGAAGCTACTAATAAATAATGGCCAATCTTCCGGGCGTCCACTAAATATAGGGAGATCTTTGTGCATCATATTCCGGCCTTGGATATCAGCAGTTGTCCTAAAGGATTGTCCTCCATATTGACTTTGTTGGCATGGCCCAACTTTTGTCGAATCCTTGCAGGTGTAGGTACTCCGAGCTAACAATTCATACTTCTTCTTGATGAACTGATGTTGTAGCTGATGTTCCTCTTCTAAGCGGCGAAGCTCTAACTCAACCGAACTGGTTTCTTCCAATGCGATATTCTTTTCTGGAAGCTGTGTGGCAGGGAATGTTTCTTTTGAACTTACAGCGGCGGTTTTTTCTCCATTGAGGGCAGTTCTACTTCCTTCTTGAGAGTCCCACGTGTTCTCAGAACTGACTGCGTTTTTTTTGCATTGTCTGCAAACCCAGTCGCGGTTCTCCACGTCTTCAGAGACCCCAACACATTCGAAGTGAGACCATTTGTCGCATGCATCACACTGCACCATCATTTCGGTATCTTCCTGACCGCAATCAGCACAATTGTTGTCCTTTCCAGGCATATTGGAAGCCCGTATCTCTTCAAGAAGTTACGAAATTGAATTCTTCGAAATTATATCAACCTAAAATCCAAGTTTAAATTCGGCAAGAAAAAACTCTTATAGCTTTGTTGCAAATTAAAAGACTTTGCGTTAATAATTTAATAATTTACAATTTATTTTTATATTTATATAAGGGGTTTCTTTAGAGGCAGAATATGACTGTCCTATAAGAGTTTTTTCCCCTTTTTACAATCAATTTCCCAAAGCCTCATTCGTTTTTTTTTTATATTTTTTCTTCCAAGTCAAGGATTGCTTTTTCATTTTTTCTGACAAACCCCTGAGTGGGCAACATTTTTAACAGTATTAGAGGAATTAATGTAAAAGAGAGGTTGATCTCTCAGGTTGGAGTTATTCACTCTAAATGACGTAAGGCTTCGTAAGTAGCCTGAGTCCACTTTGTCATTCAACAACCGATGAATGAATATAACGTCAGCGACCTCGCGACGCTTATGGAGAGAGGTTAAGTGGAGCAATTTAAGTCTGTTCTCATAAGGCGGAAGAATAAGTGGGTCATTCCACGGGAGGTGGCTGAGCGCAAATCGGACGAATTTCTTTTGAACCGATTCGATCAGCGTTGCCACTTGGATACATTTGTATCCAAATGGATACATTTTCGTTTGTAAAATAAAATTGGATACATGGATACTTTTTTTCAATAAACAGCTTTTTCGGATACATTTTTAAAAATATCCTAAATTAAAAAAAAAGAACAAATATTCGAATCCTAACTTTGCAATTTTAAAGACAAATATGTTATTACTGAACGAACCCTTTTTTTCTTGGTTTTTCGGTTCACTTGTTTGGTTAGTTACCAAAACTCTTTAGTTATTTTTGGAAAATTGGCGCTGCTGTAATTAATGATTGCATTGACAGTTCGACATTAATACTTGAAAGTTAATTTTTCTGAATTGTTTCATCATCACAATTTTGATTTTTTATGTATCACAGAAAATGGAACGGTAAATAGTATAAATAAATTAGAATCTTTAAAATACAGAATTCTTTTTTAAAGATATCTCATCCGAAGTGCTGCAAAAAACGTTAAGGAAGGACCTTCATGGTAACTGAATGCAAAGCCAGAACAGTCGTTATAATTATATATTTTCAGTTCTAGTTCAAAAAACTCATCTGATGCTTCACAGTTAAGTTTAACTCCACAACAAGTACCCACCGAAGAGGAAATTCATGAACAGCCGAAGAAAAAACGAATTAGAATTTTTCGAGAACAGTGGTTAGAGTTATTTCCTTGGTTAGAGGACAAAGAAGGTAGTTCATTTTGCAAGGTATGTCAAAAAGCCCTGATTAATTTAAAGCCTCACTTGGAACGACACCAACAACTTCAAATTCATAAAAGGAAATTAGAAGAAAAGAAAAATCAAGTTGTTATTGAAAATTTTATGGATGAAAAAAAGCGCTCTCTTGCAGAAAGTATAAGAAATGTTGAGCTAACGTTAATAATGTTTTGTCTTATGCATCATCTTCCTTTTTCTTTGATGGATTATTTACCGGACTTATTAAGAAAATGTTGTCCAGACTCTAATGTGGCAAAGCATGTGCAATGTGGTAGAACTAAAGCCACTAAAATTACAAAAACAATCTTAGGGAAAAAGGGACAGGAAGAAGTGGCTTCGGCTTTACGAGGTTCAAAATTTTCTTTAATTGTTGATGAAACAACAGATATCAGTTGTGCAAAAGCCCTTGTACTTGTAGCGAGGATGTTCGACCAAAAAAAGTGTGAAGTGCGTGATCGATTCCTTGGCATTCTTCAATTGTCCAAATGCAATTCCGAATCAATATTTAACGCTATAACTGACTACTTGACATTACTAAAAATACCTCTATCGAATTTAATTGGTCTGGCAACGGATGATGCTGCCGTTATGACTGGAGAACTGAAAGGACTCCAGGCCAGGTTTAAGGAAATAAATCCTAACATTTTCGTAATGAAGTGCATTTGTCATTCAATGCATTTGTGTGCGAATTACGCGTGTAAGAAGTTACCCACTGTAATCGAAAATTTGGCAAAAAGTATTTGCAATTTTTTTGCACATAGTGAAAAGAGGAATCATGAATTTGCAGAATTCCAAGACTTCTTAGCTTTAAAACCTCACCGGATCCTACGGTTATCTCAGACCCGTTGGCTGTCTTTCGAATCGGTTGTAAATCGAATATTGGAGCAGTGGTCAGCCCTCAAACTTTTTTTTATCTCTACGACATTGGAAAATGATAGTTTTACTGGCAGGGAATTGGCTGAAAAACTGGATAATCCTGAAAACAAAATATACTTTTAATTTTTGTCTTATATATTAAAAATAGTCAACGCAATGAATATCGAATTTCAATCAGGAAAGCTAAGGATCCACATTCTTTATTCTGTTATGGAAACCAATTATAAAACTATCTTAAGTAATTTTATAAAACCCAGTGCTGAGTTCCCCACATTTGAAATATCAAAAATAGATATTTTGGATGAAAGTTGCTACTTAGATCTAAACGAAATTTATATGGGAAGTAAAGTGGAGCAATTTTTAGCAACAACTCATATATCTGCGTTAAAGCTAAATGAAATAAAACGAAGCATTCAGCAATTTTATATTGAGCTCGCCGTGCAAATACGTAAACGCTTTGATTTTAATAATGCTACACTAAAACAGTTAATGTTTATTAATCCACTCGTTGCTATAAATTCTACAGACTCCATAACTCCACTTTTGAAAACATTTTCGAATATTTTGGAAGAAGATTCTGAAGAAGCTGTAAGCACCGAATGGCGGGCTTTAAAATATAGCAGTTCGTTCAAAACAACTACTGAAGAAAAGCCTGAAGAATTTTGGGCAAAGTTGGGATCTATCAAGAATGCTTTGGGCCAACCAATTTATTCCAACGTGTCACGTTTTATGCTAGATCTGATGTCTCTTCCCCACAGTTCTGCTGCAGCAGAAAGGACATTTTCGGACCTAAATTTAATAAAAAATAAAAATACAAATAGACTAGATTTTGAAACAATACAAGCCATCCTGGCGTCGAAAGAATTATTAGAAAGTTCCAATTCAAAATATATTTGGACTCCATCAATTTAATATTTTTATTCAAATGAATCAATCATTTTGTTTTGTTTTAAGGGGAGGTTCTGGTCTGGTCAGTTGACCAGAACCTCCCCTTAAGTGAATTTTTTAACTAAAAGTTAATTAATGTTGTTTTGTTTTAAATGAATTTTATGCTTTTTAAATAAAAGAATTTTTAAATGTTCCACCTAAATCCTTTAAAGTAATTAAGTAAACGCGTATTTGGATACATTGGATACATTTTTTTCTCTCACTGGATACATTTTTGTTTTGGCTTGCGGCAACGCTGGATTCGATTCTACCAACATGGGAGGACTAGTAAAGAGACCATACGTGGGAGGCGTATTCAAGTAAAGGCCTAACTAAAGATATGTATAAGTGCTTAGTGATGAGGGGGTAGTTGAATTTCTTGGACCATCTTTTTATAAATCCCAGGACTGAATTGCCCTTGGAAGAGATATTAGGCTATTGACTATGTCGAAAAAACAGGGGTAAAAGGAACTAATTCGTTAAAGGTATTTTATTGTTTTATATGTTCGATTCTACATTAAAAAAGATAAATCCGAAAGTGCTAGTAATTCTAGGCTTGGACTTTTGAGAACGGAGGAGATTGGTCCATTGTTTAGTTTTTCAACAATAACTCAAAAACTATGCATTTTTATAAAACAAACATAATAAGATTTTTTGTAGAGAATCGAATTTCCTATCGAACAGCACGTTTTGATGTCAACAACAATTGTTTTCACCGAAATAAGTCTAAAAACTCTTTTAAAAAAAAACCGAACAATTTCAATTTTTTTGTTTTTTTAACATTTTTGTGCATAACTTTTTTCTGGATGGATTTAGGTGTAGGCAGTACTCAACAAAAAAGACAGCTGACGTAATTTCCGTTAAAATGGTGTCCAATTGAAGAATTTTCGATAAAAATTGACTGAGACAGTCGTTCAAAGTTACCTACTTTTTAACGATAGTCCTACTTTGCACTTTTATACCACTTTATGTTATTTTTACTTTCTTAACGCAAAAATTATTTTATTATTTTTTTTTGCAATTCTGCTCCCCGACCCCCGACATGGGTATCAAATGAAAGGGATGACAAGTAGAATACAATTAGCTATGTGGCGTCATTCAAAATTCGAAATGGCGGCCAACACAAAATGGCCGTCTACCTTTTTCTTTACTTACAACCCACTCGATATGGGTATGGAATGAAAGCAAATGACAAGTAGAATACTTTTAGCTCTGGCGTCATTCAAAATTCAAAATTGCGGCCAACACAATATGGCGGACCACCTTTTTATTCGCATTGTATTAGCTTCACCGGTATGTTGTATATAGTATGTAAACAAATCTTGCAACTTGATTTTGGCCCACTTCCACACATATGTATAGTTCGTGTGACAATGCAATCTGACCATTTTGTAAGAAAATGAAGATGGCGGTGCCAATATGCCGGGTGAATTTTGCAATTGGGTTCTCCAATATGGATACCAAATGAAAGGGTATAACAAGTAAAATACTATTAGTTATGTGGTGTCATTGTAAATTCAAAATGGCGGCCAAAACAAAATGGGGCATTACCTTTTTCTGTACAACCCACTCGGTATGGGTATCAAATGAAAGGGTGTGACAATTAGAATACTATGAATTGTGTGGCGTCATTCCAAATTCAAAATTTCGGCCAACACAAAATGGAGGTTTATCTTTTTCTTTACAACGCCCTCGGTATGAGTATTAAATGAAAGTGTATGACGAGTATAGTACAGTAAGCTGTGTGACGTCACTTTAATTCTAATATGGCTGTCATTACAAAACAGACATATAATAGACTAAAAAGTAGAAAATAAAAAATATAGTTTAAAAAAACTAAAAAATACGCTTTTATTTTAAAATGAACTAAAAAGTAAAAAATAATTTTAAATGTAAAGTTTTTATTGCTCTAGCCAGTATATGGAAACTACCTACCTTTCGAAATGTAAAAAAGCATGGGACTCTTTACCTATATTCTTAGCGCCCAGGTTTTTACATTTCGAAATGTAGGTAGTTTCCATATACTGGCTAGAGCAATAAAAACTTTACATTCAAAATTATTTTTTACTTTTTAATTCATTTTAAAATAAAAGCGTTTTTTTTTAGTTTTTTTAAACTATATTTTTTTTTATAATGTAATTGTCTGTATGAATTTTACATCTCCTGGATTATCTCTTTGGCGCTAGGTGGTTAAAAACTGTCCCACCTTTTGCTTACCTTTTTATGCATGGTCGGATTCAGATAATTTAACCCACCTCGAAAAGTAAGTAATGATTTTGTTTGAGTTCCAAATTGCTGAATATTGCAGTGATACCGCAGTGATGTATTTTCGAACTCACCCTCTTTAACTTAAATAAACGAAATGAATGTTTATTTCCATTTTTTTAAAATAAAAACAAAGGTGCAACTACGGTTTTATTTTCTTTAAAATCGTGTGCCTCAAAGAGTTATTTACCAACCACAAATTTTAAATCCAGCGAAACAAATTACAACTAAGGCTCAAATATCATCAAAACTAATCTGATTTTGAAATTTTTTCTTCACCTTCGATTCAAAATTGTGAGTAATGTGAAGTCTCGAAAAAGACTTTTCATAATTAGTTCCCCACTTGTAAGTTTAAAAATAAAAATTAAACCCCTTCTCGTGTTTACATATTTATGTTCGCTAGAAGAAATGTTGAACGTTATTGACTACTGTAGTGTCGCTGTTCTGGCATCAAAAAGAATAAAAGAACACTTGAAGCCCGACTTAAGGCATAGTTCAATAACTTGAACTCAACCTGTTCTGTAGAAGCATACATACATACATCTAAACTCGGTGCCGCACACTGGTCTGAAGATCCCACTTAAAACCAGCCAAACATGTTGAACTACGTATAGAACATAAAGGGGAGCCAACGTCTTCGGTCTGATAAAGCGGTTTCTATTGAAGCCGGTCCGTCTGGCCAACAAAGAAACTGTCTTTGCCCAGAGAAAACAGCCGACGACGTTCAACGTATTTCACCAACTTTGTGGATTCTTTTTTGTCGATTTAGTTTTGTCGGCAGTGAAATGCTAATGGAGTCATTGTGGGTCGCTCTAGTGGATTCGTCTTTAATTTAATTTAACCTATTTAAAAGCGTCCCTTATTCTAGAGATGCCTTTAACAATTGATTTTCAGATCTGGTGAAATTAAAATTTTAAACAGGAAAACAAAGATTTTGGGAGGAATTTAAATAAAGCCCTGTACCCTCGCCGTTTGATTTCATTATTACGGCGCAAGAATTTAGTTAAAATGAGAAAGGAACCTGAAAATTGAATCTGAGCCTCTAAATGCAAGTATTAAAAGCCTTCTTCTGTTTTAGCATAATAATTACTTTCCTTTTTAATTCTTAGTTGTATCAAATTGTCTCGGGGGTTGTAAATATCGCCATTACATGAAAAGTTTGCAAATTCGCATCATTTTACAAATTTTTATCGCAGCACGTTTTATTTGACTGTGGTTTTGTTTGGTAAGGTAGGTACATACAGTGACTCACAGTGAAAATCGTCCACCTTACGAGTAAGAGGAATTAAGTAGTTTTTTTCATCTAGTTCTCAACAAATCCAAATAGTACAAGCTGTGCGTCGCAAAATTCCTTCAGATCGAAAAAAAATAACCTGGCTGGTTTTTCAACGGGATAATTTAGGTAAAAGTACTAGTTTTTAAAAAAAAATACTTTGGAAAAAATTGGTTTGTAGGAAGTTATCGAAAAAAAATCGGAAAGGTGGGAAAGCCGTTATATCGGAAAAAAACAGGGAAACAAATTTTTAATGGAAAAACAAAAAATAGGAAGCTGTAGTGTGAGAAAAAACGAAAAAAAAGATAGTTGTTGAAGTCAAATCCGTTAGAAACTTTACCAGAAAACACGCTTTTATCTCGAAAAAATTTTTTGCCCTTCGTTTCGCAGTCCGCCGTCGCAGTCGCAATTCTGTTTTGACCTTTAACACTGCGTCTACACATTCCATATTTTTCGTCATCGACTTGGCCATATTTTATGGCTTGAGCTGTCAAATGTTATGGTGGTGGGCAATTCATGGCATGAATTTTCATGGAAAAAATGGCACATTTTCACAAATGTTATCGAGACAAAAATATTTTCAGAATTATAAACATGCGTACATATATTCACACCGAATCAAACTAAATTTTAAACTTTCCGCCATAGTTGTGTGAACAAACGTCAAATTATGGCCAAATTCATGGCAGATTTGATGGCCGGCTATAATGGCTTTCCATCGAGTTTGCCATAAGATCTGCCATCAAATATGGCCAACTTTCAGGGTCTACACGGTCCATGCCATATGGAAATGGCCATGGCCATGGCTAGTGTAGACGCTGTGTAAGCAGCGTACACACGACAGACTTGGTTGCCAACAAAGTTGACAACATTTTGTGTTGGTGTAAGAATTGAAAGTGTGTGGATTGGTTGGCAACTTAAAATTAAGTTTGCCAAACGGTTGGAATGAAATCAAAAATTTTTGATTTTTAGTAGAAGTTGGCAACCATGTTGTATGTTTGTAATAGTGTTGTGAACTTAGTTGAGAATTGTAAAGTGAAAATGACAGAAAATAACGAATTTTGAACGAGTGTTGGCAATCTAGTTGGAGTGTCTGTACATTTCATGGTCCCAACTTGGTTATCAACTAAGTTTGTCGTGTGTACGCTGCTTTAAGGTCAGGGGCCGTATTTGGTTTCTCGAGTCGATGGATCGACTCGACAAAAAAAGCTTCTCGATTTTCTCTAAGTTTCATATTTGACATTTCGACCAAATCGACATATAAACGCTGCCATACAAAACCACCAAACTGTGTAATATTACTCCAAGTGCAGCAAACCACGTATATTTAATTAAAATAGAAATTGTTAAAAGTTTATTGTATGCATAAATTGAGCTTTTTAATAAACGTCAAACATCTTTATCGACACGTAAAGAGACGATAACGTTGTCGATATCGTGGTGCCAAATGCAAATTTTTATTTATCGGCAGAAGTCGATATCGACTCGAGAAACCAAATACGGCCCCAGACCTTTGACTTTGGTCGATTCACAATTTAAGCCTCAAGCTTAAGGGGGCCTCGGTAGTCTAGGGAGTAAGGCGCCTGGCTACCATCCCAGAGGTCCCGGGTTCGAATCCCGGCAGAGCCCCACGGTCCTTCGCCTTCCCCACCTTCTTTCTTCTTCCCTCTTTACATTCCTCCTGTCATAGCCTTCCGCTAGCACTGCCCCGCTCCACCAAGCGCTAGCCATCGGCTGGTTGATGGGATTCAACTCGTTTCAGGAGGCATAACACTCCAGCGAGTTGTTTCTCGTTGCCCGGATGCCAGAGTCGCGATAGAAATGGTTGGCGTTAAGTGGTTGTGGCAGTTCCATCCTACTTCCCTCTTCCCCTTCACTATCTATCGACTAGAGCTTGCTGTTCCACATTGCACTCTATAAGAAGAAAATAGATTGTCGACAGTACAAAAGGCTTTCCCTGAGCTAAAAAACATAAAAAAAAAGCTGCAAGCTTCAAAAATTAGGATAAAAGGGTTTGTACAATGATTCACATTCACAGCTTCAAGCTGCAGTGCTCAAATAAAGCAAAACTCAGCTGAAGCTTGTAGTTTGAAGCTTGCAGCTTGACGTTTGCAGCTTGAAGCTTGACGCTTTCATTGCGAATCGGTCCTTGCATGGTGAGCGAAATGCTATTTTTATGTATAGCGAGAGGGCATACACAAAAGTTTTGGAAATTTATAAAACTATGAAGTGAAAGCTCCAATACTGATTGTATTTTTACATCCCACAAATAATGTATATTTACTACACAGTTGGTAAAAATACGTAAAGTAGAATTGGAATATTCCTAATAATATATATTGCAAATTTACAAAACTGAATAAAACTTCCAGTATTTTTTTTGTAAAATTACCACAGAAATTTTTTACAGTGTAAGCAAATCCGATATCGCATATTTCATAATCGCGTGAGTGTTCACTCTGAATTTTTTCGGTAATTAAAACCACATTCAATACAAGACCGCGGTTTTGAATTCCTATACATAAAACAATCCGTTTCTTTTTATAATTTTTTTAGTTTTTTTGACAGTTCGATTATTTTTAAATTGTATGAGAGGAATGGAAATTTTATGAGAGTAATGGAAATTTCATGAAAAGTTGATGGAAATTTCCCCACTTTCAGTTTCATTTCTCATAAATAAAGCAGATTTCACTTCATTCTTTCGAATGATGAATGAAGCTATGAATGATAATTCAAGCTTAATTTTAGGTGATACACGATTCGCGAATGAACATTCTTTAAAGAATGATCATTCGATGAAGCCCGTGTATCAAGGGTATAACGGATTATTCTTAAAAAAGTTCAAAATTCTTTAATATTTCGATTTATTTAAAAAATAATTTCAAATTACCTTAATCTAATTAAAGCTATTTTTATTTCAGGTAAGAGCCAGATGACTTTGAAACGGAATTAATGAACAACGTCTTAAATTGAAAGTTGCTTTAAGAACATGATTACCACAATTCCCTTTTTTGCACTTTGGCGGTAAGGATCTATTGTTCTTCAGAATTAATTAATAACCCATTAAGAGCATAATTAATTAATCTTAGTAGATGCTAAGCTTATCGCACATAATTTACATTCTAGTGCAGAGAGAGGTGCCTGTATTTAATGGTACTGCAAATTTCAAACATCATCTCTGATAAATTGATGAGGAAACGTCTTATGCCTATGGATCAATAAATCAGGACACGGCTGTGAACAAAAAAATTGCCACTAACAAAAAAAAACAAAATGGAAAGAAAGGAAAAAAATTTGATGGTTTTGTGATTATATAGCTGGAATGATATATGGGCTTTCGAAAATACGAAGGTCATCAGTTCGTACAAGTTTATTGAATCAACAAGTGTAGGACAGAACAAATATCATTGTGGATGCCCTCAAATTAGATTCTAAGGGAGAGACGTCAATAACGAACCAAGAAAATATCTAGCTCAGCGGTTCTATTAGAGAAATTAATACGAGATGACACCTGAAAGAAATCCCTTTTAACACGTATAAATGGATGATTTGAACCAGATACCAAATGAAGTAGAAAATACTTGTGTTAGCACATATCGGTTCTCGGGGTCTCGTTTGTTTTACTATTTTCTGCTTAGCTGAGCATTGCATGTTTTTTTCACCTTAACGATAGCAGTTTATTGGCTCGAGTAAATATTTTCTATTCTGTAAAAATTGTTATTGATTTTAGATAGAACATGTTCGTATGTTATCGTTGCTTAAAAAATTATATTTAATGCAAATTCATATTAATTGAGGAATTTAACGAAAATATGCTCTCGTTTTAATTAATATGTTAATGTATTCGCGTTGTGTCCATTCGTTTAATCCTTATCAAATTTGCATTTGGTTCATTGAGCTGCCGTAGTTGTAGATTAATTTTCCACGTGATTAGAATAGCTCAGAAAATGTTATTTTCCTTTTAGATGAACGTGGACGCCATTATGAATTAATATGTAAGCTTTATGTGAACGTTTTGTAATTCAACGATTAAATTCGAAAGCGAGGCTGTCTATGGATTATACCTCGTTTTTAGAAACATTAAAAATTTACTTTAAAGACACCCACTGAAATCGTTTTAAGCATTTTGCCTGTAAGCGAAATTCCATTTTTAAAGAATTTTTTTATAATTCGACTATGGCAAGGCAATATAAAAGACTTCTTCGGTTCTATAAAATTTGTAAATTTATAATAGCATTTATTTTTATAATATGTATTTAAAGAAAACCTTTAAAAGTACAAAAAACCTTGTTAACAATGGAATATAATTTAGATTGACTTTCAATTTATACCATGTTCGCACTGTGCCGAAATTACGTGATTTTGGAAAGAGATTTCGAAATTATATAGAAGCGTTCGCAGTGAATTTCGTTTAGGTGTTTTTTTTCTGGCATCACGCAAGTCTTTAATTTTTTCAGCCCAAATTTTAACTAGCACCTCTTCTAGCAAAGCCCATAGCTTCTTTATTTTATATTTCTTGGGTTTTTCCATGTTTAAGAATGTGTAGTTTAAATTCAAAGTCAAATCAGTTATTAAAACGTCCAACTGACAATTTCAGCATCAATAGTGACGTGCTGAATTGGGCTGAATTCGATTTTCGGGTTTGAGCATTGGCTTTGACGTGATTTTGTTCGTAATTTTGCCAAAATTACGAGGTTTGAGATGATTTTGAAATCACCAGAATATATGGGAAATCACACGATTTTGAACGTGATTTTTGGGCGAAATCACGAAAATAGCCGAAATCACGCAATTTCGGCTCAGTGCGAACATGGTATAAGGGGGCTTGGACATTTAATTCGTCTAGACAAAAGTAGAACGACAACGACAATGCTTTTAAGGCAATACTCTATGTAATCGCCTCGTAGGACGAACAAAACACGAAGGTGGGACAAAGTTCGAAAGGATCTGCCAAGATGCTCTCTAGCAGAAAACTGCAAAGCGAAAATTGAGGAGGCTAAGGCCCTCCGCACACGAGTCGACTGATTTGCAATCCCAGTTGCACACGCAACTGTTTCGTGACCTCGTCCGTGTATGGAAGAGGGATTCCGCACACGAGTCGACAGGAACGAGACCGATTTAAAACTAGTTTGCAACAGGTCTCGTGCGACTGTTCTTGGCGGTCGCAGGCGATCTCAGTTGTGTGGTTGCACTTTTACGTGTAAAGTTTTGTAATCCGGCTAATTTTTGACGTGTGTGACTAAAAATTAAGTGGGCACAGAACACCGATTGATGCAAAATCAGTTGCAGTCGTGTGTCCCCGAGTAAAAATGACACTAGCCCGCAGCTAGCCTACATCAGGTACGCACTAGCACGCACGGCGCCACAGCTGGCGCGCATAGCTAGGTTTCATTTTGGTTGCAAACTTGTTGTGCGCGTGATTATTGTGAAACTTTTTTAAAACTGGGATTGCAAATCGGTCGACTCGTGTGTTGAAGGCCTAAGACTTGCTTGGGTGGCGACGTCACCTGGTGATAATGCTAAGATTTTATCTTTTTGATTTTTTTGACTCATTTTTTAATTTCTACTTAAATTTTATTGTGTTTTTTTTTATTATACATCTCATCGCCATCTAGACCTTCCGTATTTCAACATTGAATAACTTCTGACATTTTTTAGCCTATTTCGACAAATTTACACGATTCTGAAACGTCATTCAGTACCATTTTAGCTATGAGCCAATTCACACCGAAAGAACGGGCTGAAATTGTAGCGCATTTCGGCGCCTTCAGAAAACACAATTCGTAGTTTGGTGAATAATTTATTAGTTTAGTTTTAATTTTTTTCAACACGGCAATTTGGAAATGCAATTGGAATCGGAACACAAACAGCAAAATTCGTCCGGTTTTTATTGGAATCGGAATACAATTGGCAAATTATTCTGCCATATTGACGCGGCCATTTTGAATTTATAAGTTCTGATCATAAACCTTAAAAATCCGAAAATACCGATTTCCATTGAAATCGGAACACAATTGATAAATTCATATTCTGTGGCGATTTTGAATTTCGGTCATATTTCAGCGGCCATTTTGAATTTCGAAAATCGGAATTGTCTGTTTTATTTTCCTTATAAAGATAGTGGGTGCTATTTGTTGGAACGATGAATAGTATACATTTACAGAGATAATACTATAAAAATTTAGTTCATAACTTTTGAAATATAATTTGTGTTTCTAATAACGCCGAATAATGTTTCTTAATTGATTAAAATATGCTTTTAAAAATATTAACATGCAAAATATTTCATTTCTAATCCAGAAATCTGAACTTATACCCTTAAAATTAGTCCAAATATACTTTTCTGTCAACGAAATTTCCATTTTCCATCGGAAGCTACTTCGTCCTTACATAATGGATCTTAGGGTCATCTAATATTTGAATTTTTAATGAATCCTACGATTTCACTCTCGGGCAAAATACTGTCCCCGGGTCTTGAGTAAATAATTATCATGTAAGAACTTCCATTCCATCTATATTTATCCCCAGTTCTCCAGATAACATGCAAGTTTTATTGAAAATTTCAGATGACAAAGATTGAATGGTCTACTTACATAATAAAACTTATCCAAAGATGTTCTCGGTGATAAATGTAAGCTCCCTTTTTACGATTCTGTTATAGCATCAAAATATACTCTTAGTCCTCTTACAGCCAGGTTCAATTACATAAACCCTCTTCTATTGACAAAGTCATGTCTTTGAAAGCATTACGATTGCACATAATTTTAGGTCAAGGGCGTATCATGAAGGAGGCCTGTAACCTTTAGCTATTTTAAAATTTACCCGTGAAGTTTACTTGTTCCACATTATTCCCACTGCTTTGAAAACCTTTTGCTAAATTGATGCTTTAAGTTGCTTTATGCCCTTTACACGTTTCTCCATCACACCTCGTTTGATATCGTGATTGGTGTTTCTTTGGGCAGCAAATGGCACGCCTGCTCAAAATTTATGGGATCGCATTCTTTATATTCGTCTCCAAATATATCAAGCTTACAAGAACAAAATTCCATAGGTACGCAAATGGAATGCTTGTGATGTACTTTCCCTTTCAACGGCTCTAATTTACTATCAACGATTTTCTTCGCCGCAGATTTAATAGCAAACATTGAACGAAATTAAAATAATTGAATTGGCTCTTTTTAAGTTCACATCAATGCAAACGAGTGATCCATTAACTTTTCTTGCCTTTTCGAAAGGGGTGTAATTTTTGGCTTTTGGTAACAATCGACGTATTTCATGAACCATGCTATTATTGGTTACTATCATTGATCCAAGAAGTGTGGACGGTAGAATGCAATCTACAAAACTGGAAGCTAGCTAGTTGGCTAGATATGTAGTATGACAAGAGTGAAATAATTGCCAACATCAATCCGCGATTTTACCTCGACTTCCATCCACTGAAGAAGAGAGAAGGGAATTGCTGCAGGAAAGATGGTAGTCAGATGCTTTAACCTAACTAATCCTCCACTTTGTATGTAAGACCCATTTTACTTTGCTTTCATTAATGTACATATGTGGGTGAAAACGTCCAGTACAACTGGGTTTTTATCAGTGCTTTCAATTTGTAGTCCAGTTAAAATAGACGAAAAAAAGCTAAAGAGTGAAGACAATTCGGAAGTTGCTGAAAATTGTTACACACCTTAAAAACATCATTATAAATAAAATGTCGAGACTGACACGCGACTGGCCGCCGGGAAAACTTTTTATTCAAGGTCAAAGGGTCAAAATGTCAGTTTTTTGCAAATATCTCTTAAACGGTAAGTCGTATCATAAAATAGTGTTCACAAAGTTTGTAGATTATGCGATTATCTACAAAAAAAAGTTATTATACATTTTCCCGTACCAATTGCCATTCAGGAGATATCGCCGTTTTAAAGATTTAAAATACTCATATGCACTCATTCGCGGCTTGTATAAGGTCATCAGATGCTCAATAAATCTTTTATGGGCCTACGCGGCTCATATTTTCAGGAGTGATTCCTGGATGTGTTTGGAGAACAAAATTGTTCTAGAGACGGGGGCTATCCCCACTATCCACTAAAATACAGGGTGTTTAAGAAAAAAAATTATTTTTTTTAAATTTACTTAAACTTCAATTTAGGGTTTGCAATCCCGTGTTATATTTTCAACCCCGGGATTTGGGGATTACATTATTCAAATCCCGGGATCCCGAGATTGGTACCGGGATTGGGATTGGACTATTTATAAAAAATACTTACACATTAACATAGTTGAAATTGCATATAGTGCAGTAAAAAAAGCATTTTAATTTGCACAGTCTGGTAACAGCAAGATTATGATTTTAATCTGTTTGGGGTATCACCAGGAGTATATTCCTAAGTTTTGAACTTCGTGAACCTTGTGCTACTTTTGTTATAAACAATTAAAGTTTTTTTACCGCGTTTTTCGAGCTTAAAATGTCAATCCCTCTTGTTCTATAAGTTGGATCACGGCAAAATAAAAACCAGTCTCTTCGTAATACAATTGCCAATAAACCCATAACCTACAAAACCGAAAAAAACCGTATTTTTTTACATTACATCAAACTTTCAGAAAATATACTCTTTGATGTTATAAAAAGACCCTGAAAAGTTGGTGTTATTGAACCAATTGGCCAAAATTGCAATTGTTATCTGAAATTTGAATTTCCGCCATTTTATACCATTAAGTCCAAAATGAAAATTTTTGTTTTTTAAAATATAGATATCGACGCCTTATTTCAAATTTTTTTAATGTAATTATCGTTACTTTTTTTACATTTGTGGATAACTGTGGATAAAAATAAATTTAAAATGTTTTATCAGATCTGGTAGAGAGTTTTGGGACCTTTAATTTATAAAAATAAAGTTCATTTTTGTTAACATGAACTCGAGATATTTAACTTATTGCATTTTGTCCAATTGTTAATTAACAAATGCACATTGTAAGCTAAAAGTTGGACTGTATCATTTTGAAATCTATTCATTTAATGTAATAAATTCAAAAAAAAAATTAAGGTTTATAGAAACTTATTTACAAGCATTACAATGTAAGTATTGTTAATTGAACGAGGTGATTTTTTTCGATTTTTTCATAGGGCTTAGTTGCAAAATGCAATAACTTCCTGTTTTTTCAAGCTTTATATTAACTTCGTTCTCCGTGTGGGGCAAATCTTACGATCGATTTTTCGACCACTTCGCGATAACCGGTGATACACACAGATTAAAGCTGTACGAATTTAGCAGAACCGGAAACCGAAGGGGAGTGCGAAAGATTGCAAGATAATGTAATAAAATGTTTTGACCATATACAATTTAAAATGACGTCGCATAGCTTACTGCATTCTACTCGTCATACTCTTTCATTTGATACCCATGTCGGGGGGTTGTAAAGAAAAAGGTAATCCACCATTTTATGGTGGCCGCCATATTGGATGTACCATAAAATTAAATATACTATATTGTATTGTCTTCAGAACCAAAGGTGTGTGACAAATTGGAGCACACCGGATATCGGGAAGTGGAGTGAATTATAACGTAGATGAATTTTCTGAGAATTAAATTCTTAGAAAATTTTAATGAGAAAGAAATTTCAAAATATACTTCGGGCAAAAATTAAATCCCGGGATTAGCTATTTAATAATCCCGGGATTTCAGGATTTGAAGAAACACCGGGATCCCGGGATTTTGTGATCCCGGGATCCCGGGCTGCAAACCGTACTTCAATTACTCCTAGACTAATTATCGTAAAACAACAAAATTAGGCTCATCTTTTAGGTAAATGTGTATTCTTTAATTTGGTATAAAGATCAAAAAGTTGAGTGACTCCAAAAGAATATATGTATGTATATTTTTCATTTTAGTGCCCAAGACAGTCAACTAGACCAATTTGCAGGAAACTTTCAGAAAATATACTTTTTGGTGTTATAAAAACACCCTGAAAAGTTGGTGGCAAAATATTGAACGCATTGCCAAAATTTGCATTTGTTATATAAACTTTGAAATTCCCGCTTCCACTTTGACACTTCCCACCCCTAAACACTTTACCGTTTAGAAATAAAACGCTAGAGCGTTTAGTTCCCCATAAGTGTTTTATCATAACTAAGCGTTTACCTTCCCAAGTGTTTAATTGGCGAATTAGTGTTTTACTTTTAATCACTTGGAATTTTATTGTAAACACCTTACGCGTTTAATTTCTGGTGAACGCTTTAAGTGTTTAAGAAAAAAAACACTTTAGCGTTCAGATTTTGTGCATTAATCGCTTCTTCTGTTTTAAAAGTAAACGCTTCCCACCATTAAACACTAGAGTGTTTTATTTCTAAACACCTGCTAAACACTTGAATTTACAGTGATATAATTTCTCATTAGTGACCCTAGGCAGGTTGCGGGTATACATGCCCAGGTCAGAGGAGAAAATAACGTGTTAGCAAAATGAGCACTTGAATGGAATCCGCAAGAAAGTAGTGTCGGTAAAGCGAAAAACACATGGAGAGGAACAGTAATGAAAGAAATCGGAAATTTTGACAAAACCTAGATTGAAACCAAGAGAATCGCTCAAAACAGAGTCCGATGGAAAATGACAATGATTTTATCAAAACAAAATATCATCTTATTTTTCCTAAAATGTAAATAAACAAGAAAATCACAGAATGTACTCGCAACGTGTAATTTCTACAACATATGTACATAAGAAATCGCATATTCAGCAAAAACAGATATAACAATTTACGCTGATAATTGCGTCATCGCATATCTTAATTTTAAAGAATGCTTATGCTTTAATAAAAAAATTGAAACGTTTAACATTTATGCCATGGACCTTTTACCTTCCACGTCCTCCCGTTACCTATTTCAGTATTCAGTTTGAAAAAGTAAACCCAATATCGGTTTTATGCTGGTGAAAACAAAATCACTTCATTTCGCTCCGCTCCTGAAGCTATTAATTTTCATTCTGGTGGAAAATATTTTAAATTGAGATTTTACCTCATTCATCATAAGCAAATGTCCAATGGACAAGAAGCTACAAAATTCGCATCGGCGTGGCAGAACCTCTGTTTAGTTAATTTATGGCCAGGGTGAGTTTCATCTGGTATCCTGCTATATTATATTCGTAATAAAAATTTTACCAACAAAGATAGAAAATTATTTTAGGACTGTTGGGTAGATTTAGCCCCCCAGAAATAACGGCTCAACAGTCGTCCGTGCAACATTAAAACTCACTCCTAATGTATAAATAATGGCGTAAGTAGAGAAGATTAATTTGGGTCAGAGATTAGCGTGAGGAGCAAGTTCCTCTTTGCAACAATTCTCCTATAGCACTTGCTCTTGTTTAATTAGACTTTAATTGTATAGAGCTCTGATGTTGGCCATGGCAGGGCAAACTCCATGCCATTACCATATCAGAACGGGTCAACTCCGGCATGGGGTAAAAATGCAAAATTAATGACCCAAATTGCCTAAGACCCCCTGAATTCATGGACAACCTTCGCACTCCAAATTCCCAAAGAAAGGACCAGACGTCGAGAGTAATTCTCCGTCTGGTATTACGTTGAACCTTCGATAAAGCGGCAAGAAGAGCAGGGTGAGCTTGACCATAAAACTTTCCGAATGGTCCGCCTTCATATAATTTGCGGTAGTTTGCCCAGTGAGTCCACACTCCACAATTTACCTTCAGAAAGACGAATAAAGGTAGAAAATATAAGGAGTGTTAGATGGCAACTGAGCGGGGAAACTTTGCACGACTCGTTTTAATTTTGATGGATATGCTTGGATAGGCACCAGGTCATTATTAGCGCCTTACCGTTACTGAACTTATGTTTCTGATAGCTTCTACACGGCCATGCTTTATCGGGCATGGGCTATTAAATTTGTGTGTAAATATGCCTTTTAATTGCGGATAGAATGTTGAGGCTTAGCACATGATTTGTTCTGATAAATGACCGTATTAACGGCGTCCCTTGGCATACTGCATGGAATAGCAACCAACTTTTATATTTCATGAACACATGGAAAACGAGAATTCTATAGTATTTTCCTTAAATGGCAAAAACTATTTATCAATTAATTTCTTAAATGAGAAATATCCATTTTTATCATGGCAAACTCGTATAGTAGTTCTAGTTAGTGATTTTGACGAAATTTAAATTGAACTCTCCTTTCGATTTTCTTTCCATTTCTGCCAGTGTTAAATGCAAATGTTCCAGAGGAGTACTACAAAGATTTTTGAGAAACGTTGCCACCAACGCAGAGCCACGTCCGTTGCCTTTTCATTTCTCTCAACCAAATAGTATTGCATTTTTCTTGTCTTCCCTTTTACCGAAATTCCCTGCTCTGCTTTTTCTGGCATCGCCTGTAAGTATAAGCGAGGAAGCCATTGCCTATTCTATGAACGGATTAGCGGTTGCGGTTAGGCAGTTGATTCTTGGCTAAATTGTTTCTTATTATCACTTAACTTTTTGAAAGTGGTAAAGAAATAGAAGTAGACGTCATTTCATTCTAAACTTCAAGGTATAAAATAACTAAACAACATAAAAACGTTGACGTATCAAAAATTAAGTTTTCAACCATCAGCGTGCGAAATAACACGTAGTATACAAAAATATGAACGTGCCGTTGCTATGCATCACTGATGGACGATCTTAATCTCCATGCGGTGGGTATTGGTGAGTGTACTAAAAAACGAAATAGGCTTATATGATCAGGTCAGTTCCTACCTAGTAAGGTTGGCACATAGGGCTGATAACCTAACCTCTAAAAAAAACGGAGCGAGTAACATCGGAAATCGAATTAAACGACTACGGAAACGGAACCGGTATAACGATTTAAAAATTCTTTCATAGAACGTTTGTACTCTGTTCATAACTCGAGCTGCATAGCAGGTAGCTGATTCTCTGTCTAAGTCTAATGCTGATATCACATCTATTTGTAAAAAAATTAGATTAGGCAGATTTTATTGTCAGCAAACGTAATGTTATCGTATTTAAAGTGACTCCTTTTACTGGATTTTGCACTCTTCGAGGTAAATAGTATGGTGCGAAACAATCGAACATTGGTCCCACAGTGAAAATATTAAAACATGAATTTTACGTACTACCTCCTTCATCTACAGTGGATCAATAACGCTAGTTTACACGAAAAGTGTACCTCATGAAAAAAGTGAAAACGAAAATGACACTCATTTATTTTTCCAAAGAAATTAGCAAAACGGCTTTTTCCCATTTTTTTCCATTTATTGCTAGATTCTCGAGAACCAAGAGCTCTTTTACGCAGAATACTCCCACCTATCTAAAACTGCAAAAGTTAAGGCTCTACCCTGCCAACTTCCAGAGTAATGAGCCATCAAAAACAAAATTTTGATTTTTTTTAACAAAAATATCAACTTCAACCACCTTTTTCTCCAAAAAATACGTAGTTAACCAAATTTTTTTTTCGAAATTAGAAAGCTTGGACAATTTACTATGAATAATGTCCGAACAATTTTTATGCTACGGCCTTTACTTTTGAAGTTATAAGCAATTTTGATGTTAATATTGGCCTTATTTTGTGCTTTTTTACTACTTTTTTTCACCTAAGCTTTGTCGAAAAGTACCAAAAAAAGTCAATTTTGAACCGACTTCTAACATCAAAATATGCTAATATCTTCAACAGCAAATGCCGTAACACAAAAATTGTCCGTACATTATTCATAGGAAATTGTCCAACCTTTCTAATTTTGGAAAAAAAAATTGGGCCAAAAAACACTTTTCTTATTAGGTACCCGCAATTGAGAAAAAACTTCTAAACTAGTGTAATGCCGGATTCATCGTTGTGGATGAGTTGTGCTGCACTTATGCGCGCGCATACTTTTTGTATGAAAAATTGAGCATTTCTCAATTTTGGGATATTTTTGGGATTTTTTTTCCTCTCTGGAAAAAAGTTGAATCAACTTCAACTTTTGTGCGGCGGAATTTTTAAATTGTCATTTTTGTTGTATGATATATGAAAATACTTTAGCCTGTAGTCTCAAAACAAGATATTTCAAGATTCTACGAACTTTTTACTTACTAATTTTTTAGAATTTTACCAACAAAACTTTGACAAATTATACAAATATGTCAAATTATACAAAATGTGCGGCACACTTCATCCTCAACAATGAATCGTAGTTCAGCTGATTCTCTTTTTGGGAAATTTGTGCGGCGCGACTCATCCGCAACGATGATGACGGCATTAAGGCCGGGCGCCCACTAAAGTGGTGTGGCAGTGACGTGGCAGTAGGGTGGTGGTCTAATGGCAAGTGGGAAAATTTATTCTCGTAAAATCAAATGAGATAACGCACATTCAAGTGGAGTGGCGATGGTGTGGCATCTGGCAAGTGGGGTGGCAACAACTTGATTTTAATTGTGACATGAACTGTGTATTTCATATGGGGATGATTATGTAATATACATTTATGTAAGCGAAGTAGGATAAGTTAAGGCCAATGAACGCCGTGATTGCTACGACTGCCGTGCTCGCCTTGACAAATCGCAGTAATCGCGGCGAGCGTAGCAAGCCAAAGCCCGATGTAAGCTTTTTTTTAAATTATTGAGTTATATTATAACCCGAAATATTCCTGCTTTGGTAGAGTAGCCGAATTGTAATAATAAGTGGAGTTTAATTAACAATAACCAATTTTAAGTGGAATTTGGTTAGCTAAAATTAGTGCAATTTCAGTAAAAGAGAAAGAGTCAAAAATGAATTCAGAAATGTCTGAAATGTTAGACATGTTTTATATGCTCTAGATTTTCGAAATATTTAAAAAGCTTAAAAAATTACAAAGAATTAATATTTCGTGTCCACCACGACCAGGAAGTGTTTACTATAACTACAAAGGGACTTGTAGTACTGTTTGGTTGGGTGTCTGTGACGCAAACTACACATTATTGCGGTAGATATTGGTGCATATGGAAGTCAGAGTGATGGGGAAGTAGTGCACTTTTCTAATTTTTCAAAAGCTCTACAAGAAAAAAAATCAAAATTCCAGGGAAAAGAGCATTACTAAATAGCAGCATTTTCCCTCAGTTCTTTGTCGGCAACGCAGCTTTTCCGCTCAAGCCATATTTAATGACCTTAAACCCTCGACAGACTAGCACCCTTAATCCGGATTATGACGTCAGAATGACGTAGACTCCATTTTATTTCCATATCTTTTATATGGGTCTACGTCATTATGACGTCATAACCTGGATTAAGTTTCTAGTCTGTATCCGGTATTACCCTGGTAGGCTATTGCCTGAAAAGTCGGAGTATTTCAACATGCGGCTCTCCCGTGCAGGAAGAATTATTGAAAATGCTTTTGGTATTTTAACTGCCAAGTGGAGAATACTGAGAACAACACTTTGTATGGTTCCTGAAAATGCTGAGAAGATCTTAACAATAATTCTTCACAACTTTGTAAAATGGGCTAGTTGGAGAATATGAAATTTGTAATGTACTTTGTCAGTCGCCCATCTTGTGCACTAAGCAAGAGATGTCGTCTTCTATTTTTTTTTGTGGTACTTCCTGATGGAGTACCCCTGGTTGGATTATCCGTTGGCGCTCGTCATTTGTCAGAGATTGTATGCAACTTGCAGACTTAGACAGAGGGGACATGAAGGTAGTGTCCAGGTCACTTGCAGATCTGGTTCTTGTGGAGGCTCACCCAGCACAATATTTTACACCGTTCTGTAAGAAAGAAAATATTTTCTGAAAACAAGTTGTAATGTTATTTTCAATCACCAAATATTGCTTTATTATTTACATTCTTGGTGTTATTTGATCCTTTAAAAACAAGGGCAAATCCAAAAAAACCCATTTCTTTTCATTAGTAGCAGCACTGCCGCTTGGCTGCTTCATTCTACTATACTCAGATAAAACACTTATCTCTTGAAGTTTTCCACCTCCTCAGGCAACAGTTTTCTAAAAAAAATGATAATAAATTGCAATAATTCTACAAATTTAATAAAATTATTTACCAGGTTGATTAACAATAGCAACTACCCCACTCCAAGCTTTATCCTTTAACAATTTGTTGCGGTATGTTATGACATTTTTATTCCACATGTATTTACGTTGGGATATCTCCGTAATTAAATTTTCTTCGAACATAACTGAACAAACAAACTTAAGTTCAATATATTTCTGCAATCATGAATTTTAAATAAATAAATATACTTACTTACATTTCCCCAAGTAATTTTATTCAAAGAACAATCGAGAAAAACGCGTACTTTTTCGGTTACATATCAAACGGTTGTAAATTAAAAGCTAGTTGGGATGTGGGTTTGACCCTTTCGGTCCACACGATCAACAGTATTATAAATGTTGAATATTATCAATGGACATTTTAATAATAAATAAACAATAATCAACATATAATATATAATACCTACAATTTGCCACATTTGTTTATCAATACTTTCGCTATCACTTAAGTCGTTCAAACAAAAAAACGGCTCGTCCGATTTTTATGAAAATCTTTTCAGATAATTTCCTTTAACACGCTTCGAACGTCACCTCCACGAAGTCGATATCTTTTCGCGCAGGTACAAAAATAACTTACGTCGCATAAACAATGAAACCGCTCGACCGAATTTTATGAAAATCTTTTCAGATAGTAACTTCGGTAATACGCTACGATCGACACCTCAACGAAGTCGGTATCATTGTTAGTTGGCGCGAAATCGTGCTGGTACAAAAATCACTTAAGTCGTTCAAACAAAAAAACAGCTCGACCGATTTTTATGAAAATCTTTTCAGATTATATTTCCTTTAATACGCTTCGAACGGCCGGCATCTCAAAGAAGTTGATATCTTTTGTGGTTCGCGCGAAATCGTGCAGGAAAAAATGACCACATACGTACGCACACACACACATATTTCTTCTCAAATTTTTGCTTAAAATGCTATTGGTACCTTGAAGCATGAAAATATATTGAAAATTTCGATTTCGATTTTCGTACTGATTACAATAACTTCCTTGCGAAGTTAACAATTAAAGCATCGCAGCGCTGCTTGGAAATAAACATTTCCCAAATCAAAGCTTTTTCAGAAATGCACTGAATCACCTAATAATTTTTTTATGTGCTAATTTAAATGTAAACCTCTTTGTAGTGTCAACGTTCCTATTATTGAGTGTACTGTCGAGCAGTAAACTCTAGGAGCGGAAAAGTAGTAGAAGAAAGAGTGAAAGAACTGCCAACGCCAACACCCGGAAACATATTTACAGTTTTTCTCAATCCTTTAATTCCCGTTCCAATTTTTTTCAATTTCATACTTTTTTAGACATTTTACATTAAAAAAACATTTTTTAACAACCTTTTTACGCTCCAAAAGATCGATTGGTAATCAAAAACATACGCAGTAAGTCCTATCATTGCTGAGAGTTCGCGAATTGAAATATGTAGTTTTGGTGGATTCAATTTTTTTCGTCTCGGTGGGTTTTAGTTTCATCTACATAGCACTAATATGAATGGACTTGACGGATGTGATTTAATTGGAATGATATCATTTCGTGTGTAAGTTTTGCAAAAATGTAGGATGATTACATGGGATCAAATTAATAACAAAATCAATATTTGAGATCCATCAACTTAAGCCAGTTAAAAAGTTTCATTACTACACAACATGATACATGCATATTTATTAATATATAAACAGTGCATGCTGTTATATTTACTCAAGGCTTAGATATTTTTAAATATTGTTATACAATCAAATATTTATCAAAATACGGAAACAATGAATATTAACTTCATTTTAAGAATTGATGTTAAACATTTCAGAGTTGTAATATAGATGTTAGTTTAGACCAACGCGGTGGGCAACCTCCGGCCCGCGAAAAGTTTCTATCCGGCCCGCGATATCTTTAGAAGAAATTATAAATAAATATTTTTCGATGTAATTCGTCTAGTTTAAATTGAATATTAAACGCGCGTAGCAACATGCATGTTCATAATTTAGTACTAAGGTTTAAACTAACATCCATTGGGGTAAGTTACACCATGCATCATTTCTTGTCGTCGTACCCCATACACAAACCGCTTTTTTCTTCACTTTTGTCTCAGAAAATTTGTTAGACTCACTTATCCATCACACTAATAAAAATACAGCATCGTTCTTGGGGCCTGTGGAAACTATGAACAATTCCCCATCTAATTCGCATCACAACCGATACACGAAAAAGAGGCAGAAAAATGAACAGTTACAGGCCAATTATCAAATCGCCAGTGACATATCACAAATCACAACAAAGTCACAAAGGCGTGGTGAGTCATATTTGTGACTATTTCGTATTATCGTGCTCCAGTCACAAGTTGTGACAATCACAGACTTGTGATGACATATTGAGCATCTGTAAAGCTTCTGTAAAGACTTAAAAATAATGTAAGCAATCAAAGTTACTACTATTGACAGAGAAATATATCCGTTCCCTGTTTTACAAGTTGATCACAATTTCACAACATTTGACAGCTCACAGTTCCATCAAAATTGTGGTAGAATTCTTGAGATGAAGGTTGTGATTTTTCACTTGAGAATCTGAAACAGCTAATCTGTCACAAGATTCGTCACAAAAATAATTTTGTCATACTTGCTTATGACTTGTGAAACGTCACGACTAAAAATCGGCATATGAGTGTCAAACCGGTTTGAGTTGAGGACCGAGCAATGGACAGTGTAATTTACCCAATTAAAGCATTTGAAAAATATAGAGGTCACAAGAACGTGTCAATTATCTACTACGGCTCGCGGAAAAAAGTAAAATTTATTCTGGCCCATGTTATAAAAAGGTTGCCCACCCTTGGTTTAGACTATAGGTTTCATTATTTAAAGATATAAAAAAATAATTAAGGTATTTTGGATCCTTGCGATTTGTGCGCATCTAAATGTAGGCAGTCATCTGCATTACCTGGATATTGGTTTCTCATATTTTAATTCATTTTTAAGGTTAAACAGAATCATGACTATTGCTCCATAGTGTGATGAATGTTCGATGCTTGTCAAAATTAATTTTACCAATGTTTTGATCTTTCCCACAAAGGGGTTCACGATAAACGACCCATTTGTGTAGACAGTATTAAAATTAATAATTTTCTGTTAATTTGTCATTAGCAAATTAACATTATTGTTTGATAATTACTGGTAATGCTACGACAAGAAAAACTCCAAGTACTTGACAATTTCTTTGAAGAACAACTCTACTGCAAAAGGGGAGATGCTGACAGAAAGCCAACCCAAGGCCGACGTGTTACTATTTCTTCCAACGATACTATGTCTACTCCTGTGTATAAGAATCCATTCGATGGGTCAGGCTTTTTACCCTATTATAGCGTTTCGGAGTTTATATAGGCAACTACCTCATGTTCAGTCTATATCTGGGAAATGGAGTGCTGCAAAAGCCATCTTTGAGCACTCCTTATTAAAAAACTTACAGCGCTCCCGTTCCGATTAGTGCTGCACGCGAGACGAGACGAGACGAGATTTGGCCCAGTCTCGCCTCGGTCTCGAAAAAATGGGTATTTGCAGGTCTCGTCTCGATCTCGTCTCGTCTCGAAAAGTCTCGTCTCGTCTCGAATTTCACTGTCAATAATACAAATTGCTCAGTCTTCTGTATTTCGAGAAATATCAATATGTGCCATATTAATGAAGTTGTATACCAATATTCCTTATATTTCCATGCTGGTCACTCCCAGACGTAGAAACGTAAATCTGCTTTTTGCAGTGGCACCAGGGCGGGGTAGA
Organism: Thereva nobilitata; assembly: GCA_963855945.1. NCBI lineage: Eukaryota > Metazoa > Arthropoda > Insecta > Diptera > Therevidae > Thereva > Thereva nobilitata. The sequence goes on from OY979696.1 coordinate 85,962,661, forward strand.
GGGGATCAATGAATCGAAAGTTAATTTCAAATTTGTGTAGAGTTACATTTACGTAGAGTCCGTTCGAAAAGAGAAGTGGTATTTTACAGTCATTTCATTTCATTTCAACGCATTTCATTTTAAATGCGTTGAAATGAAATGAAATGACAGTAAAATACCTCTTCTGTTTTGGAATGGACTCTGCATTTAAATGCTTATGTAGTGCGTACTCTTCGCCTTGTCTCCGCAGCCTGCTTGCAGAAAGTTGTGCTCGTCTAAGAGCGCAACGTGAATATACTGAAATAGTTGGTGTCGATATGATTTCAAAATAACGATTTGATTTCGAGACGTCGAAATGTCTCGCGAGATCTCGAATGGTAGTCTCGGTCTCGTATCGATTTTTAATCTGGAGGTCTTGTCCCGATCTCCTCTCGTAAATCGAGACGGGACGAGACGATTTCGAGACAAGTCTCGTCTCGTGTGCAGCACTAGTTCCGATATCAGCTTTTTAACAATGCATGTCATTGCAAGGGAGCATACCTTTTAATGCGCCTTTAAAAGAGTTGTGGGAGCATTATAAAAAAGCTTTTTAAAAGAATATTCATGGAGGCCTGTGGATATGTGAATAAGCTCCGGTGCCGGAAAGGTTTTATTTTTGTTCATCTTTTGCAATTGTCTTTTCCTTTCCAAGCACGAGTGTGGTTTTACCAAAGCGGTCCGCCAACTACGTATACTACCACGTCCAATGCCTATTGAGTATTACTAATGACACCCTTTATGGTCAACAAGCGCCTGTTTTCTTCGTTCTATAAAATTTCTTAAAACTCCAGTAATATGGGGCTCACACTGACTCCCAAAACATGTTTTAGAAAGCTTTTCAAATTTCGGTGCAAAGTGGCTTATAATGCTCACAAGTTTTTCATCAAAAAAAAATATACGGAAATAAAATTTTTAACATAATTCAATTTCTATTTCACATAAAAAAAGAATTCCGAATATTTGAAGCTATCTGAGTATAATTTCTGAAAATTTTCATCAAATTTCACTTAAAATATCCGAAGCGAATCAAAAAACCAAAATTTAGCAGTTTTTTCAGTTTTTATTGTTTTTTTTTGAGGTTATGCAGATAAAAATTTCATATTGTAACCGCTGATAGCCAATATCATAACGAACACCCTCAATTTTTTTCGCTTTTCTTGGATCTACACATGCCGAGATATACTAATCTATATTTAGAAAGAACGACCAAAATGGCCGATAAATTGCGTAGCGGCGGTTGCTAGAAGTAGAAAATGTCCATTTCGTATAGTATTCGATGTAACTAACATATTACAAAAAAAATGTTTGAGACTGGAAGGAATTCCTTATCTTTTGCTTGTCTGACTCCACTATATTATTCACTACAAAATATTATTTTAAGGGTTTAGTCTACTATTTAAAAAAATCAATTTGTTTTTTTGCTCAAATCGAAAGATATACTCGTTAAGAATATATTCCTGAAATATTAAGACCCGAATTCGAATTTCTTCTCGTCTTTTTGGGATTTTTAAGCGAGCGCCTCGAGGCTGTTTACTACTAGACTTGAAACTGTGCAAAAGCCCTGCAAAAAGTTTTCGACCGATTTTTCTAAAATTTGGTACACAGTTTCTCTATTATAAGAACGACTGCACGGACCAACAATATTCCAAAAATTAAGAAAATTCGATTTTTTTAAACGTACATTTTTCGGAATTTTAATGAATTATTATAATTATTGGTCCGTGCAGTAGTTCTATGCTTCCTGAACATAACGCACATTGATTTTTTTTCCGATGATTGGATCGGGATATATTTTACATCACCGAAAATAGGATTTTTTAAAATAGCCTCGGAAGGCCCTCTATATCTCGGCAAATTTTAACTTACATTAAAAAAAATTTGTTTTGTACACTTTAAGAGTTAATAAATATTGTGTAAACATTTTTTTTCTGTAACTGTTATTTAATTACATAAAAAAAATTCACAAAAAAAAACCGTTTTTTTTCTCCTTTAACAGTAGACTAACCCCTTAATATAAAATTAGGTAATGTATTCAATTATGCACTCATTTGCTCATGTACATCATACATAACATATTGCAGGGTAATTCTAATGAAGATTTTAAACAACACTATATTATGGGTTTACGAAGAATGCACTAAACCCATGCGCCCGTGTGTCTGGCTTGTCTTGTCTCTCGATTTTGCTAAGGCCAATAGACATAATGGATTAGCCGAGGCGCGTTTGCTTAATCAGACAACGTCACACTCATTTCTTCAATCATTCATTTGGTAGGGCAAGTATAAAAAAAAGTAATTCCTATATCTATCGTAAAAACCGAATTTCGAATCAATCGGTTATCTGGGTTTCTCGGTCATCACACTTTACTTAGTTTTTTTGTATAACTTTTAAAATGATACCATTTTTAAAAATTAAAATCGAAAAAGTTGCTTCTAATTTTCTCTTTATGGCGATTAGAACATTGATATGTTGTGGATGTAATATACTGTAATATTTTTGAAACAAAAGAAGAGGTTTATTTCATAATATTATATTCTGATCTAAAATTCAAACTCAAATCAATTAGCTTATTATATCGTGATTATATCATTGAAAATCATACAACGAGTGTCTTCTTAAAAATTCATCTCTATTAAAAATTCTTTAAAATTTCACAATCACAAAGTTTAAGAAATTAAAATAAAATTACATTAACATTAAACTGCAAAACTCACTGCACTTTTTGTTACAAACAGATTCTAAATTTCAGTTTTCATTTAAGCGAAAAACTCTTAAACTTCAATTGAAAAAGAAAATCAGTTGTTCCTCGCGGTTTAAACGAAAACTTTTAATTCCACTTTAAGCATAAACAAGTTGATTTTAATTTAAAAAAAACTTTCTTACGTTTTAAGTCCTTTGAAATAAAACTGCTACTTTTTCTAGGGTGGTTCTGGTTATGCTTCGTGGTTTGCACCGTCGGGCTTCACTCCAGCAGAGGTGGGAATCTTGAGTTTGAATGTTAAAACAGCTTTGATACAGTTTACATAGTGTTCGAATTGCATTTATGCAGATTTGTTTTACCATCAATTGCGTGCCCCTCTCGGATATTATCATTATACAATCTTCGTCCAACTGATGTATTATATTGGTGTGTCGTTATAGTTTACCCTTTTCAAGTCCCATGAAAAAAAACCATATGAGGTGAACTTTAGGCTACTTAGCATGTCTAGGTCACCATAAAAAAGGTGTCTACAGAAACGAAATAATCTAATATATTGCAATGATTACAATATTCATCAGCTAAAGCAGGGAACACAGTATCTTCTACTATCAATCAAAATCTAATTTTATTCAAGCATAGACAGACTTGGATTTTTTTCTTCGAATGCTCACAAAATGAAAAAAAAATACTCAATCCACGCATAGCCGATGAATGGAACATGAAATGTTCCTCCCCCCAAATTTGCCACACCTCATCGCATTACTTCCATCAACATCATGCACAATAATCTGCTACCAATTTAGCACTTTAAGTGGATTTTGGTACTATGGGAGCCAATGGCACACAGTGATAAGGGAAGAAGATAAATGTCGTGCACAAATTTGTGTTCTAGGTTGAACCTAGGTATTTAGTTTCGCTTGAGAACTCTAAGGTCACGTCGTTTAAGGTTGAAGACTTTACATTCAGCTTCCGCCTCCTTGTAAATGATACCAATATTGCTTTATCGTGCTTAATGCTTAGTTTCTTATCGATACACAATTTTGTGACTCAGATTAAGGGTGGTTGGCATTAAGTCAGAGATGACTTGATTATGTTTGCCTCTTGCAGCAACTCTTTCGGTAGTAATGTGTGCGGTGCTATCAAAGGCACCCCTAATGTCAGCGGCACAAAAAGCACCCTCTTTTGTGTAGAAGATGTCCCTGACAACAATTTATATATCATGGTGGAAAAAATTTCTTGAAAAGTGAGCAAAAACAAAATAGCGATTTATTGGTGGGGGTGTTGTTTATTGCATTTATTACGGATTCTAAGGCTGGACTCACACTGCACATTTTTTACGGCCGTTATCGGCCGAATTTTTCAAACAATTATTTTGCTATTCCCATTCGCACATTACACCCGTTGTTTTCGGCCGTTTACGTCCGTAAGTTTCGTCCGATCAAATTTGTTTGATTATTCGGCCGAAATGCATATCGAAAAGTTACTAATGGAAATGCGCTCCCATAGAAATGTTTGTTAGGCTTCCTTTCATTTTATTTAGGATGTATTTATATGTGTGACCATTTAAAATGGAACAACTAGCGAAAACTAACCCTTAAAGTTCGGCCGAATTTAAAGTTGAAATTCGTTTGAATACGGCCGTAAAAAATCTGCTGCAGTGTGAGACCAGCCTAAGAAATCATAATTTTCAATACAAAATGAGTTCAAGTTATGTTATAAAAACGATAATTTATACCCTACACAGTTATCTACGTCGCAAACAGACATAATGTAAAGACGCCAAAGGAAAATCTTAACAGATCCTGAGGAAACAACCAAGGTGAATTCGTCCTTTAATTTATAAAATATTCAAGAATTAATCACGTTTACCGAACTGAGTGGTGATTATGTGATTTATCACATTTACCATAGCATATATTCTTCTTCTTATGCGCCTTTAATCGCTCGTGGGACATAGGGCTGAAACAGTAGTCCTCTATTTTGTGCGACAGCTCTCAGCTCCGTCCAAGATCTCCCAGTTGTTGCTGCCTCTGCTTAAGCTTCTCCTTCGAGTTGTTTTCCTTCTTCCAACTTGACTGGATCCTTGCGGATTCCAGTCCTTGAGCTTAGTAGCTTGTTTGGCTAGATTTCTCGCGTCGCACAGTGGTTCAGAATCCCGAAAACCTGGTCAAAAGTCTTTTTAGCATCTAAAAGTAGTTTTTTTATATGAAATTTCGTATTTGGGGGTTTTTAAGGGCGATGATTAAGAATCCACTATCAATTTTCCAAAAAAACAAAATGGCGGATCCAAAGTGGCGGACGATTTTACTTAAGGGGTAACACCACTGTAGAGGTGCGAAAAAAGGCCAAATTTTGGGAATTAATTTAAAAAGTATGGAAAAAGGGATCGAAATTCTTTTCAGGTGATTTATCAAACATGTATTCAAGTGTAAAAAAAATTTTTTTATTGACTTTTTGTTACAAAATGGTGGCGCCACAGTCGTTTTTCGAAATCGCCTTTTTGTTAAGGGCCTCCACGGGTGGACGGATTTCTCCGAAAGTTGAAGACCTGGAACAAAATCCAAATAGTTTCCTAATCTATTTGACCTTGCCCATAAAAGTACGTAGGATTTTTTTTTTAAACTGATTTTTGTAAAAATGGCGCACTTATGAAAAAAAAATTGATTTTCGGCAAAAAAATGAGCAGTAAATTGTTTATAAAAATTTTTTTTTACAACGAATCAAAAAACGGCTACGTACTTTTGTAAAGAATGCAATTGTGAAGCTAATGTCAAAATTTCAAACCGATCAATGCAATAGTCTCCGAGTAATCCGTCCACCCAGTTCGAAAAACATGGTTTCCAGATAATCGCGCTTAAAGTTTTGAAAGTACTCTAATATTTGAAAATTGTATTTTACCTTCACTGTGCGATGTAATGTAAAACACGTTTATTATTTTGTAACGCACCCTGGTGGACACCTGGGGAACCCAAATAACCTTTTTGCTATAGCAGCACTTATTATTTCGACAGGTAAAAGCAATATACAAGCAATAAGTCGGACTAACGCGTGCTCCGAGGCGCCGGGGGAAAATCGAAAATTAAATCCTTCAAAATTATTTTTCTGTTACAGGACCAACTGCACATTGTTTTTGTTATCCTGAAGTATATTTCAAGCCAAAAAACAAAAATTCCATTTTTTTCAAAATCCTACAGTGGTGTTACCCCTTAATAATCAGCCAAATTTCATGAAACTCGTTATATGGGAGTTTTCGAGGGCGCTGATCCTCAATAATACTAAATTTATCTTTTAAATTGTTCTTTACGAGAAAGAAAATATCTTTTATTTGTAAAAAGATGTCTGGCTTCAGAGTTCCTGAAAAATAAAATTACTTATTATGAATATGAAGAAAAATTCTATTGTATATTTTTCAGCTAGGTGCAGCTAGTTTCTTTTTTATTTTAAGCAGAAATGTATACTGGGCAATATGCGCACTTTCAGAATGAAATATAATGGATTCCTGGAAAATCTATTTACTTTTTAATAGTTCCAAATTACGCTAAGAGCTTAAGTACAAATATTTGGCGGGTCAAAAGTCCCTAAAAAAATACTTCATTTTGGGACTTTTGACGTTTTCGGGATTCTGAACCACTGTGCGTCGCTGACTATGTCGGCTCAATCAATCTAATTTCTATTTTGTAGCTATCGCCTGTCAAAGTTGTCTTACTATTGAGGGGATGTTTTCATATTTTTTGTGTTTTTTTTATTTTGAGGCTTGATTAAACAAAAGACATAATATTTTATATGGAATTAAAAATCGAGAATTTCGATGGAAAAATAATTGAATTAGTAAAGGCAAATTCTCACGATTCAAGTTTAGTTGAGCGATTATAGTTGAAAGGAAATGGCGGACTTTAACGATAAAGTTTGACGGGGTCAAACTTTAAATGATCAACTAAATAGTTGATCAACTTTAGGCTCTTACAACAGATTTTATTCAAGTTTAGTTGGGCAACTATAATCGCTAAACAAAACTTGAATCGTGAGAACGCGCCTTAAAAAAAATTAGGTCGCTGTTGTTCCAATTATGTTCACACAACAAATTTCAGCCCCGGAATCGCTGTAGCCGTTCCAATTGTGTTTACAGTGTTATTTATTCTGGAATTGGCGTCTTTTTCTGCTCCGCCATTTTCGGTAATAATGCTACTGAGGTAACAGAATTTATCTCCCAATTACATGTCGCGGTTATTCAACGCTGTGCGTTCAATGGATTTGGCATTTATCCGCACTTCTTTATTTTTAATCGGATTTAGCCTTATGCCTGCCGAACTACTTTCTGTTGCTAAATTGTTTAATATATTTTTAAGGTCCCGATGTCTTTGGACCAGCACGCAGATATCATCCGCGTGGTGGAGATCCTTAAGGGTAAGGTTTTAAAACTTTTTTTTTGCATTTTTTTTTTATTTTTTTTTCTGAATGTACATGTCGAGAATATTGTGTCAAAGTTTCAAGTAAATCGGAGCAAAACTAACGAAGATACAGCGTTTCAAGCGACCGGCTCCCATACTTCGATGTTCGAGTACAAAAAACTTTAAATCGATTTTCTCGCAAACGTCATTTTTGAAGTCCGTGAACATAAGAACTCAAAATTTACTTGACCGATCCTTTTGAATTTTTAAACACTAATTCTACACCTAAATCAACAGGTAATCAGGAAGAGTTTTTTTTACCATTTTTTTCCATTTTTTAATAACAAATTAACCCAAAATTTTGTAGCGAAAATCGCGTTTTTCACTTCCAAATGCTGCCAAAAGAAAAAAATCGACAAAAAAACTCCTCCTGATTACCTCCGGGAAACCTATCACCTTTTAAACGCATTTTGTTTTTTTTGTTTCAAATGATCCGGTAACGCGTAATCGTGTTCACCGCAAAACAAGTTTTTTTCGAGGCGCCTCCGGAGATTCGCTGTTACGGACTTATTTCTTGATATTTTTAATTGGAATTTTTTCCAAAGATACGTCAGATGTTATACTATAACGTATATATGAAATAAATAAACCAACATTATTCATATCTCCAAAAAAAAATCATGAAAATATGCATTTTTTTCGCCTTTAAAACCTTACCCGGCCCTTAAAGCAGTCTAGCAGTCCGCATTGTATTCCACTTGTTCTACTATCTAGAGCACTGACAAGGATGTCGTTTATTACTATGAGAAAGAGTAATGGCAAAAGTAGGTATCGTTATCGTACTTCTAAGTTCACCTCAAAGCCGGAAGTCGGATAATTAACCATTGTGAAGAACTCCTCTCCACTCTGATAGTCAAGGTGTAAATGAGATCTACGCACAAGCGGCCCTTTTCTGAATGCCACTGATTGATACGTTTTTACTGTTTTTAGTGTTTTAAAATACTAGGAACAGATTAGTGAGTGACACCTATTTTTGAATCGTAAATAGCAAAAACAACCAAAACAGCTGGAGTCTTGTAGGGTTCACGAATTTTTTAAGCAACTTTGGAAGATATTAGAAAAGCTCAGAAAAAAAGGACCTTAACGACCTACTTTTTGAATTACAATGAAACAAGTGGGAAATATTGTTGAAATACTAAAAACCGATCAGGGAGTGACATCTAATTTTTTAATGGCAAATAGCAAAAAAGCCAAACCAGCTTGAGTCTTGGAGTGTTCCAAGAAATTTTCAGGTAACTTTCGAGGATGTTAAAAAAGTTCAGAAAAAGGAACCTTAATGATCAACTTTTTGAATTACAGTGAAATATGTGGGAAAAATTGCTATTTTTTTACAAATAAGTCCCTTTATTTCTGCTTCTTTTTCATCACCCAATATTGTTTTTATTAATGCAATGAAAGCCGCATTCCTTACGATAACAAAGATATCCTATTACGATAACAAAGGTATCCTATTTCGCTCCGCAAAATTGCTTTATTTGTCGAAAAATGTCAGTAAAAAGCCCTTTTTTAGCGGATTGGTTATAAAAATATATTTTTGAAAACCTTATAACATTCTCCATTCAAAGATTTCTTAACATTATTTTCAAAAAAATTAAAAAAAAAATTATATAACTGTAAATTCAACATAACAAAAATAACCAGGAGAAAACTAGAGCAACTTTTTATAAAATTCTTAGATTGTGATTCTAATTTTTAAAAATTTACCAGTTGGGACCCGGTACGCCTCGCTGCTCCCAACCTTAAAACATTTAAAATTAATCCAAATCTTCAAAATTCAACTCTTCAACAAATATTTGTAATCATTAACGAAAAACCCAAAGAGTTCGAGACATTTGATTCAATATGCTCTTACTAAATGATATATTTGCCCTTGAATCTGTAATGGTGTGTGAAATTATGAAATTGTTTCTGATACAACAGAGAATGATTCGAAAGACAATTGCATTGTAATTACCTTGAAAGTAGGCAAGAAATTGCCCCGTACAATATGCGTCATTTGGAGACAACTGTTGTATTTTTGGATGTTGGCCAGGAAATATGTAGAATCACTTCCCGTTCTAGAAACTTATGAACGTAATGGCTGTGGTTGCGGGACCAATTGTGGCAATTTCACTAGTCCACCCGTCCAACACAATCGAGGAGATTCACCGCTGTATTTTAACGCCTTAAGGCCCAATTACAATGAACGGATCTACGCGGATTAAAATGTCAAAGAAACGCACCGAATCGGATAGAAAACTGCACTGATTACAATGAACGGATCTGTTCGCATTTAAACGTCAAAGTGTTTTGTGTAATTTTATAACAAATTTTCGCCTTATTATATAATAATTCGTATTCTTTTACTTCTTCTGTTAATTATTCGTCAGAAAATATTTTTTAAATTATAAAAAAGAAGAAAACAAAATTTAAGTTCACTTGTTTACAAAAATTCTGACAGCCCAATCCGCCGATTTCTAAACAAACGAAAACGAATCCGCTCAGATCCGATCAAATGCGCTTGTATCCGTTCATTATAATCGCTCAAATGGAAAACGCATGCTCGGAAAACCACTTTGACAGATCAATTCGATTCTGTTCCGCTCTCATCCGTTCATTGTAATTGGGCCTTTACAATGCGAACAAACGACTGACATTTCTCTAATCGTTACGGATCTGCCCCACCGTAATCGATTTCCAGAATGCCGCTCGTCGCAGATTTACAGGAGCACCGAGTCGCCGCAACCGGTCATGTTCATGTTGTCGTGCTCGCTGGCGTGGTGTATGATGTGCACGAACTTGCTGCATTCTCAATCTATTCGCTTGAAGCTTATTTTCAGTGGCTCCCGAACGTAATTCGGACATGCCAATACGACCATTTTCATTATCCGTCGCTCGCTGGTCATCAGTGCGGTTTTCACGTGAAGTAGCTCGCCGCCCATTTGACTGACTTCGACGACTTATGCAAGCTCGTGTTCTCCTCGGCATCGTAATGAACAATGTAAAATGACTCGGAATTATTTTCATAGTCACTCAAATCTGTCGAACTTTCCTTGAGAACTTTACAACATTGAAATGCTCAAACTAAAGGCGACGGCCCAATCACGACTTTATTCGCGTTTACGCGCGTCAACGCTTTGACGTCGACATTTGGTTGTGTGTAATACCCTTGACACACTGCAAAAACGAATGAACATTCTTCCAACTTCATTGGCTTTCAACGATCATTCGTTTAAGTAGTGACACACTGCATTCCTCAATGTTCATTGGAACTGTCAAAATACAAATTATAAATAAACTGCCAAATATATGAACTGAAAGTGATTTATACTTTTAAATTTAATAAAAATTATTAATTGTGGCCCAACAACAGTTATATTTGAATGACAGTTTGACAGTTATGTATTTCAGTTGGAAATTTTACTGGAAAGTTCATGGAAAGTTGTTCGATAATTTCCCAATTCCACTTCCATCTTCATTGAATGAAGTTATTTTTACTTCATTCGATTGGATGATCAATGAAGTTTTTAAATGAACATTGGACATTACACACTGGGCGCAAATGATCATTCATAGCCGAATGATACTTCAATGTTCATTCGATGCTGTAGTGTGTCAGGGGTATAATTCAAATCGAGTTATCCCATTCACGACTTTGCGGCGTCAGCGGCGTCAAGCGACGGCAAAAGTCGAGCAACTTTCAACTTTTTGGCGTTGGCAGGCTATGAAATTTAAAAAAAATCACATTTCTAACAAGTATATACACAAAAATCCATACATGAATTTAAATTAAAACAATATTTTTGACGTCCTGACGCTATGAATGAACCTTCAACGGACGTCGACGCGCATGAAGCCCCTGCCGCGTATAACGCGCCGTCGGCATTGGGCCATCGCCTTAAGTCTAAATTTGTGGCTAAGGCCGGCCGTATTCCAAAGCTTCATATGCAGCAATAAGTGACGATTGCTTGGAGAGTTGTGCTACAAAGCGGCATATGACGATTTGCAGCTTTGGTATACCGCCGGCAAAGTCAATTTACCTTAATAGAATGGCTGATAAAAATGCTACCAACACAGTACTATTCATACTAAAGTTAAAACTCATAGTTTATACTATTGAAAAATCAAAAAAATTGATAATTTTGGGATTTTTCACTTCAGATTAGTTTCAATCGCTTCATGGCCTACCTATATATATTGTTTGTCAACTGCGTAAATGTGAAGTTGTCATTAAATTAGGGTTTTTGGAAATGACAGATTGAATTTAATGACAATTTCACATTTACGCAGCTGACAAACAATATATAGGTAGGCCATGAAACGATTGAAACTAATGTGAAGTGAAAAATCCCAAAATTATCAATTTTTTAGATTTTTCAGCTGTTCCTTTTGGTTTTTCCTAATTTTTTTTTCTAAAACCACCCCTGTATTGTCACGAACAAAACAAAAAAATATTATTGAAATCGGTCGAGCCATTTTCGAGTTTTTGCGAGACTAACGCACGGCATTCATTTTTATATATACAGTGAGCGTCAAAAGTGAGTCAACACACCTAACAATTTTATATGTCAACACCAGACGCTGCCATACACCCCAAAACCATGACAGAATCATGACAGATGGTAAAGTTCCTCGAAAGAACCCTTTTATTTCAAAAGTAAATAAAACAAAACGTTTGCAATCCGCCAAAAAATACAAAAATTTTGGTGTTATTTTGCAAATTTTTATAGGTGTTGTCTCACTTTTGACGTTCACTGTAGATAGATAAGTTTAATAATCGATGGCATATCCTCTACTCTTTATATCGTCAGCGCATCTTTTTGACATTGATCTGACTAGGTTAGTTATGATATTTGGCGGGACTTGAGCCCATTCTATAGTAACGGCTTCAAACAGTTGGGTTTTGGTTGAAAACCGCCTTTCACGCACTTGTCTTTTTACAATTTCACTGAAGAATGTTACAAGGTTTTCAAAAATATAATTTTATAACCATTCCGCCAAAAAATTGACTTTTTATTGACATTTTTCGACAAATATAAAACAATTTTGTGAAGCGAGTTGCTATAGTTTTTTCCAACATTATACATAGGAGCTGTTAATAAAATTGGCAAATACAGAAGTAGATAAAATTATAGGTTGTATTCAAAATATAACGAATCTGATTTATCCATCCACATCCAGAGTAATGGATTAAGATATAAAAGAAATATTTCAAAAATAAACGATACAAAGAGACCTAAAAACCTAATTTTATATCAGGTCAATAAGTAGACCAAAAAAGAGATGGAAAGACACAGTAACAATATACGTTATCTTAGAAGGGACTGTAACGCCAAAGTACCCCTTAAATATTGTTATTTTATTATTCCGATATAATCATTCAATAGCAATAATCATTTTCTCATAACCACACAACCATACTACTTCAAAAAGCTCATGCTTACGTGCTGTTTTTGCGGGCACAAAGGATACCTGAAAACTAAAACGGATTCTAAAGGTATTTTTTATTACAAAAGTTAGTTTCTTCTTTATCTGCAGGAAACGTCCAAGTTTATTGAAAAATGCCAATAAAAATACCGAAGAGCAGAAATTTCATTTAGGTGATTGCAGAAAATTCTATACCCAATCACGTCACTCAAAACTATTGTTGGCCTGATATGTTCATCAAAGAGCCTCTACAGCCGTCAAGGATAATTGGTATCGATCAGGGCATCCAAAATAACAAAGTGAGTCTGGCACAAATAGAACTCTTGCCTTCACTTACCAACCTCCGAACTTGTAATCCAATTATTTCCCCCAGCTAGTGAATAACTTTCAACACGAAGGCGGTGTCCTATCCTTATCAACCAATTACAGCAACTTCCATGTGGATTAAGGATCTCGTTTTTTTACTCATAAGGTTTGGCAGAAACAGTGGTGCTTCCATACTGTGTATAACAACCCTAATCATTGGTTATACGCAGAACAATTACTTCTTATTAGTTTCAATTTTACCAACGGTATTTGTAATCACTGTGGCTGGTAGTATTTCATTGCATAAGGACTAATGCCCGTTTGGCTTTATGTGACCTATCCTTGTTCTGCATACTTATCTAGCGAATTGCTGTAAATTCTTTTGGGATTTTCTATGTGTCATAACAAGAGCAACTATTGTCTACTAACAATTTCTATAAACTTTTTTACGACAACCAGTTACATAGCGACGAATTGTGTCTCCAGTTTTGTAGCTTATTTATGGTAGCATGTAATATTTCTTACAATCCTATATTGATTATTGCCACTTTCTCGTAAAAAGCGAGCATCTGCCTCTGTCTTGATTAATCTCGAAATTGTCTGTGTGAAAATATGTAATAAGGCTGTGAGATTTCTAATTGTAGTGAAGGGACCTGTTTTTCGGTCTACACTTCGTTGGCATGATTTATGCTATTACCCTAAAAGCATTAAGTAATTAGCCCAGTTGCTGAAATAATAATAAATTAATAAGGACTTACATACTTAACCATAAGTGGGTAACACTTTAGTTAGTTAGTGGTAAGAATAGCTACACGCTTGCTATTTTGTGTCAAATTGTTTTGATCATGCCTGGTGTTATGGTTAATCAAGTTTAGAAAAAAATTATGGTAGGCAAATTTTTAACATTTGAATAATTCGATATATTCTTAAAAGTGTTGATTTAATTTAGTAAGGAGAGGAGTAACTGGAGATGTTATTCATAAGGTTTTGAAGTCAATTTAGTTTTTTTTAGTAGCAAATAGGAAAGTTTTTTAGTAGCATTTGCAATGTTACATAAATTTAATTTAAGGTACATTTTTGGTTTTTTCGATTATCCTGACTGTTTAATTTTTCGTTACCAAAAGTTTATTTTCTGCTTTAAAGTTCAGATTTGTAAAAAAGTAGGGATACGGAATCGGTGGAAAGTACTCGAGTAAATACTCTTGTGTAGAATCGAAAGAAAATTACTCAATGAGTACTTTTTACTCCTTCAAAACTACTCAATACCTTGAGAATCGATGACTCCTTTTTTTAACCTTTTTTGATTCCGGGTACATACATGGAGCAAAAAGGATCAAATTTTCCATCCCCTGCTTTGGCATTCTTCTTCTTTTCCCCCTGTGTCTGTGCTGCACGAGAAAATTGCATAAATGGGCATTTTTGATGCTTTTTGAGTGCATTGCTACACTATTTTTTTTAATTTCTCCAATTGGCGGCCATTTTAATTTTTTTCGAAAAGTGTCAATTGTAGCAGTAAAAATCGAAATTTCAACCACGTATTTATAGCATCTAAATACATATTTTCTCCAATTTTTTATCAAAATCCGACTATTTTCCCGTTATTTATGGCATTTTTAGTAAAAAAAAAGAAAATTTCATTCATTTTCGTTTTTTGAGGTGAGGATTCATTTTTAGAGTATTTATACCGAATCAGTTCGATAGTCTATTCATTCATGGAGTATTTTTCAATTTTTTTATTTTTCTACGACCAACAGAACTGGAGAAATTAAAAAAATAGGATTTTCGAATGAGATGCGTTTTCGATATGGTTGATACACAAGCTATTTTCGTATCACAGATTTTAATCCAAATTTTTTCTGGATCAAGTTGTTGTTGTTGGTTTACTTGAAAGTTAATGATCTGAGTTGGATCACGGTGTCAAAAGAATGCAGCTACTGACCTGCGACCTGCCTTATCGTATGCATTACTCGATTCGCCCGATGGGACAGATTACAAATTATGTAGCTTACATAGTATATAAATTCAAAGTTATAAAGGCCCAGTTACATCCCAAATGCAAAGTGGAAACGCAAATTGGAGTTCTTTTATCGCACAGAAATGTGTAAGCTTTTTTCTGTGTTGCACCAACGTAGATACCAAGTTGGTGAATAGAGAAAGAAGCATACAAACTTCTATGCTATAAATTTGCGTTTCCACTTTGCGTTTGGTTTGTAAACGGCCCTAAACTTTCCTTAAAATACATGTAGATATGGGTAAAGCGTTTAAAAGGAAAATATTCACGACTGGGATAAATTTGCAGTTCGCTTGAATTCCGACTTGAATGCAAAATGTACTAGGTACTCGGTTCTATCCTATAAGTAATCATATGAGTGAAAGTACTCGGATAAAAGTATCGACAAATTATGTATATGAATAGAATCGAAAGGCAAATACTCATATGAGTAAAGAATCTAGTACCGATTCCGTATCACCCTATATAGTAGTAAATGAATTGCACATTTCTTATTTTTTGCACATACATTGCGGCCGACTGACCATCTCCGTCCCCATATTCAGCGGACTGACCATCACAACTTTTATTTATATACAATATACAAGTTGTATAAAAATTTTCAGCCTTGAAGATAAATTTCACCATTTTATTGTTGCTTTTCTGATGAAATTTGCTTCCATTCTGGGACTTTCACAGTTTTTGACGTGAATAAGTGAATAAGTTTGCTTCCTCCATGACAAAAACCGATGATAACGAAATTATGGCATACAGTTTTGAGTTGCAGCTCAAAAGCTATTGTTTATATCGAAAAAAAATACCATGACGTAGATGAAGAATCAAAGAATTTTATTGTTTACTTTCAAAATGAAATTTAAAATTGTCACCGAAATATGACCGAAATTCAAAATGGCCGCCCAAATATGGTTGAATTTGCCAATTGTGCCAATTTGCCAAAATCAAAATGACCGCGCCAATATGGCGGACGGATTTTGTCAATTGTGTTCCGATTCCAATGAAAGTGCGTTGATGTCTTCCATGATGGCGCTCGAAGTCCGATTTTCGAAATTCAAAATGGCCGCGCAAATATGGCCGAAATCTGTATCTAGGGGTTTTTAAGGTCGCAAATAACGAATTTATGATGAAATCTTATAAATTCAAAATGGCCGCACCAATATTGCCGAACAATTTGCCAATTGTATTCCGATTCCAATGAAAATCGGTATATGGGGGTTTTTAAGGTAGCAAATAACGAATCTATGATCACAACTTTTGCAGGGACAATATGGCGGACGAATTTTGCCAAATTAGTGTCATTTTCCTATCAGCTGTATGTAGGTTGTTCAAGAAATGGAAAATCTGAAAATCATCACATCCTAGCCGCAAATTTAAGAACATTGAACATATTGTATCCCGAAGCTCTCTAAGCAATCGGTTCAAATTGATCAGCAAGGTTTTTTCAATTTGTTGTTATTGTTTATTTCCAACCAATACCAATAAAAAAAAGGTATCTTTCCGAACATTGCAGACGTATTCACGTTATTTGTCCGTATCCGTAATACAGACACCCGCTTTTTTTCAGCATGCTCCCCCCTAACTACCATGCCATATGTCCTCACGCCTCACCAGACCACTCTTCAATTAACAGGACTGTATGTCGGGAAAAACTTATTAACTCAATGCCACGGCCATTCCAAAATGGTTTATGCGGTGAAATAAACGAATGTGAAACTCGACAATTTATAGACCGAGTTGGTGGCTGATGGAGGAACTTGCATCTCTTAAAAAAGTAAGTTAGAAGGTAAGTTCTGAAATTTGGTACACAGACGGTTAAAATTCACATAAGTTCACCTAAAGAACAAAAAAATTCATCAGCTTATGCTTCTTTTTTCTAGCAGCTCGAAGATAAAACATTTTTTTAATTTTCTTTAAATTTTCTGGAATTAAAAAGTTTTATCAATATCGCTAAACAACATCTAAAATTCCTAAAATCCTATTCCAAATTCTATTAATTTATAACAATTCACCAATGCGTTTTTGTCTAATAAAAATTCCAAGTTTCGAAACTTTAATTCCCGGTTTCACAGTGCCAGCTTAAGTCATAACCTAACTTTTAACTACGTTTACGTGACTTGCTTGCTGTGGGGAATAATTGAGTCTAATGTAAATAAATTAATACAAATTTGAAATTTTTAGTACTGTATAGACAGACACCATAAAATTTAACTTATTCAGCAAAGAAAAAATAAATGTGTTTATTTCCAACAATGCAGCAAGTCTCTCATAATTCTATTGAGTTATTTCATATCGTTTGCTGTCAAAACTACCTTAAAGTATGAAACGTACCTGACAGTCTTACACACAAAATATACCAAAATATACATTTTTAAGCAAACATACTTCAATCCACTTCATTCAAACAATCAACTGGTTCATGTTTTTGTAGGAAAATGTCTCTTCAAGAACTAGCTGAAAAGATCCTGTCACTTAAAATGTCAAAGGATTGAATTTGATTTTATGACTCGACAAGGATACTACTGCCGTGAGAAGTTAGAACGGAAATACAAAACGAAACTCATCTAAATTCAGCTGAAGTAGATGAGGAGCCTTTTAAGCCAACTGTTGTGCTCCATTGAAGATTTATATATTTTTTATTGATTGTTTGATTGAGTTCGATGCTGCGTGTTTATTGATTGATTTATGGTCACTATTAACTAGATTGCGGTTAAGATTTATGTTATCTTAAATAGACAGTTTAATCCACTTTGGGGGTCAATTTGAAACTATTTAAGAATATCTATTAAGAATAAGTTTAGCTAATATCGAGCGTGTAAAGGATGTTAATATCGCCTCTAGACGGTAGAAGGGAAGATAGTTTGTGATTTTTACTTGTATAGGAATTTGCTGATAGTAATCATGATTAGACACAATGAAGAAAGAATTTTTTTTAAAAAGGTTGTAAATATGTAATAAAACAATTCAACAAAAATGTTATTGATTTAACCCAAACCGGAATAATTTGTAACCTCAGCATATTTTTTCTCCTTTGAATTTTAATTATTAATGTCGCGATATTGATTTTTTTAATAAATTTAATGGAAATCTTGAGACTTCAAAAGAAAATTTGTTTTCTCTTAATGCAATTTATGTCGAATATCAGATATATTTTCCATATATTTGTTATATTTTTTCTTAAGGCTTCTTTACTATATTACGTTCATTACTCAAATGTTTTTGGTTGGAAAGAAAGTTTTGTCCTTTTTTTTAAAGGTATTGATCTTTTTGCAGGTATTTTCTATTTATGCGCGAGTTACATTACAAATGTTAATTGAAATGTTGTTAGCTAACCTCGAAGGGAAGATTAGGTTGTATGTTGCGAGTAGTCTTAAGCTGAAGGAGATAGCGGTTAGCCTTAAAATTGGACTCTTGGAAGTTATAGGAGTTTGGAAATACTGTCTGCGGAAAATTTTTTTTCAGCTTTTTTAGCAACAATCTGACCTTATTTTGCCGCGCTAGGACTGTTTTCGAAGCTCCACTGTGACAAGCAATAAATAGATCCTTTTGAGACAAATAAATTGTGAATTTTAATTATTGTGCAACAATGCAAATTGCGTGGTAAACAGCAAGTTATGCCCCAGTTACACGAATGACAAAAAATGACAATTGTCATAATCTTTGGTCATAATTAATGGCATTGTTGTTGTTTATTTTTTATGACAGAAATAATGACACAAATTATGACCGTGTATGATGATAATGACAAATTATGACAGAAAAAATGACAAGTATGTCATTCGTGTAACTGGGGCATTATGGGAGGCCGTCAGTATTGATAAAAAAGGCCTGGCAATAGTATTGATCAACTTGATGTATATGATGTCAGTGTTAAAGGAAGGCTGAAAATTGGACCACAGCTTCCTTGGGACTTTTTAAGAAAACAATATCGGAATCACAAAAAAACAACATGGCCGCCGGAGATATCAGTTTTTGGCAAAAAAATCACTCAAAAACTGGCTTTTTCGGAAAAATTTTTTGATCAGTCAATACGAAACGTTATTGCCTACAAAAAAGCCCTTTTGTCATTTTTGCGAAATACTAACCCTTTCAAAGTTATTCAAGATCAAAGTTTCCAAAAATCACATTTCGGTCAAAATATACTCTGAATAATTCGGAAAGGTCAAGGTTTTCGAAAAAAATTCAAGGGGGGTAATTTGTAGGCAAAAGTTATAGCATTATATAATAATGTACAAAAAAACAGCAAAGTTATGAAAAAATGCCGAAAAATCGAGCTTTTTTTTACTTTATTGTTTATAATTTTGAAAAAAACAGTCGACCGTAATTTTTGAAGACAATTTAATTGTGAAGAGTTTGAAAAAAAATTAGGAGTAAATCGATTGAAATTTGAACCGCCAGGAGCATTTTGAATTTAGAAAATCGATAAAAATAAGTTTTGGAGAAAAATGAATTTAAAGTTTTATTTCAAGCCGCGCATTATTATTAATTTCATCGACTTTCACAATGAACTTGGGAAAAACTAAAACACAGATGAAAGAGGAAAGTTCAAAATATATGAAAATGCAAAAAACGATAAAAATTCGATTTTTCAAATTTTCGTCATTTTTCACTTGCCAGTCGGCTTAATGCCAGCCAACATTTGAAACCGATCAACTTCAAATTTTGCACATATGCGTAGTTTTCTTGACAATGCAATGTGACCATTTTGTACAAAAATAAAGATGGAGGTTCCAAGATGGCGGCCGATTTTTTATTTTGTCTTCCTCGACCCCCGACATGGGTATCAAATAAGAGGGTATGATAGGTAGAATACAATTAGGGGTGTAGCGTCATTCCAAATTCAAAATGGCGGCCAACACAAAATGACTGAAGCCATATAATAGACTAAAAAGTAGAAAATATAACCGATCAACTTCAAATTTTGCATATACGCATAGTTCGCCTGGCAATGCAATCCACCATTTAGTAAAAAAATCAAGATGGCGGTTCCAAAATGGAGGCCGATTTTTGCAATTTCGTTCCAATTTTGTTTTGTTTGCATGGGTATCAAATGGAAGGGCATCACAGGTAGAATACAATTAGTTGTGTGGCGTCATTCTAAATTCAAAATGGCGGATTACCTTTTCTTCAAAATGCTCTCAGTATGAGTATCAATTGAAAAACAACGATTATAATACAGTAATCTGTATGACGTCATTTTAAATCTAATATGGCGGCCACACAAAATGGCGGAAAACAACGACCAAAAAGTAGGAAATAAAAGGTATCTGATATATTTCATCAAATAGTACAATAAATATATGGCTTCATTTACTACCTTTGCCTGTTGTATATATTTTAAGACAATCGTTTTTCAGGAGTGAACTCCAGTCAAGCGTCGGACCTGACACACACTTTCTTTTTTATAGGCAACTCTAAATTTTTATATGTATTCAAAATCAATTTTTTCAGATTTGTTCTTTTTTTCATTATACCTTTTTCCTACTGCAGACTGTGTACATATAATCTTTTGCTAGTCAAAAATAAAAGAGTTCTATGAGAATCTCTTATCTAAATCTAAATTGCACCTCCCGTCTTCAAAATAGCGAAGAAACTCTATTCTTTATGATATTCACTGCTGCGCCATTTGTCGACCATTTTACTAGACTATTAAGAATGCCATTTGTTCATGGGGAATTCTTGCATAGGTATATTGACAAGGCTATTGCTATTTTCGCCAAATAAAGCATTACCAAGACTCAAGACTGAAAAATTCTTTTCCGGAACTTTTACTGCAGTATTGCGATTCTATTCAAGGGAATCTATTTTTATCCATTTCAATCAGCTCTCTAATAATAGAATCGAGGTTCTTATTAGATTGAACTCTACCCCTAGTTCATGGGGATCTTCGACGGCGTTGCAGTTTTTGGAACTGCAGTTCGCATCGCAAGCATCATCAAGAAAAATGTTTTGCACACCTTTTGTCTTTTATTGTCTGATGGTATGATCACTGCAAATCTGAGCTTTTAAAAGAATTTTATTTCAAAATGCTTAAAACATTTTATTTCGACGTTACCCATTTGATTAACATTGTCGACACTTTTAAAACACTTAAAAGCGTTTAAAAAATGTCTGCAATGTAAATCAACTGGTGACATCAAAATAAAACGTTTTAAGCATTTTGAAATTAAACACTTTCAAAAGCTCAGATTTGCAGTGAATATTAAGGCAAACTCGGACATCATGATCAGTCTGTTTTCAGATTTCAGATTGTCTATTTTCCAGATAGTAACGTGCTAACAAATATACTTTCTTTGTAATTGGATATTACTGTATTCACAGAACACATCAAATAATGGAGACATCTGAAAATCGCTGGCATTATTTTCCAAATTTGGCCCTCTTTTTCGCGCGGAATTGTCCTAAATATCGACGGTAATGTTGGTTTTAACTTTAAAAAGGCTTTTAGATTATAATAATTATGATTAAATTTGTTGTTTTACTAAGAGGCGTATTTTGAGTTATGGGGAGGCGACCGATATTTTTAGTATGTTGTTAAGGACACATTGCCCTACAACTGTGCCAAAATTGGCTTCTACATTTATTTTTCCTCTATTTTTCCTTCGTTGCCTAGCCTAGACTATATAGCTGCTGATACGTTGTGATATTGTCGACGGATTGTAGTTGCACCGTTTTCTTTTGTTAGATGAACGCAATTTTAGATCTGCGAAATTTAAAAATTCCGCGTAATCGTATGTATTTATCAAACCCCTTATATCCTTTGAACTAAGCTTAGATACTAGTAGAACTAGACATTGCACCACGACATGACCAACAACATGACGGACCGGTAGTACAAAGGGCGATTCCTGAGCTTAGAACTGCCACACATAGAAAGATTATCTCGATTACTGTTGGGTAGGACACTATTATAAAATGAGTTTGTAAGAGGTGCCTCTTTTTTTGAGCTAGTACAATGTGATACTTTAAATGAGACGAATGAGTATGCCAAATGACAAAAATGAGCAAATTAAAGAAAGAAAGAAATTAAATACCACTGAACAGCTTTTTTATGAGCTTGATTCTAATATGTATTGAACTGCTGCCTCAGAGTAAGAAATGTCTCACCAGTACATATTTACCATCTCGCTTCGCCCGTAATTTCAAGTTGGAAATTTTACTGCCCCAAAAGGAGTAAGAGAGAATAAACCCACCACTAGGTATTTACAATCCACCACGTCTCATTTCAAGTTGAATGTTTCTGCTTCAAAAGAAGTAAGAAAGAAGAAATCTGTGTCTCTCCACTATGTATTTACAATCACACCTCGCCTCATTTATCTCGTTCCATACACGCTCATACCAGTAGTTCTATAACTGGACATTTATAAAAATTTAGCCCTCAGTACAATTTACCAACGTGTAAGGGACAAATGTACTGCCTCGTGTAAGTCCGGCTTAACCAGGGCCACCCTAACCACAGGGCTATATGGGCTGTAGCCCCGGGGCGAAAGCCTTTTCGGGGCGGCAATTTTTGTTGGTCTTGTATCTCTTTTGTTATTTTTATTTAAAATCTTTTCATTACAGAAATAATCAAATAACATTTTTTAAAGATTGGTTATTCGTTATGGGAATTGGTTATGAAAATTTTAAAGATGCTTTGGATAGAATTTACGAATACAACTTTCAAAAGCCTGTAACAAAAGTTGAAGCTGAGCGGTTGTAAAATGATTGCATTTTGGAGCGAAATATTAGAAATCATAGATAAAACTAATATATCACTTCAAAAAGTTACTACTACAACCAGGCCCGCCACAATGAGGCGAATTGCCCGAGCCCCAGGTCATAGGCCCCAAAAATGGATTGCAAGACAAAAAGTGGACCTAGCTGCACTTAGTAACTTAAGACCTATTCGGAAATCAAGAAGCGACCGTTTTTTTAGTAAAAGATTTTTTGAAATTGCAATCTCCTTAAAGGGGCCCCAATCATATTTTAGCCCCAGGCCCCGAAAGCCTATGTGCGGGCCCCGACTGTAACTGAAAGCATTATTGAATTATCCGCTTCTTTAGAAAAATCTATACACCCGAAACGATATACAAAATAATTTAACCTTTACAAATCTGAAGGTATAAAATTGTCCGGATGTGATGAGTACAAAACGAATACGCAAAGGAAAAAAAATTAGGACGAAAATACGTCGAAAGAAGTTAAATAACGAATTCCGCATAAATACATATACTACTTTTGACACACTATGCCTTCATTATGTTGGTAACTTTCATTACGATAGTAAAAGAAATGACGGTATGACACATTACACTTTACTTTCCTTTGCATTTAACATGTCAAGTGAGATATTATATTCTGCGTGTTTTTTGCTTTATGTATTTTTAAGTTGTTTTAATTTGTAATATATTAAAAATTATTTTTAAAGTAGTAAAGGAAACATCCTTACAAAGTTCTGCTTAGCTAACGTCAAATCAAATTATTTTATTTTAAAATGTATTAACTAGTTTCTGCAAAATTTACTAGTGTTTTTACTATTTACTGCAAAATTGCGAAAGGTTTCAAAATGATACAGTCTAATTTGTAGCTCAAAATATGGATTTGTTAATGAACAATTGGCCAAAAGGCAAAAAGTTAAATATCTCGGGTTTACATTAACAAAAATGAACTTTCTTTTTTTAAATTAAAGGTCCCAAAACTCTACAAGATCTGATAAAACATTTTAAATTTATTTTTCAAAAAGGCCGAAAAAATGCAATTGTTGTTATTTGAGTTATAAACAAATGTAAAAAAAGTAACAAACCTTACACTAAAAAAATTTCTTTTTTATTGCATTCGAAAGCTGGCGTGGATATCTACATTTTGAAGCCAAAAAGTTTCATTTTGGACTTAACGGCATAATGGCGGGCATTTCAAATTTTAGATAACAAATGCAATTTTGGCCAATGGGTTCAATATTTTGACACCAACTTTTCAGGTTCTTTTTATAACATCAGAAAGTACATTTTCTGAAAGTTTGATGCAGATTGGTCTAGTTGACGCTCTGCACTAAAATGAAAAAAATACTGGTTTTTTCTCGTTTTTTCAGTTTTGTAGGT
Organism: Thereva nobilitata; assembly: GCA_963855945.1. NCBI lineage: Eukaryota > Metazoa > Arthropoda > Insecta > Diptera > Therevidae > Thereva > Thereva nobilitata. The sequence goes on from OY979696.1 coordinate 85,986,625, forward strand.
TATGTACGCACTTCAGAGACTTGAAACCAACAAGGAAATTTTATTACGAAGAGACTGGTATTTGGTTTGCCCCTACTTATATAGTAGAACCGGAGTAATTCACATTTTAAGCTCGAAAAACGCGGTAAAAAAACTTTAATTGTTTATAACAAAAGTAGCACAAGGTTCACGAGGTTCAAAACTTAGGAATATACTCCTGGTGATACCCCGAACAGGATAAAATCATAATCTTGCTGTAACCAGACTGTGCAAATTAAAATACTTTTTTTACTGCACTAGTAGATGATGAAAAACAAAGTTTGCAAAAATCAATTGTTGAGTGATTTTTTGGCCGAATAGTAATTTTTGGAAACTTTGACCTCGAATAACTTCGAAAGGGTTGAGTTTTCGAAAAAATTCCAAGAGGGATTGATTTTTTGTAGGCAATAACGTTTCGTAATGGGTGGTTCTACACGAGCGTACAACGAACACATTTTTGTGTTTTCGAAACGTCGTCGTTTGCTGGGAGAGGGTGAGAGAGGAGGTGGGATTCCATCTTCCACTCTCACCCTCTTCTCAACAAACGAAGTTTCGAAAACACAAAAATGCGTTCGTTGTACGCTCGTGTAGAACCACCCATTGACTAATAAAAAAAAATTTTCGAAAAATTTTTTGCTCGATTTTTTGGCCAAAAAGTGATTTTTGATAACTTTGACCTTGAATAACTTTAAAAGGGTTAATCGGGTCACCATTTTTTTAAGAACTAAAGTTGTAGACAATTTCATTGACAAAATTTTGGGCCCACGCACGGGGTTGTACGACCTATAGAAAATGAGATACAAGGAAAATGCGATATCTCCGTCGGCCATATTTTTTTTGTGATTCTGAAATTGTTTTCTTAAAAAGTTCCAAAGGAGCTGAGGACCAATGTTCAGCCATTTTGGAATTTTGTCCCCTTTCGTGCACTTTTTTTTGCTAGTTTCCCCGGACTATATGTTGTTTTTTTAATTTTGTATGATTTTTTTGTTTTTATTTTATTTATTTTGACTTTTTCTAGTTCTGACGCTTTTGTCTAACTTTGCCGGCCAACCCGCTCCCCTCAGACATCCCGTGTATTTTCTTACCCAAAGGGGCGCATTATTTTTAGTAGCCCACGGGCGCAGAATATCTTAGGACGGGCCTGGGCTTAACTCTACTTGTGAGCATCCCTCGCATAACTATAATTTAGATGCAGCTCATACCTCAAGTGAAATTGAATAGCCGATTACACATAGGAGTAACATACGCTTCAGAGCAGCTAAAAATAAAATACTCGTATCGCCAATATTAGCATGAATAAATAAATCATTGCTAGTTGTAATCCCCTTACCAATTATCTAGGATTTCGTTATCACACTTCTCATTCCGCAATAATCCTTCAGTTACGCTAAAACCAAAGCTGCCGATATCATAGCTCATCATCTAGGAGTCAACGCGGAGTCCTTAATTTAATCATCTTATCTTGCTGATTAACGCTATTAGGATTCTGTTTCGAAACTATAAAAATGGATCAATGCTAAACAGATTTCACCAAATGAAAATTGTTAAGTCGAAACAATTAGAATATAGAACCTTATCGGCATCCTACTTTAAAAATGACGCTTTCTCAGATATCATTGTAATTGCTAGATAAAATTACCGCTTACCTTTCAGTAAAATTTCTATCAATTTATTCCGCCTTTCAAATCAAGGCCTTTTATTTACTAAAATGATTTTGAACGCAAGACCCAAATGAATCAATTAGTTGCTTTATAACATTTTAATTAATTAAGGGTCAGATAAATTTATTTATGTGTAATTAAAACATGTGTATGACTTGCGAGAAATAGATTTACGCTTTTCCGTATTAATTACGAATCATGCTGGAAATGAATTCTCTCTGTCTTGTGTAATCAAATAAGCACGCAAAATTTTATCTTTCAAATCAAAAACCCATCAGAATCGTTTGAAAGCGTAAGCTTTAGGGATTTTATAAGATTCTTCCTGGCGTAGGGCTGGTGAAAGTCGCTAAGCGAGAATCTTCGACTTATCATGATGAAGAAAAATGTCAATGAAAGGGAAAAGATAATCATTCTTTGATCTAATTTTGTACCGGAAGCAGATTACTTAAATTAGTGAATGCTTGTATTGTGAGCTTCAAAGAAGTCATTTAATTAACGTAAATCAAATGTGATGATAACGGGTTTTGACGGTCGAATGCCTTAAGTTGTATCAAGTGAATTGAAATTATTTTAGCCAAAATGTTCTTACATATTACTGACATATTTGTGTTCCTTTGATCGTGGGCTTTAGGGTTTCTTTCAAGTTATCCAACTGAAATAAAAAATATTGTGTCTTGGCTTTGTCCAAAAGATAGTTTCCAGGTAAGGAAATATTGAACCTGTTATAACACAAGCCTAATTTTCTGACACTATACCTTCCACTTGATGTACGAGCCATAAAAACAAATTTCTACGATCTGCCCCCTTCAGAAGGCATTTTCTAAGAAATATGCATACATATATACCTTTCCGCACCTGTAGATTTGGTTAGCGTGTGATAAAATAAAATTCTTGTCGAATTCGTTGCTCCTTTGTTCCATATAAAAAGCTCGGGTCTCACATCAAATCTTTCATGGTAATTTCTATGAATTGTAATTTTCTTTTTCTGAAGAATATATCTGAGAATTCTCTGAAATTATTCATGAATCATCTGAAGTTTTCCCTGTGTACATGTATAACGATTTGAAAGGAATATCGAACGAAAAGGAATCTTTGAACTCCTTGTTTTTTATATGTACTTTATACGAATCACAATATTTAATCTTTACGCAAGGAATTTGAATAGATAAAATTTAATTTCATTCATCAAGTAAAAAACAATAAAAACGATCGTAGCTTTTCCTTTCATTATATTGATTAAACATTAAGGGATAATCCAGATCAACACATATAATGTATATTGTACATTGAGAATAATATCGCATGTTTTCTCGACTTTGGTTAGTTCCATATGTTCCTTTAAAGATCCTTTGCCTTTGAATGATTCACGCAGTAGAAACTAATGCAACGGTATAATGATTTTATTTAATTTTTTCTTTTATTAATTAGTTAATTAGTTAAAGATCAAACAGATGATATTTGTATTGTGATGAATCTGATAACTCAGCACGGAAAAGAATGCTACAATAGCCATCTTTGAGCACTCCTTTAAAAGCTTACAGCGCTCCCGTTTCCATACCATTTCCATTTCCTTTTTAACATTGCATGTCATCAGAGGGGAGCATTCCTTTTAATGCTTCTTGAAAAGCGTTTTAGAAGCAAAAGGTTTTTAATAAAGAATATTCATGAAGGCCTGTGGATGTGAATAAGTTCCGGATCTTTTGCAATTGCCTTTTCCTTTCCAAGCGCGAATGTGGTTTTACCATAGCGGTCCCCCAACTAAGTACTAACCACTTCACCATTTGGAAGATATTGAAGATTTAAGTTTGAATATTTTAAGACAAATTTCATTTTTGTTAAATAAAAATATAATGGTGCATAAGTGCCAATTTTTTTCCAAAAAATAAATTGTCCACGTCAAAATACATAATGTGTGGAAATTTTATCAATATTGGTGAAATAACATAGGAGTTATCACCTTTTCAATTATTGGAATTACGGTACTTTGAAGTGGAATTACAGCGAAACGGGACTTGAGCGACACTTTTTGTTAACGTAGTTGATTTGTGCATAGGTAACTGTACATTGTGTGAAAATTTCATCAAAATCGGAGGTGATCATGGTATACTGAAGATTTACCGAAACAAAAATGAAATTTGTCTTAAAATAATCAAACTTAAATCTTCAATATCTTCCAAATGGTGAGGTTTACAGAAAAAATATAATATACCTTTTTTGTAGAGCATTAAATTTCCTACAAAATTCTCCGAAAACATTTTTCTGTACAATAAATTAATGATGAGGTATGAATTTTTTTCTATTGGACTGAGGAAAAAATAAAAAACTGCGATGCGGAGGATCTTCCTATTACAATTAAGAGCTCATGTTGAGTGAGAATTTTTGTAAGGTGTCCAGCAACCCATTTTTCCGTGTCACTTGTAAAAAAAAATAATTGATTTTTTTGACCCACCCTAATGCATATGCCTTTCGGCTAAAATAAACTATTTTTAATTAGTTCTAAGATAATTTGAAAAAAAAACTTATTTTATTTTATATAAAATTTTTTAAAACTATCTTAGTGTACTTAATTCGAAACTTACTCCTAGAAGAGAAGAACTATCTGGGCGGGGAGCAGCGGAGGCGACGGGTTTCCATGGACCCGGGCAATGGCACTTCCTCGGGTTCGTAAAATCTCGCACCACTTACTTAAAAGCTCATTAACTTAAACAAACTATTATAAAAGTAACAACTATCTGTGCGGAATACAGCGGAGGACCTGCTTCCGGGGAACTCCATCCAAGCGACGAGCTTCTACGGGCTCGAGTTGGGAAAAATAACAAGCTCGCATCACTAACCTAAGCTTACTTAAATCTAGATTTATTACTAAGTAAAAACTAGAACTAAATACTATCTAAGCACTAAGCTAATCATTAAAACTAAATTACAAGCTAAACTAGCCTATATCTAAAGTTTTTAGGGCGAATACACAATCTCTAAATGAGGAGTGACTTTTAAAAAGGCCTTGTTTCCATTTTTTACTCGAGAGCAAATTTCGACGGAATCCATTAGCACGGCTAAATTAGCACCTATTTACGTCAATAGGACGAAAGAAAAGGCCTTCTTTCCTATAAAAAAATGGATACCAATATAGGGATTTCTGTCAAAAAAGGCATATTTCCATATATCAAATGACAGGTGTATTCAATTTAAACAAAACGCCACATTTCCTGTGTGAATCAATAGTATTTTAAAAAAATTCAAACAAAAGGGCGTGATTTTTGGTTTTAAAAAAATTTTCACAAACAATTTTCTGGAAATATGTGAGTGCAATGAACCTGATCATATGTCGTGCCTTGGAATTTAGGAATAATGTAAAAATAATAATAATAATGTAATAAAGTCATATTTCCTATGGACGTCCACACAAAAGGTCTTATTTCTAAAAGTTTCAAACAAAAGGACACATTTCCAAACAAAATGTTTTTTTAAAAATGAAGTCGCACTTACAACATTTTTTATCTACCACTGTAAAAATGTAGTTATACTAGAGCATACCATATTGAGGCAAAAAAAATAATTTCGCATATTTTGTACGTACCACAGAAAATTGCGGTTTCTGAAAATTTGTTCAATGGAAATAAGGCCTTTTGAAAACTCACTCCCCAAATATCCTCTAGCCGCCAGTACAGAGTACTTCCAGTGGAGGCGTCTCGTCTCTCTCGAATTTTGCATACTGCATACTTACTACAATTTGATAGAAAGAAAATATTTACATTTCCCGCATTCTCACTATTTAACAAAATGTCATAATATTAAGTTTAGGCAGTTTAGGTCTAATTTTAGGGGGTTTTTGAATCACTTTTAGGGGGCAAATTTTTTCTGTGTTGGCCATACTGCTATAGCCATCAGGGGCAGATGTTTTAGAACATCCGGGAACCGGTATATTGAGTATGCTAATGTCACACTCTATGGTCGCCAAAATAATTGCCAGTTTTCTTCCTCCTATTTCTGAAAGCTTCAGTAGTGCTCCCTTGAAAATTAGCTCCCCTGAGCAGCATCCCTATTTTCCCGTATATAAATATCCTTACAACGCTTATAATTCAAAAACTATAAGGGATAGCAGGCGGCGTTCAATGGATGAATGACACAGTTTTTGTGTGGGAAGGAGTCCGTTAACGTTCCATGTCACTTCAAGTGCATCATACGCGAAAAATTGTTGTCATTGTGTTTGTGCGTACAAAAGTAACTATTTTTATTGCTCTTCTTTTGTTTTTTAATCCAAAACTATACCAGTTAAGGTTATTATAGTTTTTAAGATAATAATTTTAGCTATTATCTTAAAATAGGTGTAATTATTTTTTTCCTATTGGAAAGTTATTATTTTGGAAGTTATGACGACAAATTTTCTAAAAGATAGTACGGTTGTAACAACGTTTTCGTAGTGGGATGAAACGTTTCAACTGACCCCGTTACAACTGACCCCATGATTTCATTCATTATTGTTTGATTTATTTTTTGCAAAGAAGTTTTTTTTTGTTCCTCATAATTAATAATATCGATGAACGGCCAATTATAAGATTTTGAATTAATAAATACCTAAGAAATGCCATAATTCTTTTTAATTTTCTAGTGTTACAACCGACCCCAATCACTGTTACAACCGCCCCGGGCATGGCGTCGGTTGAAACATTTTCCCAGATTTTTTAAAATACATACCTCCAGATGTATTTGTAATGCAGATAATGCCATTTTAAGCTCATCCATTTGTAGCCTGATTACTAAGGTTTAATATAGGTACTGTCAAATACGCAGAGGTAAAAATGTTGTGACCGAAAGCGATACCCTATAAAAAACAGTGATATATATCAGTCCAGGTGAATTGTAAATAGCACGAAATAAATAATCACATGCATTTTTACGAACGAATTCAGTGCGGCTCAGTCTATAGTGTTTGTAATGAAATTTGTTGTATTTAGAAGCACACCTAAGATTCATGCTATTCAACGAACTCGACTATTCCACGTCGACAGTTTCTACGCTAAATAAAATAGTCAAAGATCAAAAATTGAAACAATCAATTTCTTTGCGTATATTTCGAAAGAACAGCATGAACTGCACAATTCACTCGTTTCCTTGCATCTTTTTTCTTCTTCATTAGGTTCTTCATTTTCAACACATTGTATCTATTTCGATCGATCTCATCATCGTATATATTGTCGAAAGATATAAGAGATCTTTAAGCTTTAGGTTAGTGGCCATAACAGTAGCCGCAAACTCTGCAGCATAGTAGTCTTATTTTCTGGCATCCAAATTTGAACAATCCCTTTTTGTATAGGTATAAAAAAAATATAATTAGGAATTCGTCCGGCGCAAGTGCAAGAAATTTAGCAACGAGCTTCAAGAAACCTTCTTTGTATGAATATCCCTACAATTGAGGATCCCTTCGCAGCCAAGTTTGTATGTGATAATATACCCGATAAAAAAAATTTTTTTGTGCGTTTGTTGTTGTGGATGGGAGTGCTGAAAATTTTACTTGCTCGTTAAGCCTTGTACTTTTATCAAAATTCGAGGGCCGATAATTGTCGAGGGAATATTCTGTTTCATTATTGATAATAGTAATTCGTGAGCAATGGTCTTGCTTATTTATGCTGCTAAATAAGATATTTAAATTGCTTTTAAAAACATGTTGATAAAGATGAAACGCCCAATTTTATATGGCAGTTCTAAGCTCATCAATCACTATTTGTTCTAAGCTTATCAATCGCCCTGTAGTTCGCTGCATTAGAAGTCTTTACTTTTCGGTACTATTCGAAACCATACCCCAAATAACTGAGTTGTATTAAAGGAGAGACTGAATTTAGCATCTCTTAAGAAATCCCAGGCCCCAGATGATCTTTTCGGTTTTGTTGGAAATATCAATACTTTGTTTTTGGAAAAATTGAACTCGACACGATTCTGGCGACATGAAGAATAGGCCTTTCCACATTTGCATTAGTGCAGCAGTATTCAAACCGGATTTTTAGGAAAGGGGTAAGAGAATCAAGGAGGATTCTCTACAAAAAGTGATGAACTTGGAGAGAAATGTGCAATACATTTTAAACCTATTTCTCGGGCTTCAACGCACTAACACAAATAGAGAAACAGTTTGGGGGTCAGAAACGTCAAGCAATCAATTCGAAAAGCATACGCACACATTTAAGTACTTAATCGGAATATGAATGCTTACGCCGCTGCAAGATAACGGTTGTGGAAATCGCGGTTGTTGTCAATCCGGTTTGCATAGAAATAAGACTAGTCAAAAGACATGATTTTACACCAGAGCGATTTAAAGATTCAAGGATATTCAATCTGGACGAGATAAGCGAAAAAATAATGTATCATAACTTTCCAAATATTGGTCCGAAGAGAATTCAATTTTGTGTCGAGGGGGATTCTAATACGGAGAATTCAATGACGTCATGAACTCAATTTTGTCTTTTCCCATGTTTTTGATAATACAGCTTATGTCGGCTGGATTTGAGTATTTAACGAATCCCAACTCAACCATCGTTTCCAAGAACATTTATGCCCGTTTTCCAAGTGCAAACTTAAGCCATAAGCCAATCTCAAAGAGGCCCTTAAGGCGGTCAGTTTAAACACAGATTATGTAGAAGGGTCTCTTTGAACAACCCAATTACGTAGTTTACTTTGGCCATTAATATTTTAAATAGTGATTTTGAATAACCTGGAAGTGAAACGCATCGATGCTGCCGTCCTTTGCTGTTGCGGCCAGTAAGGTCAAGGACCATAACTGGTTGATCCTCGCTTATTATTATAGCACTATTTTTGAAAAAATCATTGGCCGCATTTAACCCAAAGTTACTTTGGTTCAGCTAGTCATGTCAGCAGCGGCATAATTGGAAGGTTATAAACGGTTCTAAGTAAGTAGTGGTGTCTTACCTCAGATAAAGTAGCTTCATCCTAAACGCTACCAGTCAATGGTAACAGAGTGTGAAGTATGTTTATGGATAACTAACGATTCATTCACTACACGTACACTATGGACGTATCGTAAATATTGGATAACGATTTTTAGCAAGTATACTTACATATCCTTATCTATACGTCGACTTGTATAACAGAAAATTTCCCTGGAGAACATTGAAATAGGACTCAACACTATTCATTTCCGGTCAGACTGTTATAAGAGTATTTTTATCAGTAAAATACTTAACTTTGTATTATGGCAAATTTTATCAGATTTTACACTCTTCTTATAGTATTAACAACTTCCTTATTGCCATACTATAATTATAATGTAAAATTTCGCGAAGTAAATTTGGTTTGATTGAGTTAATTTACGCTTTACGAGTAGTTAGCTCAAAGTTTTTACTTTTTCTCTCGCGTGTAGTACTTTTACTAGCATTTAATTCCATGCATAAATTATTTACAACTTCTAGATTTAGGCAACCCTCTACACACTAGAGATTCAAATCTTAAATTCAAGAAAGGATAATAAACTTAAGAACATTTTCCCTTCTTATTATGGTTATACCTCTTTGTTTGAATACCCGTAAAAGATAAATAGGCTATAACTCCCCAGAATTCCCTCCCATGGAATATTTAAGGCGGGCAAAATTATTTATAACCAACAAATTGCACCATTTTCTTGCGAAGAGATGGAAGTGAGATTCTGAGAAAACGTGTTCCATTTGTATAGTCCCTCCTAGAAATATTATAATAAAATGGTGTTTTTGGTAAGGCCGCATGAACGTGATTTCTGCAAACAAATAGACAGTAATTATAAACTTTGAATATTCAGTAAAGAAATAAGACCGCTGGAGAATAAAAGCAACAGCGATAAAATATTTCCTGAGAAAAATTATCTAATCATTTATCACATTACAAAATAAAGGAAGTATCAAAAGGCGATATTTTCAGTAAATGGTCTTTTCCGTCCTTTCATCGATTTTCCGGCGTCTAATTCTAAGGACCTCTGTGCAAGAAATGACACAAAGGTAGCAAAAATAATTTTCTCTTTGTGGTTGTGATGTATTTATCATAAATCATCATTATTAGCGGAAAATGGCTTTAAAGGAGAAGGGACACAAATTCTAAGGCATCCCTCCCTGAATTTTGAGCTGAGTCACCTTACAGTAGGCCGGCAGTCGTGTAAATTAATGTTAAGAGGAATCCTCGTTCTTTTGCTTTTTGTTGATTTGGGTTTGTCGCAAAGCATTGCAAAGTTTGCCCGTAATTCCAATCACGCGTAACAAACCTGGTCATCATTCATATTCTTGTCACGTGTTCCACGTAGCTTGAACCTTGCAAATACGAGGCATCTTTTCTATAGTGACTTTTGGTTCATAGCCGCATACATGCTTTAATTCATCTTACATTCTGGTCGTATTTCGGATATACGAGAGTATTACATCTGCCAAATTCAAAACGAATTATATCTCACGTTCTCGTTTCAAATACTTTATTCTCTGTTGTTTAATTCGTAACGGTTCTTTCATGATGTTATCCAGAATATTTTTGAGCATAATTTAAGTGAAGTTATATTATATCGAACAGCGAATTTCGATGTTATCTTTATATCAGAAGCATCCATATATGTTTTCATTACTGATGTAGGCAATGTTAGTTTTAATGCAATGTTTGTTTGTATGCAAGCATCAGGATTAGATATGCTTTAGTTTTTACAACAAATATTGCAAATTTTTTATATAAAGATTTTAAAATTATTTCTAATTTAACGCGTCCTAGCAAGTTTTTTAATGCTAATACTTTGCTCCAAATTATACTTGGAAAAAATTTAAAAAAAATATGGGAGCCTTATCCACATAAGCTCACGGGCGAAGTGAAACTTCTTTCCGTGAATTTTATTTGTATATTTAATTTTGTTTATAATTTCAAAATTATTAAAGAGTTACATACTTACCTAGTAATATGGTTTTTTCTCTACAATAGTAAGGAAATGCACTTAGTAAAAAGGTTACAAATTTTTAATAATTTTTCAAACAATTATTAGTAGATACAGTCATTTGGTTCCAAAAAAGAGGTTACCTGGAAAGTTTTCCGGAAGTTTTGAAAATGAGTAATTTTATAGATTTATTATACATGTTGGAAAAAAGGCGCCTAAAAGCTGTTTTTTGACAATATCTGTTTAGCCCCAAGCCGCTAAATAAGGGGAAAATCAAAAGATAAATAAAACTCACCAGAATTAATCAACGGATATTAATTTTTTCCAATTTTACAAGGGAATTGATATATGTATGTATATAAATTTGAATTATAAATACCTTTAAAAAAAAATGAATTAATATAATGAGATGATTAATGCACGATACATATATACTTACCTACTTACCTACTATAAAAAATATTTAATTAAAATATAAATAAATGAATTTTGATAAAGTTACATGCAAACATAACAAATCAATATAAAAACAAGAGACATGAAGTTTACAGGCAAATACCACAACAACAAAACTAGAAATGAAATCAACATAAAAACAACACAAAATAACACAAATTCAACACAAATAACACCACAGGTTTGCTTATTAGGTGGTAAAGACCACCTCGTTAACCAAATGTTACAATTAAATTGAAGCCCCAGGTGAAAAAGGGACTTCAAAGACACCCACTGACAGGTGTAAGCATAAAAACCTAAACATTAAAAATCACGCAAATTTCACTGCACGAATCTACAAAACTGCACAAAAACATAAAACATGAATAAATACGCAAAAAACAAAGCACTACAAGTACCTGCCCTGTCAAGAACAGGTAAAAACCGCGGAAAACTATACGCAAACTCGCGAAACTTTACCGCGCGTAGAAACGTCAAACTTTATTGACTCAAAACATATGATATGTTAAGTCGATGTAAAATTTGACGAGGAATTTAATGGTGATGCCCGAAAACTGAAATAAATTATGGTAAAAAAGATATTACTGAAAATATAATTTACCATAAGGATAATGAGAGAAAAAGGGACAATAGAAAGGATTAAAATGGAAAGAGATAATACTATAAATTCAAAAATTATTCGTTGATATTGCACCAATTTGAATTAAATGTCCCAAAGGGAATTTTTTGTACAGGATAAAAATTGAAGGAAATTTAACGAAATAATATTAGAAACCGAAAAATAATTAGAATTATGATGAATAAAAATATTAGAAAAATATATAAAATCAAAGGAAATAATAAAAAAGAGATATTAATAAATTTTTAAAAACTAAGAAATAAATTTCCCAAATTTCCCAAAGGACGAAAATGCAGTTCAAACATGGAAAAACAGTTGACTTCGGCCTATATAAACCCGGCGTCGGAAGCAATCGGCCTCTCTGTTCACCAGAAAGTCCTAACCTGGTTGGGGTGGGGTTAGGTGGTTGTGCCAGTTCCTTCCTACTTCTCTCTTCCCCTTCACTATCTATCGACTAGGGCTTGCTGTTTGACATTGCACTCTATACGAAGAAAAATAGATTGTCGACAGTACAAAGGGCTTTCCCTGAGCTCTAGTCTTCCACATAAAAAAAAAAAAAAAAAAAAAAAAAGAGATAAGCCAAGTAATTCTGTATCCATTTACATGCCAATTGGAAATCGGGTATTATATGCTTGTTACTGGTAAAATTCTAACATCAATTTCTACAAGTAATGTGGGTATCTAAACTAGTATTCCTTCAGCAGCAGTGAAATCGGTTTTGGAAGTTAATCTAGGTCTACACTGGCATTTTTTCATCGCGAGTAACTTTCTTGTTTTTACACGGAGATATCTGTGTGCGTGTCGATAATTATACTTGCTACCCGCGATTAAGAAAAGTAGGCGAAGGCGAATTCTGTATGTGTTAAGTTTTCACGCCAACATTTTTTCGTGAACAGGTTACTAAAGTTCCCTCTTGCTCTTTCTATACTTCTCTCCTAAAAACCCGGTTCTCCTGCTGCTGAAGCAATACTAGTTTAGATAGGGATAGGGCCAATAAGTGCAATACATGCCAGACATAGCCTGGTAATCGTTGACACTACATGCTTGTAATTTTCAGATAGTCAACGAGGGACATCTTGAATCAACAGAAACAACAACATTTTTTGATATTACTAAAATTTAACATATTTAAAAAAAGTGTAACATAGTGTTAAGTGTCATAAATTTAAAAAGCAAGCATTAACTAAATAAAAATCTGAATGTTAACTGACACGGTAGAGTTTTTTTATTTAATTAATACCTAAATCTTTCTAATCACTGGTATTGCATTAAACAATATCTCCTTTCCGACTCATTTTACGATAAAAACATTTATACACAAAATTAAACACTAGAGAAAATTTCCTACGATTTATAACATTTTTTTTGTAGCATCAATAGTTTTGGCGTATGAATGCCGCAAAGATTAATTCAACACGCGTTTTGGTCAAAAAAGTCATTTCCACTCCACCTTAAGGTGGAGTAAATGGCGCTTTTTTATCGTTGTATCCCCAGTACGCCTAATCCACATGCAATTTAGGATAGAATAAGTAGCTCTAAGCATTAGCCGTATTTATGTTAGGTTAAATATAAGATATGAAAATAAAAAAAAATGCTTTTTAAAAACAAAAAAGGCGTTGGCCTACAACTAAGAATTGCGAGTTCAAACCCCGAACGGGACAGTTCGACTTTTTTTCTTTTTTCTCTTCTTTCTAAAAAGTCATTCTGCTCTCTCCAATTTGTTATACGAAATTTCCGTATATCTGCTAGCACGTCATCCATCCACCTATTTCTTGGTCGCCCTACTCTTCTTCTTCCTGATGGTCTACCATTAAAAATCCTGGCTAGCATTCTATCTTCTGAAGCTCGTACAACGTGTCCGAGCCATCGCAGTCTATTCAGTCTTATGTATGTAGCTATATTAATTTCGTCATACATTTCTTGAAGTTCTTCGTTTGTCCTAATGCAACATTCGTTCTGGTTAACCCTTACAAGACCAAATATTCTTCTTAAGATCTTCCTTTCGAAGATTTTAAGCTGATTTTCTGTTTGTTGGGTCAATGTCCAAGCCTCAGACCCGTAGCATAGGACTGGGCGGATTAATGTTTTATATAGTCTGACCTTGCACTGTCTTGAAATTTCTTTGTTTTTTAGGACCGGGACCAGTGCAAAATAGGTTTTATTTTCGGCCACGATGCATCTATGGATGTCGTCCTTTATCTTATTTTCTGCAGTAAGCATTGTCCCTAAATAGATAAAATTTTCTACAATTTCCGCACTGTGATTGTCAAGGCTGATACTTCGCCCTAATCGTTGTCCTCGTTTTGATACGATCATAAACTTTGTTTTTGTGTCATTTACTCGTAGATTGAACTTTGCTGAACTTTCTACAATCTGCGAAGGCTAGTATCTGAATGTTCCTTGTGAAGATGCTATTTGCTCCATTAAGCTGTGTTTCCCTCATTATTGCTTCTAGAGCAATGTTAAAAAGTATTGGTGAGATCGCATTTCCTTGTCACAATCTTGACAATCTTTGGTCGTCATTCTGCATAGGTCTATTAATTTTTTCGGGAAACCCATTTCACTCATCTTCTTCCACAACTCTCTTTTATTCAGCAGGTCTTAAGCACTTCTGTAGTCTACAAAAAGAAGATGAATATCAATGCTTTCTTCCCAACATTTTTCAAGTATTTGTCTCATTATGAAAATCTGGTCTGTTGTCGATTTATTCGTTCTAAATCCTGCTTGGTAATCACCTACTTTATCTTCCAAATGTGGTTTCAGTCTATTAAATAAAATATGTGAAAGCACTTTGTAGGCTGTATTCAACAAAGATATTGGTCTGTAGTTTTTGCAGCTCATCAATTCACCTTTTTTATGGACTGGGACTATTGTGCCTAAAAGCCATTCTTCCGGCATCTTGCTGCTTCTCCATAGTTTTACGATGAGGCTATGTAAGACATGGCATAACTTCTCCCCACCATTTTTTAAGATTTCCGGAGGTATGCCATCTGGACCTGGAGCCTTATGATTTTTCAGTTTCCTTATGGCATTTGCAACTTCTTCTATTGTCTGGCGTTTCGTTCTCTGGGTCATCTGTACTACGGTTGTCTGCTTCTCCCTGTGTTAGGTTTATGTTTTCTTTGAAGAAGTCTCTAAAGTATTTCTCCCACACCTCGAGTATGTCTTCGATACTACTAGCTATAGTACCATTTTCTCTTCTTACCATGGTGCAGGTGGGTTTATAACCTTTCTTAATCATGTTGACTTCTTTGTAGAAACTCCTGGCGTCTTTGTGAGTGTAGCTTTGCTTAATCGTACTTATTCTATTTCTGAAGTAGTCACGTTTTTTCTTCCTTAATAACTTTTTCGTGTCTCTTCGTGTTGCTACATATTTCTCGTGATTTCCTCTGGTCATTCTTTCTAGGTACACCTGTCTTGCTTGGTTTTTTATTTCAATGCTTCTCTTGCATTGATCATCAAACCAGTGCCTCCTTCTCTCTTGTTTTTGTGTGCCTAATACGTTATTGTTTGTCTCTGTGATTTTTTTCTTTTATCGAGTTCCACATCAGGTTCAGATCATTTTCCACTTCCAGACTCCTTGTTATTTTCTCTAGCTTTCCTGTTAACATTCTTTCATACTGTTGTTTTGTTTCTTCATTTCTTAATTTTTCTATGTTCCACTTTGTTTGTCTATCATTGTTTGTTCTATGTCTTGTCGCTAGTTTTTTCGCCCTCATTTTCCCAACAACTAGGTAATGATCGGTGTCTACGTTCGCTCCTCGGAAACTCCTTACATCCAGTATGCTACTTCCATGCCTAGTGTTAACTAGAACATGGTCGATTTTGTTATGGTGCCTGCCATCTGGTGATGCAGACTGTAAGAGAGTATTAAGATTTGTTTACCTATTTAGCCAGCTCGCTGTAACAGTCTCTCGTAGCACAGCGAGTGAAAGGTTTGCCTCTCGTCCGTGGGGCTGCGAGTTCGATTCTTCGGCCTGTGGCATTTTTTTTTCAATCGACTTTATATCTCACAATAAATATTTTTTTTTAAATTCCTTCGGGGAATTTTGTTTCATATTAAATAAGTTTTTTTTTCTTTTTAAATTGTTCCGAATATACGCAAATACATTACTGCAAAAACTATTTAGCTACTCCTACTGCCACGATTCTTATCGGCGGCGCGCGGCTGAGTGTCATACTTCTTGTAATAAATAATTTTTTTTTATATTGCCCCCGAAAAAAATAAACGGACTAAAAAGTACGAAATAAAATAAATTTTAAAAAACCAAAAATAATGCACAAAAAAGGATAAAATAATTGTTTGTAATTCTTTGCAATATTAATCCAACACCTGTTTTCGGGGTGATGTATTAAGTGCATAAGGCTAACAAAGAAATGAAAACAATTTTCAGGGCAACAGTTAGTGCAATTAAAGTCAACTACTACCCGACACCGTCTTCAAAAGTGATTCTTCTTATTAAATCGATTCTGATTGGATTAATATTGCAAAGAATTACTTTTTATTTTATTAAAATGTTATTATTGAAATTGTTATTTGCAGCTAATAAATCATTTATTGCTTTTAATGAGAAATGGAAATCCCTAAATATCCCATTGTATTGATAAATATCAACTGAACTTAATAACTAGCTTAATGACCTTTCCCTACTTTTTAGACTTACTATATTCTCAACTTTTAGATTTAAAAGAAATTACAAGACAATTACTTCCATGAAACTAAGAAGAACTTGAGCTTCACGGAAACCATTTTACCCCAGTCTCCTCAACATACTAACCAACTCTATATTTCATTCTCATTACAAAAAAAAACCCTAATTGTTCATGCCTGCTTAAACCCAGAAATATCTGTTCAAGCTGATCATTGAAATTTACCCTGGAGTTCTCCCTTCATACTTCAACATTAGTTTGCTCACGAACTCGTCATGACGTGATCTGACTCCTCAAGATTGACTGACAGTACGTAGGGTGCCCCCCAAGTCTTGTCTCTATCGCCCTAAAATAGATCAAAATCACATATGATTATTTGATGGTAATATGATTATGGTTAGATACTAATTTCTGCTAACAAGGATATCGCCATTTCAAATACATGTAAACAAGCTGTAATATTATACCGTTACTACGTAAAAAAGGAGTTACTAGAGCCAGAGACCGTCTGTAAAGAGGTAGAGTATTCCCTGTATTTGAATTTAGCTATCTATGAACCTAATGGACTTCACAAGTAAATGTAAATGCTCATAATGCCACATTTAATAAAATGAATTCCGTATTTTAATTACCTGCATTTTTAACAGAGTGTGAATTCATCTTCTTTGTGTACAGTTCAAGTTTGGCTCAAATTTGCCTTCCTCGAATTACTTAAATTTACATTTTACGTGAGAACACTCTTCGGCAAACATTCAGCTGCTAAACTACGATAATATGTGTACATGTGTCATATATATATATATATATTTAAATTACATATAAGTTGCGGGTTAGCAAAATTTCATTAGTTTCATTCCCGCTAATTTAACTCTCTCGGGTAATAACCTGAATTAATTGAAAACATATATAGCAGCATGTGAGCAGCGTTGAATAGTGCCAACAGGAATGAGTTATTGTGCCCTAAATCTACAAATTTTTATTACCGCATTTCCGTCCCGAACTACACTAACACAAGGTGTATTAATCTTGAATAAGTATCAATTTAGTGAGCATATGATAAAGGAGACCGTCTCTAAAACAACATATTTAGGTGTACAAAGCAACCCTGTAAACCCCTTAGGTCGCATTGAAAGTCTTGATATGCTTCCGTTTTTGGAGGGACTAATTTTATAATTTGCATCCCCAAGGCAAGTGAAAATTTCGGAAAATTGACAAACTTTTGCCTATTCATTTACCTTTTCGTTGTGTGGACAAATATTCAGCCGTCCCTTGGTGTAATTGTATTATTCTTGGGGTGTAATACTATAGCTGGAAGGCCCTTGGGTCAATATGAAGCAAAACAATGGAGCTTTTTAGACCTATACATATCACATTTTAAGCAAACGATAGTAGTGCCAACATTCATGAGACTTTGTTGTTGTTATTAAGACACATTTAGGGAGAAAAAAATTTCTTCTGGAAAATGCTTTAGTTTTCGTTGTAACCGCAAGCTAAAAACTCATTCTAAAGTATATGAATATATAGTCGCATTCTCGTTGAATTCTTCTCCACAGTGTTTTTATCCAGGGGCTGGATTTGACATTGACACATGTGCTAAGCTTCTCCCCTTTGCAGTCCTTGTTATCAACAGAGCTCAAGCTAAGTGATTCACGTTTCAATTACCTTGAAGAGGTTTGTTCTCAGATCAAGGAGCTTGTGGCGTTTGTTGATCAACGTAGAAGATATCCGTCTCGTGTGTGGAGAATAATATAAATTCGCCAAGGAGCTATAAATTGCGAAAATTCTAGACAAGGCGGCTTGTTATTGAGGTCCTTAGAGACAGGTGGATACTTCAGCTTAACTCAATATAATACGAGATATCATAGTAATATATACGTGGATTGTGCATAGACCTTCAACTAAAATAAAAAAACAAGGAAGAAAAAACGTTAAAATACTCAAGGGGCTTAAATCGATTACTTGAACAAACTTAAAAGAAACAATGCTACAAGGAAGAATATTTTGATAAATTTTTAACTTGATTTTCGGGAGATTACCTTTGGTTTTAATATAATGTGAAATTTTCCTCATTTTTAATTTACTTGCAATTTAATCCTATAAGCTTAGTTTGGCAAAATAAAATCATAAGAAAGACATCTCAAACTCAATTACGGCGAGAGATATAAAAATTTATATTTAATGTGATTTAAATTTATCAGAAATTTCCTAATTTAGTTTTGTGAATGTTAACTTTTGTTTTTGAAATAATGTCAAGTTTTCCAATAATTAAATATTCCATAATACAAATTTTGTAATATGGAATCTTTCAACGGCATTTAAATGGAATTCGTGCCTAATATTTAATAACCAAAGAACTAGTGATCATAATAGAAAGAGATAATGGGACCTATTTTGTCAGTAAAATTTTATCAGTTTATGTTATGTTATGCCACAACATAAAAGAATTCTCTAAAATCCTATTCTGTCCGACAAATTTTATTTTATTTTATCGATTATAACATAAAATATTTCCTGTTACGCTTCATAACATAAAATAATCTAAGCAGCACATTTTACAGGTATTTTAACCCATTTTATGAAAATAACAGACGGGAATTGACATTTGCCAGAAAGTAGTTTTCATTGAATTTTGAATTAAGGGGACATAGCACCTACAAATTTTCAAAAAATCTAAAATTTTGTTTTGATAGAATTTGTTAGAATAAACCTTTACGAAATTTTTTTTAATAATATAAATAAAAGTGAAAGGCATCGTAGATTGAATTTTGGTAAGGTTTTTTTAAAAAAAATGTGATATTTTAAATTGAACGCGTGTTTCAAGTTGGTGGGCAAGATTTAAAAAAATATTTATTCGATCGTTCTAAAATTTTAACACGTTAATGTACACATGTTAATGTACACATGTTAATGTACAAAATGAACTACGGGTGAAAAAATCGGCGTACAATTTTTTGAGTAATTGAGGATGTTTTCGATGGCAAAAAATTTCGATTTTTGAAAAAACGCCGCCATTTTGTCATTTTTCAACCAAATTTTTTCTTTTTAGTTCATTTTATAGCGGCTTTGATGCTGTCCTTTTTTGTTTTTGTGTCCGGCTTTTCTGAGAGTAGAAATCCTGCCCACCGTGATTTTTTGGGGTTTTTTTGAAAAAATTCTAGCAGACGCACAGTGGTCGAAATCGGCAAAAAGATGGACAAAAGTCGAAAAAACTAAGATAATTGTTTGAAAATAAAGTTATAAAGGTTTTTGGGGTCGCTGATCACGAATTTGATATTATTTCTTAAAAAAACAAAATGGCGGCTTCAAAATGGCGACCATGAATATTGATAATTGAAGATAATTGTTTAAAAATAAAGTTATAAAAGTTTTTGGGGTCGCTGATCACGAATTTGATATTATTTCTTAAAAAAACAAAATGGCGGCTTCAAAATGGCGACCATGAATATTGATAATTGAAGATAATTGTTTAAAAATAAAGTTATAAAGGTTTTTGGGGTCGCTGATCACGAATTTGATATTATTTCTTAAAATAACAAAATGGCGGCTTCAAAATGGCGTGATCATCAATAATGAATAACCATTAGTTTTTAATGAAAATGGGGTTCTGGGAATACTTAAGGTTCACAGTAAAGGATTGCTTTAAAAAATACTATGATACAGTTAAAACATAGAAATTTATTTTTAAACTATCTACATCACTCTCTCGTCGTCAGATTCACCCATGACGTAAACAACTTCTGGGCACTGGTCTTCATCAGATGGCCCAACTTCAAAATCTGTTTCATTTAATAAGTAAAGAGCTTCTGGTAACATAGTACGCGACAGTTTTTTTTTATATTGTTTCATGCTCGAGATACACGGATCTGAATTTATTAAAAGTCTTGACAGAATATCCTCCATAGTCTCTTTTCTGCCACATTTTCTGGAAAAATCTTGTCGAAACTTTTTAATATATTTGTTACACGCTTCCTGTGCTTCCTCTGACATTTGCCCAATTGGTAATATGGCAGCAGAGATTATTTCGTGTCCGTGTATCAAAATTTTGTGCACTGTGGTGGACATGTTGTACCAGGGGTACAATTTAACGCACAAACGAGCTGTATCTAAAGAATACACTCTGAATTTTTCAACGTCAATATGATAACCACTTGAAATTGCTTGGAGTATAACGTGGAATCGTTTAACCAAAGTAATGTCAACACCCGTTATTTCACACGATTTTGCTGAATTTTCAAAAAAACGGCGCGCAGTATTCCCGTCATTAGAGGAACCAAAACCTGGTTTGGGTTGATCAATAATCAATCCCATTTCTACACGAAAAGCTTTCTGTATAAGTTCCTTTTGTTTTTTTACTTTTTGCTTATCTTCTTCACTTCTAGCTTGCCATTTTCGCAACTGGGATTTGTAAGATATATGTAAGCAGAATTCAAATAAACGAATCCAAGCGTGCAACGAGGACATACCCAATGAAAGATTAGCTTCATTGCTTTTCAAATTTAAAATTGCATCGATGTCATTGAACTGATTGGAAGTAGCTTTACAAATGTAGCATCGCTGAGTAGACGCTATGTCTGTCAATGCATTGCACACTTTTCCATCAATCATTGTTAGTTCTAATTGGAAATTTACTATTAAATGAATACCGTGCAGGATTGTTTCATAAGGAACGAGATTATCTATTTGCCCTTTAATATTATCAACCTCCTTATTCGTGGATGCTTTAGTTTCTCTTAAAAACTGAATTTTGATTGGGCGACAAAATCTCGGTGAAGAAGGTCGTGGGTTTTTCCATACAATTATTTGTGTATTCGTGCTTTCATCAAATGATATAAGCTGCAAAGGGACTAGCGATGTAAAAAAAATGCTGGAGTCATCCATAGAACCATCATCATTGTTAAATTTTTGTTTAAAAGTACTTTGTCCGGAAGTACCATCGCATCCCCATTTGCAGACTAAATTCAATATCTTGAGATTTTCATGAGGCACACTTTTTAAGACTTCGCGCTGCACTAATAGAATTCGGTATGTAGTATGGTTTAACAACGACTGAAGCTCTACCTCTGCACATGTTTCTGTGACATGTCTATTTTCAGGAAAACATTCTTGTTTAGCTTTTAATACATGACCGTATGGAGGTAAGGCTCTACAATTTCTTTCTCGCAAAAGTGACCTAGTCATTTCATACTGACTTTTTGTAAGCCTACTCTCTATGAGAACCCTCAAACCTTCCGCACCAGATAAGGTGTCCTCGGAGATTTTGTCTATTGATGCTCTATACTTTAATGCCCTAGATGGGCTTCCTTCTGTAACGTCCTGAACAACTTTCGCGGCTGCTACTTTCCCAGAAGCACGAAGACTCATGTGCGTAGCAAATGAAAGTTCTTCAGTATTGCAGTTAAGTCTGATGTTCTTTGTTTTTCTGCGCTTCGTCCTGTCACTGGCTTCGGTGAAACTTGTCGATGGGCGACCAAAATTTTTATTCTCTGCTTTGTTATCAGCACTATAGATAACGATGCCGTCACCACTAAGCCAATTGGCATTGTCACTGTAAAATCTGCTTAGTGTCCTGTGTGCTGCGTTCCACTTCGCCCTTAACTTGTGCAGCCATTTCACCAACTGCTGGCTTATGGTTGAACGCAAGGAAGAAGGCGACCCCAAAACATTTGAGCAGTGTTCCTCGATAGTAAGAAAAATGCTTCCGTTATCGTTGAGATGCTCTCGTACAAGGTCGAACACCTCCTTCTTACTTAACGAAAACGAGTGCTTGCTGTTTTCAGGATCTGCAACATTACAATGAATTTATTATTATGTTTTTTATTTTGTTTATTATATTTATATATATATATATATATATATATATATATATATATATATATATATATATATATATATATATATATATATATATATATATATATATATATATATCTATATATAATATATATACATATCTATATACAATATATATACATATAATATCTATATATATAATATATATATACATATAATATCTTCTATATATATATATAATGACTTGACTTTCTCTTCACTAGTGCTCAAAATTGTTGCAATACCCCTAATTCATTCATAAACTTAATTGCTCCGGATGGAAAACATTATAAATATATACTATAATGTTAATTGACCTCGAAAGTTGATTACCAAAGATACAACGGTTCAATTTAATCTAAGAATTACTTTAATAAGTTAAAAAAACAAAACATGGATTACGCAGAATTTGGCACAAAAAGTGGCATTAAAAAAAAGGGGCAACTTCGGGCAATAGTTCTTGGAATATGTTTTTGCCAAAGGGTCAATAAACAATATAAAATAAAAATCAGAGCGGCATATAGTGGCACTTTTTTTGTAGGTCTATTAATATAAATTTTTTTTTTTACTTTTTCGATAAAAAGATAGGGCAAGAAATCTTCACCGTGTTAAAAATATGTGAACAAATGAGCATTCTTGTTAATATTATTAAATTATACTTACTTTCCTGAGAATAATCCATTTTATAATATTTAAAAAGATGCGACACAACACTTTTTATGGTTGTTTAAATAATTGGTTGCCGCGGGGCTTAATTAGGCTATTTCAAGCAACGCGTGCAACGGCCACTTTCAGAATGATTTTAAAAGGCAAGAAACGCTATTTGATTGATTCTATTTGTCTTATGCTATCCCTGGTACCCTAACCTAACAAGTTAAAATAAAAAAAGTTCCTAAATAAGACTTTCATTTTTCGACTTTTGGCCAGCTTTTTGGCATTTTCGACCACTGTGAGACGTCGCGGTACGAAAAAAAATTAAAAAAATATTTTTTTGTATAGTTAAATACTAGTAAAACATATGTGCAAAGTTTCATTAAGATATGTCTACGTTTTCATTTAAAAATTTACATTTAAAAACAAAAAAAAATTGAAATTTTAAGGTGCCATGTCCCCTTAAATTAAAAATTAATATGACAAACGCATTAAGAAAATTGTATTTTGTCAGATACTGAAAAAAGGCACATTTTGATTTTGTTTGTTTTCATTCATAATTTATTTGTTTTCATTTTCAACCGATCAGCTGTTCAAAACGTAATAGAACCCATAGCGGATTGTACTAAATAGTTTATGTTATGTGTTCATAAAAGACTTCATAAAATAATTTTAAAAAAGCATGACAGAATACGAATTTTAAAAAATATTTTATTTTTAATTTATGAAGAACAAATTTTTCATAACATGACATAAAATATTATTTTATGAAAAATTACAGAATTAGTAGAATGAAAATGAGCAAAAAAATTGGTGATAAGTGATTTAACCGGAACTTCAAATTTTTTTTTATTTTTTCATTTCATACATGCACCTGAGTCGAAAACCGAAAAGTTTGGAAAAATCAGATGCGAGCATATCGAGAAAAGTGCATAAAAGTGCATTTTGAGTGCATCGTAACACTATTTTTCAAATGTCTACGGTTCTATTGGTCGTAGAAAAAAACAAAAAAAAGGAAAATACTCGTGAGTAAAAGGGCTATCGAACTGGTGGGGCGAGATTACGTTAAAAATATTTGCTTACCTCAAAAACAACCAAATTTTTCATTTTATTTATTTTTTAAATTGAAATTTTAAATTTTAAATAATGAACAAACCGGTGGATTTTCATAAAAAATGGAGAAAACATCCCAACTAACAATTTGTTTTTATATTTTGGACGTAGCGACGTATTATCTTCGAAATATGCTCCTATTTAGCAATGTTACGTAATAGAGACGTTTGAGTTACTTCAATGTTTCGAAAGTGGTGCAGAGATATTCCGCGTTCGTGTCAGTAACTGTTACCAACATACAACCTAAAAGTAACTTTTTATAGTTAAAGTGTAGTAACTGTGGCTTATTAATATGGGCGGTGCTACTATTTTGTTCCGTTTTGGTGTCATATTTATATCAAAACCTTTTTATCTCATCTCTCAAATAAATAGTTATTAAAAAATGTTCTTTTAAAGAGACACTGTACATATACAGTGCCTCTCAAAATTATTGGCACACCCAAGAAATTTTACAAGGGAAAAAGATATTACAAAACTAGACTATGCTACCAAACTGTATTGATTAAAATTTCTTTTTTTAAATTATTAAATTATTAGGGAATCCGGAAGGTGCCTACCAATTTCCCATCCAAAAAAGGGCTAGTTCAGAACTTTTGGAAAATCGCTAAAAATGAAAAGGGGGATCCCTTTGCACTTCTTCCCCTCGTTTTTGTCCAAAGTGCTCCGATTTTGACGAGTAAATTGCCCAAAAGTAGTGGACACTGCTGCTCAATCTCCCGATTTAAACCCTATTTAGAATTTATGGAATAAATTAGACCGCGAGATCCGCAAAAATTCCGTATTAGGCAGGGAAACGTTGAAAATAAGCCTAGAGCCGGAGTGGAGTAGAATAGAGCCTGCACATTTACAGAAACTGGTTGAATCCATGCCAAAGAGGTTGCCGGATGTTATAAAGCAAAAAAGTCATTCGACAAAATATTACTTATAAAGTTTTATTCTAATTTTAAAGAAAAACTGTTACAAAGTATAGCGTGTGCCAATAATTTTGGAACGCTAAATTTTGCAATGAATTTCTTTTTCCTGTTGAATCAATATTATTCCATTAATTTTAATTATTTTTTTTTGTAAATTTATTATTTATAAAGTTAAACAAGGAAATTTTAATCAATAAAATTTGGTAACATAGTCTAATTTTTTAATATGTTCCTTCGTTGTAAAATTTCTTGGGTGTGCCAATAATTTTGAGAGCCACTGTATAAGCCAATGTATGAAAAAAATCTTTAAAGACGAAACTATCCGTTTTTACATTTTGATAGCGAACAGATAATAAATTTATTATTGTATTTTTGTCTGATTTTTTAAACAAATATTTATGAACGGATGAGATTTTGCCAGAAATCGTAAAAAAACCCCGTTTCACCCATAAAAACACACATTTTGGCACCCCCACCCCACCCCCTTCCGGTCATCTGTAGCGGGGCTCTCGATTTTTTCCCGTTTATGTACAATTTATCCTAAATTTTGCCGCCATCCATATACTGCTAAGAACTTTTTAGTTTAGCGTTTTGGCACAGGTCTAAAGGACGTCGCTGTGTCAAAAATTTAATGCAAGTAACATTTAGGCATAAATTGTTAGTTGGGTTGTATTGTACTTACGTTAATAGTCCATTCAAAACGTCGAAACCAAACACCCCGGTTGAATACTCGTTCCCTATATGTTTTTTGTGTCTCGCATGAAGGTTCTTAGTAGCCAAACGTTGTTACCTGCTGTAGTGTCCTTACGCAGAAAAAATGTCACGGGCTCTTGCTCTATGTATCGTTCGAAATCAAGCTAAGAATGCAAATGTAGTTATTATCAGTAAAAATTAGTCTGTCTTATAGTTGCGATATTGAATACGATGCAATTAGGAGTGTAAATGTGCCAAGCTTTATCTTAGAAGCAGCCATCATTGCTTTTATGTATCGATCGTCGAAAAGTACATTCGAGAATTTTCGGGTTGTCTCCCAACTCTCCAGTCGGAATATTCAATTATACGTGCTGTAATTGCTGGAAATTCCGTTTCTTTGTATCTGACACCTTCGATTCCTTCGTTAGTTTCACCATTGCAGCTCCAACTCACAATGGAACTCAAATGGATGCAATTTTTCCAATTTAATGAATACCGATTTCGGACTCATGTCTCGTGTACAGGACTACAAGTTCACGAACCAATTTGGATTCGTTATTCACCAGAAAGCGTATCGGGAAAAGTGTAATTAGTGGCTAAGACTCGAAGAGGCACACGAACCCAGTTGTTTTATTCATATACATAATTGATGAATTACATACTAAAGATTACGAAATAAATTTGACGACTGCTAAAGCGTGTAAAGCAAGCATAATATATGTAGACTTGTTGCAGAGCATGTAAAAGGAGCTATTGTGAACTTTAAATTATGGACACTAGAAATCTGCAAAATGATTTTATGTGTAACAGCGTGGCACATCCGTTCTCCCTTCTTTCTTACAAGCCTGACTTATAAACACGTCGCTGAATGCATTTTTTTTTGCTAATTTGTAGTTTTGTAGATAAAAATAACTATTTACATAAATATATTTATTACATATTCTTCAGGAGTACTTTGAGTTTAAACAAGTTTAAGAAACAATGAAAGAAGCGCTATATTCATTCCAAATAAAAATGTGTGTATGAACACCATTTTGAATTTATTAAAGTTTTGATAAACAATTCGCTCACTGCCCATTATCATTAAAATAGTAAAAAAGTAATAAGATGAAAAGCGTTAAAACAATTTTGCATCGTCTTCCAACTCCCGGTAGCTAAGATTAAATTTTTTTATGAAAAGGTCTTAACCACTCGTGGAATCGTCAATGACACCCTTATGGCCCGTCACACGACAAAAATTTTTTTGTGCAAAACTTGTTTTTTATGGCTTTTTTATGAAAAAAATCAGTTTTACGACTGGTTTTGGTGACGTCATTATGTTTGCGCCCCTGAAAAATTACATAAAATTAATATGGGAACAAGTTTTGCACAACATTTTTTTTCTGTCGTGTGGACGGGCCATTAGGCGCACACGTTGCCTATTTGCTTTGGCACGAGCGAATAAGGACTCTTGCTTCTCGGAAATACCAAACGTATCGAATTTGCTCCGGATTCTTAACATAATTGAAACTACTTAATCATTCAAATACCATTAAAATATTTTTTTTAAGTACAAGCTAAAATTTCTATTGCCAAACCACATCAAATTTGGCGCGAATAAGAAAATACCTTTAAAAGAGAAGAACCTATTGTGCTAACCTAATAAAGTCCCCTCTAAATAGCCTATACTTGCTTAGGTGTTATAGTACCTTCACATATCGTGGATTTTATTCCAATTCAGTTACATTGCTTATCGTTTTATACCTTTCCTATCTAATAACCATTCCCTCGCAGCTCTCTTCCTTCTCTACAAGATATTTCTCTTCTGCCAACGTCTGCAAATAGGAAGCCTGCTCCGCCTGAGTTTTTTTAAGTGGAAAAAATATTGGTGATTCCTAACCTTTGTACTAACAGTCTGTCATGTCCTTTAGGTCATGGTGAAATATGTAGTAGTTTAGAAGAGAATAGGAAAGATTAGGAGGTTTTTGGAGGATGCTGATAGATTGTACACGGCCTGCTGACTGAAGGGGATACTTGCATCTCCTAAGAAATCCCAGCAATGTGGATGCTTTTTTGGCGATTTGAACTATGTCGCCCTACATTACAGATCCTCAATTAAAGTTTTCTCTAGGATGTTAACAAACAGATTTGACGATAGAATCACACGGTCGATTGAGCTAAAAGGAAGCCCGGTGCAGATTTTATTAGGGATGAGACCGATTTTCGTTTATATTGGATTCATTATATTTGGCATGGGGTGAACCAGAGTCAGGATATACTGCGAAAACCAGGGAGCAAAGATTTTCGCGGAGGTTAACTAATTTTTTAACGTCAAGATCTTTGAGATATCTCTATATTTCGCATATTCTGAGGAAAACTCCGTCCATTTAGTGATTCGTATATTTATGGAAGGGGCGGGGTGGCATAGGACTGTAAGGTAAAGAAAAATTCGTGGCGAGCAGAGATGCTAATAAATCTCCCTTGGATTTTCTTTCTGTTATCATCCCTCGAAGGGGTTTTGGATGCAATGAAATTCTTTTTGATGGATGTTACGAAGCACCAGAAATTTTTACTACCGACGGCAGTTTTAGGTTCATTACATTTTATGATATGATACAAAATTATGCCAACCATGTATAAATCGGAGTCCTATGCTAGTGTTCAGACTCTGCGAGATTAAAAAATTTAAGTAAATCGAATTAGAGAAGTAGGGTTAAAGTCACGCCGCAGCTCTGCGTATAATGTTACTAAATACTATCCCTTAAACAGATGCAATGAAGGGATTCAAGCTGAATACATCTCACCTCACATCCATTGCGGTGCAAAATTGAAAATAATATACCTTGTAATATGCTTGTTGCCTCAATAGTCCAGTAAAATAAGGAATTCACTTCGAAATCCTTTCTAACGGGGAGGATTTTTTTCCATTCTCTTCTAAATTGTATCAATAATATATGGTAAAAAATTCGCTTCCTAAAAAGTGCCGCTGCAATAGTTATGAAACAAAAGAAGTGTTAAATTATGGTTTTTCGCGAATAGCTTTTAAAATATAATTTTTCTGAAAAAACTGATAATGCCATTCGAAAGAGGAGGAAATTCTACGTAAATAATGTCTGAGAAACTTTTTTGTACGATCAAATCCCTGGGAGATACGAATTTGTTAATTGAGGACTAATACATAGCTTCATAGCATGTGTGTATGACCAAAAAATGAGACGCGCTCCGTACAAAAATGGTTATAACTTTTGATTGGTAAAAGCAAATGCCAAAAATCAAAGTTCTAATACCCGGGACAGACTAGCACCATTAATGACGAATATGACGTCAGAATGACGTAGACCCCATTTTACTTCCATATCTTTTATATGGGTCTACGTCATTCTGACGTCATATTCGTCATTAATGGTGCTAGTCTGTCCCGGGTATTATTGAAGAAAAATACTTACTCGATCCATGTATTTAAATGATAAAAAAAATATTTAAACAATTATTATTAACTAATAATTGGTAAAATATCACTTGTTTCAGTAAATCTTCTGCAAAGTGTTAAAAAGCAAAATTGTTTTTAATTTTAATTTATCGATTGGTTTCCTGAAATGGTCATAATTAAGATATATATATTGAAGAAAATTTAAAAAATCGTGTTTTTTCAATACGCACCTTTTATTTCACGAATTTCGGGAAAAAGAGCATTTTATTTTTTTCATGCGTAACTTCAATCAATAATAACAAAAGGTGCAACATACTTATTGACATTTAGTAGGTGGTCAATTTATAGCTGAAAACCCATACTTTTCGATAGAATAATTTATTTTTTCAAAATATTTAAATCTGAAAGATTTATTTATGAAATAGTAACAAACAAATGTTTATTTCTTAAAAATATGGAATTGTTTGGTGCAATTAACCGTCTGTTATTAAGCGAAGAAACTCTTATTAAAGTTCTAAATATATTGAGGTTGTAGCCGAATATCTGTACCTTTCAATATGTGCTTTTTTAGAATTTTTAAATAATTCGTTAACCATTGTTTGTAACATTATCTTGTAAAAAATGTGGAGTTCTTTGAAGATCGGATCGTGTAAAATAGAGCAGAATTTACCTTTAAACACATAAAAAATTGTCACTGGGGTCTATATCTTTTAATGTAGGCTTGCTTTGATATTTTACATAATTCTTTAACCATTGTTTATAAGATGATTTTGTAAAAAATGGGAATTCTTTAAAAGTCGTGCTGAAATAAAATTCTGTAGCTGAAGCTATTATGACTGCGATTCGAACAAAAACTTTTAACTCGTCCTTGCAAGTTACTTTTACCGTAATGCTTCATCGAAAACTGGGATTGGGATAAGTTATAGATACGCAAAAGCAATAAAAGTTATAGATGGGCTAACGCAATATCAATAATATGTTTCATCATTGCGCCATTTTGGATATGCCATTTTGAATTTTAAGCATTATATTCATAATTAGCGACCTCGAAAACCTCCTACTAGCATTTTTTCCGATTTAAAAAAAGTTCGAAGACGATACGACCTGTTACATGGAATTCCGAAGTTAAGCCCGTTTTTTGTCTCATTTTACTGGACTACAAGTATTACTCGAATTTTGTCAATCATTTCTACCACTGACATTTATATAATAGACTTCTCATCAGAAGATTTTCATGGGAGCAATTCGTTCCATAGATGTCAAACATTTTTTCCTTGACATGTACTGTACAAATACAGTGAGTCACTTTAATATTCGGACAAAATTCAAAACGACCTATCCCGAAAACGGGCTGAGTAGCCTCCCCCTTTTTGTGTTTTTGCCGATCATTTTTTGTCTACTATCTACCATTAACCGTATGACAAGCTGTGACGGTACACACTGTAGTAAATATTAGTTTGTTAACCTTGCCCGAATATTAAAGTAACATAGAATTTGGGACCTTTTTTTGTTGTTGAACTACTGTTTTTGTTTAGATTTGTTTTCAAACTTTTTATATGTTTTTAGCATATAGAACAATAAATTTTTTTTATATAAAAATTATTTTAAATTTTAAGTACCCCGACGGGCTTCTGCGTTATCCTGTAAAGTGACGACTCACTGTATACATCAGTGACTTTAACAAATAAAAATTTTTAAAATTCCCATTTGGAAGATTCAAACTGAACAAAATTTTGTTTAAAAACAAAAAATACACTGGTAGAAAAATTGTCTTAATCCCAGCAATTCGATAGTCTTCGTTTCGTTGTCTTGAGTAGAAAAATGTTTCAGTCTTAACATGAGAATGCTGTCCCAGAGTACGACAGTGGAAATTCTTGAGCCAAGCAATCGTATTTCTTCGCTCAATACTTATATTTTTCAACCAAGATATGTCTCTCGAAATAAGAGTTTTTAATTTTTTACTCAAGAAACTAAATTTTGAATGCAAGTAGCTTTTCATAGTTGGCAAAAGTCAAAAAATTGAAAATTGAAATTTTTTAGTTTTTTCAAAGTCCTAAAATAGACATTTTAAATAAAGTAACGAAGTATTGCGTATGCTCACAAGAAACTACATAAAAAAACCTACAATTTAAAAAAAATTATTTTACCGTACGATGATTTGGCATAAAATGGCGGCAATATCAAAAATTTTCGAAAAGTGCCAATAGTTGCCGTAAAAATCGAAATTTTTTTTGAAATTTCAACCACGTATTTATAGCATAAAAATACATCTTTTCTCCGATTTTTATCAAAATCCGACCTTTTTCCCGTTATTTATTGCATCAAACAAAATTTCATACATTTTGGTTTTTTGAGGTTAGGATTAATTTTTAAAGTATTTATACCGAATCAGTGTGATAGTCTATTCATTCACGAGTATTTTCCAATTTTTTTTATTTTTCTACGACCAACAGAACTGGAGAAATTAAAAAAATAGTGTAGCAATGCACTCAAAATGCATCAAAAATGGACATTTGTGTAGGGGAGAACCATAGTGATCCAAGCGACATTTTTGTCAATATTTCCTTTTTGAATTGAATGGACAGAAAAAAATTAAATCTTTCATGCCATACTAATCCAAGCACATAAATAACATCCCATTAATAAATTTTATGTGCTTGGATTAGTATGGCACCCAAGATTTTATATTTTTCTGTGCATTCAATTCATAAATTTTATGTTTTCAAAAATGTCACTGGATCACTATGGTTCTCCCTTACACATTTATGCAATTTTCTTGTGCAGCACAGGACCGATTTTGCAGAAATTTTTTTTTCGCTTTATCTTAACATATGTAAAGAAAAAAACAAAAAAACCCTACTTCCCAACTACATCACTATCATATGACAATTTCCCTCTACTAGTGTAGCAAATACTATTTCGATGATTTTTCCCCTTGAAAATACTTATTTTTTATCAATTAAAAATGTTGATATAAAAATTGCATTTCGGCACTAATCTGGTTTTATTTCTGCGTTGAATGCACTGAACTCATTACACGAAATTTAACAAAATTTGAGTTCGGCGACAAAACTGACTTATGGATGAGTGAGAGGACTATATTTTTTGGGTCCGTTAATTTGTATGGAAATTTATCAGATGAGCAGTCCATTATATACGTCAGTTATTTACACTGGGCGTCCGAAGGATGCTCATCATTTGTGGATTTACGGTCACATTTCAACTCATTTCTTTACCCAATTGTAAATAGTCGCAAGCACAGGAGCGGATATGCCATCATGAACTTCATACGATTCGGCTTTGATCTCTTTTGGTGTTAAGTCTTTTAAATAGAATTGTTTAATAAGCGCACGATACTCATTGGGTCCATTTTTTTTAAATAAACAAAAGTTTGTTGCTTCAATCGAATATGAAAATGAAACCAAGTGATAGATATAGTTGAATGTTTGACAACAGTCTAGTGTGTTAAATTTCAAAGGACTTGAACGACCGTCGTAATAATATTCGCCGACGAGAATGTCATATTCCAGCAATCACGTCCAATCTCACATAGGGAATTCGATAAAGAGAATAGGGCTGACCCTTAAGATTTCCAAATTAAGCACTTTTTTTAATGAGTGACTTTTATAGAAAATACTAAATTTATTGTACAAATCTTCAAATTAATAAATTTTTCAAGGATTTCATCTTAATGCCATCTCGTCTATATAACTAAAATCTCATTTTATACAAAAAAAAAACTCCCAAATAGAATGGCATGCTTCGAAATTACTTTGTAGAGCTAAAAAGTCGTGAAGGTCAATCAGAATATTGACGTGGCACCTTCCATTTAAAACTCAATTACCGGACATCAAAGACTTTTTCCATCCGTAATCTAGCACGGTCCTTGTAATTACTAGTATTTCTTCGTCCCCTGAAAGGAATTTAAATATAACTTTTTCCTCTATTTTAAAATCTTTTGATGTGGATGACCTGAATCTTTTCAACATATTTCGGGTCCTCAACGCCTGAAGCATTCATCCAGCATAATAAGTGTTTTGTAGAACTTATTCTAAAGGTCAGGTTAGGCATGCTTTAAGGTTGTTGGATTTGGTTTAAGAACGAATAAACTTATTTATGGGAAAATAATTCGTGGATCGGATTTATTTTGGGCAAGGGGAAGGAGTAGTAAAAAACCATTGATATCACCCATATAAAGGAAGTTATTATTATTTGCTCCGCGCTGCATTATTTTGGGAGATGCACATTTATCAGTGATTCAGGTGTTAACAATGGTGAAATACTCTACCAATAATGAATTAATATTACCAGAAGTTCCATAAACTTAATGATATGAAGTAAAACGTGATGGGTGTAAATGGCAGGCCCGCCACATAGGGGAGGGGCAACTGGAACGAATTTCCCCGGGCCCCAGGCCAGAGGGGGCCCCGAGAATAGATTGAAACCCAAAAAGTTAAAACCCCATATCCCTGCGTTCTAATTGTCAAGCAAGCACTAATCTAGAGCCTGAAACCCAAGCATGCAGCACTCTAAAATATGTGTTATGTTTGTATGGATATGAATTCTTCTACTCATCATATTTGAATAGTAAACACTATTTTTTTTGCTTTAATTTCCGCAAAGTCGTCGATGACATCGTCATATTCTATATTTTTTGCCAGCTCTCGTTCTATTGCAATGATTTAAACGTGACTGACCCATATATAATCTTAGATAATTTTATATCATCACAAATCCATAATTGAGGAAAAACAGATTGAAGACCTTTATCAAAGATTAGATTGGGAGATTTGGCTTGCCCTTAGGTAGTCTCTTTACATCCACTGAAGTAGTATAAGCTCCAATTGAGTATTAAGAAAAAGAGAAAGCTTACCCAGCGGTAAATGAAGCTAGAACACTCTTAAAAAGCTTGGGGCGTTCCCCTTCCCTTCTCAGTTCTATATCTTATCTTTTTTAAAATTGGATGATCGCAGTGGGGAGCACTCCTTTTACTGCTGCTTTTTTTAGAAGCGTTTTTGAAGCAGTTACAAAAGTAGAAAACATTTTCTAACCCTCCAATTTATGTTATAGCGCCTGTGGATTGTTTCTCATATCAGTGTCGAAAAGCTTTATATTTTTGTTCACCTTGTGCAATTGCCTTCCAAACGCGAGTGTTGACAGCAGTTTTACCAAGCGGTCCCCCAACTAAGTACCAACCGCGTTCAATATGCTGCTTGACCAAGGCATCGAACGAGAACCGGTCTCTGTTTTCCGTTTTCTTCGTTCCATACAATTCCTTAAACATCCAATCGGAGCATATCTATTAACAGCGCTCCGAATTCGCTTCCCTTAGTAGTGCTTCGAGTTTTTCCCTCTGGGATAGCTTCTGGATTTATTCTGCCAAAAAAAAAGATGAGTGTTGAGCCCCAGAGCCAAGCACAAGGGCCTGTCTACATAAACCTGTTCCATTCTAGGTTAAACTATGTAACTTAAGGTTCACCCGCGAATAAAGCGGGGTTTTCACTTAGCTGGCTACCAGCGTTGGTTGTACTGGTGGTGTGTTGTAGCTGGCAGCCATCCGGAATTTGGAAATTTCTGATTATTCTCGAGCTGGTTGAGCCACTAGCTGGAAATGTTCGCGGAGCCAGTGGAAGATACAACCAGCGCTGGTAGCGTTTTTGATGAAAGAATAAAAGGTTCACCTTGTTCTTGCAAACAACCACCAATGTTTTCTTTAAGGGACATCCTGCAACATATGTGTTTAAAGTTAACAAGCGTAGTTGAAATAAGCGGTTTCTAAAATTGTCAGCCTTGTTGTTTTCGAGAGAACCTTTGAGACTGTCCGATTACTGATTTCGTGAGTGTTCAGTATCTGTCAACATTCATTGCTGGCCTTTATTTTCTTTATTTGTGGTCCGACCAGGTTTTACTTTGGCTTCCGATAAATAATATTCTTTAAATATTGGAAAGCTTCAGAATTTTGACAGAAAGCTTTAAAGAATTGCTTCCAGTCGTATAGCTATGTCAGTTCTGACGCAGTGATATTATCGGTTGTAATCCAGAATATCAAAGCTAGTGGCGATATCTCTAGAATATTAAAGCTCATCGAAAGCTTTTAAGCCCACCCAAAATTCAGCACAAAGGTTGTTGTCTAAGCTTCAACCCAAGAACAAACCAAAACTCAAGCTTCAAGCTAAGCCCACATTCACACCCGAGACTCAAACGGATGACTTTACTGTGCTAGAACCGACATAGCTATACTAACAGTACTCATAGATTTCGTCGTTGTCGAGTCTGAAATCGTCCTCCCTCATTTAAGGAGCATAACAATACTTAGTTATTTGCACATACAAAAGCTTATATATTTATATCATTGTTAACGGTACAAAAGCAAAGTTTTCCAAGAGTCAACGATGGTTGTTATTTTTTTGATAAAAAGGCTTAGAAAATCATCATTAAGGGCCCTGTTCTAACTTTCGTACGAAAACGAATACGAAAATCATTTTCGGCCGAAAAATGAAATTTATTTTCGAAATCAGTTAATTTACTTTTCTCAGTTGTCGAGTGCTATGTTAGCAAAAAATAATCAGTGAAAAAATAGAAAGTATAAATAAAAGCACATGAATTATACACAAAACTGGATCCGCATTTATTGTTATTATATTTAGAAGTAATGGAAGAAGAATAAAATGAAGAAAATAGGGCAGAATTCACTGCATTACGGAGACACCGTAGACACATTCGAGATAAATGCAATCTCTTGGATTTTCCATCTTTAGTGTAAGTGAAAACAATATTTTGTTGCAATAATTTACAAATTTTTTTACTCATAAATGAAATATTTCACACTTTCTTCCAACCGTTAAGGTAGCGAATTGGAGGTCCGAAAAAATTCAATTCGGCAACTAACTTCTCCCTATCATCAAAGTTTTTGCTAAATAAAGGCACTTTTGAATTTTTCTCCATAAAGGGTACAAACGCTCGAAAATGTGTTACATTTACACCCAACTCTCTTTTTACACGGTAGATACGTTCCTTAGAAAACCGTGCAAAAAAAATCGTGTAAAAAAATACATGCGACATATGGTAAATTTAGGGATATGTTCCACGACTTTAAAAAATCGTGTAAAGTGAAAAAACTCTAAATATTTACCCCAAAAACCGTGCAAAAAAAGGAATAATGAAATCCATATTACATATTTTAGTCCGGGGAAATTAGCAAAAAAAAAACGCACGAAAGGAGACAAAATTCCACAATGGCTGAAAATTTTTAAGGGACTTTTTAAGAATACAATTTCGGAATCACAAAAAAAACATGGCCGCCGGAGATATTACTTTTTGTCACTCAAAAACTGTACCGGTTTTACGTACATTCCCCTCTTGTCCTGTCCTGAAAGAACACCAGTGTAGATATCCTCATTGAATTGTGAATGCGAATATAAATGATACGCTGCTAAAAATCTTTGAATTTTTTGTTGAAGTTAATAGCTGTGTTCCAAAATTCGAGCAAAGTGCTCGCAAGCAGTTGGCTTTCTCTCTCTACTCATGCCTTTGTTGAGAAGTAGGAACGAGTAGGCCATCTGCTTGCGAGTACTTTGCTCGAATTTTGGAACACAGCTATTATTAAATTCCAGGAAAAAGTTGGAGTTAATATGAAC
Source organism: Thereva nobilitata (assembly GCA_963855945.1). Lineage (NCBI taxonomy): Eukaryota > Metazoa > Arthropoda > Insecta > Diptera > Therevidae > Thereva > Thereva nobilitata. The sequence continues at coordinate 86,023,159 of OY979696.1, forward strand.
TAAAAATACTTTATAAATATTTTCGTGCTAGAACAAAAAATTCGTGTAAAAAAAGTGTATTTGTTTTTATTGGTGAACCGCGTTATTTCAAATTCGGGTAAAAAGAGAGTTGGGTATGTTTACCCTTAAAATACAATTGTTAAATATGTTTATAATAAATTAAACGGAAATTTTCAACAAAACTCACTTCACAAACATTTTTTTAATCATCTAAAAATAAATTCGTCAATAAAAACCTCACCGAAAATAAAACTGTCAAACTACGAAAAATATCGGTTTGATACGAAAATGAGAACACGTCAAATTTGGTGAAATTCGTTTCGAAATCATTTCGGAACGAAAATAAGAACTCGAAATTCTACATTTTCGCCAGAATTCGGTTTCGAACGAAAGTTAGAACACGGCCCTAAAATAAAAACTCAAAAAAAATTGTTTTTGTTGACCTGTGTAATAATTTCTCCATCAATTAAAAATGCGTTTTTGATAGAAAATTTGGCGTAAAATACGATGGTTATACTAAAAACTCGCTACGACGCACAGTGGTTCCAAAAGCCGAAAAGGTGGCCAAAAGTCCCTAAAATCGATCTTTGATTTGGGAAATTTTTGGGTCTAGTTATGTAGGTTGGTACCTAAGGTATTAGAAACAGCGTTTTATAACTGTCACTCTTGCATGGGGGCTCTCGGGAGCCATTGTTACGTGAGCGTCTGGCACAGGAGGGCCTTGGCGCGGTACATTATGAAACGGGTTTTTTGTGTTAACAGTGACCTGGAATCGTTTGAAATGGCTTCTGCTAACGAAAGTAAGTACTTTTAAACGTTATTTCATATTGACAATCAATTTTCTTAATTATTTTAGTAATGTACCATTCAAAACAAGTTTTTTATAACTTCCCGTTGTAAACGTCGATGTTTAAAATTACATTACTCTCCCACTCCCTAACGAGTTTTCTCGCATTCTTGAGATCTTTCTCTATAATTTGGAAGTTTCAAAAGTTTCCCCAGTTTGCCCCGATTTGTTTAATTTAAATAAAATGTCATAAAATTCTGGCCTTTTTATAAGAACTTTGTCCGCCATATTGGATCCGCCATTTTGTTTTTTAAATTTTGAGTAACAATTCGTAATCAGCAGACTCCAAATACTCTTCATACAAAATTTCATAAAAATCTGACTACTATATAAAAATTTTGTCCGCCATATTGGATCCGCCATTTTGTTTGTTTTTTATTTTGATTGAAGATTCGTAATCAGTGACCTCAAAATACTATTTGTACGTAATTTCATTCAATTTGAATAACGTCTACATATTTCGGCCACCATTTCGGGATTTGGAACCACTGTGCGGCGTGGGCGAAATTGTTAAAAATCGATTTATACTTTTTAATTGATTGAAACAATATGAGTTTATTTATAATTTGTATTAAAACTATTTTTTTTAAAAGTTTATTTCTTTAGATTCAAAATAAAAATATTAATCTAAAATATTAAAAAAAAAATACAGAATACATATCTCATTTTTTCGATATAGAACCCGTAAAACAAATTCAGTCAAATCAAAAATGTGTCGGTCAGAAAGAAAAAGGACCGGACAATTGCGCGGAGTAGAATCGAACCCCGGACTTCTACCAAAATCCTTAGCAACAATTTAACTTTTCAACTAAGCGTACAAAGTCTAATCAGTGTAAAATCAAATTCTCTCCAAAAAATTAATCTTGTCCTGTGTTCCAACTTTCTTTTAACAATTCAATAAAACATTATGCTTACACCAGCTTACCATGTTTGGTAAACATTGGTTAGTTCATCTACCATAAAAAAGATTGGGTTGCCTCAAAACAGCTCCTTTAGATTAACTTTGCAATTTCATTTTACATTCCGATTGTTGAATCAACTTGCAAAGGTTTATTCGTTGGGAATTTATGGTATTAATAAATTTGTAATTTTTGAAAGTCTTTTACGGAGTTTTTATGCCCCATTTATTGTCATCACACGGTGATAACAAGTAATTCAATATGTTTCAGCAGAAGAAGAGGAAAAAATAATTTTCTACTTTAGTCAAGATGCCATAATATCCGCACAATAGAAAGGATGGTGATAAATTCGATTTGCCTTCTTAACACCTCCATTGCCGCCACATTCGATTTGATTACCAGGAAAGAGATTTTTCACTCTTTCGTTTTCACGCCTTTTCCCTGAAAGAAACACGTTTCATGAAATATGAAGCAGAATCCAGTTAAGATTTTCCATAACCTGAATGAAACGCTGTAGAAGATTTGTGGGAAATCGTGCCATGATTGATGAAATCGGGCGGCTGTAACATTCTTTTAAGATAGATGCTAAAAATTTATCTCTCATCTGGGCGAAGGTACGGTCATAAAATATATCTGGAACAAATGGTATGTCTAAGAGCACGTACCGTAGCTGAAGCCTTACGTATATTATAATATTTGATTTATGTTCCCACATTACTGCATTTTGGGGTCGCATTTAAATTATACGCAGAATAAAACCTGTGAAAACATAAGCAAATTAAATTATAGAAAACATGCTTTCAAGTATATGCTGTGGAACAAAGCTCGAGTTCCACATTTACCGCATTACATTTTCGAATCCTGCTTCATATTGCATCAAAAGGAGCACATTGCCTTTTCACATTACCTGAGTACAGCTTTATTTTTTATGCATAAAGTTAATGTAATGAGATAATGCTTACTTTATTGTGAAATAACCTTCCCATAGCCACGAAATTTGAAATATTTACATGATTTCAAGGAGATGTTGAGGAGGATGCAGGGCACAGATGCATAATTTGTTATTCTACACATGACATGCAGTAAATATGCATGTAGTTATCTAAAAGATGAGTATGAATATTTTTCGCTAAATCTAAATGAAAGTTTTAGTGGCAGTCTCTGCACCAAATACACGTTATAAGCTAAACTAAATTCAGCTTTGTTTTAGGAAAGTTTAATAGAATGCATGTGCGAGAGGGCTACAGTGACTCCCGGATGCTACGTCCGCTTCAGTTAGTTAAAATTGAATTTGGGGACGGCTCTGAATTGTTAAAATCTTTATTATTTTTATTTTTATTGCAGCGAGTTAGTGACACAAAGAGAAAGTGATTTCCATAATTGAATATATTTCCAAGAATCAGCCACAATGCTGCGATATTTCATTTTTGCGTCATGAAAAGTTAACATGTACGTATTTCATTTTGCAACCGATTTTCCCTCTCAAACTATACCCACTTTGGGTTTGGGAGCCCAACTAGTAAATATAATTTAGGTACAATTGACAGGCTTCCATAGAAGGCTTTAAGCCTTATAAAACACCTGGACCAGACGGAATTTATGCTATTGAAATTTAGAAAGTCAGTGACCTAATTCTTTACTGGGTTGCAACCATCTATAGGAGCTTCCTTCGCCTAAGCTACATTCCAACATCCTGGAGGCTAGCGAAGATGGCTTTCATTCCGAAAGCGGGTAAAATTTCCTATCACAATACAAAGGACTTGAGACCTATATGTCTCACACCCTGTCTCCTCAGCATTCATAGAAAACTGCTTTCTCCCTCGCAGCATGCCTACACGAAAGGCAAATCGGTAGATACTGCTCTCCACTCCTTGGTAGCGGTCATTAAAAAATCCATTGAATTCAAGTAGTTCACTTTGGCTGCTTTCTTAGTTATTGAAGGTGCTTTCAACAATGTTGAATCTTCTGCGGCCACGGGGCAATCCAGCGTCTGGGTGTCGACGGGTGCTCCAGGTCCTTTATTGACCAGCTGCTGAGGCGCAGGATCATAAAGTCTGATCTGGGGCTCTTGGCAGAAGTCAGAATGGTTGGAAGAGGCACAGCGCAGGGTGGGGTCCTATCGCCGCTCCTTTGGAATATAACAGCCAACGAAGTGTTGATAACCCTAAGGGAGTCTGGCGGCACCACTGTGGCCTATGCTGATGATATTGTGCTGGTGGTGATCGAAAAGTACATCTCAACAATAAGAGATATACGCGGGACACTCTTGTTCATTGGGCTAATAGAAAGGGTCTAGGCATTAGCAAGGGCGGATCCACCGTTATGGGCACGATGGGCATGCCCACAACCCTAATAGAATTGTGACGTCACTTTCACGGTCTATTGAGATTGATAGGCTGATGATATTATATCCTATGCCTTAATAAAATGAAAGAAATATAAATGTGCTTAAGACCACACTTTAGAAGTAAAACTTTTTTACCCAACAAATGCCGTAATTATTAAAATATTAACCTGCTAGCAATATGCAATTAATATAGTGGAGGTCTGTCGGATATATAGTACGCTTTCAGAAAAGTAAGGCAATATTGTCAATATTGGGTCTGTTTAGATGCTTCGGTCGCAAGAACGTTCCTCACGAACTTTGTGGATGAAGGGAGGAGTGGGGTGATCATCCCCACTTTCCCCTTCATCCACAAAGTTCGGACCTAGTATCCAAAAATAATATTGAAATCGCCACTCAAAATCATAGGGGTTTCGTTGAAGTTTTGACCTAGTAAAATTGAACCTTCAGAAGTGGAGATTGCCATGTATGAATTCCATTATTTCGCATAAAGTTTTATGCGGCGATACATAAATAAATACGATAAAATTCATCTGTCCTTTTTCTGCCATACACCTGCCTTTCATGGTGATTTATCGTGACTAAGCGATAGCGTTTTTGTATATCTGTATGAGATGTTAAAACATTAACGGAGTCCTCATCATATTCTTAATTTTTCATCCAAGTTTCTGATAAAAGTAATACATTCATTTTTTTTACGACTTCGTCATCTAAATCTTGTACGTTCGCACCTATACTTTGACAATTTAGCGAAAGTATTGATGATCCTCTATTCAAACCCGAGTAAATTATTTTTGGTTGGTTAATTTTTTTAAAAGCATGTACGCGCCGCACCTAGCGCGCATAGCGAACAAATGCGAATGCCACACGGGTATGCATGCTACCGCTACAGGCATGACATGCACGCTTCCGCTACATGCATGAACATTTATAAATGCATCCGCATAGGCATAGACGATTCCAAACGCGGGTGTTGTTTTACCAAGCAGTCCCCCAACTAAGCAGTAACGACGTCCAATGCTGCTTGACCTGCGCAATCGAATGAGAACCGGTCTACTGAGTATGCTATTGGTACTCTTTATGGTCGCCAAGATAATTGCCCGTTTTCTTCGTCATATACAATTTTTTAAAGCCCGAATTTTAAAGGGAGCAAAAAGAAATGCAAAAAAAATGTCAATCTTTTTTTTAAATTCAACTTTGATCTAGGGGTAATTTTACTCCTTTAAGGGTTGAAGATAATTTATTTTTGGCTGATAATACCTATTCAACTAAACTTCAAGCAAAAAGCAGAAAAAAAAAACCTGGATATCGATGAAATTATAAACGTTTTCGCGAAAAAGAAACGTAAGCTTGAATTTGTAATTTAAGTAAGCACCTAAATAAAATTATTTAATTTAAAATGTATACTAGCGTTTAATTTAATTTGATATCCTTTGAAGTTGTAAAAATTTCTTCAAAATCGGTTCAGTAGTTTAGAGTCTAAATGTGACATTGTGATGTGCAAACAAACACACATTTACTTTTTAGTCCATTCAAATTAGTCAAAAAATCGCTGTTTTTCAGAAATTTTCCCCACAGCTATAAGACCGGTGCCAAATGAAGGATTTGGGTTGTCTAAACATGATTTTCACAACCCGCAGTTCGAAAAAAGGGTTGTTTTTGAGAAATATACAAATACATGATGGTTTTCGCCTTTTCTTCTATTTTAAGGAGAAACTATGCATTTTGGTGAAAATATCAATAGAGCAAAGTTGTAGGGATTAAAATTACTTACAAATTTTGTCTGCACTGTTTCTTTAAATTCCGTATAGTTTCGCCGCTAGAGACCGTTTTGCGTCTTTTTCAGATTCAAAGCGACCAAAGAAAAGCCGTTGAAAAACTGCAACTACTCCTTTGATCTCATTTAATTTTTCATACAAAATCATAATTTTGGCGCAAAATCTAAAAAGGCGCAAAACGGCCTCTAGCGGCGAAACTATACGGAATTCAAAGAAACAGTGGGGACAAAATTTGTAGGTAATTTTAATCCCTACAACTTTGCTCTATTGATATTTTCACCAAAATGCATAGTTTCTCCTCAAAATAGGAAAAAAGGCGAAAACCATCATGTATTTGTATATTTCTCAAAAACAACCCTTTTTTCGAACTGCGGGTTGTGAAAATCATGTTTAGACGACTGAAGTCCTTCATTTGGCACCGGTCTCATAGCTGTGGGGAAAATTTCTTTAATTTTTCCTAATTTAAGCGGACTATTTGTAATTTTCGTGAACGAACAAACGAACATTTTACAGGTTAATTAATTTACCTTCTAGTGTTTGCCTCACGACTTTGGCCACGTGGAACTATACACTGTACAAAATCTTGGTCAGGGCGTCAAATATTTTGTAAACATCTTCTTTGTGGAATGCACTATATCGACCATGAGCGAGTTCATACTCCGACTCGCACTTGGCGGATTTTCGGGTGGCTGTGACCACAACCATTTTTGAGGGCTGGATCCGCCCCTGGGCGTTAGCCCACCTAAGACTGAGGTAGTGCTCTTTACAAGGAAGCATGTACTTCCCGATTTTCCTTCTCTAAGCCTCTGATAGGAAACTAACATGGAGGCCTAATCTTTTAGAGAGAGCCAATAAGGCCAAAACACCTCTCTTCTAATGTTAAAGAGCGATCGGAGTTAATTGGGGCCTTAAACCCCGCATGGTCCACTGGTTGTATACAGCCGTAATCAGACCTATACTTATGCATGGCATATCGGTATGGTGCTCTGATTTGCAGAAGATTACTTATCGTAAGACACTGGAAAGAGTCCAAAGAACAGCTGAGCTGTGTATTAGTGGTGCAATGCACTCCTGTGAGGGAGTGAGGAGGTGGGGGTGAATAACGTCAAACCACATTTTTTCTCACGGATTATGATTCTCCGAAGAGAAATATCAAACTTTTGTTAGAAACATTTTTTTATCCGAAGCTTCCGGACCCCCAAATGAATGATTTTTGGGGATAATTTTGATGAATTTTGGGGATACGAGGGGGCTTCGGATAAAAAAAAATTTGAGGCAAACGTTTCATATTTCCTTGCGGAGAATCAGAATCTGTGAACAAAATGGGGGTTACTATTTGAAATTTTAGATTCACCCCCACCCCCTGCTAGGGGGTGAGTGGGTGAGGGTGAGATTTGTGTGCAAACGATACCATCCTCCAAGTTGAGCAACTTTCGCTCGAAACTTTTTTCACGATCACCTACCCTTCAGGAAATATCAGACCCTTGCCGGACTTTTGGCGCACCCTGTATTTCTTAAAAATCCGGACTCTCTTTAAGGGGGTCTTCTAGTTACGCGCCCGGAATTTCAGCCTATTTTTGGGAATTAATTGTGAGGAAACTGTATAAGATAATTGAATAATTTTTTTTTATTATTTTTTTACATGTTTAAACTTGCAAAATGAGAAATTCTAAAGGTGTGTGTCGAATCCTGCACCCTTGAGAAGTGGTCAAACTGGTAATGACGAAAGTGTCCGAGTCAACTTTGTGGTATGACATCCACCCCGCAAGTTGTCCGAAATGAGAAAAATAAAATGAAATTATATTCAGTGTTACGTTCGCTATAAATCTCCGAGTACGATTTTTTTTATTTTCAATATTTTTCAAATTACGATTTTTTGTAAAAGGTTGGTTTTTCGACCACGTTTTTTGACCTGTTGGAGGGCGTAAAAATGGAACGAAACAATATTTCAAAAATCGTACTCGGAGATTTATAGAGAGGGGTTTTATGAAGAAGTGAAAAAAAAATTGGTCAAATCTGATGAAAATTACTGGTGGAAGTCTTACCACAAAGTTTAAAAAAGGCAATTTTCGGAAAAATGCGTTTGAAGATAAAGGATCCGAGCAATAAGCAAAACCATTTTTCACACTCAAAACAAGATGGCGGCCTCCGGATCCCGAAAACTCGGTTTTATACTCCCAACCAACCTCCCTAAACATTAAAAAAAAATTGCTGTTTACATAAAATGTTCAGATGGCCATTTTTTTGCACCATTTTACTGGACTAGCTATGTTTCGGGCTCCGAATACCCAAGAACCAATGTGTTTTTCGCGAAATCGTTTATATGGCGTATTTCTCATATCCTCTATATTCGAAAAATGCAACAAAAGAAATCGATTTTTTCAAACCGCGTAACTAGAAGACCCCCTTAAACCAATTCCTTAACCATTTCATTCTTTTAATTGCATATGTATTATCGTTTCCTCATACTTTTATATGTGGGCACCCAGGGCCGAAGTGCCTATGGTCGGTGGGCATTCCCCTTTATACATTTTACACCAAACAAAAAACCCAAAATATTGCAACAGGTTCCAGCTAGTTTATAATTCAAAATTCAGAATTTGTTGTGTTTCGTTTTTGCGTTTACGCTACTTTCATCTATTTAAATTAGTATACATATAAGGCCAGTGATAGGAAGAGACAAATATTGGCTGCCGAAAAAAATTTTCAAGACTTGCTGAAGAACTTTAATGGGTTGCTCGAAGGAAGTCATAAGACCATGCCATTTGCAACGCCCACAAAACCATGGAAACGATGGTTACTTTTGTAAGACTATGACGAGAGGATTCATTCGTGATGATAATGCTTTACCTCCAGGGCCTCCTATCAGTAATGAAATGGTGGAAAATGAAAACTTTATTTGCTAACTCAGTCATTCGAGCAACTCCTTAGACTATCTGATTTGAATGATCTTGTTCGTGATTTAGGTCTCTCAAAATTGAAAGTTCAACTTCTTGGATCGAGATTAAAATAATGGAATTTGTTAGATGAAAATAAGGGAGCCTCATATTTTTGTACTAGACAAGAAAATATTTTTGTACTAGACAATGACATCGTTAGCAGCATCTCCTCTTCAAAATGCTTACTGTATGCGGATGATTTGAAGCTATTTCGTGAGGTTGTTAATGCTGTAGACTGTTGATGTATGCAACGAGATTTGAACGCCTTAACCAACTGGTCCAGCTCCAATCATCTTGAGTTGAGTATTAATAAAAGTAACTGCTTTACTTTTAGCCGTGGTCATAACCCTGTGATGTTCCCTTATTCACTGAATAACCTAAGAATTACTGAACTAAATGACCTTAGGGTTGTGTTCGATTCGAAATTAACTTTCAATTCTCACATCGATTATATTTACCACGTATACATGACCAAATCGAACGATCCAGAGATCGAAAGATTGAAAGTGAGAATCTGCGTATTTGACATCGTCGGATCGAGTAATTGAAGTTTAAATGGATTCAAACGTAATCGAAAAGCAATGAACATAACCTACAATTTGTAGTTTTCGTAGAGTTTTACTGTTGTTTCGCTTTTTCATCGAATTCCGCTCGATCTTATTTGAATTCGATCTGCGTATACATGGATTTTTCTAAGATCCAAGCTGGCTTGAATCCGGCTTCAATTTCGCATGTATACGTACTAATTATCTCAAAAGCTTTTAGGATGCTCGATTTTGTTATGAAGCACTCCAAAGATTTTTACGTCCCTTATACTACTAAAAGTTTGTACGTGTCATTAGTAAGGTCTCACCTTGAATATGCCTCTGTTATTTGGGCTCCTCAACATGAAGTTCACATCAAGAGGATTGAGTCGGTTCAAAAATCCTTTTCTAGATACGACGTTAGATGCAAATTGCTGGGCTTGAAATTCTTATCACATAGGAAGAATATTGCAGCGGTAATGCTAGCTCGGGATGTGTTAATGAGCCACATCAACTCTCCGGATTTGCTTTCTCTTTATTATTTATACGCCCCTGAAAGAAACATACGTACCAGGAATATTTTAAAAATGCCCTCACATCGTACAGCTTATGGTTCACACGAGCCTATTTCCATTTCAACGAAGCTATTTAATATCGCGAGCTCTCATGTAGATTTCACTTTGCCTCGTGATTCTTTTCGGAAATTAATTTCAGAACTTAATTTTAAGTAGTTTTAGTTTGATTAGTTTATTAAATTTTCCTCATATTTTTACTTTTTATATTATATTCTTTTTATATTTTATTGTTTTTGAAAAACTTGGTTTTTGCGTTTAATGTTGTAGATCTGAAGAATGTTGCTTCTGTAGATCGAAATTGCAAGTTCCATTATGATTAGTATTTATTGCTATGTGCTACCATTTTGTAATTTGCAATGATAAATAAATAAAAACTTTATAAGTTACGAGACTGAATAATGCTGAATTGGATTTCCCTGAAAAATATAAGGAGTAGCAACTTTTTATTGATACATTCAAAGTCAGCTTAAAAGCTGCTTTGCTTCAAAATGGGAATAAATACTATTCAGTTCTCCACAGTATTCACAATACTCGTGGAACCTTTGTGCTGACTTAAAACTTATAGCAATGTTTACTTGATTGTTACGGAATGGGACTGGCGGGCTATAACTTCGGTGGGTGGATAAACGCTACGTAGTAAAAAACTGGCCAAGAAGACCGAGTTCAACCCCTGGAGTCAAAAATGTATCCGAAGAACCTTAAGTGCAAAATGAAAAAATATTTAAAATTCACATTTTGGACCCGCATTTAGATTTCATTCCAGATTAAATTTTGATGTAGTATCAGCTGAACATGCCGTCAATCCATATTGCACATAGAGAGACAGTACAACGGTTTGTTAGTTAAATCAGAAGAATTGCAGATTTGTGCAGAGCCGAGGACTGGAAAATCGAACCATTGAATTTGTAGGACAGTGTGGCCATCTTAATGTACCCCCAAGTACTAACCAACAGTCAAAAAATCAGCTTGTTACTAGTAGTTATTTATGAGCTAGTTATTTGCACACTTTGGGGGTGGGCGACCCTTCGGTTGGACCATCAATTTTGTAATACAAACTTTTTTTGAGTTCTTTATTACATTATCTCTTGATTTAACTAACAAACAAATAGTTCCTAATAAACCGACAACTTTAACGCCCACCAAACCAAACCGACATCTTTAACAGCCACGCGTTTCATTAGGAACCACTATCGAAATTTTATGAAGCGCCAAGTGAATTTAAATTCAGTGCTACTACTACTGTCGCCATCAAGCACGTCTTATCCATACAGTAGCTACAGTAGTTTTGGAGATGAAAGTGCCAAAAGGCATTTGTCAACAAAAAATCTCGAAAAGTTAAAGCTTTTCTTATTGAATAATTGAAAAAAGAAACAGAAAAATAAAAAGTGCACATATTTTCTAAATTTTTACTTATATTTTACTTTACATTGTTCATATTATTATGGAAATTGCTCTATATGATGGCTAGTTTATTCTGTGCAGCTTTGTCAGCATCTTTCATAATCTTTCATGTCATTAGCTTTGCAGGTGCAATTTACATTTTGTCCAGCAGCACATATTGGTTTGATTTCCTAATTATCCGAAGATATTTTGTTCCTTCATATCTTATCTGTGTATATTTTAACTTTTATTTCATTTTTATTTATTATTATCTTCAATTAAAATAAATATGAATAAATAAATTTAATACTTTTTCTTTTATTCCAGATACCCTCACTAAACGAAGAGCATGACAGCCCTCATGAGGAGATTCTCGAAAATAAAAAAATGAGACATAAAAAGCGCGGCGTACTGAGAGCGCAACTAGGATCGTTCCTTTTTTGGACGATCCTAGTTAGCGCCCTGAGTTACACCGCAGCCTCTTTACAAGAGCGAAAACAAATCACCGAAACAGTTACAAACGATCATACTGCCTACGTGTTTCGGTTTAAGCATTCTATTTACAATGTAACAATACCAGAAAATAGTGTTGGTAAAACATATGCAATGCAGCCACCCGAAGAAGATCGCTTGGGACTTAAAATTGTACCGCGACTAGATGTTAAGTTTCGTATTGTCAGTGGTGATCGTGATAAATTGTTTAAGGCTGAGGAGAGATTAGTTGGCGATTTTGCATTCCTTGCCATTAGAACACGAACTGGAAATGTAATATTAAATCGCGAGAAAACGGACGAATACCGTTTAGGAATTAAAGCATCTGCAACGCAACTAGAAAGAAATGGAAAACATGTTTACGAATGTGAAACTGTTGTTATATTAAAGGTTTTAGATCGAAATGATTTAAGTCCACTGTTTTATCCAACAGAGTATTCTAAAACCGTACCTGAAGATATGCCCCTACATAAAAGTATATTGCGGGTTGTAGCAGAGGATGCTGACTTGGGAGTGAATGGAGAAATTTATTATAGTTTTTTGGATGAGAATGACCATTTCGCTATACATCCAACGAGTGGCGTTATAACACTGACGAGGCCACTTAAATATATCGAGAAGTCTTTGCATGAAATAACAGCATTAGCAACAGATAGGGGGGCTGGACCAAGCTATAGAATGAATCAGGCGAGCAAAGCCAAAGTTACCATTAAAGTTGAACCGGTAAGTGTTTCAGTGCCATGTACTATTATTTATTGCGTTTCCTAGTTAGTCATATGAATTTTTGTTACCCTCTTAAATTGTATGTTATTATAGAAACGAGTTCTTACAATATAGCCCAGTCACTTTATACAAAAAAAGGCCAAAGCTCTAAAAAAATCCAACTGGAGATTTTACAGCGGGATTCTCTTTAGTTTGGGGTCACAAATATGTAAATTTTGGCTAAGTAAAATTTGTTGTTGAGATAAATCTGCATAAAAATGTCCTATACAAAATTTACGTAGAAACAATAGTTTTCGAGAAATCTGGGTGACAAGCTGTGAAGCAACCCATACCGCAATATCCTATACGAGTGCATTTGTTTGTTGTGTTTGCTTGTGGCAGCGTTATGAATGAGATCCCACCAAACGCTATCAGATTACAAGCCTATGAAGATTTTAGCAGTTTAAGCCTTCTTTGGTGCATATATGTTAGTTTTTTTTGGAAGTTGTTATTAAAACTACACCATTAAATATTTTTCAACGAATGCTGCTTTATTGAAGAGAGTATATCTTCCGATTATTTATGTAAAACAATTTCACTGAAATGGCTGCGGCGGTTGGCTAGCCAGTGGCCATTTTGTTAACCAAATTTTGTTTGTGGCCTTATTTGACGAATAGCTCGACAGGACATTTTTATGCAGGTTTATCTCACGAACAAATTTTACTTAGCCATTAGTTAAACCGATAGTTTAAGAGATGTTTAAGAAAAACTCATTTTCGTGACATTTGACCCACCGTAGCTTGAGTATCCGGTGAGTTGGCTTTATGGACTTTTGGGAAATTATTTGCGACCCCAAAATAAAGAGAATCCCGCTGTAAAATCTCCAGTTGGATTTTTTAGAGGTTTATGTATAAAGTGACTGGGCTAATATGGATATTAGTGCAGTAAAAAAAGGCCAAAAAATGAAAAGATAGGTATAGTCTGGTAACAGCAAGATTATGATTTTATCCTGTTTGGGGTATCACCAGGAGTATATTCTTAAGTTTTGAACCTCGTGAGCCTTGTGCTACTTTTGTTATAAACAATTAAAGTTTTTTTACCGCGTTTTCCGAGCTTAAAATGTGAATTACTCCGGTTCTATAAGTCGGATCGGGGCAAACTAAATACCAGTCTCTTCGTAATAAAAATGCCAATAAATTCTGGTTGGTTTCAAGTCTCTGAAGTACGTACATAACCTACAAAATTGAAAAAACGAGAAAAAAACAGTATTTTTTTCATTTTAGTGCCCAAGACCGTCAACTAGACCAATTTGCATCAAACTTTCAGAAACTATACTTTTTGATATTATAAAAAGACTCTGAAAAGTTGGTGTCAAAATATTGAACCCATCCGCCAAAATTGCATTTGTTATCTAAAATTTGAAATGCCCGCCATTTCATGCCATTAAGTCCAAAATGAAAATTTTTGTTATCAAAATGTAGATATCGACGCCAGCTTTCGAAAGCAATTAAAAAGAAAATTTTTTATTGTAATTTTCGTTACTTTTTTTTCATTTGTTTATAACTCAAATAACAACAATTGCATTTTTTCGGCCATTTTGAAAAATAAATTTAAAATGTTTTATCAGATCTGGTAGAGAGTTTTGGGACCTTTAATTTAAAAAAATAAATTGAATATATGTTAACGTGAACTCGAGATATTTAACTTATTGCATTTTGTCCAATTGTTAATTAACAAATGCACATTGTGAGCTAAAATTTGGACTGCATCATTTTGAAACCTATTCATTTCATGTAATATATTCAAAAACAATTTAAGGTTTATAGAAACTTATTTACAAGCATTACAATGTAAGTATTGTTAATTAAATGAAGTGATTTTTTTTGGTTTTTTCATAAATATTAGTTGCAAAATGCAATAACTTCCTTGTTTTTTACAAGCTTTATATTAACTTCGTTCTCTGTGGGGAACAAATTTTGCGATCGATTTTGCCACCACTTCCCGATATCCGGGGATACTCAAATTTGGCACACACCTTTGGTTCTGAACACAGTACAATATAGTATATTCAATTTTATGCTACATCCAATATGGCGGCCACCATAAAATGTCGGATTTCCTTTTTCTTACAACCCACCGACATGGTTATCAAATGAAAGAACCCGAAAGGGAGTGCAAAAGATTGCAATATAATCTACCCGATCTTCCTGTTAAAATTCATGATGAAGAAGAAAATGGTGATCAAATGTTATTTGAAACAGATTCAGAGAGTGAAACTGAATTGTACACGTTAATTAACAATTGGACAAAATGCAATAAGTTAAATATCTCGAGTTCACGTTAGCAAATATTCAATTTATTTTTTTAAATTAAACGTCCCAAAACTCTACCAGATCTGATAAAACATTTTAAATTTATTTTTCAAAATGGCCGAAAAAATGCAATTGTTGTTATTTGAGTTATAAACAAATGAAAAAAAAGTAACGAAAATTACAATAAAAAATTTTCTTTTTAATTGCTTTCGAAAGCTGGCGTCGATATCTACATTTTGATAACAAAAATTTTCATTTTGGACTTAATGGCATGAAATGGCGGGCATTTCAAATTTTAGATAACAAATGCAATTTTGGCGGATGGGTTCAATATTTTGACACCAACTTTTCAGAGTCTTTTTATAATATCAAAAAGTATAGTTTCTGAAAGTTTGATGCAAATTGGTCTAGTTGACGGTCTTGGGCACTAAAATGAAAAAAATACTGTTTTTTTCTCGTTTTTTCAATTTTGTAGGTTATGTACGTACTTCAGAGACTTGAAACCAACCAGAATTTATTGGCATTTTTATTACGAAGAGACTGGTATTTAGTTTGCCCCGATCCGACTTATAGAACCGGAGTAATTCACATTTTAAGCTCGGAAAACGCGGTAAAAAAACTTTAATTGTTTATAACAAAAGTAGCACAAGGCTCACGAGGTTCAAAACTTAAGAATATACTCCTGGTGATACCCCAAACAGGATAAAATCGTAATCTTGCTGTTACCAGACTGTGCAAATTAAAATGCTTTGTTTACTGCACTATATGCCTTGTGCGGAAACTTTGAAGCACATTTTTGCCTAAACTGTTCGTTTTATGAAAAAAATGAAAAATATCTTTTTTTTTGGGGAATTTAATTATCTTTCATTTTCGTAATAACTTTAATTGGCCTCCGAGCTATAGAAAGCGCGATATTCGCAAAAAACTGTATTTTATGAACTTTAACCTTGAACAATTTTTTATGCCTTGGTGATATCGTTCTAGACTTTTAACATTTTTTTAAAACACCAAAATAAACCGATTCCAAAAAAAATGAAGGATATATTTTTTTAGATCAGAAAATACTAATTTGACTGGACTATATTATATTTTATAGTAGGACCATAGAATTTTGTTTTGTTGTGACTTTTACTTTCATTTTTTTGCAACTGCTGTGTAGAGAATTGCATAATACATAATAATCTTTCACAAAAACAATTTCCCTAAAAATGCTCATGCGTGGTATTAAAATGAGGGTATGTATATTGCAAACGGGTTCACCTCTAGAATATTTTGCTGGCATGCTGGTAACGTCAAGACAAATATGAGGCATTGTCATATGACTGGCCTCTGCATTTTCAAAAATCTAATCCATATTGTTCCACAAGGTATTGGAGGTATTGGATGGATTTTCTCAAGTAATAGAATAGCCGAGCGGGCTAAGGCGTAGGTTTAAGTCGTGTACGCGCTAACGGTCGTAGGTTCGCATCTCTTTTAGATCAAAAAAATGTATTTCAAATTCATAATTCATAAAAAAGTGAAATTTATTCATAATATAAAAATTAAAACTCATTTTTTTTGCAACCTATAGATCCTGATTTACTTGGAGTAAGGTCCCTATTAGTTCCATAAACTAGGCTGTCCTCGTAAGGAACGAAGTTAAAAATGTGTTACCTTTCTAACTAGGATCTTATAGGGTTATCACATTCAGACCTTATTAGGACCGAGTTCAGAACTCGGTTGTCCTAGTTAGAACTTTATTAAAAACGAACCTAAATTTCTATTCGGGTCATTGCTCTAGTCAATTTAAGGGGACTGGCAACTAAAATGGCTACTTTTGTCAATTTTTTACCAATCACTTTAATTTTTTAGTTTTTGATAGAGTTTAGGCTCCTCATTAATAATCTGCATTGCAACCCGTCAAAAAAAATAGTTTATTGAAAAAAAAATATATGTCGAATAAGTGCAATTTTCAAAATCCTCTTCAGAATTCAATTGTCCCAGATACATGACAGAGCCGTGAAAACGCAAAGAAAATCGAGCGATTAAAAGCCTGTACAGAAGAAACGTAATGTATGTGTATACATTCATAAGTATATGTGCAGGTATATACTTGAAACGAGGTCAATATACTTAAATAGAGCGCTCGCGGAAAAAATCGCTCGAGTTTGTTTGCGTTTTCAAGTCTCTGTCATGCATCTGCGAGATTTGTAATTATGCAGAAGTTGTAGGGCAACTCTTAACGAAAAAAATGCCATTTTTTAAATTTTCGTAGAATGCTTTCTTACCGATCGCGCACAGTTTTTCCGAAGCACCTATTTTTACATTTTCGCAAATTGTGCGGAAACTTAATATTATTTTGCGGCGAAATTTTTTTTTACAAAAAAACAGTATTAAAAGCTATAATTTAAGCCCCGAACGGATTTTCTACGAGTCACACAAGCTGAGAAAATGATGGGCAAAAAATCGCGATTTTTTCGAGATAAAAGCGTGTTTTCTCGTAAAGGATTTGACTTCAACAACTATCATTTTTTTCTTTTTTTCTCACTCTACAACCTCCTATTTTTTGTTTTTCCCCTAATTTTTTCCCCTGTTTTTTCTCCGATATATCGGTTTTTCCACCTTTCCGATTTTTTTTCGATAACTTCCTACAAACCGATTTTTTCCAAAGTATTTTTTTTTAAAAACTAGTACTTTTACCTATATTATCCCGTTGAAAAACCAGCCAGGTTTTTTTTCGATCTGAAGGAATTTTGCGCCGCACAGCCTGTACTATAGACTAATTATCGTAAAGCAACAAAATTAGGCTCATATTTTAGGTAAATGTGTATTCCTTAATTTGATATAAAGATCAAAAAGTTGAGTGACTCCATTTAGAAGATATATAGGTTTAAAATATGGGCAAAATGCTGAAAAACGAAGAATAATGGGATTTTGCTGACACTTTAAACCTTCATGGTTGGTTGGTTTACCATAATTGGTCTAGGAGTAATTGAAGTTTAACTATATTTTAAAAAAATAAAAAGAAAATCGTAAACACCCTGTATTTTAGTGGATAGTTTGGATAGCCCACCTCTCTAGAACAATTTTTTCTCCAAATACATTCAGGAATCAACACTGAAAATATTAGCCGCGTAGTCCAACAAAGGATTTATTGAACGTCTGATGATAACCTATACAAGTCGCAAATGAGTATTTCAAATCTTTGAAACGGCGATATCTCATAAATGGCAATTCGTATGGGAAAATGTATAATATATTTTTTTGTAGATAATCGCATAATCTTCAAACTTTGTTAATACTATTTTATGATAACACTTACCGTTTAAGAGGTATTAGCCAAAAACAAAATTTTTTTTAGAAGGTTGTTTTTTGGGGGTTCCCCCACCTCGGGAAGTGATAAATTTTCATGAGGTTAAAGTACACTATTCAATGAACAAATTAAAACAAAAATATCAGTGTCAGGATTTTTTTTAAACTTTTAGGAGAAAATATACTTCACCGCCTGGCCTATATATGAAAATGGAAAAAAGAAAAAAAATTGTTTTTTCAAATTTGCGTCATTTTTCACTCGCCAGTCCCCTTAAACGCGCGGGTTTTCAAACAGCCTTGCCTTTCATGTGCCAGCAAATATTTTTTTGGTACTGTTTATGGTGCCCCCGACGTGATGCCCTAAGCAATTGCTTAATTTGCTTATGGGCTAATCCGGAACTGGATCACGTTGTAAAAAGAATGCAGCTATTATTTATAAATGAATGCGTCTCAAATTTTGGGATTTCATTAGAAAATTTTCTTGCGTGGGTACTATTTCTTAAATTTTATGAAATTTTTAAATATTCAAAACCAACCACTATTTATTATTTTCCCATTACATTACTAACTCGTGAATAAACTCCCAATATCAAATCTTGCAGGAATCATACTCAAACACTTTGTAAAATATATTTCACAAATAACGCTTTAAATACAAAATATATTTATAGTTGTTATTTTACTAAATCTTTCCAAAAAGGAAACGAATTACAGATTTGGCTTTCCATTCGAAACATATTTCTGCCACCAAAATATAGTCGTGCAATCTGAAATATAAATTGCATTCAATGTTTATCCAGATTTAAAAAAAAACTGTTTTAATCAAACAACCCACCGTCGCAATTTTTTGCAGAACACCAGTAAAGTTTGTGCGGAATACACCAATCGGTTTAGGAATAGCTTTAAAAATATATTCCGCCCTAGATAAAAAGAATCTCAATCGAAATTATTCAATCACCGTCGCACATGGGTACATCTGCTGGGCAATAGTAAACCAGTGACCCAAAAGGTTTAATTTACAGTTGAAAAAAAAAATCAATTAATGCTGCAAGTTCAAAAATAATTTTCTTCCATTCCAATGGAGGCACAGGATGTGAACAGGGATAGGCCACGACCCTCACGATAAAATAAATCACTGGGTAGGCAAGATAACGTGATACCTGGAAACTGAACGGGTGAAATCACCGGAACGATTTATTTTAAATGGTTCGATGGCGAAATTAAATCACTTGCTGCAGCGGTGATTTTGTTTTAACCTATCGAATTCCAGACCCGTTTCGATTATGAAAATTTCACGTTAATTTGCTGCGAATGGATTTTAGTCTGATAAATTATTTCAGCCTTGTATAATTGCAGATACACTAATAGAAATTGCTTACGTAGAACTTGTTGCAGCGCAATGCGGAAAGTTATGTATCAAATTACACCCTTTAAAGAGATCTTTTACCGCATTTAGAATTGCTTTTGGATTGTTTTTATTACATATGCATACCCGAACAAACCTTGACATTGATGTGTTCATCGAAAAGTTTTTATATGGCATCGACAAGTCACGATTTGCACGTGATGTGTTAGCAAATATACATAGTGTGATAATGTAATATGAGCATTCGTTTTACAGAATATAGAGATGAGAATTCAATATTCATGGAGTCGTCACAGCACTTGTTTATCATATTTACACGAAATCCTAAACTTGGTTTGACAGATCAAAAGATTTCATTTTTAGAATTATGGTAATTTTGGTATTGTTCTACACTTACCATACTGCTCGTTTACTTTATTACAAGCTAGCCATAACTACAACTATGCATCTTCTTTTTATCATGCATTTGTAAGATTTGCGTAAAACTATGTTTTAAAATCAATCTCAAGTTTTTACGTATGTCACGGTGTCTATTGAGGATTTTTCATCATTTCAGTTGAATCACCGCGAATTAGTATCTTTATCCTTGAAATAATAAATAATTGGATTTAGAGTTCCTTTTCTGGTTGTTCAATGAATGTACTATTTGACGGCGTAGAATCTTAATCCCACATCATCTCGGCCGGTGTGGCTCAATTCTAATACCTCTTATTCCTTTTAATCCATCGCTGATGACGGTGCTCTGCGTTAATCGTAGGATCACGGATAATGCAAGCCAAGCACATGTCATACTTCTCTTCATGATCGACAAATAAATAAAAGGAGACATCGAACTAGAATTTTTGATTAGGACCGAAGAATCATGTTTAATTTAACGCATTAAAACAAAGTGCTGTGTTTTCAATGAAATATGCCCTTTTGCCCAAGTAGACGGATTGGATCTAACGGCTGATCCACTTGTTAACATCTTAGCCGTAACACTAATACAATATCCGCAAAGGGGTGTCCTTCAAGGCTCGATACTAGGTCCTCTTTTTTTTCCTGAACATCAATGATCTTCCCTCTGTCATTGACCGCTGTTCTTTTCATATGTATGCTGATGATCTTCAGTTACTGCTGATATGAATAATATTTTATCTCAAATCAGTGAATGGAGCTCTAAAGGGCCCAATACACGAGCGCTCCATTGACCACGCCACGCCAAAACAACAACAATTTATATGCACTCGAAATTTCGAGTGCATACCAATTGTTGTGGTTTGGGCGAGGCGTGGTCAGATGGAGCGCTCGTGTATTGGCCCCTTAATAACTTCCTCAAACTTAATCCTAGTAAATCCCAAGTTCTGCTTATCAGCCGGAGTCCTCTATACTCCAAATCTATTCGTAGGTAATGTTCCTATTCCTGTCGTCGATTGTGTCAATAGGCTTGGGATATTTATTAACTGTTAGCTTTCCTGTTGTAATCATGTTTCCTTCGTTCTGTCTAAGATTTATGGTACCTTGCGTATGGGGTTGTTCGCTGATCTGCTATCACTTCTATCCGTGCCAAGCTTGTGAAATTCCTTATTCTGCCGAATTTTGTCTATGGCGCCCTTGTATATATTTCTCTTGATTCGTTCTGGCATTAACGACTCAAGGTCGCATTCAAGGATGGTCTGATCTTTGTTTTTCACCTCCGTAGATTTGATCGGGGTTGAGACACAATACCGAAAGACAAAACACCGAAACCCAAAATACCGAAAGCCTAAATACCGAAAGTCACAAAACCGAAAAGACAAAATACCAAAATGACATTTGACCGAAAAGACATAATACCTAAAGGTCGATATACCGAAAACTCTGAGTGTAGTTATCCAAACCACATTATTTACCTATGTAGATCAACTTCACTCGATGAGTCAAGGTCAATAAACTATGACTTTGACCACGAAAATGTCGAAGAAGGTCATTTTTCGAAATTTCGAAAATTTCCAATGTTTGGCCTAGGTAGGTCAAATAGCGTATCAATCCACTCAACTCGATGAGAAGATCACAACGGTACTCATTATGGAATCGATCTTGAATTTTCAATTGAACTTCGAAAAATTCCAGCGCTTGAGTTTCTGCCATACAGCGAAATTGAGGCAGCCTTTATACTTCTCCAAAGAAATATAGATGCTGATGTCAAAGAATTGATGGAATGGTTCGACAAATACTACGTTCAAGGACCTATAAGAAGAAATGGAAGTCGTGTTATCAGTTCCAGTGCAATTTAAACCTCAACTTTGGTCTGCCTTCGAAAATATTGAACTTGGACTGCCACGCACACAAAATCATGTAGAAGGTTGGCGTCGAAGACTGATGCGGGGACGTTTGCCACATCAGCATACATAAATATGTTGATATTTTTCAAAAAGAAATTCTGTATGTATAATAAAAGCCGATATTGAAAGATTTTTTACTGGTGCTGAGTTTCCGATATCAAACAAATCTCAAAATTGGGAGAATCAAGTTCTTAATGTATTTGAGAGTAGAGCCAACACTGAAGTTCTTGTGTATTTACGTAGACTTTCACCAGCGCGTAAATGATCACTGTAAAACTTTTTTAATAGCTTACTAACTTTTCTTGAATATAGTGATTTATTAAACTACTTTTACATTTTTTTCGGTCTTTCTTTTTGGTATTTCAACCTTTTGGTATTTTGACTTTTGGTATTTTGACTTTTTGGTATTTTGACTTTTCGGTAATTTGTCTTTTCGGTGTTTTAATCTTTTGGGATTAGGTCTTTCGGTATTTTGTCTTTTTGTTCTTTCTGGTTTCGGGATTTTGTCTTTCGGCCGATTTGATCATGTGTCGGACTTGCAAAATTCACTACTGGGATGTGGGCTCTTTCATTTTCTTAGCGTCATGGCACTAGCTCTCCTAAATAAAATATTTTACACTAAACATCCTTGCTACCTCGTCCCGATGCAGTCCTTGAGGTCATTCAAGTTCCTTACTCCTTTTCATCGTTCCTGGGTTGGTGGTCGTCCCTTCTTTGTGCATGCGATTAGACTTTGGAATAGACTTCCTTTATCCATCCAAAAAATCATCACAGCCACGACTTTCAAAAAGCAAGCATCTATTTTTTATCTTCTCTGCCAGTTTCACTCCAGTACTTTCTCCTATACAATTACCTACCTCTCTCGTATTTTCTTACTTCTCTGCAATTCTTCGCTACCTTACCTTAAGCAGCCTGAAAGAATTTAGGATTAGAGGTAGAACCATAAACGAAGACGCCGAGAAAGTCTCGTGTTCCATGCGCAGTGACAATGTCACGTCCCCACCACGGAATTACAATATAAGCCATACACAACACATATAAGATTTCAATGAAACCTTTTATTAAATGACAAAGATTTTCAGCAGTGTATGATAAAGCCGCTCTGGTTGTTTCAAAGCGCAACTTTTTCACTCATTTTATTCTCAATTAAGCCGAAAACACACTTTTTCTAATTCATATATTTTATATGGGGCTGATTACATTATTATGGTGTGTTGTGGTGTGGCGCGTCTACATTTGCCGTTTCTGATAGGCTGATAGTCTCGCTGCGGCTTTCGTCGTGGTCACATGCAATGGGGAGGTGTAGTCCCGCCCAACCGATTTAGAAATGGAAGTTTCAAAGCACACAAGCTCACGAAATTTTTATTTGTGTGCAGTTTTAATTTCCCCAGCGTCTTCTTTTATGGTTTTACCTCTATTTACCATTTTGTAATGAACTCTAAAAGATTGTAATCGTGTGTACTCTGCCTTCCCAATAAATAAATACAAACACAAACATTGAAAAAAAAAACTTTCTAATTTATCGAAATTAAGCTGGTCACAGTTTTGACATTTGATCTAAAATTGATCGATCAAAATTTAAGTCTCACTTTCGCTCTTATTAATTCTCAGTTTCATCATCCTCTCTTTCATGTTGTCGGATGCGAAGAGAAACGCCAATCAATCGAGTGTCATTGAGGACGCGGCTGATCTTATATAGGCCTTTGTAGAAAGGTACTTAATTGATGCGATTGGCCAGTCATTCGTGGAACATGTTCCACTAATAATAGCCTCGACTTACGGACGTAATAATGTCGAAAATTCACCATTAATTCGTCTCATTTATGACATAAACTCAAATAGAGGGCCATCTTTCGGTCTATAGATTATTGGGATGAGCTCGGGTTTGGCGTTTATACCAGTATAAATAAGCATTAACTGATTTTGATTTTAGTTTTTTTTTTGAAAATTAGCAATATTATTTTGGTTTTTATTCATTTTCACTGACATTCTTCACTACACATCCATTTTATTGAACAGTAGAAAAACGAGGACTATTCTTTTGAAATATTAAAGAATTTAGTGTTTCGCGATTGAGTGTTTTGCTTCAGAAAATAAAATACTTTTCTACAAATCCTTCTATCCTGACCTTTCTTCCTGATTGTTAAAAACTCAAAATGAACAAAGTATACATTAATATTTGTTTTTGCTGGAGCGGAGCCGAGAAGCTGTACTCGTTTTAATTGAAAATTGGCAGACATTTCCATGTTTGTGTAATGTAAAAAACTCATTGTATTCGAACAAACATGCACGTTTGCTTTATTGAAATTGGCTGAGATCATAAAACAGAAAGTACGTAATATCAGTCCAGGGGAAATTAAAGTCAAGTTAGCTCACTTACGGGGTCAGTATACATACAACAGAATTAAAGAAGCTTTGTAACAACAATTTCAAAAGTGGCATGGGAACGAGAGCTACTTGAGCCTTATACAGTCTGTTGCAGTTGCCCTTAATAAAATCAGTGCAACGTATTCTGAACCAAAGAAAAACTATATTGAGGACGATAAAGCATTTGGAGAATACGTATACGTGAAATCTGCAATTCATACCATTTCTAATTTAATTATAACAGCAGAATCAAAAAACAAAATAAACGATATTTGAATATACATTAAAACTATTTTGGTTGTGGGTTTGACCCTTTCGGTCCACATGACCAACTTCGCAGTATTATGAACGATGAATATTATGAATAGATATTTTAATAATAAATGAACAATAATATTAACAAAGAAATGGAAACATTTAAACCATTAAAATATAATAATTTATTTTTATTAATACATAATATATACAATAATACCGCAAACTTGTCACACTTGGCCGAAGTATTTTCATTTAAGCAAAAAAACGGCTTGACCGAATGTTATGAAAATTTTTTCAGATCATATTTTCGGTCATGAAAAATGTCCACGTACGCACATGCACAGTGCACACGCGCACACACACGCATAGTTGTTCTCCAAATTATGTTTGGAATGAAATTCGTTAGATCTTTAAATGAAACTTATACATAAAATTAAATTTCTTTATCTTCGCCACCTATTGCCTAGTAACAAATGCAATATTAATGAAATAATAAGTAAATTGATTGAGAAACGTCTATGTATTTCTGTATGGTTTAGGCGATTTTCAGGAGTTTTCTGCAGATGTGTGACGAAAACAGTTTTTTACACCGACTAGGTGTACCTACGTAAATGTTAAATTTTGCACGTAGTCTCATATGTGGATGTATACATATTCTTACATAGGATCATACAAATTGAGCACATCTTGCTTTCCTTGCAATCGAACATGAAAACTTTTTATTTGGGTTTGATGTTATCGAGCTCTTTAAGCCAGCGATATACCTCGCGGAATACTTGGGTGAAGGGGTGGGCATAGAAGTGTCGAACAAAGGAGAATATCAGGTAAAGAGAGATGCTAGTAAGTCGGATATGCTATCTGTTATCACCTCCGCCTGTAGATACAGGAAGGGGAAGTGGATGCAGTAAAATTCTACTTCATAGCACCAGCAGTTTTCATATTTAAGATTTGTTGTCAAATGAGGTTTTGACTTTCGTGAAGGTGGATTTGCAGGAATTTCTAGCGATTTACACGGAGAAGTCTTTTACGTTCTGAGGACGGCACTCCCGATTAACCCATCTGCTCGTCCTACGCTTCAAAGATTGGGTTGAATTAAGTATGAAAAAAATCATTCCTGCCTGCAAAGGCCCCAGTCACCGGATTGGAAATCTATATTAATAAAAGAAAGTTTCTGTATGTATGTATGTATGTACGTATATATGTAATGTAAGTGTGCGCTACAGCGGGCGCACCAGTCATCGCAGAGCTTCGAAATTTTGCACGAAGTTCCGCGGGGGTCTCCGATGAAACACCTCGAAGTCCGATTTTCGAAATTCAATATGGCCGCTGAAAAATTACCGACATTCAAAATAGCGGATCAAATGTGAATTCGCAAATTGTGTTCCGATTTTAATGAAATGTGGTATCTAGGGGTTTTTAAGATCGCTAAAAACGATTTTGTGGTCAAAATTTATAAATTCAAAATGGCCGCGGCAATATGGCTGACGAATTTGTCAATTGTGTTCCGATTCCAATGAAAATCGGTATCTGGGGTTTTTTGAGGTAGTAAATAAGGAATGTTTTATCAGAACTTATAAATTCAAATTGGCCCCAGAAATATGACCGAAATTCAAAATTGCCACCCAAATTTGCCAATTGTGTTGCGATTTCCATGAAAATCGGTATCTAGGGGGTTTTAAGGTAGCAAATAACGAATTTATGATCCGAACTTATAAATCCAAAATGGGCGCGTCAATATGGCGGACGAATTTGCCAATAGCGTTCCGATTACAATGAAAATCGGTATCTCTGTTATTTTAAGGTAGCAATAACGAATTTATGATCGGAACTTATAAGTTCAAAAAGGCCGCGGACGAAATTTTCCAATTGTATTCCTATTCCAATGAAAGTGAATATCTAGGGGTTTTTAAGGCTGCAAATAACGAATTTATGATCAAAACTTATAAATTCAAAATAGCTGCACCAATATGGCCGAAGAGTTTGTCAATTGTATTCCGATTCCAATGAAAATCAGTATCTGGGGGTTTTTAGCATATAACGAATTTACGATCAAAACTAATAAATTTAAAATTTTGGGGCCAATATGGCGGACGAATTTTAGAAAATAAGTGTCATTTTCCTGTCAGCTGTATGTAGGTTGTTCAAGAGTTGGGAAATCTGAATCTTCACATCGTAGCTGGAAGAACATTGAACATAGTGTATCTTGATCATTTCCCCTATTGTGGTGGTTTGCCACGCGATCGAGAGTACCTATAAAATCCTCGACTAATTAAAGGTAAATCGCCAAAATTACAAAGAAAAGGGAAGAACCCTCCACTGCCATCACGACGTTAAACGATGCCATCTATCGCATCCAAAAAGTTCGATCGGTAAGAACGGGCGGAAGCTGTGTTCGAAACGAACACTAAGTAAGAAGAGGGAAGTGTAACAGCTAACCGAAAAGAGAAAAACAAAATTATAAACCGTCTACCACGCAGGTTGAATTTTAAATAGGATTTAACATGGGTTTTCATTTTTTTAGGTTCAACCAAGCGTTGGGCACTTGATTTCCATCGGTTCACGGTGAAACTTGGTATCCTTAGGTTTTCGATACCGCTAAATACGAATATCATATCAAAAACCGGTTTTGACTAATGAGAGCTGTCAAAAAAGCTGTCAATAGAAATTAACCATATAAAAGGTATCCAAAATCATTTTTTCCAGATTTTTTATTTCTTTCACGTTTTTCCTACCGCGGACAGTGCACACATAAACTTTTTTCATTTAAGGGCGTTGCAACGCACGCGGGTTTTTTGCTTCCCATAATGCCACACAGTTTTCTAGTTTTGTTGGGGCAGTTAGCGTTGACTAGGCAGCGGTCCAAATTGCCGGCTGAATCAACTTCGACGGAGTATCGCGTTAAGGCCATACATGGTCAAATTGGATGTTCATCGAAGTACGGATGTACAACCAAAACTATCGATTGCGAGTCGGTCGGCCAATCAAAACTCGATGCGCGCGTAGGTTTAATGAAAATCATGGTACGTACATCCAATTTGACCGTGTATGCCTTTAGATAAGAAGTAAGAAATAAGTCAAGCAGATGGACTCCAACAACCTCAGGGACTCTCATGGGATAATCCACAATTTGATGTAGATTATTGGTGCTTGCAAAGTGCGTGACGTCTTGGTTAGAAAACTGGTGCCATTTAGGTAGCTCAGCCAGTTTACGTTGTGAACATTTAAGGCCCAATTACCATGAACGGATCTACGCGGATTGAAATGTCAAAAGAACGCACCGGAGCGGATAGGAAACTGCACTGATTACAATAAACGGATCTGTTCGCGTTTAAACGTCAAAGTGTTTTGTGTATATTTATAACCACTTTTCGGCTTATTATAAAATAATTCGTATTCTTTTACTTTTCCTATTAATTTTGTTCGTCAGAAAATATATTTTAAATTATATAAAAAAACTTGTTTACAAAAATTCTGACAGCCCAATCCGCCGATTTCTAAACAAACGAAAGCGAATCCGCCCAGATCCGATCAAATGCGCTTGTATCCGTTCATTGTAATCGTTCAAATGGAAAACGCATGCTCGGAAAACCACTTTGACAGATCAATCCGATTCTGTTGCGCTCTCATCCGTTCATTGCACTGACCTATAGAATGGACTGCTCATCAGGAAATTTCCATGGCACCAATTCGTTCCATAGTTGACAAACCTTTTCTCACTGACATGTAAACACGTCAGTTACTTTTGTAAACTAAAATTTTTTATATTCGTTTTTGGACGATGGGAACAAAATAAATTTTTGTTAAAAAAAATTATAAATGCAATTTTGATGTTATTTCCTTTTTAAAATGCCTTTTTTCATTAATTACAAATATTTATGTTAAACCATGCGAGTTCTCTACCCCTGTTTCATCTAAATGTCAGTGATTCCGGGTCTTATGGCGAAACGAGACAGAAATAAAAAAATCACTATACCTATCTATTTTTTGTAAATATTCTGACGTTAATTCAAAGTAAAAAATGAAATAAGGTATGGCAACTTCAATATCGTGCAACCGTTGTGGCGGTTTTATTTTAAATTTCGCTTAAAATCATTCCAGAATTTTATTTACCCTTCTTATTTTACGGCAAAGATAAAAAACATATCGTATTTTGTGGTTTATTGAATTTCAAGAGTAAAAATATTTAAGAAAATGGAAAAGTGTGCAGTTTTTGAATGTCAAATTTTATTTTCTCATGTTCGGCACTATCTGATTTTATTTCTGTGAGTGAATGCACTGAGCTCCAAACACGAAATATAACAAAATTTGAGTTCGGTGACAAAAGGGGCTTATGGATGAGCGAGATGACTATACTTTTCTATACTTTTTGGTGCCATCAGTTTGTATGGGAATAATGTCTGACGAGCAGTCCATTATTATATGTCAGTGGTTCATTGCAATTGGACCCGAATGGCATTTCCTCTTCTTATTTTACTGCTTCATATAGGGATAATGGTTTGCCCGGCCCATATGCTGAAAGTTGAGTCGTGTGACTTGACAAGTCGTTTAAGTAGAAGAAAGTGACGTTTCAGTTGAATTATGACTTTCACCACAGGGGCCATAAACTCAAGTTAGCCCTTCCACGGTGCTGAAAGTCGTAATTCGACTAAAACGTCACTTTCTTCAACTCAAACGACTTGTCACGCCACACGACTCGACTTTCAGCACAGGGGCAAATGGTTGTCTGACTTTAGAGCAGCTCCAGGTATTTAAAAAAAATCATGATGGCGGTTTAGTACTTTTTCACCTAAGCTTTGCTAAAAAATACCAAATAAGCACCAAATAAGGCACATTTCAACATCAAACTTGCCAATAACTTCAAATGTAAAGGTCGTAGCATAAAAATTGTATAGACATTATTCATAGGAAATTGTCCAAGTTTTCCAATTTTGCAAAAAAAAATATCAGTTAACTACGTATTTTTTGGAGAAAAGGTGGTTTTAGTTGAAATTTTAGTTAAAAAGAACTAAAGTTTTGGCTTTGACGACTCATTGCTCTGGAAATTGATATGGTAGATGGGTTGGAGTATTCTGCGTGCACTGATACCTTATTCATGAAAATAAGTCATAGGGTTACAAAAATACAGGGTGATATGTAAAACTCTAAACAAAAAACTTCAAAACGCCTTAGCCACTAAACCATTACGATTTCACCCCCCCCCCCCCTTTGATACGATTTTTTGTTCGTCTATTCAAACACTATCCACAGCCGGGCGTTTTGTAACTTTATGCAATACACCCTGTATAATAGACTAAAAAGTAAAAAATAAAAATAAATAGTTTAAAAAAACTAAAAAATAAGCTTTGATTTTAAAAACAAAACAAAATATAAAAAATAATTTTGAATGTAAAGTTTTTATTGCTGCAGCCACTTACTTAAAATTTTAAAAAAGCGTGGAGCGCTAACGAAAAGTGCCAGTATTGATAAAATAAGAATATAGAATATAGGTAAAAGGCGCCCCACGCTTTTTTACATTTAAGTAAATGTCTGCAGCAATAAAAACTGTACATTCAAAGTTATTTTTTACTTTTTGTTTCATTTTAAAATCAAAGCTTATTTATTAGTTTTGTTAAACTATTAATTTTTATTTAGATGAAAAATCAACAATTTCAATCGCGAATAACTTAGAAAATATTGATTTAAAGAAAAACATTCAAATAACATCTTTTGCTTTCAATCCCTCTATCGATTTCTGTAGTTATTTTGAGTGTGCCAATTTCCACCCCGCAGAAGGGGTGGCATTCTCGCCCGGAAAAAGGCACACATCAACAAAATATAACTTTTGTTCCTTGAGTTTCTACTTACTTACTGTCCAAATTTCACGCCAATCGGTGCTGTCCGAAAGAATTCGGAGCCAAAACCGCACCCTATCCACTGGACTATGTATATTAAAAATATAAAGAAATTATATTAGTTGTGGTTTTCTGATAAGCAGCAATGACATATGTATATTTATCGTTTATCCAACTTGAATAAATCGACATTTCATATGACAAGCAGAACACATTGCTTGATTTGTGCGATCTCCTAAACAAATAGCATATTCGTGAAGAAAAACTAGCAAACAGTACATCACATCGTATGCACATAAGCACTTCAAAGAAGGGAGGGACTATAACTCATCATAAACATTTTTCGATTTGAACCTAAGTAATATGGAAGATATTCCTTCTACATATTCTATGCAATAACAATTTGTCACTTGCGGAAATGGCAGTAGAGAGTAATTTGCATGTTTCGCAAGTAAAAATATTTTATTCAAAGAGATAAGGATATCGAGGGTTTCGTTGCTTTTGGAATCAAAAAAAGGTTTAGCAATTTAAGATGTATGTTTCTCAAACTCAAGAGAATACGTTGGGAGGATACAAAGAAAACGGCATAATAATAATTGAAACTTATGTGCATGGTAACCAAATCTGTATGTATAAACAAAATATTTTATACAGAAGTGAAAGATTTAATCAGGAATTTACTATAAAACGGCTTTGTGTAAATTTCGCAAATCATCTAACTTTATGTGCGAACGTCCCCAATTAAGGAAATTAGTTTTAAGGAAAATTTAATCAAGAAAAACAAGCATTTGAATCTTAGTATCGGGAGAGCTTTCGATTGGTGTTGAAAAGGGCTGTTGAGGGATCACTTTTTCTTACTTGCTAAAAAACGACGATGAACAGACTTTTTTGAATTAGACGGTGATTAAGGTCTGTCAATTAAGTTCCTGGGTACTGTCTTTTCTTAAAAGCCCTAACGTAATTGGGCAAACAGATAACAAGATAAAAGCCGGCAGCAGCCGGATATCAAGGAAATCAAGCTGAATAATCTTTTGAGGGTCCCTGTGCGCCTGGTTGCAGACTGATTGATGATTATTCATTGTCGTAAGTTGCTTTTACTTAAGTCTCTCTATTTTATGTTCTAGTATCTCTTTCATTGTAAATGGAATTTATCGTAAACGAGATCCAGTGAAAATAGGGGGCGTTTAAGGAACACTAAAATAAAAGGAAAACTTTTAGGGTAGGCTTGTTATTGAATTCATAAAATTTCCTTCTTGAAAACTTTTAGTTATTGTGCAAGTTATTTTCTACTTACTCCTTAACTGCTCAACTATTGTCAGTACTTTCTAAGCTTAACAAAAGGATGTAAGTGTAGTCAATCTTTTTAATACGTACCTTTTTTTTTGAAAAAAAAAATTTACAAATTCGAAGAGTAAGAGACAACTCAAAATACGTTTTAACCACAACAATAAAGCGTTTATATTACGTCAAGTGAAGATATTTATGAAAGATTTTTAGTAGCTTTTGTAATAATATTTATACAAATTAAATAAACTAAAGTTGACGTAAAGTGCAGTGCAAATCCCAAAAGTTGAGCCATCCACTTCTGCTTCCACCACCCCCAGAAGGAATTAATTCGTGCGTTGGACAATTCACTATATCAGGTGCAGACCAGCAGGGTTCATTATATTACATCAGAACGTGACCTTCTAGGCCCCTTTCATCAACCTAATGCAACTTTTCATTATCTTCGAAGTCCTGATGGCCAGAAACCCAAACAAGAATGACCGTATTGAGAATACCAAGCTTTTTTTCTTTGTATCAGCCTGTTGAGTGTTAAACAGTGAAGATTTTAGATGCTTCAATCTAGAGCAGTGGTTCCCAAACTTATTTGGCCCACCGCCCCCTTTCCAGAAAAAGTAATACTCAGCGCCCCCTGGAAATTATTTTTTTTTTAAATTTTAATATTAATTAAACAAAAAGATAAATTTATTAATGTTTCTACATTTTTCGTAAAATATAGTAAAAAAGGTGTAAATTAGAAACATTGAATTTTGAAATTATGAAAATATTTATTGAAGTCAGAATAGATAGTAAAGTCATTTGGTAGTTTTACCTGGAAGGTTTTCCGGGAGTTTTGAAAATGGGTAATTCTATAGATTTCGATGTGCTCTTTCCGAATTTCAACTTTGCCACCTCGTATCTTTGCCGCTCGCGCCGCCATATTGGAAAAATAGCGCCCAAAAGCAGTTTTATGAC
This sequence comes from Thereva nobilitata, assembly GCA_963855945.1. Classification (NCBI taxonomy): domain Eukaryota; kingdom Metazoa; phylum Arthropoda; class Insecta; order Diptera; family Therevidae; genus Thereva; species Thereva nobilitata. The sequence goes on from OY979696.1 coordinate 86,055,605, forward strand.
GATATCTCCTTTCCGACTCATTTTACGACAAAAACATTTATACGGCGTTTACATCGCCTCGAAAACAAGTGTTTTCATGAACTCGTTTTCGTAAAACGAGTGAGGTGTTTACATCGCCTTTTGCTTGTTTTCGAGTGACAGTTATGCCTATTTAATTAAATTTTAATTTAATTATTTCGTTTTGAATTTTTTCCATGGCAGACTGAGAATTAAAAAAAAGTGGGATACGGAAAATGACATGCGTATAACAAGTGCTGAACGCTGAATTGGGTTCTTGTCCACACTTTTCTTGTTTTCGTTGACGTTTTTATTGAAAACAGGTTCCCAATCTGTTTTCGATTTGTATGAAAAACACCTGTTTTCGATTGTGTTTTTGCCCAAAACGCCAAATTTTGAGGAGAACATGTGTTTTCGAGGCGATGTAAACGCCGTATTTAGTAGAGGGAAATTAAACAAAAAAAACGAAGTTAGGATGTCGTTGGGAAGTAGGATTTTTTTCTTTACATATGTTAAGATAAAGCGAAAAAAAAATTTCTGCAAAATCGGTCCTGTGCTGTACGAGAAAATTGCATAAATGTCCATTTTTGATGCATTTTGAGCGCATTGCTACACTATTTTTTTTAATTTCTCCAGTTCTGTTGGTCGTAGAAAAATAAAAAAAATTGGGAAATACTCGGGAATGAATAGACTATCGAAATGAGTCGGTATAAATACTTTAAAAATGAATCCTAACCACAAAAAACCAAAATGGATGAAATTTTGTTTTATTTTACTAAAAATGCAATTAATAACGGGAAAAACGTCGGATTTTGATAAAAAAAAAATTTCGATTTTTACGGCAACAATTGGCATTTTTCGAAAAATTTTAAAATTGCCGCCATTTTATGCCAAATCATCGTACGGTAAAATATTTTTTTTTAAATTGTAAGTTTTTTTATGGACTTTGTTGTGAGCATACGGAATACTTCGGTACATTATTTAAAATGCACATTTTAGGACTTTGAAAAACATAAGATATTTAAACTTTTCAATTTGTTGCCTTTTTTTTCATAGTTGGCAAGTAGCTTTTCATAGTTGGTATAAAATGGCGGCAATTTTAAAAATTTTCGAAAAATGCCAATTGCCGTAAAAATCGATTTTTTTTTAAATTTCAACCACTTATTTATAGCATCAAAATACATCTTTTCTCCAATTTTTATCAAAATCCCACTATTTTCCCGTTATTTATTTCATTTTTAGTAAAATAAATCAAAATTTCATACATTTTGGTTTTTTGTGGTTAGGATTCATTTTTAAAGTATTTATACCGAATCAGTTCATACAACTCATTCCAAAATTTAGCGCATTCTCCTTCGCTTTGCTGTTCTTGATGGGCCAGGTGGCGCGAGTTCATTTTCTTTAGTACCGATCGAAACCTCACACACCGAAATTTCTTCCATAACCCTCATCGCAACCCTCTTCGTTCTCAATTTTATTATACGTTTGCTCGAAAATAGTCTCCATTTCTTCCTCTTCATCGCTATCGTGTATTGGAACTAGCGAGTTATCATAGGTACCACTACAATTGGTGTATATAACCGAGAACTTTAACCCAGCGCCCAGGGGCAGTAGCGCCCACTTTGGGAATCACTGATCTAGAGCAACAAGCCCTTTTGCAAGGGTTTTAATGCCTAATCTCCAAAGAGAAAACCAACCACGAACCAACCAACCAAAATTCTGCTACCTGCTCCTTCTCATTGTAAATTGATTCACCTGTCTCGCTCGTGTTTTGGTTGACTTGTGTAACTTTCCGTATGTATTAGTTAAACCATTTGAGTTGCCACATGCAATTCAGCGGGTTTTTTGTAGTGGTTCTAAACAATTTTGTACAGAGAAATGTCAAATATGAAGCCAAACATGACGTTAAGTTTAATTTCAATATCGCGCCAAAATATGTATATGACAACACAAAAGTTGAAAATGACATTTGTGCTGCTAGATTAGCAGATTAGACAGAAATTTCTGACATTTCACACCGACATTGATAGAAATGTGTACGATCGCATTTTGTCAGCTAATTAAGCCAACTGGTTCGTGGTTGGTTCATGGTTGGTTTTCCCATTGGAGATTAGGCATAAGTTGCCAAAATTTAGGATACCAACGTTGGAGCCAACGAGCAGACTTGGTTCTTCAATCGACGTCTAAGTTCTCAACATATAGAGTCGTTCCAATCACTAAATATGCTGCCTAGGCCAGATCTCCTTAAAGCCTGATGAGGTGAACGTTTCATTCGAATGTTGGCTTCCAATGATTGAGTCAATACCGATATCACCCCAAACGTGTTCAAATACCAACGTTGGACACTTGACATTGGACACTCGTAGTTCGAGCAACGGCCACACGATTAGTCCTATCATAAACGACTAACGGCAACGTAATTTCTATTCACCGTTAGTAAAAGTAGGATCCATACAGGGGCTTATTTTGACTTTGAAGTTTGTAGTTAAGAGTTAATCCAATACTAACCACTTTTTGACCAGGCTTCTTGGTGACCGTCCGAATGGTATCCTATGACGACCTGTAGCGTAGGTCGACCTTTTTGGAGCGACTGACTGTCTCCTTCAGTGCCTTGGAGATTGGTGGCTCCGTGGAGCCATAGGGAATGCATACTGAACGGAATATGATCATGCTCTTGCTGCTGCACTCCATCTCCATTTTCACCGTTGCCAAATCTCAAGTTACGTCTGGGAGAAGAAAGCAGTTCGATGAACGCCACCTAAAACATTGTAAGCAAGGATACGAGTATAACCGGCAACCGCAATCCTAGTGTCCATCCTTTGCATGGTTTTGTACAAGTTGACCCCTTGCTTGGGTTTCTAGTACTTTTTACAAAATGTTGCTGTTGTAAACTATTGGTATTCCTTTTTTTGAGCGGATGTCTCAGCATTCGAGGAACCTGTTTGGTTTTCTTAAGATCGTTAGGAATCCAGAAGTGAATAGTGTAGAGCGCTCCTAAAACTACCGCTTGGCCACAGGAACTACAATCGAGTAGCTGGTACGTTACCACTATAGAAACTAAGGTGAACCGAACAGTCGCTTTTAAGACTTGTTTACGCTTCAGTCAATATTGAATCACAAACTAGGATTGCTCCTCCGTTAGGTTGCCTTCTTCTCTGATTAACCTTCTATCACAAATAGTTCAAATTATTGAAATTGAATTTTAAATCATTTTATCTTAATTGCTTACGAATCATCATCAGCGGTAATCTTGAAGGAAAAACTTGAGCATCAGAGAAGTAAACCTCATTGATTTTAGCTCTACAATTTAAATTTTGCTTGTCATTTTCTTTTATAGCATCGATGAATATTTAACTCGAAATATACATATTACAAAATCCAATCGTCGCATCGCGTTCGTTAACTGAACTTTTGGCTAAGGACCTTCATTTTATGCAAAAATCTCATCGATAAGTTTTTTTTATCGCTGAGTTGATTGGACTTCTTGTATTATACATATGTATAAAGGTTGCAGAAAACTGCGAACTGTCACAATCAAAGAATTAGTTGACCTAAAGAATGTCATTTTAAAAAATTTACAAAATTCCAGCGATTGATTGTTAATTGAAAATATTATATATAATTATGCTAAGTTGAAACAAGATAAATTTTTGTGCGGTTATTGACACTCACCAGTCACAAAATCGATCGCACCACCAAATCCGGATCAATTAAATGCAATTGAACAGTCGATTTGACACGTTATGATGTACGCGACCAGAATTTACATTCAAACAACAACCAAATGAATTGATACTCGCGGCAAAGGTGTCATAATTTTTAAATATGCCAAGTATGTATATTATCTCAACGTTTTGACAGCCGGACTTTTCAGGCACTGAATTTTACATATCAGCGCCACTCACATGGTATCAAGGTATTATAAAATGAGCATGGACGAAGAGTTTATAAGCTGAAAAATGTTCTATAATTTTTTTTTAATTTGATGTACAAATCCATAAATCATGCTCACAATGTTTAAAAATGTCAACTTATTAGTTGGCAGAATGATCACGTCGTTATAACGGTGACTCATAACCGTTGACAATCGATAAAGTCACGTACTTTCGACGCCACCTGATTACTCCTTTATAAGTGAGTTTATGTGCAAGCTCCATTGGTATATGAGCGTGTATCGAGGTGTGATTGTAAATTACCTAGTGGAGAGGCATTTCTTACTTTTTTTTGCGGCGGTAAAATATCCAATTTGAACTGAGCCGTGGTGAAATTGTAAATTCGAACTGGAGAGACATTTCTTACATTTTTCGAGCGAGTGAAGTTTTGTACTGGAGAGGCAATTCTTACATTTTTCGAGCGAGGGAAATTTTGTACTGGCGAGACATTTCTTGTATTTTTTGAGGGAGTGAAGTTTTGTGCTGGAGAAACATTTCTTACTTTTGTTGAATAAGTGAAATCTGCAACATGAAATGAGTTGAGACGAGATTGTAAATAGGTACTGAAGAGACATTTCTACTTCTTTTGAGGCGAGGTGGGATTGCAAAATTTAAGCATACACTGTGGAGGCATAGATTTCTTACTTATCTAAGGCAGTTTAATGCATATTAGAATTAAACTCGTAAAAAAGCTCTTCTTTGGTAATTATTTTCTTTCCTTTTTTTTAATTTGCTTTTTTTTGTCTTTTTGGCATTACAATAGCAGCTCGCCTCATTTGAAGTATGACATTGTACTGGCTCAAAAGAAAAAGAGTCACCTCTTATAGTAGAAACTCATTTTTTAATCGTGTCCTACACAACACTACCCGACTAGAAATTTTTTGCTAAACATGATCAGGACGCGATCAGGCATGCCTGAGCAGGACCGTATAAGGCATGTAATGCAGATGATGCATAAGGACCTGATCAGGAATGCCTGATCAGGACATGATCAGGAATGCCTGACCAGGTCCTGACCAGGACCTGTCCAGGAACTGACCAAGATTATTTGATTTGGAATCAATTAGGCTCTTTGAATCTGAAATTATGGGGTTAGAAGCAGATAATTTAAAAAAAAATTAGTATATTAATATAAGATGAGTTGATTTGTTTTTTATGACTTTGGATGGGATGCTATGGCGGCTTGAAGGCTTCCCGAAAAGTTTTCCATAATAATAAGAACTATATTTCATTTATGCGGGATACATTGCGGGGATTTAGTCTGGATTCCAATTCTTGATGGGGTTTGCATATTAATTTTGGGGTTTGCATATTAACATTTAGGGATGCTGATTTTTTCGTTGATCTTCCGCAACGATAGCGCTACTATCGCAATATTTAATTTTGATTATTACCATTTGCCTTGAAAAACCAACGGTTTCTGAGATAATCGCAAAAAACCGTATAAAAATGAAATTTTCTCCCTTTTAACCAAAATAGCGCCAAAACTACAAGTCGTAGCAGAAAAAGTATTATCACCTTTTTGATGAAGAATATCGCGATCTTTAATTTTGATTATTACCACTTGCCTCGAGAAACCAACGATTTCCGAGATAATCGCGAAAAACCGCAAAAAACTGACATTTTCACTTTTTAACCAAAACAGCGCCAAAACTACAAGCCCCATGAAAAATTAATTTTCCTAAATTTTTGCTATTTTCTCCATCTAAAGGTGCACGATGTCGATGCACTCTTGGCCGATTAAGTTGTACGCCTTGACATTTTCCACTAATTAAAAAACACAAAATGCAAATTTTTCCACAAACTGTGTTAAACACTGAACACACAATTTTTCATAGACCTTATTAAAAAAAACCAATGTTTTACACAAATTTTTCACACCTTTTCACAGCAAGGAAAACTCGTGATTGTCACTTGTCATTTTTAACAAACAAATGGAATTTACGTCTTCTTCTTTCTTGGTTTTCAAAAGCTCCATCTCCAAAAACTTTCAATACTTTTCGATTTTCGGCCTTATAAAACCCGTAATGGTAATGATGAGGATATCATGATCTGAACCTGACTAGGTCCCGACTAGAAAAACCTCATGTATTTTATTTTTCACACGATGAGGATTTCCTGATCTGGAGGACCTGACTAGGTCCCGACTAGGAAAACATGGTGTGGCATGCCTTACCATTGCCTGATCAGGACCTGATATATGTTAAGGGCTTTCCTCGGCTAAATTCTAGTCGGGCACGTTCACGAGTAACTTAGTCGTATCTACTTACAGATTAATGTTTGCAATACGAATTATAATTCACTAATCTTTCCAAGGTATTGTCCGCGCTCCATTTGGCCTTTCGAAATACAGTATTCTTTTTAACACAAAGTAGATGTATTTAGCTTGGATTTAACTTTCGATACCATGTCAAATTCGTCAGAAAACGCTCTACAAATATGTTCAAAAGCAGTTTTTTGTTAGGATCGAAAATAAAAGTTCCAAGTCCATCGATTGCAAATTTGTTCCTCTTTGCTCATAGCTTTTCGATTATTATTGTTAAGGCATTCAATTATTAGGAAAAGTTGAACATAATTTGACCAACATTGGAAAATTAAACAAGATAGTTAGGAAACGTCATTGCATATGAAGAATGTCATTTAAAATAAAGCATTAATTGATACATTGGTACTTAGCATACGAAGTTAGTGAAGATTTACTCTATATGTCGTTATATTTTTCCTTCTTTAATTGCTTTTATGCATTTTCAATACCTTATCAATACAAATACTTAATACTATACTTTCTGAAATTTCGTGTCAATTAAATTGATCCTTGCTGTATCAAACGTTACTTATTTATTACGGAAGCATAAAAATACCGGACTTAAATTATTTCAAATCTATTATAAATATTTAAAAATGAACATGAAATCTATGCAAGTAAGCAGCAGATGAGAAATATACAAAAAATGAAAACAAATTAAACGAAATAATATTTCTGCCTTTACACATAAACCAAGATAAAACTTACACGAAAAAGAAAGGAAACACTTTAGTGAACTGGTTTTTTTTTAAATTACTGGCACACATTTTAAGCGGGAACTTCTTACATCGGATGTGGTTAATGAGAAGAAAAAAATGACAGAACACGTTCCGCTCTTAACAAGTACCACTTGTTATCTTGAATACATAGTTGGGTGGCAAATTAAGGTCTTGTTAATCGCAGTGTCAAAGTAAAACTCAGGCATACTACATTAGCAAAGTAAACCACTAGGAAAACTCGGAAACTCTTGATGTCCTTGCTCTTAATGTGAAGTACTTTACCTCATTATGAGCTGTTAAGGACGAATTGATTTCCCCCTCATTTTAGTAAACTAATTCGCAATGTATTCAGAACATCGAAATTTTGCTACGAATATTTTGTATCAAGTCACATTAATCCATCGTATGTGGTAATTTCGTTCAAAATACTCGGAAGATTAATTCCAAAAATATTTTATCTCAGGTTTTAGAATTGATGTGAATTCAAATAATACTTTGTTACATAACAGCCTGTCATTTCAAACACTGATTTGCTTGCAATGCAACATTGAATTCCTAACTCCATTTCATAAATCAAAATCGAATTATTTGCAGAATTGCAAATATTGTTTATACTGAAATTCCATTCACCAGTAAGATAAACAGTTGTGGATTGCATTGTCTTGCAGGATATGCACAGGATACTATAATCTGTATATTAGCAGGGGTTCGAATGAACCATGAAATCGGTTAACGAACTTAACTTTAAGAAATATGTTGTTATGAAAAAATATTTGATATATGTATATTTAAAATTGTTTTCTATTTTTTTTTTCAGGTAAACCTCCATGCTCCAGATATATACGTACAAGCACTGCCAGTTGTCTCGGAAAACTCAAATGTAAATATTTATGGAATTGTACGTGTAACTGACAAAGACAAGGGAGTTCATGGTGAAATTAAAAATTTAGAAATAGTTGGTGGTGATCCTGATGGACATTTTCGTATCATTTCAACAAATACTCCTGGTGAATTTAACATCCAAATTCATCGTTTATTGGATCGTGAACAAGCACCACAAGGATATAATTTAACATTACGCGCGGTCGATCGAGGAATACCTCCACAATCCAGCTACAAAATTGTGCCTGTACATTTAGCGGATATAAATGACAATGCACCTGTTTTTAATAGAGAAATATATGAGGTTTCAGTGCCAGAAACATCACCTCCCAATACTCCTGTGATAAGATTAAAAGTAACCGATCGCGATCAAGGAAAAAATGCGCAAGTATTTTTAGAAATTGTTGGCGGAAACGAAGGTGGCGAATTTAGAATAAATCCAGACACGGGAATGCTTTATACTCAAAAACGATTGGATGCAGAAACAAAGGCCTTTTATACTCTAACGGTGTCAGCTATAGATCAAGGGAATGCAGGAATGAGAAAGCAAAGCTCTGCCAAAGTAAAAATTAATGTTCAAGATACAAATGACAATGATCCGACCTTTGAAAATACTAACAAAACAATTTGGATTAATGAGAACGAACCAGCGGGGACTACGGTTACAAAAGTTACAGCACGAGATAGAGATTCTGGAGAAAATGCGTATATATCTTACAGCATCGCAAACTTAAATGAAGTCCCTTTCGAAATAGATCATTTTTCAGGAGTAGTCAGAACATCGAAACTTATCGACTACGAAAGCATGCGTCGTGAATATATACTAAGCGTACGAGCCTCTGATTGGGGGTTACCATATCGAAGGCAAACAGAAATGGAGCTCATTATTAAAATACGAGATGTTAACGACAATAGACCACAGTTCGAGAGAGTGGATTGTGTTGGTCATATTCCGCGACAAATTGCAATCGGTACAGAAATTTTAACACTATCTGCTATTGACTACGATTCTGGAAACTACATTAATTATCGATTGATATCCGGTAATGAAGATAGCTGTTTCAATCTTGACGGAACATCTGGTGTTATTTCAGTTGGCTGTGATCTTACAGATGTTCGACAAGATAAACGCGATATAAATGTTACTGCAACAGATGGAACACATTTTGCTGATATAATGGCAATTCAAATAAATCTGATAAACTCAAAAAGGCATCTTTTAGGCGGAGTACTGAATGGCATTCAAATAGACAGATCGCTTCTAATAGAAGACAATGGCAGCTTCGAATGTAGAGATACAGGAGTTGCCCGGAGACAAGTGGAAATTTTGGCAGCTGCTGAAAAGAATAATATGCCTGGGAGAGATTATAGTGGACGAGATGATTTTGCTATGATGCCCAGTCGATATGGGGAGAATGTTCATTCTCCAGAATTTCTTGAATTTCCCGTTGAGTTAAAAATTAACGAAACAGTGCAACTCGGCGAAACAGTGGGTTGGATTAAGGCTAGAGATCGAGACTTAGGATACAATGGAAAATTAGTTTTTGGAATTTCAGATGGCGACCATGATTCGGTCTTTCGACTTGATCCTGATACTGGTGAACTGCAAATTATAGGATATTTAGACCGTGAAAGGCAGGACGAATATGTACTTAACATTACAGTATACGACTTAGGTAAACCCCAAAAGTCGGCTTCCAAAATGCTTCCTATAACAGTTCTAGACGAAAATGATAACGCGCCAAAATTTGAAAAAGCTCTTGCAAGCTTTCGTGTTACTGAAAACGCCATCAATGGAACAATAATTTTCCGATTAAATGCAACAGACGCAGACCTCGGCGATAATGCTAAAATTGTATATTCATTGATAACTGACACAAAAGACTTTCAAGTAGACCCATATACCGGAGTTTTGTATGTAAATAGTCCCCTTGATCGAGAAAAACAAGAGATTTATGAATTAAAAATAAGAGCCACTGATTGCGATGGTGGCCAAAGTAAAAAGAGTCAAACTAAACCCGCTTTGCATTCGGACGCCATTGTTCGTGTAACAGTTGATGATATAAATGACAATGCACCACAATTCACTTTGACTGAATACACTTTCCGAGTGAGGGAGGATATTCCACGTGGAACCGTTGTCGCTATTGTTAGCGCAACTGATTTGGATATAGGTCCTGGTAGTGAAGTTTTATATTCCCTTACTGAGGATGGTGTAGACGACAAACTTTTTAGAATTGATAAATACTCGGGAGTCATACGGACTCAAGGCTATTTAGATTATGAAGAGCGTCAGGTGCACAGTTTAGTGGTTAGAGCTATAGATAGGGGCACACCAGCACTTTCATCTGAAACAACTGTCATTATAGAAATCATTGATGTTAATGAAAATCGCTGTGCACCTGAATTTTCTGATTTTGTTTTAATTGGAAGTGTTTCAGAAAATCAGCCAATCGATACTTCAGTTATGACTGTCGTCGCTACAGATGCTGATGCAAATGGACCAGATTCAAGAGTAACTTATTCTCTAAGAGGAGGAGATGGCTTGGGAATTTTCGCAATTGATAATGACGGTGAGTTTCAATCAATAACTTTTAATGAGTTTTGTTGCATGCTAAAATATGTCAGTTTTAGATGCAACACTTTTAATAACACTTTATTGAATTTACTTTAAATAATTAAAGATTTTTTCTTGAAAATTTGTTGAATTTTTTATAATAAATTGTTTACTAAGTTAAAATTTAAATTATAATTACAAAGCTAACTCCAAAGAATTTGTTTTGAGATTTAACATTGCTTATATGCACTGAAATACTGTCGTCTTATAGGAAACCAAACAAAAAAATAGAAATTGACTTAAATTATGGTCACAGATTGACAGATAGTAATTGATACTATTGATAACAATTGGAGTTATCGTTGATCTTGGTTTTACGTTGCCAATCACAAAGTTATCGGTTAACTTTACAATACTATTGTTGTTTTTACTATTTTTATACCGTTCGGGTTATCCAGATATATATTTTTTTACATTACGATACAAATTGAAAAATCCTTTGGAATTCATAATGTTGGCAAAAATTATTTGCCAAATAATTTTTGGTTGAAACTTTGCGATATCTGAATTTTCACCAATATATAAAGTACTTTGTTTTGGTCTCGTTTATTTCAGGCCGATTTTTTTGCAGCTTGCTCGAGCGCTGCAAAGGTTACCGTCATGGTTTCAAATGTTCTTCCAAGGATAGCAATATCGTCGGCAAAGGCTAATATCTGATCTGATCTGTCAAAAATACTCCTCTGATGTATTAATGGATGCATCTCTTACCAGGGCCATGTTAAATAACAAGCAGGAGAGTGCGTTACCTTGCCTTATTCCTCTATTTGTTCTGAGGGATGTCCACCTATTCTGACTCTAGGCCGTGCATCTTTCATCGAAATTTTCGTCAGATCTACTAGGGGTTTAGGTATTCCAAGTTGTTCCGGAGCATTAAATAACTCATTACGGTACACACTATCGTAAGCATATTTGTAGTCGATGAATAACATATGGATGTTTATGTTAACTTCAACAGTCTTTTCTAAGGTTTCTCTGAGTATAAATAGGTGGTCTGTTGTGGATCTTCCAGGACGAAATCCGCATTGATACTCCCCTAGTCTAGGGAGTAAGGCGCCTGGCTACCATCCCAGATGTCCCGGGTTCGAATCCCGGCACAGCCCCACGGTCCTTCGCCTTTCCCGCTAGTCATCGGCTGGTTGATGGGATTCAACTCGTTTCAGGAGGCATAACACTCCAGCGAGTTGTTTCTCGTTGCCCCGATGCCAGAGTCGCGATAGAAATGGTTGGGATCAGTGTAGAGCATTCTACTACAATAGTAGCAGATCTACTACATTTCGCGTTTTCAAAATTCTACTACATTTGGTTTCTTATTTGCTACATATTTCACGTCATCAGAAAAACTATTTTCATTCAAATTCGAATACAATTTTTCACTTATCAGTACACCCTCTGCTATTCTCTGTGTCAAAGTGTATTTTTTTATACGTACCATTGTGCCAATCTTTGTTTCTTTGTTTAAATTCTTTAAAACGTGTCATTAATAATTGTTAAAATTTCCGATACACAAATCCAAATTCAAAATTTTCAAATTCGGAATTCGCGAAAATCTATCATTTCCACATTTGAATCGCCAGAACCCACGACCTGCACCCCAATTTTTTCATAGGCATTTTTACATCCCAAGGGAAAAGTGGAAACGCAAATTGGAGCTCTTTTATGCTTTTCTCTCTGTCTGGAATCCACGTTCGTGCAAAAAAGAGAAAAACATACAAATTTCTGTGCGATAATCAAATATCTTTTAACAGATTTGACGACTCTTCCAGCCACAAAGGCAAGTGTGTAGTGGAGAGGTCATTTTCGACACTGAAGAGAATGAAAACTTACATACGAAACTCAACGGGCAATGAGAGACTCAGTGCTCGCCATACTGCCAATCCATGGGGACTTAGGTGTTGATCCAGATGAGGTTTTCGAGATTATGGCAGCAAAGAAATTTCGAAAATTGAATTTTTTACTTTGACCAAAATTCTAATTTTTTCCATAAAGTTTTAATAATAAAAACAAAAACAGTGTATCTGAGCCATTCTGGCGTGAAAAGCGTGTCCGCGTGGAAACTTGAATCCGTTGTTTTGTTGCTACTACATTTTTTTCAATTCTACTACCATTTTTTTACATATTTACTACATTTTTACAATCGCCAAGGCCCAACACTGGTCGGGATTAGGTGGTTGTGGCAGTGCCTTCCTACTTCTCTCTTTCCCTTCACTATCTATCGACTAGAGCTTGCTGTTCGACATTGCACTCTATACGAAGAAAGTAGATTGTCGACAGTACAAAGAACTTTCTCCGAGCTCTAGTATTTCACATTAAAAAAAGAAATAGTATCCTTTCCACTTATGGTTGTAGTCTATTATAGATTACACGTGAAAATACTTTATATGTTATGTTCAATAGCATTATTCCCCTGTGCACTGTAGGTAATTGTTACAAGATAGAGGGTCTCCTTTTTTGTGTGGGACACATTTCCGTCTCCAGATTTCCATTGTAATTTGATGATCTTTTTGGATAGTATCCTCTCCGCCTTGTTTAATAAGTTCCGCAGATGGCTGTCATACCCTGATGCCTTATTATTTTTTAATGCTCGCACCGCTCCACTGTGGTCGGAATTCTAAAAAAGCTGGACAAAAGTATAAAAAGGTTTGCATCATCACAAAATTTTCGATTTTTATGTTTCCGAGGTCGCTGAAACCGAATTTGAAGTCAAAAATATCAAACTCAAGACGGCTGACGAAAGATGACCCACTGATAAGCTGATTTTTTTAATATAATAGAAACTTCGAGTGTATCTGGTTTTGAGGTTCCATAAAACGTATGTAAGGTCGGAATTTGAGGTTTATAAGGTGTTTTATCAAAATGACTGTACAAAGTGTGATATAAGGCGTGTATTTAGAATTATCCTTATTTTGAACGATACAGTCGCGCTATATACTATAAAATGGTATTCTAATGCCCAATGCCCAATTTATATCCGATGTGCAAAAGACATTCGAAACTTCGGATCCATGCATGCAATGTGGATAAGCCGTATTTCAAACTACTTGTATCGATTTTTCATTCTTGCATTTCGACAATGTTATTGAACTGTTTTGACGTGGCTTTGCACAAGTGACAACGCATTGCAGATTTCGTCTCTGTCACTGCATTCCCTACTTTTCCATCTATCATCGTGAAATGCATTTCATACGAAACTACAACTTCTTCCCCTTCTATAATGGATTTGTAAGGAACCAAAGTGTCCATTTGGCTTGAAATGCAACGCTCTTCCTTACGAGTAGATTCTAAAGTCTCATGCAAAAATTGTAGTTTAATCGGGCAACAAAAACGAGCTGACGAAGGACGAGGATTTTTCCAGACTACAATTTCTGTCTTTTTCTTATAATCTGTGCCAACAATTTGCAAAGGAGCAAGAGAAGTGAGAAAAATATAGGAATCTGAACTTTTGATGTCACTGAACTTCTGTTTATATTGACTTTGCCCCGAACTGCCATCACAACTCCATTTTATAATGCAGCGAAGAGTAGAAGTAATTTGTGGGTGCAATGTATCAACTACTTCCTGTTGCACTTGCAAAATTCTTTGGCAAGTGTTATCAAGTACAGGCTGTAGTTTCACTTCTGCCCTCGTTTCTGTAACCGAAATGAATCCCGGATAACAACGCTTTTTCGCTTCTAAAAGTTTTTCGTACGACGGGTATGCAAAATTTTTTTTTTCTTTCAACGAGTTTCTAAGATAAATGTACTATTGCTTACTCAACTGTAAATTGACGAAGTCTATTAGTGCCTCATCTGGTGACATTTCTGTCGGGCGTGGTATACTACTGCTTAAAAGGTAAGTCAGCCGCAATTTGGCAGCACGCGATGTACTTACATCTTTAAGAACATTGGCCGCGTCAACGAATCCGGAAGTACGAACACTCATTTGAGCTGCATAAGTCAATTCCGGTGTATTGAGCGATAAACGAACTTCCTCCGTTCTTCGTATTTTCGTTCGATCGCAAGCTTGATCAAAATCGGTGATTGGTCGACCCATTTTTTTTGTGTCCAGATGATGTACTTCCAGGACAAGACTGAATTTTTTTTTTATTAACTCTAAGTGGATTGTTACAATTACTTACCTTCAAAGTGACAGTAGTAAGTGACATTTCTCATTTTTTCTTAAGAATGGAGTAACTTTACGGTACGAATCCTTCCAGCTCGATTTCATGTTAGATAACACCTTTTGTAAATCGCTTTTCTTATTTTTATCTATTTCAAAATTTGGCTCTTTTTTGTCAAAATGTTGTTCTATAAGGTTGATTTGCATTTGCAATTGTTTGTGAAATTTTCCTTTCAAAATTTCGAAAATTTCGTTTTTTGTGCACATAATTTCTCTGGTACCTGATCCTATTAAAAATGATAAATCATAAATCTAAAAATCGTGGGTCAAAACGCTAACTATTTCATTACTACTCAAGCTAAGCCCCTATACTATAGTAAATCGGACGTACACGGAGGCAGACGAAATGACTCAGAGCCTATGTCTGCGAAAATCCGACGGTTTTCTTTTTTAATATTTAAACTTGACACTACTCTACTAATTTTGCAACTTCATACAGGGCGGGATCTCTTAGGATCACAACTATTTTCATAATTTACGATTGATGTGATAAGAAATTAATAAAAATTACAGGGGGTTTTTGTTTCCACGTTAAAAACATGCAACTATTGAAAAATAAGTTGGTTGATGAGTAATTATATTCAACATACCTCCAGGAACATCCTCTATATTTCACACACCGATTTGTACTTTCGTAAAAATTTGCGCGCACTTTTAATACAGTGTTCTTTTAGCGGTCTGTGGCAAATGACATAAACTACTGTAACATGGCATACTTTCGATTGCAAGTGTAGTCGATACATGTGAGCCATCTCTTTGCCCTTTTCTAAAACTACGCAGTGACTCCCCCTGTAGGTTATTGCCTAGTATGAACTTATTCCGACGTCTTTGAAATTTATACTTTTGTCCAGCTTTTTTGGAATTCCGACCACTGTGCGCTCGGCGTATTTCTTCTATGGTAGGGCTGCTGTGCTGTCATTCTCATCGTCCCCGTCCGAGTTCTGTACATTTGGGGTTCATTAACAGTTCGAAATGCTCTGCCCATCTAGCCAATACTTCGTCCTAATTACTTAGAATATCCCCAGTTTTATCCTTGCACACTGTCACTCTACGCTTTAATTCTTTGCGCTGTTGATTTACCTTGTTGTAGAAATTTCTTTATAGGCACACTGATTCTTCTATTTGTCTCATTTATTTTTCCCAATACTGCTTTCTTTCGCCTTGTGTACTCTCTTCTCAGTTCGCCTGTTTTCTCTCCTACTTCTCTTCAGAATTTCTTGTTCTGTACATTCTTAGCATCACTTGCTATGCTCGGTTTTTCTCCATTGTCGCCTGGGCGCATTCTTCATCAAACTCTACTCTTCGTCCTTGTTACACGAAACTTAGAACTTCTTCTGCTGTTCCTTTTATTGTTTTTTTATGTCATTCCGTTGATCGTTCAAGTCAGCGTGTGTGTTTTGACCGATTTCATTTATTCTTAAGCTCAGCCGGTTCTCATATTCAGCTTTAATTTGCTCTTCCCTCAATCCTGCCACGTTTTTACTATCATGGAAGGAACTAACCATATTTTATCAATACTAAGATGCTGTCATTTGTTTAGTAGTCATTTGAAAAAAATAAAGGCATTCCAAAACATCATGATTGGATTTTTTTAATAAATTCTGCGAATACTGTCGCTTACACATCAATCTGTTGCGAATATTAACACACACAACTAACTAATAGCTCCTTTAATCCCTCATGGGACATAGGGCGGAAACACTTGCCCTCCAGCGGACTCTGTTTTGCGCGACAGCTCTCAGCTCTGACCAGGATCTCCCGGTTGTTGCGGCCTCTGATAATAGGGTTCTCCTCCACGTTGTTCTAGGTCTTCCGACTCGATTATTGTCTTCGCGTCGCAAGGTGTGGCCAATCCAATTCCATTTCCTTCGCCTGATTTGGTCGTCTATCCTTTCTTGGCCGGCACGGCGCCATAGTTCTTCATTTGAAATACTATCTTGCCAGCGGATTTTTAGGATACGACGTAGGCATCTGTTGATGAAAACTTGTAGGCGCCCTGTGATGAATTGGGTGACTTTCCATGTTTCGCAACCGTACAAAAGAACTGCCTTAACGTTGGAGTTGAACAGCCGCAATTTGGTGTTAATTGAGATCTCTGTTGATCTCCATATGTGAAACAGGCATGCATATGCGCTTCTTGCTTTATTTATTCTGGAACTGACATCTTCTTCTGTACCGCCGTTTTCGGTAATAATACTACCGAGGTAACAGAATTTGTCTACCAGTTCCACGTCACGGTTATTTAGCGCTGTCCGTTCAAGGGTGTTTGCATTTATCCGCATTTCTTTTGTTTTAGTCGGATTTAACCTTAAGCCCGCCGAGCTACTTTCTGTTGCCAATTTGTTTAACATGTATTTGTTAAACAGATATCATCCGCGTAGTCGAGATCCTTAAGGCGGTCTAGCAATCCCCATTGTATGCCACCTGTTCTTCTATCTAGAACACACACAATAGAAAGCAGTTATAACGCTTTAGGTGTATTCCTTTATTTTTCCTAAAACATTTTACTAGCTTATAGCAAAAAACCAATTAATCGTCTTTTAAAGAATATTTACTGTTCACTTTTCAATACTTAATATCGATTCCGTTTAAAATCTCCGAACCAAAAATGTAGATAAGGGTATACATTTCATCTGATTGCTCATGATTAAGTAATGGGGTTAAATGGAAAACCCTTATCTGCAGTTTAGACCATAAATTTTCCACCGGATCAATGTCAAGTTTTGAACAATAATAATACACAGCTTCGAATAAACAAACGAACACCCTTTGGAGTATAGTTAAAAATAACTTGAACGAGTACATACAAATACAATATAAATATAGTTTTTAACATGATAATGTAATATTATTTCGAATACTTTTAAGCAATATTAATAAAGGTTAAATTCAACGGAAGATATGCCTTTAGGGACGTCAAAATGAATTGTTTTTTAGGGATAAAGATATATTTGATTCTTTTGAAATTTTGTTTATTGATTAAGTTTAACAAGTTTAGGTCTCGAAGTAAGATTACGGAAATTGAAAATAACTCGTTTAAGTGACAAAGGAAAACTTGATACCTATATCACTACAAATCGATTGTGATAGTCCAGGCAACGAAGGACAAATAGAGAAAAAAACATATGTAGAAGCCAATGTTGGCACGGTTGTAGGGGAAGGTAACGGTTTAGCCGCTAGGGCGTTTTGAAATTTTTTTTTAAGTGAAAACTTCTTTAGGCGCGTTGAGTGATTTTTTGTAGGGGGAAAACACCGACATGCTAATCTTGCAACTTGATTTTGACGCACATTCATATAACCGATCAGCTTCAAATTTTGCTTCGCGTGACAATGCAATGTGACCATTTTGTAAAAAAATCAAAATGACGGTTCCAAGATCACGGCCGATTTTTGCGATTGTGTTCCCCGACCCCCAAATGGGTATCACAGGTAGAATGCAACTTACTATGTGGCGTCATTCCAAATTCAAAATGGCGGAAGACATAGACTAAAAAGTAGATAATAAAAATATATAGTCTAAAAAAACTGAAAAATTCGGTTTTGTTTTAAAATGAACTAAAAAGTAAAAAAAAAAACAGGCAGTCATTGGGCACTGCCGACAGAGGTTTGAAAGCTACTGTAATTTTATAGTTTTAAGTTTTCACTTCTGGCGGCAGTCCCCATGACTCCCTATGTTTTTTTTAGAGTTTTACATATCACCCTGTATTTTTGTAACCCTATGACCTAATGAAGTATAAGTGTACGCAGAATAATCCCACCTATCTAAAACTTTAGAAATTAAGGACTCATTGCTCTGGAAGTTGATAGGGTAGATATCAACTTCCAGAGCAATGAGTCATCAATTTTAGGTTTTTTTAACTAAAATTTCAACTAAAACCACATTTTTCTCCATAAAATACCTAGTTAACTAATTTTTTTTTTGCAAAATTCGAAAGCTTGGACAATTTCCTATGAATAATGTCTGGACATTTTTTATCCTACGGCTTTTATTTTTGGAGCTATAAGCAATTTTAATGCTAAAATTGGCTCTATTTCGTACTTTTTTAGTACTTTTTCACCTAAGCTTTGCCAAAAAGTACCAAATAAGCACCAAATAAGGCCAATTTTAACATTAAACTTGCTAATAACTTCAAAAGTAAAGGCCGTAGCATAAAAATTGTCCAATTATTGATAGGAAGTTGTCCAAGCTTTCCAATTTTGCAAAAACAAATTAGTTAGCTAAGGTATTTTATGGAGAAAAGGTGGTTTTAGTTGAAATTTTAGTTAAAAAAACCAAAATTTTGACTTTGATGACTCATTGCTCTGGAAGTTGATAGGTTAGAACCTTGATTTCTACAGTTTTAGATAGGTGGGAGTATTCTGCTAAAATACAAATACATTACAAAAATACAGGGTGATATGTAAAACTCTAAAAAAAACTTCAAAATGCCCTAGCGGCTAAACCGTTACGATTTCCCCCCCCCCCCTCTCATACGATTTTTTTTGCCTATTCAAAACCTCCGTTTTTTTAACTTTATGCAATACACCCTGTATATCCAACTATCCGAATTTTTGTTTGTCCGAATTGCCCCAATCCCCAATTAATTCGAATAATCGGAGTTCTACTGTACTTTAATCGGCTGAGGTAAAACAGCACACAGTCTATTAATTATAACATCTCCAAGCAAAGTGATTCAGTATTTGCTTTTAAAAAATAAAGCACTCTCAAATCCTATCGACCAACTTTTATTTCCCAAGTTTCACGGGGACGAAGCCGCGGGTATATACAAGCCAATTATGTATACAGTAAACTTAGCGAATACACCCTTTAAAGCTAAAAATGATAATCTATTACACTTACATTCAGGAGATGAATCCATTTTGCAGAATTGAAATCGGACCAATAGATAACTTTTTATGGACGTCTCATTGACACGTTCACTTTCCCATGGAAGCTACCGCTCCAAGCATTTTGCAACACTGTCAGTTCTCTAACGGTTTTAAGAGGAAATGCGGGCTTCCGGACCACTTTATAAATCTTAAAACATAGGCTACCACTCTAACTTTATAGGGACAAAAAATCCCTATAAGAAAAACTTAATTTTTTGAGTTTAGGCCGTGTTTTTCTAGTTTTGAACCACTGTGTATTGTAAGGAATTTTATTACATTTTCAAGAATAATGCAAAAAACAAGAATTTAAAATAAAAATATACCTCAAAATTTTAAATACATTCTGGAGTCGTTATAGCATGAAAAAGTGTACTTCGTAGGAACACATTACTTAAATTGGAATAAATTCTGTTGCGTATCTTTTCCGTGCAGCCACAACATTCCTTAATGAAGTTATCATTTTCCTTTGAAGAGTTCAATGAATTGCATCCAGTTACCTGATATTGATCAATATCATTTTCCTCTGATTTACAGTTGCACTCATTGCAGAAATTGTAGAATATCTTTATAGAGACGACCCACAGCAGAAAATGGATTCAGATGGAGAATTCTCGCACTAATCTAAACAAAAAGTAGTATCCAAAATCGAAGAACGAAAGAGAATAGATTGGTTATAAAGTTTTTACGACACATTTTTTAGAAAACGAAACTATTGTTTTGACAAATATGTTATTCATCATTGTTTGAAAATAGGACTCACTAAGAATGAATTTTACATTCAAATAAAAGGAGGAGCGTGATATCCATATGCGAAAACATGGGCGAAAGTTGGGATCCTAGAGATTTTCGAAAATATTAGAAAAGAATTGCCAAGCCTTAAAATTTTCATGTCTTAAGGTGCGCTTACACGGGCAATTGTTTGAGCAATAATCGCCAGGCAACTGTAATGGAGCAATCTGGAGCAATTAGTGGAGGATTCTGGAGCAATTAAAATGAAATGCGGCAATTGTTCGGCAATATTGTTTCTAATTGCTCCATCATATATTCCCTATTGTTAAATGTTGTCGACACAAATTGTCGAATATCCAGTAGGTATGGAAATTTAAGTCAATTTTTCTTTTCTATCTCGCAATACAACTATCGGAAATTCTAAACAGATACATTAAACTTTTGTATGAATCCCCAGCAGTCAAAAAACGAAGGATTAAGGCAAGCTTCGTCGATGCAGAAATTGGTTCTCTCATATTGGTCTTCTGCTTCGTAATTAATGGGCCAACTTTATTCAAAAGAATTTCAAAATCACTTTGGGACATTCGAGTAAAGTTTTTAAATAAAATATCATCTAATTCACAACATAATGAAGATTGCTTTCCTCTTGCTAAAAAGTAGCACCCAAATACGTCTATTCCTTTTCTTCTTTTTTTGATTTTGACTTATGATAATAAAAGCGCTACAAGAAAAACGTCGTCCATAGGGAGCAATAGTTATTCAACTTAACTGCTCGTGTATGAAAATATTGCCTAGTTTCTTGGAGTTGATCCATATCGCCCAATACTGTTGTGGCAAAACAATTTTTCAAATTGATGTTTGTTGCCGTTGCTTGAATTGCTCCAGATTGGTCCATTACTGTTGCCCGGCGATTATTGCTCAAACAATTGCCCATGTAAGCGCACCTTTACACTATTTGATGTTTAAGTATTTTAAACATATTATCAATTGTGGGTAAAGGTAATTCTTGACTTTCGGTTAAAGGTATCCCTCGATGATGTTTAGGGCCCCAAGCATATTCGCAATTCTTTAGTTGAGTTCTTTCACGCACAAGTAGCTTACCTTTTGAACCACGATATGACATGGAGGTAGCACAAGTATATTCATTTACTTCCGCTTAAAAAATGGACTACTTTACATTTTAAAGCAGTTTTCATAACTAATTTGCATTTTAAATAAAAACTACAATAATAAAACCAAATGAAAACATGATAAAAAATTTCGGCTTGCATTTTATTGTATTTGATAATAAATTTCAACTATCAGAGCTGGGATACTTTATACACATTGTCTTGAAAGTTCTAATGTCAAGTTCAAAATTTTTAATATTTTTTTCTCCTGACTAATTTATTTCAATACGCAAATTTAAATTTTGTTATCATTTTACTACAAAAGCAACAATTTCACTTACTTTTAGGTTTAATACGAACAATGGCAGTTCTAGACATTGAAACTAAATCACATTTCTGGTTAACAGTATGTGCCCAAGACCAAGCAGTTGTGCCCTTACATTCGTGTGTACAGGTAAAGTTACAATCTTTTCTTGGATTTCTTTAAATCGTAAAGTTATTATTAACAATATACATTATTTGCAGGTGTTCATTCAAGTTCTGAACGAAAACGACAATGTACCGCTTACAGAGAATGCCGTTTATTATCCATCAATACCAGAAGGTAGTCCTGCAGGTGAACAAATTTTGCAAATAATTGCTGAGGACCGAGATATCGATCCACACAAACATATCACATATCACATCACATCAGGGAATCCAGAAGGCTTTTTCGCCATTAACAGTACAACCGGTAAGTGATTCTATATAAACAGCTAAGACCATCTATCCATAATTCACCGGATACCATCCAATAGAAGAGCATGTTCGTGCATTCAAATCATTCGTCTTGCATTTTAAAAGAGAAGGCGCTTCTTGGGGATGTGCCTACATTTAACTCTCTCCTGGACATTTCATATGAAAAATTCAGAAAACTAATTTCGTATATGCCTCTACGGCCAACATAAGTGTAGGGTTAGAAAATTTTTCACGTTAGGTACAGTTCTATATGTAGTTGCATGCTCGAAGTAGATAGTTCGTTTTCATTGACCTCGGACATTTTGCTTCACTGCAATATGTTCTGCGTCGAATCAATTTGTTTCTGAACGTGAAGACTGATGGTGCATGTTTCCTACCGCAGAGCACATTGGCAACTCGTTTGACATAATCAGAAAATTGCTTAGTAGAGGGTTATAATTGAATAGTTAAATAACTATTAGAATTAAATGAAGTATTTCAATTGTATTGGAGTCCTTCGCAAATATTTGCAAATAAGAACGAAAGGATTAAATTCAACCTGAAATTAATTAACTCGAAAATAAACAAACCCGGAAACTCTTTTCCCATACCAAGTTTTTCTTTATTTTATTGCTTATTTATTTTTATTTAAATGTGCCTTCAAAACAAATACATACTATATTGCATTTATGGAAAATTATTTGATTGCATTTGTTTTTGTTTATATGACGTTGCACTTTTGTAATATATTCGTATTAAAGGTGATTTTTTATGTAGTGGCTTTATTTTCAGTACCGGAGAATTTTAAATATTAAAATCGATTTTCGAACCTTAAATACGACCACATTATTTGGGTTTTTGCCAAATAAATCCATTCAAAATATAAATGGCGGTTCTAATTTGTTTTTGGAGGGAGAAGTCAGAAGTAGTATGAAATATTATTAAATTCGAACTCTAACTTTATGAACTTTTGTTATGATGTGTAGGTAATTAAATATTATTTATTCGTAGAACGTAGACTATATGCCTTTTGAGAGTAGCGGCTCCTAACTCTAAAATTTATTTTACGAAAAGGAACTTAACTTTATTCGTCGCTATTAAATTTAGCCCTATCCCACTAATTTTAAAAATAACTTTTTTATATAAATAATCTGCAATCTCGGAAATAAATTTGTTACATATTGATAATGCCGCTAATGAATTCAACCGGCACTGGCCCATGGTGCTGGATTTGTATGTTTTAAAATCGTTTAAAGTGCTGAATAGCTGTTCAGATTCGGCGGTTGAAACTGATCTGGTTGGCCGATTCGCACTATACGGAACGTCAACGTCACGTCAAGGAACGGCAACGGCACGTAAAAATATTCTTCAATGAGTTTACACGCGTTCACATATATAGGCAACGTCACGGATCGTCAACGTAACGGCACGTCAAGATTAGTTTGAAACTATATTTGGGCGTGACGTGCCTTGACGTGACTGATATATTCTGTTGAATGTGAACGTAGTTACGGCAGCATTTCGAATTTTTCAAGTATTTATCTGTTTTTCTTCAAACTAATTTTAGTTGAGTCAATGACGGTTTTTATTTCTTAGTCCTCTCCTCAGGGACAACTCCAATTTTGATGATTTTTTTTAAATGTTTGTTTTTATATATTATTTGAAATCAGAAACATTTCAATGTGCGCAATTAATTTTTTATATTGTTTAAACAATATATATACCACAATTTATACATAAATTAATTTTTTTACGATATTTATAACCTTTTAAATAGTGAAGAGTTAAAAAATGTTGACAGGTTTTGGATAGACGCACAAAAAATTGTATATTTCCTATGGATAATGTCTCCAAAAGCTTTCTAAGATATGTGGAAGTATTCTGCTTACACTGATATCTTATTCATGAAAATTTGTTATTGCGTTACAAAAACACAGGGTGAAGTGTAAAACTCTAATAAAAACATTTCAAAACGCCCTAGGGGCTAAACAGTTATCGTAACCCATGGGGAAGGGGTTTTGTTCGTCTATCCAAAATCTATCAATATTTTTTAACGCTTTACTATTTTAAAGTTAATAAATATCGTTTTTTTTTAAAAGGATATAAAATTGATATTTCGACATTCTGAATTATTTATAAAAATTTATTTCATCGTCATCCAATTCCTTATGCAGCGTGTGGTATTCTACTTCTTGTTTTCTTTTTGTAAATATCTTTTGTACCCATTTTTTTCTTTTTTGTTGCTAAACTTAAATTTCCTTCTTCCTCAATCATTGCTAACTTTTTATTATTAAATTTTGGCATTCCAAATAACAATTTAAATTAGCAATACGGAATACGACAATACTCTATCTAATTTTTTTAGACTGAAAGGCAAAATTCACGTAACGTTGACGTTTAAGTGCGAATCGACAGCAAAATTTACGTGCCGTTGCCTTTCCGTGACGTTGACATTCCGTATAGTGCGAATCGACCTATACTATGCTAGGGCTATAATCTACAAGTCCTATAATCGGCCGCCTCGTGTACTCACTTATCACTCATTTATCTGTGCTGGCATCTAGAAAACCGCCTTAACCTGACTGGGCAAGGTGGAAAACTGAGCCATCCAAATCATCGGAGATGCCAGCTTTTGCATCACCACTGGCTTTTTGAGCCCCCCGCAGGAATATAGCAGACTTGTCAAATTTGTTTATGACTACTACCATAGTGACGGTTCCACTGAAATTATCGACCTCCTGCCTGCACGGCACAAGACTAGGGTTTCTCAAAACCCGGTCTTTTCTGTATTCGCTGAATCCGAATCCTTAAAACTGAGAACCGCCGATTCCGGTTCCGATTTCAAGTAAAAGCTCACAATTTTAAATTTCAAAAAATATATATTGTATTAATAGTCCCATAAATAGGTCGAAAAAAGGCCTTCGCGAAAATACCGCATGCGATTTTTTTACCAAATGACTTTATATGTTAATTTTTATGAGCTTAAATTCAAAATGCTAAACTTATAGTGAAGGGAAACCCGTTTAATTTTATATCTCAGAAACTACATATGCATTGTATGGCAAAAATTGATATAATATTTTTTGTAGATAAATAAGTGATTTAACTTTCTTGTTGAGAGTTTTTTTGTAAAGTCTATATGTACGAAGATATAGAGCTTCAAACTTCATATATCACTCTCTTTGCACTATATTTCGTTAATAATTAATTCTACATGGAAAAAACATGGAAGGGGAACACCCTGTTTAGTTCTACTTTTGCCAATAAACATATAAAAAAAACATTAAAAAATGTACTAATTACTTTTGCTTATTTTAGAATATGTACTTTAATTTAAAAGGTATTATTATTTATAGGCACTTGTATGTCATTTTTTTTTAAACCAATTTTTGAATTTGAAAAATTAAACTGAAACTAAAACAATCGAGAATCCTCAAATGTCAATACAATTTTCTTCACCATGACATAAAATCCAAACACCCAGAACCAACCAAGATTTATTTTTTTTCAAGTTTTGAAATTTTGAGTCAAGTTGTTACTTTTAATTACCAAAGTTTTTAAAAGATGGAACAACCAATTTTATTTTTTGTTATAATCAAGAATATTTATTTTAATATCGAGCAATCGGGGAATCGGGATTCGGTGAATTTCAGAAACGGATCCCGATTCCGAATCCCAGGGGAAAGATTCGCCGAATCTGATTCCGAGTTATTCGGTATGAGAAACTCTACACAAGACTGGCTCGCTGGGCTCATCTTCACATCCTGCAATCCCCCTTAGTTCGTTTATAAACAGAACAATTTGGCTGTGGAACATTTCCCGTTTTTAAACGTAAGGTTCAGGATGGAACCGTCGCTTTTACAGTTTTACTTATTCCGCGTACACTGGTACCTTACTTAAGAAAATAGGATATACCGTTACAAAAATACAGGTTGATATGGAAAACTCGAGCAAAAAATTTCAACGGGATAATCCATTACGACTCGTTTTTTCAACTTAGTTTATGTAAAATCCGTTGATCTATTGTGAATTAAGGTTGAGCTGTTGTTTGATTAATTACTTAATAGTTAGTTAATATGTACCTATACGTGGTAAACATTTTTCCGTTTTTATTTAAAAAAATAGAGCTTAAAAGTAAACCTATTTTTACTGTCGATAATTTAATCATTGAATGCATGGTCGAAATGCAAGCTCTGGGATAGTGGTCGGGCTCCGTCATCTATAGGTTACCGAGGTCGGCGAGGTAGAATTGGACTTGTTCTATGATAACTTCAATTACTTACAACTTGAAATATTAATACGCTTGAATAATCATCATCAGTGTTACTATGTGGCATTCATTTATTATATCAACATGCACTGTTTGTTATCCGTGTGAAATTCGTAAATAAACACAAACCAGACATATTGGTTCACTTTTCTTTTCTTTTTGTATTAAATATATTACAGAATTTAAAAAGTAATCATTCAATATATTTACAGGTATTATTACAACCACAGCTAGAAAATTAGATCGAGAAAATTTGGCTGAACACATTCTGGAGGTATTATTCAAATCTGACTGGATTCCAAATTGAAATTCTAATTTGTTTATTAATTCAGGTCACAGTTGCTGATAATGGAATACCTCAACTATCGTCTACAACGAGAATTGTTATTTCAGTAGAGGATATAAATGACCATAGTCCAGAATTTGAAATGCGTTTTTATAAAGTACAAATTCCAGCCACCGCTAAAGTAGATCAAGCAATTTTTCAGGTAATGAACTAATTATTATATTTATGTACATAAGTATGTATGACTAAACAAAATTCATTTAAGCCATCTTATTATTTGTAAATATTAGTCTACGTTTGTCTTAAAAGTTTGTTTCTAACATTTGAATGTCTATTGATTCTGACAACAAAAAATTTAATGTTTTGACTGCTTTTTTTTCTTCGCCCTTCAAAAACACCTTCATAAAGTCCTATAATTATGTTTCTTTGTATTATAAGTATTCTGAATAAAAATATCAATCATTTCATGCAAAATTGAAATATCTGACGAAAAAGACAAAATTTCGATTAGAGCTAAAACATTTTGTTACGATTGCACAAAAATGCAAATGTAGGTATAATCGCCTTCAGATTGAAAGCATCTAAACTTTGCTATAACAGCATGATAAAATTCATAACTAGAGACATCTTTCGATTAAATGAAATAAGTGTCTGAACAACGAAGCAGAATTTGTGCTTTTGTGTTTTTGCTTTGTACATATGTGTATTTGTTGTCCCCTAATGTGTTACAAATAAATATTATACTATATCTTCCCAAGGGGGAATGTTTATTGCAGCCAATAGTCAGTAGTAGCATATACATAGGTCCAATGTAACTTCCTAGATATCGCATAAAGACGACTGACAAAAATTGATTAATAGGGTGGAGCAAAAAAAGTTTTTTTTTTAATTTCGATTAGTATAGTGCGGAAAAGTTGCTACACGATGTGAGTATAAAAACAAAAAGTGTAAAATTATATGAAAATCAAATTAAGTCTTGAGGTGTCTCAACGCTCTCGAAAGATGGAAGAAATGTATGATATAGGAAAATTATTATTTTTGAATTTCGATTAGTAATAGTGTGGAAATGTTGCTACATAATGTAAGCATAAAAAGTGTAAAATTATATGAAAATCAAGTTATATCTTGCGGTGCCCAAAAATTTTCAAAATTTGAGAAAAAGTCATACATTCTTCCATCTTTCGAGAGGGTTGGGGCACCTCAAGACTTAATTTGATTTTCATATAATTTTATACTTTTTGTTTTTATACTCACATCATGTAGCAACTTTTCCGCACTATACTAATCGAAATTAAAAAAAAACATTTTTTTGCTCCACTCGATTGATTAAGCTTACAGCAAATAATGTTTTAAAACCATTACAGAATCGTGTAATTTTAATTAGGTCAGTTTCTATTATGAAGCAGTAAGGTGGTAATAAATAATAATGAATACATACGGATTTGCTAGTAAAAAGATTCAGGGACCATTGTATACAACTGTAATAGTGAGAAGAAAAAGTTTATACTCCAGTACTTCTTCTTAAATGGGTCTTTGTAGGACCCGAGCTTCTTAAAGCCCCTTTCTTCTAGTCGTCTCTAGGTCTTGCTAACTCTCTCCAATTTGTTATAGGCAGTATATTCCAGCACCGCTGAAATTGTACTCCATTTATTTTGCAGATCAGACAAAAATTTCGTTTACTACTGGATAAAAAATATATGACAGATTCAATGAACTCTCTCTATTATAGTCCAGTCAATCGGTGTAAAAAACTGCTGTTTTCGTAACATGTGGAAGTTTTTTCTAAGCGGTTTTAGGATGCTGAATCCGAATTTCAAGTTTGCTGCCTTGTAGGAGGTCTTCTTCCCATTCAAAACCGCAAAAGGCCTTAACATTTTCCCACTTTTTTCAGATTTTTTTTTCGAAGATGACCGCTACATACAAAATTAAAGATGACAAAATTTCCTTCAAAATGCATTAATCAATTTTGATTTTCTGACTAGCGGTTTCGCCGCTAAAGGCGCTGAAAAACGTTGACTTTTTGACCCATCTGCGAAAAAGTAAAAAAAGCGCCCACCCCACCCCCTACAACTTAAAAAATATACACGTTATCAACAAAAACCCTCATACTATGTGGAAGTTCATTAAATTTCCTACAAGACACGTCTTTAACATTCAATTTTCTCATAATGGGGGAGGGAGCCAACGAAAATTACGAAAAATGTCTTCTGCGCCCAAATGAACTCTTTTAGTCCAGTCAAAATAGATATTTGACTGCGAAATAATTCGAAATATGCTGAAAATTGGTTCAGCCCTTAAAAACATCATTAGCTGCGTTCCAAAATTCGAGCAAAGTTCTCGCAAGAATTGTCCTACTCGCTCCTACTTCTCAACAAAGGCAAGAGTAGAGAGAGAAGCCAACTGCTTGCGAGAACTTTGCTTGAATTTTGGAACGCAGCTATTATAAATAAAATGTCGAATCCGCACAACGATCGGTCGGTGCCAAATATTTTTATCCAAGGTCAAAATCTCATTTTTTTCAAATATTTCTTAAACGGTAAGTCTTAACATAAAATAGTGTTTACGAAGTTTGTAGATTATGCGACTATCTACAAAAAAACTAACATTTTCCCGTAGGAATTGCAATTCATGAGATATCGCCGTTTTAAAGATTTAAAGTACTCATATGCACTAATTCGCGACTTCTATAGGTCATCAGATGTTCAATAAATCCTTTGCTGGACTACGTGACTCAGGTAATTCCAGTAATAGTATTTCGCACTCGGCGGTCCAATGAACTCTTTTACAATTGTTTTTTGTTTTCCGTTTTTACGTTTTTAAGATAACCGAACTAAATGCGTCTTTCGAAATTTCAAAATTAATTTGTTTAATGCAAAAATAAGTCCGTATGAGAAAATGAAAAATTAAGAGAACCACTGTAACGAACTTGATTAACTCGCTAATCATCATATTTTGATGATTTAGGCTTAATGTTAATCATCAAGAAATTTGGTATTAACTAACAACTCAGGGCGACACACAGGCCAGTTAACGATGATTAGCGTAAATTCTTAGCTTAAGAGCACTGTCTATCTATTATGTGCTCAAATTCTCTCAAATAATTTGTTCATTAATAAAACAACACATTTGAAAAAACTTTTGCACTGATTAGCTTAACCAAACTAGCAAAAGGCATATCCCACGGATGAGTTGTCAATCAAGGTATTCGGCTCACGCACTTAGTCGCACCCACTCACTCACTACGCATGGCATTGCAAATTGTTAGTAACAGATTACCTTCCCCAAAAAGAAACAAAGACGTTCATGGTTAATGTTATAAAAAAATAAGATAACCGACCTACAACGAAATACGATACGCCGCCACTTCACATTCGCACACATTGTTGTCAAGACGTTTTAGTTGCAGCGCTACAATGGATAATTTCGATGCAGAAAAGTTTATTACCGAAATTCAAAATAGACTATCTATTTGGGATACTGATACTGTGCCCGCAGGTGGTGTGGCGATTCTGGTGTCTATATATGGTGTCTCGTTTTGGTAGCTCAAAGACACCACGATTGCGCGACTGAAATACGGCTCTCAGAGTTATCCATCCATCCATATATATCTTGGTCGCCCTTCTTTTTCCTGATGGTTTACCATTAAAAATCCTGGATAGCGTTCTTTTTTCGGAAGCCCGTTCAACGTGCCCAAGCCATCGTAGTTTGCCTAGTTTTTTTTGTAATTATATTTGTTTCACTCCTCCAACCCCTTCCTTCGTACTAATGTGTCTTTTTTTTTGTACCACAGAACTTGGCGTTTTATATATTCTCATCTCGCCCCACCAGCTCGAAAGCTCTTTTAATCGCGAGTATTTTCTTATTTTTCTACGATCAATAGAGCCGTAGATATTTGAAAAATGTTACGATTCACTCAAAATGCATCAAAAATGTACTTTTATGCACTTTTCTCGCTATGTTCGCATTTGATTTTTCCAAACTTTCCGGTTTTCGACTCAGGTGCATGTATGAAGCAATTTTTTTTGAAGTTCCGGTTACATCACTTTTAAATTACAATTGCTCTCTACTATAAGATTTCTATGTTCCTTAGAGTTGGGGATTTGTATTTGTATATTGTATATTGTATTTGTATATTCGTTTTCCTATTTTGTATGGCAAATTTTGTTCCTAAATACATATATGCAGTGATAAATTCATTTCCATGCTCGTCAAGATTGATGTTTTGTCCTAATCGTTCTTTTTTTAGATACAATCAATCAATTGTCATAGTCCTGATTCTTGATGGAATTTTATTGAATTGCAATCTCCTATTCTCACTTGTGTTTTTATTCCTCTATTCTTTTCTATCAGCTTGGAAAACCATTCCGCTCACACTTCTACACTACACAGCTTTGCTGCAGTTTACAAACAGACAATATTCATCAATGATTTCTTCGTTGGCAGTTTTCACGTATTTCACTTATCGTAAATATCTGGTCTGACGATCTATACTTTTTAAATCCTGCTTAGTAAAATCCTACCTTATTTGCCTTGAGTTTTTTCTGGGCCAGCAAGGAATGCGGGCGTATGCTGCTCATTCCTTAGATTAAACTGAAAAAATATAAAAAACCATCAGTAAAAAAAACAGAAAAATAGTGAAAAAATTAAATAAAGTGAAAAAAATAAAATTACTGCATGTGCACGCTAAGGCTTTTATTCCTATATGAATTTTATGCAATTTTGCAGGCGCAAGCATAGCGACGTAACCAAAAGCAGGTCCTAAAAAAGCATGCGCGACGTATAAAATGATTCTACATGACACGATCTTTGAGAATGATTGTGTGGTCTTTCAAATGAAAATTGATTTTTTTTCTAAATTTTTTCTTTCGGTTTTCTTGTTTAATAATAATGCAAACTGCTGCTGCTAATAATAATCGCAATCTTTTTTCAAATAAAGTTTTGTCGCTGTCTGGTTACGATTGGAATTGAATGAAAAATTTTCTAAAAATTCCCGACACTGAAAAAAAGCTTGCGCGTGATTTCCGTAGTCATAAAAAAGCATGGGCTTAAAAAAGGAAGCGCGGGGCAAGACTATTTCGTGTGGACGGGTCATAACGGACGCGTACGTAAATAATCGTTGCGTCCTACAAATTCAAAATTTGGACCAGCAGTTGTCGCAACCAATATCTGGCGAAGAAATTTTCCCAGTCTTAAGAGGCATAACATTCTGACGATGAAAAATTTTATTGACGGCTGCGGCGAGTGTTTTGCCGAGAAAAATCCTTGAAAAAATGTGGCTAAAGTCACGTTACAACATTTTTTGTTTAGATTTTTGTAACATTTGTGGGCGGCACGCGAAGTATTTTATTGTGAAGAACAAACTCTTAAATTTTAAACGGTCCATTTTCGCACTAAGTCAAACCCATATATCACCTGATGCTAGCTTAGATCATTGCTAAGTGTCGAGGTACACTTTAGTCCACAAACTCTCCGTCCATAGGAACATTGCCTAACATCCTCTAACATCTATGAAAGCAATGTAAAGGGTGGATCGTAATTCACTAGACTGCTCCACTATGATTCCCAAGGTGTTAATATGATATATGCAGGAGTGAGTCTTGCTAAATCCAGCCTACTGCTCGGTATGCTGCCTCTCTTATCCTAGCTGATAACAGCTGTTTTTCCTGTTTTTTGAGTTTTCTCTAATTTTACAAGTAATAAATATGTAGTTTTTTTTATATAATATCATTTTATTATACATTTTCACTTCTTGTAATAGTATTTCAAAAACACAAGCGCCTGAAGTGATTTGTCTGAAAGACACGAAGTTATTTTGGTGCATACCGAAAATACACCGTTAAACATTGGTCGATGTTGGTTTGAAACAAAGAATTGCATTATATAATTTTCGCAGGTTTTCTGTGGGTTGACCAGTATATTAGAAAAGTGTAAATTCCGATTTGAACCTCTTGAAATCTGAGCCTCTGAATTGTACTGAATTGAAGCACCATGTCCAATTCATCTTGTAACGAAACATTTTCTTTTGATCAGTATGCGGCCACTGTTGAAGTAAATCGTCTACTCTTACATCGATGACACCAAAGAGATGACAGGCTAGATGGCCTGCAAAAGCTAGTGTAGATTTTAATGGAGTGACTGTGGGATCCTTGAGGCTTCCCGAGTAAAAATAAATGATGGCCTTAGAACGGGCAAATACCGACTGTGATTGAAACATAGTCCTCGGCCATCTGGCGGTTAACAGAAGGCTCGTTGCAGGACAGTACGGCCGAACAGGGGCCGACTGACGTTGATACAACGGCCTTACAGTTCCAATAACGGCCATACGACGGTAGTACGGGTATACGACGGTGGTACAGTGGCAGCAACGTGGATATTCGCCCTCCTATAAGAAAATATATTTCACTGCAATTAAATGTTTGATTTTTTTTCGGTTGTGTTTTTTTTCAAGCCGTTAAATAACGAAATTTCCCACTAAAATATAAGTCAACACGCACCACACATTTCACTTACAACAAACCGACGACTGGCGAGCTCATGAACATGTTCGTTCAAAAGTTCGCTGAGAATGTCCATTAAATTCGTCCGCCCTCGCCATCGCCCTCTCTCACTCTCTTCACCCTTAACCAAATTCATTCGTTCGTTTTGCGTATTTGGTCGGTGTCCGGCTGTGTAAAAGAGCACTTTGTAAAAAAACAAAACAGTTTATATTAGTATTGGTTACATATAGAGTTTGTGAAGTCTCGAGGTTTTTATAGTCTCGGGTTCCGAGACGTCTCGAGCTAAATATCCCGGGAATGTCGAGACATTCGAGATATTGTAGATTTTCAAAGGGAATATAAAGAAAATCATTATTTGGAGCATACATTTTGTAATTAAACAATATTATTTTTCCTGGATAATTATTAAGCAAAAAAATTCAAGATTATAACTAGGTAAGGTTCGTAAACGAAATTGAAAAATAAAATAAAGTAGTCACTTTTGTTATGTTCGGAACTGTTTAAATAATTAATAAGTGATATAAGATGTTTGTTTCTACGGTCTACGATCTTGAGTTCAAGAGTGTTAAATAGTGTCTGACCCAAAGTGTCGTTCATACTCGGCAAATTTTTTAGCAGTATGTTGACTATCGCCTCTCCTGTTAAAAAATTGGCATCCTGTCTACTCAATGATTCCACCGCGATTTTTGTGTGTTTCAAAAACTTTGCTGCAATGTTTTCCTCTTTCCACTTGCTGCATAATTCCAAATCAATGAGCGCTTTTTTGATAGAATTTTTTAGCTTCAAAAAACGCTCGATCATGGTCAACATAGAGTTCCCTCTGGTTTTAACATCATAAAGTAGGGTTTCAGCTCTTGTATCATTTCCTTTTTTTTGGTTGAAAAATTCCAAAATTAAACTCATGTCTGTGTTTTGGTCTCTAGATTTCTTGTACCCTTTTGCGGCTAAACATTCCCGTATGAAATCACTGTTGGTAATGGCTCTTATAGTTAGTCCATCCTTGGCTGCAAGCGTGGCAACAATTTTACCCAAACATTTTCACGGCTGGATTTCAAAATTTAATTTTTGTTGAGGTCAACTTTGATTTTCTTTGGCGCTCAGATGTTTCCGTTTCAGTTGGTGATAGTACTGCTACTGGTTCATCAAAATGTATCTTATGAATGCGTTGTAAATGTCTCAAAATCCCAGTTGTATATGGATTTGATCCTTTGCATTGCGCATCATAGGAATCTTTATTTTTTTTGTAATATTTCCAGAGCTTTGAACTTGCTCCATCCATTTTTGAATCAAGCCTCAAGCCACGATACTTTTCTTTTAAAATACATACAGGTATCGAAAACAAACGACATACGCAGAGCCAGAAATAGGGCTACTACTGGCGTGATATATTTTGTTTGATGGGACAGGGAAGTTGACTACTGTGAAATCGTTTAGTTAACTACAATGAAATGTTGAGCGGGGTTGACTACATCGGGTTCTACTGTAACGAAGGACCTCTACATACGAATCGCGCGCGCGACATACATCATAGAGAAATGTAACTACTCGTCTCGATGTCTCGAATGTCTCGAGCTATATATTTCTCGACATCGAGACAAGCTAAAATCCCGGGATTTCCCGGGACGGGAATTCCCGGGACACA
Source organism: Thereva nobilitata (assembly GCA_963855945.1). NCBI lineage: Eukaryota > Metazoa > Arthropoda > Insecta > Diptera > Therevidae > Thereva > Thereva nobilitata. Next base: position 86,090,331 of record OY979696.1, read on the forward strand.
AACTCTATTTACATATTTCTTTTATTTTTATATTACGCCAAAATTTTGACAGTAAAAACAGTTAAGAAAAAATACAGGTGCGGTTCCTTACGCTTACGGTTCCGGTGCGGTTCCTTACGAAGTTCCTTACGCTTTTTCTTCAACTGCAAATGTAATTCCTTAAGCCGGCACCAGATATAGTAGCTTCAAAGATTTGAACACTTTTGATTGCTATACTTATGTGGCACGGGACTTTGAATACTTGTTCAAAGTTTGAATAAAGATTTGCACTTTGCAATGTCAATCGGCAAAATCTTCAAAGAAGTGTTGAGATCTTTGAAGCTATATATGGCGCCGGTTTCCCACTTCCCGGTAGTCGGCTTGTCGGTGCTTATAAGCAATTTAAATGCATGTTTTTAATTGGGCCATAAGACAATCGCGGCAGGTTGAGACTTGTCGGTGCCGGCTGTCGGAGCTGATGAATTTACTGGAATGAAAATTTAGTTTTTTCTTGCCGGTTACCTCCTTAGCATCAGACTGGAAATGGATACTGAAAGTTTAAGAATCTGTCGTTATGGTCTCTTAATTTTTTGAATTAATGATGACATTCCCCATGAACTCTTCCCTCCCGATTCAGAGGACGTTTACCCACTTTATTTGGTTTTATTGTACCAAGTACACAACCCAGCGCAATCAAATCATCATCGGATGAAGCCGACATCATGTAATAGTTCCAACATTACGAGCACAACTGATGAGTGATTTTCTGGTTGCACCGGATATGTTTTAGGTCGCCACTGTGTTTCCTAATTTCTACAAAGAAACACTGTATTTTGATTTTGTGAATTCATAAATTGTCTACTGGGAAATTGCCTACTGGGATCGATTCTCGCACGCATACACACAAATCATACCGCATTTTCTTACGCGACGATTTTTATGAATTCACTCTACCCGCAAGCCGCGTTAAGGAACTTCTTTTTTTAGCCAAAAAACAGCTGTTTTACTGTTACTGTTAAACAGTTTTGAAAAACCCTAGATACAACACCTTACTATTGCCTATTGTTTGCTGCGTTATATCAGGCCGAACACGTCTCTTGTAGCTACCGGTGTGATTGGGAGTATTCCCGTTTAAGTTGACGTAGTTTTTTAGGGTCGCTTGTAGAATTCACCATTCTATTTTTTGCCAGGTTGTGTCTGAGATCCAGTGTTCTTTGGATAAATGCTCACTTCCACCAATACTCCGTATACTTCCGTCAATATAGCGCCGCTCCATAAAACTAGTCCTTGATGTCATCGCCTGCGTCTTGACTTGGAGCGTAGAATTGGACTACCGTAGTACTTCTTAGTCGGATACGCAGGTACGCAGGCACGGTATTAATACTCTCAGAAACTGGTGACCAGGCTGGACCTGCTTTTCTTGGTGAGTACTACACCAATGCCAGTCCTACGGTGTTCGGTTTGGTTCCAGCGAAGGACTCACCGGTAATATAGCATTACAACATAATGTGGAGAAGAAGTATATGTGGTTGTACGTATGTTTGTGGTCATTTTTTTCCTGCACGAAATTGCGCGAAACAACAATGATATCGACTTCATTGAGATGCCGATCGAAGAATAGGATTTTTCATAACATTTGGTCAAGCCGTTTTTTTAACGAGAAGAATTAATTAAAAAATTAAATTTGGGGATCTCTCGAAAAATACACAGAGTGTTTTTAATTGACATGCTAATATTTTAAGAGGTGATTCCTGGATATATTTGGAGAAATGTTGGATAAGGTGTAAATGTATAAAATACGAAATAGTATTTGCAACACTGGTACCTAAGTTATTGATTTTATGTCTTTCCACAAACACAAATTCACCAAATTCGTTTTTGAGAAGGTTTCGGAGTGTTCTGTTGTAGCATTCCATTTTTTATCGTGTCGAAATACAAAAACAATGACCAATCAGAAAGAGTATCATACTCCTAGCATTTTCATTGTATGTTGTCAAGTTTCACTATTTTGGAGGAGCTTAGATTATATTGCTAATGGAATCACTGACTCTTATGATTTTATTGAATCTTTACAATATGTTATTTTTAGATTCACTATTTGTACTAAAAAGTAAAAATTCAGTCTATGGAATTTCTGTATCAACAAAAAATGGTTTGAATTGCCTTTTTGCTATATATTTCGTCTCATTAATGAGAAATTACCATCTTATAGAAGATATTACTTTCAAGTTATGTTATTTCATTTAATTTTAAATCCATTCCATATTAAATTAATTATATTTAAAAAATAATAATATTTATCCAAATATCAATTAAAATTGGTTAAAATCTCAACAGCAAAAGAACGCTAAATTGATGCATACGCAGGATCAAGACTTTGGTCTAGAAAATTCAGCCTGGGACACTTTTAAAGAGAATGAACTCAGCGGATACTTACCCGTATTTTGGGTAAATCGTTTTTATTCATTTCCATTCCTTTTAGATGTTGTTAAATACATTATATGTCTAATTTACATTATTATTTTCCTTTCTTTTGACGTTAACTTTTACGCCCATTGAAACTTAACAGCTTTGTCATTTTGTTAATAGCATGCAGGTTGCTTACGTCGCCTTTTTACCTTAGTTGTTTTCAAATAATGGTTTTTTAACAAATATTAAAACAAAAATCGATACATAATACTATTAATGAATATTCCTGGTAATCGGAATTAATATTAGATTAAAATAATCATTAACGTATTCCTCTAATATTTTTTTTAGCTTGTAAGAGTGCGTAGCTTTAGAATAGATTTTATTACAAAAATCTTGTAGCTATTTTGCTTTTTTTTCTTAATAAGTATAAATTCAGGTAAGTTTTGTAGTTTTTCAATTGGCTTTAAATGTTAAAAATTTTTATAATCAAAATTACAATAATTTTACATCATTACATTCAAGATCATTCTGAAATAAATAATATTCAAAGTAAGTGTGAAAAATGGATGAAAAATAGGGATATATAGATTCTAGAAATATGATAGAATTTACCAAGAAAACATAACTATAGATAGCTAGGATATACTGGAACAATTTTATTTAAAGAAACACACTTTTTCAACAGAATTTCTATTTCAGTGTAAATATTAATAGGCTAAATGAAATAAAGAAATGTAACACATTAGTCATTTAAAAACGCTGTTGACACCGTGTTGTACCAGCCATTTACAAACTGACGTATTGTTTTTTTTTGTGGAAGAGTCTAAGCTTAGGTGTCACCATTTATACTACCAGTCCGTCTTGTCATTTACTTCATGGTGAAAAGTCTAGTAGTAAGCTTGTCTCGAAGATAGAAAAAGGATATCATATGTTAAGGGTAGTCTGGAGGATGCATGAGTAAAAAGCAGTGAGACTTGCGTTTGAACTCTTGGATGCTGTATGAGTCCATTTTTTTAGCAGCCGGCTGAGCCACAACAGTCGGGGTTAGCAGGAGATAGCCTCGTCAGAGTGTTATGCCTCCTGAAACAAGAGAATCCCCCTAACCAGCCGACAAAGGTTGTGACGCAGACAGTACCAGACTACCAACAAAGATGTACAGCGTCCGCTAGGTGATGACTCGACCTAAGCGGAACAATGGTACCCTGTTATTGGGCCCTATTCTGTAATTTTTCATAAAATAATATTTTATGTTGTTATTTTATGATGATAAAATTTATTCTTCATAAAATAAAAATAAAATATTTTAAAAATTCGTATTCTGTCATGCTTTCATAAAATTATTTTATGAAGTCTTTTATGAACACATAACATAAAATATTTAGTACAATCCGCTATGGGTTCTATTACGTTTTGAACAGCTGATCGGTTGAAAATGAAAACAAATAAAATTATGAATGAAAACAAACAAAATCAAAGCGCACCTTGTTTCAGTATCTGACAAAAAAACATTTTCTTAATGCGTTGGGCATATTAATTTCTAATTGAACTCAAAACTCAATTAAAACTACTTTCACGCAAATGTCAATTGGCGCCTGTCATTTTCATAAAATGGGTTAAAATACCTGTAAAATGTACTGCTTAGATTATTTTATTTTATGTATGAAGCGCAGCAGGAAATATTTTATGTTATTATCCATAAAATAAAATAAAATTTGTCGGACAGAATAGGATTTTAGAGAATTATTTTATGTTATAGCATAATATAACATAAAATGATAAAATTTTACTGACAGAATAGGCCCCCACATTAACCGGTTAAGCCGGCGGGATACCTTATTGATTCAGATAATTATATGGTTATTTTCATTAGAGGTGAAGAATAATTCGCTAGAAGTGGATAGAAAATGTTATGCCATTCAAATATTAATATTTAATATAAACGTAGATCTTGGCTTAAGCAGAGAAGCCCTAGAAAGATAACCATTTTTTACCCCACGTAAAGATAACCATGAGTAAAATTTACTCCACATAAAGCGAGATATTAAATAAGCTGTTTGTGTCTTAATATATTTATTTTCAGCAAAAAAAATACAGTTTTAAGGAGAAAAAATAAATATATTCTTACATACATAAAACATAACCTTTTCAAATCTTCTTCTTCTTTTTAACGGCTCTAAAACCGGGATCCGGTCCCGGACTCTCGCAATTGTTCTCTCCACCGGTCCCGATTCTGAGCCGATGTCATTCAGGTTGGCATCCCTAAGCTCTGAGCATCCTACCGTAAGCAATTCTTCCAGCGGAGGTTAGGTCTCCATCGCTGCCGCACCCCATAGTTCTTACGGTAGAGAACTTTCTGAGCAGGTTCATTTTTACTCATATGAGCTAGACGCCCTGCCCAACGAAGCCTACCGAGCTCTATTTTTTTCACAACACCTATGTTGCCATAATGCTCGGAGATCTCGTCCTTTCAGAGTCTCCGGAATCGCACTTCCTCATCATAAGGGACCAAGAATTCTCCGAAGTATTTTCCTCTCGAACGCTAAGAAGTTAGATTGGTTTTTGCTAAGCACCCACGTCTCGGACGCATATGTGAGTACCGGTAAGACCATCGTCTTATATAATAGAAGTTTAGACGTTATGGTTAGATGCTTGGATTTGAAGAGCCTTGACAGACTTGAGTAGGCTTTGTTGGCTTTTAGTAGCCGTGCGCGTATTTCTGGTTCCATGTTATTGTTACTATTGACCCAAGGCTCGTCTACCTAGCTTGTGGGACCAATGTTAGCTGTTCTAGCAGACGGGCCCACCATGTACTTTGTTTTGCTTTCGTTGCGTTATACCGCAATAATCGTTGCACGTTTTTTATATACTGGGGCGAGGATGCATTTTTCCAGTCTTCTGTCATCGCGTCCTGCTCCCATACTTGCGCAATTAATTCATGAATCGCGTGGTGTAGTGTAGGCCCTCCATATTTAACCTGGTCCGATCGACCGAGGCCTTGTTGGTTTTGAACCGGTTTATGGTTCTGCTAACTTCTTTTAATCTTGGTGGCTTAGCGTAGGATTATCACCAGATATTACTGGAGCCTCCAATTCCTCAGTTAACTCGTCATTTAGCAATTAATGAAAGTGCTCTTTTCATCGCTCCAAACCACAAAATTTTCAATGGGCATATTCACACGCTGCCATAATTGTGGTGAGTAAAACCGGTTTTATTAAACTCCTAGCAACTCAGACGTAAATGAGTGTAGTAAAATTGAATACTATACAGGAACCTTTAAATGTATTGCAGATGAAATTTACTTGTTAGAGAAAAACAGAGCTAAAGAATGCAAGAGATAGAAGTAACTTTTTATATGTGTGCTAGTTTTCACGCGTTTGGTTTTGCGTGAAAAATGTTTCGTTAAGTTCTTCCGCTCCCTTCCCTCTCTCATCTATAAAACCGGTTTTAGGCGCCATGAATGTGCACTGTGTGAATAGGCCCAATGTCGTCAAATCTATACTGGTGAACCCGTTATCCATGGTTAAAATTCAGTACCTCGCTTTTATTTGTTCTATGTATAAGTTTCGAGACGCAATATTCAACCAAAGGCGTTCCTCTAAAGTTCAATTCTTACCTACTTACGGCTCAGCGCCAAACATATATTTGTTACCTGAGTCACATTGATGCCATACTTTTTGGGTTTTTTGGACATATACTTTTGAAACCTACAAGTTGTTAATTAATTGTACAATAAGTAATAGGTCTATAGACGGCTTTACATCGAGAAATTGATATATTCCAAATCTCCGATATTGGAGTAAACTTTGTTTGAGTTCTAAGAACAGATCTTGAATCGGGATCATCAAATTACTTCATAATCTATTATTCTCTATTATAATATTGTGCAAATTTCTAACAAAACTGCCAAAATGGTATTCTCTATTATAAAACTTCACCACTCGAAACTCTACCAATATTGTTAGTTTTTTCAATTTATAAAATATTAGGTGTGGGCGACAAAATTGAAATCTCTTGTACTCATTTTGTTTTATTTCGGGGACATTTCTACTAGAGTAAACAATAATGTAATAGGGAATACGGAAACATTTTAGTTTCGAATAATAGGCTAGTTCCAAAGCGGATTTAAATGAGGAAAAAAAATAAATTAATAGCAGGGAGGGACCAGCAATGAAATGACGTTAAGGTTATAACTAAAAGAAAAAAAATTTTTAAACTCGAAAAAAGGGAAATGGTAAAATGGGGATGCTATTTAGGGGTTGAAAACGATTTTTTGCGATTTGCGGTGAAACATGACCTCCTAGTGAAAAATGTTTAATACAAATGTTGTAGATAATAAAAAGATCTAAAACTTTTGTATTTAACATATTTTGACATAACCTCAAATTTCAAAGAAAATGGCGGAAAATCGATTTTTCAGTTTTTAAATTTTCTCTCCCGTAAAAATAATTCAATTTACATGAAAATTTTTAAGAGTATATATTGTGTTGCGTTAAATAAGCATGATTTTTTTGTTTGTTTGGAAAACGGATAGTTTCCCAGAAATTAAAATTTTTCGAAAAAATACCCTTATCTTGCATGGACAACTTTATTGATGTTTTTTTTCGAATTTTGAAATTCAATAAGTGCTCATTTAACCATTGAAATGTCTAGTTTCAAATGGTCTATACATTTTGATACTTTATTTTCATTAAATCGCTTAAAATTAAGAAAACCCGAACACCTGATTTTTCGAATCAGGTACATATTTCTCGATTTTTGTCAATTTTTTTCAAAGTTTTTGATTTTTTCTGTTAATGAGGGATTAAATTTTAATGACAGAACTTAGTGTCATATAATATTACTTACATTAAATAAATTTAATTACAGAAAGTGTGGAAAAACCATCCTGAAAATTTTAAATAAATAAGAAATAGATTCGTCGATTGAAGTTTGTTTATTATAACTAGCTTGACATTTTCGATGAATGTAAGCGGCTGTTAATTTTTCCATTATTTTGTATTTGTGGTCAAATCTTTGTTTGCTCGACCAAACTAAACGATTGATAGCACCTGCTTTGATTTCATACAAATCATTTGGATCATCTTTTTTGGAAATAATACGGTCCGTCCATATTGTCAATCTATAATTTTTAAATTAATTAAAATAAATAATGTATAAAAAATCTCCCAAAACCATATTGAGTATGATATTCTAAAACTTTTATTACGAAACTGGAACCATAGTCACGGCGTAATTCAATTCAAACGAAATTGTTATTTTATTTCTTATTTACTTAAAATTTTAGGGATGGTTTTGCCACCCTTTATGTAATTAAATTTATTTAAGTTCTGTCATTAAAATTGAATCCCTCATTAACAGAAAAAATTAAAAAATCTGAAACAAATTGAAAAAATCGAGAAATATGTACGTGATTCGAAAAATCAGGTGTTCGGGTTTTCTTAATTTTAAGCGATTTAATGAAAATAAAGTATCAAAATGTACCTATAGACCATTTGAAACTAGACATTTCAATGGTTAAATGAGCACTTATTGAATTTCAAAATTCGAAAAAAACATCAATAAAGTTGTCCAAGCAAGATAAGGGTACTTTTTCGAAAAATGTTAATTTCTGGGAAACTATCCGTTTTCCGAACAAAAAAAATCATGCTTATTTTACGCAACACAAGATATACTCTTAAAAATTTTCATGTAAATTAAATTATTTTTACGGGAGAAAAAAATTAAAAACTGAAAAATCGATTTTCCGCCATTTTCTTTGAAATTTGAGGTTATGTCATAATATGTTAAATACAAAAGTTTTAGATCTTTTTATTATCTACAACTTTTGTATTAAACATTTTTCACTAGGAGGTCATGTTTCACCCCAAATCGCGCAAAATTTTTTTCAACCCCTAAATAGCATCCCCATTTTACCATTTCCCCTTTTTTCGAGTTTAAAATTTTGTTTTTCCTTTAGTTATAACCTTAACGACAGTTCATTGCTGGTCCCTCCCTGCTATTAATTTTTTTCCAAAAAACTATCGGCACTAGCCTATAACAGTTTCGAGTAAAAAGCATTTGAGTATTGTAATAGAGAATAAGGCCCCAGATACCGCAAAATTATCTTCGATTTCGCTATCGCTGCTATCGAGTAAGTAATCATCAATTTCTTCTTTATTTAATCTCGCCATTATAAAAATCATATGCAAAAACAATAAATAATGAAAACTAGAAAACAGAAAATAAATACAACTATAAAGAAAAAAAACTCCATAAACGGTAACTACGACTAAATTTTACTCACTTAAGGCCCATTTACATCATACCACTTAAATTTTTGTTTGTGAAAATAACACTGTTTCTATAAATCGCCTATTTCTATTAGTCTGTTTTATATCATAGTGCAGAGAAGGTATATGGAAACTCTAATGAAATGCAAAACTGCCTGAATTTTAAACAAACATTGTGCATCAATACATTATGTATCTACGTTGCCCACAATAATTGAATTTTATGAACAGCTTAACAGCACCCTCAAAACCGCGCTAAGATATAATTATAACAATGTTTAGCATACCTTGCTAACAAAGAACCAAGGTTTTCGACACCAAGAACTCGCTCTCTAAATGGTACCATCTTAATTTGGAAGCTGATAGTTGAGATTTGGAACCTCTCCCTCCACTCAGGTGTTTTGGTATTATAAGAATTGGAAAAGTAGCCACTTATGTAGATTAAAGCGAGTGTTTGGTTTGTTTTATTGTGCTCGCCAACATTTCTGCTATTTTCTTCATAATAGCAATTTGGAGACCATTATTTTTAACGTTTTATTTCCTTACTAAGCGCCATTCGATTATAAGATTTCTCATTAAAGATATCTACTCAAGAACTGTGATTTTTCTATGTACAAGTAGTTGTCTGTAGTAGATTGTCTAGTTTATAATGGTTTTTTATTAGCATTGGAATTGTTGTATTATCTTCAATTAATGAATAACTGTATCTACTTTGTTAATTAATATACACCCTAAAGTCCTTGCTACCCCATGCTGCAGCGTGTTGTTTCCTGATTGATCTGCTAGATAACGTAAATTGGTTTTCTCATTTGCAGGTTATATTTAGAAATCGGTATCTATGAGATAAGCACTGTGAGCATCATTTTCATATCTAAAGTCTGATTTATCTGTCCTTTTGTCTGAAGTAGCTTTTTCAGTACAATATGAATAATGTGGAACTACTACGGCCCAACTTCGGAAATATTCCGGAAGAGCTGAATTTTGACATTGATATTATTGTTCTAAAGAAAATGTCTAAAGTCGCGATCGATTTGAGACCCGGACACAATTTTACGCGGGGTCAAGGGTCCCCAAAAGCGATTTGTCGCAAATATCAGGAAAATTTGCAGGAAAATCATGTGAATAAAATTTGTAGTTTAGGTAATTTCCTACAAAAAAAATTTTATAACTTTTTCTTGTAAAAGGAAGCGTTTTTGAGATATTTTGATTTACAGAGTTTTGAATTTTATGTTTCTCATGAATCGTGTATCTAGTCCTTTGCACGCCACTTTCCAGATACATCAAGTCAGGTATTTTTGCTTTTTAATATGATGTATATAATGGGAAGGCAATGTTAAATCCAAGTTTTCGACCTTGGCAGACGACCGGGTCTTGAACTACACTCAAGTAAATTTCAAGAAAATCGCTGATCTTTGCGGCACCCCAGGGTGCCGCGGCACTCCGGGTGAAAAACCCTGGGTTAAAGTGAATAGTACTGAAAATAAAATTTTGCTAAAAATCGTGTAACTTGAAAATTTGGCGAAACTTTGAAAAGCTGTATCTCCGAAACTGTTGGTCTTATAAAAACCGTTCTGGTCTCAAATTGTTGCAAATTTAACCAACTTCAAAAATGAAAAAAGGCCTAAAATTTCGAGATTTTCAATGACCCGAGATTTTCAATGACCATGAGATTGGCAATGACCCGGTCGTCTGCCGAGGTCGAAAACTGGGATTTAACATTGCCTTTCCATTATAAACAACATACATATTAGAAAAGCAAAAATACCTGATTTGATGCAGCGTTCACGCTCTTTTATGTATAATTTGACTGTACTATTATAATTATTTTATTATCTAAAACAGAAGTTGTTAATTTCAATAATTTTCTTCTTCAGACTCTGTCTCTGGTATGTTTTCCTCTTTATCATCCTTATCAAGTGTTAAATTGACCTTGGCCATAACCACAAATTGGTGAACAATATAAACCAATTTAGTGCAGCCGTAGTTTAAAAGCAACAGCCTTTGGCGCAATTACAAAAAATTGTATTTAGGAGAATGTTTGGAGAAGCAGCCTCGTGCCATGTTGTACGAAGTCTACTTTGTTTTCTGTTACCCTTCGAGTGCCATGTTAAAACTTGATGCAATTTTTGGTTGTTGCTTATTGTTATGTTGTGTCTGATCCACACAGCAAAAAAGAGTTGATACATATCTTGAAAACGCGATCATTCGTCTTAAACTTGAGCAATCTTTGGTTCAACATTCTTTATGGTGCCTCCGTGCTCAGTTATAATGCCTCCGAAGTATGTATATGAAACTGCCTATAGCCTATTTGTTGTAATGTCTCAATTCAATGAATTCGGAACTACTTATGTGCGAACAGAACTCTAAATATTGTACGGCGAGTGGTGTGAAAGTAATCTTATGTATGATCGATACAAGATTGGTTTGAACGAGGGCCAGCTTGCTCCTTCCGCAAAATGTTACCAATAGGTACAGCGATTGTTATTAAAAATTACAAGAAGCTCCTCTTCTACCACGTGTTTGGTGAAGAAAAACAGCAATATTGTTCGAATCATCTTTAGACCTTTCAGCTAGTATTTTCCATTTCTTCAAGTGACTCATTTATCTCATTGATAGTGGGACAGTCACTTTTAATTGTTCTTTTGGGGTCTATATGATGATTCTTTGACTTATTTCTGTACTTATAGTTGGATAATAATGCGCGGAATCATCATCAATGGCATTCTTAAAATGCTCGTAACATCTATAGAGTTGTTTTGGAAATTTTTATAAGAACATTTTTACTGGATCATCCGCTGCCACATTTTTGATGACTTCGTTAGAATACAGTTTTGGAGTCACTTCCGCTGTTTGCATTATTGTTGCTTATGCAGAGATTTCCCGCAACTTAATTTCGAAGCCGCGTAACGCTCCCGTCCACTAACAGTAACACGCCAAACCTATATATCCCCTTCTTTCATCTTCATTCCTGATCAAGTCCTCAGTCAGAACCCTCGCGTCTGTCATTCCAATACTTGAAGCGACATGGCGGGCAAAGCGTCCGTCCAGCGTCAACTAATATTATTGTAAACTTTGACCTGCAGGATATTTTGATTTGAAACTTTCCAGAAACTACTTCAAGGACTACAATGTACAAAGAAAAAAGCGAGTTTCAAGAATTTATAATACAAAATTTTAATCAGAAAAACAAATCTCCCGGAAATTTTTAAAAATTCACCATTTTGTTTTTTTTATTTATGTAAAAAGTTCGGATAAAGTTTCATTTTTAAAGAATTAATTAAGCTCGATTGTGAAAAAATTTTAAATCGATATCTTCCAAATTAACTGAGATATGACAAGATAAAGTGTAAATTTCGTTCAAACAGCGCATACGAAAAAAATGCATTTTTATGGTTTTTATATACGGTGGCATTGTCCAAACTTCGGCCAAAATCTACTGTAAATGCATTTTTCCATCCTCTATCGATTGCAATTGACTTCAACCGGTTAACTAAACTTCATCACTTTTTCATTTCTGGTGCACTTTTTTGGGGGGTGGGCTCCAGGCCTACATTTTATGATAAATTCGTCTAATTTTTTTATTTAAGTCGGAATCCTTTAAAATATCTTAATGTGATTAGATTACGAGCTAATACCCAGGATAGACAGCGCTCTTGAACTCTCAATTTACGCTAATCGTCGTTAACTGGTTTGTGTGCCGCCCTGAGTTATTAGTTAATACCCAAATTTTTGGTGATTAACATTAAGCCTTAATTGTTCATTACTTCTCTTTTTAAAAATGTTCGTTACAGCGGTTTTCTTAGATTTTCAGTTTCTCTCGTAGATGGCGAACCATGCACATGTTTAATATAAGGCTGGTCTCACACTGCAGCCGATTCGGCCGAATTGTTATTTTGCTATTCTCATTCGCACATTACACCCGTTGTTTTCTGCCGTTGACGTCCCTAGGTTTACTCCGATCAGATTTGTTTGATTATTCGGCCAAATATGGCCGTAAAAAATTCGGCCGAATTTGCTGCAATGTGAGACCAGCCTAAAACATTTTTTGTCTCCTAAATACGAAACACTTTAAATTAAAATTATTCAGATATGCTTCTTTGGGTATTGCGTATTTTTTCTTGTTGTTGTTCATTACTTCTCTTTTCAATACAATTTTTAAAATATCAAGTTGGCGCTGTCAAAAAACATATGTTAATTAAAATGCCCTAATGTCACACATAAGGTGTCTGTCATCTTATTGTTTTAATGCATATTAAACGCATAATGTCCATTTGGCAAATGCACATTAACAGCCCTGTCGGTCCGGAAACTGCTCCGTTTGATTCATTCTGTTTTTGGACACTGATAGAAATTCATCTGGCAAACAACACATCGTCGTTTCGCAATCAGTACGTCGGCATAGTTCAACTTCCGAGAATTTAAGCACATAATTTGTCATGTACACCTTTTGAGCTCCGTCCTACATACACTATCACTTTTTAAATGTAAATTAAACTTCCAATCAGTAATTTGGTAACTGGTAACTCAAAGAATCCCTAAGCATAAGCTATAATGTATAAATTACATTTTTCAAAAATTATATAATTTCGAAAGTTGAAAAATATGCCTTTAAAATATGGCGCAAAATTTATCAATTGGCCTTTATCAGTTTTGAAATAATATCTAGCCTTTTAGCCTTTATCAGCTATTATTACATTAAATAAAAATAATCTAAATTTATTGTTAGAAATGATGTGATGTGATATTAAAGTATAGTAATAAGGAATGATAATACTCTTAACAAATTACTGAGCTTACATACTTGAATATAAGTTTTGACGACCTTAAAAAAATCCTTTCCGATTCAACGGATATTATCTTAAAGATTCAGTAAACCACTCATTACTCCATTGTCGCGATATTTTAAGTGCCTATTTAAAACTCTCAAAAAACTTTAATATCGAATTTAAATAATCCCAGATATTTATTCCTTTTCAGACTTATTAAAGTGATATGAAATGAGTTCTTATTCACTAAACTTCTATTTAATCAAGTTTTTGAAACTTTTGACAGGATTCCATTTTATTTGAGAAAAGTTTTACTCATTCAGCAATCCAACAAACTGCAACTAAACTTTTCCATGCTGCAAATCTCTTCATGAGCTAGTAAAAATATTCTTCTCAAGTGATTACATTCTACACAGATGGTACAAAGTTTTCATTCTTTCATTCGGGCAAGCTTCATTGCATGGTTCACATTCTTCAAAAAATTCTCTTTAAGCAAGATTTTACTATGAACTGAAATTCGATCGTTAAATGAATTTCTCAGTTATTTACTTATATTATGTGGGCTTATCAGGTCTCCCATTCTCGAGTTTCATCTGCCAGTCATCAGATTGAAGTATTAACAATAAGGCAAATCACAAGTATTTCATGAATAATTCAACAAAAGGATGGTATGTGAGTCCTATATAACTTTGAAAATGATCATGTATGTAGAGGTACAAATGGGAACAATTCCTAAAGGGTATCAAAGTCAGTCCCACTTGATACCAAATCTTGTAAAAGTATGTATGTTTAAAAATTTAAGAAGAACATTATTTAGGTAGGTTCAAAAACTGCGGAAATATATATTAAAATGTTTTTCTTTTTTCCTCAAAATACTCTCCAATACAATCCATTGTGATGAAGTCAATACTTCCTTTCATATGATATCAAGTGCACACCCATGATTTTAATGTTTAGTTTGTGCTGCTTGTATTATTCAAGAGAAATGATTAACACAAGAGAAAGATATTCAAGTTTTTCCATAATTTATAGTCTTAATTTTTACATGCACGAACTATATAAGATCACCTTCACAAGAAGGTACATCTTTCTCATGCAATATTAAAGTGTATAATGTTTTGTCTTAAAAATTGTTTTGTTAAATTCCATAGTGCAGTAGTAGAGGGAAATTGTCATTGTCATATGATAGTGATGTAGTTGGGAAGTTGGATTTTTTTTTGTTTTTTTTCTTTACATGTTAAGATAGAGCGAAAAAAAATGTCTGCAAAATCGTTCCTGTGCTGCACGAGAAAATTGCATAAATGTCCATTTTTGATGCATTTTGAGTGCATTGCTACACTATTTTTTTAATTTCTCCAGTTCTGTTGGTCGTAGAAAAATAAAAAAAATTGAAAAATACTCGTGAATGAATATACTATCGAAATGATTCGGTATAAATACTTTAAAAATGAATCCTAACCTCAAAAAAACAAAATGTATGAAATTTTGTTTTATTTTACTAAAAATGCAATAAATAACGGGAAAATGGACGGATTTTGATAAAAATTGGAGAAAATATGTATTTAGATGCTATAAATACGTGGTTGAAATTTAAAAAAAAAATCGATTTTTACGGCAAAATTGGCAGTTTTCGAAAAATTTTAAAATTGCCACCATTTTATGTCAAATTATCGTACGGTAAAAATTTTTTTTAAATTGTAGGTTTTTTTATGTACTTTCTTGTGAGCATATGCAATACTTCGTTACTTTATTTAAAATGTCCATTTTAGGACTTTGAAAAAACTAAAAAATTTCAATTTTTCAATTTTTTGCTATTTTCTAACTATTAAAAGCTACGTGCCAACTATGAAAAAAAGGCAAAAAATTGAACAAATTGAGCAGCACAGCACAGTGCAGGACAGGATGGATGCAACGCGAGCTCAGTCAACTACAAAGATTTTTCTTTTGTTTTAGTAATATTCGGGGTGTTCTTGCCATTTATTTCAACATTATTTGTTATTTGCCATTTATTTCAACATTCCCCGAGCATACTCGCACTAAGTGAAACTCAAGTCACTGCTACTGATTTCGATCGAATTCAGTTGACTGGATAAACCTTAGTGCACAGCTTCTGCGACCATAGGAAGTCACCATATCTGTATATAAGGAATGATGCGGCTTTCAAGAAAGTGTACAATAGTACTTCATATTCTTCTTCATATACAGAAGCCTTAATATTAGTAATGAAGCCTCAAATTTAGCCTTCGATATTATTTCCGAACGAATCTCCGGATTTGTATCTTCCCAGCCGGAGTGTGAAGTCATTATTACGGGTCATTGCAATGTTCATAATGTACATTGGCTAAATTATTCAAATGGCACCAGTGCTTCTGGCAAAGATTCTGAGTTTTTTACAGACATAAATAATTTACATCAAATTGTGAATTGTCCAACCAGAGTCCCAGACTTTGCAGGCCGCGGAACGAGTTATGGCGCTTTAATTGTCGAAAAACGTAAATTCAACAGTAGTTTTTTGCCAATATCTTTTTAATTACACGTTTTATTGCAAAACCGATTATAACTTCTTTTGTACGCAATTTCATTGCCCACATTTTTTGTTTTAACTTTTTTCTGTAAAGTTGGTATTTATGGATTTATTACACCTTAAACACTTATGAAGAATGGTTTTTTACAAATATCTCAGGAAAAAGTGCGCAACAAAAGTGCGCGTGACGCGATTTTTTAGTTTTTACCCCAGGCCAAAAAGTGCCCAACGTGCCTAAAAAAGCTTTCACTTCAAAAAATTATAGATAATCGTGTGTTCTATAAGTCTTACGCAGGATTTTTTCATGTAGAATTAACCATTAACGAAATATAGTGCAAAGAAAGTGATATATGAAGTTTGTAGCACTATTTCTCCTTAGATATTGACTTTACACAAAAAAGTTCCAAACAAGAAAGTTAAATCACTTATTTATCTACAAAAAAGAGAATATACATTTTTGTCGTAAAATGCATAGTTTCTGAGATATAGAATTAAACGCGTTTCGCTTCACTGTATGTTTAGCAAGAGGGTGGGGATGACGCCATTTTGAATTTATGCTTATAAAATATATAAAATCATTTGGTAAAAAAAAATCGCGTGCGGTATTTTTCACATTACGAAGAAAATGCCTATTTATTGGACTACATTGCCAATTCTAGGGTCAGGCTGAAAAGCATTGGGGCCAGCCCATCCTCTTGTCTAAAGGACTATCGTCGATTACCTCCTCGTTCATCGAACAGCGTTGTCCGAACAACGATAGAAACGCTGCTCGACCAACACGGAGTAAAACGACGATAGTGTGTAGCGGGCTTAATACCTTGTTGCACTTCGAACTCTTCTGTTACTTCTTTCGGCAATGAGGAATTGCTATATGCAATACATATTATTATTTAGATAAAAATGTAAGATCCCCTGTGTCAGCAATGCCGAATTTTGCGTACTGCATACTTTCTAAAATTTGAAAGAAATACAATATTTACATTTCCCACATTCTCACTATTCTACAAAATGTTATAATATTAAGTTTAGGGGGTTTAGGTCTGATTTTAGGGGGTTTTTGACTCACTTTTAGGGGGAAATTTTTTCGGTGATGGCCACACTGCCACCACGGCAGTATTATACCCGCAACACCAAATTAGCCCACTCGTCTCATTCCCTCCACCTGCAACTCCCCCTTTCGCGTACTCTACAAACTAGTAATTCATTTATAAATAGAACAATTCGACTGTGGAACAACCTCTCGCAGTCAGTATTTCAGAGCTCCTAAAACATCCAAGAGTTCAAACGCAGGGTTCATCGCCACCTTCTTCAACACCCTCCCGAACCCGCATAACCCTTAACCTATTCCCCTTTCGTACTAAGCTTATAGTCTAAGATGAGGCTGCTGCCGTTTTTTAATCAAAATACAATTTTTATTGATAGTTTTAAGTAGAGAAATATATTTATGCCGGGTTGCCTATAAAAATATGGCCGCAAGTATTTTAAGCCAGGTGTAATTTCTGTTGAATATATACGTTCTTAACGTATCCTCTTAAGTTATATATCAAATCAAAGCTATTTTTTTTCTTTACACGATAGAATACGGTTACCTCTGTCAAAGTGGCCGCAAATAGGGGTTGCCAGGCAGTATTTGGAAATATATTTTTTTTTATTTTTTTAGGGCTAGCAACCCCTATTTGCGGCCACTTTGACAGAGGTAACCGTATTCTTTCGTGTAAAGAAAAAAATTAGCTTTAATTTGATATATAACTTAAGAGGATACGTTATGAACGTATACAGTTAACAGAGCTTACACTTGGCTTAAAAATACTTGCAGTCATATTTTTATAGGCAACCCGGCATAAATATATTTCTCTATTTAAAACTATCAATAAAAATTTTATTTTGATTAAAAAACAGATGAGTGCAGAAATTTGCAGTCGGATCTTGTACTATTAGATACTGCTAGACATTACACCATGACGTGACAAACGAAATAACGGACTGGTAGTACAAAGGGTGACTCCTGAACTTAGAACTACAACATAAAAAAACAGGTAATAATAAAAGCAGAATTTATAAATCTTACTTGTTTTATTTTAAAAATATAAAAATTAAAATATGAAATCATAGGGGACTCTTACCACTCATAATGTATATGTATTTCATTACGTTTTTTTTCCTTCTTCCTTGATCCAGTGCTTTTTTCCTTCTATCTTGCACAAGACCGAAATAGTTTGCAATCTGATTGAAACCCTTCAATACTATTGCGCAAGTCGAAATTCTCTTGTCCACACCGGCAAAAAAATTCTCTCGCAAGAACTTTCTGCAATGTTGCAGGAGTATTGCGCAAGCAGCTTGCAAGAATGTTTACACTGGCAAATTCAATTGCCGAAATCAACTTGCGCAATATTTCTTGCAAGTGTAAACGCACCTTAACTCTTCATTGTTTGTTTTCATTTTACTGGGGGAAGGCAGGCAAAATTTTAAAAGATATTGCGATGATTTCGGAATCGATCATGAAAATGAGCAATGGACTTATCAAGATATGGTATGTAGATGGTTATACGGTAATAATCTTCAACTGAGTCCGCCATTACGTTGGCGCGATGCGTTTGTTTAGAGGTGAGCCTTGGCTTTCGCAATTCGCTCACTTTTTCGAAAATTCTCCTGAAATGCTCCACAACTTTTTCCCTTCTTTCAATCAATATTTGTCTTGCAGTATCAGCTAGTTCAATAGCTTTGGGCTAAATCACAGCAGAATTATGGTGTAAAAAAAGCATATCAACATTTTTGATTTCAACGAAGTTTTTATGAAGAAAGCGCCGAATACCCATGCTATTCCAAAAGATTGTAGATAGTTTCTACGACGACGATCATGGGTGTGTGCATAACGCAGATGGCTTTCCTCTGGCTGGGGTATTGGCGCCAAAATTTCGGAAGAAAAAGTTCATTGGATAAAATTTTTGTAAATATATAAAGAAGTTTATAATTTATTCATTCTAAGGGTTTAAAATTTGAAATAAATAAAATAAAAACGCGAATACCCAAAATATACACAGAGTGTGTAAACTTTTAAATTTAATCATAGGAGACGAGTTTCCAGGTACAAACATAACGGTATTCCATTAAATATTGCAATTTTAAAATATTATTCTGTTCAAATTTACAAAAGCCAATTTTTTTTCAATACTTTGAAAAATACTTTAGAATATCTGACAGCGTTTAATCTTTTAATAGTCGATTTTCATAGACCGATTGTAATGAGGTTTCTCAACTTTATCGTCAGTAAGCCTACAGAGTATAAAATTGAAAAATCCTTCCATAATTAATTTTAACACCAAATAACGAATTAATCTGTTTAAAATTAAGTTTTGTCGCTGCCTCTTTCATCCTGTTAAACAAAGGATGTTAACTACGCCATATTTCTACTCACTCCAGTTGCGTTCCAGTTAACACTCTCCTATTATGGCACCAATTCAGTGTCTTCTTAAATGGACTTTATAAAACCCTGTTTTGAATTGATATTTTTAAGTGTCACACATAATTTCTGGTCGTTCTTATTTGAAACTGATCTCACTGTATTTATAGGGTGCAGGTCAAAAGCATTCACAATATTCTTGCAATGATGTTCAAATAGATACTCAAGTTATGTTGATTGATTCGAGGGTTGGATTTTTGTGAAATATAATTTTTTATTTTATAAAACAACAAAATAAATTTTACCATTCTTTGACTATCACGTATGAAATGTTTTCGTTTCAATAAAGTAAATTAAAATACGACTAATTTATAATTGAATAAAGCAAGAAGAATAATGAAATACCAAAATTAATATTGATGCTTAGTAGCAGGGATTAATTTAGATTAATTTCCAATTATCCATTCTTTTGTTTACGTTATTTCACTCCTTATAAATTATATTTTTAAGCTATCGTTTGTTTTACAAAACGTTTGTAATAAATACAAAAAGGAAGGGGCAGAGCCAAAATCTCAAATCTTTTTTGTACGTTGGAATTTGCTTAAACCACCCTCAACAAAATAAATTTATTCTTCCGAAGTTTTTTGGTTCAAATTTCTCATGCTCTTGCGTATACTTTATAACACGAAGCATTCTTTTGTGTATATTTTTATCCTCGGGGTGTATTTCAGATTCCCATAAAACTCAACCTTTTGAAGTTTTTACTCATGATCAAGATAAATTTTCTAGGTTTGCTTGAAGTCTACTTAAATTAAAAACTTGCAATTTAAGGCCTCAATAAAGTATTTTACGCATACACACAAAATTGAATACATCCCTTTTATTTAATTTTCATTAGGGCTATGAGATTTTTCAGTAATTTTTAGTATGCTTATATAACGCTTTTGTGGGTGTTTAGGGCATAGATTAAAATTTGTTCAATTAAATTAGGGATAAATTTTCAAAAACATTTGCCGATTACTGGAATTAAAGATTATTACCATCATCTATGTATTAGTTGAAAGCATAAAGCGATAGAGTATTAGAATAGAACGAAGTCTTGACCCTCTTAGACATTTAAAAATTCATGAAATTAACAGTGAATTTCCTAATAAGACAAAAAAGGTGTACGGGTAAACCTTACATAAATTATGTATAAAAACTTACATATACTGCATACATATCCATTTTATAATTGTGTGGTTGACCCTATATGTATATCACTTACATTCAGGATTTTCTTTCCTTTTATACAAGCATGTCCTATTTGCATTAAGCTTCAACTTCAATTTTGGCATTTTTGATAAGGAGCAATTTCCATTTTTATGAGCCAAATATTATTTAAAGTTATATAAAGTTTCACCTACTGTTGTGCTATAATAAAATACAATTTCTTTATAAACAGGTGCTGGCCATTGATAACGACTCCGGCGAAAATGGACGTGTCACTTATGCGATAAAATCCGGAAAAGGGAAGGCTAAATTCCGTATTCACCCGGATACAGGTGTTATTTATGCAGCGAAACCCTTTGAACGGGATACAGAATATGACTTGGCTGTTCGTGCACAAGATAATGGAGTGCCAAAAAGGAATCATACCACACGAGTTAATGTCGTAGTTGTGCCTATACCTGAAGAATCGGAACATGCTCCTGTCATAAAATCTCTTGACCAGATAGTCGAGGTAACAGAAAGTGACAGGCCTGGTTTTTTAGTAACGTTAGTGCAAGCAACGGATGACGATAACGATCAATTGTGGTATGATATTATTGGTAAGTTTTATTGGTGTAATTTTTTAAAATAAATTGTTTCCTCTTTCTGATTTGTGTAACTATTTCCGATGCATTTGTTTTTTTATTCAACTACGAGTAAGATATTTAATGACAGTGACTCCTGACTGGATTGATAAAAAATTTCTCGTATTCTTAAGTAAATTTTTAATGAATTTTTTTAAATTAAATATGTGCTATTTTCACCGCTAACTTTTTAGCATGTGCCACTTTTCCCTCGCTGTAGAACTTCATAGCTGTCGAATCGATCCAAGTAATATTGTTATTAATCGTCTTAAAATCTGATTTATATTTAAAAATCATGTAAAAACCGAAAGAAAGAGATCCGATAGGTCAGATTAAATTCAGGAGATGTATCGAAATTTCCCAGCCAACGTTTCTCAATATTTCACGCTTCTCCAATCGCCCTCCTGTCCTGGGCTCCAGTAATTGCTTGTCCATTGAGCCGATACCACCCAGTCTTGGCATCTGTTAGTTCTATTCGTCATAATGTAAGCCAAATTTCCAACGGAGTTTGGTCTACCTCGCATCCCAGAATCGTCACCACAGAAGACTTCGAACATAATTCTTTTCGTTCATACGAGCTAATATAACCCATTGGAACCTACTGAGTTGTATTCTCTTATGTCTATGTCGCGGCAGACGTCGTAGATCTCATATTGTAGAGTCTTTGCCATTGTCTTCATTTCAAACAGGGCTAAGAAATCAGAGTGTATTTGGTAAGCACCAAAATCTCGGATGAATGTGCGAGTACTGTTAAGCCCATCATCTTATACAATACTACCTGTATAGATGCATGGGTAGATGCTGGAATTTGAAGAGTCTTGTTAGGTCGTCTCGTATATGGGGCCACCATTTACATTGTTTTTGTTTTATGTTTGTTGTTTGTTTTGTGTTTGTTTTATGTGAAAGTCCAAGCTCAGGTGTCACCCTTTACACTATCAGTCCGTCATGTGTTCACGTCATGGTGCAATGTCTAGTAGTAAGCTTAGCTCGAAGGATAAAAAAAGGATAGCGATACCCTCATTCTAATACCGCGTACAAGAAAATTCAAACTTTTCAGGAGAAGCAAAAAATTGCTTTTTATGTCTTACCGTTATTATATTTTATATTACAAAATTTTGTTTTTTGTGACTTTCTCTTTCATGGTGTTGCAACTGCTGTGTAGAGAATTGCAAGGTACATAATGGGGCCTATTCGGTCAGTAAAATTTTATCATTTTATGTTATGTTATGCCATAACATAAAAGAATTCTCTAAAATCCTATTCTGTCCGACAAATTTTATTTTATTTTATCGATCATAACATAAAATATTTCCTTTTACGCTTCATAACATAAAATAATCTAAGCAGCACATTTTACAGGTATTTTAATCCATTTTATGAAAATAACAGACGGGAATTGACATTTGCGAGAAAGCAGTTTTCATTGAATTTTGAATTAATTAAAAATTAATATGACAAACGCATTAAGAAAATTGTATTTTGTCAGATACTGAAACAAGGCGCGCTTTGAATTTGTTTGTTTTCATTCATAATTTTATTTGTTTTCATTTTCAACCGATCAGCTGTTCAAAACGTAATAGAACCCAAAGGGAATTGTACTAAATATTTTATGTTATGTGTTCATAACAGACTTAATAAAATAATTTTATGAAAGCATAACAGAATACGAATTTTTAAAATATTTTATTTTTATTTTATGAAGGAGAAATTTTATCATCTTAACATAACATAAAATATTATTTTATGAAAAATTACAGAATAGGGCCCAATAATCATTCAAAATCAAAATTTCCCTCAAAATGCATATACGTGGTATTAGAATGAGGGTATCGATAAGATAGGTCAAGAGGAGTCGGGGACTGCAAGAAGAGGAGGATGTGAACCTCGTGTCTGACTCTTGGATGCTGTTTGAGTTCATTTGTTATGCCGTCAGCTGACCCAGAGATGCAACCGTGCGTCAGGGTTTTTGGGGTTCAACGAGACTTGCGCAAAAGCAAAGATGCCATATGAATGGTAGGTTAACTATGTGTGGAATTCGTAACTTTGGATTCGCGTGAAGAAAACCGTCCAACATTTAATCGAAGTTTATCTTTATTCTAAAGTTAGAAAACCCGTGGATAATTGTAAAGTGAAGAAATCGGGCATAAGTCTGTTGCTTTTATAAACGTTGACAGTTCTGGGTTGTCAAAAATTTCATACAACTCGCCTTTGTATCTCCTAAAAACTTTTCTATGCTCCTAAAAACTTTTCTTTCAAACCTGTTGACTCGTTCCTCTATATCCTGGGTCATAGTTATTTTTTATGTGAAAAAACCAAGTTTATGGATCACCCTTTGTACTACCAGTTCGTCATGTCGTTCAGCCCATGGTGTAATGTCTAGTAGTAAGCTTAGTTTGAAAGATAGAAAAGAGAGGGAAAGATTAGATTGGGTCTGGAGGTGCTCTAGATCTAGAGGATGTCGATGAACCTTACATTTGAACAAGAGGAAGTTGCCCACAGTCGAAATGTTCTACTTATAAGCAAACTTCTAGACCGTTTTGAGCGCGAAAGGAGGGGCTATGTATGAGGGTGGGCCTAGTGCGCTAATCTTGTGTTGCGGGATAAATATTAATATAAAAATAAATATTGCCGGCAGGAGGTTCTTTATTTCAGTGGAACAGTCGTTATGGTAATAGCGATAGAGTTTGGAAAAAGCTGCTACGTTCCTACAGTGGCTTAGAGAGTCTATGGAGGCGCAAAATGTGCTATCAGTTTGATGGCATGATTTTGTACCTTGTCCAGATATGCCAAGTTGGTTTTTGGGGTGCCTGCCCAGAAATACAAGTTGTAATCAAGGCGGGGCCGAATGTAGGACTTGTAGATAGTAACTAGGCAGCTGGCTGGAGAAGGAAACTGCATCTATTAAGAAATCCAAGGCACTGGGACGCTTCTTTGGCGATTTGGAATATGTGATCATTCCATCGCAAATTCGCAGTTTCAGTTACCCTTAGGATGTTAAGAGTTGAGTCAGCTCTCAGATTCTCATTGCCGACTAAGATAGAAGGAAGGTCGGTGCAAGTTTTGTTAGATATAAGTCAGTACTTCGTTTTGGTTTAATTCGACACGATTCCTGCGGCCCCAATCGAGAACCGATTTGATATCCTGGTTGATTGAATTGGACGTCAATTCGCGATAATGAAGATAAGGTCTGGCACGTGCTTGTCTTATATTGTCGAAGGCGTAAGGGTAAGGCAGAGTACCGTCATCAGCGAATGTAATACTTTAAAAGCGAAAAAAGGCATATTTTCATGATTTTTGTTAAAGATATTATTTATTTATTACATATACACGTTATAGTATTACATAATTTGAAGTATATTTAGAAAAATTTTCAATTAAAACTAAAAAGAAATAAGTCCGTGACAGCGAATCTCCGGAGGCGCCTCGAAAAAAAGTTGTTTTGCGGTGAACACGATTACGGGTTACCGGATCATCAGAAAAAAAAACAAAATGCGTCTAAAAGGTAATACCTATGTTTCCCGAGGTAACTACGAAGAGTTTTTTTCGATTTTTTATTGGGAAGCATTGGGAAGTGGAAAACGTGATTTTCGCTAAAAAATTTCGGTGAATTTGTCATTAAAAAATTGGAAAAAAATGGTAAAAAAAACTCTTCGTGGTTACCTGTTGATTTATTCGTAGAATTAGTGTTTAAAAATTCAAAATGATCGGTCAAGTAGATTTTGAGTCATGATGTTCACGGACCTCAAAAGTGACGTTCGCGAGAAAATCGATTTAAAGTTTTTTGTACTCGAACATCCAAGCATGAGGGCGGGTCGCTTGAAACGCTGTATTTTCGTTAGTTTTGCCCCGATTTATTGAAATTTGGACACAATATTCTCGACATGTTGTACATTTAGAAAAAAAATAAAAAAAATGCAAAAAAAATCTAAAACATTACTCTCCTTAATTCGACATAAACTTCTTTTACTGCCAAAAAGGATCTTCCCACTATGTTGCCGTTATCCTCATAACCAAGTAATTGTACAGACTGTTGCTATTGATGCACTTTTCTGGACTGACGTTTTCTTTATCATCCATTCTAGGGCCAGGTTGAAAAGAATTGGGGCCATTCCATCCCCTTCTTTAAGACCTTGTCACACTTCGAACTCTTCTGTTACAGCACTTTTCATAGATTTGTCATAGTCAGTTATAAATGTTGATTGGTCTTGACAGAGTCGCGGATATCTTATACTTGCCTTATCCCATTGGACATATAC
Source organism: Thereva nobilitata (assembly GCA_963855945.1). NCBI lineage: Eukaryota > Metazoa > Arthropoda > Insecta > Diptera > Therevidae > Thereva > Thereva nobilitata. The sequence goes on from OY979696.1 coordinate 86,115,772, forward strand.
TTATACTTATACGCAGTACCAAACAACGGTATACGAGATATCTCCTTTTATGTGAGGGTCCTGGAGGCTCTCTTACAGTTTTCGAAGCTCTGGTTGATAGTCAAGAGATATCCAAGTGACTTTGGGGATAACTTACGCGCAGACGTAGTACGCGGGATGAACATGTTCTTACTTGCTGCTATGTCTAATCAATCATTGCGTTGACCACACGACCTACCCCAATCACTTGGCTTCTTGTAATGACAACTATACTATACGTCACGATATGGCCTTTTTAAAGCGCCACTTTCTGTCCACCTCATCGGCAGTAAAATAACTGCTGTACCCGTCAAGTTCTTTCCGTACAGTTCCATCAGAAAATTAATTCCTTAAAATCCTTTATAACAGGTTTCTATGGGTGGAATTATTAGCCTTACGGAAATCTGTCTTGGAAGGGACTAGCCCGATCATATTATCCTTTTTCCCTTATATTCTACTCTTTCTTTTGGAATGGTTACCAGTGATCTTCGCTTGAAGGTTGTGATCGCACTTCCATCGAATCCGGAATAGTTACGGCAAGACACACAATAATATTATATGTGGCTTTTTTAAGTAGTGTGTTAAAAACATATTTTTAAATTGATTTGTCAAATTAAGTTTTAATTTCTTTCGACATCCAAGAGCTACAGTATCTTAACGTAAGAAATATAATATAATTAATATCTTGTGAATGGCATTTAATTCTGAATTAGTTAGTTTTCATTTGCATTTTGAAATATTTACAATGTTATACCGACTTAACCTTATCGCAATAGAAACACTTGCCTTTTAAAGGAAAATCAATGTTTCGTTTCTACTTGAAAGAACGACAAACTATAACTACATACTTATATATTTTAAGCGCATTTGTCCCACTATAAGTTATATTTTATTTTTATTTTACAGATGGTGATTCCAGAAACGAATTCTACATTGGTCGTGATAATGGAAATGTATTACTAGCAAAAGCTCTTGATTGGGAAGTGCAAAAAGACTATAATTTGACAATAAGTGTTACGGATGGAGTTTATACAACAACAACTCAACTCTATGTTAAAGTTATAGACATAAATGATCATAGACCAGTATTTTCCGAATCAGTTTACCGAGTTGATATTTCAGAAAATATCGAAGAAGAATCGGAAATATTACAACTTCATGCAACTGATTTAGATGAAGATAAGAAACTTTTTTATACCTTACATGCGGTTCGGGATCCTATTTCATTGACATTATTTCGAGTTGATTCAATAACGGGAAAAGTAATAGTCACGCAACGGCTTGATCGGGAATTAATTGCTGAACATGTTTTAATTGTAATAGCTAAAGATCAAGGAACCCCGGCTAAAAGGAATTATGCAAAGATTGTTATTACTGTGCACGACCACAACGATCATGCACCTGAATTTACAAGTAAAATCGTTCAAGGTAAAGTGTACGAAACTGCAGAAATAGGATCACATGTTGTGCAATTGTATGCTATTGACCGCGACATTGGAGATAATGCAAAAGTAACATATTCGATAGTCAGTGGAAATATAGGAAATGTTTTTGATGTAGATCCACTTTTTGGTACTATAACTGTAGCCAAAGAATTAGATATAAGCTCTATGCCCGAATATATGCTTCAAGTTAAAGCTACTGATGGTGGTAATCCATCTCTCTCGTCCCAAGTTCCTGTACATATTATAATAACAATGGCTGACAACGACCCTCCCCGATTCTTAAAAGCACAACCTTCAGCTGAAATTTTTGAAAATTTACCAATTGGAATGTTTGTAATGCAAATCGAGGCAAGATCAACTTCATCAGTATTTTATGAAATAGTTAGCGGCAACTTCGGCGATATGTTTCAGATAAATCCATCGACCGGCGTTATTACAACAAAGGATATTTTAGACTATGAAAAAAATAAGTAATATACTAACGAATTTTAGTAAAGAACTTTAAATTAACATTTCATTTTCCAGGCATTTTAACTTAACATTAAGAGCCACAAATATGGCTTCCGTTTCTTCAATGTGTTTTGCGATAATCCACGTTTTGGACCAGAATGACAACATTCCGTACTTTTCACAAAACATTTATCGAGGAGAAATATCAGAAGCTGCCCCAATTGCGTCCCTTGTTTTATCGACTGATGACGAAGCATCCTCACAAGTTGGAAGTACTCCGCAGACAACGAAAAACATAATTTCCACAGTTTCATCAGCAAACAAAAGGTATTTCATGGCTCCAACAAAAATTTTCATTTTAATAGGTCTTTCGTTTACGGAATAATGCGAGGAATACCCTTTTTCTATGTATATGTCAAGTACAATAGCACATATATGAATACCTTCTTTTTTTTGCAGTCCGCTCGTTATCAAAGCCTTTGATGCAGATTCAGGATTAAACGCTCTTTTGCATTATGATATTGTGGAAAATTTACCCAAAAGATATTTTCATATCGACTCGACTACAGGCGCTATAAAAACCGTAATGTTATTAGACCATGAAAAATTTCCCGTATTCGATTTTCACGTAAAGGTAATTACGAAACAATTTATTTATAATTTATTAAATTTGCAAACGGTAAGAAAGGAAAAATAACCATCTTGATTTTATATTTAAATTTCACAGGTCACAGATTTAGGCAAGCCTCGCCTGTCCTCCGAGTCAACAGCAAAGGTGCACATTACTGTGACGGATGTTAACGATTGTGCTCCTGTTTTTAAGGAAACGGAGTATAATGTTACTTTGTTACTTCCTACATATGAAAATGTTGTGGTATTACGAATGAATGCGACTGATCCTGATAGCTCCGAAAACACTACTTTGCGTTATGATATTATAGAAGGGAATTCCGCTGGAGTGTTCGCAATTGATTCTAAAACAGGAGTTATAACAACGAGGTTAGTAGAAGTAATGTGATTATTTGTGCTGCGCAGTAAAATGATTTGAAATAATAAGTAATCTATAATCTTCATAAAAATAAAAAATAGATAGAAAATACAAGAGCACAAAATGTGTGAATAGTAGGTTTCTTAAATATATTTAGTGCGGGCATATTTGTTACGCTTTATGTAGGTTTTTTAGGGCTAAATAACCGTTAAATACTAGTGGCAGCAATTTTTGACCATTTGCTGGGGTGTCGGGAGGTGAAATGGCAACTTCAGCTAGGAGTCGCTTGGGGACGGTGCAAATGGTCAAAATTTTTTACCACTAGTTTTTAACTGTTATTTAGCCCTAAAAAACCTACATACGCAGCGGCAGAAATTTTTTTCAATTTTAACCCCTTTTTTTATCCCCCAACCCCCCTAACTCGAGATGGGTCCACTTCCCGCAAAAATGTCATATTATAAGAAATGCTTGAAAGCTTATATACCAAACGGCAGAAGACGACACGATTTTTTCAATTGCCAGCTCCACTACTACATCCAGAGGTCACCTGGAGGAGGTGGAGGTAGGATTCGGTAGCATGGCTCTAGATATTGGATCGTATTTTTAATTGGCGTTTTTCAGGAAATTTTCTAAATATGTGGTAACTACAGAGACAGAAAGGGATAGGGTGTGATTCATTAGTAAGCCATACACTGAGAGGAAAGCCCACGCGCCACTCTTGAGGAGTTAACCGCGGGCTTTCTTGCCGGATTGCGCGCCTTACGGCAAAAAGCTTTTCACCTCATAGTACACATTCTTTCTTGCGGGATAGCGGGCAAATTTTTGAGCTTTCAAAGGAAATGAAAAAGTAAATAGGAATTGTTGTTGCCTTGGCACTTAAAGTGTGGCGTGTGGAATTGGTAAAGTTATGAACGTTCCAAGTTGCATTCCGAATTTTTTTGCAAATAAAAGTCGAATTTGAAAAATGATACAAATTTATTAATTTTATTTTTGATGAAATACTATTAAGAAATTTGGGAAATTTTTTCTAATCCCTCTTTTTCAGGGAATTAAACCCCCCTAAATCGAGACATAATAAAAACAATATTGAGTTTTACGTTTTGAGTTTTAAATATTACAAAAAGCTGTATTTCAGTGGATTATTTTTGATTATTATTGAACTTATCGCGAAAAATCCCTTAAAAGTGATGTTTTTTCATTCATACCGATTTTTGTAATCTGCGACCCAAAAAACATAAAGGGAAGTAATCTCAAACCTGTGTTCTGTTTTGACCCCCAAAACGGGCGTTTAAGCTACTCCAACCGACAGGATTGCGCGTGTGTACAATTTCTAGTGTGTGGCTGAGGAGGAAAGGAAAACTGCCGGTTCAATCCACAGGATTTCTCGCGGTTAATTATGGCCCGCCAAATCATCCACACACCTACGCGCAATCATCTCAAAATTGGAAATGCAAAGAACTGCGCGTTTTCCTCTCAGTGTATGGCGGCCTATTGGCCGGTAAGAAACCTAGAAAAATTCGGAAAAAGTTCTAAGAACCGTGATACAGCAGAGCGTCAGTGATGGAAATCTTATTTGCCTAAACGCTCGTGGTGAACATTTTGAAATTTTGATTAATAAATAAAAAGTTGTCGTGTGTTATTCTTTTATTTTATTTACGTCGTTTAAAAACAATTTAAATAAACAAGATTATAGGCAGGCGCGGATTCAAGGGGGGGGGGAGGTCGCGGGGGTCATGACCCCCGCCCTCCAAAAGCAGTACCGCGGCCAGACAATTGAGAGGCCCTGTGCAAAAATTCAGCGAGAGGCCCCAGAGAATCCAAAAAATTTTTTCGCTCGCTTCGCTCGCAGATTGCCCATACCCGTGGCTCGTACTCATTTCTGTGGTCCATTCGCCAAAACAATTTTTCGCTCGCGAGGCCCCAACACACGGGGCCCTGTGCAGTTGCACACATGCCAGCAGCGGCACTGCTCAAAAGCGCTCGCTGTTTAAAAAACAAAATTGGCCCAACTCAAAAATCAAAAACAAAAAATAACCAAACGTACAAAACCGACCCAACTTTTTTGCAAATTAAAAAAACAACCTTAAAAAATGACCTTCAAGGTCAACAGCAGATTTAGTCCAGGAGGGATAGAAAAAAAGTTGAAATAAATTTACCCTGCGATTTTTGGACGCTATAATTAAGAGACAAATCGTAGGAATTTCGAGCCTTTCCATTTTCCCTGACAGGAATTCTCGAAATCTACTGAATAGAAATCCACACCATATTTCACTTCCCCTTCGCTTAAAGGTGTTTTTTCTGAAAATCAAGAAAAGTGCCTGTTTTCAAACGCGTTTATGAGGTATTAAATCAAACCTCACCAACTTTTCATGAAAATGGGTTGGTAGAGTAACTCTTCGAGAATAAATAGGGCTTTTCAAAATAACTCTAGCACCACCGTGGGCCTTGTTCAAACTTTTTTCCTGAAACGGCTGTTTTTCCATTTTTGAGATTTACGCGAAAAGTTATAATTATTTTTGCATGAAATTTTTATTGTAGGTAGACACTAACAGAAGCCACAATTTCAGCCCTGAAACAAGGCTCTACGATAATTATAGTCCCTGTAATTAAATGTCAAAAAATGGCCATATTTCGTGGTTTTTTTTTGCAAAAACCTGTTGACTGATTTTAATTGTCCAAAACTCATAATTTTCGTCTTTTCAAGCGCTATTACTTACTATTTTTTGTTTTCCAAAAACAAATTTTTTTCGCTCCTAAAACGTTGAAAAACGTGTTTTCGCTACCATTATTAGCTTTTTTCCACCTGTTCTCTTGGACCGATTTTTTCCAAAACACATTCATGGAATTCCTACTATTTTTCTCTTAATTATAGAGTCGAAAAATCGCAGGGTAGATTTATTTCAACTTTTGAATACTTTTCCGCTATCTCTCCTGAACTAATTGATCTATACCTACTCTTTCTATATGTTTTGATTTGCAAACTCTAAAGTTAGCTGCACTCACAAGAAAGGGCGCGCCTTCCTCAAAAACACATTAGGGCACATTTTCGTAGGGCACGTTTGTTTTTAATCCACCAGAAAATTCGGTTAGTTTTGTTCGTTTTGTTAATTTTGTTTTTGTTTTTTTAGGAGAAAAAATTTTTTTCGCCACTTTTAATTCCGTGACCCCCCCAAACAAAATTCTAGATCCGCGCCTGATTATAGGAACATTGAAATATTTCCTTACTTCTTAGAGACTTTTCAAGATGTTAGAAAAATTCAGAAAAAAGGACCTTATCAGCGTACTTTTTTAATTACACTGCAATATATGGAAAAAAGTATTTTTTTATATTTTTTTTTCAAATAAGCCTTTTATTTCTGCATTTTCTCATTATACACTATTATTTTATTAATGAAATGAAAACCGCATTCCTTACCATAATAAAAATACCCCATTATTCTAATTCATTAAAATACTTGTTTTTCCCAAAAATAAAATTCAAAATGCACTATCTTGAAAACGAGCAGAGATAAAACCCATGTTGCGTATTTTGTCGATCATTTTTTGTTGACCATACCATACCATAAATAAGGCATTTTATGGATTTTGTATAAACCATGTATAATAGCTTGTGCGAGCTACGCCTCATGTGTAGCATGTAGTTATTATACATAATTGTAAACTTCGTGGAACCTCCTTTATTTCCTTGCAATCTCTTTAATACCATGTTGAAATCCTCCGATTTTTGCAAAAATGAAGATATCGAACGAAATCTCATATGAAATATCATGCTTTTGCACATAAAATGAATGCGTTAACAATAAAAAGGATATAAAAACTAATCATAAATTAAACACACTTAATAAAATAACCTTGAATTAACGTATGTAGTTATTATTTTAAAATAACCAAACTTCCCAAATATTTTTATTAAAAAAACTTCATTATGCATATACAACAAATTATTCGTACAATATCAAACACATAATCCTATTTAAATGAATAAATCCTATGAAGAACAATTTCTCCTCTTCAATAAACCAAATTCTTTAATATTGTAATATCAAAATTTAAAATATTTAATGGTAATGTTATTAGTAAAACCCATTACAGGGTACATAATAATTTATTATTGTATTTCCAAAAAACGTTAAAATTAGTCTCGTTTCTCACATTTTCCTAACAGCGTTAATTTTCGTGTCGTAGTCTTCTCATTTATTTTGATAAACCGCAGTAATATCTACCGCTGCTGCCACGATACATAATTTCTTTTCTCTTTTGTTTTTCCTCTTGGTCTTATTACGTCAGTGTAATTTATATTTGCGGGCTCCTTAGGATTTTCGCTAATCTATTTGATTATAAATCGTTATAGCTTTCGCCAACTTTTCTAAATTTATTACAATAATTAAACCCAGCTAATGTTTTTTGTTCAGTTTCAAGTTCATAACACCATTTAATTGTAATAATTTAAGCGTTTATTTTGAAAATATATTTATTTTTTTCAGGGACGTTGAACGACTGGACACATCATACAAACTTCATGTTCGTGCTTCTGATGGAAAGTTTTCTAAAGTAGCTTATGTCAATATCGATGTGGAAACATCTGAAAATTCTAGACTTTCTTTTCAAAAACCCGTATACGAAGGATCAATCAGTGAAAATTCAACAAAAATTACAACTGTGACTGTAGTGAATGTCCTGGGGACTGCTCTTAATGAACATGTAGAATTTCGAATTCTAAACCCAACAGAAATGTTTAGGATTGGTTTAACTTCAGGCGCTGTAGAAACAACCGGGAAAAGTTTTGACCGCGAAGTTCGCGATAATTACGAGCTTATTATCGAAGCACGATCGGATTCTTCTGATAATGAAAAACCAAGAATTGCACATGTGGTTGTTAATGTTACTATTTTAGATATAAACGATAACTGCCCAATGTTTGTGAATTTACCATACTATGCAGTTGTATCTGTTGATGATCCAAAGGGATCTGTTATTACGAAAGTACATGCAGTTGATATGGACAGTTTCGAAAATGGTGAAGTGCGTTATGAAATGAAGAGGGGTCATGGAGAATTATTCAAAGTTGATAGGAAAAGTGGCGAAGTTACCTTGAAGCAATCGCTAGAGGGACATAATCGAGATTATGAATTGTTGATAGCTGCTTACGATGGAGGTATTACTCCGTGCTCAACAGAAGTTTCAGTTCATGTTAAGGTAAGCAATTTTAAAATAGGTACAAATTATATACTTTAATTAATAATCTAACAAATTAAGTTTATGGATGTACTTCAATATTAATACTAAGATTGAATCTGAATTAAGAATGAAAATCGAAAAAAAACTTATTCATTTTCTTAGTTACTTAAAAATTTACATGTTTTGTAATTTATTATATTTTAATTTTAATTAATTTAAGATTAAAAACTAGGTGTTTTGCCGAGGGATTCGTCATTAACACGTTAAATTCTGAGGACGTGTATACACGTGTTTTGTTTTCTTTTGAAAGTGCGGAAGACATGTTAACACGCCTTTTCCCTGTTTGAAATACATATGTCGATTTCTTCAACCTTCTTGTTGACGAAAATTTTTCTCTGGGTGCTGAGGACGTGAATACACCGCAGAATGTTTTTTTATATATGGTTTTTCCATTTATTCTAATGAAAATAATTGATTTTTTGGTTTTTTTCAGCACCTAGCAAAGAAATTTTTTTTGGTCAGTAGTTAACGTGTTAATTAGGCCCTTTCAAAGCATCTTTTTAGTCGTATAAAGAATTCAGTTGGTGAACGTTTTAATAATTTCAAATATTTTTTATTTTTAATTTTTTGGGAATGTTTTAATTTTGGACTCTAATTGTCAGAGGTACTGAAATATTAAAACAAGGCTTCATAAAACGCAATTTAACAAACACGTTTAATAAATTCTGTGAAAAAAAATCCCATAAACAAGAACAAAATAATGCTTCGTCCATTTACAATCATAAACTGTGCCATTATTTTTACTAAACTGTCGAAGAGAGCATTTATAACAATACCGGATATCAGGTATATACAGAAAAATGGGAGAGATTTAATGCATGGAAAAGTTGCACCGACAAAATTAACCGTCACCGTCACCGACAAAACAGCAAAAATTGATATGGAAATTGTCGAAATTTCAATATACGCAAGCGCACGTATTATGTTATCTATAGGAAGCAATGTTTCAATCTATTTGTTTGTAGGCAATTTCCCCGTCTGATGGACGGGCCTTTGATGGACAAAGCCTTTGCAAAAACTTTTTTATTTGATTACAAATTACAACCTACATAAAAAGTTTATCTTTTTAAGCCACAAAAACCACATATTAAAACAGGGCTTAGTAATAGCCTATATCTCCTTTAGTCAGTCTCACAAGTATAATAGAAAAACTTTGCTGGTGCTCTGCAAAAGTCAACTATATCGTCAAAATTTAATTTTGAAAAAGCGTAATTATAACAATTAAAGTTGGATACTGTAAAAATACTTCCCTCAATATATTTTATCGTTCTTCAAAACCTTCGTATTCTTTTATATACTCTTTAATACATGCATATCAGAAAAGCATACTGCATAATTGACTTCGCTTAATGCACCCTCTGTACACTTATGATATAATGTACTTATATCATTCTCCACTCATTCATAATAAGTGAAGTCAGACGACACGAAAGACTTTTTGTCATTTGCGCGGAGCCTGTATAAACATGAATTTGTATACAAAACTGTTAGAAAGCGATTTTGTTACAAAGGGAAAATAATCGATCTTTTGCACACTTTCACTACTCTACCTTGGTTTTCGATACTAAATGATAATGACTTTTAGAATGTTATTGAATAGTTTAAGTTTTATTTGTTGTACTTTTTTGATAATTGTATCTATTAATTGGGATAAAAATTTTGTGATGGATTTTTTATGTAAATGTAATTCTCTCCAGAAAAATGGATATAATATTGTTAGTCAAATTTTGAAAAATAAAAGTAAATATAACCAAAAGAATAAAGTCTTGACAATATTAAAAGTTTCTAATCAATAATTTTTTTTATGAAAGATATATGTTTTTATACATAGGAACGAAGTTCAATTCAAATTTTATATCAGTAATGCACTCGTTTCCATTTCCAAAACATTAGCATTATACATAAGTTGATATTCATATAGAATCTTTTGCTTCAAGCTTTAATGCTCTTGGAGCTATATGGATCAGTATTAGGTGAACGGTTTTGAATCTGTTTTTTGAAATTTCTTATTCTTAAACTTTTGATTTACCATTGTACGAGGGTCGTCTCAAAAGGAAGTTCCTCTATTTTTTTTAAATCCGTGTGGTTGGCGCGAAAAGTCCGGGAGTCTCAGGGAATTCGCGTCTGGGTGTAGTGGCAGCACTGTAAAATTTCTTTGTGTGTTCCAACAACTCAGATAGGCGATCCAAAACACAAGGAGAGGAAAGTTGACAAAAACAGTTTTTTGTCAACTTCCTCTCTATATGTTTTGGATCGCCGAATTATGCAGGTGCTAGAAATTTTGGAGTGCCCAACCCGACGGAGATTCCCAACTCGCTCGTTCTTAGCCTGAAACAGGCACGCACAGCGTCAAAACGCCTGTATGACACCCAAAGCAGGCACGGTATACCTGAATAAATATAAGACTCGTCCGTTCTTAGCATGTAACAGGCACGGTACGTGTGAGTAAAAGTCAAACTTGCCCGTTCTTAGCCTGGAACAGGCAGGCTACGCCTGACTAAAAGTAAGACTCCCCCGTTCTTAGCGTGGAACAGGGACGGAACGTCCGAGTAAAAATAAAACTCTGCCGTTCTTAACTTGAAACAGGCACGGTACACCTGAGAAAACATTCTACTTTTCCAAAAATTCAGCCCGCTACAGGCACGTATCAATAAAAGACGCACTGAATAATCTAAACGAAGCAAACATCTATACTAAAAGGAACACAATTTGAGCTTTAAGATATTGTATAGGACAGAGAAAACCGGCAATTATCTTGGTGACCATATAGGATGCCATAGCATACTCAATAGACTGGTTCTTGTTCGATTGCCAAGGTCAAGCAGCATTGGACGTGGTTATTAATAAGTTGGGGGACCTCTTGGTAAAACGACACTAGGCGTTTGGAATTGTCTTTCTGTAATGGGAGTGTGCATACCTCAATGGCGGAAGCGTTTTTAGATTTTCATTCCTGTAGCGGGGTGGCAGGGGCATTTGTTCGCTCTGCGTTGCACCATGACGTAAAGGTCATGAAGGACTGGTAGTATAAAGGGCACCTAAGCTTAGACTCTATAACATAATAAAAAAAAAATGAGTACCACTTGCTTTTAAAAAAATTAACCAACTAAATTATTTTTACTCGGGTTTGGTCATCTGTGTATTGAACGTCATAGCTCTTGTCAAGCTGGGAGTTTTCCCATTCCTCTTTGGCGGGGATCTGGACATCGAACCCTGGGATGAAATTTAGTTTCGATGCCATGTATTCAAATGGCTTATCTGCTATTCCCATTGGTAAAGAGCACAGTATATTGCTGTGTCCAAACGTCTCTCCACCGAGCAGGCCGCTTCTCGTAGCCTCAGGGCCGTGCAGGCTGCCTGCTGCCTGATGTATAGAGCAGGTGGCAATAGATCGCGAATTGCATTTATTGCTTCCGGGGAGGTGTTGAACCCCCACCACTCCGAGATATGCCATGCTTTGGACTTGGCCTAGTCTGGATTTGTTATATTCTGGCTTCAAGTTCAGTATCTTGCCGAAGGTCTGCTTACGGTCGTGGAAAGCTACACAAGCCTACTTTATCCTTTCTTTGATGCTGAGCCTTCAGTTCAACTTTAGGTCCAGAATAAAACCCCAAGTTAGCTGATCGGGATAGGCTCGGTGCTCGACCATTAATTAGGTACGCTTAAATTAGAGATTTATCTTCTTTTGATAAAAAGGAGCAGTTCTGTCTTTTTCATATGAACGGATAGCCCGCAACCTTTCCAAGAGCCTTTTTCATAATCTTGCTGATTGTGGGGGGAATCTTTCTGGATACTAGAATTTCCATTTCGTCCGCATATGCGGCTGCCCTTGCCCTGACATTCTCTAATGGTTTTAGACCCAGCCATAGCAGCGGAGAGAAGACTCATCCCTGGGGTGTGCCACGGTGCAACATCTTAACCAATTTCCTAAACTTAGTGGGTGTTTCCATTTTTCAGCATGCGGTGGATCCACTGACTGAAACTAATCTGGATGCCGAATTCTGCCAGGACCACCTGAAAGAACTGTCTGGTCGTTAGGCATGATGCCTTCACACCTAATCGCGACCGGCATACCCAAGCGCTTAATTGAGACCATGGCAAGGTCAGGGTTCCTCAAAGTAGTCTGTTTCTTTTTATATACTATTTTTCTATAATGACTATTTGTGCTTTTTCCTATCTTTCGAAATTACTTTTTCTCTCCAAATATCTTTAATCAAATATCGGCACTGCTACATTAATGTCATCTAAGCCATATGCTTTAAAATTTAAATATTTCTTGCGTTTCTTTTTCAATATTTTCTTCTCGGTCAGGTGTACTGTGCTTCGTCGTTTGATTCTCACCGCGTCTTGGGTTGAAGAGTTCTTTGAAGTAAGCTTGTTGTTGTGCCACGAAGAAATCTTTAAATGTTCGCTTATGTGCCTTGAAATGTTCCTTACTTTACGAAGGTGTTTGTGGGTTTGTATCGTTCTTTTAGATATCGGAATAGAAATGTTATAACATTCAAGTAATTTTTAAACTAATTAAAGAAATACAGGGTGCATTTTTGTTCCAGGCTGATGTATAGAATTTGCATTTTAGTACGTGTTGTGCGTAATGTGGCACCGCCCTGTTGGGACCATATTTGCTGTGTGAAAGTCTTTCAATATGTCACACGTCATGCCGCAGCATACAGTGACTCTACGAGGGTGTAATTGTCGCTGGTGTATCAATTGAGCATTTTCATTGTCCCAATATGGCCTACTCTTTATTAGGAAAGCCAGCCAACTCGACACGTGCCTCATCACTCATGATGATTTCTTATCAAAAATGTTGATCGTCTATCCTGAGCTGTAGAACCCATTGTTGCAGTGTTAGATGCTCCGTAAAATTGTTATCGACTACTACACACAATTATTGTCAAATATTAACTGACAATTGATGGCCAAACAAAATCGGCCTGAAACATAAACGCACCCTGTAATATATGCATAATGTCCCAAACTGAAATTCTTTACTTTTATTAAGTATAAAAAAAAGTACTAAGTATTTACATATATATAAAATGCCTTTACTGCTTTAATTTTGCTTAGTAATTTTAATTTTCACATATGTAGGTATCCAGTCAATGGTAAATAAAAAAGTAATGTTATTCTCACATGTTATATGACGTCCAAACATTCGCAAATTAAAACGCACGTAAATATTCTCTTTTGAATCTGAATTAAACAAAAATGAAGTATTTCTATTATTTTATATAAAATTAGTTAAACTTGTTTTCGTGGTAAGTAGTATATTGATTAAAACACATTAATGAATATTTTACTGCTACAAATTTATCAATGATGTTGAATAATTCTATGGATGTACTGTATTTTAGATGGCTAGAAAGTGCTTCTTCCCTTTTCTGTAGAACCGATCCAATCGCATTAATACTTAAGAAACGCATTCAAAAGAAAACCTTTTAAAATTTATATTATTTGTGTAAAAAAGAACTTAATCATCTTATACTACATGATATCTCTTTTATATAATATATTTAAAGATTAGTGAAAATTATATAAAAATATGCGTTATTCTCCCTTCATATTACAAGATGTGGGAGATAGCAGTACTCTAATCTATTTGGTTTTCACTCAGCATTATTACGATATAGAGCCTGGTCCAAATCAGTTGAGGTTTTCTTCGCGCATGTGGGGAAATGAATTTTACACACAATTAAACATTGCGCGCATCGGGATAAGGCATGCGCGTGTATTTTCACATTTCCCCTTCGAAATCTGTTGTTATTCTCACTGCGCAAGGAAAATGCGATTTTTGAGAAACCTCATTAGTCCAGTCAAATAGTACATTTGCTGAACATTTTCTGAAAATAGCAATTTTTTTTGTAATGTGTAGGGGGTTGGTTGGGAGTATAAAACCGAGTTTTCGGGATCCGGAGGGGTGACGTTCGGCCGCCATCTTGTTTTGAGTGGTGAAAAATGGTTTTCCTTATTTCTCGGAAACCGTGAGTACTACAAAATTTTTGTAAAAATATTTTTTTAGATAATCAAATTATCTACAACTTTCGTAAATAATGTTTTGACGTAATATTAATAATCAGCCTTATTCTCGTTGTCGAGTGACGTGACAGATGTCACTTAGACCTTAAATTTGTATTCTCATTGTCAATCTAAGAGATTCTTGGCGACTAGATTTACAAACGTCGTATTCTAATTGCCGCAAGGTGCTGTGTGAAGTGATATTTCCCTCGATACTTTCGTAGGTATCGACAGTTTCATTCCACCGCGTCCCTCGTAGTCACGCCACTCGCCAACGAGAATAACCACCAATAAAAAAGACATGGACGAAAAATGACAAAAATTTTGGGGGTGATGAGCTATAACTTTTTTATTATTGATTCTACATAAAAAATGCCTTGGAGCTTATTTGTAGAGCATTTTCTTGCGAATAATTTGATGTGGTCATTTATTGAATTTGGGTTGTTTTTGCTGATTTTGGAGCAATGCAAACGGAATCTTAAATAAAATTGGAGTGTCTGTCTGTGATTTCAAAATAATTGTCATTTTCCAAGCTTATGGTTATTTGCATGATTTTAAAACGAAATCAAGTCTTTTTTAAAATTGTTGTCTCTCTGTATGGCTGTATGTCTGTCGGTCTGTTTGTCCGGGCTAATCTCGGAAAAGGCTAATTCGATTGCGACGGGACTTTTACTGGAAGATTCAGTATTTTCAGAGAGACAAAATTTTTAAAAAGACCAATTTAAACCATTTAAGCTTAGAAAATGACAATGAAAATTGCTGTTTTCAGAAAATGTTCAGATGGCCCTTTTTTTGCACCATTTTACTGGACTACACCTCTTTTGGATCGGACTCTATCATTATTTGTTACTGCTGAAAAAAAACAACTTGACATCAATTTTGGAGATTTGGTTTGGAACGTTAAGATGTGTTGTTAGAATATAAAGTTAAATGCCTTCTCTGTGTAAAATTAAGATTGTGTCATAACTGTAATAATCTAATAATAGTTAGTGTGGGTCTTAATTTTTTGTCGCAAGCTTTACTCATAGCATCATCAGCATGTACTGTCGACCCGCCACGTCAGTTTTGGATTCTGTTGAAGAGGAGCTGCTAGT
Source organism: Thereva nobilitata (assembly GCA_963855945.1). Lineage (NCBI taxonomy): Eukaryota > Metazoa > Arthropoda > Insecta > Diptera > Therevidae > Thereva > Thereva nobilitata. Next base: position 86,131,020 of record OY979696.1, read on the forward strand.
GGAGAAAAACCCCGGCACCTCCTCCCTAGTAGGAATGACAAAGGTGGGGTTCATACCCTATTTGCAAGATCAATGTTATTGCTACAAGAAATTCTAGAAGACACTCATCTCTCTCGTTTATATCAGTATCGGACTGAAGGTCTTTGCTTGAAAAAGTAAAAGTTCTTCTTCTAAGCCATATCAGAGCAGTGCATTACATTCACAGAGAATCTGTGTGGAAGTCTCGGAGAATAAGCTAGCGCAAGGACGATTTCCTTTCAGCCGCTGGCGGTGGGAGCTGCTATCCATCTCGCTGCTAGATCTCTGAAAATAAATATAGTTATGGGGAGATGAGTGACACGATTGTCAATTAAAAGAGCAGCACGAGGCTTCCTGCATCTGCGATCATATTCTGGGTTATTGGAATCGGGGGTAAGTTCTCTGACTTTGCCATAAGTTACCCAAGGCTCCAACCCAACTTTGCCATAAGTTACCCAAGGCTCCTGAATAAGTGCAAGGCTAATATGTTTCTGCATGAAAGTCTTACACAGGGTCGAGGATATCCCTTGCAATGGTGCAGATTCATCTGGAGTGCGCTTATCGATTGCCTCGTTTCTGTAAATAAAAAATTTAAAAAAATACAGCTGAAAAACCAATCTACAAAACTAGCGCTATTTTTGGGGACCATTTTGAGCATTGGTGAACTCTTAAATAGACTTTTTGTTACTTGTACGTGATAGTACAAATTATGAAGTAAATTTTAAGCTATAGAAAGGTACTCGAGAAGAATCCACAGACCAAGAGGAGCGTTTTTAGAAGAACGCCTTTTTTTACAAAAAGTGAAATTTCAAGGAAACTGTTTAATATTTCGCAACAAAATAAAACCGTTTTTTTAGCTAGCAACAAGCAATATATAGCAACAAATATCTAAGTTGCGTTAAAGAAAAGTTATTAACAAATTAAAAAAACGTGATTTCTAAGAGTTTTTTCCATTTTTCTCTATATTCTGTGCACCAACCTTAACTTAATATACATCAATCCAAAGATAATTTGAATACCACAACTTTATAATTTGATTTTTTTCGATCCGAGCTCAAGTTTTTTTGTAATACGCAAAAAAGCGTTTTTTTTACTTTCCGGAATTTTTTAGGTTAGGTTCGCCATTCCAAATTCAAAAAAAACGCTATCTTTTTTAGAATTTTTTTCCTATATAACCATATTTTTTGTTTCCTGTTGGCAATTAACGCTAAAATTACAAGGAGCTATATTAGCTGCGATCCATTGGGACTGGTAAACTACTCAAAACTACTGCTAGCTACTCGCAACTACCCTTGCTCTTGTTTTTGGGCCAGATACATTTTACTCGCAATTGTCAAAATTCGTGTTCCATTGGTGATGTACTCGCAAGTACTTGCGAGTAGAAAAAATCGCCCAATGGATCGCAGCTATTATTGTAGATTGATTGGACTATTATGTGACTTTTCCTCAATTGTAAAATACATCCAGAAAATCCGTTTACAAATTGTTTCGTTAAGTTTGTTTGCTTTTTTACTTACAATAAATGTTACTAGTATAGAAAATCATAATATTACATACTAATCAGTTTCATTAAATTACTTAATGCCATTATTAGAAATCCAGCTTAAGCATTCATACAAAATTAGTTACAGCAACAGAATTTTAAATTTTATATCGTTTTCTTTCAGGTCATTGACAAATCAATGCCGGTGTTTGGCAAGCAATTCTACTCAGATACAGTTTACGAGAACATCGAAATTTATTCCCCACTCTCTGTTGCTATTCAGGCAGACAGTCCTCTTGGTAGAAAACTAATTTATACTATCGTTAAAGGCAACGAAATGGAAAAGTTTACCGTAGACTTTAATACTGGTAAGTAATTGCTATGAAACTAGTTTCTGTTAAATGTATACAGCTCTAGGATATACAAACATTCAAGAAGCAGAGACTAGAATAGTTTATGATATAAATTTTAATGAAATTTTAATACAATTATGAAAAAGTTATTGCCTTTTCTAACTCGACAAAATCAGAGACGTCGTATCTAGTTGCCAATTACAATTTGTATTACGATTACACTCCGTTGTAGAAGGTTGTTGAAAATAATTAAAGAGTCTAACAAGTAAAGAATTTCTTATTAAAATTAGTTGTTGGTGGTGGTGTATAATTAGTTTTACGTTTTCTTAGTTCTGCAAAATTTTGTTATTAACATTTAAATTTCTTCATAAGCAGAACGGAACTGAAATTCTAGTATCCCATAATTTTTTGCATTAAAATTCGTCGTAATAATATGGGTTAGTTGAATTTTTTTTTTGAGAATTAGTAATAACAACTAATTTTAATTTTTAGATGTTACAATTCTTTATGTATGTTCGTTTAGCAGCGTAACAATATTTGACTACATTGGAAACATAATTGGGCACAAGTTTTGACAATTTATATAAACTACGAAGAGACGAATGCATTTTCTGTTATAACCATTGGCTTATTACGCTGCCTCCAATATAATAAAGCATAATGTCTCTGTCATTGAATTTTCATACTCGTTTAAAAATCCTGGTATCATTTGAAATATTATTTTACTATTATATTATATATTATTTTACTATTAGATAGTACAACAAAAATCATCAACAAAAGTGGGGGTCTATCTCTGCCGTTTTGGAGATAGGGCGTTCTGAGTTTTGTTGTTGGGAAAAATGTAGTTTAATGAGTTAAAATAGAAAGTTAATGAAACAAAGGTCTATTTCTCGAATAGGGTATCTTTATTATCGTAAGGCATACGGCTTTAATTTGATTATTAAAAACAATGGTTTATTTATGAAAAAACGGTTCTTATTTTTAAAAAACTATGAAAAAAAGCAATTTTTTTCCTTATTTCACTGTAATTCAAAAAGAAGGTCGTTCAGGACCTTTTTTCTGAACCTTTTTAACATCCTCAAAAGTTACCTAAAATTTTTTTGGAACACTCCAAGACTCCAACTGGCCATTCAAAAATAGCTGCCATTCAAAAATAAGTGTCACTCAGTGATCTGTTTTTAGTAAAACGTTCTCCAGCACTTATGAAATCCCTTAACTGGGTAATTGTTTCCAAACTTTAAGCGCGTTTTCGTGCAGGGCCAAACCGGTCTATTGGACCGGTCCGCGCTTAAGGCCGGCGATACCTTTACAATAGAAGAAAATAGGATGATATTGAGGTATTTTTTTGGGTAGAAGGAATAAAGCTAGAGCTTTCAAACTTTAGGGCTTATCAATATATTTATTTAACATTAAGAAAAAACTTTTTTTTTTGATAAAAACAAGATGGCGCTGACTGCTACGACTTCCGCCAAAGACCTACTTTCGAATTTGTGGGAAATCTAACTCAAAAACTACTTAACCGATCTTTATGAAATTTGGAATATATTTTTTTAACAATATTTTTTTTCTATTTGAATGAGAGGGATTTTTGAAATCACCCCTGAAAATCGTTATATTAGAAAAAAAATAAAAAAAAATAAAAAAAAGTTTTCTTTTTATTCTTATAAATTTCAAAATAAATAAAATTCTTTAAAATTCATTCATATCGAAGATAATTGTCTAAGGGACATTCTTTGTCAAAACGGTCAATAAAAACTGGAAGGTCCGAAAATCATCCAAATAATTAAATTTTCGGATTCAGCATGCTGAAAAAACAAGGTAAATATTTTTTTCGGATTTTGTGGAACGTACTTTTGTATCTAAAAATAATTCAATATTTTAACGATTTTAATAAATTTTCCGGAATTGTTGCATTAACAACAGGAAAACTAAGACTCTATACATAAAGTTTTATTTAATATTTTGTTAACACTATCTACTGATATGAAGCAACAAAAAAATAGCATAACAAAAAATTCTCAAGGTCACCGCAAGGTCATAAAGGGCAATAATAGGTAAAAATCTTCAAAAATCGATTGTGAAAAAACGTCATCGTCTTTTTTCGATTTTCAAAATCCAAAATACTCCTAGATACTTGTACTTTATGCCTAAAAAATTTCATCCTTGGTTATCAAAAGGATTCAAAACTACGAGCATTTTTATTACGGAATTTGTGATTAAAAGTTGTTTTATCTGAAAAAATGTTTTTTTATTAGAAAAACGATAGGTTCATTATAATTTTTTGCTAGTTTTTGAACATCCAGCTGCTCCTGTAGATACTTCACGTCTTTTGCCTTTTTCACTTGCACTGCTTGCACACCGTTGCTGGTCGTTTGTTGGAGTATCTTGTAGGTAGGGGTATTTTCTCAAATCTTCAAGGATTGTAACAAAGACACCATCTTCCTGCATGGAGGTAGTTTTAATCAGCAAATCCTTCTCACCTTGGGGGATGCAAGCGTGGCAGGATCTGATGCCGTTGATTGGGACAGCATACCGAAATCTTTTTTCTAAGATTTTTGTGTTTGCTTGAATTTCTCCTTTTGCTGCTAAAACAAACGTGATTCCTTTTATATTATCCTTAGCCCAGGAGTATAGCTGCAGAGGAGTCTGAATTTGGCGATCAGGTGGAAGTTGGAGGCTGGCTTTTGCTGCGAGTCTTTTAACAGTCCCGCTCAACCCATCGCTAGGACCTTTTCCATGAGCAGTTTCAAAAAAGCGCCACTCAGCTGGTATCTGGAAATCATCTTTATGTAATCCCAGGTTTTGCATGTTGTACCGATTCTTGTATTGTGCAGCAGAACCATCGGGCATGTAAATAATCTTCTCGAGAACTTCCAGCTTTTGTTTCAACACATCAATCAGTAACTTCTGAAAATAATGGACAGCCGCTGTGTTGTGGTTTAGCTCATCTGATATAACAACGACGCTCAGAGGTTTCACGGTGTCGTCTTTTGGATCTCGGTAATAACAAGCAAAATGATGTACAGTAGCCTGGGAGTTATTCCAGTGAAATCCTTGAACGCTATCTTGCAGGACAAACGCGTAATTTTCGGCATAATCTGGGATAGAAAGAACTTCTCCATACTTCAAATTTCCTTTCCCCGACTTCAAAAACTCCGCTTGTTTATATTTAGATTTTTTTACCATTAAAACAATTCACAATTAAGTGTATCATTGTAAACAGTGTAAAAATACAATACAAATTTACAACGAAGAGTGAACGCTCCTTTTGCAATCTATTGTAAATACATCGAAGAAGAAGAAATTTTTTGTCTTTTATTTTCTAAAGTTTAAAATATATAAATAGATATAAATAAATGAATTCCTTCAATTTACCATCTCCCGCTCCATTTTAAACATCTGTCAAATATTAAATACAATGATACAATACGTAATACAACACTTTTTAGTGTAGTAAAATTACAACACTCTTGTAAATATTTTTATATGAAAAAGTCTTGTATTATTTTACAATGGTGTAACAAAATACACCTAATACAACAATACAAGGCTAAATACAACAAAGCGTGAATACCCCTAATAATTATTTGAATATTTTATACTATACAGATATTTTAAATACCTAAAAAACATAAATTCCGTAATAAAAATGTTCGTAGTTTTGAATCCATTTGATAACCAAGGATGAAATTTTTTAGGCATAAAGTACAAGTATCTAGGAGTATTTTGGATTTTGAAAATCGAAAAAAGACGATGACGTTTTTGCACAATCGATTTTTGAAGATTTTTACCTATTATTGCCCTTTATGACCTTGCGGTGACTTTGAGAATTTTTTGTTATGCTATTTTTTTGTTGCTTCATATCAGTAGATAGTGTTAACAAAATATTAAATAAAACTTTATGTATAGAGTCTTAGTTTTCCTGTTGTTAATGCAACAATTCCGGAAAATTTATTAAAATCGTTAAAATATTGAATTATTTTTAGATACAAAAGTACGTTCCACAAAATCCGAAAAAAATATTTACCTTGTTTTTTCAGCATGCTGAATCCGAAAATTTAATTATTTGGATGATTTTCGGACCTTCCAGTTTTTATTGACCGTTTTGACAAAGAATGTCCCCTAAAGAAATTGAATTTTTTCAAAGTAATATATTTCACACCAACCTAGCAGGTGCTATCTTTCACGCAACTCAAAAGGAGGTATTTGACGGAAGTCGTTGCAGTCAGCCCCATTTTGTTTCTATCAATATATATATTCATAAACCCTAAAGTTTGAAAAGTGTAGCTTTATTCCTTCTACCCAAAAAAATACCTCAATATCATCCTATTTTCCTCTATTGTAAAGGTATCGCCGGCCTTAAGTTAATGTGCGCATTCGAATATACCCTCACTTATGAACTATGACAACGAAGTCAAAATGGAAAGTTTTAGCAATCTTGTAAAAATATTTCTATAATAATATTAAATTTCACTTATTTGTTATTGTCTTCGGCACTTTTCAGAAATTTTCAGAAATTATACTTTATAATATGAAGAATAACTGGTTAAAGTTTCAAGTCAAAATATCTATGTAGAGAGAGCGAAATTAAACAAAAAATTTTTTGTTTTTTTTCTTTACATATGTTAAGATAAAGCGAAAAAAAAATTTCTGCAAAATCGGTCCTGTGCCGCACGAGAAAATTGCATAAATGTCCATTTGTGATTCATTTCGAGTGCATTGCTACACTATTTTTTTAATTTCTCCAGTTCTGTTGGTCGTAGAAAAATAAAAAAAATTGAAAAATACTCGTGAATGAATATACTATCGAACTGATTCGGTATAAATACTTTAAAATGAATCCTAACCTCAAAAAACCAAAATGTATGAAATTTTGTTTTATTTTACTAAAAACGCAATAAATAAGGAGAAAATAGTCGGATTTTGATAAAAATTGGAAAAAATATGTATTTTCACGCTATAAATACGTGGTTGAAATTTCAAAACAAAATTTCGATTTTTACGGCAGCAATTGGCGCTTTTCGAAAAATTTTAAAATTGCCACCATTTTATGTCAAATCATCGTACGATAAAATTTTTGTTTTTAAATTGTAGGTTTTTTTATGTACTTTCTTGTGAGCATACGTAATACTTCGTTACTTTATTTAAAATGCCCATTTTAGGACTTTGAAAAAAATAAAAAAATTCAATTTTTCAATATATTGTCACAATTGTTCATTAGGGTGGGTCAAAAAAATCAATTATTTTTTTTTTTACAAGTGCCACGGAAAAATGGGTTGCTGGACACCTTACAAAAATTCTCACTTAATATGAGCTCTTAATTTTAATAGGAAGATCCTCCGCATCGCAGTTTTTTATTTTTTCCTCAGTCCAATAGAAAAAAATTCATACCTCATCATTGATTGATTGTACAGAAAAATGTTTTCGGAGAATTTTGTAGGAAATTTAATGCTCTACAAAAAAGGTATATTATATTTTTTCTGTAAACCTCACCATTTGGAAGATATTGAAGATTTAAGTTTGATTATTTTAAGACACATTTCATTTTTGCTAAATAAAAAGATAACGGTGCATAAGTGCCAATTTTTTTCCAAAAAATAAATTGTCCAAGTCAAAATACATAATGTGTGGAAATTTATCAATATTGGTGAAATAACATAGGAGTTATCACCTGTTAAATCATTGGAATTACGGTACTTTGGAGTGGAATTACAGCGAAACGGGACTTGAGCGACACTTTTTGTTAATGCAGTTGATTTGTGCATAGTTAACTGTACATTGTGTGAAAATTTCATCAAAATTGGAGGTGGTCATGGTATACTGGAGATTTACCGAAACAAAAATGAAATTTGTCTTAAAATAATCAAACTTAAATCTTCAATATCTTCCAAATGGTGGGGTTTACAGAAAAAATATAATATACCTTTTTTGTAGAGCATTAAATTTCCTACAAAATTCTCCGAAAACATTTTTCTGTACAATCAATCCATGATGAGGTATGAATTTTTTTCTATTGGACTGAGGAAAAAATAAAAAACTGCGATGCGGAGGATCTTCCTATTAAAATTAAGAGGTCATATTGAGTGAGAATTTTTGTAAGGTGTCCAGCAACCCATTTTTCCGTGGCACTTGTAAAAAAAAAAATAATTGATTTTTTTGACCCACCCTATTGTTCATATTTTAATATCACTCAATCCCTAAAAAAGTAAAAACATTAAAACAATATTTTTGTTCATTTAAAGTTAAAACATGTTCCTATTATACTTAAAACAAGTAGAGTATAATTATTAATTGTTCTACACAATTAAACTAAACAGCAACTCGAGATTAAAATGATTTTGATATCCTTAATCAGGACCAAAATTAATACCTTTAATTTTTTGTTATACTAAAATTAATATCTTTAATCAAGTCGTATTTTCAATTAAAAATATTTAGACCTAGAGGAACAAATTATCGCACATTTTACCTCTCTATTCAGTGATAAGAACCCATTTAAGGTGTTTCAATTAAGGTAGATCGTTACGGTACTGTTACATAATTGGCGATTACAAAGCAAGCTAAACACCTGTAGGTAATAGTTGGAGCTTCAAACTTACATTAGAACTCTCCTTCTTATTCTTGTATTCGAGGCTGCCCCTTTCGATGCAATAAAAATGGGCAAACATGTGCAGTAGTCAAAGCACATTCTCCGATAACTTAATCATAGTATTTTAAATTTTGTGAAGTTCTTGACTATTATAAATATATTTTAACACCTTTAGTTGCCAATTTGTATGGCGAAGGTTTCAGGTATGGTACCAAGAAATATTTAACAGAAGATGTTTCCGTTATTGTTGACTACGAAGTAGACAATAATTTGTTTAGCCTCAATGTGAAAACCCCATTGTAGTCACCTCTTCATTCTCTTCCTCCTATTTCAATGTAAGCGTTTACTAACAACATGCAGTGAGATAGTTGAGCCGATTAAAGCTGATGTTCAAGGTGTTAAAATGTCGTGAGGCTTTGTGCCTAAACTTCGACTAAGAGAATCAGCAATATATTTGTCCTGGCAGCCTCAAGTAAATATTTTTATCTAGTCCTGGTAAAATAGTTTAGTTGGACGTACATATATTGATTTTTGTAGATTCATTGATAGGGTTCATTAGTTGTACGTTGATAAATGGTTCTTATCCAATAACCTCAACCTTAAACAACTTAGGATTATTTAGCTGTCAGGCGTTTGTTCACTCGATTTTGTTGATAGTAGGAAAAATACTTTTACAATTTTTCAATTTATATTGAAAAAAAAATAGCTTTTCATTTTTTAGGATGATAAGCAATTGTCGTAGTCATGCACAGTCTTTAAGTAGATGTTTCGTAATATTACTCGATTTCGGTTTATTGGTAATGTAGGAAATTAAGGGTAGGCTTATATTTTTTTTCAATACATTTAAACGATCTTTTTGGTAAAGCTTACTTGGGATCTTAGATTGTTCTTCAAATTTCATTCGACTTTAATGAATACCACAGATTAATTCAATTTGGGCTGATTCATGTGTTGCTTAATTGATTTGCCAAACAATTTTTATTTTTTAATTCATGTCAGCTGTATAAGATAGATTTGCTAGAGGTCTTTCCTACCACTTTAATATAAAAAGAATTTACACCATCTTTGTTTTTTATATCTTGAAAATATTTTCGGTAAATAGAACTAAATATTAAAGTAATTTTTTCTCGCAGCACCTGATAGTAAGAATGGGCCGTGTGAGTATAAGTTTTGGTTTGGAGTAATGTATTAAATTTATTTATGGCAATATTACTGCTTGCATGACGCTTTTTAATGGTTATGTAACAAGCAGCCTTTTTGTGTGCTGGTAACTGTAGAAGTAATGATTTTAAAAAGTTAATGCCTGCTGCTATTCTATTATTTTATGTAATATATAATTATAAATCGAAGCTTTGGATTCCATTTTATTTTACCTTTTGCATAAAATATATCTTTTTTTATCCATGCATGAAATTAAATTTTGTGCTGGCCTTTGGTAGGAGTGTTTCTTAACATTTTTTTTTAATAATAAATTAATATTTAAACAAATAAAATAATTATTCTATTTTAATACAGGTACGATATACGTTGTGGATGAATTGGATTATGAGCAGCAACAAAGCTTTGAGTTAATAGTACGAGCTACTGATAGTGTTACTGGAGTATCTGCTGAAGTTCCTCTATCGATTTTGGTTCAAGATGTTAATGATTGTCCACCTGAATTAGAAAAAGACATTTATAACATTACAGTATCTGAGGGAGCTCCTTTTGGGACATCAATTCTTAAAGCACAAGCACGCGATAATGATACTGGAGTTAATTCATTAATCTCATATAAGATACAAATAAATGAGAAAAATAATAGCGAACACTTTCATATGGATGGAAATGAAGGAATTCTTTATCTGAAGAAACCTTTAGATCATGAAGTGCAGAGTGTTCATCATTTTACTTTAATAGCAAGTGATCAAGGATATCCAGTATTGAGCTCTACAGCTCATGTATGGGTTACAGGTAAGCATTCATATCTTTGTTTATGGTAATTATAAGCGGTAATTTACCTAGAAGCATAGCGACTTTTGAGTTTTGTAAAACATTAAACTTATTATACAGTATCGCGAACAGTTTAATAATGATCGTAAGTGATACATCTTTTAAAAACAGTTCCTTTACATATAGGTTTGTAGTCCACACCCAAAACGTGCTCTAGAAATTAAAAAAGTGAAGGAAATGGGTAATCGGCTGAATCGTAGGATATTTTAATCTGAAAATTTCCAGAAAACTGTCTCAAAAACGCGAATTTCAACAATTTATAACACAACTTATTAATTAGAAAAAAAAGTCTCGCGAATCGGTCTACTGAGTATGCTCCAAGATAATTGCCCGTTTTCGTCGTCCTATACAAGTTTTTAAAGCCCCAATTTTGCTCCCTTTCATCTAGAAAAAGTGTAAGCATACTGTGCCTCGTTTGGGTGTGTGCCTGGTTCAGGCTAGCTGCGGGCGAGTCTTATTTTTACTCAGGCGTACCGTGCCTGTTTCGGGCGCTGTGGAGATATTGTGCCTGTTGCAGGCTAGGTGCCGGCGGGAGGTGGTAGTAGGAGATTGGAAGTGATAGATTGAGACATTGGTAGAGATTGTATGGAATTTAGATATGATGACATCCCACCGTCATACTACCTTAATTGAAGGGAGGAGGCCTTCAGAGCCAGTACGAAGTACTGGTGGCTGGAGGAATCAAATCAATAAAGTGTGATAATGTGTGAATGAATCAGTGCATGGTGTGAATGCAGGCGTTAGCCTAAGTAGGGTTAGGATCCCAGTAGGGGAATTAGGTATAGATATAGAATTACCATTGTAATAAGTTTAGTTATAAGTTAGGTAGGTAGTTTTAAGGTTAGGCTTAGACAACTAGGAGTAGTGGCACGCTGCCCTCCGCGAGCCCTCAGGCCATGTAATCGCCTCAGCTCGCGCGGTAGCAGTTCTCGGGCGAGAGGCATCAGAACCTATCGCCTGAGTCTCTGATGGCTGTCGCCCGACTAGACTAGTTCGTAGGGTTTAAATATGTAGGTTAGAATAGGTAGTTGTAAGTCGTAGTTGTATTTAGGTTAAGTTTTATAAAAATAAGTCCAATTAGCTAAGTTTTTTTTCTTAACATAATTTTCTTAGCGTTAATTTTAGAGTTAAGTTTTACGATAATAAAATAAATAAAGAGGCCGAAAGGCAAAAATGATTAATTAATTTAGCTTTAGGGTTTAGCTTAGAGCGTCCGTGGAGGACCAGTAAGTTAGTTAAGTTAGATAGGGCAAATAGGTTTAAGCATAGCCTATAAGATCATTATAACGTTTAAATAAATATGCTTAAAACAAAAAAAAAAAAAAAACTACCTTAATTGAACGGCCAGAAAGAAAACTCTCAATCTAGTTCTTTAAAATTGAGTCAACACCCATAGCTTGGAAGGCCATACTCTTACAAAAACACCTGGAGATTTCTAGGGCAACCAGACTAGACTCGTCAAATCAATGCATACTTATATGGAGGTGTTCTAATAGCCCTACTAAATGGTTACCGATGTCCAAGGCGGTCTGTTTGTCATTAGACCATCTTTGCGCAAAGGTTTCACAAATTTGATGAAATGTGGAATAGAAAAATGACTGTATGATCCTAGTAGCACAGTTAAGGTTAAGTTGACGTTTTTGCTTTGGAACAATGAAACCACTCGCAACTATGATTTCACGCCCTGTTATTGTAGGATAAAAATTCGGAAACCAGTTTGAAACTGGCATAAAATGCTAGCGTAGAGGCTACGTTACTTACATCAGGAGTTTTGTTGAAGAAGCAGAAGAATATTGACGTGGTTTCGGGCAATGATGGTTCAAATCTCTACTTACTATTATATATTTTCTCATAAGCCGCGTTATTCCTAAAATAATTGGCAATGGTTGTACCCTGAGAACTGATAGTATCTTAAGTCAGAATTAAATCATATTTGGGTTTTTTTATTGCTAAAATGGGAGTTTATACTTTGATAAATTTCACTTTAAAAGACCAATATTCGCATGAAACTCACGAATTTTACAAAAATCCAAACACAAATTTTTATTACGAGACTAATCGCCACAGTTTTAGTTTTTGAACCGCAAAACTTAATTATTTTTATTATTTCAGCAAAGGCTTTTCTTTCGATTATAAGAACACTTAATGGCAAAATAAATTTTGTTGAAATATTTTGTGTTTTTCAACATTTTCATAGTAGTGGAGTCGGACAAGCATCAAATTTGAGTGAAAAAGGAATTGTTTCCAGTCTCAATTTTTCTTTTCTTAATATGTTAGATACATCGAATACTATACGAAATGGAAATTTTCTACCACTGGCAACCGCCGCTACGTAAGTTATGGGCCATTTTGTGGAAAATCTACCATTTTGGTCGTGCTTTCTAAATATAGATGAGAATTTCTCGGTATGTGTAGGTCCATAGAAATAGAAAAAAATTTAGGCTGTTCATTACGATATTACCTATCAGCAGTTACAAAATGAAATTTTAATCTGCACACATAAGCTCAAAAAAAATTAAAAACTGAAGAAACTGCTAAATTTTGGTTTTTTGGCTATAACTTCGGATGTTTTAGGTAAAATTTTATGAAATTTTCAGAAATTATACTTTATAATGTGAGCAATAACTGGTTAAAATTTCAAGTCGAAATTTTTAATACAAGTCTTAAAAATTAACCTCAAATCGCAACGTATCAAAAAAAAGTGGAATTTTTCGAAAAAATTGACGAAAAAATACAAAAATTCATGATTTTCTATTCGATTTTTTTCACTTTTTTCAAGTTTAAAAAACTTTTTTCTTTCAACATCATAAAGTGAATAAAAAAAGCTATACTTAAAATAAAAACGAACCTCATACGTAGCGATGCACGAAAGTTATTGGCCAATCAATTTTCAAATTTGAGATTAATTTTTGAGACTTGTATTAAAAATTTCAACTTGAACTCAAGCTTTCAAGCGCGGTTTTCATGAACGGCACTCGAGTCGATCAGAAAAATCTTTCTGATCGACTCTAGTCGAGTTGCTTGCGTCAGTGTTGGGCAAAATCAACTAATTTTTTAATCAGACTAATAATCATGATTAAAACCAATCATGATTGAATCAATCATGATTAAATCAATCTTTAATCAAGATTGCTTCGAGTAATCTTGGCTAAAATCTAATCATCAGCAGACTAATGATTATGAAATCAAATCTTAATCATGATTGAATGATTAATTCTTTGGCGATTAATATGAGCTTCCCTGAATTTTTTTTGGAATTTTTTTTAGTATTTAGATTTTCACCTGCTTGCTCATAACTGATCAACTTCAAAATTGGCATATATGTTTAGTTCGCGTAAAAATACAATCTGGCCATTTTATAACAAATTCAACATTGCGGCTCCAAAAAGGCGGACGAATTTTGGCAATTATGTTCCGATTGCACTGAAAATCGACATCTGGGGCTTTTTAAGGTCGCAAAAAAATTTGCCAATTCAAAATGGCGGACTAATTTTGGCAATTGTGTTCCGATTGTACTGAAAATCACTTTCTTGGGGCTTCAAGGGTTCTAAATGGCGAATTTGTGGTTAAAATTAGAGAATTCAAAATGCCGAACTAATTTTGACAATTGTGTTCCGATTGTACTGAAATTCAGTTTCTTGGGGATTTAAGGGTTCTAAATAGCGAATTTGTGGTTAAAATTAGAAAATTCAAAATGGCGGACTAATTTTGGCAATCGTGTTCCGATTGTACTGAAAATCAGTAACTAGGGGCTTTAAGGGTTCCAAATGACGAATTTGTTGTTAAAATTAAAAAATTCAAAATGGCGGACTAATTTTGGCAATTGTGTTCCGATTGTACTAAAAATCAGTAACTAGGGGCTTTAAGGGTTCCAAATGACGAATTTGTTGTTAAAATTAGAAAATTCAAAATGGCGGACTAATTTTGGGAATTGTTTTCCGATTGCACTGAAAATCAGTATCGGGAGGCTTTAAGGGTTCTAATTGACGAATTTGTGGTTAAAATTTAAAAATTCAAAATGGCGGACTAAATTTGGCAATTGTGTTCCGATTTCACTTTTTAAAGTCATAAAGGACGATTTTCAACTAAAACCATCTTTTTCTCCAAAAAATACATAGTTAACCGATAATTTTTTTTCCAAAATTAGAAAGCTTGGAGTATTTCCTAGAAATAATAACCAGACAATTTTTATGCTACGGCCTTTACTTTTGAAGTTATAAGCAGCTCTGATGTTAAAATTGGCCATATTTGGTACTTTTCGACCAACCTTAGGTTAAATTTGTTAAATCCTTCTCAGCTTTACAATCTTACTCGCTAACTCATTCAAACGCGTAGTTAGTTTTGATCTTCTAATTTCATAGAACGGTTTTCTTGTTTTATTTTTCTCATCTACATAATTTATCTATGGTCAGAATCAGAATCTTCTCTATATATCAAAAATAATTCGGTATTGTTTTTTCTACGTTGAAGTGTATTTTACGTTATGTGGTAAAGCGAAATAACCAAAAAATTGGCATAAAAATAGTTCGCGTTAATACTGAGCATGAGTAAAATAAAAGTACTTGTGATAAGGTGCAACTACAAAGAAAACCGCGATTTTCAGGAGGTGCGGTAAGCACAGCGAGGGAAGCCCCAATGAAATCTACTAATAACAAGCTCTCTCAAAAGAGGTAAACAGAACAATATATAATTTAAAAAATCTAAAAACACGCTTTTTATAATTAATTAATAAAAAACAAAACATAATTTTAAAATTTAACGACTTAAATGTAAAAAGCTGGGCCGATTTTCAGTGCAATCGGAGCACAATTGCCAAAATTAGTCCGTCATTTTTAATTCACGAATTTTGAGCACAAATCCGTTATTTGCAACCTTAAAAACTCCCAGATACCGATTTTCAGTGCAATCTGAACACAATTGCTAAAATTAATTCGCCAATTTGAATTTTCAAATTTTAACCACAAATTCGTCATTTGGAAACCTTAAAGTCCCCAGATACCGATTTTCAGTACAATCGGAACACAATTGCCAAAATTAGTCCGCCATTTTGAATTTTCAAATTTTAACCACAAATTCGTAATTTGGAAACCTTAAAGTCCCCAGATACTGATTTTCAGTACAATCGGAACACAATTGCCAAAATTAGTCCGCCATTTTGAATTTTCAAATTTTATTCGCAAATTCGTCATTTGGAAATTTTAAAGTCCCTAGATACCGATTTTCAGTACAATCGGAACACAGTTGCCAAAATTAGCCCGCCATTTTGAATTTTCAAATTTTAACCACAAATTCGTAATTTGGAAACCTTAAAGTCGCCAGATACTGATTTTCAGTACAATCGGAACACAATTGCCAAAATTAGTCCGCCATTTTGAATTTTCTAATTTTAACCGCAAATTCGTCATTTGGAAACCTTAAAGTCCCCAGATACCGATTTTCAGTACAATCGGAACACAGTTGCCAAAATTAGCCCGCCATTTTGAATTTTCAAATTTTAACCACAAATTTGAAATTTGGAAACCTTAAAGTCCCCAGATACTGATTTTCAGTACAATCGGAACACAATTGCCAAAATTAATCCGCCATTTTGAGTTCAAAAACTTTGACCACAAAACCCTTAACGGATTCACATCAATGAAATATTCAATTGCCATCCCACTTAAAAAGTTTTTGTCAATAAAACATTAAAGAATATAAATACATTTGTTTCCTTAGGACAACAAACTTAACATCTCGTGAAAATTTTCATTTTTAATCTAAAAATCTAATCATTTAATCATGACTACGGTTACAATTGATCAATCATCAATCGCCTAAAATGATTACTTTTCTGATTAATAATTTCAATCTCTAATCATGATTGCAGACTACAGTTTTTAGTCGTAATCATTAGTCATCAATCAGATTGAATTTTGCCCAACACTGGCTTGCGTTTACATTTATATGTACTTGAACTACGCTTCAAGTAAGCTTCAAGCTGTCATGGAAACGCTCTATATGCCTCATGAAGTATTTTTTTATGTGCGAAAGCCCAAGCTTAGGACACTCTTTTTACTAGTAGTCTGTCATGTCTTACAGCGGCTTCACACGTTGGTCCCAACGCGGGTACCAGCGAACGTTGGTGCAGATTCCGACACGCGACGGCCAATCCCCAATGCTCATGCCAATGCAAATTTCTCGATCCACACGTTCGACAAGTAGCATTGGGACCAACCTTGATGACAACGTGTGCGAAGGCAACCCTGCTTAACAAATCAAAACCGTTGACAGGATATGCCGATGACAATGCCTTTTCATGTCACTGTCATACCTTAAAGAAATATTTACGGAATTAGAGATGGGATTCTAATTCAGTATTGGATGCAAAAAAGGAGTAGAAACCCCAACACCACCTGGGGAATATAACTTCGACCGGGTAAATCATTTCAATTTAGCTACCTGGGAAAAGCAACGTTGAATCGGTAAACGTGCAAAAAAGTATAAACGCGGCAAATATAACACACTTCTCACTGCTGCTAGTAATGATATCCAGAGGCATCCGCAGAAAACCCAAGAATCTACAAAAAGATCATTTGCACAGTTCTTGCGTATGGATGTGAAGCTTGAAGTATCTCCCAAAAATCTGCAGATAAGATAGATAGATAGATAGATATCTGAGAGGAAGGTTCTCCGAAGGATATGCGGCCTAGTCAATGAAGACAATGAATGGAGATTACGCTATAATCACGAATTGTATGACTCCCTAAATCTTCTAGCAGTTGGGAAAAGGCCAGTTGGCAAAGCATGGTCAAGGTGGGAAAGCGTTTTAAGGCTGATGTAGGAAAACTCCTCACTTGCGGAGCAGGGAGACATGGAGGTAGAAGCTGGAGGATGCCAACGCTCGAATTGGGCTGTAGAGCCATCCAAAAAGAAGAATAAATCCGTCTCTCTATACTATCGTAAAGTTAATACGTAATATTTGAAGGGGTGAATTCAAGCCGAGTGAATTATTAAAATTTAGTTCCAAAAAGTCAAATACCTTTTACAGGAAACCGAGAGTGGTAATGAAAGTGGGCGACATGTTTGTCTTTAAATAGCATAATTTACTTTAGTTTAAAATCTTCCAAAGATGTACAAATTCGCAAAATTCCACTGCATTTTAAGGATTTTATCATATGAACTTTTTTATAAAATATTTGCTGTTCAAAATAATCTAATATCTAAAGCCTAAGACAATCTGTTAAGAAAATAAATTATATCAGGCTAAATTAATGTTTTTTTTTACATTATTTCAGTTATGGATATGAATGACAATGCTCCGAAATTTGAACAACCCTCTTATAGCTGTGTATTGTCCGAACACGCTAAACGAGGACAATTTGTCACAGTTGTTACCGCTAGCGATCCAGATTTTGTAGATCATGATAATCTAATCTACAAAATTGCAGAAGGGAATGAGCTACAAACATATGATATAGATCCTGTGTCTGGAGTTATAACTCTACTAAATATGCAGAATTTCGCTGAAAACCATGTTACAGTGCTAAACGTATCGGTGACAGACGGTGTTTATACGAGCTTCACGCGAGTCAAAATTAATATATTACCAGGCAATTTACACAGCCCAGTATTTCCGCATTTATCATATGACGTTAAAGTGAACGAGAACCAATTAGCCGGACGGCACGTAATGACGGTAATTGAATTTATATTTTAGAGTGCATGTGTACCACTGAGGATTTCCCTACTTGATTAATTTTATCTACATTTTAGTAATCTCTATCTGCCCTCGACGCCGAAAAAATATTTATATCACATTATTTAATATTATTTTTAAATTTTCGCAGGTAACTGCAACGGATGAGGATTTTGGTGAATATGGAACTTTGACTTATGACATTTTCTCTGACGAAATAAAGGAATATTTTACCATCGATAAGGATAAGGGTATTATAGAAGCAAAAACTTCTTTAGACCGAGAAGAAAGAAAACTATACGAAATACCAGTCATGGCTTCTGACGCAGGTGGCAGATCTGGTTTTACTACGATTAAAGTAAAAATAGGCGACGAAAATGACAATCCACCAATTTTTCTTTATAAGGAGTACAAGGCTGTCATTAATGCTAATTTCGTAATTAATGCTACAATATTAAAGGTAAGTAAAAGCATTCAATATATATTGTTACTTATATGTGCTTGTTGCCACCATTTACAGAGAATTCCAATTGATTAGATTAAATGTAAGAGTTAAACAGACCCAAGAATGACTACAATTTTATATTTTCTGTCAGACCTCTATATGTCTACATAGTTCCACTAACAAGAGAATTAAATTGAATCATTTTTGGCCCTTCGTTTATCTACAGTAATTGAAAATTAAAAATTAGCTATAATGAAGGTGATAGTATTCTCGGTTTGAATAGGTCTGTGAATATATTTGAAAATTTTCAAGTTGTTCGCAGTTTTCAGTTTTCGGATGACAGGGAAATGGAAAGTAGCTATAATAACAATTCTTAAAAGAGAGAATGTTGTCGTCCAACAGACAAGCGATAATTTTGACTATTTGGAAGTATAGCTTAAGATATCGGACTTTGAGTGCCCAATTAGTAACCGATGTAAACCTGTATTAAAATTTATCATTAAGGACCTCCCTTGAAAAATTATGAATCTACGACCCAAGCCCACCAAAATTCCTTGATTTGTATAACTACCCACTGGTATAGATATATCAATATATATATACGGTGGAGAATTTGCAGTGAGGAAAAAATGAAATGACTGGAAACTGGACTATTTAAAGTGACATATGAATGCTTCACTTGCCAAATCGATGAACATATGAATGCTTCACTTGCCAAATTCATTTAGAAGTGTTAATACTCATGGTGAGGTATCCAGAATCCTGCCTTTTATTAAAGGACAGACAGTACGGCTTCAGACAAAAAATATCCCCTGGCGATCTTTTAATGTGCCTCACAGAGCCAACCAAATTTTGCATTGATTCGGCGAGTCTGGTCTGGTTGCCCTAGATATCTCTAAAGCTTTTGATAAACTATGGCCCTCAGCCCTGTTAGGAAGGCTTCAAGACATGGTATTGACTCAGTTCGACAGAACTAGATTAAAAGTTATCTTTCCGACCATTCATGGATGGCGTCAAATCCAAACCCTACACTACTCTGTCGGGATCCCCCCAAGAGTCAATTCTGTCACCGGCCCTATTTATGATCTTTATAAATGACATATTATTATTATTATTTATTTAATTTCGAACATGTACAAAGATTTTAATCTTAAAAATTAGTACATCAATTAATAAAATTGGATATAACTTAAGGTAAACTTAACAAAGAAAAATAAGAAAAGCAAAAAAAAAACTTAAAAATAAAACTAACTAAGTAAGAAAAACAAGAAACAAAAAGCAAAAAGAAAAAAATGAAAAGAAGAAAACACAATAAAATAGAAAAATAATACAATAAACAAAAATAAAAAGTTGTATATTCATGCTCTAATCTGCCCTAGTAGTAATAAATTCAAAAAGACGCTTCTTGAAAATACGTTGTAAGTCAACAGGAAGATAATTCCAAAGCTGAGCTACGAAGACAAAGAAATTACCAATTAACGTGCGAAAGCGCGGAATTATTAAATTATTATTTCTGAGGGGTTGCGAAAGCTGCATAAACTGGTTGTGGTATGGAGGTTTGCGTTCGTGTAGGATATCAGGAAACAGTCGCAGAAGCCTATACTCACGATAGTCACTTAGAGAGCAGCCCAAAACGGAGTTGAAGTAAGGTGAAATGTGGTCCAATCGGCGTAACTTATAAACAAAACGTACACAATCATTAAACGTTACTTCAAGCTTATGGGCGCAAGAAGAATCGAGAGAGGGAAAGATGGAAAGGCCATGCATTCGAAGAAGTAGTAGTAAGGCTTTTAGCAAATTCATACGCACAGCCCTTCTCAGCAAGCCACAATGGTAACGAAGCTTCGGCAGGAGTCCGTAAGTTTTACCAACAATGAAGCTAATGTGATCGCAGCAGGTCATGCTGCTATTCAGTACCACCCCAAGATCTCTAGCTTTATCAACGCAAACAAGAGGAACCGAGTTTAAGGCGATAGCTGAGAAGTAAGGACGAACAGTAACAGAGTGAGAGAAAAAAATGCAGTGGGACTTCGAAGAATTTAACTGCAGTAAATTTAATGTCGACCAGTAGGATACATTACGTAAGTCAGCAGCAAGCGTTTCCACACACAAATGTATTTGATCTCTTGGCGCAGGGAGATAAAGCTGCACATCATCTGCTTACATATGAATGTTAGAATATTTTACTACTAAGGGAAGATCGTTAATAAAAATACTGAATAAAAGTGGCGCAAGAATGGAGCTTTGGGGGATGCCAGCGTGGAGTAGGGTACTTGAGGAACTAGAGCCACCTAGTTTAACTTTTTAGAGTGGTTAGATAAGAAACGTACCCTCATACTTGGATACTGCAAGCACGGGCCAGATCCTGGTTTGAATTATGTCAGATTCAATGAACAGGGACTCATTCTTTTTAGGGGCCGCTAGAATCGTGTCGAATTCAAGTCTTCCAAAACAAAGTACTCTTATTTCCAACAAAACCTGCCACATCACCCCAAGCGTATTAGTAAACCGTGTAAAACTAATGGCCAACCCATCTCCTAGACGTGGCATTAATCAAGGATCTGCGATGGAATGAACACATATTCCAAATCGCCAAAACAGCATCTCGTTGCGTAGGATTTCTTAAGAGATACAAATTTTCCTGGAATACAACTCTATTTTTTAGGGTGGGGCTTTGAAAAGTTCTCTAGCATGGTTAGATAAACTGTAAAAAAGTAGCGATGACTTTGAATCGATCATCATCATTTGAGCCACGGTAGGAATGTAGCAGTTCGAACAAAATTCTATTGTACTATCATACCGATTGTTCCATCAAAATAAGCTCTCTCTGGCCTCCAAGGTAATCGCATATTCACAATATTAGGTTAGCCCGTGCGGCCTATATTCATATATGCAAATTTGTACAGGCCTTAATGCAATTATGGTGCATGGATTTTGGTGCATTTGGTGCGTAAAGGTTATTTTATAAGTAAGTTTCAGTTTTCACTTTATTTTTATATTTTAAATTAAATTGTGTGATCTACTTCTAAATTATATTTACATTATTTATAATTATAATTAAAGATAATTAATATTTAACTTTACTTTGCGTTAGTTTTGTTTCAAGCAAACTTAAATTACCTTAAAATTGCCAACCTCTTTAAAAGTTAGTCACTTTATCAAAATAATTCTCATATAAGAGTTATCGCTTGAAACTTTATTTTGAAAATTTGCCGTAACTTCATATTCCCTGCAGTATTAATATAAATAGGACCAGCTTAATGGCCAAACATTTAACTGAAAACGTTTTTGCTGACATCGCCAAAAGTTCAGTTAGTCTGTAAAGCTAAACTTTCTGGATATAATTTTAATGATCAATAAACACAATTAACACTATTCACGGCAATGACTAGGATTACACGCCCAGAACATGGGTCGCATTTATCCTAGAAGAGTTTATAGAGAAAGAGATAAGAGGATAAAGCATACAATTTAATCATTCTGAAACCTTGAATATGAGTTTTGTAGCCTCAAACAAAGCAGCTTTGCTGTCCTTTTTGAAAGTTGAGTACCTTAGGATCCTTCGTTAATCTTAAATCATATCCTGCCTTTAGACATAAGCAACAACAACTTTTTTATGGCATATCTTTGCATAAACCTTTGTTCAGACCGCTCTTGTCAATTGTGATGTCTTGATCCCCTTGCCTTGACAAGGGACGATAAAGGGGGACTGCTCAGTGTGCAATCGAATGGAGCTGGCTGAAAATATACATGCGAATAACTTCTCGCTTATCAAAAACAAAGACCGCAGGAGCACCAAAGAAAGCGTTATAACTACGAAGGACTTATCGGAACGCAGGCTGTGTTTGAATTAAGAAAATTAACTAACTTAGGGTAGATTTTATGAATAGGGGAGCTGACAATTCTCCCCATAATTTTGTTTGCAACCTCAGGGGGAATTAAAGGGGAACTACCCTTGAGCGCATCAACGCTCTTGTCACCAATACACTTTTTAGGTTAAAAACTTCTTTAAAACCCAACCAGCATTGATTGGTTGCAGTGCCGTCTTTATAGATTGCGAGGCCCTAAGCCACTACAGATGGAGGCCCCCCTAAAATATTCATAAAGCATTAGGCTTAAAAGTCAATTGACAAATACTAAAACCCACTTAAATCAAAGAAAAAGTAGGTTACCCAAATTAGTTAAATGCTAATTTGCTGAAACTTTATTGTAAACCATGTAATCAAAAAATTGAAAGAATATGTTTTATAAATTCTGTGAATGTGAGCAAGCGTTCATATTAGGTATTCCCCTTAAATATTGCAGTTCTAATTATTTCGTATTTTGTATGATGGTAACAAACTGCACTGGAGAGAGATCTTTTTCAGCTCTAAAATTTCTTAAAGATGAGCACAGAAATACAATGCTAGATACAAGACTGAATAGTTTGGCACTAATGTTTATTGAATCAGATCTTTGTAACAACATCGACTTTGAAACCATTATCTCTGATTTTGCATTAAAAAAATCAAGAAAAAAATTGTAAATTATTGTAAATTTTTTACTTTAATAAAACATAAAAGATTTTATTTTAAGTATGATTGGATGAAAATATTTTTGTATATTTTATAAAACGTAAAACCCATAATAAATTAAAACTTATTATTTATGCTAATAGTAGATTTTTTAATTTTATCATTGGATAACTAATAAGAAAATTTGAATTTTGCGTTTAAATTTGTTCAAAAAAAAAATCGAATATGAAGAGGCCCCCTCAAGGCGGAGGCCCCAAGCCTGGGCTTCGTCGGCTTATGCCTAAAGACGGCCCTGATTGGTTGCATTATATTATGTATTTTTAAGATAAATAATTTGGTAATAGTTTATGTTCCTTAATTCAATTTGTTCGTTGTCTAATTTTTTTATATTTTAAATAAACTTTTTTTTACAGGTAAAAGCAATAGATGTAGATGACAACCAGAACGCAATCGTGCGATATTCAATTCATGATTTACAAAATTCGGGCATAAAGAGTCTTTTTGCTATAAATGAAGATACCGGAACAATATATCTTCAAAAATCTGCCATGAAGTGGGAAAATCAAGTATTTCAATTTTTTATCAGAGCAATGGATGGTGGAATACCTTCGCTTCATTCAGACGTCCCCGTAACAATTTTAATAGTTTCCAACGATCAAATTCCCCCTTCATTTGAAAAGAAAGAAAGAAAATTATTTCTCACGGAATCTTCCCCACCTGGAACTGTAATAACTCGTGTGAAATTGGCGGGAAATGTAACCGGAACATTTAGAATTATTTCTGAAAGCATGGAGAACCATTTTGCAATCAGCGAGCGTGGAGAATTAACATTGGCGAAAACTCTTGATAGAGAAAAGAAAGATGTTCATACAATTGGAATTTTAGCTGAAACAGCAGGAACACCGCCATATTCTGCTATGTGTGAAATAACATTGCATGTACAAGACGAAAATGACAATGCTCCAATTTTCGAAAGTAACCCGTACAATCTCCTTCTTGCTGAAAATATGGAGAAAGGCACATCTATAATGAAAGTTACCGCACGAGATTCTGATAGTGGTTCCAACGGAGATATCCGATACTATTTAGCCGATGATATAGGCGATGTTGCTAATATATTTGATATTGACGTATACACTGGTTGGATAACAACATTAGTACCTTTAGATAAAGAGAAGCGTGGTGAATATCGTTTTCAAGTTATCGGCTCTGATAATGGTCAACCGAAGCATGTTGGAAAAACTACCGTTATGATAAAGTTGATGGACTACAATGACAGTCCTTCAGTATTTAAGAGGCCAAATTATGTCACTTCTGTCAATGAAGATGCTTTACCTGGAACAGTCCTCTTGCAAGTATCAGTTAGTGATCGTGATACCGATATAAATGCACCTATTGAATATTATATTGTTTCTGGTGACTCCCAATCGCAGTTCCAAATACGTCCAACTGGTGAAGTTTATGTTTCAAAATCTTTAGATCGCGAAAGTATTTCCTTTTACGAACTAGGCATAGTTGCAACAGATGGTAAATACACTGCAAGAACAAATGTATCTGTAACAGTGATGGATGTTAATGACAATCCTCCATATTGCTTGAAGTACCGATATAGAGAAAGTGTGAATGAATCGGTTATTCCCGGAACATATGTTTTGCAAATTCTCGCGTCTGATGCCGATGAAAATGGTAGTGCTAAGCTAAGATTTTATTTAACTGGTAATGGATCTGATGACTTCACTCTGGATAAAGATAGCGGTGTTTTAAAGACTGCTCGTCAGTTTGATCGTGAACAGTTATCGCGATACTCAATGACAGCCCATGTTCAAGATAGAGATCATTTATCATGGGAATGTTCATCAAAAATTGAAATTAATGTTTTAGATTTAAATGACAACGCGCCAGATTTTACAATGGATACATATACGGTAACACTGCCAGAAGATGCTGAGGTAGGAACATTAGTAACAAAAGTTCATGCGACTGATAAGGATATTGGTGCTAATCGCAAAATAAGATACTCATTTTTGGATTCGGGCAAAGATAACTTCAAAATAGCTTCCGATAGTGGAATTATAACGTTATCAAAACCATTGGATCGTGAAATGATTGCCATTTTTAATTTATCAGTTAAAGCCTCCGATCAAGGAGTTCCTAAATTGTCTTCGATCGCAAAATTAATTGTAAATGTTCAAGACATAAATGACAATCCTCCAGAATTTTCATTTAAACACTTCTTCGCAACAATTGCGGAATCAAGTCCTATGAATTCCGAAGTTACAAAAATTGTTGCTACATCACGTGATACTGGAATTAATGCAGAAATTTACTATTCTATTATTGGAGGCAATGAACAGAAAAAGTTTTCAATAGATCGAAACACAGGAGTGGTGACCGTCATTGGAGATTTGGATTTTGAGAAAACTAAGGATTATTTCCTTACTATTCAAGCAGTAGATGGAGGAACTCCTCCGCTGAGTAATCTTGCAACATTGAATATATCTGTATCTGACAGCAATGATAATAATCCACAATTTTTACAAAATTCATATAGCGCTCGAATAAGAGAAGATGCTTTGATTGGTGACAAAATATTACAAGTCACCGCCATTGACCTTGACTCTGAAGAAAATGGACGTGTAAACTATAAAATTGAAAGAGGTGATCGTCTCAATCAATTTAAAATAGATGAAAATTCGGGCTATATATCTGTTGCAGGAGCTCTTGATCGTGAAGCAATATCAAATTACGTGCTAGAAGTACGAGCTGAAGATAACGGAGAACCTGCTTTATCCAGTTATGTCCACGTAAATATTGAAATTTCTGATGCCAATGACAATCCTCCTCTCTTCACAAAAACAAATTATAGTGCTGTTGTCCAAGAAGATAAACAATTAGGTCATGTGCTGCTTAAATTTGATATAACTGATGCAGACACAAATCCGAATGCTGCTCCATATACGTTTGACTTTCGGAGTGGAAACGATGGTGGGGCATTTAGATTAGAACAAGATGGAACGTTAAGAACTGCTACACGTTTCAATCACAAAGTTAGAAATAGTTATGATTTACAAATTAGAGTGTTTGATAATGGGACACCACCTTTATATTCCGACGCTTGGGTAAATGTTAAAGTAATAGAAGAAAGCCAATACCCTCCAGTGATAACACCATTAGAAATTTCCATTAATTCATTTCAAGATGAATTTCCAGGAGGAAAGATTGGTCGTATATTTGCCACAGATCATGATCAGTATGACAGCTTGATATACAGTTTGTCATCAACAACTGCTGCACTTTATTCCCCTACGAATCTTTTTAACATTTCAAAGGAGGACGGGACTCTTTATGCTCTTCCAAATCTCGATTTTGGAGATTATCGTCTTAATGTGAGTGTTTCAGATGGGAAGTTTACAACATTTGCTATAATAAGAATATCTGTAGATTTAATAACGCCAGAAATGCTACTTAATGCTGTGATAATACGATTTAGTAAAATTTCCCCTGAAGCATTTATTTTAAGTCATCGAAAAGGATTTATTCGTTCTCTTAGAACAGCAATGCGAACGCGTCAAAAGGATATAGTTATCATAGCTGTGCAACAAGTATCCGAAGATGTTAATGCAATACATGGTAGACTGGCAAGATCGAGTAATGTTACAGCAGTATTTGAGAATAAATATAAGCGGCAGGTCAAGAGTGACCTTGATGTTGTTTTTACAGTTAGAAAACAACAAGTTAATCCAAATGCGGAAGGTTATTTCTCTGTAAAGGATATAATTGCAACCGTAGTTGATAATCTAGAAGAAATTGAAGAAGCTACTGGCCTTATTATTGAAGAGGTATTACGAACAAAATGTAACCAAGGACAATGTCTACATGGAATTTGCCGTGATAAAATAGTGCTGAATAAAAGTAGTGTAAACACCATAGCAACCGATGTAACCAGCTTTGTTTCGGCTACTTATAAACATGTTGACGAATGTGAGTGCAGGCAAGGGTTTGGTGGCTTTAAATGTGATACTGTGATAAATTCTTGTGCAAGCGATCCATGCCCATTATATAAAAATTGTATGCCTGAAGATAATTTGGACGGGTTTCGGTGTATATGCCCAGATGGTTTTGCTGGGCCAACCTGTGATCGTGATGTTAAGAAATGTGGAGATGAAAGTTGCTACACACCCATCAACCCAGTCTCCTTTACAGGAAAAAGTTACGCTCAATATAAAATTGATAAAATGGTTGCTAAAAAGACTTTAGAAGATCAATTATATTTTACGTTAAGAATAAGAACGGTGCAACAAACCGGCAATCTCATGTATGCTGCAGGAAAAATTGATTACAACATTTTGGAAGTTCTCAATGGTGTTGTGCAATATCGTTTTGATTTAGGCTCAGGCGAAGGCCTAATCAGTGTAACTAGTATATATGTTTCTGACGGAGAATGGCATGAAATAAAGCTAGAACGTGAAAGAAACAGTGCTCGATTGATGGTAGACGGAAAACATGTAGCTCAAGGAAACGCTCCTGGTGTTTATGGTATTCTTAACTTGCAGTCAAACGATTTCTATTTAGGCGCAGAAGTTAGACCACATCCTTCTGTTCTGGGATTTGAAGATGTTCAAAGAGGTTTCGTTGGGTGTATGGATGATATAAAAATGGCTAGGGAGCCTGTACCCTTACATATGACTGGCAGTAGCACTGTGGCAGTTTTAAAAAGATTTGCTAATGTTGAATTCATATGCGATGCGTCAACAGTTTTAATTCCACTTGGTATCTGTGGAACACAGCCTTGCTTTAACGGAGGGATATGCAAAGACATAGGATATGGGAATTTTGAATGTCATTGCCATCCACGATTTTCAGGTCCAAATTGTAAAGATGATTTAGATCCTTGTGCATCCTCGCCTTGCCTCTTTGGTGGCAAATGTAAATCAGAAAGCTATGGTAACTATTCGTGTGATTGTCCGCCGAGAATGACAGGCAAACGTTGCGAATTTGGAAGATTTTGTTCACCGAATCCTTGCCGTAATGGAGGAGTATGCGAAGAAGGAGACAATGGTCCTTTATGCATGTGTAGAGGATATAAAGGTCTTACTTGTGAAATAGACGTCGATGAATGTGAAAATCAGCCTTGTGGTAATGGCGCCACTTGCATTAATGAACCAGGCAGTTTTCGTTGTATATGTCCACCTGATTTAACCGGTGCAAGTTGCGGTGATCCATTATACTCAAACTCGATTACAACAAAACTGCGAAATCTACCTATAGAACACGTTATAGGTATTGCTAGTGGGGCCATCGGAATATTATTTATAGTTATAGCTGCGATATGCTGTATAGTTTGCAGTAGACGTTCCTCCTCACATATGACGAATACAATCAATAATGACACACGCAAAGAAATATCTATGAATTCTCCGAGAGAAGAATATAAAAGAGGTTCAAAATTAAGTAACTTGGAAATAATTCAAAGACCATTGAGTTATACGCCTGGGTCAAATAATGACGCGCAATTTCCGTGTAATAATGTATTCGTTAATAATTTGGATACACTTCGAAGTTATGGTTCTGCTGGGGATGAGCTGGAAAACGTTCCTCCGGAGTATCAGAAGCTAAACCGAGCTAACCAACAAATAAATATAAATGGGAATACTTCAAGTGATACTGATTCCCTTCAAAAGCAAACTTGGTCGGAACAAATGCAGCTTAAAACATTTGCAGATAATAAATTAAATATAGGTAAACATATTTTCCAAATTGTTCTGTTCTTTTTTTATTGTTAAATTGTTATTTTCTCAATAGAGAGGAAAAACACTGATCATTCGAATGGACGTGTTGCCACACTGAAGTCGTCTGGAATAATACAAGGTAGACTTCTCCATGTACCAATGCCCAATCCCAGCAATTCCCCGGGTTTTGAAGATTCACCACGGCAGTATCACTGGGATTGTTCTGATTGGGTGCGTCGTAGTCAAAATCCGCTTCCCGATATAACTGAAGTACCGGGAAGTGAAGTGCCTGACTCCTCAAGCTTTCATAGTAATGAAAGCAACGAGTCTCATACTAGAAATATTCATTTGCCACCAAGTAATTTTTAAATAGCGTAAAAAAGTAATAAAGTAATCATATTTTTTTTAGATTTAGGACCAATAGATCCAATAAGAGATATTGAGACTCTCAACGAAGAAGCTGAGTCAGAATTCGTTGAAGGATCGGAATGTGACGGAAGTGAAAAACCGCTTTCAATAGCATTTGATCATCATACTTCCATACCTACGTTGAATCCATTAGATAGTGGCAGCGAGGATTATAGATTTAGCACAGGTAAATAACTTTTTTTAGTATAATTGTGCATAATTAAAAATTTCGGTTTTCTACCAATGCTGCAATAGTGCCTTTAGTAGTAAATAAGAAAAGTAAGTAAGTTAAAGATGAAACCGTACCTAAAAATAACGATTTAAATTTTTAAATTTTTATATATTTTATATATAATAGTTGTAATACTAAGAAATACATTTTTTTTGGTTTGTTTTATAGCCGATAGTTATTTACGTCATCCGAATAGTTATCTACCCCGATATAACATTCAAAGCGAAACAGATGGCGAAGGAGCTCCATTAACCGGAAACAAGCTGCTCAATAGCTTAGATTTGGGACGTCAACAAATTATAGAGTCTGACGATGACGATGTCCCTGCCTATGGATTCCCAAAACGAAGAAATCGCCGCGAACCTTCTGATATAGATTTAATGGTTATAAACGGAGGTAAGTAAAAAAGAAAAAAAGGAAAAAAAATTCACATACTCCTCCGAGAGATAGGCGACAGGATAAATGCATAATACATTCCTGTCTTATAATATAGTAATATATTCCATTTTAAGTTTTCAATCCAGATTTCAATTTAGTATTTTCTCATAAATATATCGCTTTTAATATTTCGTGGGTTTTGTTTTTTAATTACTTTTCGTCATCTACTATCTAATTTTTGGATTTATGTGTTTTCATTGTTTCCGTTATTTTTCTCGAAGGACCTTTTCATTTAACATTTTATGATTTCTCATCTTTTCTTCTTAACAAACCCATAATTCTCTATGAGATTGATATTGGGCCGTTCAGTAATAACTTTTGGAAACTTAAAAAAGACGCAAACCTTTTCAAGAGTTGTAAAAAGCTCAGCAAAGCATAATCTGCAGTCCCATTCCTGCGACATGAAAGTCGTTTTAGGCAACTTTAACATAAAAGTGTCGAAGGGAAAATATTATTACCCATACGATGGCAAGTTCTCGCCGCATGAAGAATGAAGCAATAACCGGAACAGAATAGCTGAATGCGCCATTGCATGAAGTTTAACAGTAGCTAGCACCTGGTTTAACCATAAGAATATACACAATATGTAGTAGTATACTTCATGTAAGGCGGACAAACAAAGTGACACTTAATTAGGAATTAAGAAACAACACAAAGTATGAAAGAATATCAACAGCAAAGTTAGGGGAAATGTAGCAAAAAGTCTGGAAATGGAGACTGATTTGAATCTGTTATGGAACTCTACAGAAGAAAAATTTATAGAAAGAAACAATAATGTATTAGGTACAGAAATAACGAAAGAAGAGAGGAATGTGAGGAAGCATTGAAATAAAGAACCGGCAAGACAAGTGCACTTAACAAGAATGACAAGAGGATATCCCGGAAAAAATATAACAGTTCGAAGGGACACAAAAAATTTATTAAGGAAGAAAAAAAACTACTCAAAAATAGAGTTAGCTACAGAAAATCAAGATGCTAGGAGTTTCTACAAAGAAGTTAACATGATGAAGACAGGATACAAACCCATCTGCACCATGGTAAGAAGAGAGAATGGTACTCTTAGTATCAATGGGGGGTGCTACACAGGAGACTAAGACGCACTGGTGAAACCGGTTTTATGGGAGAGAAACGTAAAAACGAAAGGGGAAAATGGCCTACTTTCCCTTTTCTTTTCTACGTTTCTCTCCCATAAAACCGGTTTCACCAGTGCGTCTTAGTCTCCTGTGTAGCACCCCCAATGACATATCCGACATGTGGGAAAAATACTTTTAGAATTTTCTTCAAAGAGAATATAATCCTAACACAGGGAGAAGCGGACATCCCTCATAACCCTTAACTCATTTCCCCCTGTAATAAGATTACTGCTAGATATTGCACCATGACGTGACAAACGGGTACTACAAAGGGTGATTCCTGAGCTAAGCACTGCCACATAAAAAAAACCGAAGTACAGAAGACCCAGAAGGCGATACTCCAGAATTTACAATAGAAGAAGTTGCAAATGACAAGCAATTGCAATCCAATCCAATCCAGACTCACATGGAATAGCCACAGTAATTTGAAAAGATCTTGGGAAGAATTCGTCGTGGTTAGTCGTACATAGTCTGAAATTATGGAGAAGCAGAAAGATGCCAGAAGAATGGTTTCTAGGCACAATTTTTACAATCCATAAAAAAGGCGAAAGACTACAGGACACGTTGTTGAACGCATTTTACAAAGTTATTCCTTAAAAGACTGAAACTATATATGGAAGACAAAGTAGAACATCACCAAGATTTAGAACGAACAGATCGATAAGAGACCAGGCTTTCACAAAGAGACATACTTTGAAAAGACTGAAAAGAAAGCTTCGACATACATCTTCTTTTTGTAGACTACAGAACTGTTTACCACTTGCTTTATAAAAGATTGCTGTGGAAAAACATGAGAGAAATGGGTTTCCCGAAAAACTAATAGAACTAATGACGACTGAAGAGTTTAGAACACAAATGTGAATACGAAGTTGTAGGAGATGCGATCTTACCAATACTTTTAACATTGCTCTGGGAGCAGAAGCAGAACTTAATAAAGCAAATAGCATCTTCGTAAGAAACATTCAGATACTAGCCCTCTTAGATGACATAGTCATAACTGGAGGTAAAGTAAACCTTTTCATGTGTTGTAGAAAGTTCACCAACGAATAAATGACAGGAAAACAAAGCATATGGTTGTATCAAAAAGAGAACAACGATTAAGACGAAGCATCAGCCTTGACGATCATAGAATGGAAATTGTAGACAATTTTATATATTTAGGGCCAATGCTTATCACACAAAATAAAATAAACAACGACATCCACAGACGTAACGTAGCCGTAAATAAGACCTATTTCTCACTAATTCCGATTGTAAAGGACTAGAAATCTCAATATAATGCAAAGTGAGAATATGTAAAACATTAGGTTCTATGCTACGGGTCTGAGGCTTGGACATTGACCATACAACAGAATAGCAGGTCAAAATTTTCAAAAGGAAAATCTTAGGAAGAATATTTGGTCCTGTAATGGTTAACCAAAATGAATGGCGCATTAGAACAACCTGGAAATAGCAGGAGAAAATCCATCCACTATGATAGAGAAATATCTAAGCAACGCTGATATCTAAATATGACTTTTTCTATTTAAAATGTGTAAGGGAGAACCATAGTGATCCAAGCGACATTTTTGTCAATATTTACTTTTTGAATTGAATGCACAGAAAAAAATGAAATCTCTCATGCCTTACCAATCCAAGCACATAAATAAAATCCCATTAATAAATTTTATGTGCTTGGATTAGTATGGCACGAAAGATTTTATATTTTTCTGTGCATTCAATTCAAAAATTCTTTATTTCCAAAAATGTCGCTTAGATCACTATGGTTCTCCCTTATGACTCTTTAATATGTTATCACCAATATTTTTAAATAATGTAAATACAATTAGATAGATTTTCCTTTAATTTAAAGTAGAGAAAATGAATTAATGCCCTTTACTACAGGAGAAAATTGGATTTTTGATATTATGTGAAAAATATTCTTCGACCAATTTTACGTTCACAAACTTTGTTAGCCACTAAGGCTTCATTTGATTAGATAAACTAAAGTTTCATTACTCACGCGTCACAAAGTGCCTTCCGGCTTACGTTTACCCTCATGCATAATTTATGGGTCGTAGAATATTTAATGCTCAGTTTTTTTTTATAAAAATATTCCTTCAGCAACGTTGTCACTAGACAACCCGATTTAAAGTTTTTTCTTTCTTTTGTTCACAGGTGGTGAAAATAGCTCTCTTCTGGGAAGTTATCATCATAATCATCCCCATCATAGCGGATCAAATAGTGATTTATCAACGCAACTTTGTGAAATTGAAGATTCTGAATTCGATGAGATTTCACCTACGCAAGGACCATCTAGTTCAACAAGCAAAAGTAAAACTAATGGGAATTGGACAAATAGCGTTCATCAAACGGATGTTTGACACGAAAGAAATAATTTATTTATTATTTATTCAAGGTAGCATTTACTTTTTAAACTGTCGATTATCTTTTTTATAATAATTATTGTACACAAAAAATTAATAATATTCAATACGTTTTTATATATATTTTTTATACCTTTATCTTATTTTAATTTTAATCGATTTAGTATTTAGGAAATGTGCAGCTAAACATTCAGCATCATTATATAGTATCAAAGCAAAAAATTTTATTAGTTATTTTTTGTGTAGTATCGTAGAACAAATTGTACAGAAATGGTGTATGAAAAAGAATGCAAAGAAACATTATTTTTCTTTAATATATGTAAATGTCTGTCAAACAACAGATAAACACAAAACCATAGAAAAATGTTTCCTTTGATTTTCATGTAACATTTTTGTACAAACGGGTAACCTACGAATATCTCTTAATTAATGCATTTACAAAACCATACAAAAATAATAGAAATATTCTTATGTAATTAATTTCGAAACAAATAGGAGTGCCATACATTTTCTTGACGTAAATATTTTAATTTTCATAGCACTCATACACATTTTTTTATTAACTTTTTTTTGCCTATGAAAGTCTGAACAAATTTAGAAAGAGAACATTTTCAGCAATACACAAACTTAATTTTTTCATATTTGAAAATAAAAAAAATATACTTGCGAGTACATACATATGTATTTAAAAAATAATTTTGTATGGCGATGGTAATCTTGAGTCTTAAAACTGTTTTAGACTCCGACTGATGATCAACACTAGCGTGCTAGAAATTTTTGTACTTTTAAGGTTACTGTTAGATAAATAGGCGTAATAATTAATAATTAAGTCTAGAAAATAACATAGAGTTACAACAAATTTTATAGCATGATTTTTTAATATTATTTATAATTTAAGTTTTTCTACATTTTATTCAAATATATTTTAATTTACATTTCTTTACAAATCCAGATTGTCGAACTTGCCTAAAATTCCTATAACGAATAATTTTATACCTAAAGAAACAATACATAAGTATAAGGATAACCCATGGAAAACGTTTAGCAAATAGTAGAAAAATAAAATCTTTTTTGTTGTAACAATATTTTAGTAAATAATAATTTTTATGGCGTTAACTTTCAATCAAAAAATGTATTTATTTGTTATTTCTTATGAAGTTTTCTTTCAATGAGAGAAACGTGAAAACTTTATATAAATATTAAAATATAAAGTCTATTTTTCTAATCTTAAATTTTTTTATTACATAATAAATTTTTCAAAAATGAAAAGTAAATACTTATGTATGTATAAATCAAATTACATATATGTGAATAAATCGTTAAGTGAAAAGGAGGTCATTAAACATATCGTTAAAAATTTTCAAGTTTCTCTCCACCACCTATTTCTTAAATCAAAAATGAAGGAAAAAAAACTTCAAAAAGAGAAATGTATTATTTATAGAAAATTAAAAAAAAAACAATATAAAAAATTAACAGAAAATTATAATAAATGACGACATGATGGTGATATTTGTGTTTTAATTCCTTAGATTCTTATTTGGGCATTGAGATTATAAGACCCACATTTACAAGAAAATATCTTCTATCGAAATTGGGATAATCTTAAAAGTAGATAAAGGTTGACTTTCCAAGAGCATCAGCATAGTTTTGGCTTATACCTCTCTCACTCACAGTTAAAAGCAGGATTGGAGGACTCTGGAACTACGGAGAGCTTTTTTGGCTTCCTAAAGCAGCTATTTCCCAGGGCTCCTTACATCAATGTTAAAATTTCATTATTAAAAATTATCCAATTATAATGAATCTTTTTATTTTGTTTCGAAACAAAGAACAACTAACTGACAGTGAACTGGGTCCAAAAGAAGAATCCCATTCGACTCAATTTCCCGGAAATTGCCGGCAACAAGCATTGAATAGAAATATACATCCCGATTCTCTGAATTAGGACCTGTAGGGCTGACCAAATATTGTAGTAATAATTCTCAAGGTTGTTGGTGTAGAGCAGGGAATTTTAAAAGAAACAAGTGTCTCTCGGTAGACTTTACAACCCCTTATTAAGAACCCTAAAAGGAAGCTCTCTACCAATTTTCAGCCAGTACCTAATTATTTCCGCTATATCCCTTTTTTCGGCAATTTACCTGTAGATACTATTAATTTAACCCAGTTTTCTCGCAATTTTACACTGTTTCTTGCGGAAAAAAATCGAGACAGCTTATTGTACTATACTCCCCATACACTTTCATTAGATACCCATACCGGGGGCGTTGTTAAGAAAAATGTACACTGCCATTTTGAATTTGGAATGACGCCACACAGATAAGTCGCACCCTTTTGTTTGATACCCATGCCGAGGGTCGGGGAACACAATTGCAAAATTCGGCCGCCATCTTGGAACCGCCATCTTTGCGTAAGTAATGGACATCACCTATGTATAAATTTTCACCATCGTAGAACGTATATCACTATGCTTTTTATCGAATTTTTAACAAGGCTCTCTATAACAGCGCCCCTAGGTGTGATTTTTGAAAGTAAGCACCGATGCACAGTGGCCTTGATGTAGATAATATATCTGCCGTTCAAAGGGCAAAAGACCTATTTGCAAAAGGCTCGTTTCGAGAAAAACCCGATCAAAGTTTTCAAAATACATGAAACCAAAGCAAATAAAGCAACTGTTCAAAGTGATAACTTTTTATTAAAAAGTACAATCAGTCTGAAATTTTTTTTGGATAAATATAAATATTTTATATCAAAATATGCATACAAAGCAATTTTACCTATAATGCTATATCTTTTGTCCTTTGCACGGCAGATATGGTTAAATTTTTGTGGCGCTCGGTTGAATGGCAACAAAGGCCCAAACATATAGCAGAAACGAAAACGATCCGAAACGAAAAGAATGAAATAAATCGTATGAAAATGTATGAACTCGGTTATATAAACGAACAGAACCGAATCGGAACGAATGATATAAATTTATTTCATTTCGGTATTCGTTTCAGCTATTCAGCCCGTTACTTTGACAGTTCGACAGGCAGTTTGTTTTCGAATTTAAAGTAGTTGAAAGGACGAAAAAGAAGTTATTTTAAAAGAATGCAGTCAATACGAGGTGAAAAAATTTAAATTATGATTTCTCGACATCCGCCATAAATTATATAAAGTGTTAAATATATGTATTTATCGAAAATAAAAAACTCTTCTACTCAATGCAAAACTTGTCAACAAATGTCAAGAACCGATTCGCTCAGGCACCTATATAATCGCTATCATTTTCAAGTTCATTTCGTTTTCGTTTCGGTTTCTTTTCATTTCTGCTATATGTTTGGGCCTTTAGGAGTTATTAGGGAGAACATACATACATACATACATACATACATCCAATTTCATATATATCTAGATAAGATATATGTAGATAGATTTTACGTAGCCTTGAGGCCTCCGTCGTGGACTCTATATTGCTGCAAAAGGTTGCCCAGGATGTGCGTTTGGCCAACATTATTGCCATGTTGTATCTATTCAGTTTTAACTTATAGCAACCCCAGAAGTTTGCACTGTTGCTGGGTTTAGCTGAATTAAATTCCTTTCTACACTCTTTTCGGAGTGTTTCAAGTTCGCGAGACCACCACGGCGGTTTGAAAGCCTCTTTAACCGCGGGTCACACCGAACGCGGCGCGGTGCGGGAATTTTTGTATGAAAAATAATATTACCCGCGGCGAGACGATATTATTTTTCATACAAAAAACGCCGCACCGCGCCGCGTTCGGTGTGACCCGGGCTTTATGCTGTCTATTCGGACAAGCTTTATTAATGGCGTAAGTGCATTGTTCTGTGAAAATGTCCACAACGTTGTCGAGTTGTTCCCAGTTTTTGGGAATACAGGGGTTTTCTATAATGATGTTGTTACGGTATAGGAAAAAATAGGACAATAAAATATTTTAGTTATACTTAGTGTATGTATACTATATGTATATACAAACAGAAATTGTACGACATTATTGCAAAATAAATTGACAGGTTATGAGCGGTCATTTTACCTTTAGAAGAGAATCAAAAATCGAAATTCCCATTACTTTCGCCCGGGTGGGAACATTTCGTGGGCCATGGAAGGCGACTATTTATATGAGTATTTAGTTCCCTTTCATTAGATTTCTTTTCTTTTAAAAGGAAACTGAATACCAAAGAATAAAAAACCATATCCTTCCTCTCAAACACTTTTCTTCATATAATGTTAAGTAATTTATTTTCTCTTTAAATGTTTTCTTTAAATCTTCTTTTCTTCTTGAATGGCGCTACAGTCCTTTAGGACTCGGGCCTCTCGAAGTCTCCCATTCCAGTCGTCTCTACGTCTTGCTAGCTCTCTCCAATTTGTTATACGAAATTTCCAAAGATATCCTAGCACGTCATCCATCCACCTATTTCTTGGTCGTCCTACTCTTCTTCTTCCTGATGGTCTACCATTATAAATCCTGGATAGCATTCTATATTCTGAAGCTCGTACAACGTGTCCGAGCCATCGCAGTCTATTCAGTCTTACGTATGTAGCTATATTTATTTCGTCATACATTTCTTGAAGTTCTTACTTTGTCCTAATCCGCCATTCGTTCTGGTTAACCCTTACAGGACCAAATATTTTTGACCATTTGCACCCTCCCTAAGCCACTCCCAGCTGAAGTGGCCCCTCACACCCCAACAAATGGTCAAAAATTTCTGCCACTAGTATTTACCGGTTATTTAGCCCTAATAGAGCCTACATACGCAGCGACAGACATTTTTTTTCAATTTTAACCCCTTTTTACACCCCAACCCCTCTATCTATAAAAAGGCCCATTCAAAAGTGTCGGGCAGTATTGATTATTAATTTCCAACTATATTTCCTAAAACATACGTAAAAATCAGCACTGAAAATTTAAGAAATGTGAATACTATTTTTACTTACCTTTACCACCGAGTACCTGTTAATTGGCCGTCAGCCCAAGCTAGCAGGTACGCATCACTCAATGTATGTACTTACACTACTTAATCCCATACATTTGGTTTCTGAGAAAATAAGTAAGGTCTGGCGGCCCTGGGATCTTGCTCTAATAGTCTGACCTTGCACTGTCTTGAAATTTCTTTGTTTATTAGGACCGGGACTAGTGCAAAATAGGTTTTATTTGCGGCCACGGTGCGTCTATGGATGTCGTCCTTTATCTTATTTTCTGCAGTAAGCATTGTCCCTAAATAGATAAAATTTTCTATAATTTCCACACTATGATCGTCAAGGCTGATACTTCGCCCTAATCGTTGTCCTCGTTTTGATACCATCATATACTTTGTTTTTGTGTCATTTACTCGTAGATTGAACTTTGCTGAACTTTCTACAATTTTGGAAAAGGTTTCCTTAACATCTTGCGCTTTGCGTCCAATTATGACTATGTCATCTGCGAAGGCTATTATTTGAATGTTCCTTGTGAAGTTGCTATTTGCTCCATTAAGCTGTGTTCCCCTCATTATTGCTTCCAGAGCAATGTTAAAAAGTATTGGTGAGATCGCATCTCCTTGTCGCAGACTCGATTCTTGAGGGAAGTTGATCGAGTTGCATCCTCGTATTCTCACTTGTGTTTTACAATTTTTGGTCGTCATTCTGCATAGGTCTATTAATTTTTTCGGGAAACCCATTTCACTCATCTTCTTCCACAACTCTCTTTTATTCAGCAGGTCGTAAGCATTTCTATAGTCTACAAAAAGAAGATGAATATCAATGCTTTCTTCCCAGCATTTTTCAAGTATTTGTCTCATTATCTCTCATCGTTTTCTTTAAATATTATCTTTTAATTCTTCTTAATACTACTTACTCGCTTATCTACTTACTCCGGGCCCATCTAACAATTAAATATATTTCCTATGCATGCAGTTTAAATGATAAATTTAAAGGATACAGTTTACAAATAGATTAAATATAAATACACCGACCGCAAACAAGCGATGCGAAATTCCCCGCTCCGTTCGACGAGGGTTGATTGACTGCAGGGTTGCCAGCCTTATGATCGGATTTTTGTTAATTTTAGATTTTTTTTCACAATATCTTCTATTGTTTTCAATGGAGGCTGCCTTTTGTATCCACGCGGCCCGGACTTTGCGATTAGCCTAGTATAGTAACCCCAATTTTATATATATAACTCTATAAACATGTGTTCCGAGAAGGAGTGTTCCTTCAAGATCTTCCAGACCAATATTCGGTCGGAGTAGCAGTCTGATACAAGGGTGGTGCCCAGCACTTCTTCTCTGTTTTTGGTAACAAAGGTGGGATCGTTACCTTTGTTACAAATAGCAAGCTGGGTGTTTAGTAGGTAGTTAAAAATAACCTCACCTCGATCATTGCTGTCCGTCCTGCCCAATTGTAAGTGGTGTGCATTTGCAGAACCTACCATAACCAGGACCGTGGTAGCATCGGTGTATCTTACCAGGTCCTGAAAAGCCATAGGAGGTCTCATCATCGTAGGCTAGATAGAAAGAGGCCATCCTGAGTTTCTTCTGTTTTAACTCTAAGTCGACCATGCTTTATATTTACCTCACTTCTTTTTTTGAGGTATCAAAAAAATTTTGCGGGCATACAACAGATTCTGTAAAGTAGTGAGAGATTGATTTTTATTCCTTGCACAGTGTCTAAAATGTTTGCGTATTTGCAGCATTTCGCAAGTGCACGCTGCATTATTCAACATTTGACGACAATTGTTATAATATTTGCAATTTCATTCACTGAAGCTATTTTTCTCATGACTAAAGTTCAACTTTTGAAAAATCAACAATTTAGGCGTCAGTACTTAATACAAGATTTCTATTTTTTAAATCAAACTGCGGAATAAATAAATTGTCCGAGCCTCGGTTAAAGATTTACGGTCCAAGCAGCATTTTCAAATCCGTAGCTTATATCCACTGACCTACAAATTTGAATGTTTGCCAATTTATCAAATTCACCGGAAACCTCATGATGGGGTTGGCTCCTAACATTAGGTCTATATTATATTACTATTTGCATAGCGGTCATGCTTAAGGTAACTTGTAGCTGTCCATAAAAGTTCCATTTTGTGCCTTTTGGAAACAGGCCAAAGAGAAACCAACCTTATGATCATGAATTAAACTTTCCAACAATTTTCCATGGCTCTGTGGTCAGTATTGTCCTCTCATTTCGCCTCGTGCCCCTGTCTTTCAGCCATAAGTTTTTTTCTTTCTACAACGTAACTTGAATTTGTGCAGCATGGGTAAATCTGTAGAGAGTAGTTTTGGCCAACTCCACAAGCTTCCATAGAGGAATATATTTTTTGTTTTAAACGGATGGTTTTTTCTCGGTGGGAACAATGTGGATAACCCCACAGGCATTCAATCACCAGAAGGTAATTTACTACGCTTGAAAGCCTTTTTTTTGAATCAGTAGGGTGTCTTTAAAAGGGGCTGAAATCGAATGGAAGCCCTGTCATTGATTTTGTCGTATTTCTTTCATTGTCTACAGTTTCTTTCTTAACTTTATTTAGGATTTGAGAAAGGAATTTACTAAGAATGAAAATCACATTCGGAAACCGGGGCCAACCATAGCGCATGGTGTTTTAAAATTAATAGAAAACCTTTTACGAACTGTTGGGCATGTTCCAAATCTATAGCTTTGGATAACATTAAAAATACTCTTAAGTTTTACCATACTCTACAATTAGTAGAAACAATGTGAAATATTTTTTAATAAGTATTATAGAAATTTTTAGAAGTAATTAGTTGGGGAACAGAGAATTGTTATTATTTTGAAAGTTAGGTCATTGTCAATTTTTTCAAAGCAGCTATAGCCACCGCACAATGAATGAAAACGTTAAAAGTCTACTGACAAGTCCGATGGCACGGGTTTGCAATTTGTCGAGCCACCAGCCAGTTTAATAAGGTTTTCGAGGCTCCAGAGCAGATAAATGAGTTGTATTCGCTGCTGGTGGAAGGATCTTGAATCTCTTAAAATCTCCTAGGCATTCAGATGCTTGTTTGGTTATTTGAAATAAGCGATCAGTACATCACATCGCAGATCCTCGGATTCTTTTCCGGTGAACATATCACCTTTCCCTTGTAGACAAAAGGAGGACTCGTGTAGGAAGTACAAAGGGTGACACCGGAGCTTAGACTTCCACATAAAAAAGAAGTGAGATTCATCTTAATGTTAGTTACCAAGGACCAGCAATTTTTACTGCCACCGGTAACATCAAATATGTGACATTGAAATTACAGCAGTTTTTCAACATACTATACTCACGACGAAGTGACAACTCAATCAGGCAACGTCTATACGCTCAAATATGGTTCCTTCATACATTCCCTATTAAACGATATATTCGACCAAGACTTGGTTGAGTGAGGAATGATTAAAGGAGTTAAGCCAGAATATGGATCTTGGAAATAAATACTTATCAGCCAGTGACCCGAATTGCTTAGGTCAAAGAAATAGGCTCCTTGACCTTCAAACTTCAGCGACCTTCGTTGGATTTATTTACAATTTGGTGCAAATTATTGAGCTGCTAAGAGCTCAGCGTCCTTGCCATAAATCAGTTTCGTAATTTAGCCAATCTGAATTACGCACGTGAAATCATCGGCCACAATGATTTCATACTCCAAGTGGGATTTTCGGACAGCATTGATTGCTCCAGTGGAAGCTTCACTACTAATATTAGGATTTCTGTATATACAACATCTCTATATCTCAGCGGGCAACGAGAATCTAACGGCTGAACCATATCCTAGGCGTAATTTTAGCCGAAGATCTGAGATCTTATATTCCAAATCGCCAAATAAGCATAGTCTTGCTGTGTGCATTCATAGTCTTGCTGTGTACATTCACCATTACTAATACGATCAAGAATATTTCAAACCAGGGGTTGAGGGTGAGAGGAGAGAGAGGATTTGAGGGAACACGTGCTCCCTCAAGCCCTCTCTCTCCTATCACCGTAAAACCGAGAAAAATTTCAGGAAACTTTTTGTTTCGTGTTTGGCGGTGGCGGTGAAAACAAGCAAATGGCCCCCAAACCCGCCAAACAATTTTGACGGCTCATCTGTCAAACACCCTGTATACATGTGCAATGTGCATGTTCAAAACAAAGTTCTGCAAGGAGAAAGATTTAAAAATCTACCTAATATGATTGAACTAATTTAGTATTACTGTAGATTATCATAGTTCCTTTATAGAAAGGACGTGTTTCTCTCCGAGAGTTATTCCATTCATAATTTTAACAGAAACTCCGCCACAGACTCGGAATTTGTAAATACAAAAAGTAGTAAACCAAATACTCCGCTAGATGAATGTAGTCAAAATAATACTACTCAACTGAACAAGCAGTTATTGTGGTGTCGGTGGTCTTGATTCCAGCCCATGAATGTCGTAATAAACATTGAATTGGAATTGCTGAAGTCATCCTTTATGAATATTGCTAGTTGAACTTATGTTTACTGAAGGGATATTGTGTTCATTTACCACTGAAATTAATTAATTGGGGAGTTGCAGTTAGAAAGACTAAATGTAGGAAGGTGTATAAATGCTGTTATTAAGCTCAAACACGTACTATATTTCACGTACTATATTTTCAGTTAAGGTCTGCGTTAGCTTATGGTACGTTTTTTTTGATATCTAAAAGGGATAATTGATTAGAGTTTGACTTTAATTAGTGCTCCATATGTAATTTGTATTAAAAATGGAATAATGGCATTGAGTCTCGCCGAGTTCATTAGCTTAACGTAAAAATAATGCAATGGGGAATGTTTAATTGAGGCACACTTTTTAAAGGCGCAAAACGGCCACTAGCGGCGAAACTATACGAAATACAAAAAAACAGTGAAGACAAAATTTGTAGGTAATTTTATGCCCTACAACTTTGTTCTATTGATATTTTCACCAACATGAATAGTTTCCCCTCAAAATAGATAAAAAGGCGAAAACCATCATATATATCGGTCATTCGATACCAAACCGGACGTTTTTCGATAAAAATTATAATTGATCATCCCGATTTTTTTTTAAATTTTGCAGGCGCATTCTACCCATGAAATAATGAAACCCACAATTCGCGAGCGATTTTTTTAGAAGAAATGCACGGTTGTAAGTTGCAAGAAATTTCAAAAAACGACGCGCGGCCATGTTATTATTTGTTTAAACAAGCATTTTTCATCATCAACTCACCAACTTAAAGTTTTGGAAAAAATATCATCGTGTTTCTACTTCAATTCTATAGAAACAGTGAAAATTTGAAAATGGAACTCAAACGGGGTCATATTTAAAAAATTCTTTGTCTATCAATGTGCTACATTTTTCTCACTGTTGACCGAACGTCATTCTGACGTCATTCGAAATTCAAAATTGCGGAATACATATAATAGGCCAAAAAGTAGAAACTATAACCGATCAACTTGAAATTTTGCACATACGCATAGTTCGCTTGACAATGCAATCCGACCATTTTGTAAAAAAATCAAGATGGCGTCTCCAAAATGGCGGCAGATTTTTCCAATTGTGTTCCCCGACCTACCGACACTGGTATCAAATGGAAGGGCATGACAGGTAGAATACAATTAGTTGTGTGGCATCATTCCAAATTCAAAATGGCGGATTACCTTTTTCTTCACAACCCCCTCAGCATGGGTATCAAATGAAAGGGTATGGCGATTACAATACAGTAATCTGTTTGACGTTATTTTAAATCTAATATGGCGGAAGACATAATAATAGACTAAAAAGTAGAAATTAAAATTTATGTAATATATTTTCTGAAATCAATATAAATAAATATATTGGTAAGTTTCCATAAAATTTCGTAAAAGGAGATAAAAATCAAAAACGAAAAAACCAGTTTTTACCTGTAACTTTTTTCAAATAGGGGTCTAGGGGACCATTTCCCCCCTTAAAGTTAAGGTTATGCTTGTTATTAAGAGAGAATATATTAATTTTTCAATTCAAATATTTTATTTCATATTTCACATAATTTTGCGTACAATAATTTCTAGTTGCAGAGTTTTGAGTCTAGTCTCATTACACCTGAGTTTTCTTATTTTGTAGCACAGTTTATACTTCTTATATATTTTTGTAAATATCAGGAAAATTCCGAAAAAAACCTGATTTATCTCTTTTACTAAAACTTAAAAGCTAACTTATAACTTACTCTAATTACTAGCCTACTTGCTGTCTTAACTCGTTAATTTGCTGAATCAGCCGATTTTGTGTATTAGTACAACTATTATAAAAATGGATGTGCTGTTTATTAGCCGCTTCGGAAATATATGGTACATTTGCTATAAGGTGTCGTCGCCGGGTGGAATAATATGGTGGTAGATTCAAGCATAGTTTAAGAATTTTATTTTGTTGTCGTTGGAGCTTACTTATATGAGTTTTTGCACAGTGATGCCATATGGCCTTCGCAGACTTGTCCATAATTTCAAACCGGTTTTAATATGAGTTCAACAGTACACTCGGAACTCACTTTTCTCCATCATTTTCGTGTAACGATTGTAATGCCTATGGAGTAGTGCGGGGTGCAAGCACAGCGAAGCAGCTTTG
Organism: Thereva nobilitata; assembly: GCA_963855945.1. NCBI lineage: Eukaryota > Metazoa > Arthropoda > Insecta > Diptera > Therevidae > Thereva > Thereva nobilitata. Next base: position 86,175,943 of record OY979696.1, read on the forward strand.
CCGAGAACGAAAACATGATTGTGTTAGTGTAATGGACTGTGAAACCAGAAAATGTTTGGATGAACAAATGATGGAAAATTATGGAAGAAAAACTGTCTTTCCTGCGACCCCTTGCCTATAAAACCGGTTTTTGTTTTGATGTTATGGACAAGTGTGCGGAAGGCCTATAGGAGCAGCATATAACATTTTCGGTTGGAAGATTTGCTTATATATTATCAGTTTGTTAAACTTACTCAACAACGACCTGCGGTTTATGAGAGGGTAGAGAGATTTTATTGCAATATTCGTTTGGTTTATTACAGCTTGTATGTGTTTGTTATAAGTTAATGTGAGGGTGATTCCAAGGTATTTTACAATACTGACCCAGGACACATCTTGCCCTTTGATTTTTAGTTTATGTTGGGGAAGGTGGGCGGATGCTCTTCGCCTGGTGAAATACATGGCTTGAGTTTTTGTAGGGTTTAACGCAATTTTCCATTGTCGCAGTAAGTTTGTAAGACGTCGAACGCAAATTGTAGTCGCGATGTTATAGTGCATGCATTTTCAGCATGCGTGAAGATGGCTGTGTCATCAGCGTATGTAAGGACTCTGCAGTTTTCCATATCCGGTAGGTCAGCAATGAAAAGTATATAAAAAATGGGACCCAGAACAGAACCTTGGGGTACTCCAGTGGTGATACGTTGCTGTGCAGACAGGGCCTGTCCGACGCGAACTTGAAAAGTGCGGTTTATTAGGAAACCCCTAATAATATCTATAAGATGGTAAGGCAGGTTATAGTTAATAAGCTTCGTGATTAACGCGTCATGCCACACTGTATCAAATGCGTTTTTACATCCAGTAGCGCTAGACCGACCGATTCCTTATTTTCCAGGCTCATTTTAATTTCTTTGGTTAATATTGCCAGTGGATGGTTTGTATTGAAATTACTTCTGAAACCATATTGATGTTCTGGTAATGTTTCAAAATTTTCTATTGCAGTAACCATTTTTTGTTTCAAAATTTTTTCAAACACTTTACCTACATTGCTTAGTAGGCTTATTGGTCGGTAGCTGCCTGGTTCATTCGGTGGCTTTCCAGGCTTGGACACTGGTACTATTTGTGCATTTTTTCATATGGTAGGGAAATAATTTAGCTTAAGACAACAATTACATATATATGTATAAATGTCAGAATGATTAGAGAGTTTCTGGGCATTTCTTTGAGGGTTTTGTTAGATATTTTGTCGCTGCCAGGGGTCTTTTTACAGTTGGTATTTAGGATTATATTTCTTACTTTCGAGGAGTTTATGTACTCGCCAAGGGGGATGATTCTGTTTGCCCTTTGAAAGTTTTGGTTCTTATCTTTGACCTCTAATTCATGGGGTGTATTTGTAAATTTTAGTGGAGCAAAATTTGTTTGATTGAGAGAATCAGCAATTACCTGCGCCTTTTCTTCCATAATTATATGCTTACTGTCATTTACCTCCAGTGTTGGAATAGTTCTGTTACCATTTTTGATTATTTTGGCTAAAGGCCAGAAGGGTTTGGATGCGTTGCTTAATGTAGAAAGTTTTTCATTCCAGCTCTTATTCCTATATTCAATTATTTGCCTTTTTAGCGTCAGAGAGAATATATTATTGTGAAAGCTTTGCTTTAATTTAATCATTCTGCTAAACAATCAGAGTAAAATAAGGAAACGGACATGTTGGTTTAAATGGAGATATGATTTGATATCTAATTTTTCTTTCATCTAAAAGCCTATTCTTTTCTCCACAGTTTACAGGAGAAAAGATGTGAGACTGATGGGTTTAAATAATTTAGACAAAACCTTGCTTTATTTCTAACCTGCAGTATAAGAAAAGACCACATTGATTGCGTCCAATCTTTTAGTTATATCCCAAAGATAAGACCTCTAAGTATTTTGAAGGGTTTGAAGGTGCTGATACCTCACTTAATTTTGTAAGGAGCGAAAATTTGGGAGTTTTTTTTGGAATAATGGGGGCGGTTTCTACGTTCTCTTTGGCAGTTGATCCTCATTGGATATGTCCAATAAGAATTGGAATGCATCTTTCTGATCCTTGGTGTAATTTCCATTGCCTGTTTCAAGTATACCGGTCAGAGCCGGATTAAGGATCTGGAGACCCCCAGCGCGTCCTGTGGTGCTGGTGGGCAGGATTACAGCATTCCGCACTCGCTACTATTGTCGTTTGTTGTTTATCCCGTGGACACCACGTAGAGGTGACGACGCACAGTGGTTCCAAATCCCAAAAAGGTGGCCAAAATATGTAGACGTTATTCAAATTGTATGAAATTACGTACAAATAGTATTTTGAGGTCACTGATTATCAAAATAAAAAAAACTTCACTCAAAATAAAAAAAACAAAATGGCGGATCCAATATGGCGGACAAAATTTTCATAAAGTGGTCAGATTCTTATGAAATTTGGTATGAAGATTATTTCGAGCCTGCTGATTACGAATTGCTACTCAAAATTTAAAAAAAATGGCGGATCCAATATGGCGGACAAAGTTCTTATAAAATGGCCAGAATTTTATGAAATTTTATTGAAATTAAACAAATCGAGGCAAACTGGGGCAACTTTTGAAACTTCCAAATTATAGAGAAAGATCTCAAGAATGCGACCAAACTTGTTAGAGAGTGGGATGTCGTGGGACTTTTGAGTAATGTAATTTTAAACATTGACGTTTACAACGGGAAGTTATAAAAAACTTGTTTTGAATGGTACATTACTAAAATAATTAAGAAAATTGATTGTCAAAATGAAATAACGTTTTAAAGTACTTACTTTCATTAGCAGAAGCCATTTCAAACGATTCCAGGTCACTGTTAACACAAAAAACCCGTTTCACTATGTCCCGCGCCGAGGCCCTCGTGTGCCACACGCTCACGTAACAATGGCTCCGGAGAGCCATTGACCAGAGAGCAAGTTTGGCCGTTATAAAACTCTGTTTCTAATACCTTAGGTACCAACCTGCATAACTAGACCCAAAGAGTCTCCAAATCAAAGTTCGATTGTAGGGACTTTTGGCCACCTTTTCGGTATTTGGAACCACTGTGCACGGTTCGATTTTGCCCACCACTTTTCTCTCATACCTTCGAAAATGCAGGCGGCAGAGAAAGGACTCATCATACTTAATATAATATTGCTTTATGTTAAAGTAAGCACTTTGTATACTATATTCATTCTTCGCATTAAGTTTTGGCAAATTTTGCAATAAATCTTTCATTATAAATAAATGTAATATCTTCTGGCGTAATGCTAGTTTTTCGTGAGAATGTATAAAGCTTGTGTGCAGACATACAAAAACATATACCTAAATTCATGAAGAGGAAATTAAGTATTCAATATTTTGTTTTAAACTGCAGGGTATTCGCCGTAGTTTTTGCCAATGAAACATTGAAATGCCGGAAATTTATTTACGATTCAAGAATACGTGATGAAAAAGGATTCCTTTGCCAACATTATACCATTATCACCCCTCAGAGCACTTTGTTGAAATTAAATCAATAGGAGGTAGCCATTTGTATCACCTGAAAAAGTTCCCTCTATCATTGTTATACGAGGAGTTAACGATTCGTTACCAGGTCACCGGCAGCTACTGCTCAGGATACGTGATCCACCTAACATTTATAGCCCAATTTCGGAGACAGTTTAATGCATTTCGGTAAGAATTATTTCGACGATGTGGGCTGTGTACATATTTGCAAAATGGCTACCGGCTCTGTTACTTTAGTACTTGCAATCGAAAACTTTAGTCCTTATGGGACCACTTATTCTGCCTTATATGGGCGTTTTCTCTAGAATACAGTCGTGGAACTTTACACGTCTATAATTTACTTGTGGTTGAGGACCAAAACTGCTACAAGTATCGTTTTCGAATTATGTCTATACTTACACTCGAATTGCTTTGTCCCTATAAATTTATCGTGATCGACACTTCGTAATTGTTTTGTTAATGTCGTGCAGGATGCCATACACCGCCTTAAGCTGAGCTCTAGTACTTTTGTAGTTAGTAAAAAAGTCGTTGCTAGAATTTATGAAGTGTTTATTTAGAATTGCCTTGCCATAACGAGAAATGTTTTGACCCCTCGTACTGTATGGAGGATAAAAGGACTTTAATCACATTAAAGTGGAATTTGTTGTTTTTGGTGAATTACTTATGTATAAGGAAATGGAATGACACCGCATGTAAAAGGCGCAAGAAATGAATTCAAAGATAATTAATTTTAAGGAAATAAGTGTTATAAATGAAATGTTCACAAATTAAATTATTATCTTACCAGTTTATAACGAGGGGGGGGGGGGGATAAAGTAGTGGGGCCGAAAATCAAAATCGTCGTTTTCAGCATATTTTGAAATTTGAAGATCCCAAATAACTAACATTGCAACATAATTTGGATAAGAAGGATGCTTGCGTGTGTATCTGTAACAGTGTGCAGATCGAAGAGTATTAACGACTATATGATCTAAACAAAATTTCATTACATTCGCCTAAGCCGTTTTTTTTGTTTACACTAAAAAAACGAGTAGATTTGGGGATTTCTTTAAAAATATATATTACGTGGGTGCGACTCTGGAGTTTGGCTATTCGTTCGAGTTTTTATGGATTTTGCCGTTAGTAGAGAACTGGCAAGACATTTGGTTTGATCAGCGATCGGCGATCTAGGCGTTTTTGGTCCTATAGATGGATAGGCTTTTAATTGCAGTGGCTTGTGTAAACTTATCGGCTTTGTTACACGTTCACTATATAGTCTCCCAGCGTAGCGTAAACGGAAAGTACCGTTCGATGTAGCTCAGCTTCGTCGTTGCGGATTTAACCCAAAGCTGACTTATGCCTGTTTCTCTAAATTTATTTGTCGACTTGGACTTGAACCTCTTGATTTGGTTGTCGAGGATGCGTTCCCTTTAAGTTTGCATGTTTGCATGCAAGTATGCAAACGAAGACGAGTGAGAAACAATTTTCCCTCTACTTTTTTGGCTGACTGCGCGGTACAAAGTATATTTGAGCAAAAATATTCAAAACGTATAGGCCGTCAGAATTAATGATTTGACGTCGATTTTGGAGATATTTCTTGTCGATCAGATTTTTCAATATAATATGAAGGACATCTCGATGAATGTTTTTATTTAGGTTTGTTATTAGCAGGCCCGGCTCTAGCGGTGCTGGCGCCCCGATGCAACTTTCTGTTAAGCGCCGTTTATAGGAAATTATGTCAGAAATTTTTTTCTTCAATAAAAAATGAAAATATTAACATGACTGAAACACATAAAAAACTGAAAACAAAAACTTTCAATTAAAGAAAATGCCTTTTTATCTACCAAGAGCTTTTTTAGAAAACTTAGGCACAAAACACATTCGGCGCTGCATATACTTCACGCCGCAAGCGATATGAAGCTGAAGCCGATGGAAAGAAGTCACTGCAGCTACATTTGAAGTTGCAAAAACCAACGGCAACTTGACGGAATTGTTGGTATTTATATATATAGAGACGAAGAAGCATTTTATTTCAAAAAAAAATTTCTTTTTTGTTTTTTCACTTTTTTTTTAAATAAAATGTGGCAGTTTTTACAATTCCTTTTTCGGCATACTACAAATTTTGAAAATTTCTCGAATGTGTTTTGGGCCTGAATTCGAAAATCGCCTAATTTTCTTCTCTCATTAAAAAAAAATTAAAATTTGTTAAAATTTTAAATATAAAAAAAACTTAAAATGAATTTGAGCGCCCTTTGTTCGTGTGGCACCCCGATGCTTTGCATCTTCTGCTTCATCGGTTAAGCCGGGCCTGGTTATTAGTTAATGTCCGTGGACCGACCTCATTCAAGCTTTAAGAACGGTCTAATTTTAAGATGGAAGCATTCAATTACAATAAATATCACTATTAAAATATGCACCCCCGTGTTGTGATTGGTCCGCTCCAGTGGATGCATTGTGCTAATATTGTCTTCCTAAAATTTCAAAAAGAAGCAACTGCGATATGCTGTTGCAATGGCAATGGCGCCCATCTGAGTCACTTTGCGCTTACGTGGATGGGAAATCTTCGTTGTCCAAATATTTTTTACCACTTCTTTTATTTCGTTATGATGGGTGCAGCGAGGCGCACCGGGCTCCAGCTAGTAGATTTATGAAATTCTAAGAATACTCAGAAAAACAGAATTAAAGTAATATCGTCTTCGCTCATGAGACTGCTTGATTATTTTTCCAACTTGCTCTAATATTTGAATAAAAAAATCTTCATTCCCTCTGGATTTCATAAGTCCCCCTGGATTCCACACACTAAGCTATATATTCGCACATAGAAGAAGTTCCAGGTATTGAAATAATATTTCAGCTCAATAAAATGCGCGAATTCAACCCGAAACTAGGGTAATGTGCTTTTAAGGTTATTTTCACCACTTTGCGAGAGCTAAAGGGAATTTGGAGGCATTATTTTGTAACTAGCAGGCAAAGAATTTTGCAGAAAGCTGTAAAGCTATGTGGTAATAAAAATGAAGCCTTTTAAAAAAAATTAAAAATGCGCCAAACTCCTTACGGCTCTGGCGGGTTCCAAGTTTTTACAGCCATAGCACGCTGTCATAGCATATTATCACACCGTTCCAGCAATGCACATGCCCTAAACTTCCTACATGAATATATACATACCTACGAGCATATATATCTCTGACGGCTTTTGTAAACCTAATAACTATGAATTTACACTCTCCCTTATGATGGCGGAATGCATTTTCCATATTTTATGATGCACAAGAGAGACATCGTCGTCGTGCAGCAAATAGATTTTTCATTGATCTGAAGATGGTGAAGTCAAAGAAAAAACTTTCCTCAGCAACAGGGAGCTTACATCGACATACTAATTTGCTTCTTGTCTATTGAAAAAATGTTAGCCTCTAGCTGTACAGCATGCAGATGTCGTGCATCCTATGCGGTTATTATGCGGACTTTGTTGGAAAAATGATAAAAATTCCACTTAAGAATGAGGATAGTTAGAATTCTCAGATAAAATTGATAAATAAATTTTTCCTGTTCGAATTTTATCAGAAGGAAAAACATATTTTCTGTTTGATTATTTCAGCATGTTGATGTTGTAAAATCAATAAAAAATTACTATATACAACATGTATACCCGACAAACAAAGGCTACTTTAAAAAATAGGCTCTCCTTCTTCTTTAGCGGCTCTACAAACGGGATCAGGTCCTGGCCTCTCGCATCTTTTCTCTCCACCGGTAAGGGGCAACTATTCTCCAAAGAATTTTCCTTTCGAACACAGCTAGGAGGTTAGAGAGCTTTCTGCTAATCACATGTGAGTACCGGTAAGACCATCGTCTTATATAGTAGAAGTTTAGAGGTTACTGTAAGATGCTTGGATTTGAAGAACCTTGACAGACTATAGTAGGCTTTGTTGGCTTCAAACAGCCGTGCGCTTATTTCTATTTCCACACTATTATCGGCTGCTACTATTGATCGACCCAAGGTAGGTAAATGATTTTACTACTTCTAACTCGTGTTCCTCTAGCTTTATTGTGGGACCAACGTTAGGTGTTCTTGCAGACGGGGCCGTAATGTACTTAGTCTTACTTTCATTGATGTGCAGTCCCAGCTTCCATGCAGCGCGCTCAATCAGGGTGAAAGCTTCGTGTACAGCCCTTGATGTTCTTGCAATGATATCGATGTCGTCTGCATAAGCCAGTAATTGGGTGGACTTGTTCCTTGCTGTTATTCCCGAATCTCGAACCACTTTCTCCAACGTCAGATTGAAAAGAAGGCAGACCAGACCGCCCCGTTTTCGGAGTCTATTTTAGATGTTGATTGGTCTGGACAGTGTTCCGGAATTTTTTCTTGGTTTGTCACGTTGGTTAGCCTAATTATGTTGCTCTACGATAATCGCGTTGAAGAATACACAATTATAACTAAAAAACAAAGCTAAATATGTTGCTCTACGATAATCGGTGTAGGAGTTATTAAAGTTTAAGTACATTAAAAACTTTGCCAAACGTCTATTCGTACCCTACCCTGTATCATAGTGAATAGTCCCGATTTCCCCTTAACGGATTAGTATCCTAGTCTGAAACACCCTGTATACAGGTGATTCCTGAGTATATCTGATGAAAAAATTGGGTGCCTTTCAAGACTATCCACTGAGATACAGGGTGTGATGTAATGTATACTTAAACTTTAATAACTCCTACACCGCTTATCGTAGAGCAACATATTTAGCCTTGTTTTTTAGTTATAATTGTGTATTCTTCAATTCGGTATACTCTCTAAAAACGAAGCAGTAACTATATTCACTGGTTTACAGTGAAAATTCACTGGTTAAAGCATAGCTTAGTCAACCAATAGGAAAACAGTGAAATTTCCCTGGTTGAACCAGTGAAATTTCAGTTGTTGAACCAGTGAAATTCACGTAAAAAAGAGAAAATAGTTTTTTCTAACGCGAGTGTCGTTTTCCCAAGCGGATCCCCATGTAAGCACTCCGCCGTAAACAAACGAGAGCCGGTTTATTGAGTATGCTAAATGGAACCCTTTATAATTGCCTAGAATATGAGTCACATATATTTTTTCCCAGTGAAATTACAATCGAACAAGTGAAATTTTTACTAATTCATTTTCACGTAATTGATCAACAACACCTCTTTGGAATCCCAAAAGAACGTTTGTCGTTTTCCCGCGGGTTCCACAACTTTCGCTTTATTTGGTGTTTTGGCGGTAGGAGCAAGTGGAGTCTCCATAATGGCTGAGGCCTGACTGCCGGATCGATCGACGCATGCGCATAGAAATTTTACAGTGCTGCCACTACACTCAAACGCAAATTCCCCGAGACTCCCAGACTTTCCCTGCCAACCATACGGATTAAAAAAATAGTGGAACGTACTTTTGAGACGACCCTCGTATAACCACAAAGCCTGAAGATAAACTCTAACAATATACAGGGTGCGGCAACAGTCCGGCAACGGTCCGATATTTCCTGAAGGATAGGTTTCCGTGAAAAATGTTTTGAGCCAAAGTTGCTCCCTTGGAGGGTGGAATCGTTTGCACATAAATCTAACCCCCACCCACTCATCTCCTCGCGGGGGGTGGTAGTCGTCAACGGAGCAATGAGTCGTCAAAGTCAAAACTTTGTTTTTTTCACTAAAATTTCAACTAAAACCACCTTTTTTCCAAAAAATACGTAGTTAACTGATATTTTTCTTTGCAAAATTGGAAAGCTTGGACAATTTCCTATGAATAATGTCTGGACAATTTTTATGCTACGGCCTTTACTTTTGTTTGTTGTTAAAATTAAATGAGGAAAAAAAATAAATTAATAGCAGGGAGGGACCAGCAATGAAATGTCGTTAAGGTTATAACTAAAAGAAAAAAAAATTTTAAAATCGAAAAAAAGGGAAATGGTAAAATGGGGATGCTATTTAAGGGTTGAAAACGATTTTTTGCGATTGGCGGTGAAACATGACCTCCTAGTGGAAAATGTTTAATACAAAAGTTGTAGATAATAAAAAGATCTAAAATTTTGTAATTAACATATTTTGACATAACCTCAAATTTTCCAAGAAAATGGCGGAAAATCGATTTTTCAGTTTTTAATTTTTTTCTCCCGTAAAAATAATAAGCATTAAAGCATTAAATAAGCATGATTTTTTTGTTTGGAAAACGGATAGTTTCCCAAAAATTAACATTTTTCGAAAAAAATACCCTTATCTTGCATGGACAACTTTATTAATGTTTTTTCGAATTTTGATATTCAATAAATGCTCATTTGACCATTGAAATGTCTAGTTTCAAATGGTCTATACATTTTGATACTTTATTTTCATTAAACCGCGTAAAATTAAGAAAAACCGAACACCTGATTTTTCGAATCACGTACATATCCACCAAGTGGAAAAGAATGCGCGTCTAAACCCTTTCAATAGGGTGGTCGCAACGATGGACAATCATCTAAAAGGTCAGTGAGCATGTTCATTCCTCCTATTAAATGAGATTTGGTAGCCCATAAAGATGGATCCGTAACCGATGACCATTGACCCCTTATCTGGATAAACCCCTATAATCCTAATGACGACTTTACCACCTCTATCGCCCTTTTTGTATGTTTAATAGGCAAGATTTTTTTTGGTTAGTATTGACTGTCACCCGTCAGCCAACCCTGCACCATGAGCCCCCCCGCCCCAACGGCGAGCTAGCTAGACCACCGCTAGTCGTGCCCCCTTTCGGTTTGGTGGGCGCAAGCTTCCTCGGCTAGCCACCCTTTTGTCAAATTCTCCCCCCCCCCGAATTTTCTTTGTAATTTTTGTCGTCTTTTAATATATTCAGAGTTCGGAAACGCACACTTGCGTGCGCACGAGAACGACTCAAAACTCATTTTTCGACTCATGTGCGCACACGAAAAAATTCAAGTGTACACAGCTCACGTGCGTGAGTAATAACGAGAATTGTGCACTCGAATTATTTCGCACGATTGTGCGTTTCCGTACTCTGATATAAATACACTTATTATTCCCTTTTTATTCTTCGTGGCTCGACCCCAAGGAAATCTTGACAGTTACAGCTGTCAAGAATACAATAGATTAAGGATTACGATAACGCCAAATCACCATTTCGATATATGTACGATAAATCTCTTAAAGGCCAAATACACAAGCGTTCGATCCGATCACGCCACACCAAAACAACAACAATATCTATGGACTCGAAATTTCGAGTGCATACAGATTGTTGTTGTTTTGGCGTGGCGTGGTCGGATGAAGCGCTTGTGTATTTGGCCCTTTAATGCAATAAAGTTGGGTTCAAGAAGCCTTCATGGCATATTGGAATAAGTTTAGTACAGCGAAATTGTAATTTCCAGAAGCGAAGCGCCGCGCCGTCCGCCATTTGTGTCATTTGCCATTTAAATTTAATAAAATCAATGTAAAAGGACGTTATAATGTAAAAACTACGTTCCTTATCAGTTTTACTTTCTACAATACATATCTTATTTGAAATTGTGCACACAGACATGTGAAGCTGAGAAAATATTGTGACTTCAAGTTTTACATTATTTTTTGGGCTTTAAACTTTATTGTTTCGAAACGTTTAGTATAACTTTATTGTAACATAGTAACACATAGTTATCGAAAGCCCATACTGAATGATTTGCATAAATGTTTTCATGCAGGTCAAATTATTCCATCGATTTTGTAGGAACTTGATTCTGTACAGTGAATATAATAAGTACAACCTCGCCTAGTTTGTTATTTATATCGTTAGTAACAGGATAAACAGAGCTTCAAATCAACCTGCAATATTGTTCATAGTACCCTTTCTGCAGGGAGTGAGGGCTCTAGGTGATTGAGCGGTGGCATATTTTATTGAGGATTTCTATACTGCGTTTCAAACAAATTTTTCTGTCTTAATTAAGAAATTTCACAATGTAAGGTGCACTTCGAAGTGGCTCCAAAGAAATTTTAAAAAATCGATTACATATATATATATATATATTTATATTTAGTGTAGAGTACAAGAAGCTTTGAACATATACATACATAATTACATATACATGATCACATAAAAATTAAATTACAGCAATGAAAATTCACACCCACGAAATCATCCCTTTAACCCAGGCACAGTTTCGTAATAAAACTTTTTGCTGTCCCTGATGTTTTCTGGGAAGAAAAACTACAAAAGTACTTTTCCATCCATCCCTAGGAGTATATGCCACAAATCTCTTGGGAGGGAGTTTGTGGGAAAAATCTTATTAAGCCTTGGGACGAAAATCAGCGTGAAAAACGAACAGAACAAGGGTGAAATAAAATGTTAACGTACCATCACTTTGTGAGATTTATTTCGGCTGAAATGCGATCACGACAACGTTCGACTTGATTTAGTTGGTGACAGAGATTTCACGTTGTGCACAACTTTGTTGGATTTATAGCACACAGTGGTATGCTCATGTATTTATTCTTTATACAACCGCGTGATACCAATATTTTAAGGACTGTCAATGCAACAGAATAGTACAGTGCAGCACCTCTTTATTAATCAACTAGATAATACCGTGTTTGTCCTAGATTTACTATGTTAAATAAGGTTATTGGCCTTCTGTCATAATTGAAACTTCTTTTGAAGAACGAATCTGGAGGAATCTTGAATAATAATTTCAGAATAAGCCTTGCTTCAGTATGCAATCACCTAAGAAATGGTTGGATTGGTGAAGGAGACTTCTGAAATGAGACTATGTGGAATGGAGCCTGGATATCTGGCCGTTTCCAAACCCAGAGAAAAGAGAAGGGTTTAGGGCAACGGTTACCAACCAATCCACCTATTCCATGAGCGGACATAAATATTTGGGGAGTGGTTCTCCCTTGTAAGAGGTTGGGCAAGAAGTTGACAACGTTTTCTCAGAAAACAATTCTTGTTATGGAATCGAAACGTCAGCTTCGGAACAGTTAGGATTTACGGCAACGACTTCAGCAACGTCCCAGGACTAGTGATTTAAGGAACATCTTCTTCTTCTAAAGGCCCGTCCTCACTACGCGGACTTAGATCCCACTCGCTTTTGGCCGTACTAGTGCTGCACACGAGACGAGACTTGTCTCGAAATAGTCTCGTCTCGTCTCGATTTTCGAGACGAGATCGAGACGAGACCGAGACTACCATTCGAGATCTCGCGAGACATCTCGAGGTATCGAAATCAAATCGTTATTTTGAAATCGTATCGACACCAACTATTTCAGCACCTTCACGCTGCACTCTTTGGCGAGCACAACATTCAGCACCAATACATGACTTGAGGAGGCTGCGGAGACAAGGCGAAGAGTACGCATTCCATAAGCATTTAAATGCAGAGTCCATTCCAAAACAGAAGAGGTGTTTTACTGTCATTTCATTTCATTTCAACGCATTTAAAATGAAATGCCTTGAAATGAAATGAAATGACTATAAAGTACCTCTTCTCTTTTGGAACGGACTTTACGTAAATGTAACTCTACACAAATTAGAAATTAACTTTCGTTTCATTGATCCCCTCTACCCCGCCCTGGTGCCGCTGCAAAAGGCAGATTTACGTGTCCACGTCTGGGAAGTGACTAGCATGGAAATATAAAGAATATTTGTATACAATTTTATTAATATGGCACATATTGATATTTCTCGAAATACAGAAGACTGAGCAATTTGTATTATTGACAGTGAAATTCGAGACTTTTCGAGACGAGACGAGACTTTTCGAGACGAGACGAGATCGAGACGAGACCTGCAAATACCCATTTTTTCGAGACCGAGACGAGACTGGGCCAAATCTCGTCTCGTCTCGTATGCAGCACTAGGCCGTACGGCCTTAGAAAAAGCGCGCGTGATCTTTTAATCTTCTGAAATTGACTGAGAAAAATCAATTCTCATTTGAAACGCCGTACGCGCTTTTGAAAAACTCATATTGTGTGGACGTACAATGTACCTTTTTAAGCACAGCCTTTTGTCCCCGCAGTATTGCCGCACGGCCTTTACCATTGACAAAGTCGCAAAAAAGTCATAAAACTCTATATAAAAAAAAGACAAAAGCGCGTACGACCCAAGTCCGTGTAGTGGGGATCCACCATTAAATGGCGGTACAGTCCTTGCAGGACTCGGGCCTCTCGAAGTTTTCTCTTCCAGTCGTCTCTACGTCTTGCTAGCTCTCTCCAATTTGTTATACGAAGTTTCCGTATATCTGCTAGCACGTCATCCATCCACCTATTTCTTGGTCGCCCTACTCTTCTTCTTCCTGATGGTCTACCATTAAAAATCCTGGCTATCATTCTACCTTCTGAAGCTCGTACAACGTGTCCGAGCCATCGCAGTCTATTCAGTCTTATGTATCCAGCTATATTTATTTCGTCATACATTTCTTGAAGTTCTTCGTTTGTTCTAATGCGCCATTCGTTTTGGTTAACCCTTACAGGCAGGACTAAATATTCTTCTTAAGATCTTCCTTTCGAAGATTTTAAGCTGATTTTCTGTTTGTTGAGTCAATAACCAAGCCTCAGACCCGTAGCATAGGACTGGGCGGATTAATGTTTTATATAGTCTGACTTTACATTGTCTTGAAATTTCTTTGTTTTTTAGGACCGGGACTAGTGCAAAATAGGTTTTATTTGCGGCTACGATGCGTCTATGGATGTCGTCCTTTATCTTATTTTCTGCAGTAAACATTGTCCCTAAATAGATAAAATTTTCTACAATTTCCACACTATGATCGTCAAGGCTGATACTTCGCCCTAATCGTTGTCCTCGTTTTGATACCATCATATACTTTGTTTTTGTGTCATTTACTCGTAGATTGAACTTTGCTGAACTTTCTACAATTTTGGAAAAGGTTTCCTTAACATCTGCGAAGGCTAGTATCTGAATGTTCCTTGTGAAGATGCTATTTGCTACATTAAGCTGTGTTTCCCTCATTATTGCTTCCAGAGCAATATTAAAAAAAAAAAGCGTGTACCCAGTGCACGGGAAAGATCGGTACCTCGGAACCAAACTAACGTAAGTCACACTAGGCCAACTTTTCAGGAGAGCGCAAAAACTGTAAAAAAAGGTACTCTATAGGCCCATTCAAGATGATGCAAGCTTAGTTTTACTAGCAATCGCTGCTGCTTTAGTTGTGAAGTGACCGCCATTAGCCAATAGGAACTGTTTGCTGCCGCTGCTGCTGCTGCATCTGAATGGGCCTTATCTCTGGCTGCAGAGCTAACTTACAACCCTTAGAAAATGCAAAAGGCAATTTTTGAACGGACTTTAGTTTTTATTGCTTAATGTTGAATCAAATTTTACGTACAATGATGTAATAACCTGAAAATCTGAAAATCATAATATTTGGACAGAGATGTGAAACATCTTTGGCGAAAGGCCAAGTGGAAACGCAGCTCTGGAGCTCTTTTATCACACAGAAATGTTTGCGTTTGCTGGAATTTTCTTACATAGTTTGCTCCCGATGTAAGAAAATTCCAGCAAAGTTCAGAAGAGGCCTGAAAATAAATAAATTCATTCAAATGAACAAAAATTAGTTGCATTAGTTGAGTATTATTGTGATACAAAATAAAGACATTTGTTAA
This sequence comes from Thereva nobilitata, assembly GCA_963855945.1. Taxonomy (NCBI): domain Eukaryota; kingdom Metazoa; phylum Arthropoda; class Insecta; order Diptera; family Therevidae; genus Thereva; species Thereva nobilitata. The sequence goes on from OY979696.1 coordinate 86,191,005, forward strand.
TACAATAAAAACTTTTTAAAATTTTAACTTATTCATACAAATATATTTAGTTCACGCTCACAAAGGCTTATAAATTCAAGCAGAAGATTATATCTACCAGTTTCGTCCACTGTATACCATAGGTGTTAATAGCCGAATGGGTAAAATGTGGGATCGGCGGGAAAAGGGGGTCTTGGGTTCGACGCTCAACGGCGGCGTTTAAACTTTTTTTATAAATATTTGAAAAATTACAACAGAAGAGGTAAATAATAATGGTTATCACAACTAATTTTCATTCGTTGCTATAATGGAGGTCCTATAAAAATATTTTATATGCGATTTTTATTGCAAATATTTAAAACAAATCCGATGCTATTTAAATTGTAAGCTATAGCCAGATTTTCAGGAAATATTTCTTGTAATTCCCTGCAAATATTGGAATTTCAAAACAAATACATATATTCATATATTTTCAATTTTTAGCGAGACGCTATATGCTTACAACAATAGAGTCTAATTACACGGGCTAACACGTTTCCTCTTAACAAACCAGTTTGTGTATGTTATAAGAATTACACGATAAACTGACTGTTCTGCATTTTTTCTTGTAACGATTCTATTGTCTATGTAGGTGTGTGCAAAGCAACAAAAATTCTCATAGTTTGCGTGTGATGATCGCTGCAGTCGAAATTATTTTGGAATGCACAAGTCAGAATTTTCCCTGCGACCCCTTGCCTATAAAACCGGTATATTGGAATTATTGGAAGTGTTGATGAAATAAATGATACGCCGTGTAATTTGGTTCATTGATTGACATTTTCAAGGTTAGTATATATTTGGAAGTCGATTTCAATGATCCCAAAAAAGTACAAACCGATTATTTACCTCTTCTGTTGTAATCTGTCAAATATTTATAAAAAAAGTTTAAGCGCCGCCGTTGCGCGTCGACTTCACGACCCCTTTTTTCGATGACCCTACATTTTTCTCATTGGGCTATCAACGCCTTGTAAGCGTGAACTAAATATATTTGTATGAATAAATTAAAATTTTAAAAAGTTTTAATTGTTTATTGTATTAACAAATGTCTTTATTTTGTAGCACAATAATACGCAACTAATGACACTAATTTTTGTTCGTTTGAAGCTTTGAAATATAAAAGATATGCACGCATGCATAATTCCATAACTCAAATTTTTAGCTAATTTAAGCCTATTAACCATTTTTTTGAGAAAAACAAGTAAATTAAGTTAAATAATCATTTTCATTAATCAGTTGTAACTTCCTGCCATTCTTCCCTTCTACATACAAAATTCTCAGAAATCCGAATGCTCCATCTAAATTTTTGTAAATTATTCTAGTTAAGAAATTGACTGTCTCAGTAATATTTTGTGCAATTTACATTTAATAGTAAAAGACATTTTACTTGCTTTTAAACTCGTATGCACTCCTTGCTTTATTATAACTTTTTGGAAGCAAATGGAAATAAAAGCTTTGAAATATGTATAAATAAAAATGAAAGTCTTGAGGTCAAGAATTGAACCCGGAGTTTTTTTAGAACGTCAACACTCAACCAATTCGTCCATTCTCCGAATGTGGGATTCTCAGATTTCACTCTTTTTGTAATATTTCCATCTTATTCTCTCTTTTCCAATACAGATGTGCCATACGTTTCGCGAGACGAAATTTTACCTTGCAACGATAAGCGACACAGCCTTGAAAAATTACTCTCAGCGCGCGCAAAGATGTTTCACATCAAAAAGTATTGGTGAAATCGCATCTCCTTGTCGTAGACCCAATTCTTGAGGGAAGTTGATCGAGTTGCATCCTCGTATTCTCACTTGTGTTCAATCAACTGGCTAAAAACCTAATGAACGTAGAAAGGGACACAACACGCCTGAAACGATGGCACATCCTTGAGTTAGACAACAGAAGCTGAATCCTACAGCAATTAAATAATGGATAATGCTCACAGGAGAATTACCCACATTACAATACACACAATTTAATTATGGCTTATTACCCGATTGAAAAAAGTTTAATATTATTAATAAAAAAAAATGACCTAATAAAAAAACTATACCTACTAATGGCGTGATTATGGCTTAAATGGAAAATACTATTTCCACTGACAAAACTCTTTATGGGAATTAGAAAACTAAAACAAGCAACTTCATAAAAGCAACTTCCACAAATAATAAATATCCTTCCCCTCATCAACGTAAAATAGAGCTGAACAAACTTTACACTTGACTTTTTGAAGTATTGCAAACGTTACACTACAGTTTGTTCTCTTTTTTCTGAAAAATTCTTACCTGAAGAAAGTTTTTTACCTTTCAGAGAAATAAAATAAGAAAGTTTTTTTGTCCCAAACTATAAAACTTTCTTATTTCAAGACGAGAGACGTTGCTTTAACATTACAATATTAATATTCCCAATGCACCCAAGTGTCCCTAGTAATTTATTATCCTTTTCGTGATCCATTTCAAACCTTTACTTTTTTTATTGTAAGCTATTTAAATTGTGTCGGAAAACTGACATCCAAGCCGCCAACAAAGTGTTATACAGGGTGTTTCAGAGTAAGATGCTAATCAGAAGGAGTATATTTGGAGAAAAAATTATTCTCCGCCTAACGGCACAATCCACTAAGATACAGGATGTTTACGAAGACGTTTGGAGAAGTTTTTAATTTACTTAAACTTAAATAACTACTATACCGCAGAGTAACATAGTTAGGCTTGTTCTTATGTAATTGTGTGGTCTTTTATTTGGTACTAGTTAAAAACCCGCATGCGTTGCAACGCCTTTAAATAAAAAAAGTTTATGTGTGCACTGCCCGCGGTAGGAAAAAAGTATAATGAAAACAACAAAAAATCTGGAAAAAATGATTTTGGATAGCATACAGAAATTTACAGTTACCTATAAAAAATATTGTAATATTTCTTCTCGAGCGTTCTCGGATTCGTCAGGGATTAATTGGAACAATTTGTTTCTTTCTAACCACTTTAATTTCAAAACAAAACTTCTTGCACACATGTGCTCCTCCTTCCTTTTCTTGGCGGTTCAGTTAGAACAACCGTACTACAATGAGATGTGACACTGCGTTATGTATGTATTCAAGTAGGTGCCTCTGAACATGAAACTTCTCGGTGAATTGGAAATTTGACTTTCTCTTTTCGGTTAGGCGTTACACTGCCCCCTTCTTAATTAGAGTTCGTCCCGAACACAGCTTCCTACAGTTCCCGCTCTTACCGATCGAACCTTTTTGGACTCGATAGATGACATCGTTTAACCTCGTGATGACCGTGGAGAGGCCGTTCCATTTCCTTTGTAGTTTTGGCGATTTACTTTTTATTCGTAGAGGATTTTATAGCTAGACTCGATCGCCTTCCTTAAATATAGATCCGTTCGTCCTTAGGTCGTAGTGGGTCTTCATCCTGTTGGGCGATTCCCAAATTTGAATCACTTGGAAGCGTAATCTGTTTCCCGAAAATCATCTTTGAAGGCGTCTGGCCGGTAGAACTATCCGGATAACTGTCCTGTACAGCGTTTTTTTTATTGAATTATATAGAGATGCTCTTCATATTAATTTAAAAACGTATTTCTACCGTTTCTACCGTGTTCACTGTTTCTATACTGGTTAGGGAAAATTTAAGAAATTTCCCACATTTAAGAATGTGGCAAACTTCACGACAATAAAGGAAATGACCAGGATACACAATGGTTATTCTTCCATTTGGAGCTAGGATGTGACGATTTTTCGATTTGCCAACTCTTGAACAACCTACATACAGCTGGCCGGGAAATGACACTTATTTGGCAAAATTCGTCCCCCAGATTAGCCCCGAAATTTAAAATTTATAAGTTTTGATCATAAATTCGTTATTTGCAACCTTAAAAACCCCTAGATATCCACTTTCATTGGAATCGGAATACAATTGGAAAAATTCGTCCCCCATATTGGCGCGGTCATTTTGAATTTATAACCAGATACCGATTTTCATTGGAATCGGAACACAATTTTCAAATTCATATTTGGGTGGCCATTTTGAATTTCGGTCATATTTCGGCGACCCCCACGGACCTTCATGCAGAATTTCGAAGCTCTGCGATGACTGGTGCGCTACATACATACATAATATACATACATACAGAAACTTTCTTTTATTAATAAAGAAGATAGATAAAGGAGAGAAACTTGATTGACTCCATTTAGAAGATACAGGGTGTCCGCGGCAGATTTACGATTTAAATTTTAATTATCTGTAAACCCGTTACCCGAAGGAGCGCGAGAGTAATATGGTTTGTCGTATTTGATTTTAGCAAGTTGGCTAGAAGGTTATATTAAGAGAAATTTAGTAACTTTATTATCCGTCTGTAAATTTGCAGTACTTATTATTCCCATCCTGAGCACATTAGAAGTCGTCAATCTATGGTTACGTGTTGCACCAATGTGTTTTTGTTTCGATGTTCAACATTTATTATTTCTATAACAAACTATTTGATATGTGTACATTTTTAGATGTTTTTATGTTAATTAGTACTAGTAGGAAAGCCTGCTACCGAAATTCTGTCACCAAAAAAAATAAATAAATAAAATTCAAGATTTGTTCGAATTTAAATTCAATTTAAATTTTTTTATTCAAAAAAAAAATTATTCGCAATGGCGATTTTTTAATTACTTTGAAGCATTTCCATTGTCGTTCCAGAGCGTCTAAAAATTCCCAGGACTTTTTAATCTCTTCCATCTATTATTCTTAATAAAAAAATTAAATTAAAGGAGGTGGGTCAAAATTGCCCCATAGTAGAGGGAAATTGTCATTTAGTTGGAAAATTGGTGATGTGATGTAGTTGGGAAATTGGTTTTTTTTGGTTTTTTTCTGTACATATGTTAAGATAAAGCGAAAAAAAAAATTCAGCAAAATTGGGTCTGTGCTGCACAAGAAAATTACATCAAGTCACTCTAGAGACGTGCGTCAATCTTTACAAACCGCACTTCAAACAACAGAATACAGTCAGCATTGGAAAAATTTAGTAGACACCGATATAAGTTTACTAGTGGAATGGGGGACGCACAGCCATGGATTGCTTAGGGCATCAAGTAGTCTTAATCCGGCACTGACAACGACCTGCGGTTTATGAGAGGGCAGAGAGATTTTATTGCTATTCGTTTTGTGTATTACAGTTGGTATGTGTTTATTATATGTCAATGGCTTATCAAGGGTGATTCCAACGTATTTTACAGACCCGGACACATCTTCCCCTTTGATTTTTAGTTTATGTTGGGGAAGGTGGGCGGATGCTCTTCGCCTGATGAAATACATGGCTTGCATTTTTGTAGGGTTTAACGCAATTTTCCATTTTTGACAGTAAGTTTGTAAGGTGTCGAACGCAAATTGTAGTCGCGATGGTATAATGCAAGCATTTTCAGCATGCGTGAAGTTGGCTGTGTCATTTTCTGTATAAAAGGGATAAAAATCGAAAAAAGCTATGTTCGAGTAGCCATATTTCGGTAAATTTTCAACCAAAAAAAATTTCGACCCAGCATATTAAAGGAAATTTTGTCTACTTTTTTTTCTATAAAGCAATACCCAACAAAAGTTATAGGCTAAAATGCAAAAAACAAAAAAAAACATTTTGGTTTTTTTTCCTTTTTGTTTCAACATTTTTGGCATAAAAAAATGTTTCAAAATTTTTTAAATTACCCATTTCGATGGCAAATTCAATTCTCTACAAAAAGTTTCCTATAAAGTATATCGAAATTTTTCTTCGTTTGCGAGGTATATTGAAAAAACTGAAAAGGGTCCATTTTCACACCTATCTCCAATTTCCACCCTCTAATTTAATATCACTCCGCGGTTTTTTCTTCTTAAATGAACCGTTGACCGATTCCTGCAATAAAAACCCGTGAACGGCTTACACTGCGTCTCCATATTTTTCGCCATCGACTTTGCCATATTTTATGGCTTGAGCTGTCAAATGTTATGGTGGTGGGCAATTCATGGCATGAATTTTCATGGAAAAAATGGCACATTTTCACAAATATTATCGAGACAAAAATATTTTCAGAATTATAAACATGCGTACATGTATTCACACCGAATCAAACTAAATTTTAAACTTTCCGCCATAGTTGTGTGAACAAACGTTCAATTATGGCCAAATTCATGGCAGATTTGATGGCCGGCCATAATGGCTTTCCATCGAGTTTGCCATAAGATCTGCCATCAAATATGGCCAACTTTCAGGGTCTACACGGTCCATGCCATATGGAAATGGCCATGGCCATGGCTAGTGTAGACGCTGTGTTAGGTCCTTTCTATATGACATAATCAATAGCCTAAATGCACAATACACAAAAGAGAATAAAGGAAGTTTTTTATGTCAGTTTGTTATGCAGCCAAAAATCCACACAAACGATTATTTTCTCAGTTTCTCATTCGCTTCACTGAAACGGCGTTTGTGCCAATCGTAGGCTACTCAGCTCTACGTTGATGCTCAAAAAAATATTCAAATTTCCCAACGGCTTTTAAAATTCGAAAAATTTAAACTTTATTATATTTAAACTTTTATTATATTTAAAAACTTTTTTATTCGTGAATCGATTTCATTCAAATTCCTTATTACTCAACTATTTCATAAAGAGAACATTTTCTGAAAATTTAAACGAAATCAGTTCACGAAAAAAAAACATTAGCGTTTACAAACTTTTCGTTTGCGTATTAATATATAAGATTTTGATTTCCTAAACCTTATGATTTGCTTTTTGGGCGACTCGAATCATTCTTTCAGGCTCGTTTAAACAAAAGACTGCTAGGTATAGTTATCCCCTATCAATGAATTGTTGCTTACTTTGACTAGAAAACTCTGGCTTCTGGAGTCTCGGGAAGAAGCTCTTTGAATAAATGGTATATTGCGGTTTTTTGCCTTGTGTTTGTAATTAAATTATGAATTCAGTTTTTTCATCAGTGATACGACTACATTTGTTAGCACATTTCTTTACTGATATGCCCAAAAGCATTTAACACAAAGTCCTTATCTTTCTTTTAATATGTATTCTCCATTCTCTATTATTCTCCATTGCGAGTAACAATTCGTCCAAGTCAGCTTGCTCTATTATAGAAACAAAATTATTCCATCATTCGGATTCATACATATTTGTCTGGTCAGATATCCTTGTTTTTTTGAAGTTATACTTCTTTAGGCGTGTTTTTAAAAATCTTATGAGAGTGAATTTTTAGGAATATGCGAGACGCAACGCCAGACGCAACAGAGAATATAGGCGAAGAGGTATGGAGGGCAAGCATTTCAAGTCCCATTCTTAATGCTATGGACACACATGTGGTTTCGATACCATGGTATCGATACCAAGCTTGTTTTATACTACATAGTATACTAACCCCTGACACATATCTTTTTGTGGTATACATTTGACAGCTCTCAACTGACTGTTATTTGTAAAGCTTTTAAAAATGGAAAACGAATCAGTTTGTGCTCTTTTACGTCAATAAATATGCTTGAAATCGAAAGTAAAACTTTTCACTTAAAAAATTTTCTTTTTTTTTCAACAAAAACACAGTTAAATTTTTATTTACTCAAAAATTTAATTTTTAAAATGGAAAAATTAGGTGTTTTTATTTTCCGCTTCTATATAATGGCGTTGTTAGCAGTTAAAAGGCCACTATACCAGGTTTGTGCATAAGGAAACCAAGAAAAATTGGCTCATTTCGATACCACGTCGAATGATAGTATACCAAGTTTTTGGAATGGTATTGATCTGGTATTAGGTGACACACATCTGGTATACTACGTGGTATTTGAATACCATGGTATCGAAACCACATGTGTGTCCATAGCATTAGCTGATGTCTGTTCACGATGTCGATGGGTGAGGGGGTTTTTATCCTGAGGCTATGGAGGGAAATAAATTTCTTGTACGATTCATCAGCTAAGCGAAGGTTTGGGTTTTTGTAGGCATGAAGATTCGTATGTAGACGATTTTACTGTGCACGACGTTGCTGGGTGAGGGGTTCTGTCGCGGGGCTATGGAGGGAAATCCGATCCGTGTTCTATTCTTCACCTAAGCGCGAGTTTCTAAGGGCTAGTTTTACACCAGCCGACTTTTTCAGAAGATTTTTCTTGGTTGTTTGTCGGCCCGTGTGAAACTGGCCAAGATAATAATAAAGCTATAAGGCAACTGTACAATAAGCGATAATTATTTACTGTTTTACTGATGATTTTGAATGGTTAAAACTGAATATGATTACTCAATCAGAAATTAGTTTGAATATATAATACAAAATATTTACTGTTATTTATTTGGGAAAATAAAACAATGAACAAGATATTAACGCTTTTATTTAGCTTGACCTCGTATATTTGTTTGGGTCAAATCTTGCGACAGCTTTTTCAACTATTGAACTAACGTGTCAGTGCAATCTGACAATTTTGTAAAAAAAATCAAGATGGCGATTCCAAGATGGCGGACGAATTTTTCAATTGTGTTCCGATTCCATTGAAAATCGGTATCGGGGGGTTTTAGGGCCACAAATGACGATTCTGTGGTCAAAATTAGAAAATTAAAAATGGCGGCGCCAATATGGCGGATGAATTTTGGAAATGTGTTCTGAATCCATTAAAAATCGGTATCGGGGGTTTTTAGGGCCACAAATGACGATTCTGTGGTCATATTTTAAAAATTCAAAATGGCGGCGCCAATATGGCGGATGAATTTTGGAAATGTGTTCTGAATCCATTAAAAATCGGTATCGGGGGTTTTTAGGGCCACAAATGACGATTCTGTAGTCAAATTTTGAAAATTCAAAATTGCGGCGCCAATATGGTGGATGAATTTTTGAAATGAGTTCTGAATCCATTAAAAATCGGTATCGGGGGGTTTTTAGGGCCACTAATGACGATTCTGTAGTCAAATTTTGAAAATTCAAAATGGCGGCGCCAATATGGTGGATGAATTTTGGAAATGTTTTCTGAATCCATTGAAAATCGGTATCGGGGGGTTTTTAGGGCCGACGATGACGATTCTGTGGTCAAAATTTAAAAATTAAAAATGGCGGATGAATTATGCAAATGTGTTCTGAATCCATTGAAAATCGGTATCGGGGAGTTTTTAAAGTCACAAATGACGAATCTGTGGGCAAAATTTTATAAAAATCAAAATGGCGGCGCCAATATGGCGGTACGATTTTGGCAATTACGATTCGGTTTCACTGAAAATTGCTATTTGGGGGTGTTTTAACGTCGGAAATAATAAATTTGTTGTCAAAATTAGAAAATTCAAAATGGCGCTGTAAAAATGGTATGCATAACAAATCACTTCACCAGAATTTTGTAAAAAGTATAATCCAAAAATGACAGAATTAAGACTAAAAAGAATATAATAAAAATGGGTAAAAAACTTTTAAGTTAAATGGTTTTATTTTAAATCTGTTGTACCAAAAACTAGAAAATAATTAGAACATGATATCGGACCTTCTGGAATAGTAGCAGTGCTGTCTTCTCATGTCGTTTGCCAAGGGGCATTTTGTGTCGCTGCGTCAGCGAATTAAGTAATATTCTGGGACTTTTAACAGACTAAAATAAAAACATGGGGGGCATAAAAACCTGTATAACCTCTGTAAATAAGAACAACTTGTCTAGAAAATGTGTTTCCTAGTCCACCAAAACAAAATAGTTCAAAGGCACTTCGTATCATATTTCAGTTACCTAAAGCTGCTCAATTGAATTGAGTAACTATTAGAAGAAGAATCTAGGGAATTGAACATAATTTAGAAGTGACGTTTATTTCAGTAGTGGAAAGGAGGTGGAGTAAATCTACCTAAAGTCGATGGACCCACAGGCTCATAACAAATGTGGAGGGAACGGTCACGGGAGAGCATGGAGAGATGAGTTACGACCTCGCACAGTTCTTGAGTGGACATGTGTGTTCCAGAGCATACCTCCATTGGTTCGGACAAGATGTCTTCGCTGTCCCCGTCATTCCTAAATGTGATAGAAGACGCAGAGCATGTCCTATTGGAATGCCCGATATTAGCCGAGCAAACTGCTGCTCTGCAAGCGACAGCTCAGGCACGACTCAGAGTAGAAAACATCATAGACTACATGGTGACATCGGGTGTTGTAAAGAATAAAGTAGAGGAGACGCTAAATATGCTCCATCACAAGGTAAGGCGCAAAGAAACCAAAAGGAAGAGAGTAAGGCTTAGAAATATCGGTAGTATTAGCATGTAGATAAAAGCTGATCCAGCTGGCGAAGCATTGCTGAAAAGAACCGACAGGCTGGAGCGTGTCGGCATCATGATGCTTCCACCTGCCAACGCACGCAAATAATAAAAAAATCCAATAAATTATTTGCATGCAAATTAAACATTAGTCTTAAATCACGCCTAACTTCTGATGCGCGTACATAAGTACACACACCCACTTTTTCATTTATACTTCAATTACAACGAAACTTTTTTTAATTTACACATATATTTAATTAATTAGTATATATTGAAAATAAACGCAAAAAATATAAATTTATAAACAAATTTAAAACGATAGCCTGTAAAGTAATTTGTAGTTAGCTTTTACACTTCACAACACTTCCTCCTCAACGTGAATAATCTCGAGAAATGTTCATGAGTGGTATAATTAAATAAAGACCTCTTCGCGTCCTCGAAAACAAAAGTGAATGCGTAAGGAGCGAACCTAGTTTTGTAATTACAACCACCAGTATTGTGCTGAATCTTGGTTGTTAGCCACAAACCCTAAGTAGTGTACTTGCTTGCAAGATGAATAGATTGGCACGTCGGAAAGTAATTAAAATCTATACGCAAAAGTCACTACGGAATGCCACGAGAAATTCGCCTTTTGTTATCGAGCGTACAATTACACAAACATTATTTTAAATAATAAAAACATTAGCATTATTTATATTTAAAGTTGTAACAAGAATTTAAACCCGAAAAAACCAGTGTACTTACCCCTTAAAATTATTTCGGATGTTTCTAAAATTATACTTCAGAGAAGTTGCAAATACCGAAGTACCAATGGCTTCATTTTCTACCAAGGTTTTCGTATAGGAAAAAAGGCACGAAAACAGCTTTAAGTTACATACGATATGATCAAAAAGATTTTCTGGCTTTCCCCGTTGGCTTTACTTTTATCCCACATTTGATTTCTTTTATCTTTCTTAAAAGAAACAAAACTTTCGGTAGCTCCTGCACATTTTTCCTTGCTGTTCAAGACAGAAAAAAAAAATTGGAGAAAAATTAAGATGTTGTGCAGTCTACCTAAAAATCGTGTGTATTCAATTATTAAATTTTAATAGATTCAATGAACATTGGAATTGAGAAATATGTGTTGCTTTACGGAGAAAACGTTCTTGATTAAATTACCGTGAATAAAGGATAATTTATTATGTTTCATTCATTATATGAATTAAAGATAAATTTCATGACTTATGATTTTAGTATCTCTTTAACGTAATTATTTTACTGGAGAAAAGTTTAAAGCTTTAAACTGGTTTCTCTTCAATTCAAAATTCGATTATTTAAAATTGCAAAACTAGTTATCAGTAAGAGGGGTGTTTTTTTAATCTGTTCCTGGACAGAACAGAACAGCTTCCATACAAAAGTCTTGTCCCCGATAATTATCAAGAACACTATCCAGCTCAAAGGGAAATTTCAAATACGTTTTTTAACTTGACAGTTGATAAATAAAGTAAAATGTTTTGTTTACTGAATGAAAAACGAGAAAAATTAATGGAGAGATAAATAAGACCGATCATTATGCAATATTAGAAGAAATTAAAATGCCCAAAGACGTAATTTATGTAAATAAAAATTAAAATTTCCCTTGCCGTTTTTTTAATGTTCCAGGACAGAACAGAATAGAACAGATTAAAAAAACACGGCAAAGATTTACAACACAATAAGAGTTTAAGAATTACATCGTATCAGTTAGCTTTTTAATCTGGCATTTATTTGAACACGTCTCTAAGACCCCGTTCATACTGAGGCAATAAGCGATATGTCGCGAGCGATATACGATACGCGACACGCATAAACAAATACTTGAAATCCAAAGGGAGGCGATAAAAAAGGTTCACAGTCGCGCGATAGAGCAACATATCGTAAGCGACATATCGCTTGAAGTGCGACTTGCTGGTCGCCTCAGCGATATATCGGCGCGATAAAAATATGGTGGGAACACAATTCTTTGCCGATCGCTTCAGTAATTCGTTGCTGGCGCAGTATTTTGTATTATTACAAGTTTATTTAAAAAAATACAATTCAGATATTAATATATCTAAGTATAGATTAATACACTTTATATTAAGGATATTCATGAATACGTGTTTCTAATTTTACACATTATATAGTATATGTATACGCGTATTTTAACGAGGCTTGTTTGATGATGAAATGAGGTATGTAAACGATATAATTGATCAACTGTTCAAACTGAGCATGGATGTCTATATCACTAAACTGAAAAAATGCAAAAGAAGGTGTGAAAATAAACTACACTGAGAAAAGAGTTTGGTTTTATTAACTAAATGTATTGAGTTGGCGCCTGTCTAACAATATTTATTGACTATTAACAAATTTTGGTAAATATTACCAAGTATAGTTGTAGCTCGTTAAACTCGTATATGTTGAGTCAAAAGAGGTATTTATTTGAATGGCTTTGGTTGGCGTAAATAAATATTGTTTTGACAAATTATAATTCACTATTTTAGCTTTAGTAATAATTAATAAAGATTTAGTAATACTTACTAAATCATATTTTGGGCCAGCTAATGATTTATACAATCGAAAGATGTCAGTTATTGTTTAAAAAAGGATATTACTTGACACAAGTTTCTAAACATTCCATTCGATATAATATATGGTTCGTACAAAGAAATCTAATTTTCTGTAAATATAAATGAGCATTCTGTTAAAACATGATTTGGTTATAATTACCAAATCTTAGTTGAGACAACTGAGCGTATATAATTTGTAGATTAAGTTTTAGTTTATTGCAAATATAAATGATTCTGTCAAAACATGATTTGGTTATAGTTACCAAATCTTTGTTGAAATAATTGAGTGTTTGTTTTGACAACAAAGAATATTTGTTGAGGAGCGCGTCTACTGCGCAGCACGTAACGATTCCATCATTCCTTTGTTCAGCTTCGAGCGAAACACAAGCAGTGTAGGATCAATCAGTTTTTAAAAAGGTTTTTCTAGTTTATGTACAGTTAATTTAGTTCAACAAGAAAATAATATCGAATATGGAAGGATTTCTGGATCAACCATTTTATCATAGGCCAGTGACAAATGCAGATTACGCTGAAATTGCTGAGCAAATAGTTCATCACTTTCCAGAGGAGTGTGTTGAAACTAATTACGTCGAACCAGTTAAAAAAAAGGATTCCAAAAAAATGTATCGGAAATTTCCAAAGGTAAATTGCCGGATAAATATCGTAATTTGTGTGGAGTAATTCGACAGGCAGCACAAATTGGAAAACTACCTAACTTACTAGTGCTGATAAATACGAAACAGAAGGTACAGAACATAATTTAAAAACACTACTATTTTATATTTTTAAAAAAATCAATGGAACAAATTTATTTTTGAAAGAATGCATAGCAGCTGAAAAAAGAAAATTCTGGTTGGTTCATAATCGTGAAGTCACTGAGGTTCTCCATCATTGGAACATTTCATACATGTGATGTGGAAGAAAAAAACTATGTCAATACACAAGGCATATTAAATATCTGGCCGATTTTGAAAGAAGCAAAAAGTTTTGAATTTGTAAATTTCTAAAATTCATTAATTGTCTATATAATATAAATAATTAATAAATAATATTTGGTAATAATTAATAATAATTAATTAATTAATAATTAATAAGAAAAAATTATTTAAAAAATTTACTGAAAAAAATAGATTGAACGAGATTTTGTGAGAAAATTTCCTGACAGCCAGAATTTTTTATATTCGAGTCGCACAAATTTTTCCCCTGTTTGTTAAAATTGTATGAGAAAAAGCTAGCTGATCAAGACTTGATATATAAGGAACTTCTTCAGAAAGATGCAGAACTACAGCCAAGTGATAATAATAAATTACATCCAGGTAAATCAACTTACTTCACGTGAAGTATAAATTAACATTAAATAAGTTAATCATTATTTTTTGTTTCTATTTCTACTGTAATAAAGACTCTACAACGGCGATTCAATTCTATCTATTGGCATCGTTAATGGCCCCAAAAGCAATTAAAATTCGATTAAAAAAATGACGACTGTACGGGAAAATTAGATGTGTTTCAAACAGTTCTAGCATCAAAGTCCTAATCGTTTATTATTAAGTGACATTTTTTACTAGTTTAAAATTTGCTGTATTTTTTTATTTCGTTATTTCGTAATACCAAAAATAATATTTATCATGAATTGCAATCTATCGATGCTATTCAATTATTTAAAATATTTTTGAAAAGTTAGAAGAGACAAATGCGTTATCTAATGTATTTCATTTTTATACGCTTTATATTAGCTTCACCTGTATGTATGTATGTATCTATGTATGTATGTATGTATGTATGTATGTATGTATGTATGTATGTTACCGCTTTATATTAGCTTCAGCCGTATGTATGTATGTATGTATGTATGTATGTATGTATGTGTGTATGTATGTATGTAGACAAATCTTGCAACTTGATTTTGACCCACTTCCATATAACCGATCAACTTCAAATTTTGCCCATATGTAAAGCTGGCGTGACAATGCAATCTGACCATTTTGTAAAAAAATCAAGATGGCGGTTCCAAGATGGTGGCCGAATTTTGCAATCGTGCTCCCCGACCCCCGACATGGGTATCAAATGAAAGGGTATGACAAATAGAGTACAATTCGCGTCATTCCAAATTCAAAATGGCGGCCAACACAAAATGGCGGACTACCCTTTTCTTTACAACCCAATCGATATGGGTATCAAATGAAAGGATATGACAAGTACAATACTTTGCTGCGTGGCGTCATTCCAAATTCAAAATGGCGGCCAACACAAAATGGCGGATTATGTTTTTCTTTACAACCCACTCGGTATGAGTATCAAATAAAAGGATGTGATAATAGAATACTTTTCGCTGTGGGGCGTCTTTCCAAATTCAAAATGGCGGCCACCACAACATGGCGGTTTAACTTTTTCTTTACAACCCACTCGGTATGGGTATCAAATGAAAGTGTATGACGAGTATAGTGTAGCAAACTTTGTGATGTCGTTTTAAATCTAATATGGCGGTCACTACAAAATGGCCGAACACATACATATAATAGACTAAAAAATAGAAAATAAAAAATATAGTTTAAAAAAACTAAAAAATACGCTTTTATTTTAAAATGAACGAAAAAGTAAAAAATAATTTTGAATGTAAAGTTTTTATTGCTCCAGCCAGTATAAGAAAACAACCTACCTTTCGAAATCTAAAAAAGCGTGGGGCGCTAGCTAAAAGTTCCGGTGTTAATAAAATAAGAATATAGAGAGCCCCACCCTTTTTTACATTTCGAAAGGTAGGTTGTTTTCTTATACTGGCTGGAGCAATAAAAACTTTACATTCAAAATTATTTTTTACTTTTTAGTTCATTTTAAAATAAAAGCGTATTTTTTAGTTTTTTTAAACTATATTTTTTAACTATTAAGTCATTCTTGAAGAAAATGTTGTTAATTTTATTTTTAATAGTATATTTTTAAACATTTGATATATTGTATGAATATTATCGTTAACCGTTAAAATAAAAACACTGGCTACTTTAATCAACTCTTTTTTTAATTATACCAACATTTTAATGAATATGCACAATTAATAGGTAAATTAGTCTTAACTGACAATCAATTCAAGTGAACTTATTCTATTATTAATCCTAATTCAAAATCGTTTTGATAATAATAAACTATTACTTGAATTCAATTTTCAACAAGTTGAAAGAATCTACTAGATACTTGTTTCCACTGAACATTTTTTTGATTCTCCCTCAGTAATGATTTATTTCAACTAAACAATGTATTCGAATTAAAGATTATTTAATCGAACTTATAATTTTTTTAATTCAACAAAGCTCGAAATAGTGGTTTGGTAACTATAACCAAATAAACATTTGTCCCAACTAGAAGGCTCAAATATATAATTTATTTTCTATAATCAAATATTTCTTTCGCCATAAGCAACTATGCCGTTTGTTAACTATAACCAAATCTTGGTTGATAGAAAGAAACTCTTTTCTCGGTGTACCTCATTTATCTTGCTCTTAAAATATAAAAACAGTTAATAATTTGGTGCCCAATCGGAATTTACACAGCAAAACTTCTCAGCGGGAAATAGAGTAACGCATTCCCTAAAGAAGGTACATTACGGTAAGCCTTTGTTTAAAGTTACCAGTAATGCAAAAGTAATGAATAGGTAAAAAGTATTCAGTATATGTGTCTCTCTCCTTAAGGCTCAAAGAATAAGTCAATATACATAATGTTTGTTTTTAGCGCAATAAAAAGCCTACCGTTTTCATTCATAGAGAAAGCAGACGTAATGCATGCATGAAAAAGACAGTTCCAATATATAACAGTTAACTGTTCTCTGTTTTTAAATTAATTTCTCACCAAATTGCGACATTTGAAATAGATATGCGCAGGAACCAGCACGCAAAAATTGTTGAATTATCTTTTGTTTTTAAAGATATTTCATATTAATAATGAAAGAAAAATAATTTATTTCCCATCGCTAGTAATGTTACTATTCTATAGTCCAGTCATTTTAGACTAAAAAATGGCTTCTGATCTAAGAAAATATATCCTTCATTTTTTTTCTTGGAATCGGTTTATTTTGGTGTTTTAATAGAAATGTTAAAAAACGAGAACAATATTACCAAGGCATAAAAAATTCTTCAAGGTCAAAGGTCACGAAAATGTGTTTTTCTCAAATAGCTCGTAAATTATCGGTTTTACGTAAATTTAGGAGAGGTAAACTTTGTTCGTGGGATAAATCTGAATAAAAATGTCCTATACAAAATTTATGTAGAACCAATGGTTTTCGAGAAATTGGGGTGACAAGTTGCGGAGCAACGCATACGCCACTAGTCTACACTGTAAAAAATTTCTGTGGTAATTTTACAAAAAAAGTACTGGAAGTTGTATTCACAAGCAGTTTTGTAAATTTGCAATATATATTATTAGGAATATTCCTAATCTACTTTACGTATTTTTACCAACTGTGTAGTAAATATAAATTATTTGTGGGATGTAAAAATACAATTAGTATTGGAGCTTTCTCTTCATAGATTTGTAAATTTCCAAAACTCTTGTTGCAACTTTTTACCAGAGAGAGACGAAAAGGGAAAACCCCAAAGCTGAAGATTGCCGCCCTGTGCCAATGTGCTTGGCCCTGCCTGAAATATTTC
Source organism: Thereva nobilitata (assembly GCA_963855945.1). Lineage (NCBI taxonomy): Eukaryota > Metazoa > Arthropoda > Insecta > Diptera > Therevidae > Thereva > Thereva nobilitata. The sequence goes on from OY979696.1 coordinate 86,208,426, forward strand.
CAAGCGCCAAATTTTATTCTTAGTTAATGCCCACTTCCTATACATAAAAAATTAGCATTTTGCTCACAATGCCTTGCTAAGCATGTACGTGAAGCAATGCCTATCAAAATTTCTTGGCTGTTACAAGAACTGTCCAGACCCTGACAAAGTCAAAGGTCTGGACTTAACTTAAAAGCAATTGGGTTTTTATGCTTAGTATTCCATTGTTACCTGTGAATTATATCCACGAGAGGCAAAATTTAAACCTTACATACCAATAACCGATTTGTAATTTTACTGAAAATTTATGTTCTAAAATTACGCCGCTTTAGTAAAATTATAGTACAAAGTGTTAGGATTTTTTCAGTACATAACATTGATATTTAAGAAATATTACATAAACGATTTAGAAAAATACACAACATTGTGTAAAATATACATCACATCCCTGTAATCCACATTTACGTTATGCAGTATTGGAGATTTCCAATTTCATTATGTGAAGTTACAAAATTTATAGTAAAATTACAATAATTGTGTAGTAAATTAGTATTTCATATCGCGATTTGTAATTTTACTGTACATTTGCACCGTGAATTTACGTATTTTTTTACAGTGTGTACGAAGTGCATTTATTTGTTGTGTATAGTATGCTTGTGTCAGCTTTATTTATGAGAACCCGGACGCGGGAATTCTATCTTATTACAAGCCCGTGAAGATTAAGCCTTCTTTGATTCATATAAAAGGTGGGCCATCTGTTGGTTTCTTTTTGAAATTGTTACTGAAACTGCACCGTTCAATATTTTGCAATGAATGTTGTTTTATTGAAGAGAGTACATCTTCCGATTATTTATATAAAAATATTTCACTCAAATAGCCGCCGCGGTTGGCCAGCCAGTGGCCCAGTTTGTTAACCAAATTTTGTTTGTGGCCTTATTTCACGAATAGCTCGACAGGACATTTTTATGCACGTTTATCTCACGAACAAATTATACTTAGCCATTTACGTAAAACCGATAATTTAAGAGGTATATTTAAGAAAAACTCATTTTCGTGACCTTTGACCCTCCGTAACTTAAGGGCGGTCAGTTGGCTTTATGGACTCTTGGGAAATTATTTGTGACCCATAATAAAGAGAAATTATTGTGTGTGACCCATAATAAAGAGAATCCCGCTGTAAAATCTCCAGTTGGATTTTTTTAGAGGTTTATGTATAAAGTGACTGGACTAATATGCATATGCTTTGTGCGGAAACTTTGAAGCACATTTTTGTCTAAACTTTTCGTTTTATGTAAAAAATGAAAGATATCTTTTTTTTTGGGGGGAATTTAATTGTCTTTCATTTTCATAATAACTTTAATTGGCCTACCAGCTATAAAAAGCGCGATATTCGCAAAAAACTGTATTTTATGAACTTTGACCTTGAATAATTTTTTACGCCTTGGTGATATCGTTCTCGACTTTTAACATTTTTTTTAAAACACCAAAATAAACCGATTCCAAGAAAAAAAATGAAGGATATTATTTTTTTAGATCAGAAAATACTAATTTGACTGGACTAATAGTACAGTATCTTTTTTTCAAGGGCTCGTGAAAATGAAAATTTTCAGGATTCATTCGATAAAGCTCCCTAAATTTTGATTCATGTTGAGACATCTCTCGAGAAACAACAGCCGAGCTATGGTCCACGTTGATAAGATTGTAGAGATGGACACAGTATTTTCTTTTTCTTCTCATTCTACGCCAGAACCAATAAGCCATTACAACGTCTTCCTCCCTTGAACTCATATTTGTAAGTGAAGTAATGAGAATTGCGCTCCCAGCACATTATTATCGCCCAAGTCGCGCCGATTTATCGCCTGCTGGTATGAACCCTCCTAGCAATATATCGATATGTCCTTATCGTATATCGCCTCAGTATGAACGCCGCCTAAGGTTTCTTGAAGGAGATAAATTTAACTTCTCCTTTGACACAAAAAGTTGAGGTAGCGCAGATCTTTTCTTTGAATGGTTTGCTTCAAGTTTAATAGATTTAGAAAGAAGAATCACGTTTGAAGACGGTGCCAGGTATTAGTTGACTTTCATTGCACTAACTCTTAACAACTTAACAATCAATATGTTGCAACCGGCTGACCCGAATACCGAATCCGATATTTTAGACACGGATCAAGATTTAGCCAATGAATAATGAATATGTTTTTGTATTTAAAATATTAATTTGTATCTAAAATATGTTCTTGTTCATAAAATTATATCAATAAAAATAAATTTGGTATTTTTTTTAAAGATTTTCTTTTTTATTTCTTATTTTTTTCACTTTTTGGCGGGGAAAACACGTTAATTTTACAAAGGGCAATTCTTTACAATAAGATATACCATTTTAAGTAAAAATACACTGTAAAATAATTTTGACCACATAAATCGTTTAAATCAACCTATGTGCGTCGTTTAGTCATTTGTTAAGTATGGAACAGAAGACGTTTATTAACCATTAAAGTATTCACTTGGCTTCAAAATATAAAATTGCAGAATTTGCGACAAGCGCATAGAATGACCAACTTTTTCCTACTCTATTTACGCGTATTTTTTCCCAGCCTCTGCGAGAGCTTTTCTAACATGAAAGATTGGTTTCTTATCTTGGATTAAACAGCTTCCGAATCCTGATTGTGAGGCGTCTTGTTGAATATAAATTGGGAGATTTTCATCAGAATTCTTTTAAAAGCGATTCGACTGATATAATTTATTTCTTTAATTTCTCAAAAGCCTTTTTATATTCATCAAATCAGATAATTTATTACTTAGTAATTTGGCAAGGGGAATTTTCATTTGAAATTTTTTTTATTAAAATTAAGTATACAAGCAATTAACAAAGTCTAGGAAATATAGAATAACCTACTGTTTTATACAGGGTGTATTGGTTAAAGTTACAAAATGGCCGGCTGTGGATAGGTTTTAAATAGGCGAACAAAAAATCGTATGGGAGGGGGGGGGGGGTGAAATCGTAACGGTTTAGCCGCTAGGGCCTTTTGAAGTTTTTTTTAGAGTTTTACATATCACCCCGTATTTTTGGAACCCTATGATATATTTTCAGTATACATAAAATACTCCCACATATCCAAAACTGTAAAAGTCAAGGTTCTACCCTATCAACTTCCAGCGTAATGAATTATCAAAGTCAAAGTTTCGGTTTTTTTAACTAAAATTTCAACTAAAACCACCTTTTCCTCCTTAAAATACCTAGTTAACTAATTTTTTTTTGCAAAATTGGAAAGCTTGGACAATTTCCGATCTAATGTCTGGACAATTTTTATCCTACGGCTTTTATTTTTGGAGTTATTAGTCCAGGAACCAGGGGTTTTAACCTGACACTAAACCAATAGAATTACTTTAAGTAGTACTTTAAGAAACAAAATTGTTCCGCACGCGAACACCTAGGGAAACTTCGTAAAATTCCCGGGAAAACTCGGAAAATTGGAAGGAAAATTACATTTAAGTAAGTTATATTTATAATTTTTACCAATAACATCATTCATTTTATTCTGAGCTTGATTTCTAAAGGTAGGCAGTTCCTATATACTGGTTGAAGCAATAAACACCATTCAAAATTATTTTTTACTTTTTAGTTAATTTTAAAATAAAAGATTATTTTTTAGATTTTTTAAACTATATATTTTTCACCTAAGCTTTGCCAAAAAGTACCAAATAAGCACCAAATAAGGCCAATTTTAAGATCAAACTTGCTAATAACTTCAAAAGTAACGATCGTAGCATAAAAATTGTCCAGACATTATTGATAGGAAATTGTCCAAGTTTCCCAATTTTGCAAAAAAAAATTAGTTAACTATAATATTAATATATATTAATATTAGGAAAATGTGGTTTTAGTTGAAATTTTAGTTAAAAAAAACCGAAACTTTGACTTTGATAATTCATTACGCTGAAAGTTGATAGAGTAGAACCTTGACTTTTACAGCTTTGGATATATATTTATATTTTTATTTATAGTTCCTACAGAGGTATGAAAATACCTGTGCGTAGGAAACTGATATCTTACATGCTAAATAGACAAAAAACTATAAAAATATAAATTTTACAAGTTATAAAATATATAAGGAATCCAAAACATAGGAGATAACATGATAAATATTTTTGCTGATATAAATTAGGATTCTAAAAACAGATTCTAATAATTTTTTTTTAAATCCAACTTAAAATAAAAACCTTAAAATGTCTATTAAATTTATACATTTTCTATTATCCATTTTTTATTTTATTCTTAATATATTTATTATTTATATTCATTGTTATGGCCTTTGATTCATTAGGTAATTTATTGAACAGTTTAACAGCAACAATATAACTATTTTTATTACTAATTGTTTTACAAAATTTTGGTAAGAAAATACTTTTATTTCTAGTTCTACTAGTTGAAATTTCATATTTACTTTTAAGTTCACTATAATGATATACAATTGATTCTAAGCAAAATAATTGTTCTAAGTTTAAAGAATAATTGTTTATTTCAAAAACATTCTTCTTTATGATTTTTAATTTTTTATTCTGAAGATGTTGCAAGAGATTTAAATTTTTAGAGTAAGCTCCACCCCAAACAATTATCCCATAACTTATAACACTCTGAAAAAGAGCATAGTAAATTATCATAAGGATATTGACCTCCATAAACTGAGATAATTTATAAAATACATAAGTAAGATATTTGGTTTTATTTATTATATATTCAATATGCTTTTTCCATTTCAGGTTATAGTCAATTATTACTCCCAAGTATTTACAACTTTCAACTCTATTTAACTTTTTATTTTTAATTCTTATTTCCATATCAACAGGGACGCTGTTACAGTAGTTCCCAAACGTGATATAGACCGTTTTATCTATGTTCAAAGTCAGTTTGTTGGCTTCTAACAATAAATCAATTTTTTGCAACGTTTTATTCATACTGTTTTTAGTTTCAAGCCATGTTTTTCCTTCAGTTAAAACAGCAGTGTCATCAGCATAAGACACAATATCGCCATGATGAATTTCCTCAAGAAGGTCATTTACATATAGAATAAAAAGTAGTAGTCCTAAAATTGTCCCTTGCGGTACACCAGTTTTAATTTCTTTATACTCACTTACAACGTTGTTGCTTAACTCGATAATAACTTTAGTGCACTACCTCTTATCCCATAACAATAAAGTTTATCCAATAGAATTTCATGATTTACCGTATCAAAGGCCTTTGCTAAATCTAGAAATGTTACAATAACTGGGTTACTTTTATCCAAACATTGATATATCACGTTGGTAATAAAATTCAAACCATCTTTTGTTCCTAATCCTTTTATAAAACCGAATTGTGTTTTAGATAATATTTTATGTTTTTTTAAATATTCAAAGATTCTTTCATAAATTAATTTCTCAAAGATTTTTGCAATATTTGAAATAAGAGATATAGGCCTGTAATTTTTAGCCTTACTCTTATCATTTGCTTTAAAAATTGGAACAACGTCAGCTTTTTTAAGTGCATCAGGCCATACTGATAATTCAACACCTAAATTAAAGATATATGTTAAAGGTTCAGCTATATTTTCGGAAATATTTTTAAGTACTCTCGCATGTATATCATCAACTCCACCAGCTTTATCTTTTAAATTATCAATTATAATTATGACTTCATCTTTTGTAGCTGGGTATAAAAAAATGCTATTTTTATTTATCATTACTTAGGTTTATACCAACCTCACAAAAATATTTATTTAAATATTCAGCAATACTTTCAGGTTTATCTATCCTAATATTAGTATCATCAAATAAATAATCAATTCCATAACTTTTTTTTTGTTTTTTGCCCAGTTTTTGATTTATAATACTTCAAAACTATACGATTTTTGTTCGTCTATTCAAAACCTATCCACAGAAGTATTTTAGTTAAAAGCTATTGAAGAAATGGAAAAACATACTCTCTTTTCCAAATAATTCAGACTTTGCTTCATCTGCCGATTGCCCCATTTTTTTTCTCCTCAATGAGATATATGTATTTTGAGTAGGCCATTATTACATTAAAATACAACGATGTTGCCAATAATAGCCTGTCGTCAATAGTGATATTTTCTACATCCATATTTTTAGTTGTTTTACTGTATAAAAAACATATACTATAAATTATAAAAGTAAAAATTATTGCCTTTCCAACATTCAAATTCCTGACAGTTATGTCAGTTGAATTTAATCATTAAAAAAATTCACGCAGCAATTCCAAGTTTAGTTTAGTCACCAATTTAGTCACAATTCGTACAGACCCTAGACTCAAAACTCTGCAGCTCGAAATTATTGCACACAAAATTATGGAAATTATGAATAAAATATGAATTTTAATTTTAAATAGAATTCGTGCAAATTAATTCATTCAGGAAATTAAATTTGTTTAACCCTAAAATTTCCCATTTCTGTATTGTCATTGCGCATCAAAAACACGTCAGATCATTGCCATTAAAAAACGTTTATCTACAATTCCCCTTTTTCTTAAACAATATATCACTATTATCTAATTGTTTTATCAGGCCAAGTCAAGTCATCATGGTCGCCTCTAACCGAATTAATTATTTCAGACGTGTTGTGTCATCGCTTGCGACAGGCTGACTTAGATAATTGGTAGCAAAAATAAATATTATTGGCGCTTTTTTAGTTTTCCATTAATGACCGGAGTCTTTCTTGTATTTTTCCATCAATGGAAAATCTTACACTTCCTAATTAAAGTGTTTATTATACGCTTTATATTAGCTTCACTTGTAAGTATGTAAAAAAATCTTGGAAGTTAAATTTGACCCACTTCCCGGTTTCCGATTGGACTGAAATTTTGCATACACGTTTAGTTTGGATGACAATGCAATCTAACCATCTCGTAAAAAAAATCAAGATGACGGTTCCAAGATGGCGGCCGATTTGTGCAATTGGGCTCTACGACCCCCTGAGATGGGTATCAAGTGAAAGGGTACGACAGGTAAAATACAAATAGCTGTGTAGCGTCATTCCAAATTCAAAATGGCGGCTACGCAAAATGGCGGAAGATATATAATAGACTAAAAATTAGAAAATATACTGATCAACTTCAAATTTTGCACTTATGTATAGTTCGCAATTCAGCCTGACTTTTTTATAAAAAATCAAGATCGCGGTTCCAAGATGGCGGGAGAATTTTGCAATTGTGTTCCTCGACGCCGCGACATGGGTATCAACTGAAATGGTATGACAAGTAGAATACAATTAGCTGTGTGGCTCCATTCCAAATTCAAAATGGCGGCCAATACAAAATGGCAGATTACCTTTTTCTTTACCCTCGCCCTCGCTATGGGTATCAAATGAAAGGGTAGCCTGTGTGACGTCATTTTAAATCTAATAGGGCGGCCGCCACACAATAGACATATAATAGACTAAAAAGTAGAAAATAAAAATAAATAGTTTAAAAAATCTAAAAAATACCCTTTTATTTTAAAATGAACTAAAAAGTAAAAAATAATTTTGAATGCAAAGTCTTTACTGCTTCAGCCAGTATATGGGAACAGCCTACCTTTAGAAATCAAGCTCAGAATAAAATTAATGAGGTTATTTGTAAAAATTATAAATATAACTTACTTAAATGTAAAAAAGCGTGGAGCGTTAACTAAAAGTTCCTGTATTAATAAAATAAGAATATAGGTAAAGAGCGCCCCACGCTTTTTTACATTTAAGTAAGTTAAATTTATAATTTTTACAAATAACCTCATTAATTTTATTCTAAGCTTGATTTCTAAAGGTAGGCTGTTCCCATATACTGGCTGAAGCAATAAAGACTGCATTCAAAATTATTTTTTACTTTTTAGTTCATTTTAAAATAAAAGCGTATTTTTTAGATTTTTTAAACTATTTAATTTTTATTATTTTCTGTCTTGTATAAAATCAGAAATATTTTAATTTTTACGACATTAAAGAGACCTTACTATTTATAAAATTTTGGTCCATCAAGATAGGTGTTATGATGTCAAATTAGTATTAAATTTAAAAAACAGCTTTCGTTGATTATCGATCACTGATAGCAAACAAATTACCTTAAGGAACTCCTAAAAAGTAATTTAAATTCTAGCTCATTCCTCAGATATCGCAAATAACAAGGGGATGGTGGTCGCCTCTGGTGATTCTAAGAAGTTGTTGTCCATGATAGCTTCTTAAATTCACTGAAGAAGATTTTTTTTACCATAAACTTAAACCTGAAAAATTAAAACAAATAAAACGATTTTTTATATGTAATAATTGAATTAAGGCTTATCAAAGAAATCTCTATCCAAAAAGTGTATAAATTCCAACTAACAAAAGAGATTTTGTAAGATGTAAACAACCCCAAACAGGTCAAGAGGGGAAAATTTATTGCGGTTCTTCTGGTGCGGAAGATCAAATTGTGTCATTTTCCTTTGTTTTTCTTCTACTGTTGCCAGCGCTGCCCTTAGTCTAGAGATAATTATAAAGAAATGAGAAATGGTATCTATCAGGCGCCACCTCAATCCCTCAAGATAAATTCATAAAGATAATTTGATGCTGCCTGGGATAAAAAGTGTTTTGTGTTAGAATGGGCTAATAAATTTCCAAGTTATTTGAACCCCAAAACATAATATCAAGAAATATGATTGGGTAATATTCGTATTTTCAAAAATTTTCACGGCAGTGGAAACTAAGATTGGGTAAATAACACTTTTGTACGATTGTCCAGGATGTCATTGCCCTTAAATTGATTTACTTCGTTTATGGAAAATGGAGTGATGTAATGGATGATTAACGTTGCATTTAATTAAAATGTCATGAATTACTTAAAAAACTTTTTGAAGTTGCCGCTGAAAACAATACCCACGATTTTCCTGATGACATATTTAAGGACAATTAAATTGAATATCGGTGATAATAAAATGAGAAATTGAGGTGCAGGCCAGTAGCGGACAGGATGTGTAATATGTCTTTAATATTCATGGGACTGCTTTGACATGTCATCAGTTACAACAAACAGATTGGCTTCCATAAATGTTACCATAAACGTCCTGTGAAGCTATAATATTCAGAATATGTTAAATTTCTTATGTAAGAAGGTCTGTGCAAAATTATTTCAGCTTTTCCGTTTTTTACTTATTCACTTTATGTTATTTAAAAATAAATTGAAAATGAAATTGAAACAATGTTGTAAAATATTTGACGGTTAACTGAAAATGGAAACCTTTGTATTATGAGGGGAAGTTATTGAGCTTTTTGATGCGCCCCTTGTAATACCAGTCCATCATGTCGTTGTCGTTAAGGAAAGGATATAATAGATAAGTCAGAAGGTATCTGGAGATTGCTGGAGAAGGTGGAACTTTAAATAACTCCTGGATTTTGTGAGAGTTTGTAAATATTTCCTGCGAGGGCTTCCAACACATTCGGGCTGTTGTAGTTATAGTATCATCGGATTCTTAGACTGAAGTTTCTAGCTTAGCAGCCGCTAGATTTGCTTGTCCATTGAAACGGAAGGAAGAGAAGTGCAGGTGCAATTGTTGACTGAGTTCGAAGAAACTGAGAGAAAGTCATTTAAAGATAAGGAATATGCCGGATAATAGAATGGAAACTTGAAGAACGCCGGCAGAGATACTTCGAGGATCACATTCGAAAACATGCAATACCAACCGTGTATGGCCAGAAAAAATTCCTCAATCCAGTTATTTACTAATAAGTCAATACCGGCCGTCAAAATAGAGAGACCTCTGCTGCGGTTATTCTGTAACTGTGAAAAGTCTAGTGAAAAGTCTTTTCAGTGAGAATTCCAATAAATGCGATTCTGGAACGATGAGAACGTGAGTTTATGTGTCAAATTATTTCATGGTGAAAAATGACTTCACACCAAAAATTTTCTAGTGAGAAATGTGAGAACTTGTCATTTTCAAATATCAACTGGTTGTACAATTTTTAAAAATTGTATTACGTTTTCTCAGTGAGAAGTGCGAAAACTTTTAATTTTCAAAAACTAACAGTTTGAAAAAAAAATTTGTAAGTAGTGTTTTGCAGATTTAATAATATATCGGGATTATGTCGGGATTTAAAAGAGTTGTTGGCCGAGCGAGGAGCAAAAAAACTCTCTTGTAATTTCCCTAAGCTGCATGTGGACTTGGCAAATTATAAGTACATCTTTAAGTTTTCCTGCAGTTTAATATATTATATTTATTAATCGCTGCAGATTTGGAGATGGTTCCCGCGTCCGGCGAGAATAATGGGGGAGTGTGCCACTCATTTAAATGGTGGTGCCCTTAAAGATAGTGGAAAATGGCCCTTGCATTTATTTTCCCTGAAAATAAGAAATGTGTAACTTTTTAAGTTCACGGTTATTGCAAAAAACGTGAATTTGAAACGTAAAACAAAGTATGCCACTCGAATAGTACAAAATATGACACGTTTGACGTTTATACAAGTGAGAATTTCCAATGTGAACTATATTCAGCTCATTTCTCACTGGAATATCTCACTTTAGGTTATAGAATCGCTTTGCTGACAAAAATGAGAACTCAAAATGAGAAGACCCGATGAGAATGAGAATGAAAAGACTATTCACGTTCTCATTTTCTCATTGTTACAGAATAGCCACTTGCTCAAGGTTTTGGCGGATCCTCAGATTAGATGTTTTTCATTTGTAATTCCAAATTCTCTACTACGAGCTTTTTTATGTGAGGACGATGTGATGATGTAGTAGGTAAAAGCCTAAACATACATGAAGGCTGCATGGCGGTGGCTAGTTTTTCACTGTCGTTAACGATCTCACTACATGCGATGCGTTGAAGCTTTGTCAGGATGGACCTTCTTTTCCTACACATAGGTCTTTTTTACAGACAAAAAAAATCGGGTGTCTGTATCGCGGATACGGACAAATGACGTGAATACGGAAATTCCAATTGCGGGGATTTAACAAATATTAATGTTTTATAATATATTTTTCCTCATAAACTGGACCACTTGAGGAGAAAAGCAATAAAACTGTGAAAAGCCCAGAATGAAAGCAAATTTCATCAGAAAAGCAACAACAAACAAAAACAATAAAACGGTGAAATTTTTCCTCAAAATAGTACCTATAGTGTACTAGCATGATGTTACCTGACCGTCGTTGTCGTATAAATTACACAGTGGGGCGATATAACGGTAGGGATATGCTGTACTGGTACGCATAGCAGGCGAGCAATTAATTGCGTCTTTCACCTTTTATTTTAATTTTATTAAATTATTGTCGTATTGTGATTAAATATGGTTTAATGATGTCACAAAGTTTACTGTACTATACTCGTCATACACTTTCATTTGATACCCATACCGAGGGCGTTGTAAAGAAAAAGGTAAACCGCCATTTTGTGTTGGCCGCCATTTTGATTTTGGAATGACGCTACATAGCTAATTGTATTCTACTTGTCATACCCTATCATTTGATACCCATTTTGGGGGGGCGGGGAGCACAATTGCAAAATTCGGCCGCCATCTTGGAACCGCTAACTTCTTTTATTTACAAAATGGTCATATTGCATATGTGCCAAATTTGAAGTTTATCGGTTATATGGAAGTGGGTCAAAATCAAGTTGCAATATTTGTTTGCATACTTCACACAACATACAAATGAAGCTAATATAAAGCGTATAAGAGCTTAATTCTCGCATTGATATCGGGGAAGTTAAAAGTAAGCAATAAAATTCTTTGTTTCTTCATCTACGTCATGGTATATTTCTTTTTTCGATATAAACAGTGGTTTTTGAGTTGCAACTCAAAACTGTATGCCATAATCTCTTTTTTGTCATGGAAGCAAATTTAAAGACGTATTCACGTCAAAATTACCTAGCAGGGTGTTGTGCGATGTGCGGCCCTCGCTCAGCACAGAAGTTTCAACTTCACAGTTCACGGCATTGCCCCTACAGTCCGGGGAAATTAGCAAAAAAACGCACGAAAGGAGACAAAATTCCAAAATGGCTGAAAATTGGACCACAACCTTGGGACTTTTTAAGACAACAATTTCGGAATCACAAAAAAAACATGGCCGCCGGAGATATCACTTTTTGGGAAAAAAATCACTCAAAAACCGGTTTTTTCGATATTTTTTTTGATCTGTCAATAAAAAACATTATTGCCTACAAAATACCCCTCTTGAATTTTTCTCAAAAACCTTGACCTTTCCGAATTATTCAAAGTATTTTTTGACCGAAATGTGATTTTTGGAAACTTTGACCTTGAATAACTTCGAAAGGGTTAGGTTTTCGAAAAAATGGCAAAGGTCTTTTTGTAGGCAATAACGTTTCGTATTGACTGAAACCAGTTTTTGAGTGATTTTTTTGCCAAAAAGTGATATCTGCGGGGGCCATGTTGTTTTTATTGTGATTCCGAAATTGTTTTCTTAAAAAGTCCCAAGGAAGCTGTGGTCCAATTTTCAGCCATTTTGGAATTTTGTCTCCTTAAAATGCTAATTTCCCCGGACTATAGCGGAAATGTAAAAAAGCTTCCTGGCCTGTAGGCTCATAAAGCTCACCTGTACCAATAAACTTACGAGACAATGGATAGTGGATACTATGGCTTGTTGAACGTTTAAGAGTACCATGAGCGGAAGAGGGTCGCGACGATCACTCCCTGATGAAATATATTGAACGCTGGAGGACTTCACTTCACTCCAAATGATTTCGCCTTATTTCGATTTATATTAACAATTTTGGCACGCAATAGAAAGGATGTCAAGACCTCAGTCGGCTTAGTCTCCGGACATTGAGGCCTAAGTTACCATCTAAGGAAAATCGGTAGAATAGAGGACCCCACCTGTAGGTCACTCACCCAAATAAAAAACAATAACAATAAAAAGCAATTATATAACCAAAACTACATAAATAAATAAAAGTACAGCAAAAAAGTAGAGGGATTCAACGGAATAAGCAAAATAGACATAAAAGTGATTAGGGAACCAAAAGTGCCAGTGAAAGAAGTACTTTTTTTTCGTACCACCAGCTTGGCATCGTGGGTGTCACAAACATCCGTGGTAGTTGACTGGACTCAATTCCGTTTCAAGAGGCATAACGATTTTCCATGTATCGCGATGCTTGTGGTGTGGCACAGCCAACTGACTCCAGGCGTTTGAACTTGCGCAAATGATGCTTCGACATACAAGCCTTTGTTTTGATTTTTGTAATATTCCTAAGCGGCTTGCGTTTTTTTATGTCGTTTGCCACTTCTTCGAACATCCTCCCGCGAATCTCGCACTGCGTGAAATTCAAATCAAACCTGATGCTGCTGACCTTGGTCGACCATCTCCCCGTCCATAGACGAATTAATTGTCTCTTTATTATGTGGTCCAGTCCAGTCCAGCTTAGGAATACTACTACTATTAGTACTATTAGTCCGTCATGTCATTCAAGTCATGGTGCTGGATTTGAAGGATAGAAGAGAAAGGATAGGCCAGGGGTCTGGACGCTGTGTGAGTAGATGTCGATGAACCTTGCGTTCGAATACTGAGACGTTATATGAGTTCGGAAATATATTATATTTATTCGCCAAACAAGGCACACTTAAACTAAATACAACAAAAAATGAAACAAATCACTGGCGTATTTAAATTACTTAATTCTAAACAGTGTTAGTATTTAGGATGTCAGGAAGGATTTAAGTTTTTTTTTATAGGATGCTTTATTTATAGAAGGGGAGTAACATGATCTATAATTGTTAAAGATCATACAGCATCTGTTGACCGGCTCATTCCTTCCATACTCAGTCCGATGTGGGTATTCCTTTAGCATCGACCATGGGAGACAGTTCCACAATCGAGTTGTTCTATTTATATATGGGTAATTCTTTTACAAACCGAACACCTTTTTGACCGACACATCTCTGATTTGGATAAAAAAAATTTCACGGATTCTATATCGGAAAATAAGAGATACGTGTCCGAGGATTTTTTTCCGACATATTTTCAATAAATACAAGTGCTTGAAAATTTGAGAAAAGCGAGTTTTTTGGCTTGGAGACTCATTTTTATAAATGTATAACTCCGGTTCTATTTGAGCTACAAACTTCTTTTCTTTTTCAATTTAAAGCTAAAGGACTGAATCTTGAGAAAAAAATATTTTAAATAATAATTATTAACAAATTCATATTGTTATTAACAATTTAATTGTGTAAATCAATTTTTTACAACGGCCCCAACCTCGTAGCAAGTTTTTCATATTTTTATCGTATTCTCCATTAAATTTTACATAAAAAACATGGTTTCAAAATATGGTACCTTTATTGTAACTAACTATTGTTAAAACATTAATTTATATAGCATTAATTTATATGTGTCGGTCAATTTTCATCAAAATCCGTACGGTTTGTAAAAGAATTACCCATATGTGTATTGTTGCCCAAAGAAGCTGTATTTGACGCTTCTGAACTATTCCTCCCATTTTCCCAATTGTAAATGATATTGGACAAATTAATAACATTCGAATGCTTTTGCCCCGATAATGTAAAATTGTAAGTTCACCTTTATTTACGACACGACAAAATCCTTGTTATAACATAAATTTTATTCAATGTCATAAAAGAGCTAACCCCAATTCGTTTAAAAAATTGAAAACATTAATATCTTGACTGACATCTACTCCCACCATTTTGGTAAAATTAAATTACAACTTGAAATTGGGGAATACTTCTAGATGTTGGAATAGAAGCCATATCTCTCGCAGATTTTTTATTTGATTAGTGCAGAGGTAAAAAAGTTTGTAACCTAATTACCCTGAGGACCGTCAATTTTTTTTATATTTTTTTATGAAATGAAGGTAACAGGACTCTTCTTTAATATCTCAAATACTTTGGGAGATAACCTTTCTCTATAACTTTATCTTTTACGAGGGAGCTATTAAGTCTACCTTAGTATTGGGAAAATGCTGCGCGAATAAAAAAGTTTGAAATAAAATGATTAGATCATGTTCTGAATTTTTTAAAGTTTTTCTGTCTTGAGATATTTTTAGAGTGGCGAGAGGACTTATTAATGTAATAGGCTTAAGTAAACTAATGTTAGAAAACGTATCAATGAATTTAAAAAAATCTGTGGTCTGTGTTTTTTTTGTTTGATTTTCGAAGATAAAAAATAATGAAAGATAAATCCATTAAACAACAGAACTAGGGTCATAGCTGAAAACTTCACAAAGAATCTGTTGGATACATCAAAACGTGACATTTCATTTTACACACAGGAAAAATGCTCTATAAGAAAGAAGTAATCATAAAATCGAATATATCATCTATGCAAAAGTATTTCATCTTATCGAGAGTGATGGGGAATAGTTACAAACAGTACACTGCAATAAAAAATGAAAAAAGTTTTAAAACATTTATTACGTAATGAAACATGGTTTGAAAATTCTTGTTCCTCCTGCAAGCTGCACACTGATTTTACTAAGTAATTAATTATTGTAGTTTTTTCAAACTGTACCTCAGGCCTTGGGCGCGGGTTGACACCTCGGCTATCTTGTTCCTGGTCGTCCTCGTCCGAGTCGTAACCCGTGATATCTGGTAGCAGAGAACTAGTGTTGGGTACCGCACGATTATAAAATGCGTTTGTAAGAGGCGCCTCTTTTTTCTTTTGAGCCAGTACAATGTCATACTTCAAATGAGGCGAGGTGCTATTGTAATGCCAAAATGACAAAAACAAGCAGATTAAAAAAAAGAAAGAAAATAAATACCAATGAAGTGCATTTTTACAAGTTTAATTTTAATATTCATTAAACTGCCTTAGAGTAAGTAAGAAATTTATGCCTCCACAATGTACAGCCACGGGCAACTAATTAGAAACAGTTTCATAAAAATTGCATTTATACATTTTTTATGTTTTTATGTAGCATTCCTGTTAGGAATTCATTATGATATTGTTATTGATTTCCTTCTATCATTATATATTTAAAAAAAATTAAGAGGAGGGGGTGGGAATTCTTTAATTTGATTCCTACATAAAAACTGTATAAATGCAATTTTTATGAAACTGTTTCTAATTAGTTGTCCGTGGCCTTATATTTATATTTTGCAATCCCAGCTCGCCTAATTTCAAGTTGGAAATTCTGCTATAAATAAAAAGTGTCTCCAGCACAAAATTTCACTCCCTCGAAAAATGTAAGAATTGTCTCTTCAAGACAAAACCTCACTCCCTCGAAAAATGTAAGAATTGTTGTGTTTACAATCTCACCTCGCCGCAGTTCAAATTGGATATTTTACTGGCGCAAAAAAAGGAAGAAATGTCTCTCCACTAAATAATTTACAATCACACCTCGCTTCATTTATCTCGATACACGCTCATATAAGGACATTATTTTTGAACCGGGACATTTAAAAAAACTGAAGCCTCAGTACAATTTACATTGTGTAAGGGACAAATGTACTGCCTCGTGTAAGTCCGGCTCAACACTACAGAGAACACCAAAGCTTCATGTTGTCCGAGGCGAATACTCCGACATATGGCTTCTAGTCTGCTCTGTGATTCCGGCAAATCCTCGACCACATACCTGCCATGAAGGTGATACAGATACACCTTCATCATTGTAAAGCTGCGTCTGCTGCGCTTTTGCTTCGCCTAGCATCAGAGTCAAGAGCCATCGCTGGTGACAGGATCTGTGGCCTAAGGACGCCCAAATTTAATCTCTTTTATACCAAAAGCCAATATTAACACCTTTCTTCTCCCTCAATTTAGTGACGGAGACCTTACTGTGGTCGACCTAGAGTTAAAACAGAAGAAACTTAGGATGACCACTTTCTATCTAGCCCATGAAGATGAGAACCGTCTACCTCCTATGGCCTTTCAAGACCTGGTAAGGCTCACCGATGCTACTACGGTCCTGGTTATGGCAGGTGATGCAAATGAACACCATACACAATAGGGCAGCACGGACACCATTTGCCTATCTTTAAACACCAAGCTTGTAACAAGGGTAATGATCCCACCATTGTTACAAAAAACAGAGAAGAAGTGCTGGACATCACCCTTGTCTCCGACTGCCACTCCGACCAAATATTAATAGTCCGGGGAAATTAGCAAAAAAAAAACGCGCGAAAGGAGACAAAATTCCAAAATGGCTGAAAATTGGTCCACAGCTTCCTTGAGACTTTTTAAGAAAACAATTTGGGAATCACAAAAAATAAAACATGGCCGCCAGAGATATGGCGTTTTTCCCGTGTTATTTTTGTATCTCGGTGTCTATAGGTCGTACAACCCCGTACGAGGGCCCAAAATGTTGACAATGAAATTCTCTACAACAAACATGTTGACACGATTAACCCTTTTAAAGTTATTCAAGGTCAAAGTTATCAAAAATCACTTTTTGTCCAAAAAATCCCAGTTTTTTCGAAAAAATTCGAAAACTTAACCCTTTCGAAGTTATTCAAGGTAAAAGTTTCCAAAAAACACTTTTCGGCCAAAAATCACTAACAATTGATTCTTGCAAAAATTTTCGAAAAGTTTTCGAAAAAATGACAAGAGTATCATAAGGGTAGGCAATAATCTTCTGTATAAATAGAACAAAAAATTTTCTCAAAAATCAGTTTCTGAGTAATTTTTTGACCAAAAACTGATTTTTTGAAACCTTGACCTTGAATAGCTTCGATTAAGTTTTCGGGTTAAGTTTTCGAAAAAATGAATAGAGGTTTTTTTGTAGGCAATAACAGTTCGTATCGACTGATCAAAAAAATTTTTCGAAAAACTAGATTTTGAGGGATTTTTTGGCCAAAAAGTGATTTTCAGACATTTTGGATTTTTGTCTCCTTAAAATGCTAATTTCCCCGGACTATAAAGGCACCTACGAATGTAATTTGTAAACGTGCTCATAATACACAAACTATACATATAAAAGGTTATTAACTAGCCCATTCAAATTAGTCAAAAAATCACTGTTTTTTGGAAATTTTCCCCACAGCTATTAGTCCAGTAAAATAAGGAATTCACTTCGGAATCCTTTGTAACGGGGCGGATTTTTTTCCATTCTCTTCTAAATTGTATCAATATGGCTTGGAAGGTCTTGAGGGAACACTCTTTCTCAGTCCACAGGTTTATAGAGTTCCATCTGCAAGACTCTAGCTCAGCCCCATCTTCTAAAATAAAGAATTTCAGGAGGACAAACTGGGGTTAAGAACCTTGCCCCTAGACCACCCAGAAGCATTTTTACCATTATTCTTCAAACTTATATGAAAATGTATGATAAACAAATTGTAGCCTTTAATGTCTATTTTCAGAAACCATTTTGAAAATTTAAATCATGCCACTCGGCTAATATTGGCGTAATGTGCAAGATTAGGGTCTATTTTGCTTATACTGCAATTATGCAGAAACTATTAATGTGACCAATTTCATCTTTTGGCAGTTTAAAGTATATGTAATAAGCTATCTTTTCCGAAAAAATCATTCCTTAATATTGAAAATTAAGAGAAGTATGAATTTTTGAAAAAATTGGCATTCTTAAGGGATTTTCCAGCTTTTCGCGACGAAAAATGGTCGGAACTGGGTCTAGAAAAAACCATTTTTTAGGTTTTTGCAATTCTCCACAAATGTCCTGTTGAGGGTAACGGGATTTTTTTTATTTTTTATTTATTTTATATTAATTTAAGTACATCAAAATTACAATATTTTATATCACTAAAAGTGAATGTACTTATAAATTACAATGCGGCAAATTTAAAAAAGCAAAAACAAAATTGGGTATATAATAAAAATATAAAGTTTTAAATAATAGATCAAATGTGGAAAGAAAGATAAATAAAAAGAGATAAAAAGAAAACAAGATCAGAGAGAATGAATAACTAACTAACTGCAAAAAAAATAAAAAAAAACGAATGAAAAAAAAACTAATGAGCTGAAGGAATATTATTGATTAATAAAGTGGCTGAAGACACGTTTCCTGAATACACTCAATGACCCCGCACTCTATATATCGGCGGGTAAGCTGTTCCATAACTGAGTAGAGTGAACAAAAAAAGATCTCTGCGCATCTAAGTGGGAGAATCTGGGTAGGATCAATAGTATAATAGTATTCTTCTAGTCGTATGACTAAAAGGAAAATAGTCATGGAGGTATTATGGAAGGTCAGAGTATAGAAGTTTATAAATGAATGTCATTGCCTTGAGCGATAAGTACACATCAAGCGTGTACCCCAGAAAGGAGGAACGATATCGACTTATATGGTCAGATCGGCGAAGATTATAAACAAACTTTGTGCAATCATTGAAGGCTACATTGAGTTTGTCGCGACATGACGCATCAAGGGATGGAAAGACCAAGCTAGCATAAGTGAAGTATGGTAAGATTAATGTTTTGATTAGCTTGGACCGAGTACCTACGGGTAGAATGGGAGCGTACAGCCATAGACGACGCAAACTACCTTATATTTTCGAAAGAGTTTGAGAGATCTGGGGCCATATTTGGTTTCTCGAGTCGATGGATCGACTCGATAAAAAAAGCTTCTCGATTTTCTCTAAGTTTCATATTTGGTATTTCGACCAAATCGACAGATAAACGCTGCCATACAAAACCATCAAATTGTGTGATATTACTCCAAGTGCATCAAACCACGTATATTTAATTAAAATAGAAATTGCTAAAAGTTTATTTTATGCATATCTATCTTATCGAGACGAGAAGGTTATCGATATCGTGTTGCCAAATGCCAATTTTTATTTATCGACAGAAGTCGATATCGACTCGAGAAACCAAATACGGCCCCTGGTCACAGCAAGTTAATTGTGAGTTCAGATAGCACAGCCTAGCCCGATTTCGTGGCCAAAATACCTCTAGTGGTTCGGTTTTTACGAAAATTTGTTTATTTATGTTTTTTGGGTCGCTGATTGCGAAAATGCAATTTGTTTTTTAAAATTCAAAATGGCGGTCCCAAAATGGCCGCCATTTTTATTATAAAATGGTTTTTTTATTTTAATATTGGGTTTTTTATGCTGGTTACTATTTTTTGACTATGAAAATCAAATTGCATTTTCAAAATTCAAAATAGCGGATGAGAAAAAAATTTTTTCCTAAAAAAAGGTACATCTGCTAGTAAAAATGCTAGAAAATACGTTTTTTTCAAGTATAATATATTTAATAACATAATATAATGAATTATGATTATTACTAAGTATATACATTAACTAACATTAATATTTAATAACTTGTACTGCTAGAGGGCTTTTCGGAAAATTCTGAGTCAGATTCATCCGAAGAAATATCAGAAAATTCTCCCGATACTAATAATTTTAGCGCCTCTTTACTTAACTGCTTCCCCTTTTTCGCACGAACTTTTCGCTTGATAAATCCCACTAAACATTTAATATTACAAAATTGAAAATAGAAAATAAAATCAAACATTTTTAGTTTTTGCTTTATTTCTTGTTTCAACCACGATGTATTTTTACTGTAGAATTTGGATATATCTCGGTATGCATTCTTCCACTTTTCTCTCAGTTTATCCACAACTCACCTTAAGGATTCAGCTGACTCTTTGGAACGAGCATATTGCACTTTAAATTTTAGCTGAATAGCTTTTTCAATTGAAGCAATTTATCGCTGAATTTGGCAGCTCCAAGATCTTCTATAATGAGAAAAATATCTTGTCTTGTTAACATATTTCATCCATAATGAATTTTTTGATCTGAAATTATTAGCACTATGCTTAAAATATGCGTTAATGCATGAGAGTTTTAAAAATATGGAATTATAAAAATGAATTCATAAAACGGCATTTATGAATGAAACTTGAAAGTAATATTCCAAGATTGAATGCGCATTACAAAAGCCAGGTATAAATGAGCCAGAAGCCATTTAGATTGTCTCTAAACCTCCTTTTTGGCAAAAAAAACACTCAAAAACTGTTTTTTTCAATAAAATTGTTTGATCAGTCAATACGAAACGTTATTGCCTACAAAAAAGCGTCATTTTTTCGAAAGCCTAATCCTTTCGAAGTTATTCAAGGTCAAAGTTTCCAAAAATCACTTTTCGGCCAAAAAATACCTTGAATAATACCGAAAGGTCATGGTTTTCCAAAAAATTACAAGATGGGTATTTTGTGGGCAATAATGTTTCGTATTGACTGATCAAAAAAATTTGTTCGAAAAAACCAGTTTTTGAGTGGTTTTTTTTGCCAAAAATTGATAGCTCCGGCGACCATGTTTTTCTCTGTGATTCCGCAATTGTTTTCTTAAAAAGTCCCAAGGCTATGGACCAATTTTCAGCCATTTTGGAATTTTGTCTCGTTCCGCGCGTTTTTTTGCTAATTTCGGCAGACTAAAAACCAGACGAAATGTTTTGATTGTTTTCATTCACTAAACTGAGATGAAATTCTTTTGCGTACTTTGCAAAATATCTGAATTCGCCAAAGCTGAAAGAAGTCGATGGATTTTATAAGTAACCATATTTCATAATTGCAATTATGTTTTCTTTAAATTATAAATTATTTATAAATATTGCATTTGTTTCTTATAATAAACACATTCGTTAAGCATTTAAATACATTAAAATAGAGTAGTGTATCCTAAGTAAACAATAATAAAAAGTATTTTCAACAATCCGCAATTGTAAACTGCCACCAGTTAGGACTATAACAAATATTAACTTTTGTTAAATGTGTTTAAGTTTTATTACTTCTATCTACACTAAGCCTTTGCTTTCGTTTCTCCTTAGAACCCGTAACAAATATAAATATATCATGGATAAAAAATACAAGATGCTAAAAGTCTACTCAAGAGGATAAACATATCAAGAATAATAACAAAATGTTGATTATTATTTCACAGGCGCTCACTGAGGTAGAAGTAATAACTTACGTCTCGTTGGCAAAATAGAAATAAAATAAATCCTCAGTCAGTAATATTTTATCGCAAATGAATGGCAAGTTAATTATTTGGACTCTGATGATTTTATCTTGTTTAATGAGAAAGGCAAAAAGAAATAAGTACTCAATGACACGTAAGAATTTAATAAACTTATGTGTCTTATTTGTTCATCGGACCAGTTTATTAGCGCGTGTACCAATTAATGTTTTATTCAATAATCCTTAATTGAAATATTGTAGATTATTATAGTATTTTAATTTGTGAAATGGTAAACACCGATTTTCAATATCAGAGTGAACAGAAATTGATAAATTTATGATTGTAATAAGCCGATTATGGGACACGCAATAAATATTTTTCAGTTATTTCGTGAAACGTAATACTATGATGTTGGAATTTTGAGAATAAAGTAATTATATTAACAACTTGTGGTGATTATTCGAAATTTCAGATGAAGCGCTTATGAATATGCTTTGACTGAAACAATTTGTACAAAATAAAGTCGGTCTAAAAGCGGAGGGCGAAAAATCTTTACTTTCCACGAATCAACGAAATTAAACAATTTTTTTAAAGTTTTTTGATTGAAATGACAATTCAGACGGATTTGGTAGAACGACCGTGTAATCCAAAAAAATAATCATAAGAGTAAATCAGGAGGAATACTAATACCATGTAACAATATTAATAGAACGTAAGAGTAAATAAATTTTCAAAATCATCAAGCGGCCGCGTGTTCTCGTAGCAGCCCCAGCTCTAGGGGCGGGCAACCCAGAATTTGGGCGCCAAAATTTGAGGGCGGTATTTTAGCTGTAAGTGTGCGAAAAATATTGATGTGTTAAATACCCAATTAATAGAAAATTTCACATATAGATTTTTTCGTTCTTTAAAAATTTACAGTGCGTATTTATTTATACTATTTATGTCAAAAAGCTAAAGTCCCTTTTTCCTAGGACAATTATCGTTGCGAGAAAAAAAATCGTTGCGAAAAAAATCTCGCAGTCTGTTGTGCGATTTTTTGAAGTTATGTTCCTACGAATCACGAATCACACTAAAATATAAAGGAGCTCAGATTTGCATTTCCACTTTGATGTTGTGATGTAAACTCCCCTTAAGAATTATTTTATTTGTATTTATTTCATTTTCAATGCGACAATTTCAAATGCTGTATGTCGAGCGGAGATCGATTTCTAAACGAATGTTTTCTTTTTTGTATTTTCATGTTTACTTGAGATTCCATCGCATTTAATTTTTTTAGTCTTTTCCTTTCCGTTCGGTTAGATTTCTTACAAGATATCGACATCTTTGAACACGAAACGTTTCCTAAATGAAATAAAAATTTCGCTCATAAAAGTTACCACAATGTTGGCTAGGTTGTAGCGGAGGAAATAAAGCATGGGCGAATTATTGGATTGACAGAAGAGAGATAAATAAAAAGTGATTGGCATAAATAATTTCGAGAGAAAAAATGTTTGATTACTGACTTTCGTGAAATAATATATTAATCCTTACTTAATTTTTCTCTGAAAATATTTCTACAACATAAAAACTGATGGTTCTTAAATCAAGCAGAATTACATCACGCAGTCAATGGTTTTATTTTAATAGCTTATTAGTCGAGCACATTTGAACTTTTAACACTCAACATGGTCAATTTTTACTAAAAGATAGTCGAAAAGTACCTTATCTCAATAAGGAGGTGTTAAGCTAAAAGGCAACATGCAACCGCAATGGTGGCCAATGACCTATTTATTATTTTTAAATATTGATGAAAAATTTCTAATATACGATCTGGTAAGATGAACTCAGTGCAAGTTTCGAGAGCACGTGATGCAAAAGTGGAGTGGCAAAATTTTTTTTTTGTTAGATATTGGGTTCGAAACTACCGCTGCCATTCGGTTGACCTATTGTACTACACCCCTATACCTCATATTTATTGGCCAGACCGCTGGAACTAGTTCAGCAGTCTGCCTAATGGCTTGTTGTTTTCACTTGACCGTGTCTGTTCTCGGAAGGAGTTCACGAAAGCGGGCTCGGGTATGCTCCTTGAGCTCCCCAATTCCACTCAGGCCCTCCTTGCCCGTTTTAGTAAGACCAGAACCTTAGGGCAAAACGACGGTGGCCTGGGTCTGCTTGTTGTCCCAGTAGGAAGCTAATTACGATTCTAAGCTTATTTTTTATTTTATTAATTTACTAGCTGGGACCCGGTGCGCCTATGCTGCTCCCATAAGCCAATAGTAGTAATCAGGTGATATGAATTTTAATATACAGTAGGAGAGTTTGAAAACGGCAATTTTTTGGTATTCTTGATTGCAAAAAACAAAATGTGAAACTATTAGGGATCTGACATTTTGATCGAGACAATAAAAATTATCCATTGACATGGCATTTTTCGAGATATGAATTTTCATACACAGATGAAGTGTCTCAATGAACCGCTTATTTTCTGTATTTTGGATAGCTGGGACCCGGTGCGCCTCGCCGCACCCAACGTTTAAACATTTAAAATCAATCCAAACTTTCAATATTCAACTCTTCTTAACCATTAACGAAAAACCAATTATTCCTATAAAAGTTGGAGTAATTAAATTCAAAATACATTTATTTGAACTATGACCAAAATTCCCTGTGTATTCTGTTACAACCATGAACGTTAAAAGATTTAAAATTAATGCGAATAGCAGCATCCAGCACTCGAAATTCGAGGGCCGTTTTCTATAGCTTCTTTTAATTTAAATCTAGAAGTCTGCAATTACAAAATTTTTCGAGAACAATAAAACAAAATTGAAAAATGAAACAAATTGGAATTAATGAAACAGTTGGAAAAAGCAATGCCGCAAAACCAACTTTTATTATGTCTTAATGTCATATATTGCAAAATTGCGTTCATATATTCGAATTAAATGTAACAGATGCTATAGGTTTCATAGGGGAATTAATTGTACAATTATTTTCTAATGTTTAGCGTTCTTTTGTGCCGTCCATAAATAAAATTGCGATTCTGCACTTCTTTGAGCTCAGGGCTACACGGTTAAACAGTTTTCAATATTGTTGGAGAGTTTAAACTCTCTAAAATGGTGCCACAAAATAAGTACTTGCGTTTAATTATATGATCTTTAAAATTAAATTCTTCATAACCAATAACGAAAAAACAAGTATTGCCATAAACTTTCGAGACATTAGATTCAAAATGCATTTATTTGAAGTGTCACCAAAATTACCTATATGTCTTTTGTTAAGACGACGAACATTAAAACATTTAAAATAAATCTGCAATAGCTTGGCCCCTGGGTTCTCATCTGCAATGTCACTGACTCAGGTTTTATTTGTTTACCCAGATGCCAGCCTCTTCCCGTATTGCAGAATCCTAGACTTATACCTAAAAATTCAGAGGTGATGGGTTTCTTTCCTTCTTATCCATTATACATAAATCATCCCACATTTCCGTTTCTCCTTACCATCTTTCCAAAAAAACCTTGTTGATAAATTCTGAACCGATTGCTTAGAGAGCTTCAGGATACACTATATTCAATGATTTTCCATTTGTAGCTAGAATGTCAAGATTTTCCGATTTTCCAACTCTTGAACAACCTACATACATACAGCTAACCGGGAAATGACACTTATTTGGCAAAATTCTTTCGCCATATTGGCCCCACAATTTTGAATAAGTTTTGATCATAAATTCGTTATTTACTACCTTGAAAACTCCCATATACCGATTTTAATTGGAATCGGAATACAATTCGCAAATTCCTCGGCCATATTGTTGCAGCCATTTTGAATTTAAATTTTGATCATAAAGTCGTTATTTGCTACCTTAAAAAACCTCAGATACAGATTTTCATTGGAATCGGAACACAATTTGCAAATTCGTCGGCCATTTTGAATTTATAAGTTTTGACCACAAATTCGTTATTTGCGACCGACCCACTTTCATTGGAATCGGAATAAAATTGGCAAATTCAACCATATTTCTGCGGCAATTTTGAATTTCGGTCATATTTTGGCGGCCATTTTGAATTTCGAAAATCGGGCTTCGAGCTGCATCATAAGCCCGGTATTCAAGGCTCAAGAAATTTCTTTGCTTATCTAAAAACTATGCAAAAAAAATGGTCAAGAAATGGTTCAGAAATATTTTCTGGAACGATTTCTGTAACCGGTATGCTAGAGTCAAGAAATTCACACCAGAAATATCGTGTTTTTTAGTGACACGCAGATGTCGCTTATGATAAAATTTTAGTTTTTCCTCCAGAAATAAGTGTCGATTCATTTATTTCTTGAAGGAATTTTAACGGTTCATGAAGTCTTGACGTCTCAGGTGGTTTTTGAAATTGAAAGTAACTGTCAGCAATGGAAAAAATTACATATTGTTGTTTTTTATTCAGATTTTTTAAATTCTTTTTTAATTCTTTACTAATTAAAACAATTTCATTAATTCCAAGCAATCATAAAACAATTTATTTAATGTCTGCAATGAAAATAAGTTACTGTCAAAATTTCTGAACTGCTGTCATTTTTTCTTAGCGAAATAAATGCAGAAGTTTTCTTGAGCAAATTTCTTGAGCCTTGCATACCGGGCTATAGGAGACCTCCACGTACCTTCAAGCTCTGCGATGATTTTCAACGCAGCTCTCCATGACAGCGCCATCTAGGAATGGCTTTAGAAAGTAATAAAATAGTCTATGTTCTAAGTTTTAATGTAAATAGCACATGGTTAAACTTTCATTAAGATCGGTTGCACGGTATAGGAGCCTATAGCGAACATACATACACACATACACACATTCATTTTTTATATACAGGGTGTATCACGAACAGTTAGGTTATTTCAACATCAAACTTTCTAATAACTTCAAAAGTAAAGGCCGTAGCATAAAAATTGTTTGGACATTATTCATAGGGAATAGTCCAAGCTTTCCAATTTTGCAAAAAAAAAACAGTTAACTACGTATTTTTTGGAGAAAAAGGTGGTTTTATTTGAAATTTTAGTAAAGAAAATCCAAAGTTTTGACTTTGACGACTCATTGCTCTGGAAGCTGATAGGACCTTGATTTTGACATTTTGACGGTTTTAGATAGGTGGGAGTATTCTGCGTACAGTGATACCTTATTCATAGGAACATAGGTAGGGTTACAAAAATACAGGGTGATATGTAAAACTCTAAAAAAAAAACTTCATAACGCCCTAGCGGCTAAACTGTTAAGATTTCTCCCCCCCCAAACCATACGATTTTTTGTTGGTCTGTCCATAACCTATCCACAGCCGGCCGCTTTGTCACTGTTCGTGATACAACCTGTATATAGATTAACTATTTTATAATTTATTTAATGGTTCAGTAAACTTAATTATTGCATACATATTAAAAAGAATCAAAACTAAATAATTAAATACTCCATTGTAAATAACGTTCTTTGTTTTCTTTTCTTGCTAAAGAGCAGTGGACAAGTTGTTAGATTACCTTAGTCTTAAGCATATCACATAAAACTGACCATTATAAAAGGTCACTTTTCAAATCCATGCCAGACGTTTTCAAATTCTACCCCTGCGCTTTATTGATAATTCGAAATAGTAGTCCGATGAAATTAGAGCAATTCTTGGGATGAATATGATTTCTCCTTCGTACTTTCTTGTTAAAATGGTCTTTAATGATGTTTCTGGCAGACTTTTCACCTGAAACTTGATGCCATTACACAGTTTCAGTTTTGAAGGATTAAAACTGCCCATTAACATTATTGGTGCACTAATTTAGAAGTTAAGACAAGAGGCAATATTTCAGAGGGATTCAGAGTGTTCAAAAACTGCACAGGGTAATGCACAGCGTCTTCTACCTCCATTACTGTTTTCACAGAATCATACTTTACATTCAGTTGTCATCTGGTTGTTGTTGGCTGAGTCGTTTGTTGGAGTGAGAATAGCTCTTTCCTTAACTTAATCTTGTTCCTCGTAATACAGCACGTAATGTTTGTCTAAAGTCACCGCAAAATAGAGCAGTTAGTCCTCCCGTACTATCTATCTGGCAGACCTTCGACTCTTTCGATATTGCATTTTATTCGCTGGTTAGTATTTTAATAATTCCTCCAGTTATTGGGAAAAAAAGTTTTACTTCTCAAGTGTGGTTTTAATCACACTCATATTTTTTAATAGGCCTTCAGGAGCGGGCCAAGGAAAGGAAACGACAACATCGAAAACGGTACACTCGTTTTATTTAAAGAAGATAATCTACCGCCTCAGAAGTGTATTTTAGGTAATAGTTAAACCGATATGACGCGTTTCTTTGATCGTAATTTATAAAGCAAATATTCGGCTTCAAGAACTCAAAAGATCATCACGTGAAGTCCTTACAAGCTGCAGCATACTCTGTTCCGATGCTAAATAACAAAACAAACAATTAAAACTTGAAAAAAAAGTAAATTTCCACAAAGATTGTTGTAGAGATTACCAATAATAAAATCATTTTGTGCACCAGAAACCTTCCATATAACTGTATCAACTGCAAGCGCATCAGTAGTTTTCGTGCACATCTACAGCTGGAGAAGTTCCCAAATAAATCTTGAAGAAAAACAGCGGAGATGATAATCAAATGATAATTGTTTCATTCTGCAACATCTGATGTGCCATTAGCTCCGGATTTCCCTTAATATGTATGTTATGCAGTTTGGGTAAAACAAAATGAGCAAAATTGTAACTTGCTACTAATACCGTGGATGGCGCTGTACTATTACATGCGGTGAATCCCGAATTTAGTGGTTGTGAGAACGTTCAAATCAATAATGTAGATGTGAATAGCGATGAGGATGAACAATTCATTTAATTGTGAATAGAATGCATGTTTCGTTCAATCGTGTAAAACAGATTTAATGCAATATAAGCACTTTGTACTTATTCTTGTTACATAATAACAAGGTTTTTATAGTAAACTGAAAATTGCTCACGTATGTACGTTGATTTTGGGGATGTTCTGGTTAACAGAAATCGCAAAATGGACAAGGTTTTTAGAAATGTATCACATTATAGTTCCAATAAAAACTGAAATATAGAGTAGTTTAGGTGTACTTGGGTTTATTTTGTGCAGTTTGTGACAGTTGCCTTCTTATAATGAAGTAATTTGCAGGACAAAGTTTGTTTTGTTTATTTCATTTGTAAGTTAAGCTGCTGACAATTTTGCGCATCTTTTTAGAAAACAATGTAATATTTTTTATGTTATTTTCAGAGTATAAAAATATTTTAAAACTATGGCATAAAGCCAAATTCTAGAGGAAGGAGACTGCTAAGGTGGTTCACGCTCAGCGCTAGCGATCTTACAATGTCAATAATTCCTATGAGACCTGGCATTTTGAGGTGCTACAGATAGGGTCCCTATGAGGCTACCCCCCGCCTCTTGCGGACCCGTGTGGATTGCCGTATAAGGTCCAGTGGAAATAGAAGGTAAAAAATTTGAGAATTTCAGCGTGGACTGCGACGGTGTCGAAAACTCTATATTTTTAAACGCGAGTGTCGGTTTTCCAAGCGGTCCCCCAACTAAGTGCTAATCACGTCCAATGCTACCTGACCTCCGCCCGCAATCGAACAAGAAACGGTCTATTGAAGCAAGGCAACAACAAAAACTAAAGCTTAAAGTTTTTTAAAATATGGGCGTCACCCTTAAAAATGCAAAAACAGCCTTTTTTAAGATTCGAAAATAATCTAATGAAATACACTTTTTTCAATATTTACGCTTTCAGAAAAATCAGGCCAACGACAGATGCAGAAAGTATAGTGACGAGCCTATTTAGTCCGGGGAAATCAGCATTTTAAGGAGACAAAATTCCAAAATTGCTGAAAATTGGACCACAGCTTCCTTGGGACTTTTTAAGAAAACAATTTCGGAATCACAAAATAAAACATGGTCGCCGGAGATATCAGTTTTCGGCAAAAATATCACTCAAAAACTGGTTTTTTCGAAATTTTTTTTTGATCAGTCATAATACGAAACGTTATTGCTCTCTTGTCATTTTTTCGAAAACCTAACCCTTTCGAAGTTATTCAAGGTCAAAGTTTCCAAAAATCACTTTTCAGCCCAAAAATACTTTGAATAATTCGGAAAGGTCAAGGTTTTCGAAAAAATTTCGAGAGGGTTATTTTGTAGGCAATAATGTTTTGTATTGGCTGATCAAAAAAAATTTCGTGAGTGATTTTTTTGCCAAAAAGTGATATCTCCGGCGGCCATGTTTTTTTGTGATTCCTAAATTATTTTCTTAAAAAGTCCCAAGTTCAGGAAGCTGTGGTCCAATTTTCAGCCATTTTGGAATTTTGTCTCCTTTCGTGCTTTTTTTGCTAATTTCGCCGCACTATACTGAGTGACTTGATACAAGTACAATTGAAAAATATCAATATTTATGAATTTCTATTTATGTATATTAACACCTAAAAACGAAGCAAAGATTTTATGGTAACTGAAATGGCGTAAAAACTGCATCAAGTGAGGTTCCATATGGCGTGGTACTTTTGTCAATATGGCGTCTGTTTAGACGCTTCGCTTCCAGTAACATTTCTCACGAACTTTGTGGATGAAGGGAGAAATGTTTCGTCCTAGTAAAATTTAACTTTCAGAAGTGGAGATTGTTATGTATGAATTCCGTAAAGTTTTATGCGGCGATACATAAACAACTACCATCAAATTCATTTGTCCATTTTCTGCCATACATCTGCCCACACACATTTCATGGTGGGTTATCGTGACTAAGCAATAGCGTTTTTGGTAGATGTCCGTATGAGACGTTAAAACATTCCTGGAGTTCTCTTCATATTCTTCATTTTTCATCCAAGTTTCTGATAAAAGTAATACATTCATTTTTCATGTCATCATAAATCTTGTACGTTCGCACGAATACTTTGACAATTTAGCAAAAGTATTGATAATCCTGGTCCATTCAAACCCGAGTAAAAATAATTTAGTTGGTTAATTTTCTTAAAATAATGCACATGCCGCACCCAGCACGCATAGCGCACAAATGCGCATGCCACGCGGGTATGCACGCTCCCACACAGGCATGCATGTTACCGCCACAGGCAGGAAAATCTAAAAATTCGCCTGTTAGAAGTATGCATTTGATTAACCCCGCTCCCGCTACAGGCATGGACATTTATAAGTGCATCCGCATCAGCATAGACCATTCCAAACGCGAGTGTTCTGTTACCAAGCAGTCCGCCAATTAAGCACTAATGACGTCCAATGCTGCTTTACCTAAGTGATCGAAATAGAGCCGGTCTACGGAGTTGCCGTTATCCGTTATTGGATATGGTACCAAGCTAATTGCCGGTTTTCTTCGTCCTATTCAATTTTTTAGGGAGCCAATTTTAAAGGGAGCAAAAAGAAATTCAAAACAAATGTCAACCTATTTTTTAAATTCAACTTTAATTTTAAATTCAAATCAACCAATGCTTTGGACCTCACCACCTCCGATAGTTATAATTTTTTTTATATATGTTCTTCTTCAAATTTTCAGATTTTTTGGACTACTAATTTTTTAATTATAAATTTTCGAAAAAACGAAAATCGGAAAATTTTGACAAGTTTTGGAATTTTTAAATTGCTCTAGTTTAAAAACTATTTGACATAGAAAGTTGAAACTTGCACCAGTTTCTTCTGCTTTAATAATGCTTTACTTTGATATACAACATAGTATTATTAACAAGAATAAAACTTTTTCCGCCATTTTGAAAATTTTCTTTTTGGAATATCTCAAAATAATGTTTTTTCAATTTTTTGAAAAAATTATATTTTGTGCACACACTCTTAACGTACATATAATGCCAAAATTTAGGATGGGATGACATTGGGATCATATTGAAATAAATTTTTTTAGGTACTTGAAGAGCTGAACGTTCAATGAACACAATATAAAGAAAAATTTAGCTGCGGGAGAGCTGATACGCCCCGCTGATAATGTCACCCTTTACTAATTTGGGTATGGTGAATTCAATGAAAATAAAACCAACCCCTAACTTGATCAGAAACTACCCCCAGGACAACCCTTATTACTTAAATTGAGTGTTTCGCACTTGCTTATAAAAACACCCCCCTCCCAATTTTTTGTGTAGAAATAGCCCTTACGGTAAGCTATTTTTTAAACACAAAATCAACCCTATCGGTGAAACGGAAGCCACCCCCAAAGCAGCCCCTAAAATTAAATTATTTTTACTACTCGCAATATAAGGATCCACCACGCCAATTTTTGAAGAACATACATCTATTAGATATAAGCTAATTTTTGGAAACCATACCTACCCCCTCGGACATCGGACACCAGCCCCACCACTAGGGGGTGAAAACTAAATTATTTAATTGAAGTTTAGGTATAAAATTAAATAATTTAGATCTGATAAAACACTTATGGGAAACTAAACGCCCTAGCGTTTTACTTTTAAACGTTAAAGTGTTTACGGGTGGGAGTGTCTCTCTAAAAATGAAATACATTTAGAGGTACTTTTTTCAGAAATAAAAAAAATAAAAACATTTAATTTTATCGGCTAATTCTTATTATCATACAAAAGAACTAGAATTTTAAGAAACAAGGAAGTTATTGCATTTTGCAAGTAAGCTTTATGAAAAAACCAAAAAAATCACTCAATTAACAATACTTACACTATAATGGTTGAAAATAAGTTTTTCTAAAACTTAAATTTTTTTTGAATTTATCACCTGAAATGAATAGGTTTCAAAAGGATACAGTCCAAATTATTGCTCAAAACATGTATTTGTTAGTTAACAATTGGCCAAAATACAAAAAGTTTTAGATCTCGAGTTCATGTTAACAAAAATGAACTTTCCAAATTACATCCAAAATTATTTTAGAATATACCTATTCTTCATTTTTTGGCCTTTTTTCACTTCATTCGTTGTTTTCATTTATTTAATTTAGTTTATCCTGAAATTTTTACGCCTTTGTTGACAGGTATTTTTTTAATATGAAAATAAAACCAAAAAGCTGCTTAAATATTACGAATTTAAAATTATACAAGACGGGAAAAAATATGAGCGACCCATATTTCACGCAATTATGCTAATGCCCGCCAAGGGCACTATTTAGCATATTCAGTAAAGCGCATCTCGTTCTATCAAGGAAGTCAAGCAATATTGGAAGTGGTTTGTACTTAGTCGGTGGACCGCTTGGAAAAGGCGGCACTCGCGCGGTTGGATTTTTTTTGTTTTTTTTTGTTTTTTTTTCACTTGTGGCAATGATATTATTATGTTTTAATATAATATTGATTAACTAGTGGGGCCCCTGTTTAAACACAAAACGTAAAACAGCAAAAAAAATCAAACACAAAAGTTCTCTTCTGTAAAAAATTCTCTTCCAATCAAAAAAAACAACTGAAAATAAAAAAATTCTCTTCTGAAAAAAATTCTCGTTTGATTTCTTGGAGAAATGTTGAAAGTGGCACAACTAGAATATTATTATAGACAGTTCTATCAACATAATTTTTATTATTCATAATCAAAAACACGCTACAAACGTTTACTAATTAAACACTTAAATGTTTACTCATTAAACGCCGCTAAGTGTTTAAAATTCGACTACAACGATTTAAACGCTTTAAGTGTTTAGAAAGTAAATACTTGAGTTTACAGTGTCCACATAAAAAAAGGCAATATTTCGGGAAAACGCAACAAAATTTGTCCCAGACCTATACTTACCTCAAGTCAAGTAACACATTTTATTACTTTTTGAGCAGATTCCCAGTAAAATTTCAAAAGATATTATTTTATGATCTATTGACAGAATAAGGAAAATGGTCTTTAACACCTAGCGTTAAATAATAATCGACTTGATGCCATCAAGAAGTAGACAATGGTCGCTTCAATTCCAATGCAAAATGCATTTTTCTACTTGTAGTAATTGTTTGACTGAAAGGCATCCAAATTAATGGGTTCCTAATGGATTTACCATGTTCAAGGGTAAAAGGCGTATATATCCTTATCTACTTCTAGCGACAAATTGCAGATGCACTGATGGAAGCGTTTTCCGTTATTCCCTAGTGAATGATGCAATTTGCCTGTCCATTACGTTAATTTTAAGGTGGTATCGCTTGTTTCAAGTATTCTGCTTCCTTTCATTGGACACAACAGATAAGGAATTTTGAATCATTCTAAGTACTAAATGTATATACAGTGAGCGAAATTCGTTTGTACGCACTCATATTTATTTATTTATTTGTTTATTGCCAAGCAAGGCACTTAATTACTAATTACAATTAAATACAAAAATTATTAATGTAAAGGAACATCAGTGAGTATTTAACATCGTATTAAACTAAGGTCTAGGTCTATCATGTTAGTACAATCAGGAGGACATCAGGGAAGTTAGTTTTCTTTTGTAGGTCATTTTGTTAATTCAGGGAGAGAAACAGGCCGCGTAGGTATTGAAGGTAATACAGCACCTGTTAACGGGTTCGTTTCTAGCATATTCAGTGCGATGCGGGTACTCTTTAAGTAATTTGGAATGTCTTGTTTGTCGAGTATCGTTAAATTTGATGGTGTCCGACAGGAATTGCACGTTGAGGTTATTGTTCAGGACATCAGGGTAAAACAATTTATGAGCAATTTACGCCTAAGGGATAGAGGCAAGAGATCAAGGATTTTGAGTCTGTCCGTATAGTGAGGAAGGTTGTGAAAATCCGAAGGATTATGAAGGTTCCTAAGCGCGAAAAGAAGGAACCTCTTTTGGACTGATTCTATTCGGTTTAGACTTATTTGAAATATGGGATCCCAGATCTGGCACGCATATTCAAGTATAGGCCGGACTAATGCGCAAAACAGAGCTTTAGTAACCCATACATTGTCGAATTCCTTAGCTCTTCTCTTAATAAAGCCCAACAGCTTGTTGGATCTGGCAGTTATATTGTCATAGTGTAAGTTAAAGTTTAACTTGCTGTCGAGGACAATGCCTAAATCAACAATGTAATCGACACGATCCAAGACTTTGTCATTGAGATAATAATACTGCAGCTGTTTGTTTCTTTTCCTGGAGAAGGTAATTACGTGACACTTACTGGTATTGAGAAAAAGATTATTAGTGGTACACCAGTCTTGTAGTGCATTAAGTTTCGACTGTAAAAAGGATACATCAGCTTGAGACTTTATAGCACTATAGATTTTTAAATCATCGGCGTAAAAGAGGTGCGGAATGCCATTTAATTTTTCAGATAGATCGGAAATGAATATGTTGAATAGCAGTGGTCCTAGGCCGTGGGGTACACCTGAGGTTACATTGATTTCTTTTGAAAGGAAACCCTGAAATCTTACCACCTGAGTTCTCCCGTTAAGGTAAGAACTTATCCAATCCAAAAGGGGGCCGGATATCCCAAATCTTAATAATTTCGTAAATAAAATATGGTGGTCTACTCGATCAAATGCCTTGCTAAAATCAGTGTAGACAGCGTCAAACTGGTGGCCTTGTTCCATGCCGCATAGTAATTCGGAGGTCAGTATCATAAGATTGGATGTGGTGGAACGACCTTTTCTGAAACCATGCTGCTGATCGTTTAGGTTCGGAACAATTAGAGGGGCAATCTTGTCATAGATACGTTTTTCAAATAGTTTAGGGATAACAGATAGGATAGCAATGCCCCTATAGTTGTCCACCGCATGTTTATCACCTGATTTAAAGATTGGTGTGAGGTAGGATTTCTTCCATACTGAGGGAAATTTGCCGATAGATAGGGACTTGTTAAAAATTAGGTGAATAGGGAAAAGAATGTGTTGGGCGTGGCTCTGCAAAAAGCTTGAAGGCAGACAGTCCGGACCGTGTCCTTTATTGACCTCCAAGTCTTTTAGACCGGTCATTATATCTTCGGCCGACAAAGATATATTGTCTAAAAGGACCGCAGTTTCTGAATGCTCTCTTGGGTTAGTGTGCGCAGTAGAAGAAGTGGGGCAGAAGATTTCACTGAACCTGTCCGCAAACATGTTGGAAATCTCTTGCTGGAGTGAAGAGTGTGTGATGCCATTCGTCATTGTTGTCGGGTAATTTTTCATGTTCCCAACGTCCTGGAATTATTAGTGAACTTTTTGATGATGGGGAATATCTTTATTATAAAAATCCAATATAATATTTTATTTATTTCAATACAAAATTTATTTTTCTTTTATTAAACAACAAAAAATAGAAAAACAACAGCGAAATTCGTTTGTACGCACTTTGGAAAATTAAGTAAAAAACAATAACTAATAGCAAAAAAAGCTTTTCCAGTGACTCTAATATTTTGTAGATAATCCGTTGCTTTGGATCGTTGCAAAAATGCGGTTGGGCATTGATGATCTTATCAGGCTACCGATAAGTTCCTGGAGAATGTTCGCCCACGTGTCAAAAATAGCTTCTTTTAATGTGGTGACGTCATCGAACTGACGTCCGTTAGCATAAACACGCCTCGCCATGATCCCCCAGAGGTTCTCGATAGGGTTTAGATCGGGACTTAATGCTGGCCAGTGGCCATTGCATCAAAGGCACTTCCCGATCACTAAACCACTGCCGCGAATGAAGAGAGACATGGATTGTCGCAAACGTATTTCGACAAACGTATTTCGCACTTATGATAGATTTTACCTTCAAGCACAACCAAAAATCACTATGAGTACAAACGTAATGATTTCAACCCAGACAAAACTGTACCATAGATTCAGAACTCGACAACGGTAAATCTGATGAACTTTTTAAAATATAAAATATTGACCGGTGGGAGTGGGGCGCATTGGAGAAAAATGATGGGCAGTGCGTACAAACGAATTTCGCTCACTGTATGTATGTAAACTACTTAATATGTTACTGCCGCGAGAAGTCATAGCATTCGTCTACTATTTTTAAAAGGCTTTCCACAACTTAATTTAAAAATGTGTGCTATTTTTCGGCTACATAATCTCGAATAGCTTGAGTCAGAATTGTTTTTATTTTCCCCTATTCTAGTAAATCCAGTAAATCAAAAGAGTGGGAGCAAATAAAAAAGTGCCATTATGCTTGCTTAAGGAATTATTCACTTTGTTCCCCATATGAATTCGGTTTCAAGAATAGCACTTTAAATCCTTGTTTGCTCACTGATGCTCAAAGCCTTTAGTAATCCCACAACACATCGCATGCACAACAGAACTGCAGATAGCATGGATAAAAATGCTTGAGATGCTCTCAATAGGAAATTATTCCTGACGAGAATGCATGGTACTATGGTAGCATTTCATCACGCAAACTTTCCACTGACCATTGTTTATCTGCTTGAAAAGACTTATTTAGAGTGGGAACGTGTTGTTTCCCTTTAAATGTCGGATGAGTTTGCTAACAGTTTTTTTTGGAGTCTAAAGTGAGTTTTAGGGTTTTTATTGAAGGTTAATCGCAACTTGGCTTTTAATCATGACAATGGCTTCAACCAATATAATGTAGAATTTTTGCTTTGGCTCCCATTGTTTCATTGTAATTTAAGTTTAATCCATTTCTACTGTAATTACTGCAAACTTAATTAATCCGAATATTTTACGAACGATCGAATTTTAAATTTTGATTTAATTAATGACGAATGTATGCGACAATTTCTTTAGATTACATGTACAGTGACTCCAAAAAGTATTCGCTCCCCACCATATCCAGGTAAACTCTGGCTAATAACTTAATGGACATAATAATGATAACGCAACGAAATGTTCACAGGTCTTGTTTATTTATATGCAAACAAAAAAAAAATCAGTTCATAGTCCGCTCAAATTAGTCAAAAAATCGCTTTTTCTTGGAAATTTTTCCTAAGGCTATGAGACCGGTACCAAGTAAAGGATTTGGGTTGTCTAAACATTATTTTCGAATTTCGCATTGTTTCGCCGCTAGAGGGCGTTTTGCGCCTTTTTTAACATCCTAGTTTATAGGGAAGTTGAAATCGTAATCGGCCCGAAAATCGAAATCGTAATTTTCAACGTATTTTCATTTTTCAAGGTCCCAATAGAATTTCAAAAAAGATATCGACTTCGTTAAGGTACCGATCGTAGCGTATTACCGAAGTTATAATCTGAAGAAAAGGTTTTCATAAAATTCGGTCGAGCGGTTCTTTTGTTTAAACGACGTATAATTAATTACCAAATATATGGCAAATTCTAAACAATGGTTATTTTTGTGTAGCGGATTCGAGTTGAAAAAAAAATGTTTATGATAACGCACACACCTTGATTCACAATTTCTTGATAATTTATTTTCTTTGTAAATTCCTTCTATGATACAGCATTTCACAATTCACTCTGGTTTTGTTATTTTATTTATATTTTCCGTTTAATCTTAAATTCATATTTTTCCGGTTAATCCTAAATTCATGGTTGCTTTTATTACATAAGTCTACCCTAAGCTATATATTAGTTACTAAACCGACAGACGTAAACTCCATATTTTAGTAACTATAACTTAATTCTAATCTGGGTTTGATGCTTGTATATAAATTCTTAATTTCTTTGCAATCATAAATTCATATCCTGTATTGCATAAATCTAACCTAAGCTCTGCATTGGTTAATACGCCGTTCATTCGGCAAAAATAAATTCTGTTTATCTGTAATCTGATTAAAAATTTCTCTTATAGTTAACGGTATTTTCGTAAATGCAATTTCTATATTGATAATATAACTGTGAACTTAATTCTACTCTGGTTTAACAGGCTCCCTCGTAAATTAGTCGTGTTTTATAGACGCCAAATTTTATATTTTAATTCCAATTTGTTTAAAATTCCCTCAAAACCCAAATGACCGAAGGCATTACTAGGGTTCATACCGTTTGCTATTTTTTGGTCACCAATACTGTTTCAAGAAAAATGTCTTCTCACAAGGCCCTCGTAAGTACAGGCCTGGAAGCAGACTTTTTGGTTGTGTCTGTGCGCGGCCAAAATCGTCTGACAGTTGTGGAATTAACATGGCCGAAGCCGTACGAAGCAACTTTTTAACTTTGGTTTTGGAATAAAAAGTGGTAAAATATTGTATTTTATCACTTTTTAGTGCACACGGATTATCAGTGATAAGTTATTTAGTGGTCTGAGTCCATAAATTAAAAAAAAATTAGTGGTTAAGTGTATTTTAAGAGTGTTAATTGATTAGGTGACCATTTTTGTTTACAATCGCGGTGGTTTTATCGTGTTAATTTAGGGAAAAGGTGTTGAATTTGTGTAGTAATGGAATTAAAAGTGAATTTAAAGTAGTTAAAAATTATTATAGAAGAGTTATTAAAAACATAAGTGCAAGTACTACCACACAACATGAATAACAATAACTTTTTCACTTTTCCTTCACATTTTTCTGCACTTATGTTTTTAATAACTATCCTATAATAATCTTTAATCACTTAAAAAGCACTTTTTATTATGTTACTACACAAATTCAACATTTTTTCCCTAAATTAACACGAAAAAACCACCGCGATTGTAAACAAAAATGGTCACCTAATCAATTAACACTCTTAAAATACACTTAACCACTCACTTCAT
The DNA here is from genome assembly GCA_963855945.1 of Thereva nobilitata. Lineage (NCBI taxonomy): Eukaryota > Metazoa > Arthropoda > Insecta > Diptera > Therevidae > Thereva > Thereva nobilitata. The sequence continues at coordinate 86,247,722 of OY979696.1, forward strand.
TTTAATTTTTTTTATTAAATCACTAAAGCACTAATCACTGATAATCCATGTGCACCAATAAGTGAAAATATACAATATTTTACCACTTTTTAGTGCAAAAACAAACTTAAAAAATTGCTTCTTATGGCTTCGCCCATGTTAATTCCACAACTGTCAGAAAATTTTGGCCACTTTTCAGCTATGTTAGTATTAGTTGGCCTGTCTGCTTCCAGGCCTGTACTTACGAGGGTCTTGCTTCTCAGCAAAGCCTTCTACATTTACAAGCCATGCCCCAGGTGTGTTCATGTATGTGTATGAAGTGCCAAAGAGACTTCAAAATCCACGCTAAACAAGAGTTTTGCAGGTTATAGCTGCAATTATTATTAATTATTATTAGTTGAAAGTGAGTTTTTAAAAGTTTAAAAGTGTTTTTGTTAATATTAAAGTGCATTGGAAGTGCCCAGGATAAGTGTCATCGTTGGAAAAGGATTAACTTATTCACTGTAAGTAATTTTATTATAATTGTTGCATGCCTGTAAAAAATGTTGCAATCGCCCAGGCAAATAACAAATGTACCATTTACAATAAAAGAAATTTATTTTTGTGTTATTGCAATGTTTACGAATAAGTATAAATATTTCTTTTATTGTTTTAATTGGTAATAACAACTACTTATTTCGTGGCGGTTGCAACATCAAAAGAAAATAATAGTATTTCTTCCTTGAGCCCTCATCATCATTCACAAATTAGTCCGATTAAAAATGAAAATTAAACTTAAATTGTTTAGCTTTAAAAATTGTTTACAAATTTCTTCCTCCCTCTTGTTAATAAAACCAAAGACAAAGTAATAAAGAGGGCTCAAGGAATAAATCCTATTATTTTCTTTTGATGTTGCAACCGCCACGAAATAAGTAGTTGTTATTACCAATTAAAACAATAAAAGAAATATTTATACTTATTCGTAAACATTGCAATAACACAAAAATAAATTTCTTTTATTGTAAATGGTACATTTGTTATTTGCCTGGGCGATTGCAACATTTTTTACAGGCATGCAACAATTATAATAAAATTACTTACAGTGAATAAGTTAATCCTTTTCCAACGATGACACTTATCCTGGGCACTTCCAATGCACTTTAATATTAACAAAAACACTTTTAAACTTTTAAAAACTCACTTTTAACCAATAATAATTAATAATAAATGCAGCTATAACCTGCAAAACACTTGTTTAGCACGGATTTTGACGTTTATAACCGCACTTCTCACAGATAAATTGAAGTCCATTCTGACTGAAGTCCATTCTGTCAGATAAATTGAAGTCCCATTTTCTTTGAATGTGAGTGTGAGATTTCGTTGTGCATGGCTTGTAAATGTATAAGGCGCTGCTTCTCAGCATTACCTTTCTCCAAACAGTTGGTGTGGCGTCGAAAGAAGTCAAAAGCTACTGACAGAAACAGGCGCAAAGGCGGTGCGGACATTGGCTTCGCGGTATGTGGCGACTTTTCACTGACATGATGTTGCGGTGTCGGCGGCGCGCTCCGACTTTGAACACAACAACGAAATGAAAGTGACAAGTGGACGTGATAGGAAAAAAATTGAAAAACCTGAATGATTTACATATAATTTTTCTAGCCTACAGGGGTTGTCTTTTTTTAGGTGCTAATTTAATTACCCCAGTTTGGAAAAATAAAGATTTTCATTCAATATAAAATTCAACAAATTTGCTATCACAGCCAACACCAACACACGACTCCAAACATATGCCCACCACCACCAAAACACGACTCAAAACACAAACATCTCTTGATACTACGCGGCGGCAACGCGCAGAAAGTAGAAAGTAAAGCAACTTGCGCGGTGTGTGCGTAGCTTAAATCTGCATTTCGTTAGTGCCATAACCTTCTATATTTACAAGCCATGAACAAGAAAAATATTGAGAGCGAATTTCCGCTCAATCGGACCACAACTCGGTGAAGTCACGTTATGTTGTTAGTGTAATTTGGAGAATTTGGTGGTCCGATTCTCTCAAAATCTATTCTTGTTCATGGCTTGTAAATATAGAAGGTTATGTTAGTGCGCATTTGAATACACTACTTCTATTCTCTCTGTCATTGCCCGCACGGCGTTTGCGCCTGTTTCTGTCAGCAGCTAAAGTGTAAAGATTGTATCAGATTCAAAGCAGAAAAGCAGAACCATCGGCAGAGAATTTTTTCTATTGGCTTACGCTGGTCAAGTGACAAGAAAATCAGAAGAGAGTTCTGCCGCTGCTTTTTCATCTCAAATCCTAATTTTGCTGCTTTGCAAAGCAGAATTTTTTGACATTTCAAACATCTTTCCCTTTGCAAGTCGTTTTTAAATGACTAATGGACGCGGAAAATTGAGAATTTATAGTTGTGTGACATTTTACGAAGAATTTATTATTATTAAAGAATAATTTACAAAGAATTTACTGTCAAATAAAAATTCGGCTTTACTTGGATCTGATTCAGCACGCAGAATTCTGCTTCTGTCTCTGCCTCTGCCGCTGCTCAAAAAGTTGGATCTGATACAGCCTTAACTGAAACTCTCCTGCTCATGAGAAACTGGTCTCAGTCCGCTGTCTTCGGCTTTGGTATCGATATAAACTAGAACAATTAGTACATCCATCTACATTAGTACAGTGATCGACATTAGTGCATCAATCAATTTTTTCAGAGAACTTCTACTTTAATCTCATTTAAGTTTTCGTTTCGTTTTCATACTAATCGACTGTATTCGAAAACCTTTCGAACCTCCATATGAAGGCCAATATGAAGTAATTGATTACGAAAACACTTCGTGGTCAAATTGAACGGCACCACCAAGTCCATATTTATCGACAGGCTAAAGCCAGCGTTCGTTTGTGACCGGAACAACAAAGCCAAACCGTCTCAAGCAATAACATTCTATACGTACTAACTGTACTCAGCGCCCGCTCTAGTGGTTACGTCGCCCCGGGGACAAATTTCCGCCTCCTAAGAATATGCATACATATATTGGGTGATTCATAGAGGTACTTTTTTCAAAAATTAAAAAATTTATAAATAAAATTTGACTTTATTTTGGAGCATTTTCCCGAGCCGTATTCGTTTATTTTCTCAGTTTTTATTTAAACATACAATTTCAACGTTTTGGGGGCAATGGGTGGCCTAGAATTGCACAGATTACCTTTTTAAGATTTTTGATCCCTCGGGTGACAAGGGTCTTCAGCAGGCTACCAGACCCCGAGCTCGAGCATGCGTTGTCGTAAAACTTATCGCACCTACTCAGGACAACGCAAAATGTGCCCGGTTGAATTCAAATATTTAACGCATGTGCAGGAGAAGGTAAAATGTGTAAGAATTAGTGAAATATAATAATTTTGTTTATTAAACAAAAATTACAGTGATTTTAATGTAAATTTCGTCAAGACTGAAGCACAACCACTGATGGACTTCTTGGATAGTAAATTCAAATTGAAGCTGAATAATGATAAAATTGATTGATGCTGTATGTTGTAGATATTTGAATGAACTTAAATCACGTACTTTTATATCCTACTTTAGTTATCACAAATCTGTCATTTCAGTTTTTTATTTTGGTAAAGATTTCAATAAAAACGAATAAATATATACTTTATACGGGCAAATGGATATAGTTTAATTCTTCGTTTTCCATACAAATTTCCCATTCCTCTGACTTTGACGTTTCACTTCCAACGTGCGTGGCGACCACACATTCACATTTTTTATCTCTGTGTACTGTAAATTTTTAACGAACAAAAAAATCTACATATATGTGAAATTTTCTATTAATTGGGTATTTAACATACATATCAATATATTTCTCACGCTTACAGCCAAAATGGCGCCCTCAAATTGGCATATGTCCGGGTTACCCGCCCCTAGAGGGGGCTGCTGTAGTATGCGTAAGTTCGCTCCAGACTTAATTCTTATGTTTCGTTAATGTTTGACAAAAAATCAGTTTGGGAAATTTTGATCACATACATATGCCATGGTATGTCAATATCAGGGCTTACTTTTTCAGGGCAGTATACTGCGTACTGCACACTGCATGTAAAATGGTCTCGACCATTTAAAAACATTGGTTCTAAATTTTACATGTTGTACACTGCATTGCACTTCATTAATGTGTTTCAGGCCTTACATTTCCCTCTGAGTAAACGAATTTATATTCTCATTTATTTATATGCATGCGGAACGCACCGATTGCCGAGTGCGGCCGCAACCTGCCGATTTTCGTACATCAGCAGTGGGATTCCGTAACGATTTAGAATTTAGAACTTTCCTAAATCACAGAAGTTTTCTAACTTGGAGTGATGTACTACATTTTTAGAAAAGATAGTACGTTTTCACATCAAACATACAAATAAGTATGATAGAACAGGCTGAGAATGTTCTGATCGAAAAAAATAAACTGGCTGGTTTTTCACGGGTAAAAGTACTAAAAAAACACTTTGGAAAAACTCCGTTCGTAGGAAGTTATTGACAAAAAATCGGAAAGGTGGGAAACCAATATATCGGAAAAAACAGGGAAAAATTTTTTTAATGGAAAAACAAAAATAGGAGGTTGTATTGTGAGAAAAAACGAAGAAAATGATAGTTGTTGTAGTCAAATCGGTTAGAAACTTTACGATAAAACACGATTTTATCTCGAAAAACTTGCGAGTTTTCGCCCTTCATTTTCTCAGCTTGCGTGACTCGTAGGAAATCCATTTGGGGCTTATATTATAGCACAATGTGCGCAAATTTAAAAATAGGTCCTTCGGAAAAACCGTGCACGATCGGAAAGAAAGCATGCTACAATTTAAAAAATGGCATTTTTCTCGTTAAGAGTTGCCCTACAACCTCTGCATAATTATAAATCTCCCAGATGCATGACAGAGCCGTGAAAACGCAAAGAAGATCGAGCGATTTTATTCGCAAGAAAGTGCTCTACAAATAAGCCCTAAGGCATTTTTTATGTAGAATCAATAATAAAAAAGTTATAGCGCTTTAAAGTTCATCACGCCCAAAATTTTTGAGATTTTTCGTCAATAACTTTTTATTATTAATATTACGGCAAAATTTTATTTGCGAAAGTTGTAGATAATTTGATTACCTAAAAAAAATATTTCTACAAAAATTCTGTAGAACTCGGTTTTTGAGAGAAAAGGAAAACCAGTTTTCACACCTCAAAACAAGATGGCGGCCGAACGTCAAGCCTCCGGATCCCGAAAACTCGGTTTTATACTCCCAACCAACTCCCCTACACATTAATAAAAAAAATTGCTGTTTACATAAAACGTTCAGATGGCCCTTTTTTTGCACCATTTTACTGGACTAATATGATCTAGCCTCCTACTGGGACAACAAGCAGACCCAGACCTTCGTCGTTCTGCCGGAGAGCCGGAGTGGAATTGAGGAGCCTACGAAGCATACCCGAGGCCCCTTTCGTGTACTCCTTCCGACAACAGACCGAAGGCAGGACTGCGGACGGGAACCCGGGAAGCTTGAACAGTCAAGTGGAAACAACAAGCCATTAGGCAGACTGCTGAACTAGTTCCAGCGGTCTGGCCAATAAATATGAGGTTTAGGGGTGTAGTACAATAGGTCAACCGAATGGCCGCGGTACTTTTGGACCTAATATCTCAAAAATAAAGAATAAAATAAAATCTTTACGGAATCCCAGTGCTATATTACTACCCATTCTAAAGTGCTGTATACGCGGCTATAAAAGTTTCACTTCAAAAATTATTCATTGTAGGCTCTACAACATAAATCTCAAACTTATCGAAATCGTAAGTCAAAAAAGGACGTTCGTTTGCAATTCCTTTTACCTGCTAACAACTGCTAAAGGACGAATATATTCATGAGGGTAAAACAATTCCATTTTTTTCTAATTTTCATCGGGTTATTATTTATTATATTTTTCACGGGCCACCTATGTATTTAATATTTGGGTGTATTTTAAGGCAGTATTAAAGGCTTCAGGTTTCATAAACCTTTCACTGTTCCCTTTTCTTCAGATCCTGCTCTCGCCGAGGATACCACCCTGCTCTATGGACTCAAGTTGGGAACAAAGTAATAAAATTTGAGGGGCTTGCCTATGCCATGCCCGCAAAGGGTTTGTTCGTACTCTATAAGGCTACGTACACCTCCAACCTTCCATGTCCTAATCATAACAATTTCAAACAAATTCTGATAATTTCATTCTTATTATTTTAAGTAGGTAATCTGCTCAGGGGTAGCGCAAGGGTTTATATTTATTTTCGGAAGAAAATATTCCAATTATATTCATACGCTCCGAAATTTTATTATTCTAAATGGAAAACGCTGCTTTGGTCTAATTTATTGACTCTTGGTCTTTTTTAATCTACATAGGGATTGTTTTATGTTCAAGGGTTTGGTTTTTATTATTTCCTTTTGTGGGTCTGAAATCACATAAAAAAGAAATGATTATTTTACCTTTGAATTTTACCCTTTTGATGAAAATAACACAGTTCGGATGAACCAAACATATACAAGTTTTCATTAGAGAATACAAAAAGTTGACGGTTTATTGGATTGTTGTGTTTCGCGAAGCACTATAAAAGTACAAATAACCTGTGTTTTAGTGCTCTAATGAAGTACAATAAAAGTTCTATTAACAGACAAGCAGCATTTATTATTCCTAAAGCACCAGCTAAAGAGGAAATGCAGCCATCAAGGTATAATAAAAGAAATGGCACTATTTTTTGGAAACCAGGTGAAGTAGAGAAGCATAAAATGGTTATTATTTCCAGCCCTGGGAAATTTTAGATTCTATCTATAAACCAAATGGCTGTATTCATTAGGGCCATTTTATCCTTGTTTCAGTGCTATTTATTTAGTGAAACTACACTATAATATATTTTTACTGTTAACTTATTACATCCTAGTGGATTTGCGATGTAACCAAGAGAAAAAAATCGCTTCGAGCAGATCTTAAATGATTTCGAAAAGTATGTTTAAGTTGAAAGTAAGTGCAAATGTTAAAAAAGTATACCTACCTAAGGTGTGTGTGTAAGACAAAGCACATCCACCTCTGATAAATTTTATTGAAATCCCTCTAGCAATTAATATAAAGATATTAATCACAATTCATTATATTTTCAATATAATTATTTAAAACTTCAATTGCGGCTCAATTCCAAGTCTCGGTGTCTGCCATTGTCGTTTTTTTCGCAGGCAGCCTCCAGACGCGAATTACATAATATTTTCGAAAAAAGATGACACTTCGGATTTGCCTAGTTCAATTCAGGTGAAACCAAAACCTATGCCGTGGTAACGTATAAGCTTCTTCAAATATTCCCAGACTTCTAAACAAAAACAATATTACGTTAATTATTTTCTTACCAAGAATTAAGTATCAAATTAATTTCCGTTTATAAAGCATAAATGATTTCCACTCGTCAAAAGTCACGTCCAAATTATGTCGCGCCACAATGATAAAAGGAAAATGTTAAGTACGTTAATAGCTGTGTTCCTTTTCTACTTTTAAGTACTCCGGAGTAAAAAATTAAAGGAACGAAAAATTTGTCGATTTGAGTAAAAGCTATCTACTCCTTCTTCTGTGAGGGCAGGAGTAGTTCTAAGTAAAATATCACAACGTGCACCACCAATTGAGTACCGCGTATAATGGCCTGAGTGGCCACTGGCAAACAAAAAGTTTATACATACTCTCTTAAAACTTTTTGATGGATTAAGGACACCTAGTCTACCAACTTTTCCTCTGCGAAAATTCATGAAACCGCGGCATCGTTGTAATACCTTCAAAGACTTGCACATTTTACAATAATGCCAATGATGGCGCTGATGACGTGAAGAAGAAGAATTCGGGATTTTCTCGGGTAAATAAGGCAATTTGGAAATTTAATCGGAATCCAGTGCCGGCGGATCGTGTTGGGCCCGGGTGGGTAGTCAGAAAAAATCTTGAGGGTTTTAAATCGTTGATTTTCGCTCTTACCTTCGTCGAGCTGCTTTGGATTTTTCGCTGACATGGGATTTGTGGCTCATTAATTTCAAAGTTGCTACTTGATTGGAAATTTCTTCGAATTTTGAATCTCGAGAACAGCCCAAATCATCGGTTACTGCTTTTATCTCCAAATCAGTTTTGCAAATATCCGAAGTTTAGTCTAGTGTAATATAAAAAATTCAGCTGCTCTTATTTCTTCCATGATTTTCAACAATACTGTAGTAGCCATAAAATCTAGAATTTTATTCTGACAGTCTTCATGGAGCCACTTGTGATCATCTCTTTGCAGCCATGATGCCAGTTCAGTCACATCTTCAGCTCGAGTCTTTGAAAATGTCATGAAATTTGAATTTTCATAGTTGTTGGCTCCTCTCAGGGAAAGACCTTGTCTGACCCCCACTGACCTTATCAACATTTTTTACGCTTCAAGGCAGTGTGTATGAAGAGAACTAGTGGCATGAAACTCTAACCCCCCAGTTCCAAGACTCCAGTTGTAGAATCCCTCACCAACCCTACTTGGATGCGATAGCACGCGAATCTAATTGGCTATTAACTTCATCTGGCACGCTTCGGTGCATATAGTGCAAATCGCTTTGTTTTTTTTAAGTTGAAGCCATGCGCAGTCTTTCGCCCATTTTTTAAAAATAACCGGCACTGAAGACTTATTTAAAGCACCAACTAAAAAATTGGATTAAATGGTGTTAGGTCTTGTGATAAACATATCAGCGGGAAAAGAATCGCACGAGAAAAGGCCATAGGGTCGCAAAAGTTTTATAATTATTGCTGTAACTCGTATACATTGTATACTTACATTCACGATTTTGACTATTATCTGACCCAACGGGGACATCTCTCAAATGTCCAGTGGATCCTACGTCTAAGGAGTTTTACAACAAAGAAAATATTTAAAAAAATACCGCAGGTAAAACATGTGACATTCTACAACTGAAAGCCCCCGACGTAACGAAAATTTGTCGGTCGCCACTTCGGGCGATCTTCGGCAGGCCTCGGCCAGACTTAGCAGTAAGTGTGTTCCGCATGTATGTTGTTAATACTATATTTGTATAATTACTTCTTTGAAGCAAATACTTATTCAAACGCATAACACACGAAGAATTTTATTAATTGAAAAACGTCGGATTTTCTTTCACTTTTGTATAGGTTCCCGAAACCCACGCGTATATTTTTTTATTTTATTTCTAATTTATTGGGATTTGCGGGGAGAATATGTAGCACGAAAAAACTTATATCCGGCTAGCATTTAGAGGGGCATGCCTCAGGAGCGTGTGGGCCTCATGTGGCAAATGAGGGGCATGCCGAAAGAGGGATTTCCCGGTCGGTTCCCTATGAGAACCCCTGTAGCAAATAAGGGGCATGCCGAAAGAGGGCTTTCCCCTTAGATTACTCATGCGCGCCACAGAGAGAAACACATGCGATACTGAAGTGAGGTATGCCCTATCAGTTTCTCATAAGGGCCCCATAAGGCAAACCTCATTACAAATGAAATGGGACAATCCCTTACGCCTTACGTATTCGGAAAGCTTTTTAAAAGCTCAATTTTACTCATAAAGCTTTAGTTTTTGCTGTTTATATTTCAGACAATTATGTTGATGGGATTGAAGGCTGTCTTTAACATACTTAGACCGGTTCTTTTCGATTGCGGAGGTAAGCAGCATTTGACGTGATTCGTACTCAGATAGGCAACCGCTTGGGAAAACAACACTCGCGCTTGAAAATAAAAATCTTTCAACACCGCCACAAGTTTTTATTTATTAAGGCGAGTGTACATCCCAAGAATAAAATGGAAGAACAAAGTGGCCCTGTACAAAACGCAAGCGCAAAGTTTCATCGAAAGCTCGAAACTTTTTACAACTGCAAACGTAAAATGTTTAACACGGTCGCAGAGGAAACAATTTAATAAGCTGCAAAGCCTTTTAGATAGTTATATTAAATTAATGTGTAGTAAAAAAGACAATTTTATTAGTTTCAAACATTTTCTCACTTCGTTTTTGAGTTAAAAAAATTAACGCATTTTTCAAACTGTCGAAAACAAGGTAAATATGCAAAAACTAGGGAAAATGACTTCTTTATAGGCATTAGAATACTGAAATTTCACGAAATTAAAGGCTTTTTTTCGGTCTACGCATTCATTAAGTAGTGTATCCCAACATTCTACATGATTTGGCCAGCTCAGGAGTCACCACAGTATTGTACTGATCCACCTGCTTGGTTGTGGTAAACATGCCGTCTGCGATCGTTTGATAGGTACCCATATTGACCCTATCAGAAAAAAAAACACAAATCGAGTGTGACGTAAATTGCGTCTGACCGGCGCCATATTGTTTATTTTTAAATTAATCTAGCTTATGTTACTCAGAATCATTAAACGATTCTAACGTTACCCAGCCTTCTAAATCCGTTCAGGCGTTTAGAGGTTATGGTGGGACAAAGAAATGTACATACACACATGAACTCTGAACACATTACACACACATTACATTCCTTTTTTTGGGGCAGTCGTTTAGTACACTCATCCTTCTCCGTTAAGGACTGCTTCTCCTTAGCCTGTTCGGCTGAATACTCTTTTCCTGGACAGATCTTAGCAGATACTTTATTGACAGCACTTTGGAATACTGCCAGGGTATTTGTTATTAATCCGAAATGTATTTTGAAATACTCATACTGACCTACATACATTCGTAAATAATGGGATGTATTTTAGTGAATCACTGTCACTGATGTAACCGGATGGAAATCAGGATAAGGAAATGGAATTGGATTGGCCACATCTTGCGACATAAAACCAGAATCTAGCCAAACAGGCCCTTACTGGAATCAGCAAGGAACCCGTCGAGTTGGAAGACCTAGAACAAGGTGGAGGATAACCCTATTAGCAGAGGCCGCAACAACTGGGAGATTCTAGTGGGAGCTGAGAGCTGTAGCACAAAAAAGATTCCACTGGAAAGCAACTGTTTCCGCCCTATGCCCCACTAGGGATTAAAGGAGCAGAAAATAAGCGTCAAGATATTCCGAGCCAGAAACTACAAGTTACAAAATAAGCCTTTTTCTGGAAGAAGTGTGAAGCTTGACGAGAAGGTCCTGCGAACACATCGGGAAAGTCAGAAAGCTGGGTCAATAACTCGGAATCAAATTAAGCGCAGAGAGTGAATGTGTGCTCTTCCTTAAGCCGGAATCACATTATTGTGTCGTGTTGTGTCGTGTCGTGATCTAACGCATGTATTTCCATTAGGCTGATTATATCATTGTGGTCTGATGTGGCGTGGCGCGTCTATGTAAATACATGTGTTAGATAACGACACAGAGCGCCACGACACAACACGACACTTCTGGAAGGTTTTAAATATGTATGTCTGTATAAAAAATATATAGTTTAAAAAACTAAAAAATTAGTTTTTACTTAAAAATGAACTAAAAAGTAAAAAAATAATTTTGAATGTAGAATTTTTGCTCTAGCCAGCATATGGGAACAACCTAACCTACCTATGTATAATTTTTACCAATAACTTCATTAATTGAATTCTTAACTTTTCGAAAGGTAGGTTGTTCCCATATACTGGCTAGAGCAAAAATTGTACAATCAAAATTATTTTTTTTAGCTCATTTTTAAGTAAAAGCGAAATTTAAGTTTTTTAAACTATATATTTTATTTTCTACTTTTTAGTCTATTAATGTCTTCCGCCATTTTGTCGTAACCACCATATTAGATTTAAAATGACGTCACACAGCTTGCTGTACTGTACTCGTCATACACTTTCATTTGATTCCCATACCGAGGGCGTTGTAAAGAAAAAGATAATCCGCCATTTTAGTTGGGTTGACTGTTCTTGAAGTTAAAAATGGTGTCGAATGAATGCTGTAAGAAAAAATGAATATATTAAAACATAAATTTTATTAAACAGAGACAATGTTTATCATTTCAATTATTTTTACATCAAAAGTAAATGTCTAATGATGATTAATGTTCAAGGATTTTTTTTTCGTACTTTTTAATATATATCTTCAATTTTATAAACATCAGTGAGAATTTTACAAATTATAACTTCCGGTCAAATTTTCTATGAAAAAAAAAACAAAAAATTAAAAGCTAATGGCTTTCTTAGAAAGCTTAAAGTCTCCTCTTTAAAATGCTTTTTATACGCTTTATATTAGCTTGACCTGTATGTATGTGTGTATGTATGTATGTATGTTCTATCATAGACAAATAAAAGGAAAGATATTCCATTTCATACAAGAAAAGTGTGCAAGTTCTTGTTGAGAGAGCTTTCCTATTTCCTCCATTTAAGCTTCCTCCAAGCGAAAGCTGCCCCTGCTAAATCTTTATTTTCGGTGGCACTGTCCAGATATTTGAGTAAATCTTATCTGAAGAGAGTAAATGGAAAGAAAAACGTCGGCGATGCATGGGAGCAGGGTTCTTTCAGAGCTATTCGCGTTTGCGCTTCTTTTTTTACAGGTTTTCTCATTTATGAATGGCATATTTACGAATGTGTATATTGTATTCTAGGTAAATTTCATTAAAGGGATTTGTTGGTGGAAATAAATGAAAATAAGAAGGAAGCTGTTTGTTTGATTTTTTGTTTAAATGACAAAAATCAATTACATATTTTTAGAAGTTACGATTTTATTTTTTCAGGTCCGACTTTTCAGTTTCTACTTTGCAAAAGTTAGTAAAAATCACTATTTATTTTTGTGCGAATTTTGATTTCGTTTTGATTTATAACAATCATTTCCGCAATGTGTTTATTTTGCAGATTTGGAAAAGTTTTATTTTGGTCAAAGGTTCACAAGCAAATTATTGCGTTTTACAAGGATTTGAAAATGTAAAATATCAAATCATGAATAAATTTAGAAATATGAAAAGTGGAAATTATTTCTTTATAGCTATTTAAGGACATTCTCACTTAATAGTACAGCCAATATAAGAATTCTATCTAATGGCCCTATAAAAAAATATCCAAATAACTTGAATTTTTTTTATCTTTATTATGATATTCTACTGACTTTCTTCTATTGGGGTAAATTTTAACTTGGCGCAATTATATCGAAACCGTTTTATTCGTAAACGGGCGGGAAAGTTTCGGTGTCCCTCTAATACTAGTATTTTGTTAAAAAAAAATACTCCTTTCCACACCACCGCAGGGGTAGAGTAATTGGCGAGTTTTTTTAAAGTGGTGTCCCCAGTAAGCCTAATCCACAAAACAATTTTCGGCGTTACATCCCTTACAGGCATGTATTTAGTCGTCATTGAGTAAGTCCGACATAAAATGTTGGCAGACGTAAAAACGGAGTAAGCTTCGATATAGTTTTGGCAGACAGTTTATTCTATACATTATTACAGAATAGAGTTCAATTATTTCAAGGAAAAAGGATTGTGTGTTTCTTTATATATAATATAAGATAAGGACACAACATAAAATTGCATTTGTTGTTGAATTTGCTATTCACGCTACTACTCCTAAGAATTTGATGAAATTAACAACTTCCCCTTTTAGGATTGTATAATTTTTTGCTTGGAATAGTTTTTTAATGAGCTCTTATCTTTAAATTGATGTGAATGCCACAAACAAAATTTTCGAAGAATAATAAGGATCAAATAATCTAAGATTTGTTTGTGGTGATCGTAACATTCATTTTCTTTAGCTAACCAGTTGGAAAATTCAGATTTTTTACTTATTGTATCCATACAATGTTCAATTATTTTGCTTTTTAAACCTTTTATTTCAGGAGTACTCTGAACAAATTTAGCGAAGATTTTAACAAAGATTTTACAAATATTAAAAAAATAATCTGTAGGATTTTTAAGTGCACCAAAATCGGTACTTTTTGAATAATTTATAAAGTAAATAAAACTATCCGAAGGTTTTGAATACTTAACAGTTTCGTTTGGGTTTCTCACAACCTTATCACATAGCAAACACTTTTCTTTTTTTGAAAAGCGGTCAATTATGAAACCTCCAAAATACCTTTAAGAAGTTTCTTCGACAGAAATCGAATCTTCATTTGCCCCACATTCCAACAAATCAATTGACTCGATTATGTTGCTAACTTCGTGACCCTCATTAGTGACATCACCAATCGTCCGATCCTCAACAGTAAAAATACCATGATCGTTATTATTATTTATGGTTTTGCCATCACTAAATGAGTCAATAGCTATAAATTGCTGACTATCTTCGTCACAATTCTTCCTATGGGAAGATATAGACAAAATTTTGTTCGAAATAATTTTGCAAATAAAACTATTGAAATTATATATGGATTATTACTTAAGCCCCCTCTTAATCTTTCTAAGGAAAAAAGGTTTTCAATTGGGTCTTGGTTAAATTTCGAAGTCAGAACGAACTCTTTATTGGGAAACTCGTTTAATATTTCATCAGTTAAAAGAATAATGGGTTTTAGAGTCAAAATCAATCCCCCAATCCAAAATGTTTTGTTTTTGTTCTCAAATGAAATTGATTGAATGTAACGTAACATTTCAGAAAGATATTTCCTTGGAGTATTTGTTTGAGTTAATCCACACTTATACCAATTTCTACTAAAAGGTTCTTTACTATTGAGACAATCGAACAAGTTTTTGAGTTTTGAAAAGAAATCGGAAGTAGAAAGAGTAACTGATGAAACATTGGGGCTAAGCAAATTTAATTCTAAAGCAGTTTTAAGAGCAGCACAAACTGTGTTACTTAAAACTTGAAGAGCATAAGAAACCTTCATCTTTTCCCAAGTATTTGGCCATACATGTTTTGAAGTTAACTTCGGCACCATTTTAGTAGAACCATTTTTTTCTAAATTATAGAGTTCTTTAACACAGTTCCAACTTACTGTTCCATCTTCACAGTGAATATCTTTTACCAATAAAGTATTACGTATTGATTTGAACAAATGCGGAACATCGAACATTGCAAAAATCTTTTGATTATTATAATAAAAAAAAGGGTCCTTTTCCGTTACTCCGAGAGAACTAAAGCAACTGCGATTGTAAGAAGCCTGATCTGAGGCTATACTTCGGATTTTAAGACCAAGTTCACAACAGTAGTCTAAATTCAGCTTCATTTTTTCTTCTTCTTTATTTCTAAAATCACCTGTATCGACAAAACCAACTATTTCATCTGTTACCTGATCATTTATGTTAACTCTCTTCTAATATTAATTTCATCAAATATCAACACAGCTTGTCTCATTTCTAAATCCCAATGTGAAAAAATCTTCTTAAGGTTTTCTGTAACCGTGTTATTAAAACCAGGTTGAATATTTTTAATAAGTTGCCAACGATGCAGAGAGCTCAGAGATGGTAAATTTATGTTTAAATTATCTTTAAAATACCTGTAAGTTGTAGGAGATTTGTAATGGAAATTTAAAGCTAACGATCTTTCGTCATAACTCCATCTTTTTTTATTTTTCTTGTTAGAAAGTATCATAGTGCAAAAAGTTTTTGAATTTTTAGTCACATAGGGCGCGGAGGCAATTAAAGAAGTTAGCGGTGTTTTGACTATTCTACTGAGATAGTTGTTTCGACATATCCTTCTTTCTAGGTTCACTTTCTTAGTTCTATTTTCCTTGCTGCAGCTCTTTAACTGTTCTATAAGTTTTTTATATTTACTTAATAAATTTGTATATTTTGAGCGGTAGAAATTTACCGATTTCGCCGATTTTAGACAAAAGGAGCAGGACAATTCCATTTCGACAGAAGCAAATGAGGGATTTGGCTCTAGTTTAGCTAAATCTATGAGAGCTAAATCAGGGTTTGTTATTTTATTTGAGTTTTCATAACACTTACCAGAAAAAATAGCTACATAGAAAAAATAGAACATCGCAATACATAAATGATAAATGGGCCTACGAAACAGTTCCTTTCTTATTTCATAAATTAATTTATAAATCGTACCTAGAATTAATATGTTATAACAAAGCCTGTAAAAAAAGCGCATAGGCAAAAATCTCAACCATGCTCGATCCATCGCTATCATTTCTCTTTCCACAGCCTTCGTCTGGAGGAAACTTAAAGGTAGAAACAGAATGGCACGGCGACCGTGGCGGTGGCCGCCGCTCAGAGAGTTTCCCATACATTTAATTTGTCCGCGACGCCTGGGGAGAAATTAAATGTAAGGGAAACTCTCTGAGCGGCGGCCACCGCCACGGTCGCCGTGCCATTCTGTTTCTACCTTAATGGAGGAAATAGGAAACCTCTCTGAAGGGAAAAGTGGACACTTTCCTGAAATGGAACATCTTTCCTTTTATTTGTCTATAGTAAAAGAAAAGAGAAACAAAAATAATAGCTTATTGGGGAAACCACTTGAAAAAAACGCGCCAATTACTCTACCCCTGCGGTGGTGTGGAAAGGAGTATATTTTTTAACAAAATACTAGTATTAGAGGGACACCGAAACTTTCCCGCCCGTTTACGAATAAAACGGTTTCGATATAATTGCGCCAAGTTAAAATTTACCCCAATAGAAGAAAACTTTCCAGGATGTCAGTAGAACATCATAATAAAGATAAAAAAAATTCAAGTTATTTGGATATTTTTTTATAGGGCCATTAGATAGAATTCTTATATTGGCTGTACTATTAAGTGAGAATGTCCTTAAATAGCTATAAAGAAATAATTTCCACTTTTCATATTTCTAAATTTATTCATGATTTGATATTTTACATTTTCAAATCCTTGTAAAACGCAATAATTTGCTTGTGAACCTTTGACCAAAATAAAACTTTTCCAAATCTGCAAAATAAACACATTGCGGAAATGATTGTTATAAATCAAAACGAAATCAAAATTCGCACAAAAATCACTATTTTACTAACTTTTGCAAAGTAGAAACTGAAAAGTCGGACCTGAAAAAATAAAATCGTAACTTCTAAAAATATGTAATTGATTTTTGTCATTTAAACAAAAAATCAAACAAACAGCTTCCTTCTTATTTTCATTTATTTCCACCAACAAATCCCTTTAATGAAATTTACCTAGAATACAATATACACATTCGTAAATATGCCATTCATAAATGAGAAAACCTGTAAAAAAAGAAGCGCAAACGCGAATAGCTCTGAAAGAACCCTGCTCCCATGCATCGCCGACGTTTTTCTTTCCATTTACTCTCTTCAGATAAGATTTACTCAAATATCTGGACAGTGCCACCGAAAATAAAGATTTAGCAGGGGCAGCTTTCGCTTGGAGGAAGCTTAAATGGAGGAAATAGGAAAGCTCTCTCAACAAGAACTTGCACACTTTTCTTGTATGAAATGGAATATCTTTCCTTTTATTTGTCTATGGTTCTATGTAAACAAATTTTGCAACTTGATTTTGACCCACTTCTATATAACCGATCAACTTCAAATTTTGCACATATGCATAGTTCGCGTGACAATGCAATCTGACCATTTTGTAAGAAAATCAAGATGTGATAATAGAATACTTTTCGCTGTGGGGCGTCTTTCCAAATTCAAAATGGCGGCCACCACAAAATGGCGGTTTACCTTTTTCTTTACAACCCACTCGGTATGGGTATCAAATGAAAGTGTATGACGAGTATAGTATAGTAAGCTTTGTGATGTCGTTTTAAATCTAATATGGCGGTCACTACAAAATGGCCGAACACATACATATGTATAATAGACTAAAAAATAGAAAATAAAAAATATAGTTTAAAAAAACTAAAAAATACGCTTTTATTTTAAAATGAACTAAAAAGTAAAAAATAATTTTGAATGTAAAGTTTTTATTGCTCCAGCCTTTCGAATTCTAAAAAAGCTAGCTAAAAGTTCCGGTGTTAATAAAATAAGAATATAGAGAGCCCACGCTTTTTTACTTATACTGGCTGGAGCAATAAAAACTTTACATTCAAAATTATTTTTTACTTTTTAGTTCATTTTAAAATAAAAGCGTATTTTTTAGTTTTTTTTTATTTTTTTTTGCGCACATTTTAGGCAAAAATACCTTAGTTTTTCCCCGAACGCCTCGCTAGAATATTTAAATTCAGCCTTTTGGCGCGCTTAGATTTTTCGAATTTGCTTCTTATTTTTAATAATTTTTTATAATAACAAAACAATTTTTTTAAAAATAAGTTATAATATAAATTTTAGTAAAATTTTCGGCTCTTTCACGTGGCGCTGTTAGTTTTTCGACTTTTTTTATTTTTCGATATATAACGCAGCAGCTCTCGGGAAAGCACTCTACTAAAAAGCATGCCGTAAAGAGTGCGGATGGAAGGCTGCTGTGCAGCGACGAGGAGCAACTCCAAAGATGGAGAGACTACTTCTTCGCCGCCCTGAATGGTTCCTTTTCGCAGGAACCTGCAGAAAATAACAACAATGCACAGCCAATAAGAATCGCCACTCGTGCACCATCCAAGACAGAAATAGTAACCGCAATTCATGCAATGGCCAATGGTAAAGCAGCTGGAAAAGATGGCATCCCGCCAGAATTGTTGAAAGCCGACTCAAGCCTCATAGCAGATGCGCTACAGCCAATCCTGGAAATAGCATGGAACACCTGCACCTTTCCGGAGGATTGGACGGAAGGTATCATAGTCAAAATACCAAAAAAGGAGGACCTAACAATATGTGACAACTGGAGAGGCATCTGTTTATTATCTACTGTGGGAAAAATCTTGTCCCATATATTACTATCTAGGATAAGAGAGGCGGTAGATCGAACGCTTAGAAGACAGCAGGCTGGATTCAGAAAGGGCCGCTCCTGCATAGACCATATTAACACCTTGAGAATCATAGTGGAGCAGTCTACTGAATTCCGATCCCCCCTCTACCTTGCTTTCGTAGACTATGAGAAAGCGTTCGACTCGGTCAATAGGAGCTTTATATGGCGAGCTCTACGAAAACGTGGACTGCCGGACAAAATAATAGAATTGATAAAAGCTCTATACCTACAACAATTCCAAATGCAGAGTTCTCCATAATGGAAAATTATCCGACAGCTTTGAGGTGAGCTCAGGAGTACGACAAGCATGTCTACTTTCACCATTACTATTTCTTATAGTAATAAACGGCATTCTTGTCAGCGCTCTAGATAGAAGAACAGGTGGCATACAATGGGGATTGCTAGACCGCCTTAAGGATCTCGACTACGCGGATGATATCTGTTTGCTGGCCCACAGAGACCAGGACCTCAAAAACATGTTAAACAAATTGGCAACAGAAAGTAGCTCGGCGGGCTTAAGGTTAAATCCGACTAAAACAAAAGAAATGCGGATAAATGCAAACACCCTTGAACGGACAGCGCTAAATAACCGTGACGTGGAACTGGTAGACAAATTCTGTTACCTCGGTAGTATTATTACCGAAAACGGCGGTACAGAAGAAGATGTCAGTTCCAGAATAAATAAAGCAAGAAGCGCATATGCAGGCCTGTTTCACATATGGAGATCAACAGAGATCTCAATTAACACCAAATTGCGGCTGTTCAACTCCAACGTTAAGGCAGTTCTTTTGTACGGTTGCGAAACATGGAAAGTCACCCAATTCATCACAGGGCGCCTACAAGTTTTCATCAACAGATGCCTACGTCGTATCCTAAAAATCCGCTGGCAAGATAGAATTTCAAATGAAGAACTATGGCGCCGTGCCGGCCAAGAAAGGATAGACGACCAAATCAGGCGAAGGAAATGGAATTGGATTGGCCACACCTTGCGACGCGAAGACAATAATCTAGCCAAACAGACCCTTGACTGGAATCCGCAAGGATCCCGTCGAGTCGGAAGACCTAGAACAACGTGGAGGAGAACCCTATTATCAGAGGCCGCAACAACCGGGAGATCCTGGTCAGAGCTGAGAGCTGTCGCGCAAAACAGAGTCCGCTGGAGGGCAACTGTTTCCGCCCTATGTCCCATGAGGGATTAAAGGAGCAATTAGTTAGTTAGTTAGTATATAACGCAAAAACCAAATTTTCGAATTTGTTTTCGATATTGTAAACTTAGCTTACACTTTAGCCCAAAAAAGTACCTGAGTCCCAATTTTCAGCGAGATCACATTTTGTGCGAGCTTTCGGTCTAAATTTGTCTCCTTTTCATCCTTTTGACTGGGCTAATACGAAAATCTCCATCGCACAAAAGGAAGTGCAAATATTCATCTAATTGCCACTTTCCAGAGTCAGTATTCCCGAACTCATACAAGAGTGCAAACGCAAGGTTCATCGCCATCTCCTCATGCATCCCCAGACTCCCCTTAACCTGTCTTATCCTTTCTCTATCCTTCGAGCTAAGCTTACTACCAGACATCTGACCATGACGTGAACGACATGACGGACTGGTAGTACAAAGAGTGACACCTGAGCTTAGGCTTACACATAAAAAACAAAAAAAAAGGTCTCCATAAAATGATCCAATCTCTTATTAAAAGAGGAATTTTCATAAGCCTATGCTAGGAATACCTGTTTAGTTTAATATAGGTTTTTTTCATATGACAAGTATTTGAATGTACCTTTTCAATACGAAGAAAGACAAAAATTCCGGACATACACCTGTAGGTACTTCAGATGTACCTACATAATAAGAAATACGATAAAGTTTCTGTGACTTCCATTTCATATTTCAAAAGAAAAGTTACTGTATCTATTTTTTGCATAAAACAAACGACAAACTTGAAATAGAGAGATTTGGAATTTTGTAGAGAGAATTTGCACAACTGTTCGTACAAAGTTTCTTACTTCGCATAAGTTTCTTTTTGTTGGAATTTCCGTAGGTATGTGTCACAAAGACAAAGTTTATGTCCTTTTCAACTAAAGATTTTTTCGACAAATATACATACGAGTACATACATAATCTTCCCACATCAAATGACATTACAAAAATGTATTTACCATTACTTAAATTTAATTTGTTTGTATTTAAACAGAAGCATTAAAAAATCGTATTATAGCATGTATTTTCCAGTCCGTCAATTTTACTGGCTAAGCATTTTTTGTAGCATCAAAAATAAAGCAGTTATGTCATCTCAAGATTTTCACACTATTTTTTGTTTATAATTTTATTATTGCTACGAAAATTTATTACCAAAAATCGTAGAATAATAACCTACAAAAAATCTTTCCTCAACAGCAAGTTCTAAGCTAGCTTTTTAAGCAAGTTGTAGCTATCTGGGCGGAAGGGAGTGAAGGTGGCGCTGCCTCAGTTAGCTCCCATGCAGGCGTTGCGTTGGCACCCATGGGTCCTAGTTAGGAAAAACACCAAGTGTTCGTGGAAGCTCATACCACTTACTAACAAACTACATAACAGCCTCACAAAGCAACTATCTGGGGGGAGTACAAGGTGGCATTGCCTCGAGAATAGGTACTAGGTCGTATGCACCTGAAAAATAAACTGTTCTGGGGTGAATGAGACCAAGGTCAATTAAGGTCATTAGAAGGTGCAGCAATAAGCTATAAATTGCATTTTAATACATTATTCAGATAAATTGTCTTGTTAATATATTTTTTTACCAAAATAAACATAATTTTATGTTTTTTTTAATCATAAATGCTGACACTTAATATTGTAAATTTTATTCCTTGTTATAGTCCAGACCCCAACCGTAAAAATGGGGTTTGCGTGGATGTATATAGTCACGTATATAATTTCAGCCCTGAAACAAGGTTCTACGACAGTGTTGGGCATTAATCAATTAAATTTTCAATCAATTAATTAATTGATTAAAAAAATAATTGCGATTAATTTAATTGCAGTTAAAATTAATTGCAATTGAACAATTAATTGCACGCCACAATTAATTTATTTGGATTAATCCGTATTATTTGTATATTGCAGCAACTAAGGTAATTGCAATTATTTTTATCAATTGTTCTAAAAGACAATTAAAACTAACAATTAATCCTCTTCAATGTTATGTGAACCTCCTAATTTTTTTTTTGCATTTAAATTTTATTGGAGTTTATTGGAGTTTACTCCTTAATAATCGTTTCATATATAGAGCACGGTATGCAAAATAAATGGGTAGTAAAATCAATCATTAATAAAAAAAAATCGTTAACAAAAGAAAAACTGCAACTTGATTTTGACCCACTTTCATATAACCGATCAATTTTGCACATATGTATGTATAGCGTGCGTGGAAATGCAATCTGACCATTTTGTAAAAAGATCAAGATGGCGGTTACAAGATGGCGGCTGATTTTTCCATTTGTGTTCCCCGACCCCGACATGGGTATCAAATGAAAGGGCATGACAGTTAGAATACAACTAGCGTCATTCCAAATTCAAAATGGCGGCCAACTCAAAATGGCGGAAGTCCTACATATAATAGACTAAAAAGTAGAAAATATGACCGATCAGCTTCAAATTTTCCACATACGCGTAGTTTGCTTGACAATCTGACAATTTTGAAAAAAAAATCAAGATAGCGGTTCCAAAATGACGGCCGATTTTTGCATTTGTGTTCCCCGACCCCCGACATGGGTATCAAATGATATATCATGACAGGTAGAATACAATAAACAGTGTAGCGTCATTCCAAAATCAAAATTGGGTATTACCTTTGTCTTCACAACCCCCTTACTATGGGTATCAAATGAAAGGGTATGACAATATAGGATATTTTAAGACAAGCTGACACGCACTTTTTTTTTTATTAAATATTATTTAAAAAATTGGGAATTTTATTCTAACCCCTAAACCGAAACAGAAAAAAATTCTTTTCGTAGATGCAAATAAAATTTAAAATTAAAAAAATTTCAATATTTTTTCAAATTCAACTTTTTACCCCCTTAAGGGTTTGAAAATAATTTATTTTTGGCTGATAATACCTATTCAACCGAATTTCAAGTAAAAAGCAGAAAAAATGTTTACAATTTTTTTTATTTAAAGTCGATTTTTAAAATTGTAACGCTAACTGACAGTTTTACTTCTCAATTACTGTGTGAAATCCGCACGTTCCTTTTAACCACTCTCAACTCAACAAATTGGGTGCCTTCCATTTAAACACAGCGAGACACAGTGTTCCATGAACGACAAAAATAGGCACCTTGTTGATAAATTCTGACCCGATGGCTTACACAGCTTCAGGATACTATGTTCAATGTTCTTCCATTTGGAGCTGGGATGCGAAGATTTTCCAACTCTTGGGCAACCTACAAACAGCTGACGTTGGGAAAAACACCGTTTAATAATATCGAAACCGCCTGCACCAGAACACAATTGGCCAAATTCGTCCACCATATTGGCGCGGCCATTTTGAATTTATAAGTTTTGATCATAAATTCGTTATTTGCTACCTTAAAAACCGCCATATACTGATTTTTATTTGAATCGAAATACAATTGGCAAATTCGTCGGCCATATTGGGGCGGCCATCTTTAATTTATAAGTTCTGATCATAAATTCGTTATTTGCTACCTTAAAAAACCTCAGATACCGATATTCATGGCAATCGGAACACAATTGGCAAATTCATATTTGGGTGGCCATTTTGAATTTCGGTCATATTTCGGCGGCCATTTTGAATTTTGAAAATCAGGCTTCGAGGTACATCATGGGAGACCCCCATGGACGTTCGTGCAAAAGTTCGAAGCTCTGCGATGACTGGTGCGCCCGCTATAGCGCACACATACATTACATATCCATACATACATATACATACCAGCATACACAAACTTTCTTTTATTAATATAGACTTACATCACACTTTTGTTTTGGCGACACTACGATTTTCATACAATAATAAGTTTTAATTGTTAGTTTTCAATCAAATCCATTAAAAGGATTGACAATTATTGGTTAATAATTGTTGAAACTCACGACTAACGATTAATTAATTGTTAATTGCGAGTTTTCACAATTACAAGCAACTAATTGTTAATTGCAATAGACGTGATTAACAATTAATTAATTGTTAATTTTTAATTGTCCAACAATTTAATTTTGCCCAACAATGTTCTACGATAAATTACAGTCCCTGTAATTAAATGTCAAAAAATGGCCATATTTCGCGGTTTTTACTTTTTTTGCAAAAACCTGTTGACCGATTTTAATTGTCCAAAACTCATAATTTTCGACTTTTTAAGCGCTATTACGTGCAATTTTTTGTTTTCCAAAAACAAAATTTTTTCGCACCAAAAACGTTGAAAACCGTGTTTTCGCTACCATTCATTATTAGCTTTTTTCCACCTGTTCTCCTGAACCGATTTTTTCCAAAACACATTCATTGAATTCCTACGATTTTTCTCTTAATTATAGCGTCCAAAAATCGCAGGGTAGAATTATTTCAACTTTTGAATATTTTTCCGGTATCTCTCCTGTCTAGTCGGCGAGAAGGAAAAAATGATAAAAAATGAATTATTGGCCCATAGGCAAGATTATTGTTGGAATCGCTTCGTTTTAGGGTGTAGTTGAACACCCTAAGTTTGCCCACAAATTGGTTGACCGCATAACTTTTTAATTAACTTATTGTGAATAAAAATAGGCACTTTTTTTATATTTCTTTCAATAGCTCCGTTCCTGCTTGCTTTTAGTATAACATATGCATTGGGAAAGCTCTTCGTTATGAAATTCCCTAAAAAATAAGCCCTGTTAGAGGTCGCTAGGTGCAAGGGTGATCTTGCCAACAGCTTCCAAAGTTTTAAAATCACGTTATTTTCACTATTTGTTTACAGGAAAACAAATGCACTGCATTTTGCATGAAAATTCTTGAAGATGGTCTTTATGTGGTCCCGGCAATGAACAAAAATTTACAACAAGATCGGTTCATTACTTTTTGAGTAATTAACGATCTAGTTTTTTTTTAACCTTAATTAACAATGCTGCCATTTTTTGTAAGATCAGTTTATAATTCTGAAACTCATTTAGAAAATTTAACAAAGAATTGAAAATGAAATCCCGTTGGCATTTTTTAAAAATCGCAATTTTGATCGATTTGGTGAGTGACTGTAAAAGTCAAGGTTCTCCCCTTCAACTTCCAGTTTTAGATAGGTGGGAGTATTCTGCGTACACAGATACCTTATTCATGAAAATAGCTCATAGGGTTACAAAAATACAGGGTGATATGTCAAAATCTAAAAAAAAATTGGGGTGGTTTTTGTGGTGGAAGGAGGGGTTTTGGGAGTTGGTGCCCATGGAGACTTTTGATCTACATGTCGAGAACTATCAACCTGTAAAATTTCAAGAAAATTCACCGAAAGACATTTTCCCATACAAACGGTGCGGGGTCCTTTGAGTGCCACACAAATGTATTTAAATGCATGATAAACGAAAAACTACTGTGTAAAAAAATATTTCGATCTTGCGCTTAGAAACTACCTTACAATAATCTCTTGACAATGGGGCTACGTAGACTAGCCCAAGGAACATTGCTAAGAATTCAAGTGCTTCAAATTTTGAGTTTTCTTATAGAACTCCTATATTAGTCTCGTCCTGCATTTAAATTTCTATATAGGTCTTTTAGATCTTAAAGCATCAACTAAAGTGATAATTCGACATCTGCTGCTTTATATGGGTCTAGGGAGTATTAATCTCATAAGAGGAATTTACTTACTGAAATGTAGGTGTTATTTGAGTGCGTACAGGAGACTATAGTTCCCAAAGAGCTATAGTCCTATATAATATTCCTATATCAGTAGTGAGGAAAATAAGTATGGGAAAACAATACTTGGTTAGTATTTTCTTATATCGAGACTTATATAGAAAGTAAATCTCCAATCGATTCTTATATAAGAATTCCAAAAATAACTGCTCTTAGTAAGAATTTATTTTCTCCATCAACACTTATATAGGCAATCAGTTTTTAGCAAACTTTCATATAGGATCATAGGGAGCACTTGGAACTTGTATTCCCATATAAAAGCCTTTATTAGAGATACCAAAGTGTCAGTCATGTCGCAGGACGGAAGTATCACGCCGTGAATAAATATAATAAAAATAATCATACAATTACAGACTGGTATAAGGACGGACATCACGTGATACAGAAAATGTTTCTAAAATGTAAATTTCCTTCCGAAATACATCGAGCCGTCAGGGGAAAGTCTTAGAATATTGGACATTTTTTTATTATTTAGGCATTGCAATACTAAAAGACAGTATCCTTTGGATGCTTAGTTACATTTCCTAATGCTTTTTTGTTTTGTCACAATATGCTCATCCACAACACATTTCCCTCTCCTCGATTTAGCAGAACAATTATTTATTGATTACATCGAATACTATAAAGATAAGTAAAAACAAGTATTCTATGTGGCCGCACAATTGAAATTAATAAAATAAAAAAAATCTAATAAAGAATGGGAAACGAATTGGTTTAAGTTCACCCTAGATAGCACAGAAATGCATAATCGGTGGTGGTTTTTTACATAATAACAAAATTGTGCATATGAAATCAGTTTTACTTAAAAATAATATAATATAATGTATATAATGGGAGCAGTTTAAAACACGCCGTAGATGTTTTTGAGACACTAATACGTTCTTCACTTTTGACCATTATATTTTATCTAAATGTCTCTTCTAAGAATTCTTCTCTCTAAATAGGAACATAAGTGTTATATGAATACACGTTGTTTCGACCTTTTCTGTAAAGTGCTGATATAGCACTACAAATGTCATATCGACATTTCTATTCTTAACCCAGCAGTTTAAATTTTTTAACAAGAATTTGTCTCTTATACTTATAAGCGCTTATGAATATTTATATAGGATTTAAAGTCACGGCATTAAATTTTGACTGTTATATCAAGATTTATTATCGTTAATGGAGAACTGAAGTACTATATCATCTCTTTTTCGTGTGTCATATATGTATGCCAAAAATTAGAACGACCATATTTGAAATAAAACAAACCCATTTTTTTATAATTAAAAATTTAAGAATAAATGCGTTTATAGGCATGAAAACAAATAGTTATAACGAAATTTTATTGAAAAATACATGTAATATATTAGCTGAAATAATTTTTTATTGTGAGGCGAACATATATTTTTTCACAATTCATTAAATTTTCTAATTTATTAATTTCTCGTAAGGCGCGTTGTTTTTTTTCGAGGCAACGTATTAAATATTATCAGTAAAATTTCAATCGTTGTAGAATTTCAAATTTACATTGCAAGAAACCAATTAAAGTAAGAAATATTTTAGTTACAATAATATCTAATCACTTTTAATGCTTCCCATCTGTTTTATCAAGTCAAAACTCGTAAGTTTTATATATAGCTCCAAATTGCACATAAATATAAATTTATGAATTCAAATAGAATTTGTTGTCCTTTAATGAATTTATATTAATGTCACCTTTCCTATATCTTATGAAGGTCCATAATTTCTCCCATAATGGTTTTTTAGACTTAATATAACAATGATATAAATTTACTTTTCCCAAAAAGAGCGAACATTTATTTCCTATATAAGTGATACGGATCAATATGGGATATGATCCAACAATCTTATAACATCAGTTTGCTAAAATAGCAATTGAACTAAGGCTTATATAAGTGCTGTTCACCAATATGAGATTTCGATATAAGTACATTATGAGAAATAATATTTCATATCAAGACTAAATTTTATTCTCGGAGCATATTATAGGATTCTCCATTATATCGCTATAAAAGCCTAGCGCTATTCCCTGGGAGCACTGTGAGATTAATGTCTGGCTTTATATAGGACCTTAAGTGCGCAAGAATTATTCCCTAGAAGATCTTGGAGGTACATATAGGAATAAAATTGTTTGTTGGGAGTCATGATTACTATGTAGTAAAACCGAGTTTTACGAAGAGAGACGTGAAGGGGCGGGGTGAGCATGCCGCCCCTTCACCCCTCTCTTCTTAAAAATCGGTTTTACTACATAGTAATCATGACTAGTCTACGTTGCCCCAATAATTTCAATTCATTAACCCGATCATGAAAAATCGAGTATCACTGCATGTAATACAAAAAATCATTGCCCAAAAGGAAATATATCATCATCATATTTCCTATTGTCTTAATTCACAGAGCACACCACATTCATGCCAAGATCTCCTTCATTTCACAAATAATCCCTAATCTACCGTAAAAAGTTAAAGCACAACCTAAATACAAGTAAAGCGCAACAAAAAAAAGTAATACTTACTTGTACTTCCAGATCATTGACAAATTACATTTCATCCAACTGATATTTCTTGTTTACGTGCGAAATCACACCCTCACGTTCATTCCTTCTTATTGTGGAAAAATTTCACAATTCATCAAATCGAATTTCCTGAAAACTTCACAATACCATAAAAATGGGATGGTTATCAACGAACTTTCACAGCAGAACACAATGTCTTCGTCACTAATCGAAATCCCATTCTTATTGAGAAACTTCGATTACTTTGAATTTTTAATGTAACGCTTGGTCGAGTTTCCACCTGATGGCTGGCAACAGCAACGTGCTACTGTTGCATCTTGTTTGCTGTGCGGGCTTTCCTTTTCAGTTTTATTATATCATCTACACTCCAAAAAAAGTTATAAATCAAAGCGGAGCTGCGCTGACATCATCATTTTTTGGTAGCGCTAGATACGAAAAAACGCCGGCTAGTAAAAACGTTACTTCAATTTTGGTTAATTAATAAATCTTCAGTCGTTCTAGTGAGAGAGTGTGAACACAAAAAAAAGGATTCCCAAATTAATAGATCGAGGGAATAGTGTGTATTCTGTGCAAGCTTAAGTGATGTGCAAGTTGCAAAGTGTTTTACTAATTGCTACAATTGTTTGTTCGCATTCTGTAAATTCTTCTCCAACTGGACGTGCCAAAGCTATCTCAAATGGAAAATCCTCAACAACGAAGGCAGCACTTGATCCTAAACCATTGGAATCTAATGTGGCAGCAAAAGCTCAGGAGGTAAGTTACCATACATTGTTGGTTACTACATGCTTCAGAAGAGATTTAATAAAGTTCTTTGTCCCAAGACTCTGTCCTGACTTAAGTAGATCACACTATGCAAATGGGGAGCCTTAGTATGTAACTCAAGCGGATGTGGGAAACTGCAAACAGTGACTGCAGGGCTGATAAGGCTCTCTAAATAAATGCGTTGGTAAATTTCATACATAAATTTTAGGAGTCTTTCCCGAATGTGTTCGTCTGTAGATGCTTAAAAGGCCAACAACAATAATCCCAAGTTCGATTTTGCAAGGCAATTAACCTCTACCACTGAGAGATACGATAAATATCTTCGTTGGTTTCAAAGTTTCCCTCTAATTAATCTGGTAAGTGGGCTCGGACAGAAGTTTCAGTTTTGCTATTTTCAAGTTGAAGTCTTGTTATTCAGTGATTTGTATTCCATAGAAAGGGAGTTTCCTGACAGCTCGTATGGGACCAGGCAATATATTCTTCCGGAGCCAATTCAGCGCATATCAACTTGTTGAAATAGATCAGTTGCTTACAAGTTTTAATATAAGAAAGTTTGAAGATTTTCGTAAATTTTCCGAAGAATTTTATGAATTATTAATAAATTTGGGAATTTTCCCTTTTCAAGCAATTAAAAATTTTTGATCGTCGAATTCTTGCAGAAGAAAGTTTTGAACTAAATTTGAGCGAAAAAGGACTACTTAAGAAACTCGGTAAATTAGAATAAGTTTTATTACGGTCTATTAAGAGAAGCTCTAGTTTTAAAAGCCGCAATAAGTTGATTTCTTGAGTCCGCAAAACTTTTCAATTTTTTTCTTGATTTCGTTAACAGTTTTTGTTCATGGATAGGTTTTTAGCTATATTTTCTGCCTAACTTGGACAGTATCGGAAAGCCTTATAGAAATAATTATTTAAATAAAAAACTTTTTAGTATATACCACGATTTTAAAACCAACTAAAGAGTATAAAATAATTTCTCCTAGCCCCATACAGATTTATAACCTAACACCATACAGATTGTCCTGAAAATTTGTGATTGTGAATTTATAATAGCTATGAAAATATTTGTAAGATCTAAAATGAAAAAACGTGGGGCGCAAACCCTTAAGGATTATCCCTTATCATAAAGTTTGGCTTGATTTAGTATAAATCAACCACCTTCGCAAATAAATATTGAAAAAAGTGTATTTCATTGGATTATTTTTTATTATTATTGAATTTATCGCGAAAAACCCTTTGAAAGGGGTGTTACAGTCCAGATGCCTCGGAGACCGTTGCCGTCGTTATTTTCGTGTTCAGCGACCCCAAAACCCCCGACTAGTAAAACTCGACTCATTCCATCAATATTTACAGAGTGGTAAAATGTCTCTTTGAGACGCATTTCTAAAATGCATATTTTTATTGCAGGAAATGCATTTTTCAAAATGAATTCATCACTACCGGTCACGCTCTCACGAATCGATCACAAAAAACCGCATTAAGATCCATCTTATCCTAGGTTCAGTTCAGTTTTCACAACTGGGCATGACCTATACACTATACCAAGGGTGGGCAACCTTTTTATAAAGTGGGCCAGAATAAATTTTACGTTTTTTCCGCTGGCCGTAGTATTCAATTGACACCTTTTTGTGATCTGTAATTTTTATAGAGTTGACCCGGACTTACACGAGGCAGCGCATTTGTCCCTTGCAATATGGTAAATTGTACTGAGGCCTCGATTTTTTGAAATGTCCCGGTTCAAAAATAATGTCCTACTGGTGTAGAGTAAAAACCATAAAATAAGAAAACGGGTGTCCCATTCGCTCTGGTTGTTTGAAAGAGCAGTTTTTCACTCAAACAACGAGCGAATGGTAAGCTTGTTTTCTTCTTTTATGGTTATTCCTTTAGTAGAGAGATAACGGTTTCTTCTTTCTTACTTCTTTTGCGGCAGCAAAATTTCCAGCTTGAAATTAGGTGAGGTGAAATTGTAGCATATAAACAAACCGAACACCTTTCTGACCGACACATTTTTGATTCGGTTGAAAATATTTTTACGAGTTCTACATCAAAAAAAGAGATACGTATTTGAGGTTTTTTTTTCAATATTTTGGAAAATAGAGGGGATCGAAAATTTGAGAATTTGGTGAATCCAGCGAAGAACAGGAGTTATAAGCAAAGTCAAAATACACCAAATTTACTGGTACTGGTCAATTTTGGTCCAAATCTATCCGGTTTGTAAAAGAATGACCCATATACATTTTGGAGGTATAGGTTTCTTACTTACTCTGAGGCAGTTTAATGCTTATTAGAATCAAACTCGTAAAAAAAGCTCTTCATTGGTATTTATTTTCCTTCTTTCTTTAATTTTATTGTTTTTGTCATTTTGGCATTACAATGGCACTTCGCCTCATTTGAAGTATAATATTGTACTGGCTCAAAAGAAAAAAGAGGCACCTCTTACAAACTCATTTTATAATCGAGTCCTACCCAATACTAAACTTTTAGTCTGCATTTGACGTGAAACATACTTTAATCCCACCATCCTTCACTCGGTCCTCAATGTAGGTATTACACTATATATTAATTTTTCTGCCTCTTTTTCGTGCAACGATTGTGATGCCTAGGTAGTTGTACAATAAACGCGAATGAGAAGGGGAGTTTCTCATGGTTTCACAAGACTCCCGAGAACGATGTTATAATTGTGTTAGTGTGATGGATGGGTGAGTCTGACAAATTTTCTGACTTTCTGATTTTCTGAGGCTTTCCTGAAAACTCTTGTCTGTAAAACCGGTTTGTGTATGGGGATAAGAAAATAAATGATGCCTAGTACCACTTATCCCAATGGATGTAAGTTTTAACATTAGTACTTGAACATACATGTTGCTATGTGCGCTTAATATTCAATTTAACCTAGACGAATAACATCGAAGAATATTTTTTTTGATGTGAAACATCTTTACGCGCGTTGATAGTAATTTTTCAAGGTCGGGAACATTTTGTGGAAACACTTTTTAGGGAACGCTTTTTAGGGAACGCTTTTTAGGGAACGCTTTATAGGGAACGCTTCGTCAAATCCAATTTCCATTCCGGGAAACGGAAGATCTGTATTGAAGAAGACAGAATAAGACGGAGATTTTAAAAAAAAATAGTAGCACCAAAGAAAAATGTTTATAGGCAGAATGGAACAAATGGTTGAGTGGTTGCCTTACGACGTTGATATTCCAAAAAGTCGCGGGTTCAATTCTTGATCTCGGCATTTGAATTTTTTTATTTATATTTAATGGTTTTATTTAGCAACCTCGTATATTTGTTTGTTTGTTTGTTCGGTTCAAATCTTGCGACAGCTTTTTCAACTAATTTTACTTAACCGATTCTTATGAAACTTTGCACACACATTGAGTTCCCGTGACAATGCCATCTGACATTTTTGTAAAAAATCAAGTAAAAAAATCAAGCGGTTCCAAGATGACGGACGAACTTTCCAATTGTGTTCCGATTCCATTGAAAATCAGTGTCGCCGGGTTTTTAGGGCCACAAATGACGATTCTGTGGTCAAAAATTGAAAATTCAAAATGGCCGCGCCAATATGGCGGATGAATTTTGCGAACGTGTTCTGAATCCATTGAAAATCGGTATCGGGTTGTTTTTAGGGCCATAAATGACTATTCTATTTGGGTGTGTTTAAGGTCGGAAATAATGAATTTGTTGTCAAAATTAGAAAATTCAAAATGCCGCTGGCAATATGGTATGTAGCATTGAGTCGCGTAAGAACTTTGGAAGGGCTATGTATTGAGGAGCTTGATTGTGAGAAATTAACAGGTAAGAAACCGTGCAACAAAGATGCAATGAAAGAGTTGGAAAGGATGAGAAGTTTGCATGATGATACGAGCCAAAAACCAAACTAAAAACTAGAAAATAAAAATAGGTAAAAAAACTTTTAAGTTAAATGGTTTTAGTTGAAATCATAAGCTGTACCAAAAACTAGAAAATAATTAGAACACAAACATGGGCCTTCTTGAGATTCTGACGTCTGGTAAGAAATCGTGTAATAGTAACCGTGCTGTTTTCTCATGTCGTATGCCAAGGGGCACCTTAAGTCGCTGCGTCGCGTCAGCGGATTAAGTAATAGTCTGAGACTTTTAACAGACTAAAATAAAAACATGGGGAGCATAAAAATCTGTATAACTACTGTATAATTAAATAAAATCGACTTGTCTAGAAAAATGTGTTTCCAAGCCCACCAAAAATATATTTCAAATGCGGTCAGGCATCTTAAAAAATTTACGGCTTTTTTACATCCCAAACGCAAAATTGCTGTGCGATAAAAGAGCTCCAGAGCTGCTTTTCCACTTTGCGTTTGGGATGTAAAATGGTCTTTATTCTTACTAATTATTCAATTTAAAGAAAGATAAAGATCGCCAAAGATGTTTCACATCATGCACTTCACGTGCACTGGTTACACGCGCTATATTTTTTAATTTCTTCTAAAGATCTCGGGGGCCGGATATAAACTTTTCGCGGGCCGTAGATGGCCCGCGGGCCGGAGGTTGCCCACCGTTGCACTATACCATAACCTTCTACAAAGAAACCAAGTTGTGACAACTGAACTGATTCCAGAAGAATCAGTTCAGAATTAATAGCTAAGTAAGCAACTGATTCCTTTTTTAATTACTGGTAATGCAGAACAGAATCAAATATGATTTCTTATGTTTCAGAAAGATTAAAATGCAACGTAAAAACATGGCATGTAATCGCTTTTGAATTGATTACAAGTTATGCAGGGGGTAATAAATTAATTACCGCCTATGACATGACCGTGTAAAAGTAATTCATTCTTTACGTGTATGGTAATCCGAAGTGGAATCGATTTAGAATCGATATAATTAATTCTGAATTAATCCTGAATCAATTCCAGTTACAACTGGGTGCTGATTATGGAAGTTAAAATGGCTGAGTGGATATTGAATATGAATATGAAATTGTTCTTATATCACTAAAAGTCGTCATAAAGTTCTAGAACAATACGCAAATTATATCAAAATGTTTAAGCATGAAATTTGAAAACCGTCAAAATGACAATCTTGGTAGTTCTAGTGTTAAATGTACGTAAAGGAATATGAGGCTAAGATGTAATCATAAATTAGAACAAACAGTAAAACATGAAAATTTATTTTATATTAAGATTCGCGAATACTCAAAGAATGCAAATGCAAATATTTGGTAGATCATTTCCAATCTTATCAAAGGCATGCACAAAAGAAACGCCGAATGTACATGCCATTCAGTTTACCTAGAATATATCAGAGAAAAATAATTTTACCTACAAAAATATTATATAATGTATAAATCTTCCACCAACAAAAAAACCCAGAGAACAATTTAATAATTTTATCTAAAAACAAACTTTCAAAAATAATTTAAATCAACTTATGTTAGCACAAAATATAAATACAAAACAGAACAACTCGTACGGAAGCATGCTAATGCTTCAGAATTCATCCTAAACAATTTCTGATATTAAAAGTCTTCCAGTTTTTCACTAAAAAAATATATTTACAAAGCTGCCATGTGAGATGCACGACGAAAGAAAACCATAGAAGTTGATGAAGGAAATAAAGTTTCACTTCAGTAATAGGGTGGGTATATCGATTTAGTAACGTTAAGGGAACACTTCAGAAAATTCTTGTGCAGTTTTCTAAGCAAAGAGATTTTTCGGTATGATGCACATAAAAATATTTGGTGAGTTGCATGTAGTGAATCAATATTTAATTCAATTTACCCATGATTATTTGTGATTACTTGAAAAAGTTTGCGGAATCAGTAGAATTCTGCTTTGGTATGCATTGGTTTCGTTTTAAATATTGAATGCTTATAAACATTTTAAATAGCTTTAGTATGCACTGCGTTTATAAACTCAATAAACATAAATGTTGATCGACTATATACCACTTATAATAATATTAGCTGAATATTGCGATCTAGGTTGGCATGTCGAAAACTCAGACCTATTTTCGACATATCGAATACGTCGAATAGCTCCGGTAGGTAACCTAAAAAAAATTGAGTACTCGACATGGATTTGTTGAAAACTCAAGAGAAGAATTTTTTGATTAACTATGTGAAATATAAATGTGAACTGCAATGGATGTATTCATTTAAAACAACAAAGGTGTATTTTATTCTCGAATATACTTTGATTTTTAAGTAAAAAATGTATATATATTTTTCAAAAACTAAAAAATTCGCTTCTATTTTAAAATGAACTAAAAATAATTTTGAATATAAAGTGTTTATTGCTCCAGCCAGTATATGGGAACAACCTACCTCTCAAAATGTAAAAAATCGTGGAACTGTTTACCTATATTCTTATTTTATTAACACTTGAAATTTTCGTTAGCGCCCCACACTCTTTTACATTTCGAAAGGAAGGTTGTTACCATATACTGGCCGGAGCAATGAAAACTTTACATTCAAAATTATTTTTTACTTTTTGGTTCATTTTAAAATAAAAGTGTATTTTGTAGTATTTTTAAACTATACATACCTGTATTTTTTATTTTCTATTTTTTAGTGTATTATATGTCTCCCGCCGTTTTGTGATGGCCGCCTTATTAGATTTAAAATGACTTCACACAGATTACTGTATTATAACCGTCATACCCTTTCATTTGATACCCATACAGAGGGGGTTGTAAAGAAAAAGATAATCCGCCATTTTGAATTTGGAATGACGACGCCACACAACTTATGGTATTCTACCTGTCATGCCCTTTCATTACACTGATAAAAAATTGTCTTGATTCCAGCAATTCGATAGTCTTCGTTTCGTTGTCTTGAGTAGAAAAATTTTTCAGTCTTAACATGAGAATGCTGTCTCAGTGTAAGACACTGGAAATTCTTGAGACAAGCAATCTTATTTCTTCGCTCAATACTTATATTTTTCGACCAAGATATATTTTTCTCGAAATAAGATTGTTTAATTTTTTACTGAAGAAACTAAATTCTTAATTCATCGGACTTTTTACGGTTACCGAACTTTCAAATTCTAAAAATGTATCACAACATTACAACCGATTTTAGAACTTGAATTTTTTTCAATTATAATATCATCGGATTCGTATCTTTTTTTACTTCAAGTCAACTTTTGTCTTCATCCAAGACAATAAAACCAAAACTATGAGTATTGCTTATCCCAAGACAATTTTGTTTTCGTTATATCCAAAACATGAGTCGCTTGGTTCAAGGAAAAGTGCTTCAAGCCAAGAAATTTTTTTTATCAGTGTAGATACCCATGTTAGGGGTCGGGGAACACAATTACAAAAATCGGCCGCCATCTTGGAACCGCCATCTTGATTTTTTTACAAAATGGTTAGATTGCGTTGTCAGTCGAACTATGCGTATGTGCAAAATTTAAAGTCGATCGGTTGAATGAAAGTGGGTCAAAATCAAGTTGCAAGATTTGTTTACATACAAGATACATACATGTGAATCTAATATAAAGCGATTAAAACGAGACAGAGTGAGAAAGAGAGAGAGACTTGCGCACCCATTGTATCATGTACCATGGGTAAAACTACACTCGCGCTTGGAAAGGAAAAAGCAATTTAGTGCAGTAAAAAAAGCATTTTTATTTGCACAGTCTGATAACAGCAAAATTATGATTTTATCCTGTTTGGGATATCACCAGGAGTATATTGCTAAGTTTTGGACCTCGAAAAACTTGTGCTACTTTTGTTATAAACAATTAAAGTTTTTTTACCACGTTTTTCGAGCCTAAAATGTGAATTGCTCCGGTTCTATAAGTCGGATCGGGGCAAACTAAATACCAGTCTCTTCGTAATAAAATTTCCAATAAATCCTCGTTGGTTTCAAGTTTCTGAAGTACATACATAACCTACAAAACTGAAAAAACGAGAAAAATACAGTATTTTTTTCAATTTAATGCCCAACCACACCAATTTGCATCAAACTTTCAAAACATATACTTTTTGATGTTACAAAAAGACTTGGTTTGCATTTGTTATCTAAAATTTGAAATGCCCGCCATTTTATGCCATTAAGTCCAAAATAAAAATTTCTTTTTTCAAAATGTCTCTCCATGCCACCTTTCCAATGCAATTAAAAAAAAATTTTTTTAATGTAACTTTGGTTACTGTTTTTTTTAACTCAATTAATAACAATTGCATTTTTTCTGCCATTTTGAAAAAAAATTTAAAATTTTTTATCAGATCTGGTAGAAAATCTTGGGACCTTTAATTTAGAAAAAAGAAAGGTTATTTTTGTTAACGTAAACCCGAGATATTTAACTTTTTGCGTTTTGGCCAATTGTTAATTAACAAATCCATATTTTGAGCTACAATTTGGACTGCATCATTTTAAAACCTATTAATTTCATGTGATCAATTCGAAAAAAAATTAAGTTTTATTTACATCTTTTACAAGCATTATAACTTATTTACAAGCAAAATAATCTGTGAAAAATGCTTCACTATGCGAAGCCGAGTGCAACAACACGTGATTATAATATTTTGCAATGCAAAAAGTGCCAAAAAATGCCAATGCAAAAAATTAAATATCTCGAGTTCATGTTAACCAAAATGAACCTTGTTTTTTTTAAACTAAAGGTCCCTAAATGCTCTACCAGATCATTTTAAATTTTTTTTCAAAATGGCCGAAAAATGCAATTGTTAATATTTGAGTTATAAACAAATGAAAAAAAAGTAACCAAAATTACATTAAAAAAAATGGTGGCATCGAGACCTACATTTTGAAAAAAGAAATTTTCATTTTGGACTTAAGGCATAAAATGGCGGGCATTTCAAATTTTAGATAACAAATGCAATTTTGGCCAACGGGTTCAGTATTTTGATACCAATTTGTCAGGGTCTTTTTATAACATCAAAAAATATATTTTTTGAAAGTTTGATGCAAATTGGTGTAGTGGACTGTCTTGGGCATTAAATTGAAAAAAATACTGTATTTTTCTCGTTTTTTTCAGTTTTGTAGGTTATGTATGTACTTCAGAAACTTGAAACCAACCAGAATTTATTGGCATTTTTATTACGAAGAGACTGGTATTTAGTTTGCCCCGATCCGACTTATAGAACTGAAGTAATTCACATTTTAAGCTCGAAAAACGTGGTAAAAAAACTTTAATTGTTTATAACAAAAGTAGCACAAGTTTTTCGAGGTCCAAAACTAGATTTTTTTAGATTTTAAGGCGTACAGTTTCTTGCAGAGCTTTTAGAGGGCGGTCTGGTATTTGATATGAAGGAAATAATGGCAACTTTCTGAAACTAGTGGAATCCATTAGCAAATTTGATACAGTTGTATCGGAGCATTTAAGTAGGATATCTAATAGAGAAAACCAAAATCCTTGCGGTCCAGAAAAAGGAAGCCTCTTTTTTCCATACTTGCTAAACCGTTAAGATCCGCAACCCAAAAATCAACGTGAATGAATCTTAAAGTTGGCTCCGTGTCCATTATTATAGTCATTTTGGATATGAAACAAATTCACCCAAGGAAGGCAATTCCTCATTCCTCAATGAGTTCACGACAAATATGTTTGGAATTGGTTCAAGCGCTGACATACATGTACATAGTAGTTATGTTGCATCCACTGGGGCCACAAATCGTTAGGATAGTTTCCTTTAACAATTTCTTGTGAAACTACAAAAAAATATTTTTCCATGCATATTCATTCAACACTCCATCGAACAATTATTTCCTTTAAAGGATTCTTTTATAATTCAAAGAAACAACTAACAATTCTGTACAATCAGCCTTTATCTTTCACGGAGCCAGAAATTCATAACTGCATCGGAAATTAATCCTACTCCATGGACTGTGACCTACTTTCATAGCATGACCGCGAACACTTTTGTACACTCGGTAGCTTACATTCACCCAAAACTTCAATTAATTTCTCTCTTCCTTTGAACCACCTGTTCAACCTGCATCTATAACACTAATTCGTTGCCATCAAACAGGTGTAGATTTATCATTTAATTCCGGATATTATGATTTATTCCACAGGCGTAAACTGACTGACAGCCTATGAAACGGTATTAGAAGGTGCAGTTTGATTTAGAATTGTAGGGGTTTGCTTTTGATGATTTTCTTAAAGCTATCGAAGCATTGCAGATTGTGACCATTGAGATTTAGTTATGATACGAGTAATTAAGACTAAAGAATAAAAAGAATAAATGTATAAGTCATCAAATAAACAATAAACATAATTTTATTACTGAATTTTTTTATAAAAAAAAAACTGGTTATTTAACGTCCCATTTATATCGCAAATTCGATCATAAGGATCATAATAATAAAACGTTACTGCTAGTTTATGCTGCTGCGAGTACCCAACAATTATCACTTGCTATTTGAGGCGGGAACTCAACTAGTGATTAACAATTACGAGTCCCTAGTGCCAGTGCGAGTCGTTACGTCAAATTCAATCAAATTTTATATTTTTTTTATATTTTTTTATATTTTTAAAAGTAATTTGTGCTCAAGCTATTAATTTTTTATGTTTTCTCCACTAATTCTCTGCATGCTGTTCATCTAAGGGCCTGTGCGAATTGTGACTAAATTCGTGACTAAACTAAACTTGGCAGTTTTTGTGGATAATGTAGGGAATAGCTGTGTGAAATCTTTTGATGACTTAAGGGCCTGTGCCAAGTTACAATTCAAATGTCAATTTGCATGGAAAACGCATTTCGATTTTACATTCAATTTTCGGAGGTTTGTGCCTTTGGAATTGTAAGGAAATTTTGGAATTGTACACTGTAAAAAATTTCTGTGGTAATTTTACAAAAAAAATACTGGAAGTTTTATTCACAAGCAGTTTTGTAAATTTGCAATATATAATCCTAATCTACTTTACGTATTTTTACCAACAGTGTAGTAAATATAAATTATCTGTGGGATGTAAAAATACAATCAGTATTGGAGCTTTCTCTTCATAGTTTTGTAAATTTCCAAAACTCTTGTTGCAACTTTTTACCAGAGAGAGACGAAAAGGGAAAACCCCAAAGCTGAAGATTACTGCCCTGTGCCAATGTGCTTGGCCTGCCTGAAATATTTCCAAGCGCCAAATTTTATTCTTAGTTAATGCCCACTACCTATACATAAAAAATTAGCATTTTGCTCACAATGCCTTGTCCTTGTATATGAGGCAATGCCTTTCAAAATTTCTTGGCTGTTACAAGAACTGCCCAGACCCTGACAAAGTCAAAGGTCTGGCCTTAACTTAAAAGCAATTGGGTTTATATGCTTAGTATTCCATTGTTACCTGTGAATTATATCCACGAGAGGAAAAATTTAAACCTTACATTC
Source organism: Thereva nobilitata (assembly GCA_963855945.1). NCBI lineage: Eukaryota > Metazoa > Arthropoda > Insecta > Diptera > Therevidae > Thereva > Thereva nobilitata. Next base: position 86,287,832 of record OY979696.1, read on the forward strand.
CAATAACCGATTTGTAATTTTACTGAAAATTTATATTCTAAAATTACGCCTCTTTAGTAAAATTACAGTACAAACTTCTAGGATTTTTTCAGTACATAATATTGATAAATATATAAGAAATTTGGAATTTTCCTACATATACGATTTAGAAAAATACACAACATTGTGTAAAATATACGTCACATCCATGTAATCAACATTTACTTTATGCAGTATTGGAGATTTCTAATTTCATTATGTGAAGTTACAAAATCTATAGTAAAATCTATATATTAATACGCAAGCACTTTTTTTGTACAGCACTTTATCCCACTTCCACTAAACCGATTTTGCTCAAACTGGTTTTATATGGAAGTCGGAGTCGTAAAGGTGTGCACAAAACAAGAATTATTCATTTATCTCATTTCTGTCACTCAGAAATGAGTATTGCATTTCCCCATATAAAATGATAAAATGAGTAGAAATTACGGTTAGCATATAAACAGGCGAATATAAAGATTTATTATTAAGGTTTGTGAATCGACTTAAGTTTCATGAGCCAGAGCTGAAATTTAATGCCAACAGTAACCTCGCGGCAATAACTCAAACAGCCTATTTTTGATTTGTGCCACTTTTCTTGACGTAGTGCGATATATGTATGTATGTCAGCGTCATTATGCTTATGTTGAAAAGGTTTTTCTTTCTGGGAAGATTTTTAACGCCCCGGAAAATTTTAATTAAAAACAATAAACAAAAATAATAAAACAAACTGTAAATTATTATCAAAATATATCACGGTAAGCGATGGTGTTTTTTAAATGAACAAAGTTTTGTTCAAAGATGCGATTTTAGATGATAATGTGGTTTTTAATTACACTACACAATTTTTTTGTTATTTTTTAGAACTGATAGAGAAATTAAAAAGTGGTAATAGTTCAATTAAATTATTACTGAGTTATTGAAATGCGTAGACTTCAAACTTTAACGGGACGGATTGAGAGAAGAGTAAGGAGAGAGGGTCGAATTTCGACCAATGGGCGATACTAGTTACAATAATTGTGTAGTAAATTAGTATTTCATATCGCGATTTGTAATTTTACTGTACATTTGCACTGTGAATTTACATATTTTTTTACAGTGTAGGGAAATATTAGCCAAACATTCATTTGACAGTTTGTTGAATTTGCTTTTTGGTGGTTGAATCTCCTTTTTTTAATTATTGGAGAACAATATCGCGAATTCTTTCAATTTTCAGTGCATGATTGTCCTCACCGTATAATATGACATCTTAAAGGCTGATCATGCTTACACGATGCAGACATAAACCAAAATAAAAACATGAACAGAATAAATTCCGCATACAATTTGAACCATTTTTTAAAACTCTTGTACTATGCTTCAGTCCACCGCAACTGGATGATGTTCGTGCACCAATTCCATTTCCATTATTTTAAAGACAAACATAGCCCTGGGCTTCTTTAAAAAAATTATTAAAAATTTTATAAATTACAAAATTTTATGTCATCCATGCAGTGGCGTAGATAGGGGGGGGTCAAGGGGATCAATCCCCCCCCCCCTATGAGCCTACGAAAATTATAATAGAATTGAATAAATGTCTTCGTATCTACGTATTTAAGTATACATGAAATTTCTTAAGCACCAGCACCTCTTTTGGCATTATGTAATGTGCAATTTTGTTTTTGCGCAATTATATAAAAATCATCTAGTTATGTTTTTGTGACGGCTGTGCATTTAAGTATTGTATAATTTCCGCGCTTCGAGCAGGCCGACCAATCAAGAGCCACGAAAAGGACTAAAGAAATGCAGAATCATCTGCAGAAACAACCGCGAAAAGACCCCGTTCTGATGCATTAAGTTGTGAAAATCCGATCAATTAAAATATACTAAGTCATATCCCCCCCCCCCCCCATTGCAACAAGCTACCTACGCCACTGCATCCATGTGGTCAAATGAAATGCGTGAATTGTATTTTGGCACACTTTGTAATTTCGAAGTGTCTGTGTAGACCAGTGCAAATAATTTTTGGAAACAAAAAAATTATTAACAGTATGACAAATGTTGGAAAGTGAAGGAAATATAGCGAGCCAACCAGAAAAATAAATTCAAGTCGATCTGAATTACGAGGGTGAAATAGGGGTAACTTTAAGGGGTGAAAATGGGTTTTCACGATTTCCAGCGAAACTAGACCTCCAATCAAAAAAAGTTGAATATAAAAGTTGCAGGTAATAAAAAGATCTACAACTTTTCTACAAAGCATTTTTTCACATGTCAGAAGATCTTCGAGGTAAGAGGGAAAAAAAGGGGACAAACTAAAAACCCATTTCTAAAAATAAATCTTGTCTATGTACATTTGCATGCCCATGTTAGCTAACCATAAAGCAGAAATGCGCAAGTAGCTTAAAAATGTAGATCAGAAGTAAAAACAGTGTCTCAGAGCACGGACCGCGCAAAAACTGTGAGTGGAATTTGTAACGGTAGAGTTGTATGGTAATTAGTTAGCTAGTGTTAGAAAAGTGGTGTATAGGGAAGTGTTGAGTGTGCGCAAGTAAAGTTGGTAGTTGAGCTGGGGGCTGCGTGCCTTAACTCAAGGGTCGATGGATGAGTCATCCGGCTTGGCTGGAGAGGCTCATGCCATGCGCTGGTCTGCGTGATCAGGGAGGTAGCGTGTTTTGTGTGGGATTAAGGCGACGGGGTCTGCGTGACCCGAGAAAGGGAAGAAAACCCACAAACATGTTGATGGCCGTGTGAATGGTTGCGAGTGTGAATGTAGGCATGGTGTGTGTTTTCTATTGTGTTTTTATTTCTACTCACACAGTAATAATTTACTGACTATTCCCTTTTAATATCTTTTATAGGACGCGACGGGTCAAGCACATCCACATGACGCAGTAGGTTTCTGAAAGCGGACGCGTTAGAGTGTAAATTAAATAAAAAGTTTAGAGAGACTTTGTTTCCAATATTTCTTTTTTTGTTTCAATAAATATTTACTTCGTGCGCGATCTATTTATTTTATTTTGTTTCTAATACACATAACCTCAAATTTCCGAGAAAAATCGAAAAAACTAGTGTTTTTGTTTTTGATTTTTATCTCCTTTAAAAAAAAAATTTTTCCACGAAATTTTATGGAAAATTACCTTTTTATGTCCCAAATACGCTGTAATTTTTTTGAATTAAAATATTTATTTTTACGTTTTATTTTGAATTTAAACCTAAAAAGAGACCTCATTTTCAGCCGAAAATGCCCATGTTCTAAAAACATTTTTTTCAAAAAATCTAAGGGTTTTTTCTTTTGTTGAAAGGTCTAGTTTCAGATGTTGTAAAAAAAATTAACATGACTATGGACCAATTTGCCAGGAAACGCGAAAAACTTAAAAAACTTGATTTCAAAAAGTTATTTTTCAATCATTGTTTTAAATTTTTCATTATTTATTAAAATTTACAATTGAAATCCTTGAATAATGTAAGATAGAAAATAATTAGTTTTCTTTGAATACTTCCTAGAAGAAAATTTACTTTGCTCAATTCAAATAAAGGACCCCGCAGAATCTGTATGGGAAACGGGTCCCGGTGAAATTGGCCCAAATTTTACTCACTTATAGCATTCGGCGAGTAGATAAAAAGTGCCCATGGGCTCACAGCTGAAATTTTGAGAGCCACTGTATATACAGGGTGTTTAAAACCACCCGTGCCACCCAATTTTCTGGGAAAGTCTCGATTGAAAAAAAATAACCCCCATTTTTTTCACGGATTCTGATTCTCCCGCCCCTCAAAGTGGGGATGGGCGCGGGGTCAATTTCTGTATGGTCAGATAGATTTTCAAAAAATAGGTATCAACACTATATTCCAACGGTTTTTCCCTTTTTTTCACTCTAATTCAAAATGTAGGTCGTTAAGGGTTAAGGTCCTTTTTTCTGAACTTGTTTAACATCTCCTAAAGCTGCTTAAAATATTCGTGGAACACTCCAAGACTCCTGCTGCCTTGTTTTTTTTGCTATTTACGATTCAAAAATAAGTGCATAACTTACTGATCTGTTTTTATTGTTTCCAGTGTTTCAAAATACTAAAAACAGATCAGTGAGTGACACTTATTTTTGAATCGTAAATAGCAAAAAATACAAGGCAGCTTGGGTCTTGGAGTGTTCCACTAATTTTTTAAGCAGCTTTTGGAGACGTTAAACAAGTTCAAAAAAAATTTAAAACAATGATTGAAAAATAACTTTTTGAAATCAAGTTTTTTAAGTTTTTCGCGTTTCCTGGCAAATTGGTCCATAGTCATGTTAATTTTTTTTACAACATCTGAAACTAGACCTTTCAACAAAAGAAAAAACCCTTAGATTTTTTGAAAAAAATGTTTTTAGAACATGAGCATTTTCGGCTGAAAATGAGGTCTCTTTTTAGGTTTAAATTCAAAATAAAACGTAAAAATAAATATTTTAATTCAAAAAAATTACAGCGTATTTGGGACATAAAAAGGTAATTTTCCATAAAATTTCGTGGAAAAAATTTTTTTTTAAAGGAGATAAAAATCAAAAACAAAAACACTAGTTTTTTCGATTTTTCTCGGAAATTTGAGGTTATGTGAAAAAATTCTTTGTAGAAAAGTTGTAGATCTTTTTATTACCTACAACTTTTATATTCAACCTTTTTTGATTGGAGGTCTAGTTTCGCTGGAAATCGTGAAAAACCATTTTCACCCCTTAAAGTTACCCCTATTTCACCCTCGTAATTCAGATCGACTTGAATTTATTTTTCTGGTTGGCTCTCTATATTTCCTTCACTTTCCAACATTTTTCGTGCTGTTAATAATTTTTATCATTTTTGCCTTTTTAAAAGGTATCTGCACTAGCCTAGTGGTGAAAGTAGCAAATTCGGAATTGTAACTTGGCACCCCCACCCTAAATTCAATTGTCAGTCTATTTAAAAAAAAATTAAGCTGGAAATCATCAAACTTCTTCCCTCAATTTAGTCACCTGTCAAACAATTTAGTCTCCTCGTCAAAAGACTAAATACTGTATTATCGGCACTAAATTTTAGTCATAGAATTCACACAGTCTGCTTCAAAGAAAAATAAACCTTTATATATTTTAGTAAAAATCTAAATCTTATTATGTCCATATTTTTGCTGATTACTTTGAAAAATTGTAATATTTTTATATATTTTGCTAAATTGAAACCTATATAAAAAATGTCGAAAATTTAAATTTTTATCTATATTTTTTATTTATAGTAGCACCGAAAAGTAATATTTCATCTAAAGATAAGCACTCAAGAGTTATGACCATAGCAAAAACAATTCCCAGCAACAAAAACTGTTAAGGCTTATTTATGAAAAGCCATATTCGATGGCCTATAAAATATTTCACTTATGGTCACAACCCCTGTTCAAAAAATGTAGGTAATTGAGATGTATAACTTGCTCTCCTTGATGGGAGATATTGCTGGTCATTTATGAACTGATTTACGAGTGCTCGAAGGTTTTTCGTATTTTTTAAATATTTTTTTTATGCGGGGTATGTAATTTGTATACATGATGGGAAAATGGTTGACAGTATATCATTAAGGCATTTCCTAAGATATATGATAAGACACGTGTTGAGTTTTTATTGTTAGCCCTAATAAACCCCAACGAAACGGAAATTAGAATTATATAAAGGAAATTGAAATAAGTTCAGTGACTACATTTTGATTAGTGTGAATATTTACAATGAAGAATGAAACGTTAAAATTTGAATATTTAATAAATTAAAGGTTTTTTATAATAAGTGAAATAATTACAATAAAGTGACTGAACATGCCGCCACCGTTGAAAGGATGCACATCTTTTCAATCACCTTCGTCCATTGGTAGAGGCTCCAGTTTGTGCACTGCTCTTTGAAGGATGCCAGCTGAAGTGCGGGTATCTGCTACACGTACATGACCATCTGATCCTTTAACTGCCTTAACAACTCGGCCGAGTCTCCATATAAATAGTGGTAGGTCTTCTGAACTAGTGATGAGCAAGACTCGTCTTGCAGTGGTCTTGCATTCTTCCCTGTTTTTACACATTTAGCAAGACCAAAGCAAACCAAGAAAAGACAGGACAAGACAAGACTGCAAGATCAAGATAGCAAGACTTTTTGGTCATCACTAAGTGCCAAAAGTCTTGCAGTAATGAGCAATAAGTCTACAAGAAGTCTTGCAGTCTTGTTCTTGCAAAATTTCTAGCAGGCTTAGCACATTTAGCAAAACGAAGACAAGACGAGACTTTTTGCTCATCACTGCCAGACTTTTGGCACTTAGTGATGACCAAAAAGTCTTGCTATCTTGATCTTGCAGTCTTGTCTTGTCCCGTCTTTTCTTGGTTTGCTTTAGTCTTGCTAAATGTGCAAGACCAGGCAAAACTACAAGACTAGTTTTGCTCATCACTATTCTGAACGAGCCAGTACGAACATTCCCACTGTGATATCTTTATGGACAGATTGCCACCGAAATCTTTGTTGAAGCTGACTTACATACTCCTTCGACCTTTTCCTCCAAAAATGTTGCAGTAAAGCGGAAAGTCGTTGCCATCGATGTAAGTATAGTAAACTTTATGCTTGGACAAATCTGGTTCTACAAAGCAAGAGATGGGAGCTTGTACGAGGAAATGTGAAAGTGTGTCAATGCCTGTTCATCGCTTGGATCTGAAGAAAGGGGTGTAATGGGTCGTGAATTTAAAACTGGCTCAATTTGAACCATCACTGTTGCCAGCACTTCGAAAGTTAATAGAGATCCATGAAGCGTGCAATACAGATGGGCTTTTGCTGATTTAATAGCAGCTTCGCAAATGCTGTTATTTGAACAGCAGTGGATGATTATGGACTGAGTTTGCTGCTTAAGAAAGGCCTCTCTAAATTCACTGAGTAATCTTCGTGCTCCTACGAAATTGGTCGCGTTGCCACAGTAAATATGTTTGCATAAATTTCTTCGGCCTATGAAACGTTTTAAAAGGAATGAAGGCATCTGACATGAGGTCCGATACGACCTCAATATGAACAACGCTTGTGGAAAAGCAGATGAAAACAGCAACATAAGTCTTGTAAGTTTGTTTTTCTGTCTGGCGGTACGTGGTCTGAAACGGTCCACAGAAATTTACCCCACAGTGCGAAAATGGAAGTGATTGGTTGACTCGGCTTATTGGTAAATCCCGCATGATCTGATGAACTTGACATGGTCTACATTTGAAACAATGAAGACAGGAGCGTACAATTTTCCTGGTGTATTCTCTGGCATTCACGACCCAAAAACGCTGCCGGAGCATGGCTACCAATGCTAAAGAACCTGCATGAAAGTTTTTAACGTGTAAGTGATTTATATATGATTTTACAAATGGATTGTTGCGAGGAAGAAGTATAGGGAATGTGGCATCATAGGGTAAATTAGAGTTTCTTAGTCGGCCGCCGACTCGCAATAATGCAACAATAGAACTTTCATCCCAGAAAGGGTTGAGATTTTTTATATGACTTTTTAACTCTTTTTTGTCCTGAAGCAACCTTATCTCTTCAGCGAATTCAGATTTTTGAATACAGGTTACTGTTCTGAGAAATGAGTTGTCTATTTCTGTGGATGTTATCTCAGCGCTTACGATTTTCTGTTTCTCTTTCTTTAACTGGAGATTGTTCCAAAATCTGATTGCCAGTGCGATTTGACGAAAATTCTTCGTGAAGTCGCTTCACTCGTAAATTGTACTTAAAAAATTGTCCGAATTTGAACATATTAGTATAGTTTCCAAATTGCGTTTTTCAGGAACTTCTTCTATATTGGTTCTTCGAATTTTGTTAAGTGGCCAGAGATTCGAGGGCTCTTGAAGATATGCTGGCCCGGAAAACCATATAGATGTCTGCAACTCCGCCACATTAGAACCTCGCGACACTATATCAGCTGGATTCGCCTTTGAATTTACGTGCCTCCATGTCAAACTATTTGTAAGCTCTTGGATTTCTGTTACACGATTGGCTACATAGGTTTTCTACGACGATGGATGAGATGATAACCAATCTAGTACGATTTCTGAATCAGTCCAAAGAATTGTGTCGTCTATTTTCTTACCGATGCTCTGGCGAGTCTTATCCAGAAGTTTTGAAAGCAATAGTGAAGCACACAATTCCAGGCAAGGTAAAGATCGAGACTTTATTGGCGCAGATTTCAACTTTACGGTCAGAAGATTGGTAGAAATGGATCTATTTATGTCTATGGAGCGGATATATAAACAGCATCCATACGCCCGCACTGAAGCGTGTGCAAACTAGGGTGGTCCAAAAAAATTTTCGAAAAAACGTGTACCACCCTATCTTAAAGTTCAATTCAAATGATGAATTTTGGCGGCAACCGGAGCATTTTTGGTTAAAACTAACACATCGCGCACCGCAGATGAAATTTTTGAGATTCACGATCGTGCGTTGTTCGTTGACAGCGTTTTTGACAGCTGTCATATGTCACACCTTCAATTTGACATCAAATTCGTAATCAGCGACCTCGAAAACCCTATATACGTCACGTTCTAGGCATTTGTTATGACGTGGATGAACTGAACTATCGAATGTAGCATCTAGCACTAGCTGAAAATTGGAACTTAAGCCTCGTCCACATTGGCGAGTACAAAGGGTTAGTACGTGTTGGCTACTGGTTGTTGCCAGTGACTGGTATGCCAGTACACGCCTCGTTGGAACACTTGTGCTAGTGTACTGTTTTGGCTAGTACACTAACCTGGTGAGTAGTGCCCTTGCTAGTAGATAGCCCAGGGGGCTATTTACTAGCCCACTATCCTCCACTTATCTAAACTAACCACTTAACTCGCCTCGTGCGAACAATGACACGTGGGTTAGTAAACGATTATTTGACAAGTAATTTACGATTTTCTGTGAAGTGATTTCTGATTTTTTGAAAATTGTTTTTTTTTTATTTTTACTTGAAAATGAAGTAGGCAGAAACTGAAAGAATTAAGTTTTTTGAATTATATAAGGACTTTGAGTGTTTGTGTGTTTGAAACTTTGGTTAAGGAAATTTTGTTTTGATTGATACCCACAACCAGTACACTAACCTGTCTAAACTGAACTGCGTCTGAACATCTACTCACTTAAAACTAACCTCAGCCTTGCCAGTACCTACTAACCAGGCACTCACCACTAGCCCACTAGCACACGCCAATGTGAACGCTGCTTTAGGTACTTTTTTGGGTGTAGAAAACGATAAAAAAATCTTTGTTGCGCTAAAGTGTATGCTAAGTTCACAATTTCGAAAACAAATTCGAAAATTTGGTTTTTGCTATATATATCGAAAAATAAAAAACAAATTCGAAAAACTAATAGCGCCACGTGAAAGAGCGGAAAATTTCACTAAAATTTATATTATAACTTATTTTAAAAAAAATGTTTTATTATTATAAAAAATTATTAAAAATAAGAAGAAAATACGAAAAATCTAATCGCGCAAAAAAGCTGAATTAAAATATTCTAGCGAGGCGTTCGGGGGAAAACTAAAGTATCGTTGCTTAAAATGTACGCAAAAATAAAAATAAAAAAAAGCATTTTAGAGAGGACACTCTAAGCTTTCTAAGAAAGCCATTAGTTTTTAATTTTTTGTTTTTTTTTCATAGAAAACTTGACTGGAAGTTATAAGTTGTAAAATTATCACTGATGTTTATAAAATTGAAGATCTATAATAATATTCTACTTTATATATTAATAGAGGTGTACAAAAAAATCCTTGAACATTCATTATCATTAGACATTAACTTTTGATGTAAAAAAAATTAAAATGATAAACATTGTCTCTGTTTAATAAAATCTATGTTTTAAAATATTCAACTTTTCTTACAGCATTCATTCGACGCCATTTTTATACGCTTTATATTAGCTTCACCTGTATGTATGTGCCTCTGTAAGTATGCATGTATGTCTGTTTGTATGTTGTAGGTATGTATGTTTTAGCTTTATATTAGCTTTACCAGATGTATGTATGTATGTATGTATGTATGTATGTATGTATGTATGTATGTATGTATGTATGTATGTATGTATGTATGTATGTATGTATGTATGTTCTATGTAAACAAATCTTGCAACTTTATTTTGACCCACTTCTATATAACCGATCAACTTCAAATTTTGCACATATGCATAGTTCGCGTGACAATGCAATCTGACAATTTTGTAAGAAAATCAAGATGGCGGTTCCAAGATGGCGGTCTATTTTTGCTATTGTGTTCCCCGACCGCCCGACATGGGTATCAAATGAAACGGCATGACAGGTAGAATACAATTAGCTGTATGGCGTCATTCCAAAATCAAAATGGCGGACTACCTTTTTCTTTACAACCCACTCGATATGGGTATCAAATGAAAGGGTGTGACAATTAGAATACTATTATCTGTGTGGCGTCATTCCAAATTCAAAATGGCGGCCAACACAAAATGGCGGTTTACCTTTTTCTTTACAACCCACTCGGTATGGGTATCAAATGAAAGTGTATGACGAGTATAGTATAGTAAGCTTTTTGATGTCGTTTTAAATCTAATATGGCGGTCACTACAAAATGGCCGAACACATACATATAATAGACTAAAAAATAGAAAATAAAAAATATAGATTAAAAAAACTAAAAAATACGATTTTATTTTAAAATGAACTAAAAAGTAAAAAATAATTTTGAATGTAAAGTTTTTATTGCTCCAGCCAGTATAAGAAAACAACCTACCTTTTGAAATCTAAAAAACGTGGGGCGCCAGCTAAAAGTTCCGGTGTTAATAAAATAAGAATATAGAGAGCCCCACGCTTTTTTACATTTCGAAAGGTAGGTTGTTTTCTTATACTGGCTGGAGCAATAAAAACTTTACATTCAAAATTATTTTTTACTTTTTAGTTCATTTTAAAATAAAAGCGTATTTTTTAGTTTTTTTAAACTATATTTTTTTATTTTCAAAAGCAGCCGGGACCAGAGGATAGAAGTAAAAGACTGGCGGCGACCCGGGCGCGTCTTTCTTCTTCATCATATTCTGTGTTCCGGCTGTTTTTGAAAATAAAAATGAAATCTTTCCAACTTTGCTCAAGAAGCAGTGGAAGAGGTTCGTCCCAGTCACTGACATATAGAATGGACTGCTCATCAGGAATTTTTCATGGCACCAATTCGTTCCATAGTTGACAAACCTTTTCTCAGTGACATGTAAACACGTCACTTACTTTTGTAAATTAAAATTTTTTATATTCGTTTTTGGACGATGGGACAAAATAAATTTTTGTTAAAAAAATAACAAATGCAATTTTGATGTTATTTCCCTTTTAAAATGCCTTTTTTCATTAATTACAAATATTTATGTTAAACCATGCGAGTTCTCTACCTCTGTTTCATCTAAATGTCAGTGATTCCGGGTCTTATGGCCAAACGAGACAGAAATAAAAAAATCACTATACCCATCTATTTTTTGTAAATATTCTGACATTAGTTCAAAGGAAAAAATGAAATCAGGTATGGCAACTTTAATATCGTGCAACCGTTGTGGCGGTTTTATTTTAAATTTCGCTTAAAATCATTCCAGAATTTTATTTACCGTTCTTATTTTACTGCAAAGATAAAAAAGTTATCGCATTTTGTGGTTTAGTGAATGTTAAGAGTAAAAATATTTAAGAAAATGGAAAAGTGGGCATTTTTTGAAAGTCAAATTTTATTTTCTCAAGTTTGGCACTATCTGATTTTATTTCTGCCAGTGAATGCACTGAACTCTTAACACGAAATTTAGCAAAATTTGAGTTCGGTGACAAAAGGGGTTTATGGATGAGCGAGAGGACTATACTTTTCTATACTTTTTGGTGCCATGAGTTTGCATGGGAATAATGTCTGATGAGCAGTCCATTATTATATGTCAGTGGTCCCAGTTGAGCTTCAGTATTCATAATTATTGTAAAAATATTTTTGCTTCCGCTATAATTGGGTTGATAAGACCTAGCGGATCAAATAAGCGCGAAACCTCTGATAGAACTGCTCGTTAGGTTATCCTTGAGGAATGGCTAAGACTTTCCTTGAAATGAGTTATCTGCTGTTTATTCCCATACGACAGCTAGAGTTTTGACCGCATCGACGTCATGAAATTTTAGTGTTTTTTTCTCGGGAATCTTCAGGAATATTGTCCAGAAATGTCTTGTCGTTTGAGTACCTACCATTCTCTATTTGTAAAATTGTTTTTTGTTATTGTCAACCCTAGTTAATTGTAAACTAATGTTTTCTCATAAGGAGAGCTGTATCTAAAGAAAAAATGTTTTCTAATATTCCGACATTAGAGAAAATTATAAACAATGCAAATGGCAGGATGACAACTTACCAGCTACCCACTTCCAACCTACCTTACCTATTACCAAAAAAACTCAACTTCTCATCAGCAAACCTCTTCAACACTTGGGAATAAATTATTTACGGCTATTATCCTCGCTGCATGGCGAATGAACGTACTTGTAGATAAAAGTGTTATGTGATAGCATACATGGCATTAACAAAGTTAGACATAACTTTCGTTGCTGCTTAGTACGTTGTCGTAGAACATTTTTATTGATTATCGATAAATCTCGTTTGTCAATTTTCTGTACCTGTGTTAAGGAGGAGATATGCACCTATCTCCTTTGAGTCTGACAAAATTTATACTTCTGCCATCGATTGAATTGAGTTGGAATAAGCGATAAGAGAATCTGCTGGGTTGCAATTCCTGAGGACAAGACGTACTCTCACGGATAGGATTTTGGTCTGTTAAGGCGGATTTCATTGATTTGGGGGTAATTTATTTCTATCGAGAATTTGTAGTAACATATATTTTAGTGTACGAAAATCGTTCATGTAGGAAATATTTCCAAATTACAGCTGCCGGTAGAATTTAGTCATTCTGTTTGTTATTTGTGAGTATTGTCATTTGCATTATGTCGTAGTTTTGTTTTGTAAACGAGTCGTTGCAGAATTTCATGTATTTCGTTTTAGTTTTTTATGTACATACATACAGCGTTAAAAGTTAGTATACAAACAGACAAATACCAAGAATTCTATTACCTAAAGATATCAAATAGCAGCATCAGTATTTCGTGGGACCTTTTTTGCTTTAATGACGGCATATAATTGTCTTCCCATCGCATTTGCCAGTTTTCGGACACTCCTGTCCAGTAATTCCCATATATCTATGTATGTTGTATGTCAGGAGATTGTGGAGGAGACTCAAGCCGCTCGGCGGTGTTATATTATAGTCATTCTCTCACAATCTGGGATGTATGCTTTGGGTCGTTATTGGGCGCCAATATGGCCGAGGAATTTGCCAATTGAGTTCCAATGAAAATCGGTATCTGGGGTTTTTTGAGGTAGCAAATAACGAATTTATGATTAGAACTTATAAATTCAAAATGGCGAACGAATTTTTCCAATTGGATTCCGATTCCAATGAAAGTGGATATCTAGGGGTTTTTAAGGTTGCAAATAACGAATGTATGATCAAAGCTTATAAATTCAAAATGGCCGCACCAATATGGCCGCACCAATATGGCCGATGAGTTTCCCAATTGCGCTCCGATTCCAATGAAAATAACGAATTTATGATCAAAACAAAACTTATAAATTCAAAATAACGAATTTATGATCAAAACAAATCTTATAAATTCAAAATGGCCGCACCAATATGGCCGATGAGTTTGCCAATTGTATTCTGATTCCAATGAAAATCGGTATCTGTGGGATTTTAAGGTAGCAAATAAAGAATTTATGATCAAAACTTATAAATTTTAAGTTTCGGGGCCAATCTGGGGGACGAATTTTGCCAAATAAGTTTCATTTCGCAGTCAGCTGTATGTAGGTTGTTCAAGAGTTGGGAAATCGAAAAATCTTCACATCCTAGCTCCAAATGGAAGAATATTGACCATAGTGTATCCTGGGCATTTCCTCTATTGTCATGCAGTTTGCCACATTCTTAACTGTAGGAAATTTCTTAAATATCACCTAACCAGTATAGAAACACTAAAAACGGTAGAAATACGTTTTCAAATTAATATGAAGAACATCTCTACATAATAACCTAATGATTTTCGGGAAACAGATTACGCTGCCAAGTGATTTAAATTTGGGAATCGCCCAACAGGATGAAGACCCACTACGACCTAAGGACGAACGGATCTAGATTTAAGGAAGGCGATAAAATCCTCTACGAATAAAAGGTAATTCGCCAAAACTACAAAAATGGAACAGCTCCTCCACGATCATCACGAGGTTAAACGATGTCGTCTATCACATCCAAAAAGGTTCGATCCGTAAGAGCGGGACCTGTAGGAAGCTGTGTTCGGGACGAACACTAATTTAGAAGGGGGCAAGGTAACGACTAACCGAAAAGAGAAATATAAAATTCCAATTCACCGAGAAGTTTCATGTTCAGAGGCACCTACTTGAATACATACATAAAGCAGTGTCACATCTCAATGTAGTACGGCTGTTCTAACTGAACCGCCAAGAAGAGGAAGGAGGAGCACATGTGTGCAAGAAGGTTTGTTTTGAAATTAAAGTTGTTAAAAAGAAACAAATTGTTCCAATTAATCCTTCATGAATCCGAGAACGGTCGACAAGAAATATTACAATATTTTTTATAGGTAACTGTAAATTTCTGTATGGAATCCAAAATCAATTTTTCCAGATTTTTTTTTGTTGTCATTATACTTTTTTCCTACCGCGGACAGTACACACATAAACTTAATTTATTTAAAGGCGTTGCAACGCACCCGGGTTTTTACTAGTTATCAATAATTGCGAAAAGTGTCAAGGGATTAAGTATGACCGAAATCCCATCAAACGTGCCTTAGCTATAACCGAAATACCAACTAAAGGAAATGACATCATTCATCTAGATATTTTTCATTATACAAAACAAACGTTTATCACTACTATAGATAAATTAACAAAATTTTCGGTAGAGTATCTAGTTAACGATAGAAACTGGGTAAAGAAAATAGCGATATTGGAGGGATATTTAGCCACATTTGGTAAACGTAGAAAAATTATAATGGGCAATGAGTTCAAATCCGAGCAAATTAAGAGGTACCTACAAGAAAAGGAAATAGAGGTCCATTGGACAAAACCAAATAGCCATACTGGAAATGCTGACGTAGAAAGATTGCATTCTACTCTAATAGAGAAAATCCAAGCAATCGATGAAGATATTTCCACTGAACAAAAAATACAGAGATCTATAGGTAATTATAATGATAGATATCATACAACCATAGAAATGAATCCGAGAAAATACTCTTTACAAAATATTAACAATATTAAACAAAAGGAAACATTTTCAGGTAACAACGATATTAATACTACTGATATTAAAGTACAAGGGCGGTTGCAGGTTCTTCGCATTAATGAAGAAACTGCCTATGTTAAAATACGAATGCAACAGGTAGAAATAGCTAATAACACAGATACAATTTTACATATAATAGATCCAGTAGAAATGGATGGAATATTACAAAAATTGCAAAACAATATTGCTTATTTAAACTTAGAAAATAGAACAGCATTATACAGTTAGATCAGAATTATAAAAAGGAAATTTTGAAAATAAAAATGGTGTCGAATGAATGCTGTAAGCATGGAGACTATACAAGGAGTTAAAACTACGTGTTGTCAATTTTCGTTTGATTAATGGTGGCGCTGCAGTCAAATCTACCCCAAAAAACATGGCCGATTGTATTTATTCGGTTCATGGCCAAGTTTGTTTATTACTAATATATTTTACGTTTACCAGCTTACAGCTGTTTAGCAGCTTCTAAATTCAATTTATATCAATGCGATTATTCGTAATTAATCAATTTTTGATGTTTTCTATGAATTTTTATTAATTTCATGTGGGGTACTTCGGACAAAGGTGACATCTGTGGCCAAAAATGAACTAGAAGTTTAGTTTCTTCTACCCATTCATCTCCTGTCATTTTCCCCATAAGAGTTTTACCTCCTTGAATATTCTCCATGGCTGTAAGAAAAAATTAATATTTTAAAACATAAATTTTATTAAACAGAGACAAAGTTTATCATTTTAATTTTTTTTATATCTATGTACAATGTCTAGTGATAATGAATGTATAGTTTTTGTACGCCCCTAATAATATATATCTTCAATTTTATAAACATCAGTGAGAATTTTACAAATTATAACTTCCAGTCAAGTTTTCTACGAGTAAAAAAACAAAATATTAAAAACTAATGGCTTTCTTAGAAAGCTTAGAGTGTCCTCTTTAAAATGCTTATTTTATTTTTATTTTTGCGTACATTTTAGGCAAGGATACTTTAGTTTTCCGCCGAACGCCTCGCTAGAATATTTGAATTCATCTTTTTGGCGCGCTTAGATTTTTCGAACTTGCTTCTTATTTTTAATAATTTTATATAATAATAAAACAATATTTTTTAAAATAAGTTATAATATAAATTTTAGTATAATTTTCCGCTCTTACACGTGGCGCTATTAGTTTTTCGAAATTATTTTTATTTTTCGATATATAAAGCAAAAACCAAATTTTCGAATTTGTTTTCGAAATTGTGAACTTAGCATATAATTTAGAGCAGCAAAGATTGTTTTATCGTTTTCTACACCCAAAAAAGTACCTAAGTTCCAATTTTCAGCGAGATCATATTTGGTGCGAGGTCAAAGTCTCTGACAACTGGGCTAAATGGGATCATGGTTAAAATAATTTTTAAAAACTAGTGGCCTAGGAATCATAGCTGTGGGAAAAATTTCTTTAGTTTTTCCTAATTTGAGCGGACTATAAAATTAAAATTTAAATAACATATTAAGAAAAAGGGTTTTAAAATCATAATGAAAATTTAATAATATAGGACGAAAAGAAAATTATAATCACGTAGTTTTAAAACAATAAATAATGTTGCAATGAACTTTTGAGAACATATTCGTGGAAATTCGCCATCATCCGTATTACCAGAATCCATTAAAAATTTTCATTGGATTAAACATAAATCTAAATTCCATAGCAACAAATTTCCTAGAAATAATTGTTTCTATTCGCACATTTAATTCATACCCTACAAAACATGCAATTCATGTTGAATATCACATTCGGTTCAACCTGACGGTAGGAACCAATTTCTTCACCAAATCCCTATTTTTAAACCGATGTTTTCCAGTTCCTTTCCATTGGAATCGTAGCAAAAAAAACGAAACTTTTCTTTTTCAATGGCTATTTAGACGTGAACAAATGAATCTTTTGTTAATGTAACCAGCGAGCAATAATAACAAGAGTGATTAGGCAGAGCTCAAGGACAAGTAAAAGAGTTAAAGATATGAAAGAGCAGATTAGAAATAACATTAGGCAAAAAGCCAAAAAAAATATTAACAAATGCGCGATGGCCATACATTACATGCAAAAAACACAAGAGAATGAAAGAAACAGAACATATTCCTTGATTCCGGTATTGGAATGTTTACATTCAAATTTAAGAAACACTGGAACAGAGCACGTGTAAATTGAATTTGCTTTTTGTGTATGTATGCGTAAAATTTCATGTTGGTACACAATATTAGAATTGGTTTTTAACTATGTATTGTTCGTTAAAAAAGGCGGGAATCTTGCAAGGCGATGAAGTCACTGCCCCTTCATCTTTTATCTTTCTTTCACGAACATTGCGTGTGGTGTGAAAGTAATTCTGCCTCTGTTTATCATAGATATTACTTCTTTGATATCTTGACTTTTTCGCTCCCATTGAAATTGTTATCAGCTGATCTCAAGGTCCCTGAAACATTTTTAAAAATTTGTTCTAGCTCATCACTCTTATTATTATTGCTCGCTGATGTAACCTACATCCGTATACATAATGTGCTTCGGTGATTTTACAGCCAGCTGAATAATAAACCGTGTTGTGGCGTATAAAATTATGAAACAGAAAGAATTTGGGCTGGAGGTTTTAAAGTAGTTTTGTATGTGCATTTCCTGATATTCCTTTTTCGGCAAACGATGAGTTCGGGTTGGCTACCTTTCACCTCACAAAGTGCAAAATCAGTTATTTCAAACAAGTATTTATAGCTCAAAATTAGCTCGAAATAGTCAAAATTATCACTTCCCTGTGGGGCGATATTGCAGAATCCCAAGTTTAAGCCCAAATACTGACGTTTAACAAGCAGTTTACTTAAAGAACTTTAAGCGAAAAACCTCAATGGGCATATTCACACGCTGCCATAATTGTGGTGAGTAAAACCGGTTTTATTAAACTCCTAGCAACTCAGACGGGGCGTAAATGAGTGTAGTAAATTTGAATGCTATACAGGAACCTTTAAATGTATTGCAGATGAAATTTACGTGTTAGAGAAAAACAGAGCTAAAGAATGCAAGAGATAGAGGTAACTTTTTATATGTGTGCCAGTTTTCACGCGTTTGCTTTTGCGTGAAAAATGTTTCGTTAAGTTCTTCCGCTCCCTTCCCTCTCTCATCTATAAAACCGGTTTTAGGCGCCATGAATGTGCACTGTGTGAATATGCCCAATCATAAGTTTTTGTTTGCCAGAAAAGCTGTAAAGTTTATATAGTTCGATTTTTCGCCAAAATTTTCTTCAATTTATTAGTTGAAAAAAGAGGCGACACGCATTCATCTAAAAATCAGTTAAAATCACCTATAAATGGAGTAGCAAGCGACTTTGCCGCTTTGGTGTTTGAAAGAAAGAGGTAAAGTCAGCATAGTAACGGCTATGTTTTGTTTCAGTCGGTGAGCGATTAGTCGTGGGAGTGAGTTTAGTGGAGATTTTGGAGTTCGGGTCAGTCAAATTCTCACTCACATGGCACGTAATTACGTTTCAACTATTAGATATTATTAAATTTCAATTAATTGTACGTGTTTGCTTCAAATACACTGCTCATTGGTGCATAATATATTTATGATAAAATACAGCATTCTTATGGATTTGACACAAAATCATTTAAATTATCACTTCCCTGTCTACCACTTCCCTGTCGACATAGACTGAATGTGAGCATTTCCAAATAGGTTTTGTAAAATGAGAGCAAAAGTTGACGGTGTAATTGGGGAATCAGACTAGGAAAGAAATAATGTTTAAAATTAATAAAACTTAACAATTGCTCGAGTATTTTTTCTATAGTAACCTCACTTCCCTGGTAGGCATTCTTGTACATATTTAGCTTTCTATTCTCAGAAAATTTAATAGATATATCACTTAAATGCAATACTTATTATAATGTTTACCTAAAAATCTCTTTTAAGTAACATATTCGACACTTTCCGCTGTCTATTCTCACTTCCCTGTCATCCAAAAACTTAAAAATGCTATAACATATAAAAATTCAAATATTTTGGCTGACCCATTAAAACCTAGAATACTATCATTAATCTTCGTTATATCCAATTTTCAATTTTGAAATACATTTTAAAAAACGAAGGACCAAAAATAATTCGATTTTATTCCAGTTTTTGTAGAACTGCCCATATATTTTCGTCTTATTTTGTGGTGCTTCATAAAAATCTATCGTCAAAAAGCGGGCCACGGAAGCCGCAGAGGTGCCAGTAAAAAAAAGAGGGGGTAAAAAAATTGGACCCAAAGATGAACCGGCAACATCCGTATTATTCATCTTTGAGCTATTATCAACTGAAATCTGTTGACGGGATGCGATCCTCACATTTTGCACACTCAATTCCGTCCAGCGGGCAGCGCCTGCACTACAAGACTTATTTAATAACTTAAATACGTATAATTAATCAATTTCCAAAAAACGCTAGGAAAATAAATATATAATCTATTTTTAGTTTTTGTTTACGATAACGTTTGTTTTTGTTCATATAATTTTTTTTAATTATTGTATTAATTTTATGTTTTATTTAGTGGAATGGTAATAAATTAACTTTCTCTAGTTCTGATTTTTTTATATAACACCCCGCTCCCCCCACACATCCCGGGTATTTTCTTAAAGGGCGCATAATTTTTAGTAGCCCATGGGAGCCGAATATCTTAGGACGGCCCTGTACAAAATTGCCAGAAATATAATACTCTTTCGCTTACTAGGTCTTCAAAGTATGAAATAGTAAATCTAAATTTTTTGTTGTTCTAAGTGTAGGCTCTAAGAACAAAAACTTTTGCAAATAATTATTTATTACTACTTCCATACCATCATATGGCTTTGTTTTCTTCTTCGTTACTTGTTTTACCATCGCAGTCATCTTCTGTAGGATAATTTTTTTATAACATCCATATTATTTATCCGGATAACTTAATAATGTAAGTTTTTTAGCTAATGGAAGAAATTTACCACCCGGGCTACCTCTTCAAGATATTCACTTTTAGCTTGTTGGATTACTTCATATTTATCTCTCAACAGTTGGTTCAGAATCCGGTTCCGGTTCGACAATAATTTTTTTATAATTATTTTTTCTTAATTCCCTCACTCCCTCTTCCGAAGGTTTTAGTATTTTTGCAAATTCCTTAAGGGACGAAATATGGTCATCAGGTGGAACCATTTGGCCTAGTTCGTCAAAAGCAAGTGGGAGCTGCTAATGGACCTTAACACGAAAGTAAGCATTTTGCTACTTAAACTGAGAATGTGCTGTTAATTTGTTTTTTTTTTATTTCAACTTAAAATGTGTGAATAATGTTGTTAATGTACCTGTCCGAGCATTCTGCAAAAAAACCGGGTATCGAGTTACTCGAAATTTGCTTATTACTCGAAATACGCGAGTACCCGATATCTGAGATTGTATTCCCTAGGTGAGATGATTGTAGGTAGGGTGGCGCTGGATATACTCGACACTCCGCTTTCTTGGACCCTCTTCAATCTTAAAACCCTTTTACATCCCTTTTTATCGCACAGAAATTTGTATGCTTTTCTCTCTGTTGCACGAACGTGAATGTTCGATAAAATCCCACTTTGCGTTAGGGAATGTTTACATGAGCAACTCAGCTCTAATTGATCACTTAGAAACCCTATCATACCTAAACAATAATTTATGTAACAGGGTTTTAGTTGTCCAGAAAGAGGAAAATTCTCTCTCAATTTAACACAACAATCCTTACTAATATTATAAATGCGAAAGTAACTCTGTCTGTCTGTCTGTTACGCTTTCACGCCTAAAGCGCTGAACCGATTTTGATGAAATTTGGTACAGAGATAGATAAGACCTTGGCGAAGGACATAGGCTCGCGAAAAAAGGCTTGAAGGGGTTGAAATAAGGGATGAAAGTTGAATGGGAGTCCGTTATTATCTTATATACAAAACTGAATGTTTGTCTGTCTGTACGCAATAGGCTCCTACACCGTGTAACCGATTTAAATGAAATTTTAACCATGTGATATTTACATTAAAAGAAAGAACATAGGCTATTCTATTACTTTCTGAAGCCACTCCTAGATGGCGCTGTCTTGGAGAGCTTCGTTGAAAATTATCGCAGAGCTTTGAATTTTTTCATAAAGGTCCGTGATGGTCTCCCATGATGCACCTCGAAGCCAGATTTTCGTAATTCAAAATGGAAATATGGTTGAATTCGCCAATTTTATTCCGATTCCAATAAAAGTGGGTACCTAGGGGTTTTTAAGATTGCGTTCCGATTCCAATGAAAATCGGTATCTGGGATTTTTTAAGCAGCAAACAACGAATTTATGATCAGAACTTATAAATTCAAAATGGCCGTGCCAGCATGGCGGACGAATTTTGTTAATTTTGTTGCGATTCCAATGAAAGTGGGTATCTAGAGGTTTTTAAGGTCGCAAATAACGAATTTTTGGTCAATCGGTATAGGGGGGAGTTTTTAAGGTAGCAAATATCGAATTTATGATCAACACTTATAAATTCAAAATTATGGGGCTAAGTGTTATTTCTCGGTTAGCTGTATGTAGCTTTTCAAGAGTTGGAAAATCCGAAAATCTTGGCATTCTAGCTACAAACGGAAAATCATTGAACATAGTACCATAGCTACCATTCTAAGCTCTTCGTTGTTGATGTCTAGTCATATTCCTTTAATTTTGATCAAAGCTTCATTAAAAATACCATGCGAAAATGAGATAGTATTGTTTCGGTTAAGGGTGCGAACGGGAAATCACCAATCGCTTTCTCGTACCCAAAACCCCAAATTCAAAATGGCGGAAGACATCTTAGACTAAAAAGTAGAAAATATAACCGATCAACTTCAAATTTTGCACATAACGCATAGTTCGCCTGACAATGCAATCCGACCATTTAGTAAAAAAATCAAGATGGCGGTTCCAAAATGGCGGCCGATTTTTGCTATTGTGTTCCCCGACCCACCCACATGGGTATCAAATAGAAGGGCATGACAGGTAGAATACAATTAGTTGTGTGGCGTCATTAAAAATTCAAAATGGCGGATTAC
Organism: Thereva nobilitata; assembly: GCA_963855945.1. Lineage (NCBI taxonomy): Eukaryota > Metazoa > Arthropoda > Insecta > Diptera > Therevidae > Thereva > Thereva nobilitata. Next base: position 86,310,188 of record OY979696.1, read on the forward strand.
CTTTTCTTCACAACGCTCTCAGTATGGGTATCAAATGAAAGGGTGTGACGATTATAATACAGTAAATCTAATATGGCGGCCACCACAAAATGGTGGAAGACATATAATAGACTAAAATGTAGAAAATGAAATGTATGTGATATGTTTTATCAATATAAATAAACAAATGGCTTCATTTGCTACCTTTGCTTTTGTATATATTTGAATACAATCGTTTTTCAGGAGTAAACTCCAGTCACGCGTCGGAGTTGACACGCACTTTCTTTTTTTATAGGCAACTCTAAATTTTTGTATGTATCCAAAACCAATTTTGCGGATTTGTTCTTTTTTTCGTTATACCTTTTTTCTACCGCGGACTGTGCACACATAATCTTTTGTTATTTAAAGGCGTTGCAACGCGCGCGGGTTTTTTGCTAGTATTATCTATTATAGTTCGTATTCATACTTAACAAAATCAACGATTACGGATTGAAGATTTAATGTTCCGGATATTTCGACCAGCATTGATAAATTTTCATTCATATACACATGTAGCAAAATAAAGCATAATTATTTTTCACAATTTATCCCGGAGATTTAACCCGATAAAACTAAATCACTATTGCATTTAAAAGTTTACTCGTATCTTTGTTATCAGCTTGTGTTATTAAAAGAATTTCCTTTTATTAGCTTCACAATAAAAAAGAAATAAGAATAGAATGAATAAATCTTTCTTTTTATATCGGCAGAAGTGTGTACTTGTTAACTTTAAACCTAGAAATCTGTCTTAAAATTTTGTTGGCTTTCAACGAGTTTAAGAATTTTTACTTCTTCTGCGGACCACGCAATAATTCCAGACTAAAGAGGATTTTAAAACTAAAAGAGAAAATCCACGTTTCACTAAAATTGCAACAAAGCTTCAAGCTAAAGCCACCTCTTTTTAACCAATGCTCTCCACTACTTTATACAGTTTTTACTTCTTTGCTCTGAAAGTGGTTGAAATTTTGAAAGAACTCCTTCAAGTTGTTGCATCAGGTTTTCTTTTCCTTTTGAAAATTTTATCATTAAACTTTGTTTCCTCGTTTTGTTTAGGTTTAAGGTGAGATTTGGTGATATAAAAACTTTTTCTTGTTTTCATTCCATTGAAGGAGCATCATCTGGGTTTAATAACGGACGCGGCTAAGGATGACTTTACTGAAAATGCTGCAAAACAAGATGAGATTGGATACTTAAGGAGTTTTCACAAAAAGGGAAATGGTGGATACGACCGTTATGAGGCTTTCCACAATAAGGACAATGCTGAGTACGAACATGAAGACCGGGAGCACATCGACAAGGAAGACAAGAAGAAGAAATCGCATAAAGGTTTGTAGCTAACTTAAAGAGTTGTAACAGAAAAATGGTTGCAACTAAGAAAAAGAAATACCATGAAAGGATTTTTATCTTTTTAGCACCTGACAGAGGTAAAGGTGTTAGGTATCTTAGCAGTATGTTTGTGTAGGAGAGTGTGGCTGGTTTCACAGATTAGAGACTATTCCCGAAAAAATAAAAAAAATTCATTGGAAGTTTTAACAATGATTTTTAAAATATACGAATTATTTTGCTAGTCTATTAATATTCATTTAATTTTTAACTGCGGACGTCAAAACCGTACTTTTTACTTAGGTTATCTCCTGTTCAATTTCGTTTAGTGTTTAACATTCAGAAAAAATCGTATCTAGCAATTTTAAGCTTGGAAACCAAATAAGCCAACAGAGGCACATCACAAAGAGTACTGGACTCCTCATTACTGTGGTTAGTAATAATAAATAGCATACTACAAAAGCTTGATGGCAGTGGTGTTAAGGTATTAGCATACGTAGTCGAGCTATTGATAATGGTGTCATGAATGTTTCCAACGGTGATCAGTGAAATCAGGGTAGGCCAGGCGGTGAGGTATATTTTCTCCTAAAAGTTTAAAAAAATCCTGACACTGATATTTTTATTTTAATTTGTTCATGGAATAGTGTACTTTAACCTCATGAAAAGTTATCACTTGCCGGGGTGGGGAACCCGCAAAAAACCACCCCCTAAAAAAATTTTTGTTTTTGGCTAATACCTCTTAAACGGTAAGTGTTGTCATAAAATAGTATGTATAAAGTTTGTAGGTTATGCGATTATCTACAAAAAAAGATATTATACATTTTCCCGTACGAATTGCCATTTATGAGATATCGCCGTTTTAAAGATTTAAAATACTCATTTGCGACTTGTATAGATCATCAAAAGTTCAATAAATCCTTTGTTGGACTACGCGGCTAATATTTTCAGGGGTGATTCCTGGATGTATTTAGAGAAAAAAATCGTTCTAGAGAGGTGGGCTATCCAAACTATCCACTAAAATATAGGGTGTTTACGAAAAAAAATATTTATTTTTTTAAAATATACTTAAACTTCAATTACTCCTAGACTAATTATCGTAAAGCAACAAAATTAGGCTCATCTTTTAGTTAAATTTGTATTCTTTAATTTGATATAAACATCAAAATGTGGAGTGACTCCCTTTAGAAGATATGTAGGTTTAAAATGTGATCAAAATCCCAATATTCTTCGTTTTTCAGCATTTCGCCCATACTTTAAACCTACATATTTTCTAAACGGAGTCACTAAACTTTTTGATCTTTATATCAAATTAAAGAAATCACCGAAGAATTAAAGAAGAACCGAATTTCGTTGCTCTACGACAATTAGTCTAGGAGTAATTGAAGTTTAAGTATATTTTAAAAAAATAATTTTTTTTTTCGTAAACACCCTGTATTTTAGTGGATAGTTTGGATAGCCCACCTCTCTGGAACAATTGTTTTCTCCAAATACATCCAGGAATCACCCCTGAAAATATTAGCCACGTAGCCACTACTGGCAGAAATTTTTAACCATATGCACCCCCTCCCCCAAGCCACCCCAAGCTGAAGTTGCCGTTTTACCCCTCACACCCCAGCAATTGGTCAAAAATTTCGACCATGAGCTTTTAACGGTTACTTAGCCTTAGTAGAACCTAGATACGCAGCAACAGATTTTTTTTCAATTTTAACCCCTTTTTACCCCCTAACCCCTCTATCTACAAAAGGGCCCATTATCCGGGCTAGCGAGTGTGCATACGTTCTTAACTGCGTATCACACTACGTACTATACGAAATATCAGCTTTAAAAAAATGACGTAGGTCTGGCGGGCCTGGGCTCTTGGACTATATAAGTTTATTTTATTTTCTTTAGTTTTAAAATTGCATCTTTTTGAAAAATTGGATCTTTAGTAGCAGGTTAAAGGGTGGAACCTGAAAGAGGCCCAACAAAAGGGCAAAAGTCTTATAGAACAGGATGCTCCCTGTTTCCTGAGGTAATTCTACCGACATTTCTAACCTACCATCAAACCACTCTGCACTATTATCACTTGGGTTAAATGGGATCCAAATGTAATTCTGTGATCAGACCAAAATTGCCCAAATTATTCTATCAATTTGAATGTATAAATTTTGATCACAAATTCGACTTCGAGATACCGATTCTCAGTGGAATCGCAAATTGGCAAATTGGCGGCGCAATTTTGATTTTATAAATTTTGACCACAAATTCCTTGTGGCCTTAAAATCTCCCAGATACCGGATTTAAGTAAAATCGAAACACAATTGTCAAAGTAGTCTGCTATTTTGGAACTGTTTTCTTGAATTTTGTTTTAAAAATTGTCAAAATGCATTTTCCAGCGAACTATAGCCTTATAAAAACTGCACATCTGCAGCAAAATGATTTTGGGAAAGTGAGCTTTAAATAAAAACATAGACTTTAAGTAAAACTGTTTTACTTTTATTGACATTGCAAAGTTGCGAGGTGGTGACCTTCTTAATTACACAAGCACAAATTTAATTTTCTAATCAATTATAAAAAATCAATTATAAAATTCAACTCGTAGTCAAGATTTTATTTCAATTGAAAACTTATTTTTACATCATGACCATAGTCTTACAATTATTACAAGCTACATTTTTTCTTAATCACTCTCTAGCCACACAAAAATGATAATTCGCCAGTGTAAGTGACGTTTAATTTAACAAATGACAATTTGGCAGTTTAATTTAGCAAAAGAAGTTACGTTAAATTTCGTTCTAATAAAATACTAGAAAAATAATTGAAACTGTGAAAATGTATAAATTAAAATTCAAACAAAAGTTTTCTCGCCTTTCAATTTGTTTTAATTTTAATTTATTCACTCACACAGGTTAAATTATTTGGAGTATTTATAATTTAATACTACGGTGAAGCCGTGGATGTAACTCCTCCCCTCCTAAAGGTTATTTGAGGATTTTATACTTCAGGTCCTTGTTTTTTTTTGGTTGTTCGCAAGTGTTCCTGCAATAATTAGAGATCATTCCTAAACTGATGAGGGTCCGATAGATACTACCTTCAGGCGATTTAGTATCTTTCGTCAATATTTAAATCGCTGCTATGTGCTCTATCGTCCATTTAACAGTACTTAGTTTTTTGGCTTAATTTTTTGATTGTTTGTCTTCTTTGTATGAAGAAGGTATTACTTGGATTTAGTGTCAGTATGTCGTTAGATTTGATTATGTAATATGTACTTGCGGGTAATTTTTATCGTACAGAGGTTACAGTAGTTCTTAAATGTTTCGGCTAAAGATTAACAGCACTTAGTTTGCCGCATTGTATATTCTCGACGATCTCCTGTTCAGTCAATTTGCAGACCGTTTTCCTTTTTTTAAAAATTATGTTTTTTTATGTGTACAAGGATTTTTCAGTGTACGCAGAAACTCCCGCCTATCTAAAATTGTAAAAGTAACGGTTCCACCCTACCAAATTCCAGAGTTCCTAGCAGCAAAACCTGTCAACAGCCGGCCGCTTTGTAAACTTAACAATTACTTAACAATGTTTGTATATGATAATGGAAAAATAATATGTTGCAAAAACTAATTCACAGCATGCTATGGAGGAAGCTGATATCCCAATTATCACAAGTATTCACGGCAAGTATTTGCATCACAACCCATGGTCCTTGCACCTCTTGGGGTGGCACTATTGCTACATCCCCCAGAAACTAAGCGGGAACAAGGACGAGTTCCTGACAACCGCTGGCGGTGGAACCGCTATCGATATCGCCACTAGATCTCTAGAAATAAATTTAATAATCCGATCATATACTACCTTACTTGAACCAGTGGCGTAGATAGGGGGGGATCAAGGGGATCAATCCCCCCTCATGAGCCAACGAAAATTATAATAGAATTGAATAAAAGTCTTCGTATCTACGTATTTAAGTATACATGAAATTTCTTAAGCACCAGCACCTCTTTTGGAATTATGTAATGTGCAATTTTGTTTTTGCGCAATTATGTATATAAAAATCATCTAGATATGTTCTTGTGCCGGCTGTGCATTTAAGTATTGTCTAATTTCCGCGTTTCGAGCAGGCCGACAAATCAAGAGCCACGAAAAGGACCCTCACTATAATTGTGGACACATCGAGCACATGCAAAGTAAATACAATGAGCCAATAGCGACACCTCGGTTCCTAAATACTCAAAATTTTAACGTTATAATAAATCAATAATATATAATAATAATATCAATCGTTTTTCCAATTTTGGGTGAAATAACTATTAGCTATGATGAGCATATTTTATTCAATATTTAATATTTCGAATATTTTTCAATGTAGTCGAGTATCAGAATATAAGCTTCCTAAAAAATAGGACTAAATTTTGGGTTTGATTGTCAATTTAATTCCTGCTTAATATTTTGAAGTTTATAAAAATTGCCGAGTCAGTAAAAATATTAAAGTTCAAGAAAAGATTCTACGGGCAAAATTATGATAAACTTTAATATATAAGTTCGGGGAAGCTTTGCACTTCATAGATTGTTCTAACTCGATACAATTTTATCGAGCACAACACACAGCACACTCTCTGGCGAATCAATAATTCGAAGGCGTTCCTTGGAGCGTTAAAATTAATTTACTCTAGTTTTTCCGTTTTCAACTTTTTTTTATTTTAAAATTATTTTGAAAATATGGCATAAAAGTCCATCGAATGAGCCTAAAACCTTATTCAAATGGAGCGTACTTTCCATATAAAAAATTCCAAAAAATTAGGATTCTAATTAAAAGCAAACGGTAATCCGCCATTTTTTTGGTGGCCATATTGGATCTATTGAGTATACTATATTATATTGTCATCGCAACTGAAACTGTGTGCAAAATTTCAGTATGATCGAATAACCGGAAACCCCTCAGCAAAAGAAGGTTTACCTCAAAATACGATCTGAATTTTCGTTTCATATATAATTGTGACTGTAAGCGAAAGAAGGCCCAATTATAACACTGCTCAACAGCATGACTGTTGCATGGAATATTTTACATCATTCTAAAGTAATTTTTGACGCTGATTTCAAATATATTATCAGTTTTTTTATATCAGCTTTAGTTAATGAATTATAAGGAAGTGTGTTTTTTTAGAAAAATACTCTCACCGTACTAAAATATTTTATTTAAAAAAAACTACAATCCGCACTGCACGCAGAATACTCCCACCTATCTAAAAATGTAAAAGTGAAGATTCTACCCTACCACCTTCCAGAGTAATGAGTCATCAAAGTCAAAATTTTGTTTTTTTAACAAAACTATCAACTTTAACTACCTTTTCCCCCAAAAATAAGTAGTTAGTCAATATTTTTTTTCCAAAATTGGAAAGCACGGACAATTTCCTATAAATAATGTCCAACAATTTTTGTGTTACGGTCTTTATTTTTTAAGATATTAGCAAATTTTGATGTTAAAGTTGGCTTTATTTTGTAGTTTGGTACTTTGGCACTTTGGTATTAGAGCCCGAACACAATAACACATTTAATTTTAGCTCAAAGTTTTACTAGGAGTGGATAGGTGGACATAAAAATCGTGCTAAAAGGATTTTTGCTTTTGACAGAGCCCCAAAAAACTTCACTGCAAGTATTTCCAAAAATTCTATTCAAAAAGGCTTATTTCTTGAAGTAACTAATCAAAAGGTCGTATTTCTCAAAATCCCAATCAAAAGGGCATATTTCTAAACAAATAATTACAAAAAATATAGTGCATGAATGTGCATTTAAATACAATTTTAACATTTTATTTAGAGGAACAGGCAGTTTCTTCGATTTCTGTAAAGTTTGTTTATGATGGAAATACGCCCTTTTGAACAGACACTCCTCAACTGTCAAATTTATTCTAGTTTATAATTGCAAAAGTGTGTTGAAATTGTTTTGTTTATTATCTCGGAATGAAGAAATTTTTACTGCCAATAAAACCATTCGGCAAGTCTTGAGACGGTGAAAACCATAGAAATGCAGAATTATCGTCAGAAACAACCGCGAAAAGACCCCGTTCTGATGCATTAAGTTGTGAAAATCCGATCAATCAAAATATACTGTCATATCCCCTCCCATCGCAAAAAGCTACCTACGCCACTGACTTGAACCGGTGACAAGCCTTCTAACTGGGCGAATCGGTAGGCGATCATCCTTTTTAGGCTAAGCAATTTGGCCATGGATGCGCTGTTCACCAACATGACCAGAATATTGTCAATTACCCTCCTCTGGACCACTTTCTACTTGTCGGCGGGAACCGTGTTTTGTGCGGTGATAGTCTCCAGCACGTTCTCGTTAGTCAGTGACTCAAATCAAATGAGGGTGAGGGAAGTTCCCTTTTTCCGCCTGTGAAATATCAATCGCACCTTTGCCCTTGATGTCGGAGACGTTACTGCTCACACATTCTGCGGTGACAGGGTTTTAGCAGACCAGCAGCAGCCAGCAGCCTGTTCTTGGTAAAGGTGGGGCGAGCAGACCCTTTGCTCAGCTCATCTTATAGTCCAATAAATAGGTCGAAAAAAAGGCCTTTGTAATGCGAAAAATACCGCACACGATTTTTTTTTACCAAATGATTTTATATATTTTTATAAGCTTAAATTCAAAATGGCGTCATCCCCACCCGCTAAACTTACAGTGAAGGGAAACGCGTTTAATTCTATATCTCAGAAACTAGGCATTTTAAGACAAAAATGTATATAATCTTTTTTGTAGATAAATTAGTGATTTAACTTTCTTGTTTAGAAATTTTTGATGTGAAACATCTTTGCGCGCGTTGAGAGTAATTTTTCAAGGTTGCAAAGCTTGGCTTAATGCAATTGTTGTTGTGATTTGCAACGATTCTAAAACATTAACAAACCAAGAATCCTAGAATGGACGAGTTGGTTGAGTGTATGATATTCGACGTTGATTCCGAAAAAGTCGCAGGTTCAATTCTCGATCTCGGCCGGCATTCGGATTTTTATTTAAATTATATTTCAAAGTTTTTATTTAAAATTATTTCCAAAAAGGTATAATAAAGCAAGGAGTGCATAAGAGTTTAAAAGTACGTAAAAGGACTTTTAAGCCTCGGACACGATACGAGCGGCGAGCGGCGTGCGGATAGCGGTGAGCGGCAGAGCATCGATTCTGAGTTTTATTTTGTATTGTTTTATATGGAAAACGCTCGAATCCGGTCACGATACGCGCGGGGAGCGTTGAGAGGTAGAGCGGCAATACTAAAGTGCCGCTCTACTGCCGCTCGCCGCTAATTCGAGACATTAAATTTTTCTGGTGCCGCTCACTTTTCGCCGCTCGCCGCTCGTATCGTGGCCGAGGCTTTACTATTAAATGTAAATTGCACAACTACAATAAATTTCTTAACTACAATAACTTACAAAAATTTACATGGAGCATTAGGGATTTGTTAGAATTCTGTCTGTAGAAGGACAAAATGCCAGGTGGTTACAACCGATTAATGAAAATGATTATTTAGCTTAATTTACTTGATTTCCTATAAAAAAATTTAATGGGCGGACTTAAATTACTTTTCATCTAAAAATTTGAGTTATGGAATTATCCACTCATATACTTATGTCTATTTCGTAGCACAATAATGCACAAACGTCAATCTATTGTTTTGATTGTAAGCATATAGCGGCAGCTAAATATTAAAACATTTTAGTTATCACAACTAATTTTCATTCGTTGCTATAATGTAGATGCTATAAAAATGGTGCTATATTCATGTTGGTCCTATAAAAATATTTTATATGAAATTGTTATTTCAAATATTTAAAACAAATCCGATGCTATTTAAATTGTACTATAAGCCATAATAATTTCTTGAAATTCCCTACAAATATTGCAATTTCAACACAAATATTCCCTACACAGAAAAAAAAATTTCTTGTTAAAATTGAAAAATTACTAAATTTTTTAGGAAAATACGCCATATTAACTAAATGGATGAATGGATGGATGGTGTTTTCTTAAATAATTGAAAATATGTTCTTAAATCCTTTGAAATTTGTATGCAATGTATTTGTCTTATTCTTAAATTCAAAATTTTGAAATAATTACGAATTTTTGGCTTTGGACAAGGGTAATATAATTTCGAAGGCGATTCCAATGATACCAAACAAGCGTCACCCAAAATTAAAATTATTAGTGGAATATTTTCCCTTCTTCTGAATCTTTCAAATTTGAGCTTCGAACCCACTACACGACTCGATCCTTAGAATATAGAACTACAGGAAGGGCAGAATTTTAGAGTAGTGAAATTCAAACTGCACATTTCATTGTTCTTTTTTTCACTGATAATTCACTCGTAACTACTTAAATTACACTAAAAACAAATTCTTTAAACTTTCTTTTTTTTTGATATTAGTTTATTAAAAACTGTAAATAAATTTTATAGAAAAACTCGTTTTAAAGAAAGTGCCGCCAGAAAATTTGACAGTCAACTAACCAGCAATTATACCAATTTGACAGTCGACTGACCCCAGATTTCACTACGCTCGCGTATACGGATTTTATACGCGAGGGCCTTTCCTGTAGTTCTATATTCTAAGACTCGACCCCTGGCGCCGATCCAACATTTTAACCATTCGGCTACCAAAGCTTACGTAGATTAACTTCCGGGACACAATGAGGCCGACAACGACAATTTTCATATAAATTGTTGTTATTTTCCCGTAGAAGTTGACGTTGTCGGCCTCATTGTGTTCTGGGGGTATGTAACGAAATCGATAATTATAGTCTTCTGGCTGGATTTATAGGGCTCATGTAAGCGATAGACTAAATATGTAATATATTTGTAAATATGTAACATATTTGTATGAATAAATTAAAATTTTGAAAAGACAGTTTTGAACTGAAATCTTTTTGTTGTATTATCAAATGTCTGTATTTTGTAGTATAATAATAATACGCAACTAATGCAAGAACTTTGCCAGCCCCGTTTCTACAGGAATCTTTTAATTTTTGGACTACTCATCAGTAGGGTAGTCCTTTTGCTAGTTTTTATTGCTCCTTTGTTACTTACTATTCATGTTGAATATGAAATCAGAAAAATTTACTATTAGTTATTTTGCTTGTACGACCACAGTCCACAAGTCTCAAGGAAGCACGTATTCTAAAATCATCTACAAATACGATAAGAAGCTGTCGAAATCATCATTACAAGGACTATGGCCTCTTGCAAGTAGTATTCTGACCTTTCATCATGGCCGAAGGTCATCAACGGCAATGGTACATTTACAACACAAATCGGTGACTATAAAACTTACGGCCATTTTACATCCCAAACGCGAAATGTCTGTGGGATAAAAGAGCTCCAGAGCTGCTTTTCCACTTTGATTTTGGGATGTAAAATGGCCTTTATTCTTATTAATTATTCAATTTAAAGAAAGATAAAGATCACATCTTTCACGCGCACTGGGTATACGCGCTAGTTTTTTATAAAGTCAATTTGTACGAAGATATAGTGCTTCAAACTTCATATATCACTTTATTTGCACTATATTTCGGTAATGGTTAATTTTACATGAAAATATCCTTCGTAAGACTAATAGAACACACGATTATCTATAATTTTTGTGATAATCGTTTTTTACGTAGGGCTAATATTGCACGAGTTATAGCGCTTTAAGTGTCGAAAAACCTAAATTCAAAAGTAGTTTTTTGCCAATATCTTTTTAATTACACGTTTTATTGCAAAACTTATTATAACTTTTTTTGTGCGCAATTTCATTGCCAACATTTTTTGTTTTAACTTTTTTGTGTGGAAAAGAGTTTGTGTGTCAAAGAAATTTCTCAATTATTTGTATGAACATTCATGTTTGTTGTATATGAAACGTTCGGCGCTGAATAGCGGCTAAAGCATAAATGCTAGCAAAAAATGTTTAAAGTAAAATTTCTACAGAATTTTATAACAAACATATTTGTTGGTATAACTTTTCGTCGTAATTGAATGGTTGACGAGATATTCGTAAAAACCAGTCTAAATAAACGTTTAAGGTGTAATAAATCCATAAATATCAACTTTATAGAAAAAAGTTAAAAAAGTCGGCAACAAAATTGCGCACAAAAAACGTTGTAATAAGTTTTTCAATAAAACGTTTTGAATTTAGGTTTTTCGACACTTAAAGCGCCATAACTCGTGCAATATTAGCCCTACGTAAAAAATGATTATCACAAAAATTATAGATAATCGTGTGTTCTATTAGTCTTACCAAGGATATTTTCATGTAAAATTAACCATTACCGAAATATAGTGCAAATAAAGTGATATATGAAGTTTGAAGCACTATATCTCGTACATATTGTCTTTATAAAAAAATTTCTAAACAAGAAAGTTAAATCACTAATTTATCTACAAAAAAGATTATATACATTTTTGTCTTAAAATGCCTAGTTACTGAGATATAGAATTAAACGCGTTTCCCTTCACTGTAAGTTTAGCAAGAGGGTGGGGATGACGCCATTTTGAATTTAAGCTTATAATATACAATCATTTGGTAAAAAAAATCGTGTGCGGTATTTTTCGCAAAGAAAAAGTACCTATTTATTGCGGGTTTCCCCTTTTGACCGAACTGTTCTCAGCTCAATTTTTCCCGCGGGTTTTGTCAAAGGTTCTACCAAGGCCTTTTCTTCTTTTGACCAGAGGTGAACTTGCCAAGTTCCATCTGTTGAAAACCTCGGGCAATGGTTGTAACTTCGGATATAACCGAGCAACTTCGGATATAACCAAAAGCAAGGGGTGTACCTGTACCTGTTACCTGGCGACATTTGTATAGGCTTACATTAAATAATTTCACGAAAAAATAAATTAAAACTATGCCGTTTATTGGTAAGGAGTTACACAAAAACAAAAAAAAACCTACGAATACTTAATATTAAACAATCTCGTCACAAAACTACAATTTTATGGATATTCTTTTCATCTGCACATTAACTCAATTTCCTAACATAAATTTACCATAAATAGGATAAATTTAAAAAAATAATTAAAATACAAAACTTTATTTCATAATGTAAAATGTAAAAAAATTTATTTTATAAAAAACCAAATTTTACTACCGTAATTCTAGTTGTCGATATTGCAAATTATCGAATGTTAAAAATGTTTGTTTTAATATTATTCTGTAACTGCCGCCGATGAACCAATCTAAGCACAATAATAAACCTTTCTTTACCATTCCACAGATGCCTCCAATGGTCACGCCACGGAAACATCTAGTGACGATGACTACGAAGACTATGACCAAGATGCGGCAATCGATAAACAGCTAAAATCTATTCTTCAGTAAATCCTTAAAGTTAAATATCACACAAAATTAAATGTTATAATTTTAGGGAGGAGCAACCAAAAGAACAGCAAAAGCCGACTCGAGCTCTAAAAGGAAAACATTCAAAAAATCAAAAAAAATCTGTTCGTACTCTTAGCGACAGTACACAAAACAATCCAGAGGAAATCGACCAAGAAAAGCAAACTGAAGTGACAACCCCAACAGAATTAGACGATTCTGAACTACCAAAAATTAAGTTTAGTGAACGAATTACCGAAAATGTAATAAAACCTAAATCAAAACCAGGCTACGAGGTCCATGAAACTCCAGAAGAAAACGAAAAAATTTTCAAACAGAAGCGACCAGAATATAATCGCCAATTTTTCCAAGGTACTGCCACAAATCATGGTAAGCCTCACAAATATAATACAAAATCTGCAAAGCGTCGCCCAAGTGGTGGAGGTTACGAAGCGTTTATAGTACATGACGAAGAAGATGAGAACGACTTTAAGGAACACGACCTACGAGACAAAGGCCGACACTCCTTAATAAATTCTCATTATCCGACTTCAGGCATTAACCATAATAAGAAAGCTAGTAAGGAGAAAAATTACGACGAACACGCCGATTACAACGAGGCGGAAGAGGAAGCGGAACTTAGCGATGAAGATGAAAATTTCCCTGTGGTTCAAGAGGAGAATTTAAGTCCTACCGGCTCTATTTCAAATGATGAAGGAAAAAACGAGCAAGAAGATGACGAAGACGAAGTAGAATATTCTAACGATGATATTGATTACGACGACGTCACACCACACCAACAAAAAAATTCCAATTACGAAGATTATACAAATGACCGCAATGAAGATTATGATTACACTGATAGAAAGAAAGATGCAAAGCCCACGGCTTTTAAACAAGATGAGATCCCGCACGAAAATGTCCCCGAATACGATTATGAATACTATGACGATGGGGACGCCGGTGGTGAAAAAGACAAAAACATTCAAACTAAGCCGGAAACTTATGCAAAATTTTCCTCACGAGACAAAGAAAATGACAGCGACTACGACATAGCATATGACTATGGAAATGAGCAAGTACAACAATCTGAAGACGAGTATGACTGATTTTGTTGTTTAAGTTAAAGTGTTCCTATATTTATTGCATTTTTAAATAAATCTAATAAAATATATCAAATTTTTTAACAAGGAGTATTTACTTTAAGTATATTTATACAATGAATATGAATCTTTTAAAAATAGAACATACCTTGTAGTATTATCAAAACAAGAAACTTGTTACATAAGACTGTAATAATAAATAAATATCTATTAAAACTAGTTGGGTTGTGGGTTTGACCCTTTCGGCCCACGCGATCAACTTCCCAGTATGATGAATGTTGTATTTTAATAATAAATGGACAATAATAACAAAAAAATCACACCAATTTCTTACACCTGGCTTTTCAAACTAACGCAACTCCCACATATTTGCAAAAAATAGTAATAGTTTAGTACACCCAACTTTACCCGAATTTGAAATAACGCGGTTCACCAATAAAAACAAATACACTTTTTTTACACGAATTTTTTGTTCTAGCACGAATATATTTATAAAATATTTTTAGTTCATATTGGGGCCTATTTTGTCAGTAAAATTTTATCATTTTATGTTATGTTATGCCATAACATAACAGAATTCTCTAAAATCCTATTCTGTCCGACAAATTTTATTTTATCGATCATAACATAAAATATTTCCTGTTACGCTTCATAACATAAAATAATCTAAGCAGCACATTTTACAGGTATTTTAACCCATTTTATGAAAATAACAAAAGGGAATTGACATTTGCGAGAAAGTAGTTTTCATTGAATTTTGAATTAATTAAAAATTAATATGACAAACGCATTAAGAAAATTGTATTTTGTCAGATACTGAAACAAGGCGCGCTTTGAATTTGTTTGTTTTCATTCATAATTTTATTTGTTTTCATTTTCAACCGATCAGCTGTTCAAAACGTAATAGAACCCATAGCGAATTGTACTAAATATTTTATGTTATGTGTTCATAAAAGACTTCATAAAATAATTTCAAGAAAGCATGACAGAATACGAATCTTTAAAATATTTTATTTTTATTTTATGAAGAAGAAATTTTATCATCATAACATAACATAAAATATTATTTTAGGAAAAATTATAGAATAGCTAATAACTCCCACTTTTTCCTGGAATTTAATATTAACTTCAACAAAAAATTCAAAGATTTTTAGCAGCGTATCATTTATATTCGAAATCACAATTCAATGAGGATATCAACACTGGTGCTCTTCAACTGTTACCGATTCGATTTTTAGGAGAGAGGTGTAGAAAGGACAACAGGGGAATGTACGGAAAACCGGTTCGGTAACCGGTAGGAATGCCAGTGTAGATAACCTTTATCAGTCTCACTTCGGCTCTTGTCGTAGTCAGATGTCATGAAGAGTGTTGTCGACCGTAAACCATTTTCGAAGTTGAAGTTCAGCTATTAACGGCTGATTTAATTCGCGAAGGCTTGAACTTTGCTACAAGTTTGCTTTCCCTGAGCTCTAGTCTGGAAATTACTCTATGTGTTATGTCATCTATTTTATTGCTTGCAAGTTGCAACAGGCCATTGCGCTGAGCCACCACAGGAAAGGATATCTTTAACTCTAAAGTAAGTAAAAAGCAATATTTTTAGAAATTAAACATTTATTCAATATGAAATATGACAAATTTATTGTAAATTAAATAAAGATGAAACTTCTGACGTGTTTCCCGATGAATCTTGCGTATCAGGTGTCTGCAAAGGACTGATTTCCCGTCCACGTTGATGGCTCGAAGTTGAAATGTGCTGAGCTGTATTATTTGATTGGCAAGTATTGATATTCATCGGGAAGTATTGACTTGCATTGTATCCACATGGGCTGGGATAATTACTTCCTGACAAACGTACACGCCTCATTACATTCAAAAATTCTGTTTTCGCAATAAACTTTTGGTCTTCATTAAATTTCTTGAATGAAGGTAGAAGAGATAACAAAAAGTATTTATCTTCGTCAATTTCTTTATCTTCATCCTTTGTTTCCCTTAAAATCTGCAGTATAGCTTCTTTATAACTCTTTTGAGAAGCCTTCTTCCGATTGGTTGGCGTAATATTACGTTTAGCTAAAGTACTGGATTGGAGCGTATTGAGTGGGATTGGTTCTTCTCTTCCCTTCATTCCGCTTTGTACATCATCAGTGTAGCTATTGATGCCAGCACTGCTTGATGTTGGTCTGCTTTCCACGGACTCCACCAAAAACAATAACTGGTCGTAATAAATATATTTATGCCTTTTTTTAGATCCAGCCCCTGAAGCGCTCTTTTTTTGTGCATCATATTCCCGTTTGAAGCAAGTTCTTAAATTCTTCCATTTTCCCTGCAGTTCCTGTCCTAAAAAAGAAAGCGAATTAAAATTTATTTTTATGATATTTAGCAACAGGAAACAGCTTCGTATCACTGCACTATGAATATTTTCTTGGAGAAACAACGATAAAAGAAGTTGTCCGAGATACATGTACGCTCTTTGGGAGTGTTTATGCCGAAAATGGCAGGTGGTGATTAGTTCAAGATTGCCAATGAATTTAGTGAAAACACACAATTTCCCAATTGCATTGGAGCAATAGACGGCAAACACTTATATAAGACCTAAGCGGTTCTGAATTTTTTTTATTATAAATCTTTCTTTTCTATCGTGCTTTTAGCAACTTTATTTACGTCGAGATTGGCGCTTTTGGTTCATCAAGCGATTCATATATTTTTAAAAAATCAGCATTCTAAAATTTACTTGAAAATAATGATTTAAATTAACCAGGGCCAAAAATTTTAAGTAAAGACATGAAGGCAAAGCCCACGCCATTTGCACTTGCAGGGGACGAAGCATTTGCTCTCTCAGGATGTGTACTGAGACCCTACACCCTACCCTTGCATAAAAAGCGGTAAAGCAACGTATTTTCAGTTATAGGATGGTACGAGCCCGAAGAATTATAAGAGTGCTCTTTTAGAATCCTGGTGAATGTGGGGAATATTTCATAGGTCACTGGATATAAATATCAGATTTTTGATAATATCGTGAACTTTTGTACAAGACTGACTTGGATTTTAGTTGCATTGAAAAGTAAAGCGAGAGAAAGAGAGAGAAGCAGCACAAAGCCTACTCCATTATAACAAGTAATTCTAATCCAATCCCACATTCGGCCCTCCTGAGCGGTCATTCGACCCGAATGGCTGTCCCCATCTCTTCATCCCATCAGCAGCGGCTGTCGTATTCGGTCCCTCGTGGTCGCCTACCTTTTTCACGGTATATCGATCATGTGAGTTATATCTTTTCGTCATTTGGAGTCAAAATTCAAAGAAAATGGAAATATGACTCCAAGTGAAGTAAAGATGTTAACGATTCCCACCGAGTCAGCAAATATACAGACAGTAAACGATCCACATAAAATGATTCTGTTTTAGCTGACTCGGTGAGAATCATAAAGAATAAAAAAAAAGCAAAGCAAAAGCTTTGAAGGAATGAAACATGTTAAGAGACAATTTTAAAATGAGTCTCGCCGGATTTTTAAGACTAGGTAGTAATCTAAAAGTTTTTATTCTAAAGAATAATATAATTTTTTGATTTTATTAATAAAGTGTTTAATTTATTCAATAGAATAAATTTGTTTTAATTTAAATTATTTTCATAAATTTCCAAAGAAATATTATTGGCGCAGTCGGTGAAATCCATTTCTAAAGAAAGAGGATTCAGTGTTCGAACCGAATTAAAGTGAAAATTAAACTTAGTAATTTGGTGTAAAAACAAAGCAAGTGAAAGAAAATTGATTTCATAAAAATCGATATAAAGGTGAAAGAGATTTTATTAAGAAGTGATATCTAACAAAAAGTTTTGTGTGCAATGGCTACAATGGACCAGCTAATAGCCCAAGTAAAATTGTTGACCCAAAAATTGACCGATCAAGAAGCACAGATCAACACTATGAGTAGAACGAAATTTGAACTATCCCCTGATCAAATTATCAGGAATTTCAATGAGATTATGCCATTTTCTGGAGAGGATTCCTACAAATTAAAATCATTCCTGAAAGCAGTGGAAGACACTGAGGCACTTTGCGGAGACAACAATAATCAACTGAAGCAGTACTGTTTAAAGAGGCTCATAAACAGCAAAATTATTGGAAAAGCGAAACATGCCATCCTGGAAATTCCGGATCACAGGAGGAATTGGGCAACTGTAGTGCAGACTCTGATGATGAGATTTAGGCCAAGGAAGTCGATTCATCAACTGTTATTTTATGCTAAGGATTTAAAGGTATTTAATTTAAAGGACCTTTTTAATAAATTAAGTAGTATTAAGTCAGAAGCAAGTGAAATTTGTGATTTTGATGATGAAGATACTTTTACTTACGAATCGATAGACAAAGAATTGGTTCAAATTTTGAAGTCAAAGTTAATTCCAATGTTCCAAATGCACCTAGACCAAACTAAAACTTTGTTTGAATTAGATAATTATTTTTGCCAATCCGAAATTTATTTAAATGATGAAGTGATTAAAAATGCGTTCAAAATTCAAAAAAATAATAGATGCGATAAAAAAGTGCCAAATATTAATAGAAGTTATAATTATGAATGTAATAAGGACCGTCATAACCAATTAAACTTTCATAATCCTCAAAATTTTCAATACCCTACAAAACCCAATTTTTCCCGAAATAATAACAATAACAGAAATTCAGGCCTATACAGAAGACTAAATTTTTCACAAAATCAATCAGGACAGTATAAAAATAATAATTTTCGACCAGTTGAAGCGATGGAGGTGGAAAATGTCAATGGAAAAAATGAAATTGATGAAGATGTAAATTTTACAGACTAGCCTCGGAAAACAAATTACCTATTATAAGATTAACGTTTGAAAATATCCCAATAAATTGTTTAGTTGATTCAGGTTCAAATACTAGTATTATAAAACCCAATATATTACCTTATAAGGTTTTAAAATTAATAACCCCTCGGACATATGACTCTTTAGGAGGCCCAAGTTGTATGACACATAAAATGATCACACCTATTCCTAAAGAACTGGTTAGAAAAGGGGCATTGGTATGGAAAATTTTTCCTCTTAAGAGCAGAAAATATGAAGCAATTATCGGCATGAACTTCCTAACTCCTTTCCAATCATACATCAACACTGTCAACCAATGTCTGGAAATCTTCTCTGCTAAACATAAAATCCCCTTCGAAAACCTTAATTTTTCCAGTGAAATCGCTCAAGCGAATCACTTAGAACCCACTAATAGTGTAAAGGAGGAAATTTTTAATAAAATCAATCAGAACCACTTGAACTGTGAAGAAAAGACTTATCTAAAACAATTACTAGTAAAGAACAAAGACCTATTTTTCAATGAAGGTGATAATTTGACCTTTACTCACGAAATTAAACAAGAAATAAGATTAAAGCATGAAAACCCTATTTATTGTAAAATATATCGGTATCCTCAGGTACACGAAAAGGAGATAGAAAGCCAAATAAAAGATATGCTACGTCAGGGAATAATTAGAGAATCTAACTCGCCCTACAACTCCCCTCTTTGGATCGTTCCAAAAAAAACGGACAATTCCAACATAAAAAAATGGCGTATAGTAATAGACTATAGGAAACTTAATGAAATTACGATAGACGACAAGTTTCCTATACCCCACATAGACAGTATTCTAGATAAATTAGGTCGGTCCCAATACTTCACAACAATAGACCTAGCGAAAGGGTTCCACCAGATATTAGTAAAGGAAGAAGACCAAAAGAAAACGGCATTCTCAACACCTTTCGGGCACTACGAATACATTCGTATGCCCTTTGGGCTAAAAAATGCCCCAGCCACTTTCCAGCGGCTTATAAACTCAGTGTTGAGAGAGTATATTAACAAGATATGTGTTGTATATCTTGATGATATTTTAATTTTTAGCACATCGATGCAGGAACATTTAATAAACATAAAAACCATTTTCAGTAAATTGCACCAAGCTAACCTTAAAATACAAATAGACAAATGCAATTTCTTCTGCAAAGAAACAGAGTATCTAGGGCACGTATTGACTACAATTGGCATAAAACCTAACCCCAAGAAAATAGAAGATATTATAGAACTAAAACTCCCCACAACACAGAAACAAATCAAATCATTCTTAGGGATAACCGGTTTCTATAGAAAATTTATAAAAGACTATGCGAAAATAGCGCAGCCACTCACGAAATATCTCAAGAAAAACAGCCAAATTAATAAATTAGACCCTTCTTATGTGAACGCTTTTGAACAGTTGAAAACTTTAATAACATCTCACCCAATTTTGAAATACCCGGATTTCTCCAAACCCTTTAAACTTAATACTGACGCAAGCCAGTACGCTTTAGGAGCCGTACTACTTCAGGACAACCACCCAGTTGCCTATGCCAGTAGAACTCTAAACTCCCATGAAATCAGATATAGCACCACAGAAAAAGAATTATTAGCAGTTATATGGGCAGTTAAATATTTTCGTCCCTATATCTACGGTAAAGAATTCGAGTTACAGACTGACCACCAAGCTTTAAAATGGCTACATACTAAATACTTAGGAAAAGACTTAAACCCGAGACTACAAAGATGGATTCTATCCCTAGGCGAATACAACATTAAAATTGAATATTTGAAAGGCAAGGAAAATAGAATTGCAGACTTTCTTAGTAGAATTAATACTGAACATGAAATTAATAGATTAACGGAAGCGATCAATCTTAACGAAGGAAGAGCCCCTTCAGAAAATAACAATTCCTATCCAACCCCCTTGGACGACGAAAATGATGTAACTGATAATTTTTCGGTTCAACCCACAATTCATTCACAACCAGAGGAACAAAATGATCACATATCAATTTTGGATACCATAGTAAACAGATTTAAAACACAAATTATAATTACTCCCAACTTTACCCAAGAATTAGAACAAGTATTAGGCAATAAAAGAATATATATATATATCCAAACATAATCCCTGAAGAACTAGTTAACAAACTAAAACCGTACATAACTTGTAATAGAACAGCCATTTACACTGAAATTACAGATCACGAATTCAACCTAATCCAGCAAATATTGATTAGAGAATTTCCTAAGACTAAGTTTGTAAAATGCACATTTTTCGCTCAAGACATCAAATCTGAGGAAGAATTAGTGAAACTGGTCTCAATACAACACAAACAACAAAAACATCCCGGTATTATAGCCCTTTACGAAGATTTAAAGACTAAAATACCATAAACAACTTAAAACGATCATAAATAAAATTACTAACAATTGTGATGTATGTAATCAAGGAAAGTACGATCGACACCCAATTAGACCTAAATTTAAAAAAACAGAAATCCCCACAGACAAAAACCAGATAATTCATGTAGACACTTACGTAAACAAGAAGCAGTGTTTTATGGTATTTATTGACAAATTCACTAAGTTCGCAACAGCCTACCCAATGGAACACAGAAATCATACAGAAATCATAGAGAAGTTAAGAATGTATTTTAACCACAAAAAACCCAAAAAGCTTGTAGCCGATAATGAATTTAGATATCTTAATGTGAAAGAATTCCTAAATCAAGAAAACGTAGAACTACACTTAGTTAAACCCAACAGTCATACAGGAAATTCAGACATAGAAAGGTTAAATAACACTGTCACGGAGAAATTACGTATATTTAATTTAGAAGAAAAAACACCCATACGAACTCAAATGTTAGACGTTATAAAGAATTATAATAATCAGTATCACAGTACAATAAAAACCACCCCACTAAATGCCGAGGAAGGGAAAGTCCCAATTAAAGAGTTGTATAATAATCTCATTAAATCTCAGGAGAAAAGATTAGAAAAGCACAACAAAAATAGAGAAGAATATGAAGAAACAAGAACGCAAGGTTACATTAAGAACTATAAATCTGTAAGGCATAAAGATGAACCTAAATTCCGAAAATATAATTTAACCAATGTACACACTTCAAATATTAAACGTCCCCCAAAATTTTCAGATAATAATGATCATCTTTATAATAGCAGCAATGCTGCATCCAACAATGAGCCAACTACAAGTCGATAAAATAGAAACTAACACTGGGTACACCATATTACAAGAGAAGGAAATTCTGGTACCAGAAACGTATAATTAGTCATTACATATAATTGATTTGCGTCAAATTGACAAAATTGTAAAAGAATTAGCTGCAAGTGCTTTTCTACTCCCAAAAATATTTAATCACCAACTAATAAAGGACATTGAAAAACTAGTAGACAAACTTACAACATTAGAAAATGGACACCATACCATAAACAAAAGGGGAATAATCAACTTTTTAGGAACAATTAACAAATGGATTGCAGGAACAATGGATGACGAAGACAGGCAAATAATAAATCAACATCTAGAAATTGTAGATACTAACAACCATAACTTAATAACAAATGGTAACAAACAGATCCAGATAAACGAAAACTTTAATACAACCATAAAAAGATTATTTAACACTATTCAAGAAGATAGAAAAATAATACAAGAATTCATAAAATTGGAAACTGACAGAAATAGATTGAAGATCGCAACATTCGACATTAGACTAAGTATACAAGAAGTAGACAAAATGATAAATGAACTACAAGACAATATAATCCTTTCCAATCTTAACGTTATTCATCCGTCCCTCTTAACTCATGAAGAAATTATTGATTACCAGATTAATTCAGACAAAATAAAACACCTGAAGGTATGTTTCTCTAAAACAACTACCGACAAATTGATTTTTCTAATTAAAATTCCTTATAAAATGATTTCAATAAATAAAAAACTTATCATACCTTTGGCAAACGTAGAATCATGTATTACTATAAATTCTCCAATTACAAATGCATTAGAATTCAATAATATATATTATGAATATGATAATAATAAGGCACTTCATCAATTAAATAAATTAAAACATTGTATTACAAACAAAAATTGTGAAAATATAAAAAGTTGTAATACAGAAATATATAAAGCGGCCTACAGACGATCAACTTGGGTTGTCAACCTGTTGTCAACAGAAAGTCTACACACGCTTCAACTTGTTGTCAACCAGTTTGCAAACATCATTTCACTTTCAGTTTTTGATTGCAAAGCACGCTGATGTTCAATGCTCAAGCTCACGATTTAAAATTATGTTGCCCACTACATTTGTCAACGTCACTAGACGTGCAAATTGGTTGACCTGTAAGCTCCGCCTACCAAAAATCTAAAAATTTTGATTTTGCTTCAACCATTTATCAACGGTTGCTTTCAATCATAAACACGACTACAGACGTGCAACTCGTTGAAAACTAAGGCTAGTTGACAACGCGTTGACAACCCAAGTTGATCGTCTGTAGGCCGCTTAATATAGATGACAGTAGTATATTAATTCAATTAGCAAATAAGATAGCTTTAACGTCAAATTGTGACGAAAGAAAGTTTGAGTTACAGGGAAATTATTTTATTAAATTCTATAATTGTGTCATTAATATAGATAATACAACCTACTATAATAACATTAGAGAAATAAGAAATAAATACATTATTCCAAACTTAGAATATAAACCTGAAAATAAAACTTTATCCTTTAAAGAAATGGTATTAGAAATAAAACAAAATGTACAAGAAATCCAAGAAATAAAATACCATAAAATTTTGCTTACCACAGGAATTAGTTTATCAACAATAATAATTGTAATAGTAATAATTATTGTAGTATACATATATTGTAAACAAAAACGGTTAAAGGTGAAAGTTGTTAACAGGATTCAGGAGAATCCTTATCTTAACGAAGGAAGAGTTATATCTTTTCGTCATTTGGAGTCAAAATTCAAAGAAAATGGAAATATGACTCCAAGTGAAGTAAAGATGTTAACGATTCCCACCGAGTCAGCAAATATACAGACAGTAAACGATCCACATAAAATGATTCTGTTTTAGCTGACTCGGTGAGAATCATAAAGAATAAAAAAAAAGCAAAGCAAAAGCTTTGAAGGAATGAAACATGTTAAGAGACAATTTTAAAATGAGTCTCGCCGGATTTTTAAGACTAGGTAGTAATCTAAAAGTTTTTATTCTAAAGAATAATATAATTTTTTGATTTTATTAATAAAGTGTTTAATTTATTCAATAGAATAAATTTGTTTTAATTTAAATTATTTTCATAAATTTCCAAAGAAATATTATTTGTGCGTGAAGCTTAGTTACCTTGTACGGTCCTAAGTACCTCGGTCTTAATTTCAAACCGGCCCCTTACTGCGTCCAACTCATCACCAACTCATCAAGCTGGTAGGAGTTAGCTGGCTTCCTCTTCCTATTCTAAGACCGATAATTCTCTTGCTGGATTTTGGCTATATTAGCCTTAGCCTCTTTTCTCGTTTCTCGTTCAATTTATTCAACCGTTCTTCTTCCAAGATTTCCAACAGCTCTGACAAATTCCCTGCTCGCATTTCCAAACCAGTAAGTATCTCGAAGGGCGAGAATTTAGTGCTTCTCGTGGGAGTGCAATTGATCAGTTGTTGGGCATTGTCAACGTGTTTGTACCAAGCTCGAAGCTCTGCGATCGCCATTTTCATAAGCAAAGGAATCAACACACGGTTTATTCGTTCCACCTGACCGTTCCCCCTGGATACTCCAGTAGTTATTACCAAATGTTGAATCTATTCACTTTCACAGTACTCCTTGAAAGCCTTGGATGTAAAAGCGGTTCCCCTATCTGCAACAATTCTTCTGGGCTTCCCAAATACGGCGGACTGTTTCTTCAGTCGGTCGATTACCACCTCGCTGGTCGTACTACGGGTGGGGTATAACCAAACAAACTTGGAAAATGCCTCCACTACTACGAAGACATGGTTATATTTCTTCTTGGTCTCTTCCATCGGTTCGATATGGTCAACATGGTAGGTTAACAGTGGTCGGCTTTCTTTATCGGTTGGTGTCAAAAACCCTTCTTGTTTTCCAGCTTTTCTCTCTGCCATTATGCGCTCGACACAACATTTAACTAACCGCTCAACTTTGGATTTAAGATTGGGTATATGATAGCGTTTTCTAATCAGTGCTTCAGTTTTGGTAGACGAAAAATGACCTTGTTGATGAGCTTTTCTTATAATCTTGTTCTCCATCAGCAAAGGAATGACTATCAGTTTCTTAGAAGGATCCTTATATAAGATATTATCCTTTATATAGGAATCCTCGTACGCGCCCTTTTCCAGTACCTTCGTTATGGCCTTCAAATATCTATCGTTCGATTGTGCTTCCTTAATACGATGAGTCATGGTATCCACTATCGGCATGACCACTCTACACAGAGCGTCTACGTGCCTCATTTTAGACCCGATCTATGCTCTATCTCGAAATCATAATCTTGTAAATGCATAGCCCATGTGGCTTCTCTTAATGGAACGTCAACGTCTTCATTGTCCTAGCAAATGCACTAGTATCAGATATAATCTTAATTCTTTTCCCTATCACATAGACTCTCCATTTCTTGAGGGCTTGTAAAATAGCTCATACCTCCATCTCATACGAGTGATATCGTTGCTTCCACCCTACACGCATCCGTATGTATTTTTGCATATGCGTTCTGGTCAAAGATCCTTAAAACTGGAAATTCAGCTAATATTTTCTTCAAAGTATGGACCGCCTTTCGCTGATCTTCCTTCATATGGAACGTAGCTTTCTTTCTCAGCAAATCGCTCAATGGTTTAAAAATGTATAGTACCTCGTTCCATAATGTACCCTAAGAATTCCAATTGTTTTCGCATGATCTGTGTTTATTCCCATTTTATTTTAAGTCCATGCCTAGTGGCAACCTCCAACGCTCTTTCTAGTCTTTCAATAGCTTGTACGAAATCTTTGGCCGGTATAATTAAATCATCCATGTACGTTACTAAGACTTTTTCTTAGACCAGCTGGTTGAATACGCAAGAAATAAAACGAGTGAACACGGATGGGGAATTGCACATACCAAAGGGAACTTTTAAAAATTCGTATAGCCCATTGTGGACAATGAAAGACGTGTATTTTCTGGAGCATGCTTTTATTGACACGTGATGGAATCCATTTACCAGGTCTAATGTTCTGAAGATTTCTGCTTTTTGTATTTGATCAATCACATCGTCAATCAATGGCATCGGGAAATGATCTTTTACTATTTGCCTATTGATTCTCCTAAAGTCGCAACATAACCTTTTTGAACCATCCTTTTTTAAACCTAAAACTACTGAGGATGCAAATTCCGATGAACTTGGTTGGATTATATTGTCCTTCAACCATATATTAACTTGTTTCTCAACCTCTTGTTTATCCTGCGAGGCCATTCGTCTAGGTCCTTCGAAAATTGGTGTTTCGTTGTTAAGGGTAATAGACATTCTACGGGACATTCAATACTCTGCGAAGGCTTGTAACTTGGTATCAAATTAGAAACAATTTCTTTCTCATAAGCCGGCAAATGTTTTAGATCTATTTTCACGGCTGAACCCATGGTTTCTTCAAGATTAGTCAAATAACATATGGACTGAAATGCCTCTTGAAGCTCTCCTATTGGGTTACTATCTGCCCATTCAATTTTATTTACCTCAACTATCTGTTGGATTGAAGTGGACGCCTTTTGCATCGACTACCAATGTCGCCTGCTGTAATAACTCATTGCCAATTATAGCTGAGAATATCATATCATTTTCGGAAACCACGTGACATTTAACTTTGAACAAAATACCATCGACAGTTTTAAAATATCCTAAAGATTCAACTTCGTTCCTTCCCAATCCGCTTAACCCAAGTTTATCTGGTATGAGTGCAACATTTTCAACTTATTGAATAAATCAATTCTGCAAATTACTAAATCGCATCCGGTATCAACCAAGGCTGAAGCTATCTCCCCTTGTATAATAATATTTTTCATCATATGGCTTCTATTATCTGCAAAGTTCACGGTTGGTTCCGTTTTTATTTGTCTTGAGTTTTGCACGCGAAGGATCTACCTACGGCCATATTCATTACATTTATAACATCGACACCCCTTTGACTCGCCAGGACAACTGTGTGACTGATGCGATGTATTTCCACATTTGAAACAGCATTTTGGTTTTCCTGTACCTTGAAATATCCTATTTTGCCTATTCAGGTGGCTATCATGGTGAAACTGCTTTTGAGTTTCTCATCCACTTTCAGTTTCTCTTTGAACTCAGCTATCGTCTTGGCTTCGTATAAAACTATTTTATTAACTTTGTCATCTTTAATGCCTTCAATCACATATTCTATAATCGACTCTTCGTCCAGCCTTATTACATTTCCTATTTCCATTATTTTGTATAGGTATTCTCTTAAGCTCTCTTTTGGCTGTTTGCGGCGACTTCTAAGTTGTTTATGTATAGCAGCTGATCCTACTGGGCAACCAAAATCTGTCAATAGTGATTCTTTTAACGACGGCCAATCTTTGATATTTTTGTTGAACTATTTACAAAGAGCTTCGCTGCTCCAATTATCAAACGTTTTGCATATACGAATTTTTAAAAATGATTCCATTTAATCAGGCAACTAACATCTTCAAATTCTCTAATCCATTTTCTCACATATTGGTTCTGCTCTCCATTAAATGTTGTAACGCTTTCTTCAATATCCTTCCCGATTGCTTGAATAAGATTGAGGTTATAGGGGATTTTTTAATAACAAAAATATATATGTATGTTATTCAATAATACTTTAAGTTTTATTTATTAGTATTAAGATAATAAGTAGCTTGTTAATATACAAAAAATATATAAAAGAACGTTATCCAAATAGTTTCTATTGACTTATACTTCAATATTTCGCGGGCAATTATACAGATTTAAACATTTATCCTCTGATATGACATTTCCTAAACTGTAATGAACGCCCCACACCTGATCATTGTGTAAAAATTATGCATACATTTCCTTCCAGTGCTTGCCATTAGCGGAAAATTAAACGCAAAGTACCCATCAAGTCCAGATAAAGTTCCAGCGACATCAGAATGACCTCTAGTTATAGGGGGAAAATATAAAAGATTTTTAAGGAGAAAATTGAATATTATCTTACATATCATATAACTTGGCCATCACCGGAAGCGGTTAATAACATTTGTGAATCAGGTGAGAAACAAAGGCTTCTCACCGACATTGCATGACCTTCCAAGGTCTGGGCAACTTTACCAGCTGCTACATAAAAAATGATAATAATCCCATCAATTTTCCACTGGCGATATACTTCCCATCACGACTCTGTTGTAAATTAACACTAACTATAACTGATTTGATTTTTGCTTTCGTTTTTTGACTTACATAGGCAATACTTAAAGTAAATTTTCCGTTTTAGGAATCATTATTATTCTATAATAATCTCTAATCACTTAAAAAGCACTTTTTATTATATTACTACACAAATTAAACATTTTTCCCCTAGATAAACACGAAAAAAACCGCCGCGAATGTAAACAAAATTGGCCACCTTCACAATTAACACACTTAAAACACACTTAATCACTCAATTTTTTTTAATTTTCTTAATTAAATCACTAAAGCACTATTCACTGGTAATCCTATTGCAATAAAAAGTGGTAAAATATATTATTTTATCACTTTTTACGGCAAAATAGCCCGAAATTTTAACTTGCTCCATATAATTTCTTCTTGATCTGATAGATAATGAGCCTACCACCAACACAAAGAAAAACTCTACTTCCTGACCTGTACTTGAGAAGGGATTGGCTTGGCTGGTATGACAATGTTTCGATACCTGTGTTCCGCTCTTAACCCGTGCCTGCTGTGATGTCGCTGGATGGCGGCGTTTTCAATGTACGTGTTCTTCTACACTTGACGGTGGCTGTAATGACGTCGCTTAATGGCGGTGTTTTCGATATACATATGTTAGGATGCTTAACGGCACCTTTTCATTGAATTTTTCTTTTTTTCTTTCGAAAATTTACTATTCAACGCTAGTCCCGATTGAGCCCCAAATTATATTGTGGGAAAATCAAATAAAGCTTATTCTCTTCCAACAATTTTATTATATTTATGTATTTTATTTAATAATATTTTAATGAGCACTGATCGCTCTGAACATTCGTACAAGACTGACTTGGATTTTACTTACATTGAAAAGTAAAGCGAAAGAGAGAGAAAGAGAGAGAGAAGCAGCACAAAGCCTACTCCATTATAACAAGTAATTCTAATCCAATCTCACAATAATTACCTTTTTTTTCCTTTTCGGCAGTTTCAAGCTCATTCCAATTATCAATTAACTGCTGAAACACCTCAATCCATAATTTTTTTTTCAAATTCTTGTCCGAATATTCTTTTAACTTTGTGTTGTAAAGCGGAGGATACTTTTTTACCGCACTAATAAATAATTCCGTATCTATGAGAGACATGTTATCCCCAGGCTGTTAAGACTTGAACTAAATAATCACCAGTGTACGGGGGCAGGCTTAGGCCGGCCGCGCACTAGCAACTAATTTGAAGCAACTTTTTAATCAAAAAAATAGAACGCACTAAAGTAAACGTAAGTCCGCACACACGCGATTTTCGAGGTGCGGCAACTAAAAAAATCCACCACGTTCTATTTCAGCGGCGAGTGAATTTTTCTTTGATTCAACTATTTAATCGCCCATAGCAAAAGCTGCTGGTGTGAGGCCGGCATGGCATTAAAATAGAACGTGTTGGATTTTTTTAACTGCCGCAACTTAAAAATCGCCCGTGTGTGGACTTCGTTCACTAAGGCCGGCCGCGCACTAGTAAGAGCGATTATAATCGCCCATGGCAAAAGTTGTAATTAGTTTAATCAATGAAAATTTTATCGCACTGCACCTGCACGGCCGGCCTTAGAACAACATTTGTGTATCCGCCGGTCACTCACCTGATGTGTCCCTGAAATAGTTTTTTTCGGTCTTTTCGAAAGTAATATGTAAATGGATGTGATCTTGCTTCTTTAGTTTTATTCGTGGGGTGTCTTCTTTTATTTCATTAACTTTAATAAAATCTCTTGAGCAAATATTTTGCTCGAGTTGACTATCTAAACTACAAAACCCCTTCATGGCAACCTCTCTCTCATCCGAAATAATTTTTGATTGAACTTCTAACGAAATTTGTATATTAAATCGACAATGTTTTTGCAAGTATTAAATTTATTTCTTTATTAGAGCGAGAGCTGGCTGCAAACAACCTGACCTATCGAATAACAGTTTGAAACTATAACCAAATTAAAGTTTGAACTTTTTTTTACTAGAAAACACAGGTGTGCCTGGTCTGGGCCGCGGTGCCAAGTGCCTGGCACACCACATTTAATGTTGGTGTTTGATTACTACTTAAGGTAGTTCTCCTGCAAAACAGCTTATTTAGGATTTTTTGGAAATTTGGCATGTTTGTTCGAAACAATGTCCCTCATGTGTGTGTGTGAAATTTCAGAACGATCTGACGTACAGAAACTGAGACATTTGATATCAAAGTTTCGATTCGATTGCATGGGTATTATGGAGAAATGCGTCTGAAGAGGCACTTTTTTTACATTTTTCATCACTGATAAAAAACCGCATTTAAACTTGTTTTGAAAAACTAACATAGTATTGTAGGATTGTTGACGAATCGTTCTAAAAAAATTGATTCTGACGTCCAGTTTTCGAGTAATTTGGATTGAAAGTCGATAAAATCTGTCACGGTCGCACAACTGACAACACTGTGCGACTGCAACTTATCTCTGGCCGAGTTTGGGACTATTCTAACCCTCAACAAAAGGAACGACGGTAAAAGGACCCACTACGGGCCAACTTTCTAAATCTAAAACTTTTAGAAATTTTTTTACCAAGAGAACTACCTTAAATGTTAATAACTCCTATACCATTTACCGTAGCGCAACATAATTAGGCTTCTTTTTAGGTAATTGTGCATTCTTTTATTTGCTATAAAGAACAGATACTTGAGTGACTCCATTTAGGAGCTTTTTCGAATTTTTCCATCTGAGCCTTCCAAAAATTTTCGTTTTTTAGCATTTTTCTCAGAAAAATGCATTATTAACAATACTTTTTTTTTTACATCAACCCATTCTCATGTAACGGCGGGCCTATTCTTATACCTTATAGCCAGAGGATGTTTAATTGAATTCCAGATCGTTCTTGAGTCCTAATGGTAACCGCTGTAAAAGCGTAAAGGCCCAATTATAATGAACGGATTTGAGCGGATTGAAGGGTCAAAAAAACGCATTGGATCGGATAGGAAATAGACTGGTTATAATAACGCATCTGTTCGGATTAAAACGTCCAAGTTCATTGTAAACAACAGTGCAAAAATTTTAAATATTTTTGAAGTGAAAACTTCTTCTAGACGCGTTGGGCACTTTTTGGCCTGGGGTAAAAACTAAAAACTCGCGTCACGCGCATTTTCGTTGCGCACTATTTCCTACGCCCTTTTGTTGCGCACTCACTTTGCGCAACATTTTGTGGGAAAACTTTTGCTTCCTTGCCTTCCCTCCTATAGCCAGCTAAATTTTGTGTAGCAAAGAAATGTGCAGGAACATCTCACGCCTTTAATTATGACACACAGGGCTGTAATGATGCGTGGAGGGATAAGTTAAGTAAATAAATTAAAAAAAGTCAATTGCTTTTTCAGATTTTATTTATCAATTTATATTAGCTGTGTTCCAAAATTGCTCCAAAGTGCTCGCAAGCAGTTGGCTTTCTCTCTCTACTCATGCCTTTGTTGAGAGGTAGGAACGAGTAGGCCAACTGCTTGCGAGCACTTTGCTCGAATTTTGGAACCCAGCTATTATAATCATCAAAATGTGTTTTTTATCAATCAACCAATTTTTCTCAATTAAACTAAAAATATTAATGGAAAGGAGATGGAATTGAAAATGTAACATTTGGTAGATGCCACGAACCTATGGTCCAAATCTTGGGTTCTGCAAAATCACTTGGGTCATACCAAAAATGGCCACAAAATTAAAAGCCGCCAAAATCGCATCCCTGATTGCATATGAGATGGGCAGCTGAATTGGGGTTTTTGGTGGCCTATCTCAGTGATTCTTAACAGGTGGGCCGCGGCCCTCTGGGGGTCCGTAAGAAGATTTTGGGGGGCCTCCACATTATGCAAAATTTCCTTCAGAATACAATTAAAAGAAAATTGATGTACGTATAACTTTGTTAGTGCATAAGAAATAAATGCAAATATGCTACTTACAACGCAGTATTTAATTCTTTACCCCAAAGTAATTCTAAAGGCTGAATCACATAGCTTCGTTCTCTTTCGTTCGTTCTTTTCGTTCTTTCAGTCTGCGAGTCTAATGCTGCAGACTTCATATGGAAGTGTTCACATCAGGAAGAACGGAGAGGAATGAAAACGACCGAAAGCGAGAGCTTTTGGGAAATTTTGAAAAGGACGAACGAATGGAAAGGAAAGAACAATATAACCACACTTTTGGAGTGTTTGTTTGATGATGGTTATGCTTAATTTGATTTTTTAGCAGGAGTTCAAGAGAGAAAAAATCCAAGCGAGCAAATAGTGTGTAGCTGAGAAATATACATTATTGGAATTAATAAATGATTGTAATTTGAATTCTGGTTTCAAAACTAAATGTGTGTCCCAGTTTCGGATACAAAGTAATGCAGAAAATCCCACCCAGTTTTCAGCATCAATGTAAAATTTGCTGCCTTTCGCTAGTACATATTTGTGAGAAAAATGCTTCTCAACTAGGGTGATATGAAAACAAAAAAACGTAATCGATTGCGATAAATTATTATTAAAAAAATGGGGGTCACAAACAAATTTGGAATATTTGGTGGGTCGCGATTATAAAAAGGTTAAGAACCACTGGCCTATCTCACCATTACACCAAACCCCATCCTCTGCAATATCACTTTGTCGAACTTTATCGGACCGACATTTTCAAAATTCCCAAAATTCGAACTTAACCTCCCAACGAGATGGGATTCGGAACAACCCAATTAACCTCGTTATATACCAAGTCCCATCCTCTGCATTAACATTTTTTTCATGTTCAAAAAATCGACAAGTTCAAAAGTTCATAAAATTGAAACTTAAGTAGACTCGAACTGGCGAGTAGTCTTAATCGGTTGTGCTTTAAGTAATCTAGCTTATATCAAAGGTCACGAGCTCTTGGACTATATGGTAAATTTTATCAGATCAGTCACACACGCAAGTAAAAATTCATTAATTGTAGGAATACGAAAAATCATTCTTTTGTTGATTACTTTTAGTTTTTATTTTTCTTCAATTTTCAAAAGCTTAAATTTATACTATGACAAGACTTTTTATATGAAATAAATAGATGATGATTAGACAATACAAATTAACATTATAATCTGAAAACAAGTTTAAAATAATAATCTTAATAAGATATTGAAAATATCAAAATCAGAATTTAACTAAATCTATATAACAAATTATGTCATGTATTAATTTACTTTATTTTACTTATAGGATGTATATAATGGCGGGAATTATCACTTTATCGCAAAGAATTTGGTAAATTTATTGAACGCGAAGACCTGCAAAAAAACAATACCATTTGCTAACTACTTAGCAAAGTTCACGAATTTGTATATTTGTACAAAATCTTTCCAGTCTTTGAAAAATTATTTTTATTCATTCTATGTTAATCACTTCCAATTTAAAATTACCATAATCTGCAACCACGATTAAAATATCTAAAACCATGTGGTCAACACTTGCAACTAAATTTATTTGGCCACCGCTTAACAAGTAAAATAGTACGAAACATATATTAAAATATAGCTTTAATTTATTTGTCTTGAATTGCTACGTAAGCATCATAACGGTATATCTTTCATTGTTACAAATTAGAAATCAAGCATTTTCTTAAGTGATCCATCTTCATACATTTTTTTCACATCAGTTCCGCCACCAACGCAGTTACCATTTATAAATACTCGAGGAACCTAAAAAAAAGTTGTTTATTAATTAACAATTGGACATTACAATTTACTACAATACTAATTAGAAAAAACAGAACAGCAAGCACACAAGTAATGGCTGTTGATCTTCGTTATAAGAATATAAAATATAACTTGTACCTTCAACCAAAAAAAAAACAAATGGTTGTAGGAAACAAAAGTAAAGTCCCCTCAATTCGAGTACCAAGAATGGAGGTGCGATTTTCACACTCCAAATTATGGCCGTTCTTCTGGTTGTCACTTAAGGTAGAAACAGAATGGCACGGAGACCGTGGCGGAGTCCGCCGCTCAGAGAGTTTCCCATACATTTAATTTGTCCGCGCCGCCTGGGGAGAAATTAAATGTATGGGAAACTCTCTGAGCGGCGGACTCCGCCACGGTCTCCGTGCCATTCTGTTTCTACCTTTATGGTGACAAATGGCGAAGTGAGACAAAAATGATATTATGGTTCTCTAAAAATGTAACATTTCAGGGAGATAAGACGAATTACAGTTGTCACTGATATCGAGAAACCGCGAACTCAGTGACAATTGTTCTCACTTGATGTTTGTGAGATTTTTCTCATTTGATATTTAAAGGTGTCATTTCTCACTATGGTGAGGTGACAACCAGAATAAGGGCCTATCTTTTTAAAAGGAGCTTTTTTTTGCATTCTAGAGAAAGCGAGTGTAAAGCCCTTTTCTGTCTGAACATGAGGAAATACCTATACAAGCTGCTGCAAAAGTCCGGCAACGGTCCGATATTTCCTGAAGGGTAGGTTTTCGTGAAAAAGTTTGGAACAAAAGTTGCGCAACTTGGAGGGTGGAATCGTTTGGACACAAAACTCCCCCCACCACCTCATCCCCTCGGAGGGGGCGTGATGAATCTACAATTTCAAATGGCAACCCCTATTTTTTCTCACGGATTATGATTCTACGAAGAACAATATGAAACTTTTGTCCGAAAAGTTTTTTATCCGAAGCTTCCTTGGACAAATGAATGCTTTTGGGGACAACTTTAATTTTTGGCGGGGCAGGGTAGCTTCGGTTAAAAAAAATGTGTACAGCTTTTGTTCCCAACTTTCGACTCAGAATCGCGACCGGCGGTGGAGAGAACAGTTGCGAGGCCAAGACC
The DNA here is from genome assembly GCA_963855945.1 of Thereva nobilitata. Lineage (NCBI taxonomy): Eukaryota > Metazoa > Arthropoda > Insecta > Diptera > Therevidae > Thereva > Thereva nobilitata. Next base: position 86,345,005 of record OY979696.1, read on the forward strand.
GGATGCCGGTTGTAGAGCCGTCAAAGTAAGTAACGGAAAACTGCCGGTAAGTACTCTTGCACTTGCACGTGCTCAGCTAAACTGCTTAAAATCCTTTCTTCAGCTGATTCTTGAGCCCGGTACAGGAGAGTTACTAGATATGCCACTCTCTAGTAACTTGGGAACTTTCCTATCGTCGCTTTGATAGAATTGATTTGAATACTTCGGAATTCCAAGCCAATGGAAAGGTAGTAGAATCTGAAAAGGGGATAATTCACCTCGAAGCCATCTCGTCACTATTTTCAATAGCTCCACAGCCTGTTATTCGCCTTGGCTTCCTGCAATATCCTCCTCCCTGGTCTTTTGTTCATAACAATTTTTGTTAAGCTATCATCACTGCTACGTTCAACATGTCCTGCCCATCGAATCCTGTTAATAGTTAGTTCATGATTGTATCTTCTCCTCCAAAAACCATTTTCGTTCACTCCCCATATAAGTGCGAAGGATTTTTCTTTCGAAGCATCCGAGGAGGTGTTCTTCATTACTTCTTAATGTCCAGGTTTCGAATCCATATAGTAATATTGGTCTTATAAGGGTCTGTATAGTTTAACTTTAGTCCTTCTTGATATTTTCGTTGTTAAGCGTTTGCATAGCCCAAAGTAGCTTCTATTTCGTTATGTTTTGAAATAAGCGTACCTAAGTATACGATTTCTTTTACTCCTTCAATGTTGTATGTGTCAATTGTCACATTCTGGCGACCATTCCGTCTTTTAGAGATGCACATATATTTCGTTTTTTCTTCATTAATTACTAGTCTGAATTTCTCTGCAGCTCTTTCTAACGATATAAAGGTTCTTTCATTAACAATCAAAATTGCTTATAACTTCAAAAGTAAAGGCCGTAGCATAAAAATTGTCCATACATTATTCATTGGAAATTGTCCAAGCTTTGCAATTTTGGAAAAAGAAATATTAGTTAACTACGTATTTTTTGGAGGAAAAGGTAGTTGAAGTTGAAATTTTAGTGAAAATTTTTTTTGATTTTGACGACTTATAACTCTGGAAGTTGGCAGGGTGGAACCTTGACTTTTAGAGTTTTAGATAAGTGGGATTATTCATGAAAATAGGTCATAGGGTTACAAAAATACAGGGTGATATGAAAACCTCTACCATTTCAAAACGCAATAGCGTCTAAACCGTTACGATTCCCACACCGTTTCCATTTGTCTCATCATGTATGTAGACTGAATGCTCCAATTTTGGTCGGTATGTCCTTTCAGGGCCGATTTTCGCATTTGCATCTCCTGTGACTATTTTTACATCATGTCTAGGAGTTTTTAACCTTTTATCTAGTTTCATAAAATTCATCTTTTACTTCTTCTAGTGCATCTTCAATTGGGGCATATATATTTATTTCAGAGTAGTTAAAGATTCTTGCTCTTATACGTATTTTACATATTCTTTCGTCTATGTCTATAGCATCAAATCCCATTACTAGATGTTCAATTTGTTTTCACTAGCAATAGATTATATTGTGCATCTTTTTCTCTAGCATCCCCTTTCCAATCCATCTCACCTCTTTAACTTATTTAGTTCCTTTAGTAGAACATTACCGGGATGTTTCAGGAACGGGAAAAAATTTCATAGCAAAACTTTAAAATGGGCGCGTCCGCACTTCTCCAAGGCAGTGGTAATGCCGGGATTCAGTGTCCGGGCCGGGACCAGACTGTGTTTTAGAAAATCAACGATATTTTTTAGAAAAACACGGATACCGGGCGATACCACGTTTGTTAAACGACGAAATGCTAATTGAATTAGTACAGGGAAATAAAATTTTGTATGATTTGTAGCATCCAAAATATGTGGATGTTCAAATAAAGGATGGCATTTGGTAGTAATACATAGTCACCCTTATTCCACACTCCGACGTAATGATATTTTTTCTCCGAATCCCGAATTTGACATTCCGCACTCCGAATCTTTGGTGCAGAATATCAGAATATGTTACGTCGTAGCGTAAAGCTTACGTCGTAGAAGTCTTCCGACGGAGTGTGGAATAAGGGTGAGTAAGTTCTTAATTTATTTCATTAATTTCAGTTATTTTTGAATTTTTATGGAATTATAATTTAAATTTTAGAATATAAAAAGTATATTTGCTTTTTCAATTTTTGCCATGGAACGGTGCCAACTTCAGAACTAAAATATGTTTTGAATAATTCTCTAATACGGAAAGCTTCGCTTGTGACATTTCTACCCTGAGCAGGTAGATCGTTAAGGGTTTGGCTTATATCTTTGTTTGTTTCCATTATTTCACTTGTGCAATAATTGCCAGTTCTTCGGTATTAAATGATGCTATTGAACTTGCTAACACTTTGAATGTTGTTAACATATCGTTTGGAATGAAACTATATACTGAAAGCACGGATTCGAGTTCCCTGAGATGTGTGAATGTTTTCTTTCGACGGGCCTCGGATGTCACTATCCCGACCCTAACACGTCCCTGACTCGTCCCGGTAATGCGTGAATCTACCTTTACTCTGCCAGGTTGATACAGTGTCTTTACATTCGAAAATAATCAGGGTCTTGATACTGAGTATCAAGGTATGAGCTTGAAAAAATGTATGACGAAATAAATATAGCTACTGCTACATACATAGAATTGAATATACTACGATGGCTCGGACACGTCGTACGAGCTTCTGAAGCAAGAATGCTAGAAATAGGTGGATGGATGACGTACTAGAAGATATACGGAAACTTCGTATACAAAATTGGAGAGCTAGCAAGACGTAGAGACCAGTGTTGCCACTCTCTGAGCGCTTGGTCGTATCCATTAGAACACAGAAAAAGAATCCAATCGTATCCATAACGTTTCTGTAGGTATCCATATGATACTAAATGGGCTGTCGTACACGGGTCATAACGTCAACATTAAAAAAACCGGTTTTTTATGATGCTCTCGGCGTATATGGGCATTCCCTTCAGCGAGAGTAACTTTATGATCCTTGAACAGATATGTCAACATCAGACCCAAAAAAGATGATAAGAAGATACATTTGTGATTGTGTTAGTTTTCACGCCAAAAATTTCTGTTCAAAAAGTTAAACAACCCTTGCTTTTGTCCCTCTATCTTGAAAACCGGTTTTTATTGTTGACGTTATGATCGGTGTATGCCAGCCCAATTGTATATTGGTTCAAATCGAGCGACTGTCTTCCGTTGCATTCCTTCTATGAGAACAGGAAATTACTTGAAGATGTCGTAAGTAATTATTAAAAAAATGACCTATCCATTGCACTAATTTCACAGCACCCCAATATGATACAATACGCAAACTAGAAGTAACGTAACCGTTTTTCACGTTTAAAACCCCATATGAACATGACAAGACTAAAGACAAAATAATGAAAAGTAGGTCACAACTTTGAGCGAGAATGTAGCAAATATTAGAAACCAATTGTGGTGATTACAAGAAACGTTAAGTAATAGTAGATTTTGAAAAATGAAAATAAAATTACGATAAGCGCGAACGTATCCCTTTTCGGCAAAACGTATCATGGTATCCATATGATTTTTCTCGACTAAATAGTATCCAAAATGATACGAACGTATCCAAAGTGGCAGCACTGGTAGAGACGACTGGAAGAACAGACTTCAAGAGGCCCGAGTCCTAGGACTGTAGCGCCATTTAGGAAGAAGTTTAGGTTCATTGCCGTCACATGCTTGTAAATCACTTTTTAGGCGTTACATATACGAGGTGTTGTCTCTGATTTAGTTCCTTTCCTTCCTCACACTAAGCGCCGTCGGAAGGCAGCTGACTGTGCGTCTTGAAGTATTTAAAATAGAGGGTTTCCGTACAAAATTCAACCTTTTCTAAACTAAATTCGTATTTTAAAAATCAATTTTGTCTTCGCATGTTTATACATTTTTTTCAAATCAAAAATTTCTATTAGTTGCTAGTTAGAGTCTTATCAAAAACTTATTTATCCAAGATATGGAATTCATATTTTGGAATGTCGTCACACCTGATGTCTGACTTCGACGTTTTCCAACAAATTTGGTCCTTTATGGGTTTAGTTGGCGACATTCTGCGATGTGATGAAAATAAGAATCTGACGTCAAACTTGCGTGAAAACTATTTAACCCATCAGAATTGGCTAAAATGCGTCACCGTGTATAGATAAATGTATTTCTGTGGCAGGATCACATGTCACGGCAAGCTTAATACTTGAGTGTAAAATGCGAAATAATTTAAATTGACATTTGCACAAAACCTCAAACTAAGTTATTAAGTATTATTATTTGTGCTCCAAATGTTTTGGATTTAATGAACACGAGGTATTTTGAATATGGGTAAGGAAAAAATTAAAAATATGAATAATGTTCAAAATTACATCACATTTTGCGGACAATATTGCATTTTGAAAATATATTCACTTAAATATATGTGGGTAGCTTAGAGATTCTTATATCAACCAAAATAGGAAAGGAATAAATTGCAATTTTAGTAGAACGAGTCACCTTAATGTTACCCAATTGTAATAAATGAAATTCCTTAAAAATCCTCATCCACATTTCCCATTATCACGATTGTGTAAAAATTAATGTTTTTCACAAAGGTGAGAGCAACTTGATAAAATAGAAGTATGTCAAGGTCGCTCGTGAAAGCGATTGCTAACGTAAAAATAAATTATGTAGTATACATTGCAAATTCGGCACTGAATCTGGCATATCGATGTAGTATAAGCCCCAGTTGTAATGAAAAACAAATCCCGTGATAGTATTACTTAAACCAAAACCTATCTAATTACAAACACAATTTGTTCAGCAATTACCGTTCTGGCACCGGTTAGATTAAGTAGTATGTCCTGAATCTCTTCAGCATCCTCTCTTTTATCTAGTTCGATTGCAAACACAGGGTAGTTGAGTTTCTTGAATTGCTAAAATAAAAAGAAGTCAATGCTGTCACCTATAAAAGTAGTTGTTACCTCCTTTGCTAATATACAATAAGGGCAATATGTTTTAGAAAAAATCACAACTTTGTCCTTTTGGATAGATTCCAAAACAAATTTCGCCTTTGGACTTGACATGTCGACAACTGGCCGTGCTTTCCCAACCATGGACCCCATTCTCCCCTGGAATTTCGGGAAATTTGAATATAGACAGCAACAGGAATTTTGGAAAACGGTAAATTTCGAAAAATAAATTTTCGCAAATAGTGCGGTTTTAACTGACGTTATTTTGTAAATATAATAATTTAAATTTAAGGCACTAAAAATTTTAATTACAGAATTTCGTTACAAGAAACATCTGCGACCCAAAAAAAGTTTAAACTGACTCAAAAGAAATAATAGTAGCTAACTAGATTTACCACTAGCTCGATGTCTCCACAGGCAATTTTTCCGTTAAAGCCATAACAACATTGCTTGTTAAAGTTTCATTGCCTAAATTGTTGACATGTCTCCACAGGACAATTTCTCTCTGTCCTGGCACATTAAAAAACGGCAAGGGAAATTTTCATTTTTATTTACATAAATTACGACTTTGGGCATTTTAATTTCTTTTAATATTGCGTAAAGATCGGTGTTATTTATTTCTCCATTAATTATTTCGTTTTTCATTCAGTAAACAAAACATTTTACTTTATTTGTCAACTGTCAAGTTAAAAAACGTATGTGAGAAAAGGGAAATTTAAAATTTCCCTTTGTGCTGGATAGTGTTCTTAATAATTATCGGGGACAAGACTTTTATATGGAAGCTATTCTGTTCTGTCCTGGAACAGATTAAAAAAAACACCCCTTCTGTTAAAACAGCTGTCAAATTTTTGTCTAGCTGCCAAATTGATTTTTAAGTGTGGGCTAAAAATGTCATGTCATTTCATTTTTTTAAAACATACATAGAAAAAAGTTCAATGAATAAAAATAAGAAAATTAATGCTTTGAGATTATTACAAGCATTAGAAATGACAGAAACTATTCTTTTATAATGTGGGCTCGAGAACTGACTCGTGTAATCGCCGGGTAAGTTGCACGGTGGGGACGATATAGCGGTAGGGATGCTCTGTACTGGACGGAATGGATTGGTTCTGGTTCTGCCCAGTTCGTGACGTACATTCGTTCCTACGTCCAATGTAAACAACATAGAAGTTATACAAGGAGATAAAACTCCGTGTTGTCAATTTTCGTTTGATTATTGGTGGCGCTGCAGTCAAATGTACCCCAAAAAACATGGCCGATTGTATTTATCCGGTTCATGGCAAAGTTCGTTTATTACTAATATATTTTACGTTTGCCAGTTTACAGCTGTTTACCAGCTTCTTAATTCAATTTATATCAATGCGATTATTCGTAATTAATAAATTTTTGATGTTTCCAATAAATATTTATTAATTTCATGTGGGGTACATCGGACAAAGGTGACATCTGTGGCCAAAAATGAACTAGAAGTTTAGTTTCTTCTACCCATCCATTTCTTGTCATTTTCCCCATAAGAGTTTTTCCTCCTAGAATATTCTCCATGGTAAACAACCTCAAGGAAAGAAACGCGACAGGATTGGACGTCAGAAAATGGAATGAAAAATTGAATGTGTAGAACCAGTCTCGCGCGACCGTACCATCTAAAGGCTGGAGTACAATGATTCCGTTCTGAACCGCACCGTAAGCATACCGTTCCGTGGAGTTGGATAACTGGCTACAATACAGCCTATTCATTCCGTTTTTGACAACTATCAGGTTTAAAAGAAGTGAGTGCAGAAATAATAAAATGTTGTGTCCAAATAGAATTTATTTTTTTTATCAAAAATTTCCGGATATGTTTTTACTAATTCATTTAATTTTTCGTGTTCCTTATTTATGTTTTAAATTACCGACCACCAAATGAGGTTATGTCTACCGACCTTTTCGTAAAAAGATGAAATTTGCTCATCTTTTCCATTCCGCACCGTTCCGAATCGTCCATTGTTGTCACCCTTCCGTTTCCACGAACACTTCCAATGAAAATTCTAACAATCCGACTTTTGACATTTATACGAAACGGTACGGAACGGAATCATTTACCCCGTTTATGACTAGGTTCAACCTAGGTTCAACCCTGGTTGAACCCAGTCATAAACGGGGATCGAGTTGAAACTGGGTCCACTCAACCCAACTCAGCTCTCCTACCTGGGTCGAGTTGATATTTCGCCTCATAAACGCGTGTTGAGTTGAAATTGGGTTGAAGTGACATTTTTTTGTTTGTTTACCATCCGTGAAGTCCGCCTTCGACGTTAGTTTTGTGTTCGGTGTTTCTGTAGCGTGTTAATTATTTTATATTAACTATATATGTAAAAATAGAGGAAATTTAATTTTGACAATGGCTAAAAGAAATGTTTGGGAGCATCAGGAAACAAAAACTATGTTAGAAATAATGCGGGAACAAAATTCCCTTCACCATTTTGATCGAAAACTGTATAGAAAGTCAAAAATATAGAAAAAGAGGTTATGTTTTGATGGCAGTTCAACCCGATTTCAACCCACGGTGAACTCAACTCGGAATCATATACGGTGGTCGAAATTTCAACTCAACCTCGACTCAACTTTTCAACCTAATCATAAACGGGGTAATTGTACTCCAGCCTTAAACATGCACAATCACAATAATTGCCCTTGTCCGGAAAGTTGCCCGATTAAGCTACTTTATCACATGTCTAAATTACACGTAGTTGTATTCGATACTCGAAGTTACAAGTTATTTTTGATGCCGGTTGGAAATCGTCCATCCCTCGTGGACATACGGATTTTTTTCGTCGCGTTGAAATATTTATCCTCGATAGACTAATAAAAATTGTGGATTATTTAAAAAGTACTAATTCCTTGAAATATTATTGTAATATTGCTTAATAATTAGCAAACTAACGAGGTAAGCAAAATTAGAAATTAATTATGTACATACATATATTTAGATTTGGACGCCATTTTGTATTCAGATAATTTAATGGGATTAATTACAAAAATGAAGATGTTATATGAGCTTAAATTAATCTAAAACATTGTTTCTTAAATTTAAAATGGCAAAAATAAATATATTCTTTATTATTGAAAAGGTGAGGTATTTCGGCCTTAATGCAATAACGCTGTGACGGAAAAGTATTTTTACACTCGTGCGAAATATGTGTTTGTTTTATTTTAAGTTATCGTTTCGGGGAAGTATGTTGAGATATCTTTGCCGGAATTGTGTAAATTAATTAAATTGTTGATTATAGAGAATTAACTAATATTTTATTGTGGACATAGTGTATTTTGTTTGAATGATCTTGATCGATCGTATTTTTATTTTTTCTAATTACAAGTGCTCGGAGTTTTATTTTACATATTGGTAAAATTCGAAACATCGGCTTAAAATTTCTTGTACGTAGGTTATTATTATTTAATAGTGATGAAATTATAGCCTTTTAGAAGCGGCGTCTTTAGCCTAATTTCTTCGCCCGTTTATATCCGCATAAAATTAATTCTCCAAGGGCTTGTGAGATTTCTTAAGCAAAGTGAAGCTTAAGTGTGTATGATTAATTTTGGTTATAAATAAAAGAATGGGGCTACGTAGACTAGTCATGATTACTATGTAGTAAAACCGAGTTTTACGAAGAGAGACGTGAAGGGGCGGGCGCCTTTTCTGCCCAATCAAATGTGCAGGAGCAAGCACAACTATTCTTCTTTTGACAGCTATTAAATCGAAAATAGGAAAATGATTTATACCTGTGACACACTATACTTTCATTATGATGGTAACTTTCATTATGATGATCAAGGAAATGATGGGGTGACACATTACACTTTACTTTCATTTGCATCTAGCATATCAAGTGAGGATATAAACCTGCGTGTTTTTTGCTTTAATTTTAAGCTGTTTTAATTTGGAATATTTAAAAAAATATTGTTTAAAGTAGTAAAAAAAATATCCTTGCAAATTGTTGCTTAACTAACGTGAAATCCAAAAAAAATTTTATTTTAACTAATTTTAAAATGTAGTTTCCAATTTTCCAACAGATGTCACTTAACCGAAATTACAGTCCAAATGAAGGCAAAATACTTTCATTTTGGACTTTCATTATGGTGGGTATTTGCCACGATAATGAAGGTTACTTTCATTATGATGGTATATGTGTCACAGGTATTATTCTAAAAATTAGAGAGCAACATTATACCAGTGACACACTATACTTTCATTATGATGGCAACTTTCATTATGATGGTCAATGAAATGATGGGGTGACACATTACACTTTACTTTCATTTGCAACGGTCATATCAAGTGAGGATATCAACCTGCGTGTTTTTTGCTTTAATTTTAAGCTGTTTTAATTTGGAATATTTAAAACAATATTTTTTAAAGTAGTAAAGAAAATATCCTTGCAAATTGTTGCTTAACTAACGTCAAATCAAATTATTTTATTTTAAAATGTAGTTTCCAATTTTCCAACAGATGTCAGTTAACCGAAGTTACAGTCCAAATGAAAGTAAAAAACTTTCATTTTGGACTTTCATTATGGTGGGTTTTTGCCACGATAATGAAGGTTACTTTCATTATGATGGCATATGTGTCACAGATATTATACTATTATAAAGACCCCTGGTACAATGTATATGAAGACTCCAATTCCAAAACTGCTTTCTTCCATTTTGAAAAACTAGTGAGGTAGTGGCGATTTTGGTCTCTGAACAGGCTCCTTTAACGAATCTGTTACCCATTTCATGGTTAAACTTGCTAAATATATGTCCACCAAGCTGTAAAACTGAAAAAACTTGACCAGACCAGAAGTTGGTTTAGAGGTCGAAACCGCCATTGCTTTATTGATTTTTAAAACTGGAAGGAAGCAGTTTTGGAATTGGAGTCTTCCATATGGAAATTGCCTTTCGGCGAAAAAAAATTTAAATTGAGTATTTTGATGCGGAAGACGATTCTGAACAACTTTGTTGCTGGGCTCTTTCTCAAAAACCGTCACTGGAAAAAATTACAGAGGCTTAAGGCAACCCGCACACTACAGCCTTTCCAACGGCCCACAGATACTTAATTGTAGCTAACGCTACAGGGCCTTAGTCAAATTGGATGTATATATGTTGTATCATGATTTTCATCAAACCTGCGCGCGCATCGAGTTTTGATCGGTCAACCGGCTCACAATAGATTGTTTTGGTTGTACATTTGATCGTGAAGTTACTGACGTGTATGTCAGTGAAAAAATAGTCCTTATTCTGGTTGTCACTTCACCATAGTGAGAAATGTCACCTTTAAATATAAAATGAGAAAAACCTAGCAAGACCCCGTGAACGCCAGACTTACGTCATAGTATAAACGCTGAAAATTTTTCTGTGTAAGGACACTACAACAAGAACCTTGAGCCGCAGTGGCAGGAAGGAAGTAGCAAATGTGCAGAAAATTGATGCCTACTTACGTCATTTTATAAACGCTGATTTTTTGATATTTCCTCTGGAATACTTTTAGATTTGCGTTTCGTCTCATCAACGTAGAATTTTCCAAAAAAAAATACATATGCTCTTCTTCCATCACAATATTACTACTTCAAACTGAACAGCACGAAAAGCTTGCAGTGGACAACCCTTGTCGCGTGAAGCCGCGTATCTCAGAGCCGCCTGCAGCCTCTCATATAGCGAAAGCGCGTAGTCGCTCGAAAACGCTTCCAGTGGACGACCAGTCTAAATGACTACCTCCATTCCATACGCAAAAGGCATCTCTTTTTCGGGCATCCTGTATAGCATTTCGGGCGTTAGAGCTCTTGGGAACTTGCGCTGCAAGAACTTCAACGGAGCGTCTGCGGTGTGGCAAGGTGCGTCGTCTTGTTGAAAATAGAAGCTCGTCAGGTCTTGTTCACGCAAAGTGCACCAACATCCAACTATAGCGTTCGCCGTCGACGGTTTCTCCCACATTGAAGGAAAATGATTCGATGATAGTTTTTGAGAACACTTCGGCCCAAACAGTGACTCGACGTGCAGTGGTGTTTCGTGAATGACGTATGGGTTCTCTGTTCCTCCGCAGTTTTGTAAATGAGTGAGAGTGTAAAATCAGCTTCCTCCGTCATCAACAGTTTTCACAATTGAACGATTGTTTTCAATGTAAAGCGCTACAATTTCAGCGCGTTCTTTCGGTGTGTATTGCTCATAGCTAAAATGGTACTGAATGACGTTTCAGAATCGTATAGTACATTTCTAGAAATCAAAAGTCCGAGTTATTCAATGTTGAAATACCGAAATACAGTTTACCGAAAAAATATATTATCTAAGCATGTCTAAATTTTACACATTATTAGGGAACTCAAAATATATTTCCCTTTTTTCATAAAACAAAACAATTCCAACAACAAGAAATAACAGAATCATATTTCTCATATTAAAACGAAAACTTAACTAAAATCAAGTCACAGAAGTATTCGGAAAATAGTGTTGTCCGTGGCCATAAACTCGACCTGACTACAAGTATATTTGAGTAAAAATGTAAATCACAAAAATTTGTGTATAATATGGAGCTAATGGGTGCCTTCCATTTAGACACAGAGGGACACAATGTTACAGAAGTGTTCCATCAACGACACAGCCGGGCACAACTAAGACTTTGGGTGAGTTCAAAAACTCATCACTACCGCAACGCTGCAGAATTCAGCAATTGGAAGCTTGTAGCTGAATATTGCAGTGTTGCGGCAGTGATGAGTTTTTGAACTCACCCAATGCTATCAACCCTCGCCAATTGAAATGTGATCGTTAATTTATAATTACAACAATATTGTTTCATTTTTAAGATTCCCAGCATTTATAAGATGTCGGGTAATTAATTTAAAGAAATTATCAACATAAAATTTACGATTTACTTGTCAAACAAAAATAAAAACGAGGAAAGTGCGCCGTGGCGGATTTTTCCTGAACTTATGTGTTCCATTTGGGCTTACACAGAGCGACACGCTGTGTCGGACACAATTGTCTTTCTGTGTTTAAATGGAAGGCACCCAATATATAGTATATTACAGCCAGGTCAAGTTGTCAGTTCAAGTAAAATTCAAGGCATTTTAAAATTTAAAGTTTGGAACTAAAGGCGTGTAAACGTAACGACTCGAATTTAAGACGTACGCCCCGAGAAATACCGCCAACGAGACGAAGACGCCGAATTCCTGAGATGAGACGTCCGCGAGTCTAAGGTGCAACCCAAAAAGTGGCTCTAAGGCGAAGTGTTAGACCGAAAAGATTCAAGACAGGCAGGCTCGTTGAGAAAAGTATAACGAGTTGTTTGGGATGCCGAAGGAGTTATCATCAAATAATTTTTTACAGCGAAAGGACTGGATCACCAACTTTATGCTAAGGTATTACAAGAAATTAAAAATGTGTTGGCATAGTGATAGTAACGCTTCAACCCATTCCTCGAGGCAGTCTTTTAAAAGTACCTCGTTGGTAAATCTTATCTCATCCACATTTGGCCTTATCTGCAATTTTTTATTCCCAAAATTAAGAAAGGGTAGGTCAATTTGAGGTGGTTAAGTGGTAATATTGGATGCAATAGTGTTTCGATGTGAGGTTCTTATGTTGAAAAATAAAATTGTATTGTAATTGATATATTTGTGTTTAATTTGATCAGACCATCGATTACTTCCTAATAGCCGGAGGACTAGTGAAAGATTTACTGTGAGTATTTCAGCATTTCTGAATATCAGTGGGTAAAGATTCGTTGGCTTAATATTCTGGTAATTTTCGAGGAGTAAGTCACCATTAGTACATACATAGGGCCTAATCATGGTTGGCGAGTCGAAAAAATGACAGCTCGTATGTCTTCATTTTTCGTATCATAATACCTTAGACAGACTAGCACCCTTTATCCGGACTATGACGTCAGAATGACGTAGACTCCATTTTATTTCCATATCTTTTATATGGCCCAAATGTTGTATTTGCATCCGGCAATTTGTCAACTAACGAAAATGAATACGTGCGGTTGAATCCGTTTGTATCCGTTCATTGTAATCGGTTAGGTGGAAAACGCATGTTTAGAAAACCACTTGGACAGTTCAATCCGATTCCGTTGCGCTCCGATCCGTTCATTGTACATAATTGGGCTTATAGTTGGCGAATGCAGCGACATGACGAACCCTATGATATTCCGACAAATGTCAGTTTTTCCGAGAATTATGATTCCGTTTTACAGTCGCCGCACCATTTCTCACTTCAAGCGCCAACCATGATCAGGCCCATAGGGTAAGAAATTGTTATATTTTATACATATAAAGCATCAGTTCTATAATTTAGAAAAAATTAACGAGTGTTATAAAGAAACGTTATTGGCAGAATATTCTTCCCGACTGTCGTTGCCAACGGTCAGTTTCACACGGGCCGACGACCAACCAACAAAAATCTGCTGAATACGTCGTTTGTGGAGAACAGGTAATCTGCCCATCCCATCGTCCTCTCAACCTCTTCTCCACAAACGACGTTTTCAGCAGATTTTTGTTGGTTGGTCGTCGGCCGTGTGAAACTGACCAAAGCAATAAAAACTTGATCTTTGTAATTTCATTAATGGTTAGTTAATTAGAGAAGAAATTTCTATGTCAAATGTCTCATTAGAACATAATAAATCTTATTGACATAAATTGGAAACCATATTCATGAAAGCAAGATAGGAAACTAGTAAGAAGACGTCAATTTTGGCCGTTGTATTAAAGTCGTTACTACCGGTCGAAGCACGTGTTCACGAAGCAATAAATGTGGTGGGGCTATCATTCATGGTTGCTCAAGATGGATTGCCGGTCTTGGTAACCTTGGGGTTAAGGCGACTACCACCCCAGAGGTCCGTGGTTCGAGACCACTAGAATATTTGAATCTTGATGCCATTTATCTCGCCAAATTACAGATTCTGCTCTTTATACAAAATTAAATTTTTTTTACCCCCCTAGTGTATTAGTGGTGGTAGCTTATTACAAGTTTTAGTTAGTAAGGTCGAACCGAACATTTATTATCCAGCAGTTAAACAAGCCATCCATCCATTGCTTTTCTGAACTGCTGATATACGCGCAGCAAGCCGGTTAATAACTTATCAAGAACTTAGAAAATCAAACGGTTTGTAACTTAAGAAACTAGATTAATTTAAGCTTTATAAATATATGACTTCATAAATATCAAAATATCAGCAGTTATATATTTTGAAAAAAAAAAATAATAAGAAAACGCCATAAACGCTATATACTATTTATTTATTATTAGAAAAACTTCCGGTCCGGGTCCGGTGTCGGGCAGAAAAGAAGATATTCATATAACAGACGACATTGTTTCGAGGAGAAGGTCCTGATAAGTCAAAATGCCGGGAGCTGGAACTTTTAAACTCTTCATAGGAAATCTCGATGATAAAACTCAAGCTTCTGAGCTGCGTCCGTTATTTGAAAAGTACGGTACCGTAATCGAATGCGATGTTGTCAAGAATTATGGTTTTGTCCACATGGAAAATGAACAACAGGGTCGCGATGCTATACAAAATCTGAACGGTTATGTTTTGAATGATAATCCTATTAAGGTGGAAGCCGCAAAGAGTCGTCGGGCGCCAAATACTCCCACTACTAAGATATTCGTTGGTAATTTAACTGATAAGACACGAGCACCTGAAGTTCGAGAACTCTTCCAAAAGTATGGTACGGTTGTAGAGTGTGACATCGTTCGTAACTATGGTTTCGTACATTTGGATTGTGCCGGCGACGTACAAGATGTTATCAAAGAATTGAATGGACGTGCTGTAGATGGTCAACCTTTAAAAGTTCAAGTGTCGACAAGCCGTGTTCGTCCTAAGCCGGGAATGGGCGATCCAGAACAATGTTACCGTTGCGGACGTTCTGGACATTGGTCTAAGGAATGTCCACGATTAATGTTTGGTGAACGCGGTTATAGAGATCGTATGTACGGGCGTGATCCCTACCCGCCGCCTCCCCCACCGCCCCCATTCCTTCGAGAAAGGATTATGGATGGCTTTAGGGTAACGAAGTAGCAATTATGTTTTTAAGGAATAACCACTTCCAAAATAAAATTTTTTGTTATGCATTCTGAATCGTTTTAACTTTCTGATTTTAAAATAATTTTGACATAAATTTTTTATTTCATATTATTTTCAAAAAATTATGTTAATTGTTGACATGTTTTTTAATCACAAAGTGTAAAAAAAAATCGAAAACGAAAAGAATGCAAATTTTATATGGAAGTTGAAACTAATATCGCTTCAAAATTTACATTGATTTATTTTTTTTATACAGGATTATGATTACTATGATCGCCGATTCGATGATGGACGTGATCTATTTGAAAGGCGTTATTCCAGTTCTCGGATGCGCGATTTCCCACCACCGCCAATGGGAAGACGAGAACCAATGCCACTACCACCGCCATTGGGGGGAAGTTTAAGAAGTAGTAGCAGCTTGAGTAGAGGTTATGATTCAATGTTTAGTAGGAGAACTCCACCCCGAAGCAGTAACGGGCTTGGCAGATATGGGTAGGTTTTTTTTGAATTTGATAAATTGTAAATAAAATAATTGGAAATGTTGCAAAATGGCTTCGTTGTGCAGGGACAAAAGACAAGGTTCTATTAATTACCCTTACTCTCGTTGTCCAGTGACGTGACATGTCGATTCGACCTTAAATTGGTATTCTCATTGTCATTTTAAGTAACTCCTGGCGACTAGATCGATAAACGTCGGTCGAATTCTAATAGTCGCAAGGTTGCGTACATTTTCATCGATACGTTTGCAGGTATCGACAGTTTCAACATTATCAAAATGGAAGCAGAAAAACGCCATATTGTTAATTATATCAAAATTCAATTGTCAAATATTTAATGTGTTACATTCCAACACATTCCTCGTAGTCATGTCACTCGCCAACGAGAATATCACATTCAAAGTGACTTGGCACCAACTGCGACAAATCTCACTTAGGTGATTCGACAACACGCGGAAATATACTGTGAGTGTAAAAAGTATTCGTACAACCACTAATTATGGATAAAAGTGAAGATATCTTCACTGTATATAAAGATAAAATTTTAATTTTTGGTAATATTGTCTATTAACTCATTAACTAAAGAAATTCATAAAAATATCACAAATTATAAAATCCTTATTATAGTTTATTTCACAAAAAACCAAAATACTAGAAATATTTAACGCAAAAAGTATTCGTACAACTATCTTTTCTGAAAATTATTCATCACACTTTTTGCTTGCATTCTGAAAATTTACCGTTATTCTTTTTCCAAATAGCTTGGGTGGCAGCACAGAAGTCCGACTAGAGTCGAAATAATCAGTTTTATTGGTTTGCGTGATTAGTTAGTTACAAAATGGGTAGAAAAGGAAAGGAAGTGAAAAAAATGATAATTAATCCGGTGTCGGAAATTTGGAATTTATAGAAGGAACCCTAGATCACCGAAAGTACCTCGATATCCTCAAACGCAATCTTCGCAACAGTGCTGCAAAATTGGCATTTTAGAGAATTTTATGTACTATGAAGATAATGACTCACAGCACACAGCTCTTAACACAAAGCTTTGGCTTCATGATACACCGAAACGCTTCGATACTCCTCCACAATCGCCAGATCTTAATCCTATCGAACATTTTTGGGATATTCTTGAGGGAAGGCTCCGTAAAAGGACAATCACAAATAAAGAAACATTAAAAGAGGTTCTTAAGGAAGAATGGCCTAAACTTACTTCTGAAACGACAAAAAAAATCATCAATTCAATGTGTGGCCATACATGAAGCTGTTTTACTAATCAACCAGCGAGGCGACAGGAATCGGACTGTCTACATCTTCTCAGATAGTCAGGCGGCTCTGAAAGCCCTGAGCTCTTGCACAAACAGCTCTAGAACTATCTCTGAATGTCGCAGATCTCTTAACGAGATGGCTCAGCAGTTCAGGACCCTCGTCGTATGGGTGCCCGGTCACCGCAACATAGATGAAAATTGTAAAGCTGACGAACTGATTAGGAAAGGAACGACCGCCAACTTCTTCCAGGAAAGGAAAGGGTTGGTATGCCTTGGGCCACTTTTAAACTCCGATGCAAACAGCACACAATGCAACAAGCAAAGAAGCATTGGAGGGATCTTAATAAATGCACCTTGGCCAAAACAACATGGCCCTCTTATGATCTCAGGCGGACCTCTTCACTACTGAGCCTCGGGAGACCTCTCAGTTATAGTGGGAGTGCTGACTGGACACTGTCTGATAAGGACGCACGGTATACAGAAACAAGGTAGTGTAAAGAGACTGACAGCTCGAATATCGTAGAAAAAGCCGACGTCACCCGGCAAGTTAATACAGAAAACAACAACAACAATTTCGATTTTGTATGGGGAAGACTTGCCGAGTGACGTCAGCATTCAAATGACACTTCTCTTTTACATTACCTTGTTTCTGTATACCGTGATAAGGACGCATGGGACCCGCTCAGGTCTTGAGTCCTACGATTTTAGCAGAAACTGTAAAAATCTGGACGAGGAGGAAAGTGTACCACATCTCCTCTGTCATTGCCCAGCTCTAAGCAGAAGGAGATTAACCACATTTGGTGAACCCTTTCTAAACACACTTACGGAAATGAATATCTTTAGTTAATGAGTTAATAGACAACATTTATAAAAAGTCAAATTATATCTTAGGGAAGATATCTTAACTTTCGTCCATATATAGTGGGTATACGAATACTTTTTGCGCTCACTGTACACAATTTTTAATTGTTGAAAAGATCGTATCGATAAAACTTCTATGCCGTTCTATGTTGCTTAAGGGCGTGTATAATTTTTATGGCAAACGAAATTGATTTTTTTTACATTTTTCGAATGTACAACTTATTAAAAATATCCTCAGAAAGTTAAAACTTAAGTTACAGAGTTACCATTAAAGAAGTTGGGCTAGATCGTGTCAGTCTACTTTAAACGCGTTTTTCTTGAAAGGACTTTTTGAAACTGGTGACCAAGATTACTCGAAAACTATGCGACGGATCACTACTAAATTTTACAACTAAAAATGGTGCTTTTAATCGTTCGCTTTTATTTTTCGACAAATACCTTCGACTTAATTTTTTAGTCTAAAAACAGCTACCATTTTGTTATACATAAATCGGAAGTTATTTTTTTTTATAGCTCCAAAAAATTGTGGTCACCGAAACCGCTTATTTTAGGCTTTTCACGAAATGGCTGGTTGCTGCCTTGTTAATTAATATTTTTTATTCAAAATTTCAGAAAATATAAAAACCTGCTAAAAATAATTTCAAAGAAAAAAAAATGTTTCGCCTAAAAAAGTTATGCACGTCCTTAAGCCAGCAGATTCATTTTGTTTCTATAAAACTAGGAAATTAATGCTTTCTTTTCTTACTATTTGTTACAGTGGCTACGAAGATTTCAGTCGGGATTCTTTTGATGATCGCAGACCAGGAATGAGGGGACCTTCACCCCCCGGACGTCGTTATGCCCCTTACTGAGATGAATTGTTCTATTCCACCGGAAATGACTTTCGACGATATAAATATTATTAATATTTGAATCTTGAGGCCATTATCGGTCTGCACTTAATTATAAGTGAATTTATCTTGCATAGGGAGGAATATAAGTAATATTCCTTTGGTATTATTATAATCATATTTTAAATATATTCGTTTGTGAATGGTTAATGCATTATTTAGTTTCATTATTTTACAATAAAATGTACACATGACTTGTATTTTATCAGCAAAATATTTTAGGATCGAATAAAATTGTATCTTTAACTAAACGTTAATTTAATTTTCATTCATTTTGGAGACTGATATAATATAGTTAGTAAGTAATATATGTTTCACTAGATAGTCCAGTCAAAATAAACGAACAAAAAAGTTGTAGCCTCGCCATAACTTGCATAGAGCTGAAAATGAGGACAGACCATTATTAGCCGGAACAAGAGTACCTTCACCCACCGTTTTCGAGGTTGCTGAACACTATGGCGGGATTAGAATTTCTATGTGGGGTTGTGTAATCCCCCAAAACGGCCAAACACCACCTCCTAGAGGGGTTAAACGCGCTTAACACGGTTTCCCTGTAAAAACACTTTGCCCCGGTTTCTAGCGTGCTGAGCACGGTGGTGGTGTTGGATATCACTTCCGACCACCATATACCAATACTCTCTCCCAAAAGGAGTGAATTTTTTTTGTAATATCGGCGCCAAAATATATTTCCCCCGTTTTCGAGGATGCTGAGCCTCCTACCTCCACTACCTTCCCGTAAATGAAACAAAACGGAGATGAGATGATTGTTGGACATTACAAAGAGCTCAGAAAAGAAGAAAAGAGAGTTTACACACGAAAAAAGGAAGCCTGGAAGAAAAATTTCGTTTCTGAACTAGAACAGTACAGAGAGCGGCGGCCGCACCAGGGGCTGGATTCCGCAAGTGTGAACTCGACAGTGTGCACGGCGAAACAAAGGAATTTCCTTGTCGTTGTCGATATCGTGTTGCCAAATGCCAATTTTCATTTATCGACAGAAGTCGATATCGACTCGAGAAACCAAATACGGCCCCAGGTCCCACATAGTCGATCTTCTATTTTCTCCGTGGAGTTCCGTTCCATCCTACCAGACGAACAATTTGCCTATATTTGGAGAAATACTTGTAGTACTAATCACTATCACTATTTATACTCATCAGGGTAGAAGCTTACGTCCCAGTTTTCTTTCCTTCTTTCTCTATTTCTCCTTCATCGTATGTAATACTAGTATTAGGCCAGCAATTCTCAGAATCCCTCAGGCAAATAGGATTATCATCAGATATTGATGGAGCCTGCAAATCCTCAGTTAGCTCGCCATTTAGCAATTCATGAAATGGATCTTCCCATCGCTCCAAGATGCATTTAAAATCGGTGATCTCCTTTGTTTCGCCGTGCACACAGTTGTATTCACGCTTGCGGAATCCGGCCCCAGGCGCAGGAGTTCTACCGAAGAGTGGGCGGTATGACGCAATTCACATCATTTTGCAAAGATAAAGGGGAATCTGATCACCGATTTTAACCGATGCATCGACTCGAGAAACCAAATACAGCCCCTGGCCCCAGAAGAAATCGTAACAGCTGAAAAGAAAGTGATAAATTTAATACAAAAGGACTTTTTCGAAGATGTACATCATCCTAAATTGTCCAGTCTCTGCTCTTATATGGACGAAGACAATATCATACGTTTGAGAACAAAAATCTCGGATAGCGATTATGATGAGCAGTTCTGCTCCCCTGCAGTTTTACCTGATTACAAACACGAAGGTGTTGCAAGACTTATCTGGGAAACACACTTTAGTTTGTGTCATGCTAGTAAGAACACTTTGCTTGTAATATTGAGAAAACAATTTTGGATTTTCGGAGGCAAACCACAAAGGGTAGCGGAAAATTTTCGAAATCTTTTTGCAAAGTAGGGCATTTTCAGTAATGCAGGTTGCGTGCGCAACTGACTTATTCAGCAACACAATTCCATTGCTGAATAAGTCAGTTGCGCACGCAACCTGCATTACTGAAAATGCCCGTACTTTTTATAGTTTTGATTAACTGTAAAAATTAAGGTGGAGCTAACTAATTTAATATATTTAAATAAAAATAACAAACAATACATATTTTGCAATTAATAAATGCCTCATTAAATTGCACCGCTCACCGCCGCTGCTCACAATCAACATTGTTTAAGCGTAGAAAACACCGCTCAGCTGTAACGCTCGTCGCGGTCCTATGTGAACACTTACGTAGGTTACGTGGTGTTTACGCATCCCTCATCGCAACGCAGAGTAGGTGAAAACACCGCTCAGCTGTAACGCTCGTCGCGGTCCTATGTGAACACTTACGTAGGTTACGTGGTGTTTACGCATCCCTCATCGCAACGCAGAGTAGGTGACACGAATACTGCGGCAGGCGCAGACTTAACAACACTGGTGGAATGGGGCACAGAAACTGTGTGACACGTGCCGCGTACGGACTTTTTTTTAATAGAAGAAAAATTAATCGAGTTAGTTCAAAATAACCCAGAGTTAAATGACACCACTCAAAATATATGAGGTCAAAATTAAAAAATGCAATGTGGGAAAGAATAGCTACTTTCGTCAAACTGTCGAACGAAACTGCTCCCCAATGTGCTTCCACAACTGTGTAACGCAGTTTTTTTCGTGTGCTGCCCTGCTCTGCGCTTACTGCGTGACACAGCTCAATGTGCGCCTTAGCTTAGACGCAGTAGAAGCAAAAGACGTTTTTTTATGGATATTGGGTCCAAAAGTACCGCGGCCATTCGGTCGACCTATTGTACTACACCCCTATACCTCATATTTATTGGCCAGACCGCTGGAACTAGTTCAGCAGTCTGCCTAGTGGCTTGTCGTTTCCACTTGACTTATGAAGCTTCCCGGGTTCCCGCCCGCAGTCCTGCCTTCGGTCTGTTCTCAGGAGTTCACGAAAGCGGGCTCGGGTATGCCCCGTGAGCTCCCCAATTCCACTCCGGCCCTCCTTGCCGCTTTTAGTGAGACCAGAACCTTAGGGCAGGACGACGGCGGTCTGGGTCTGCTTGTTGTCCCAGTAGGAGGTTACTTGCGATTCCACGCTTATTTTTTAATTTATGATGATGGGAGTGTTCCCCTAGATTATATGGGAGCTGGTGCTGCCAATTTTCTGGCGGGTCCAAAAACTTTGGGCAGAGCGGCGGCTGTCCAGGTCTGCTTCTTGGCTACCCGGGTTCCAGGCCGCCATCCTGTCTGGTCTGTAGGGAAGGAGTTCACGAAAGCGGGGCTCGGGTGTGCTCCGTGGGGCTCCCCAATTCCACTTCGGCCCTCTCCATGTAAATTGGTCCACAAAAGTCCCATGAGTATGGTAGGAAAAGTAAGGTCCATCCTGACAGAGCCTCCACATCAGAATAAGGCATTATACAGCTGGGTGCGCCCGGTGCCCAGAGGAGATCGTTAAGTGACAGCGCAAAACCTACCCACTGCCATTCAGCCCTCGACACGATAACTTTACATCTTGGCTTGGTAGGCCCGATCATATTAGTCCATCCCGTACAGGACAGCTTCCAGTGGTCACCGCGAGGAGGTTATGATCGCACTTCCACCAGTCAAAGATAGTTACGGCACGTGCGTATTTAAATATTTAAAAACACTACATGTTGCTCCCCCTATCTCGCTGGTGACTGACCACCAGCAAAAGACGTTAGTCTACGAATAAGATATCGAAGACAATTGAGGAGAATTCTAAAGGAGAGAGTGAATATATGGGGCAATTGATTCTACATGCAAGGAAGATTTCACCCAAGCATATTGAAGTAGGGGAATTAGTGCTAGTAGGAAGCGATAACACAAAACGAATGGATTGGCCGATAGCAAGAGTCGAAGAAATGATTCCTGGACGGGAAGGTGTTGTAAGACTCGTGTAACTAAGGCCCGATTCACAAAGAGAGCTTCAAGCTTCAAATTTTTTTCAGCTTCGTTTGAAGTTTGCAGCTTGAAGCTGTGAATGTGAATCATTGTACATAAATCCTATAATCCTAAGTTTTGAAGCTTGCAGCTTTGAAGCTCTCATTGTGAATCGGGCCTAAGAACTTCCTTAGGTATATTTTTACGGCCTATTCAAACGCTGTTTCCCTTGGAAATACATTTTTGCCTGTCCTGAAGAGGAGCGAGAACTGATTCAGCAGCCAGCACTACCACTTGCACCAGACACATGGAAGGAGACGAACTTGTAAGGAGGATATTTTTATTTTTTGTTGTTTTTACATTAATTCAAATATTTTCATATAGATGGGAGGAGGTCAATAACTGCGAGAAATGTACCCCTTTTTTATCTTCCTGCAATTTATGCAATTTTTAGTTTTGTTATACATACATACATATAAAAAGAAGCTATTTTTTTGGTTGAGTTTTTTGTGAAACTATTAGGGATCTGATATTTTGATCGAGCCAATAAAAATCATTCATTGACCTGGCATATTTCGAGATATGAATTTTCATACATACAGGTTGATGAAGTGTCTCAAAGAACGGCTACTTTTTGTACTTTGGATTTCATATCCGTCGTGCGATGCTGTGCGCAAATAAAGAACATCGTTAACGGATACACAATATTTTTTGTTTTTTGGATAAATTTGTTGGTGTACCGACTCGCGAACAGGCGACATACAATTGGCCGTGTGAAAAACAGAAATTTTCTAAACTCAATCCAGCAATAGTCAACGATTGACTTTGTCATCGGTATACCTGGAATTAGGACGTCTTCCCCTTCGAATTTACCTTACCGTTAATGATTCTTGGCTTCGATCAAATTTGGTGTTAATTTTTTGATGATAAGCCTTGTACCGTTGCACAACTTTGGCGCGTTCAAATTTCGAATTAGCATCACAGGTGATCCAACTTGTCAATACGGTGTGGTGACATGCCTGGTGGCTCCAAATCGATTTGTATTTGACAGTTTTTCCGAGCAGTTTCATTTGAATTTGCTCATTAAGTTTGTTGACATCGTCATTCTTGGCCGCTAATATTGCACGTTCGCACAGCCGATTTGGATTTTTGTATTTCGTTGTTAAATTCGGGAATACCTTGTCCACAACGGTTTGAATATTGTGCTGCATTTGACAAAAGTCTGTTCTCAGTTCTGATATCGATTGGAATATCGCCATTTCTAATGTCCAAAAGTTGTTTTGAAAATGTTTGAGCAGAGGCATCTTGTCGCAAATGGACAAGCATATTCGTTATGAGCGTGATTTTTCCAACACTATACCATAGATATGATGCTTTCAAGCATGCGTTATACCCAGGACAGACCACGCTCTTAATGTACATTTGCTAAATCGACATTAGGCGCTAATGTGCATTAAAAAATAAGGCGACAGACACTATCTGCAGGACATTGGAGCTCTTTGATGAACATATGTTTTTTGACAGTGAAAACTTTGAAATTTTAAAAATTCAATAAACATAGCAGTACCTATAGAACAACAACAAGGAAAAATACGCAATACGCAAAGAAGTGTATATAAAACATTTTATTTTAAAAAGTTTCGCATTAAGGAGACAAAAAATGTATAATATTAAATATAAACATAATACCTGTGACACATATACCATCATAATGAAAGTAACCTTCATTATCGTGGCAAAAACCCACCATAATGAAAGTCCAAAATGAAAGTATTTTACTTTCATTTGGACTGTAATTTCGGTTAAGTGACATCTGTTGGAAAATTGGAAACTACATTTTAAAATAAAATAATTTGATTTAACGTTAGTTAAGCAACAATTTGCAAGGATATTTTTTTTACTACTTTAAAAAATATTTTTTTAGATATTCCAAATTAAAACAGCTTAAAATTAAAGCAAAAAACACGCAGGTTTATATCCTCACTTGATATGCCAGATGCAAATGAAAGTAAAGTGTAATGTGTCACCTCATCATTTCCTTGACAATCATAATGAAAGTTACCATCATAATGAAAGTATAGTGTGTCACAGGTATTAAACATCTGCATGGTTCGCCATCTATGAGAAAATGAAAAACTAACAGAACCGCTGTAACGAACTCGATTAACTCGCTAATCATCAAAATATTTTGATGATTCAGCTTGATGTTAATCATCAAAAAATTGGGCATTAACTAACAACTCAGGGCGACGCACACTGCAATTGACAATGATTAGCTTTAATTGAGAATTTAAGAGCGCTGTCTGTCCTGGGTATTAAGCTCTTCTCTTCTCATCGTGGTACAACAGGCAAAGTTTAT